>JAQFVV010000169.1:137500-1445020 GCA_028023455.1 Epiperipatus broadwayi
ATTCTTGCATAACTAATAAAACATGTTGCAGATTATCCACATAATAAAAATTGATATCTTTTGTGTTTTAATTGATATAAAGAATTAAAACAAATTTTGACATTAATCTAAGATATATCACGATGTTTGTTTTGTTTTTTTGTTGGTTTTTTTTTTAAGAAAAAGGCTATATTCTTACATTATCGATTTAAAAAATATTTTACATTATAAGGTGGTATTTATTTATATAATAATAATATAAAGATATGAAAAGCATCTTTATAATGATGCTTATAATGATAAAATACCTACAAGCATTATGTAAAAATATTAGAAATATGCAATTTGATATTTCTAAAAAATATTCATCAAAAAATTAAAAAATATTTTAAATTTCTTGATTCAAGTGTTTCCATACATCTGTCGGTGTTCTATTGCTCACCATAAAAAAATTCATTTTGCATCTATTTTATTATAGATTCTGTTCTTTACGTTTATCTTATATAAACTATTATATTTTAGTTTTAGCTAATATAAATATTAAAACAGGCAAAACTCACTATATATATATTGCCACACACAGCAAGCTAGAGTAATCAACGGATGCCAGAAGGCTTGTGCATAAAATCCCCATCTAGTGCCTACTCATCCAATATCCCCAGACTAGTTTCTGGCTTATGGCCTTCGTCAGTGAGGAGCCTTGAATCTGAGAGCATTGCACCTAGATCTTAGGATCTAATGCAACCCTCCAGCAACCACCTTTTATCTCCATTTAACTACAAAACTATGAGTCTTAAACTGAAAACACCTCAATGTTTTTAATCCAAGCCCATCAGCTTATACAGTCATGTGGGTTTGAACCCAGTTCAGTACCCATACATTTTGGTGTCTTTGGTTCTATAATAACCATAGTCACCACTATAAGCCAGAAACTAGTCTGGGGATATTGGATGAGTAGGCACTAGATGGGAATTTTACGCATAAGCCTTCTGGCATCCATTGATTACTCTAGCTTGCTGCGTGTGGCAATATATATAGTGAGTTTTGCCTGTTTAACAACAGTTATACACAAACATAAGAGAAGGTGATCATGTGATGTTTATTGGCTAATATAAATATGTTGAACAACAGTTTAGACCAAAAATAAAATAATATTTTTAGGCAGGATCAGGTTTTATTTTGGAAAGAGTAGTGGGCGAGAGAGGAGAATAAATTACCTAAAAAAAAGCTAAAAATATATATAATTTTTAATTAAAATTATTTTTAATGTATTATTTTATAAATACGTTACATTATATTTTGAAGTAATTTAATTTTTTAATATATTTTTTTCATATCGGTTATTGTTTAAATATACTTATTACTGTTTTTATTATCTGAAATGTTTTTAAAATATATATATCACTTTTTCATTATTTCTAAAGTAAAATATATATGCTATAAATTATACTTTTTATTTGTACGCACACATTAACTGTACTTTATCCATAAAATTGATATAACAAAAGTTAGAAAGCTTCAAATAACTTTTTACTACACACCAAGATGTTAAAAAGGATAAAAATAAATGTTCAAACAAGTTCTTCAATAGTCTAAAATGATAATACAATATTTATCTGTTGTTTTTTAATGTTTATTTTTTTAAGCTATAAATAAAACTAATTAAAATTTATCAATTATCAAATCAGAATAAATAAATAATTTATAATATTGCACAAAGAAAATCAGTGGCATGAGATAGCATGATGGTTGAGAGTCATGTGAAAGTCTGAGTTCAAAGCCCCTATATATTACATATATAAGTGCAGGTATGAAAAAGCCTGTTCTGTAGGGAAAAAAATCATATTTAAAATAAAAAGTAGTAATTTTGCTACTTGTACATTATCTAGTCTATCAAGCTTGCCAACCTTTTTTTTTAAATATACAATTTCTGGGGCCTAGTTTTTAAAAAAAAATTATTTTATTGAATATCTGTTAATTGTTTAAGCAGTTGTATTTAATATTTATATTTTTTATTACTGTTGTTCTTTTAAAAAAAAGAAATATTTCTGCAAAAATTAATCATAATAGTTACACTTTATTAATTTATTTTTTTTATATTAAGTAAAGTTATTAATATACAAATGGTAAAATATATAAAACATCTTTATATGCATTACTTTTCAGGAAAGCAGGATTCTGTAGCTTTGTAAATATTATACTGCATATGATGTTCTGTCCAAGGAAGACCGCAAATTTTTATCATTTTGGAAAAAGAGGTACTGACAAAAACAAACATGCTGAATTAAAGCAAAGTATGGCAATGGTCAATCATTTACATGTTAAACCATTAAGGATCATATGATCACCATCTCTTATACTAGTAGGGTGGCACTACTGTATGGAGAGTTTTGCCTCATTTACATGTTATGATATAAATATAAAAAAATTCGAAATAAATCTTCTGAATGGAATTTATAATCAATTTATCATTTTTTTTCAACTTAACAACTAACACACATTTGGTAAAATAGAACTGAAAAAAAAAATTGTGGGACCCTGAAAGTGTATATTTAAAAAATGGCTGTCAAGCTTAAAATAAACTAGATAATGCATGAGTATCATATTTTATAAAATATTAAAACAACTCATCTATTATTAAATAAACATTTAA
The DNA here is from genome assembly GCA_028023455.1 of Epiperipatus broadwayi. Lineage (NCBI taxonomy): Eukaryota > Metazoa > Onychophora > Udeonychophora > Euonychophora > Peripatidae > Epiperipatus > Epiperipatus broadwayi. The sequence continues at coordinate 140,133 of JAQFVV010000169.1, forward strand.
ATAACAGTATCAAAAGCAATTATTAACACAAATAAATAACTTATATGGTTTAATACAATAGTAATGATGGATACTGGAAATCAAGATTCATGAATCAGGCTTCCTGTTTTATCACTTCCTGTGCTTGAAAATCTTATATACTCTCAAGCAATAAATTATTTGATTACTTTTTTATAAATTTCTTATGAAAATAACTTTAAATTGGAATATATTTGATTTTATTTGACTCTAAAGTCTAGAAAAGCTAGAATCATAAGTCTCATGTCAAACAATTTTAAGCTACTTCTTCCAATTAATAAGCTTGAAAAGTCTGATATGAAATCCATTGTAGAGAAAAGTATCAATATTGAAAGTTAGTCTATAAGAGTTACATAATAAGATGACATCATAAAACTTTGCTAAATAAATACATTTTTTACAATTATAAATTAATAACTGAAATACAGGCTTATTATATACCTGTATCAAATATGTAATATATAGGGTATATGAGCACAGACTTTGACATGAACCACCACTCTTCACTCTATCTCATAACACACACTTGAACATATATATGTTGAAAAGATAAATAATCACAATAAACGTATATGCAATAAGTGCTCAGATATATATTAAGATAGCCAATCTCCATACTTTAATGGACAGGCTTCAATCCACTCCCCACTCCAACTCTTCAACTGTCCATTCAATTTAAAATCTGATAATGGAACGCTTAAAAGCCACTCTGAGGCTGATATTCTCGTCACACCCATGTTGACCTAAAATCAATCTGATCCCTCATGTACAGGACATAATCCATTTAATACATATACAAAGGATGGGCAGACATGCCTACTATGTAATAACTGAAATACAAGCTTATTATATATCTGTATTAATATATATATAATATATATAGGGTATATGAGTACAGACTTTCACATGACCCACCACTCACCACACTATCTCATATCACTGATACACTTGAATACATATATTTCGAAAAGATAAATAATCACCAATATACATATTTCATGCTATACCAGCAATCGTCAGTTGGTCCAGATTATCATCTCTACACATATATGCAATAAGTGCTCAGATATATATTAAGATAGCCAATCTCCATACTTTAATGGACAGGCTTTAATCCACTCCACACTCCAACTGTCCATTCAATTGAAAATCTGACGATGGAATACTCAAAGGCCACCCTGAGGCTGAGATTTTTATATGTGGTCGAGTGTATCAGTGTTATGAGATAGAGTGGAGAGTGGTGGGTTGTGTGAAAGTCTGTGGTCATATACCCTATATATTAATTATAAATTAAGTTCTGTATATTTTTAAATCAGATAACAACAATTGATATTTTACAACTAACAGCAATGGACAAGTTAATAACAACATAGTGTACAAAAAGAGGCTATTCATGGTAGATGTATTTTAGATAAAAAAATTATACTCATTAAATATATCACAGAACATTTCTGTTCAAATACTCAGAATTATTTGCAAGCAGACTCATAATAAATCATTTTAATATTATGCAAATACAATTTTACATTTCATTTCTCAAAGCCGAGAATGTACTGTGATATGATTATAATCCTAAACATTACATATTTAAGCAGTCATCATCATCATCAACCATTATCAATCCACTGCAGGATGAAGGTCTCTCCAAGTTCAATCCATCTTTTCTGATCTTTAGCTTCTCTTCTCCACATCACCCCTGCTCACTTTCTTATTTCATCAATCCATTTCACATGTGGTCTGTTTCTGGGTCTTTTAAAATCTCTTGGGATCCAGTTTAAACTGGATTTAAGCAGTAATAAGAGTTATTTATGTGCTGTTGACATTAGTAACAATGAAATATTATACTAAATCATTGCCACGAATATCAAATTATCTTCTAATCCTTAATTTTAAGTGTCATCAAAGCTAAAAACAATCTTTCTTTTTAAAAAAAATGCACTTGTTTATAAATAACTTTGCAAATCAGAATTTTTTGTTGTTCTCTGGTCGTAAACATAGCAACAATATAAACATTACTACTTTACAACTTTTCACATAATTTTGCTAAAACTCTTATCTTTAATTAACGGAGACATTTTTAAAAAAATATTTTCTCTAACTAATTAGAATCTGGTTTTAACAAGAAGCCCCAAGCATAATCTTATCTATGTGTCAGAGTATCAGCCAGGAAGCGAACCCGCTAAGCCAGGACAACTGCTTGTAAAAAGACCTCTTGACCACCAATGCTTGACGAATCTGGTTTATGACTTGTTTAATGTATCTATCCTTATTATCAAAAGCATTAAAAAGTATAGTAAAACAAAATAATAAATGTCCTTTAACTGAACCTCAATGATCTTTAATTCCAACATAAACAAATCATACTAAAATAAGCTTTTTTTAATCATCAGAATGTTAGAATTCATAAATTAAGTGATAAATACTTAGAGAATTTTATCAGGTCTTCCATAAACAAATAAAAATCTTTCTATAAAGATGAAAAGTACCTGCAAGAACACAAACTGATGATTAAAAGAGAGAAAACAGATGTGTCCAAAGTAGCAGATCATGTATGTGCCAATGAATATATGTTCAATTGGGAAAAATACAAAAATATTGGACAGAGAAGAAAAGGTACAAAGAAGAAAATTTAAAAAAGCTGTTCACATGACAATGGCAAACAATCCCACAAATCAACCTAATGTGACTATATATAATGTATGGAAACCACTAATCAACTTTGCTCTTAGGAAAAAGTGGAGAAATCAGGAGGAACCTCATAGATAAACATATAAAATTTCTATTTATTGTTGCCTTTGGCAGGATGTCTCAGTTGGTTAGAGCGTTACCTTAAAATTCATTAATCAAGAATCTAAGAACCCAGGTTCAAATCCCATGCTAGTACTGTCACTGGTCAGACCAGCAAAACCTGAAGAATAGGGGAGAATAATATCACTTGAAACATTGTGCATATACTAACCTGTTTGATGTGCTATTACTAACAGTTGAATGTATTTGGAATATTTAAATAAAGTTAAATTTTTCTAAAGACATTCAATACACATCCAATATAAAAATACAATTAAAACACCATCATCACAAACCTTCAAGAAAACACTAAATACATGATTGTTTTTATTTTTAATTTATTTAATTAACATTCAATATTTTATTTAAAATCTGCCTGTGGTCAAACAAAACAACTCAGTTGTATTCATAAAATTTATTAAAAATAAGGTAAAAACTTGATATATTAAATCTTGAAAATAATTTTAACTCTTATAATAACTTGCTATTAGCCCTGTTGAATTAATATTTTCAAGGGTCAATTCTCCTCAACTAGAGATCATTATAATGCATTTATAATATTTTTCAATATCTAATTTTTTACAGATTTTCTTTTTTTTTTTTTCATGCGTCAAAGCATCGGCCAGGAAGTGAACCCGGGACAACTGCTTGTAAGGCAGCTGTGCTGATCACTCAGCCACCAATGCTTGACAACAGATTTTCAATGCATGTTCTTTTATCAATTTTCAAGGATTATTATGTGTCATTATTTTTGATAATCATTTAAATATGCAACTCATTATATATAAACATTAAAGGTTAATTTTTATAGATATTACATTATGACTATCATAAAACTTTATGAGAATCTCTAAAATGCTTATAGCTGCAAATTATTATACCAATAGTTATCATGAAAAATAGAAATTAATGAAATCCATTATGCTGTTATTTTATATAAATTATAATAAATAATAAAAATCACATGCAATAGCTATATAAATATTTTAAAAATAATTATACATAAAAAGCCTTTTTCAGCATATGGTTTACAGCCATTTTTCAAATATTAATTATCTATTTTAGTATTCACTGATTATTGTATATAGACACCATCTAAAGTTCCTTAATGGAAGTAAAATAACAACAATAACAAAATAGAACATCAGTAAAATAGAATAAAATCTTCATATACAGATCCAATATAACTTCAAAGAATTGACTCTATACTACAACAATATACAAAATAAATAATACATGCATTATACAACTTTATATATATTATCTTATATAATTTTCCATTCATTTTTAATTGACCAGTTGTTATCTGAATTTATTAAAGTTTTGTAAAATATTCATATAATTATTTAAGTTATGTTTAATGTAATATGTTTCATATACTTATCTTTTTTTTTATCTTTAATGTAATTTAATAGTATAATATTTCATAGCATCTAATTTATGTCCATATATTAAGTAATAAATGTACAAGTCAGGTTTATCATCCTGCCTATTAACTGTATTTTTATGTTATTTAACTCTTATCTGGAATTGTTTGTTTCCCTATATAATCATATACAAATTAAAAAGCGTATGAAACACTTGAACGAGAAGCTATAAAGATTCCAAAAATTATTATACGCTAACTGCTTTCGAGGCCATTTGCCTCATATTCATAGCGGTAATGCGAGATGCAGAATGAGGAAATAGGGCAAGGAAACAAAGCAGTATGCAAAACGCATGCAAATGAACTAGATAGTCCAATGTTTGGAGATGTCAAAGCAGGTAACCTGTCTATTGATAGTGTTATTATTGCCATTAATGAAGTATGCTTCTCTGATTTTCCACTTGATGTCATTTTTTTCAATTCTGACTATTTTGGCGTTGGAGGGTTCAAACACATGTCCTGTCTTCTTGGAATGTTCTAAAAATGCTGATGAGCTATCATTGTTTTTCTTTGCTCTATTATAGGTGTATCTATGTTGTGCTGTCCTGTTGATTATGCCTGCTTTGGTTTCCCCAAAATAAATGTCCCGGCAACCGGTTATGGGCATGATATGCTGTAAACGACATGGGAAGTCTGAGAAGGTTCAATTTTATCCTTAGAGTTGTTGATTAGATGATTAGTGCATGGGGGTGTATGAAAACTAATTTTAAATTTATTGGACAAAACTTTAATTAACTGGTAGGAGATTTTAGGTATGTGTGGAAGAGTGATATATGGAATTTTAGTATTGTTTTTCTTGTCTATGATTTTCTTATAAAATTGTTTAATTTTATTGTTAATAGTGTTGAGTTTGTAGCCTGCTTGTAGTAGGTCTTTGGTGTAGAGATGTATATTATTCTTTCTATCAGCTTCAAACTTACACAGTTGCATATTTCTGTATAAAAATGCTTGAAGGCCTGCAAATTTGTGAGAGCTTGGTGAATTGGAGTGTGGGTGTATAAAACCTCTGATTTCAAAGGGCTTTATTATCATTGAATAATTTATTGTTCTCTCATCACATGTTAGCCGAAGGTCAAGGTAATTTAGACTTTGGAAAGCATCTTCTGTTGTGGAATTGAAAGTTAAATTCGTGTTTTGTGATAAATCTTGTATGATACTATTTGTAATGTGTTGGTTGGCTAAGATGAATATATCATCTATATACCGCATGTATATAGTGTGAGGGCAGTCAGCTTGATATTTTGATATGATTAATTTTTTGTAGTGATTAAGGAATATGCTGGTTATAATTCCACTGAGAGGGAGACCCATGGGCCATCCACTTTTTATGTTGTACCAATCATAGTAAATTTTATGCAGAGGTCAGAGTTAATTTTATATGCAATTCCTTTTTTGTATTTTAATAAGTAATTATTTTCAAAGTAAACTTTACTGATCGAGAACACAAGGTTACATCAATGAGTTACAAAAGCTACAGACAGGATAAATTTCAAGTGACATATATATTTAGATATAGATCACTTAGAGCTTGATGTCATATGTGTAGAATGAGGTATAGAAGATTACAGTTGAGTGATAGGGGATCCTGAAGTATTTTTATTACATAGATGAACTATGAATTACTATGGCATGATGTCAACCAAAGGTTAAGCTTCATTGGTGATGTGTAAGAGTTTAAACCATCTGGAATAGTTTGAGTCTTTAATCAGCTCCTCTGCTGGGTTATGTTGTTTCTCTTAGTCAAATGTATTTCTATGTATACAGGGTGATTGGGTCAGTTGTTATTTAATTTGTTTGACCCTCTCTGGTCTATCTGTTTGATGAGGCTCCATGTGTCTTTATATTTGTTTGTTGATGCTAGGATTTCGTCTCTTTTTTTAATCATTGATATCTTGCTTAATAAGTAATTATAAATTAAAAAATGATATAATATACAAAATAGGAATCACATACAAAATTAACTGTGACCTTTGCAATATGATTTACTATGGTCATACAGGGAAACAGAGATAGGAACCAAAGAACATAACAATGCAATTAATAGATGAGATGATAAATCTGCTTTATACATTCATTACTTAACTTATGGACATAAAATAGATGCTACAAAAATATTATACCCTTAAATTACATTAAAGATCCAAAAAGAAAACAAATTTATGAAACATATTACTTTAAACATAACTTAAATAATTTATCAAAAAATAAATAAATGTAGTTAACAATTGGTCAATTAAAAATCAATGGAGAATTAGATAAGGTAATATATGCAAAATTGTATAAATGTATATATTATTTATTCTGTGATATATCTTACATAATCAATTCTTTGAAGTCATATTGGACCTCTATATGAAGGTTTTATTCTATTTTACTGAAGTTTTATTTTGTTATTGATGTTATTTTATTTCCATTATGGTACACTAGTGGTGTGTTCCTTATCAATAATTGGCTAATGCTAAAATAGATAATTAATGTTTGAAAAGGGCATAAAATCAAGTGCTGAAAAAGTTTTTTATGTACAATTATTTTTAATATATATATATATTTAAATAGTTATTTTATATGGTTTTTATTATTTATTATAATTTATACCAATACTGTAAAATTTGAATAATAAATATACTTTTACAAAATGAAGTTGGAAATTGGCTTTTATAAATCCAGAAAACTAAATATAATAAGAAGTATGTCCTACATCAAAACTCATCTATAAAATAAATACAATCATTAACATCATATTTTCCTTTTAAAAATGTATGAATCAAAAATAGAAAATTGATTCCATGCCTAAAAAGCCTAAACAATTCTATTAATATAATATAAAACAGCATTTAATGCACATAAAAAATATATAATTACATTTTGAATTACAAGCGTCAAATTAACTCAATCCACATCTTTGACACCGTACACTTTAGATAAATATAGTAAGGACTATTATTAATCATTTACTAAACTAGAGATTATCTCTAGCACAGATATAAATTTTAAAACTCAATTAAAGATTAATATATCTGATTTTTTAAAATTAATCTCACAAACACATGAGGTTATCCATGACTAATAATAGTCATTCCTATATTTATCTAAAATGGATGGTGTCAAAGATGTGGGTTGAGTTAATTTGACACTTGTAATTCAAAATATAATTATTTAATATAAATAATATACAAAAATTAACAAAGCGTATGACACACTTGAATGAGAAGCTATAAAGATACACAGAAATTATTACAAGCTAAGCGCTTTCGAGGCCTTTTGCCTCATATTCATAGCGGTACTGTGAGCTGCAGAACGAAGAAATAGGGCAAGGAAACAAAACAGTATGCAAAGCGTATGCAAATGAACTAGATAGTCCAACGTTTGGAGATGTCAAAGCAGGTATCTCGTCTATTGATGGAGTTATTATTGCCATTAATAAAATATGCTGGACCTGGACCAACTCATGAGTGTTGGGTCAGTGCAAAATGCACATTGGAGGTCATTTGTCTTTTATTTTATCTTTATTTATATGAATTTAAAAGAATATGTGGTAATATTGAAGCTATTTAATATATTTATAAAAGAATATGTACTGAAGCAAACAAAGAGAAAATTATAACTGCTTTATAAACAATTATAAACTAAATTTCTTTAAAAAAAAATAAGTGGTTAGATCAAATTATATTTACAAAGTTTTGCATCCTTCCTGGAAAGCATATTGTTAAAACTGAAAATAAAGTCAAAGCCAAATGTTTATCTTAATCAATAACTCATACAAAAACATCAAAAGATTTACATTTAGTCCAATATCCTTATAATTTGTATCAAGCCCTAGAACTCTAAAAACTTTTCATGGATTTTCATGATAGTTTAATATTTCTTTCTAACCTGATACATCAATCAATTCATAATAATATTTTGTTAAAGAAAAAATATATATTTATTAAGGTATATCTGTACTTGTTATAGCAAGAGGAAAATATTATATGCTTGGTCATCGGAAATATATCTCACTATTCCTATAAAACCCTTTTTTTTTTTTAGCCCTGCATAAAAAACAATGCAGGGAATATTTAAAGAATAATTATTTTTAACTTTTATTATTCTGGCTATTTTAGTAGGCGATATATTATTATTCTAAATTAATAATTTAAATTACAATCGAGATTTATTTTTAAAAAAATTAAAAATAACTCTGCTCTCTATCTTTTTTTGTATAAGTCTTATAAAATTTAGACATATCACATTTTTAAAAAACCTTTTTTTATACTCCCTTTTAAAAATTTATTTTTATTTTATATGAATCATTTAATCTCTTACAACTTAACTCCATATTTTGATTATATTTCATGGTCGTTATAAAAGATTTAAAAATCATAATCTTTTTTTTAATATTATATTAATAAATATTTTTAAAAAAAATAAAAAAATAATTAATGATATATATAAACTTTATAATGACTCCAAAATATGGTCAAAAAATTAAAATGTTGGAGTGGAATATTTTTTCATGATACTAATCCGTCGATATTTCATTTTTGAAAACAAGAAAATTAGTGGATAATTTTTTGTTTATTATTCAATAAGGATTGCATAATTTTAATAATACTATAAAAGTTAGGTTTACTAACCATTATTACTTAAAAATAAAGGTATTAGAAATTCATATTTCACAGATGTGGCACATGAAATCTAAATGTTTAATCTTAATTTTAAGAACTTGTTTCATTGACAAATTACTATTTAGAAAGTTTCATCGAAAAAATCTTTAAACAGGTAAAACTCTCCATACAGTAGTGCCACTCAGTGCAAGCCAGAGTAATCAGTGGATGCCAAAAGGCTTAGGCATAAAATCCCTATCTAGTGCCTACTCATCCAATATCCCCAGACTAGTTTCTGGCTGTTGGCATTCATCAGTGAGGAGCCTTGGATCTGAGAGCACTGCACCTAGATCTTAGGATCTAATGCAATCCTCCAGCAGCCACCTTTTGTCTGTACTTAACTACAAAACTATGAGAATCAAGTTGAAGACACAAAAATATTTTCAATCTAAGCTCATTAGCTTATATAGTCATATGGGTCTGAACTCAGTTCAGCAGCCATATATTTGGTATCTTTGGCTCTTTAAACTAGTCTGGGGATATTGGATGAGTAGGCACTAGATAGGGATTTTATGCATAAGCCTTCTGGCATCCACTGATTACTCTGGCTTGCACTGAGTGGCACTACTGTATGGAGAGTTTTGCCTGTTTAATAACAGTTATGAGCAAGCATGTAGAAAATGGTGATCATGTGATGTTCAGTGGTTTAAAAAAATCTTTAATATGTCTTTCAAAAATGTAATAAATATATTAAGACTTAAACTACTGAGTTATTGGTATAAATAATTAACCAGTGTTTCAATTTTATTTTATTTTTGTGAATGTACAGTGTATATAGTTTTAATATAACTTTTTAATAGCTTGAATATAGATGAAAAGTACTGAAACCCTCTAGCAAGCTATATATAAACTAACTGTTAATAAATGTAAAATGAGCACACATATACTTTAGCTTTGATTGTATATAAGCACACCATTTGTTGACATACTTTCTAACAGTTAATTTATATAGTGCTGGAAATTTTCAATATTTCCACATTATGGAATATATCATCATTATTTTCAACCATTATCAATTCACTCCAGAATGAAAGTCTCTCCAAATTTCATCCATCTTCTTCACTGTCTAACCTTTCTTCTCCACATCACACTAGCACATTTTTTAATTTCATCCATCCATCTCATGTGTGGTCTCTTTCTAGGTCTTTTGCAATCTTTTGGAATCCAGTTTAAGATTTCAACTTTCCATCTATTATCATGTCTTCTATCAATATATCCAGCTCATCTCCACTTCAGTCTCTTAATTCTATCGATGATATCGGTAACAACTGTTCATTCTTCCGTGTATTTATACATCTCTCCATATTTCTTTGTGTAGTCTGAAGTCTCTATATTGATCATTTGTTAAGTGTCCAAATCTCAGATCTATAAATAAAAACATTTGGTTTTTTTTTTTTCAAACGCATACACATATTTCTTTTTAATATTAAGATACTTCTACCAAAAGCACTCCAACCAAGATTAATTCTATGATTTCATCCATTATGTTTGCATCTGTAGTAATAATCTGACTAAAGTAACTTCTTCTAACTCATCATTATCAACTTTTGTTTTCTTCTTTTGAGCAAATCCATTGAACATTACTTTAGTCTTTTTAACATTTACCTTTGCAACCTTTCCTGAAGCTCTAAAGCATTAGTTACACAAACAACTACATCATTTGCAAAATCTATGATTATATCTCTGTTAATGTATGTAAAGTAAAAAAAATCTTTGTTTATTTATATAAAATAAAATTTTAAAAACTTGATTTTATCTAGTTAATTAGACTAAAATGAAAATAATATCTTTAATATAAAGTGAATCATCGGTGATAATGCAAAATTTTATAAATATTATCACTGTTGAAGCAGAAAAAAAAATTAACATCAGTTGTACTTTCAATATGGTAAAATAAGTGCATAATTGAATATAAAAAAATATTTGCTAAGTAAAATTACAGACATGACTCTTTTAAAAGAATTACTTCAAACATATATATATATATAGATTTATATTGTCTTTAAAAAAATATAATACTTAAATAGTTTAGAAACATGTATATTGTCTATAATGAATTTAATGTAATTAGAAAGGATTTGAATTCAGACTTTCAAGTTTTCTACAGCAATTCACTTCATCTTATACAATCAATACACATGACCATGCGAAAAAGATAAATGATTTCCAATATGCATATTTTGTGCTAAACCAGCACTCATCAGTTGGTCCAGATCACCATCTTCCACATATATAAAATAGTGTTCAGTCTATATTAGGACAGAAAATCAAACCTTAATGGATAGGCTTCAATCTTCCCCACCCTCCAACTCTTTAGTCATCCATATCATTGAAAATCTGATGATGGAATGCTCAAAACTCTTGTTGATGCCAATATTATTGTCATACCCATGTTGACTATAAACCATTCTGACCTCTCACATACAGGATGTTAATATGTAGATTTAAATATACAGAAGAGGGATGGACTGAATACAGGCTGAATATGTATTAAGGGATTTGAACTCAGACTTTCAGGTTTTCTTCAGTTATCCACTCCATCTAATACAACCAATACACAGGATCACATTAAGTTCAGTATAGACAATATTTGTTTTTAAATATTTGATATTCAACCTGTATTTTGCCCATCCCTCTTATGTATATTTAAATAGATATATTAAGGTCCTATATATTAGAGATCAGAGTGACAATGTCAACATGGGTATAACAATAATGTCATCAAAAAGAGCTTTGAGAATTCCATAATCAGATTTTCAATGATATGGATAGCTGAAGAGTTGGAGGGTAATGAAGATTGAAGCCTATCAATTAGAAGTTTGAAGATTTGCTATCTTAATATAGACTGAGCACTGATTTTATATATGTGTATGTGAGATGATGATCTGGACCAACTGATGAGTGCTGATTCAATGTGAAATACATAGATTGGAGATCATTTATCTTTTTCACATGCATGTTGTCATGTATATTGGTTGCATATGATGGAGTGAATGGCTGTAGGGAACTTAAAAGTCTGAGTTTAAATCCCTTCTAATTAAATAGATAACAACAAATATCTCCTTTTGGTGATATCTTATTACAATTCTCAATGTTAAGCATGCACATGATTGACAATAGCAGGATTTTATACATACAATGGCATCTAGATTTATTTTTTGAATGAAAATTATATTCATATAATACACATCATAAGAGCTAATGCTTAATAAACCAAAAGAATCTATCTACAATCTGTTGTCATTGCAACCTTTATAGATGTTGTGGTTGCTTTGATAAAATCTTGTAGATTGTATTGGTTTATTAAGTGTGCCTATAATCATGTGAAATACACTTGGAAACTAAATAGCTATTGATAATTTAATTTAATATGTATTATTAAGTTTTCACTCCATTTGTATTTGTAATTTGATTGTGAAATGTTTTTTTTTTTTCTTTTGCAACTTAGACATGGTTGAGTGCACTTTCAGTGAGGGTCACCAGAATTATAGCTCTCATAGATTGATTAAGTTGGCAAATAATTTAAATACTGTGATAAGTTGCAGACTTACGTAATTTATGAAAGCTATGATTCTAATGGACTTCACTGAAAATGCACTCAGCCATGTCTAAATTGCAAAAGAAAAAACAATTTCATATTGCAAAATGAAAATGTTTCACTAACAAGTTACAAAATTTTAATATATCTATATTGTATAATAATTAAAAACATGACAGCATTATTATTATTATTATTATTATTATTATTATTATTATTATTATTATTATTATTATTATTATTATTATTATTATTATTATTATTATTATTATTATCATCATCATCATCATCATCATCATCATCATCATTATTATTATTATTATTGTTGTTGTTGTTGTTGTTATTATTATTACTATTATTATGCATTTACAAAACCATAAAACAGGTTGAATATTATGATTATTTTAAATATATATATTTATCATTAATATATATATATATATTTCTTTATAGTATCATATTTGGTAATTTATGATATATTTATGGTATACATCCAGATTTCATATAAAAAATATTAATGTAAGGCATATTAAATATGAGTATATATACAAATAAAAAATGTCCATTAATTTAAAAAAATATTGTAATAACAATATAAATAATAAATATAATGGTAATTAAATATAAATATGCAGTCTCTCAATCCACTCCTTAACTTCAGTTGTGTTTTTTTTAATTTAACAGCAGTTGAGGAAAGTTAGGAATTAACTGAAAGTACTTCTGAAGATTTATAGATTGTATATTTATATTTAATTGCAGTTATATTTATTATTTATATCATTACATATATAATACAAATAAAGTGTCCATAAATCAAAAATCATTGTAATAACAATAAAAATAATAATTATAATGGTAATTAACTATTATATACAGTCTTTCAATCTGCAGAAGTACTTTCAGTTAATTCCTTAATCCTCTTCAAATGCTATTAAATTCAAAAAACAAAATGGCAGTTATACTTTTTATTTATAGCAATATATCAGTAAATTTATGATATACATTCAGATTTAAGATAAAACATATTAATGTAAGGTATAAACACGTGTGTGTATATATATATATACAAAGAAAAACTGTCCTTTAATTTAAAAAATATTATAATAATATAAATAATAAATATAAAGGTAATTAAATATTAATATACAGTTACACTCTTCAATTTCCATTGTGTTTCTTGAATCCCCCCTCCCCTATGTCAAAGCATCGGCCAGGAAGCAAACTCACGACAACTGTCTGCAAGCAACTGCTTGCTTGCAAGGCGGCTGTGATAACCTCTCAGCTACCAATGCCAGACGTGTTTCTTGAATTTAATGGTAGTTGAGGGGAGTTAAAGGAATTATCCAAAATAGTTCTGCAGATTGAAAGATTGTATATTTATATTGAATTACTATTATATTTATTTATATTGTTGTTATACATATATATATAACTGAACAGGAAATAACTGGAGCTTCCAATGGGTTATATAATGTAAACAAACTATCCAAAAGACAGAAGATACCAAATGTTTCTTATCATTTGTTTTATTTATGTTTAGTTTATTTACGTAATTTTAAATGAAGAAGTGAATTTGATCTATTGATAAAATAAATGATAACAATCACCATTTAAATATTCAGAGGATCAAAACAGAGCTTTAGGATAAACAACCTCTAATTTGAAATAAAAACTCATATCCCTACAGGTACAGAATATTATGTTAGCTCTAAACACGTACAGATACAACTATGTGTTTTATTAATTCTTACTAAGCGCAATGTCAGCACTTAATATAAGGCTAAAACCTTAGTACATGTGCCTTGAGTGCTCTATGTATTACAAGATAAGCATTCAAGGTGCCTGTACTAAGGTTTTAGCCTTATTTAAGCATTACTATGTATTATATATATTTTTTGAAAATTATATTTATATTTTTTTATGAAATATATTCTAAATAATGGTTCATTGAATAAAAAATGATTTGAATATGGTAACTTTAACCAGTACTTATTCCATTTGCCTGCCAGAGGCTTGCCATCCATTTTGTTTAAACAATCTATTTTCAGGAACTCACTTACAACACTTAGTATAAACAATAAGGCTGACACTAAGTTATTGTATTCAACAATTATGTTTTTTTATTTATTAAAATGATAAAGAAACACAAAAGTCCAAAGGGTTTAATTCAAATATTTTTAATGTAAATATAATAAATAAAAAAAACATCATTTAGTAGACTATAATAAATGTGTAGGCTGACACCACTGCTTTTTGTATGGGCACTATCCCATAATTTTGAAAATATTCCAATGTATCTTGTTCTGTCAATGAACTATTCCAAATTTTAATCATATTACCAGTTCTGTCAATGAAATATTCCAGATTTTAATCATATTTCTAAAAATGATATGGTAAAGAAAGAATTAAACTACTAAACATCACATGATTACTATCTCATACTAGCACATAATTGTTATTAAACAATTCAAAACAAAGCAAAACTCTCCATATAGTAGTGCCATCTTGTGCTAACTAGAGCAATCAATGGATGCCAGAAGCCTTCTGGCATCCATTGATTGCTCTAGTTAGCACAAGATGGCACTACTATATGGAAAGTTTTGCTTTGTTTTGAATTGTAAAGAAAAAATGCTAAAAAACCCACATGTAAGCTAATGTTAAAAAAATTACGCTAATTTGTCACTTAGCCTCATGTTAGTAACTCTAAAAATATTCCAGTCCATCTGATTCTGTCAATGAAATATTCCAAATTTTTTAATTTTACATGTGGGTTCCCCAACACTTAAAGAATGACAATTTTAGCACTATGGATTAAATGCTGAGCTCATGTTAACATTTGAACATTATGTTCTAAATGGAATTTATTGGGAAATGTTTTCAATTTTTTTTTTTTAATTAACAATAAATTTAGAATTGTGGATGTAATTTGTTAAAAGAACTGGAATTAGTCCTACCATGACTTTCATTCACAAGATAATGTCAAATGTTATCACTTAGTGAACATTTAACACAAGGCTAACAGATAACATGTGATAAATTATAATATTTTTTAACATTAGCTTACATGTGGGTTTTTTAACATTCCTTCTTTACCATATCATTTTTGGAAATATAATTAAAATCTGAAATATTTCATTGACAGAACTGAAAATATGATTAAAATTTGGAATATTTCATCGGCAGAACAAGATGCAATGGAATATTTTCAAAATTACAGGATAGCGCCAGCCTCAAAAGTGCCACCTGTCTTAACATTTGTTATACTTTGCTTAATCATGTTTTGTTTTTATTTCATTTACTGCATTTATGTTATTTACAACCCTTTGGATTTTTGTATGTTTCAGCAAAATATTTTCAAAATTACAGAATAGTGCCCACCTTAAAAATGATGATGATCTGCACATTTTTTATAGTCTATTAAATGTTTTTTTTTTATTACTGCATTTAAAATTTTTGAATTACAACCCTTTGTCTTTTGTATTTCTTTTATTATTTTAATAAATAAAAAAACATAATTATTGAATACCATAACTTAAGTGTCAGCCATATTGTTTATATCATGTGTTCTAAGCCCCTGAAAATGGATTATTTAAAAAAACTGAATGGCAAGCTTCTGTTAGGCAAACTATGTAAGTACACTTTAATCAAGGCAAAACTCTCCATACAGTAGCGCCACCCTGTGCAAACCAGAGGAATCAATTATAAACAATTATGTGCTAGTATAAGAGATGGTGATCATGTGATGCTTAATGGTTTTACACTTTAATCAATAAATAATTCCAGTAATTAAACTAATATAAGCATAATTTGTAAAAACAGATAACAAACATTTGAAATATTATCAGCAAAAAGTTGTAATGTTGTTTATTAAAAAATAAAATGATTGATTCCTCGGAAATCATGTGACAAGAGCATCAATCCAGAAACATTTCACTCTTAAATCCATCATTCTAACATTGTGCTAAACTGTGTGAGACAATTATAATATAATCATGGATTTCATAAAATGAAATTTTATTTTTAAAGTCCTCAACTTTCAATAATTCATTCCCACACAAAATTATTATATCTTGTCAAGTTTTGTTGGTATATCTGCGAAGATAATCTCAGTTAATTAGAATTTGAGCATTCTTTGTCATAAAAATGCTCATGATACTTGGAAAATATCTTATTAATGGATAAGTGATTTTGCTAAGTCACAAGTTTTATAATTAATTAATGTATAATACTGCGCTATAAATTTTCTTAATTATTTTTATTAATAATAACTATGTTTAATATCTAGAATTAATATTGATGCCTGAAATGTAGAATAAATAAATTTTCAAGTTCTAATAAGTAATCAAATACATTTTTAATATTTGTTATCATAATCATGAAAAAGTTAATCTATTATTCACTAACATGTAACCAATTTATGTACACACACATATATATATATATATATATGAAGGTGTCAACACTTAAACAATATCCATAACAATGAACAATCCCAATCTATTGTCAAGGCAATCTCTTTTTAATAATAAAGATAAAAATCCACCTTTTCTATGGTATAATAAATTTATATTAGATATTGAAAATTGCATCTTGACTATAGAGAATGAAATTATTAGAAGTTTAAATGAATCTCATTAAACAGGTAAATACAACCTGTTCTGAAAGCAAACTAACAAATAGTCAATTATAAGTTTCAAAGTGCCATTATTTCTTTTAAACTGCATCCCGACTATGTATTATTTAAATAATAAAGTTAATAATGTTCAAAACTAAACAGCTATTAATGTAAATATTTGAAAGTAGTCAAAACTTAAAAACAATAACAATCCACAATCTCAATCTGTTGTCAAGGCAACTTAGTGTGTCATAATGCATGTTACTTTGGACTCCATTACATCACATTTCATAGTCCATCTGTAATGGGGATAAACCATACCATTTTAATTCTTTTCTATCATTGCTTTCAATGCAAACAGTGTTAACTTTATAAAATTATTTTTTAACAAATGTTTTTAAAGTATAGGAGAGAACTACAGAATAAAAAAGTGGTGAAATAAAACAAAAATATATAGAAAGTTAAAGATGAGTTTTGTGATAAATATGCCACAAAAATGTTCATCTACATCAGATAGTGATTTATTTATTTAAGTTATATTAAATGTTATAACTTTCCTGGCAATAAGAAATAGGAAGTGTGTGTGTGTGTAGAAAACAAATATCTACAGGATATATAAATTTGCTACAATTTATCATAATTATCTATTATAATTACGTTTTTTAAGCATCTGTACTCAATCCCAAATTACATGCTGCTACAATATATACAGAATGGCCAAGATATATTGAAAACTTCTAAATAAACAAACTATATTTATTATATGTAACTAATATAATTAATTATTGATTACTGCTATATTTAAAAATAAAAGATCAATTATTAAAACTTCTATATTTGTGCAGTTTTACTCAAACTATAATTTGATTTAATTTTCAACAATATTCACTATTTAATTTTCCAGCGCAGTACGTAATTTTCATCTGAAGAGAATTCATTATGTACTCAACAAAACATTATTGAGTCATTAAAAACAATACAGCGCATGCGTGTAGGTTTTAATTCCCTTTTGATGAAAATTATAAACATATATTCAAAAAAAAATGAGAAGATATTGATCATAATATCTATTGGAAGAAACAGGATCTGTTAAAAACCGTGATAGACTTCATAATGTTTTTTTAAAAAAGGTTCATAATTATTAAGTTATAACCTTGTCTCAATCAAATAAAGTCATATCGTTAAGAGTAATAAAAAAATCGATTTTTGATAGAACATTAATGATATAAAATTATGACGGAAATGTAATGAAAGAAACTACTACATTTTCAGAAATTTTCATTTATAATGAATACATTCAGTACGGTATTGTTTTTCTGACCTGTAATATTTTAAATTAGTAAATCCTTCTTATAAGTAATAAAGATTAAAGCCTCCTTGGATCTTACTAATATAGGCAAAGCATTTTTTCCAACAATACATTCTTTCACTCACACATAAACAAACTTATCTGAGCCTCTGAAGTTTTTCTGAGCTGTCCATAACTGTTTTGATTTTATGTAATAAGTTTTTTGTTCACCTATATTCAACATTTACCTTCTGAATTAACTACATCTGTGAAAATTTACTTGATCAGTAAGACTTTGCCATACTTTCTGTTTTAAATTCTATAACTACATTATTTAGATGATCACAACATAATCACATCTGATGCATAACGTTGTTGTCACATAAAAATTTGCCAGGTAAATTTAATTTTTTCAATGAAATAAATATCAAATCGGATAAAGATTCATTTTCTTAGTGGAGGTATTTTGTATTTCAATATCATTATTTAATGCACATATTTCTCAGCTATTTATCTGATTTGCAAATGAAGTATCCATTCCCTTATAATATTCAACAGCACTCAAAAAATTTCTCTTTATTATGTTCAGATAAAACTTGAGCATCTTCTACTATTACATACAGCTATAAGTTTTTTAAATGTAATGTAATGTTTTTTAAATTGTTTATTGCATCCAGAACAATTATTAATAAATTCAATTGATCTTAAAAGTCTAAATTAAAGTCATAATCAACTGAATCTGATACATGATTATAACTTAACAATCCTGCCTTACACATGTTACATCACTACAGGTCTCAGCTCTTATTTATTTTATATTTAAAATTGTGGGACTACTCATACACTAGAAAATTGGCACACATACAAAAGAGGGTTTGTCAATTTTCTAACAGTGTGTAAAGATTAGTTCCTTCCACATTTTTACATATAGTTAAATTGCTATATTATTAATTATCAAAAATTTATAAATTTAAATTGAGGTAACAGCAAACTTTACAAACAATATATTGATCATCAACTGGTAGAATATTAACACAGAAATTACATAAAATTATATTCTTAATTACATGATCCATGTTAAATGTAGAGAACGTCGGCAAGACATTTATACTATAACAGCCTTTTTTTAATTTGACATTTTACATTTTAACTTTTAATATTTAAATACAAGAGTAATTTATATTCTTGGAGTTTAGATGTAGTATAGGGGTTTGAATCCAGACTTTCAAACTCTCTTTAGCTATCCACTCTATTTCATACAATTAATACCCATGAAAAAGATAAATGATCTTCAATATATATATATTGTGCTGAATCAGGACTCATCAATTGGTCCAGATTATCATCTTCCATAAACATATAATCAGTCTTTGGTTTATATTAAGATAACAAATCTTCCAACTTTAATAGGAAGGCTTCAATCTACTCCACCCTTCAAACTTTTCAACCATCCATACCATTGAACGTCTGATGATGGAATTCTTAAATCTCTTATTAATGCCAATATTATTGTCATTCCCATGTTGAATTTAAAGTTACTCTGACCCTCACATATAGGACTTTGTCCATTTAAATACACAGAAGAGGAATGGACAGAATATGGCTGGATTAGTCCTATTTATGAGGGTCAGAGTGACTTAAAAAGTGAACATGGGCATGACAATAATATTGACATTAGCCAGGGATTTGGGCATTCCATCATCAGACTTTTAGTGGTATGGATGGCTGAAGAATTGGAGGCTGGAGTAAATCCAAAGCTTGTCCATCAAAGTTTGAAGATGTACTATATTAACCAACTTTTTGCTAGTTATGGCTAAAAACATGACCGTTTGATGTTGGCTTCAACTCTCTCTAACTTCGGCATTTTTAATACTACCGTTAAGATTTTGTGTTATTTTTAAAGGTTAAAAAAAGTTCCATAAGATGCTGCCCTCTCTTGAATTATTTTACAAGTAAAAAATTAATAAAACTGACATTTAAGGTCTAACAAATGAAGTAGGCTCTCTTTTCTTGAATCTGATTTAATGTTAAATTTCGACAACAAAGAAAATGGTTGTCAATAACTGAAGAGTTATGATTTGTTTTCTTTCATTTCGAAAATGATAAACAAATGTTTTAGACCATTTTAAAAGTATTTTTTGACAAATTATAAATTATTTTGATAAAATATGCTAAAAATAAAATTATTTTAGAAAAACAGTTAAGACTTTAGCAAAAATTATTTACTTTTTCGCAACATAAAATTGGGAAAGAAATCACTGACATCAGCAAAACTTTTTGGTTGGTGAGTAACGTTCATTTTAGATTTGCCACTATCGAATATTTTTATAATTATAAATAAAAATTTATTTTTGAAAAAAACTTTCGTTCACTTTCATAACCTGACAAATTATTAATATACTTTTTACAAATGAAACTAAAGTGAATATAATATTAAAAGATGAATATATTTTGACACTTGAGTTTGTGAATTGACCAATTAAAAGTTTAGACTTTTACCTCACTCGGCCAATAAAATAATCAGCAAAAAAGAAGTTAATATAAACCAAGCATTGATTATATATGTGTGTGGAAGATGATAATCTGGATCAACTGATGAGTGCTGGTTCAGCACAGAATATGTATATTGGTGATCATTTATCTTTTTCATATGTGTTTGGTCATGTGTATCAGTTGTAAGAAGTAGAATTGATAGCTGAAAGGAGCTTGAAAGTCTGGTTTCAAATCCCCTATGTTAACTTTCAATATCTTATGCATCAAATTTATTTTTTGAAAATGTCCTTAACTATCAAGCATAGCTCTCCGCTGCAATTTAGTCTCAATGATATGCTCCTGATAAAAGCCAATTAGTATTGCTAGTCTTTAAAACATCTTTCAAATAATCTTTATGCTGTAAATAGAAATTTACTCTCTTCCATAAAATCATACTTAAGTTCAACCTTCATTCATTTCACATGCTTAAAGCAATCCTAGATTTAATATAACATTCAAAAAATTAAAAAATATACTAACTGGTATTTTGATTTTATCACGATATTTTAAAAATATTATCCAGTATTTTTAAAATTTTCTCAGAGTCTTTGTGCTATACGGAGAAGAGTTCTAACTTCTGTAAAATACATTTGGCAGAATAACAATTTTATATAAAACTATTCTACCTAAATTAATTACATCATTATTATGAAATACAAATGGGTCTCCTTTTATGCGGATTTTTTAATGCAATTTTGAAATTATGTTATTCATGTTTCTTCTTAATATCTTTTTATGCAGGTTTTCTTTTATGAGATAAAGAAGTTCATATTTCACTATATTTATTAGATATCAAGAAATTTAAATTATTAATAACTTATTTTAACTTGAAATACTTTTTTTTCAAAAATATAATGTTATATTAGCAGCTAACATGAATATGGCCTGAAGCTGTATTTAGAATCTTAGCTTACTATGTAAATAACATACTTATACTTATGAGTAAATAATAATAATAGATTTATACTTACGAATATAAAAATATCACAATAAATATTCAAAAATTTTAAACTTTTAAAACATATTTTGTTAGATATAACAGAAATAAACATTCTTTTAGATTTTTAAAATAAATAATAAAGATTTTATTGATTTTGTAACCTGAAAATAATCTTTCTAATGATAATGTATAATCTTTTTGTTTTGATTGCGATCTCATTTTTTTAAATATAGAAACAAAATGTGAACATTTAAAATTTACTTCAGTAGTAAACAAATATATCTATCAAATGAAGACAAATTTATTATTTTCTGATAAGTAAAAATCATTTAATCATAGATTTTATGTTGATGTGTGAGACAAAGAAAAACATCAGAAAATGCTGAAATCTGAGAGAGTTTGCTGCAATGAACAACCTCTTAAATTCCAACGAGAGCTAAATAGTTATATGTCTGGATATCATGCGCTTTATAAACAATTAGTAAAATCATTGTCTCAAAGTTTTATTAACTGATTACATTGTCGACAGAAAACCATTAACACAGCACAAGACAAAAAGTCGCACTAGTTGTACTTCTTCTTGTTATGAATCTGATTTCTTACCAGTTCACAAATGAAACACATATTGTCAAATAGCAATAATGATTAAAATATGTATGAAAAATGTAAAATTAAATACTGTAGTTAATAAAAAAAAAATAAAAAAGTTTGTCTTGTATCAATTTTTTTCAAATATTTGAAACTTTTTATTAGTCATACTTTATTTCTTTATTTTTTTAATGCGAATTTTAAAGTAATTTTTTCTTGTTGCTTTGCTTTTATGCGATTACTGAAAATTACAGAACCTATCCCCCATTTTTCAAGGTAAGTTAAGTCTACTTTTTTGCAATTTTTTTTAATGTGGTTTTTTCTGCAGATTATCTACCACATAAAATGAGACCCAGGCATATCTAATTTTATTAACTTATTAAATGTAGCAACAACACACTAGGGTCTGATTTTCTATCTAAAAAAATTATCTAAATTTTCTGCTTCGGTTACAAGAATCAGAGGTTCCAAAAATAGAATTGATCTGAAGGTTTTACATCCTAAAGTTTGACATTCTATCAGTGAACTCAATCATGCAGAACTGGGAAATATTGAAAACTATAGCATTCTTAGCTCATAATTATTAAAGTTAAACATTATTAAAGATAATCTTTTATTATTGGCTAATAATGTAATATGAGAGTTCACAAATTGCATTTAAATCATTACCAATGCTTTATAAATTGTTTATCATCATCATTATCAACCATTATCAATCCACTGCAGGATGAAGGTCTCTCCAAGTTCAATCTATCTTCTCCGATCTTTATCTTCTCTTCTCCACCCCTGCACACTTTTTTATTTCATCCATCCATCTCACATGTGGTCTCTTTCTGAGTCTTTTACAATCTCTTGGAATCCAGTTTAAGATTTCAATCTATTATCATTTCTTCTAGCAATATGTCCAGCTCAACTCCACTTTAGTCTTTTTCAATGAGGTCAGTAACACCTGTTTGTTCTCATACTTATATATTGCATTTTCGATCTTTTCTTGTTACTCCCAACATGCATCTCTCCATACTTCTTTCAATGGTCTGAAGTCTCTGTATTGCTCTTCTATTAAGTGTCCAAGTCTCAGATCCATAAGTAAAAACTGGTAAAATTGTTTAGGATAATCATCTTTTAGTATAGTCAAGGCTTAAAATTATATCAAATCATAATATTCTATTATTAATATAAAACATAGGACAGATCATTTTATGGAGATCATGTTATAATAAAATTACATGATATCAGCAGGATAATTATTACAAAAAAATAAAGTTATTTTAAAAGAATAAAATATAGTTAATGTTCTTAATTGTGGAGAATGATTTTTTAAAATGAAAATGACCTTTGACTCTAATAAAAATGCTGATGTTTAAAATATTCATTATTAACAGTTAATTTCCTTTTTTTTTTTTAGAAATATTAACAATATTAATCAAATTATTCT
Source organism: Epiperipatus broadwayi (assembly GCA_028023455.1). Taxonomy (NCBI): domain Eukaryota; kingdom Metazoa; phylum Onychophora; class Udeonychophora; order Euonychophora; family Peripatidae; genus Epiperipatus; species Epiperipatus broadwayi. The sequence continues at coordinate 163,946 of JAQFVV010000169.1, forward strand.
TGAAACCCAGAATGCAGTTTAATAATAATAGCATTAATGTATATAACAATAAAGGTAATTAAATTTTCGGTCTAATAAAACTGTCCTCTTTTAAATTATATGATATATAAAAGGGAACAGCTGTTATGACATAAAAATCTATATATTTTTTATTTCCCAAAAGGATTTAAATAAAATTATACTGTTAATAATATAATTTCAACTTTAATTTATATATATCATTCTTCACTAGCTATTTCTATATATTAAACTTACTGTTATATATATTGTTTATAAACTAATAATTAGCTTTTTCAAGCTAATGCACATGCGCTTTGTGCATTAGCTTGAAAAAGCAGATTATTAGTTTATTACAATTCAAAAACATCGCGCTATATAAAATAAATATCTCATTTATATATTGTTTATGAAAATAAATAACCTAAATTTTATATTTCTACCAAAGATTGTTTTTCGAGTGTACATATTATATTAATAAAAGACTTATATCCAGTTACAGGTAGCGGGAAATATTTGTAATTATGTTGGATTATTTTTGTCACTTAATAGTAACTGTTAAATGTCTTTAGAGAAACTCAGACTACATTTAAACTTTTCAAATAGATTAAACTTTTAATGATAGAACACAGGTTAGTATATAATGTGCCGGTCAAAATTGTGTATTCATTCAACAAGACCAATAATCCAAGCAAAAGTACCTTAAATCCAACCATGTACAAGATACATATGTCAGGGCAAGGATGAATCCTAACCTATTTGCCTAAACTACTGCCTCTCTGACTAATGGATAACGTTTGTGATGACACTAGCAGTGCTTGGTTTTTATTCCGTCCCAGCGGGAGGTCATGGTTCACATAGAGACTCAAAATAAAAAGGGGGTTTATATGGAAAACCAATGATTTAGTGGATTCTGACAATTGCAGAATGGTACAGATATGATTTGGTTGATTAGTAATGGTTTGAACCATAATAATGATAATTCTTTCTGGCAACATTATAAAGAATAGAATTTAAATCAAAGAAATATTTAAACAAATAGAGTAATGAACCTTAGAGATTGGGAGTGATGACAAACTAAGCTTATTTAAATAACAATATTAGAGGAATTTATTAAAGAATTTAGTACAAAATAAGTCGAGTCTTTGTTTATACAACTTGGTTATTTTATTATTTAATTTGTTTTGATGCAGCTTTGACAAACAATATAAAAGTTTGTTAATTGTTCGGCCAAAACCAATTAGCAATAAAATATTATTAGCCCTGTTCAAGATAAATAAATCTCCTTATATATATTAAAAGATATGAAAGTGTACATTTAAAACATTATTACATTTATAATCATTTGTATATAATGAGTGTGGGAAGCAAAATAATTCTTAAATAAATAATTGACAATTGTACAGTCAAATTTAATTAATTAATTATTTGTTTGTGAAGGACGTGCCATCATGGCAGAGAGCATTGCAGGATTGCTACATAAAGCTATAAAATGATGATGATGAGGAGGGCAGTATGCTATTGCAAATTACAACAAAAGAAATGAGGTTTGCTATGAACCTCTGGGTGGCTTTGCTAAAGAAGTTCCTAATATGTACAAGAGATAAGAGAAATGCTAGCCCTCCAGCTAAAGCATGTCTCTAAATAATCATGATAATATTTCGATGTGTATATACATCTTAATGACAATGCTCAAAAAATCCCCTGGTATGAACCATGTCTACTTTGGGGGAGAGTGAGAGATTGGACTGGTCAGATTCCGAAGGTCCTAAGAAGTTTGTAGCAAAGCAAGAATAGCCATAATAAAGAAATGGTGGTAACTATAAATACACAATGCCCTCGACATATATATATAAAATAATGTATCACTAACAAAATAATGAATCCTGATTCAAATCATTTGCTCCCTGACATAATGTAAAGTCCTAGAAACATTAGGTCATTAATGAAGGAATAGTAAATTATATTACGGCAAGAATTAAAACTAAATATAAAATTGCTTTCCCATTCACACAGAAGATTACAAAATAGGACTTGTCTTTCATTAACACAGACGGGCATTAAATATCAAACTAATAAATTGTAAGTCATACTTTTAATATTTTCTGACAAATAAAAATATATGTATGAAATATATATACTGATAAAATTCTATATTTTTACTCAATTGATTCACGAAAATTATTTATTCTTTCAGAAATAATTACAGGGCTATTTAAATTGAAGGTAACAGTAAGATATTTTTAAAATAAGTCATTCAAAATAAATATATATATATATAACATACAAAACCAAACGAGCTTTTGATTAGTTAATTTACAGGAAGTAAGACTTCTTGTAATGATTTTTAAATTAAAAGAAAAATAACAGGGGGAGGATTTAAAGCTAATAGCTCATTGAATTTTGCAGTCAAATAATCTAAACAAACCGACAAAATTAATTTAATTTGCCGCATCAAAATAATGTAGTTTTATAAGAATTGATATTTTAACTTAAATAAATTTAAAAGATGCATTTTAAAACCAAGCCGTATAAACATTACACAAATATATAAAATATAAATTAATATAGATTTTGAAAACAAATAAAATCAATCAATGGCTTGCTGCAAATTGGATGTTACCTCAGAATCAATCAGTTAATAGAGGCAGTTAATACAGTCAGATCATTTCAGGCTTCCTTGACACAGGCAGTCTCTGGCTAGATGTTTAAAGCACTGCAAAGGCATGAATGGGCTGGTGGAACAGACCTCTGAGAAGCAAACGACCGATCTTTTCACCCTGTCATTTCTTTAGGCACGATGTATATATGTATTCCTCACTTCTCTTCAGTAAACTCAGTAATAACTTTCTTCAATCAAATTTTCCACTATTTATATCTTCTGGTCTTATCTACAGGATTCAATCTATACTGACCACCAATTGTAATTGCTCTAAATGCTTCTCTGTGGTATGTGCCAGCTTTGGAGGGAAATTAGAATCCTACATGCCCAAGGGTTGATTTGCTAATTAAAAAACAACAACAAGCATATTAAGTTTATCAGTCATTGTACTAACAAAATCTGTTTAATTAAGGTTTAGATTAACAAAAATGTAGATTTATTCTGAAAAATTTTAGGAATTTGGTACAATGACTTTTAAACATATTTTCCATAAACTTAAATAGAAATTTACAAAATATAATTGAAATATTACATTGTTTAAATAATTGATTCTCAAGTGTACATTGATTAAAAGATAAATATAAAATGTTACCCACTAATTAATTGAAGAAAATGAACTTTAATAAAGAATTTGAAATATTTGTAACATTTTATAGATATCTAGGATTCAATTTAATTTAAGAAAATAAACGCAATATACATTTTTACAAATATAAATAAATAAACTATTATAAAAGGTTAGTTAATCATAAAATACAAATTAATCAAAAGGTTATAACAATTATAAATATACCACCACCTCATATGAGATGGGTGTCAGTTAATAATGATTGGGTTCAAACCCAGACTAGTGCTGATGACATTGGCACTAGGTGAAGCAGAAATATGTGTACTATATTTCCAGCTTCATATCCCTCGAGTTGGGGGAAAAAAACAACAAAAAAAAAACTTTTTACTTGGGCGTCCAGTGACAATAGAGGCTGACCAAGGGTTTGCTGACCAAGGTTTATTATATTATTATTGAAACAGTAACTGTATTGAGATCTGCAAGCCTTTAGTTTCTTCTAAATTTATTACTCTGCTGAAGTTACAATTCTTAAACTATCATGTTATTAAGCGATTTATTTCTTAGCAATTCTTTCTTATCTTCCTCATTCTACTAACTTACTTCATTTAGTTACTATTAGATAATATTCCTTAGATAAGATTTATATATCAACAGTCCAGCAACATAATATGTATTTCAATTACATGGGGTCATACACAAAGGGTCTCACATTTTGAAAATAATTAGACTTCCCCTGGATCTGGAGGTATTTCATGATATGGTTTGAGACTCCTTGCATTAAAGGTGCCTTTATTTAACCCATTATCAGTTAAAGCAAAGGCATTATTGCCCCATTTGCTCTGAATCTGGTAGGGTCCTTGATATAGGGGAAAAAATTTCTTGAATTGTTTGTTGGTTACATTGCTGGCTCTGGGTACTTGTACCCAAACTCGATCCCCTACCTGAAATGTGTGTGGGTGACTGTTTCCTCTTTGGCCCCGCAGCTTGGCCATTTGGTTTAGACACATCTGAGCTTTATCTTGATCCCTCTTTCTGTTAATTTTTTTCCGGTCAATTGTCAGTGGTGTTTTGACCAAAGTGGGAACCAGTCTTCCAAAATGGAGTCGTGCTGGAGTAAATCCGGTGGACTCACTGATGGTATTATTTATGTAATTTGTGATCTTTTGGTGTCTGTTTACCCAACCCCTGTGATTATCAGGTATGTATGTCCGATATAGCCGGTTAATCTCTTTCATCACTCATCTCACAAGGGTTGGATTGGGGGTTTCTGATTGATGTAAGGATGTGCTTAATACCACAGCGTGCTATCCACGCCTTCCACTCTTTGGATGTGAAAGCGGATCCATGATCGGATAGGATTACTGCCGGTTTCCCTACTTCTTTGAATTGCTTTTCTTGTAAAACTCTGATTGCATTCCTGGAGTCTGTCCTCCATACAGGATATGCACAGACATATTTTGAAAAGATGTCATACGTTACCAGAAGATATTGGTAACATTTAAATGCTGGTAATGGCCCATAGTGATCGATGGCCAGAATTTTGTTGGGTCCAGATGGAAGAATGGGTTCATTGTGGCCTGCATATGATTTGTTAGGCATTTTACTCTTAGCACATATTGAACATTTTCGAAGAGTGTTGAGCACATCAGTATATAATCCAGACCAGTAGAATTGCTGCCTCAATGCTTCCTCTGTTTTTCAAGGACCATAGTGTCCAATTAACTGATGCACATGGTTGGTTAATCGGGTTCGTAACTTTTGGGGCACAAGAATTTTCCATGGGCCATCAGCATCCAGTGTGCGTATTTTCAGGATTCCATTGTTTAATCGATACTTCTGGGTAAGATTAGCATCATGTTTTCTTAACTGCAGGGTATCGATAATTTTCTTATATTGTGGTTCTTCCTTTTGCCAGTGGGGTAAATTTATAAGTTCAGCCTCAATGTTATCACTGGTAGAGTTAACCATTATAGTTATTGGCTGATCTCCAATGGTTGGATTATTTGGAAGCACAACAACAGGATGCCTACTTAAAATATTTGCAACAGTATTTTCTGGTCCCGGACAGTAGACCACCCTATAGCGAAATTTTTGGAGGGACAAACTCCACCTAATTAATCGTTCATTGGTTAAGTAACTACAGTTAAGAAATTCTAGGCATTTATGATCCGTGATGATGACAACTTCTGAGCCTAGTAGTAGTTGCTTAAATTTGTTGCAAGCCCACATGATAGCTAGTGTCTCTTGTTCAGTAACGGTGTAATTTACTTCAGCTCCTTTAAGAGTCTGGCTACTGAAATTTAATACACAATGTCTTTCCTCTTCATCTATTTGAAAAATAACTGCATCCAACCCTCTTTTACTGCTATCTGTTTGGACATAAAAGGGGCAGGTAAAATCTGGATAGTGGAGCATGACGGTATCTAAAAATTTGTCCTTAATGGATTCAAATACTTCATCATGCTGAGCAGTCCATGACCATCTCTGGCCCTTCTTTAAAAGATTTATCAAATAAGACGTGTCCTGGGCAAATTTGGGATAAAATTTATTATAATAATTACATAATCCCAGGAAAGATCGGAGATGTTTTCGGGTGGTAGGTCTTGGGAAACTTTTGATTGCTTCCACTTTATCTGGGTGTGTTCTTACACCCTTGCCATCGACAATATGTCCCAAGAAAGAGATTTCTGAAAGGGCAAAGTAACTTTTTTCTAGGTTGATGGTTATATTTTTATCAGTTCACTCTTGAAAATATTTATTTAAAACCTCAAAGTGCTCTTTTGGATTTCGTGATGCCACTACTACATCATCAACATAACAAATCAAATGTTTTTTTTATTTCTGCTGATAAAGATTGGTCCAGGCACCTCATTAACCCTGCCCCGCTGTTGATCAATCCAAATGGGACCCTTCTAAATTGGTGGGTATGCCCATTATACCTAAATGCTGTATATTTTCTATCACGAGGATCAAGAGTCATTTGCCAATAACTGGCTGTAAGGTCAAGGGTGGAAAACAGTGTTTTGTGATGCAACTGGGTAAATAATTCTTGGATGGATGGTGGAACATCACGTTCTGGGATAGTTATACTATTTAGTTTTCGAGCATCCAAACACAATCGTATTGCACCACTTTTTTTCTTTACCACAACAAGGGGGTTGTTGTATGGGGATGGTTTCTTTTCAATAATTCCCCACTCAATCATTTGCTGGATCTGATTTCCAACCTCTTCTTGATATTGGAATGGTACTGGATATGTCTTGGCTTGGAAGTACTCCTCTTCTTTTACCCTAATTCGGTGGGTATATCCCTTTATCTCTCCAGGCGTGTTGGAGAAAACTTTGGCATTATAGTCTAAGATTTTATAAAGTTCCTCTCTATCATGTGAGTCCTCCAACATCGCTTCATTGGTTTTCATTTTTAAAAGATCCTTGTCAACTGCTTGGGTTATACATCTCACTTTAGGATGCTGATCATGATGATCAATTTGAAATGGAATTTTCTCACCCTCATCCCTTTTCTGATACTTAAAATAAATCAATCCCACTTTCGTTGATTTTACAATAACTGAAATATAAATACGGTATTTGAAATTTAAAGCATACATTTTAAGAGTATATAAAAAAACTAGCAGTTATATATATAAAACAATTAAGTCACCTTATTTTAGAATTAAATAAATGATATTTTATAAGATTTCAAAGCGTTAATTAGCTTAAGTTCTGAATTTACAGCGGTAGAAAATTCAGAGTTAAACAAATATATATTATATTAAAACATAAATAGTTTGTTTTAGATTGACATATTAATAAGCAAGCAGATATATAAATCAAATAATCAATAATATAAATAAATGACCCTACCAAAATTAAAGAGCATATAAGAGAGAATTAAATTTAAATAAATTATTTAAGAGCAAATTACATGTTATTTATATATAAAAATGCAAAGTTAAAGAATACATGAGAAAAGATCTTGAGAGATTATTTAGACTAAAGTGACTATTAGGTAGCAGCTTGAAATTTACCTTTCAATTTTAAGAGTCTGATTAAAATATTGTCCGTGCACGGTAGTTGAAAATGAAAGTTCTGCAAGCTTCTATTAACATTAAAGTTCTTAATTTCTTCATTTCATGACAGCAGACAATGACGGTCACGGCGGGTGATGACCCAAAGGGCCGAGCAGAGTGGTGGACTACTGCTACATCATTTTTTTAGTTTTACAGCGATGTTAACAATCTCTCAATCAATAGTAACTAATTAATAACTAATAACTCAACTAATAACTAACTATGTGATTCAAAATTTAGTCATTTTATACTTTTTCTCTTATCAGTTGTTTTTCGAAGATGCAATTGTTAGATAACGCCAAAAATAAATTCAAATCTATTTCTAGATTAGAAATAGATCTAACAACATGTTTTTAACACAAGTAAATCTAATCTTAATTAATTCCATTTATCTTAAGTAAAACTTTAATTAAAAAATACCTTTCCCAGATTAAAACAACAGTGCTTCCAACCCCTAATTATTTTTAGACAATTAAACAACACCTGCATCTTCCATATTGAATTTTATATAAAAAATGTATAATTTATAGAAAAACAAGCAATTTGAAAAGAAAAAGCTAAAAACGACATATTTACAAAAACATCAATATTTTGTTAGTAAGTTTTGCTCCTATGTATATATTTGAGCTGCAACTATAATTTTAATAAGAAGAACTAATAATTAATAAAAAGAATCAATAATAATAAATATTGAAAGTTAAACTACAAATTTAGGTGCGCATCTCAAATATATACATGAAATATATATACTGACAAAAGGAGCAGGATGGGATATAGGGGTTTGAACACGGGTTAGTAAGTAGAAACATGAAGCACAATCTTAAGCTAAGATTACTGCTTCAATAACACTATGTTTCAAATGGAATTATTTTCCTATCTTCTTCGGTATTGCTGGCCTGACCAGTGACCATTTTAAATTAAGAATTGAACCAAGGAACTTTAAATTTACAAGCACTGACTTTAAAGTGATACTCTAACCAACTAGGTCATTCTGTCAGAGGCAAAAGTCAGTAGAAAATTCATATATTCATTTATGAAAACTCTCCTAATATTTCCATTTAGTCCTTACAGGCAAGGATAGTGAGTAGTGCAAACATTATGGATTATTACACTAGATTGAATTATGAAGTTATTTGACATTGCTGTGGGAGCAGTTTTTTAAAAAATTTTCTTTGAACTTTTTCTTCTCAGTCTATTATTTTTAACTTTTTTCCAATCAAGCATAAGTTCTATGATACACACAAATGCTGTTACTTTAATTACATCTGTTTCTTCTTTTCCAATCATTAGTTTGTGTTCTATTAATCACTTTTTGATGAGGGAAACTAATTTCATCACTGTATAACCTTCCACATTGAAAGGGTATTTTGTAAATGCTGTTTTTGGGTTTTTTTTCTCTTTTTTTCCCCCATGTGTCATAGCATCGGCTGGGAAGCGAACCTGCTAACCCAGGACAACTGCTTATAAAGCAGCTGTGCTGACCACTCAACCACCAATGCTTGACTCAGTTTTTGTTTTCCAACATTTTAAGATTAGTTTTGTAGTGGCTAGAATTTTTCATTGTATGTTATGGCTTTAAAAAGCTGAACTAATATTATATTGTTTAATTTTCTTTAGTTTATCTGTTATCTCTGGTATGAAAATTAATATTAGATAATGGAAATAGTTGTTACAACTAAATATCACCATCATAAATTTTCTGAAAAAATAGATAGTCATAGACTTATAATATTCATTGCAGGAGCAATTTATTGCATAGTTATATATATTTTTTTGTTTTTGTTAATATATATTGAACTGTTTTACATATGTATGATTCAAATATATTGGCATTTGGTAATATTTAAAAAAAGCTTTAAGGAAAGGTAAAATTTAAAGATCGTTTAAAAGATGCAATTTAATTTTTTTTTTAGTTAGTATGATTTATTTTTTTAGAAAACATACAGTGAAAGTTATTTTTGTTTCAAATTATTTAATTAAAAAAATAAAAGTTAAAATTGGAAGGAATAAAAAAGACATGCAGATTACTAATCCAGATAAACAAAAAGAAATTCCAAACATAAAAGAATAGATCAGAAAAAAACTTTTTAACTATAATTAAAGATGGTCAAAATAATTTATAAAAAATAAATTTTGTAATTAAAAATGCAAAATAAATGTGCAAGATTACTATCTTATATTCTGATAAAGAATCCAAAAGATATTGCAGAATGTATCCTGAACTAATTTATGCTGAACTGAGTAGTCGTGCAGGGAGTGGAACCAGAGCTTTTGTGGACAACTCCTTTTGCCACAAAGAGAGCACTCCAAAGATGCCTTGAGACCAGCCTTAAAGTGGACCAGGAATAAAAAAATAACCAATAGCCACAAGCTCATTCTATCCCAAGAAAAACCATGCATGGATAATCAACAATCTACCTAACTTGCTAAGCTTACTTGTAAGAATATTTATACCCTAATTTGTGATTAAAAAAATGTTTGCAAACTAACATTAACGATAAGCTTATAATACCGATAGAGACATTAACTGTATGAAGTTTCTAATATAAATATAGACAATCACTATTTTTATTATTCAAAGAACTTTCTAGAAAAAATCGAAGTATAATATGAACTGTTTTAATTATTTGATCAACGTTATTATCGGAATGAGCATATATGTGCTTTCTAATTTTATTTAATAATTTATCTTTTAAATATTTTAATTTGTTAGAATAAAATATTTATCTTTAATGTCAACCTTTCATTGTACATTATTAATGTTAGTTTACTGGATTTATTGTTAATTAATTGCATGAGAAATGTATAAATTACCTTTGCCAATATGCTTGTTTATAGTTAAGCCCCAGGAAAGATTCATATAAAATCTTTAAAATGACAAAAAAATGTAATTCCCAATCTTTTAATAATTTGCTTCATAAATGATGATACAACACGATGGATCAGTGAATTCTCTAAATAAATAAAAAACTGATTCCATCAGCAGTGTGCATCGTAATAAATATCCGGACTCATATAGTCTAAATAAATGTTGTTATTAAATTAGTAATAATTGAATGTGCATCGTAATAAATAGTAGGCCATTTAGTTAATCAAGAAATATAACAACGTTCTTAAAATATCCGGACTCATATATAATCAGAATATATTTTCTTTTTCATAGCTTGATTAACTTGCACTTATAATATGTAAAATAACATTTGTCTAAATCATGTTGTTATTAAATTAGTAATAATTGAAAGCTTGCTAGATTTTCACATGTGCTACAGTAGTAAATCTAAGATTTTGCGCTGTAATATCGTAAATTAAAAACTCAGTGAGTAATAAATGAATATGTTTATATTTCAAGCTTTCAAGCCAAGATGCTTAAGACTGGCTTATATATAAGAAAGTTAAGTTGAGAGAAGGTTGGTATCATCCTTTTCTTATCAAAATCTCTGTCATGTGTCAAAAGCCTGATCGTTCTTAAAAGACAGCTGTTTAAAAATCTGATTGGCTGTCTGAGAAACAACTGTAGCACATGTGAAAGTCTAGCAAGCTTTCAATTATTACTAATATGTAAAATAAAGGTCTAATCATAAACATAAAATGTTACAATATATATAATACATAGTTTCAATGGAATTTGATAGTTATAATTGACTATTTGTTAGTCTGCTTTCAGAATAGATTATACTTATATGTTTAATAAGGTTTGTTTATACTTTCTTGAGATAATAATTTCACTCTCTAAAGTAGTGTCTATATAAACTTATTACACCATAGTAACTATATAAACTTATTAGACCATAGATAAAGGGCAATTTCCCTCTTTATTGTTTAAAGGAAGTTGCCTTGACAACAACTTAAGATTGTTGATTGATATTGATATCATTTAAGAGTTAATTGCTTTCATATATTTATATTTATAAATCTACCTAGCCTTGTGCTTGTGCATTATTAGCTTTATTATATAAATAATATATGCAGTTTGAAAGTTATAACTGATTATTTGTTAATCTGATTTCAGAACAGGGTACATGTGAGGTTTATTTAAACTTCTTTGAATTAATAATCTCACTCTCTGAAGTCAAATTGCAATCTTTAATGTCTACATAAAGTTATTAGACCATATATAAAGATGGATTTTTATCTTTATTGTTAAAAAGAAGTTGCCTTGACAACAGATTGAGATTATTGATTGTTACTGATATTAGTATTGTTTAAACGTTGACTGTTTTCATATATTTATATATGTATAAATTGTTTTTTTACAATTTTATAAAAATAAATTGTTAAAATTTATTATTAAAATAAGAAAAAAATAAAATGAATCATTTTAAGTAATAAATAAATTGTTTGTTATCAGGAGTTTTTTTTCTTTTTAAGTGTCATAGCATCGGCCGGGATGCGAACCCGCAACCCGGGCAACTGTCTCCAAGTGCAAGGCAGTCATGCTGACCTCTTGACCACTAATGCAAGACTGTTATCAGGAGTTTAAGTGAAGATTTATATAAGTTTAAGCACCAGAAATAACAGAATTTAACTACATTCTAAAGGCACTGAATTCTAGAATTTTCTATTTTACAAACCATGCAGGATTTTTTAAGCAGTGCATTTTTAAATTTGTGTATAAAATAATTTGTTTTCTTTTTATGCATTTGTTATTATTAAGTGCTGAAAAACTTTGAAATTATTCAAACAGTAATCAATCTCCGATAATGCGCTATTTCTTAAATATTATAAATCTGCGCAAACGCTTCTGCTGGTAAGAAATCAAATGCTAAATTTAGCTTTAAAAAAGTGATTTACATAAAGTAAAATTTTGAAACAGCCAATATCATGTTATATATATAAACAAAAATTATTTATTTATAAATACCTGACATTTATAAATGAATAAATAATGATAATTCAATGTGTAATATTAACTATAATATTGTTATATTTCTTTTAGTTTTATGCAGTAAAGAATCTTAATGAAGCTAATACAAATTTCAGGTGCATGTATATATACATCAGGGGTACCGTGGGCACCATGGCACCTGCAGACCATTTTATGTGTGCCCACCGCTATCCAAACACAATAAAAAATTATTTATCTGATACAAATAAATTTAATTTTTAAAATTTCTTATAAATTATTGTATTATATTGTAATAAAATTGTAGGGCATACTATACTTTTACAGCATAAAAATATAAACGTTAATTATATGTTAAAATTTTATTTTTGAAATAAATATTTTTTTGTACATTATATGTATTATTAACAATATTCAGCTATAAATTTATATTGAAAAAATAAATGGTGCCCACCACCTGGTTGAAAAAATAAATGGTGCCTGCCACCTGGCCGGTATGTGCTCTTAAGTGCAAAAAGGTTGGGGACCCCTGATATACATCGTGTTTCTTTTGTCTTTCTAATAATAATTGTGTTTTGTCTTCGTTCTTCTTCTTAGTAGATAAAAATATGTAAAGATAAACGATTAAATTTATGTGAAATCAGATAAGCAATGGAAATTGTGAATATTAAATTGCTGGTTTAAGTAAAGACATATTTACTGTTCTTTTTATCCATTTTTGAATACAATAAAGACATTAATAATTCACCTTTCTTTAATAGCACCATAAAAACCTAGGATATTCTCTATTTAAAAAAATGCTTTATTTTGTTATGTTTTGAGAATATTTATTATTTAACAAATTTTATCGCAATTTTGATTAATAATTTGTGTTGCTAAAGCATGTTCATCTTATTGAGATTTAGATCAAGATAAAAATGTATTACCTAAAGTAAAAAAAAATCATATGAATTCCAAGAAATGATCTTTCTATCAGATATCATGAGTGTGAGATTTGAACACACTTTTAAAAATGGATATACTGAAAAAGTCAGAAATTTATAATTAGTAATCTATCAAAGAAGTAAAAATTTCACAATAAAAATAGGATTATTATCTCCCCTATAAACCGTGTAATCAAATTATACTATTAGTTTGGTCATAAACATTAGTGACTCAGATAAAAGCCACTTTAATTAAATATTGTAGAGTTGTAATTATAATTTTGTTGAGCACACAGGAAGTATCTGTAAATACTTATAAGTTAGGCTTTAACTTGTATCAGATTTGCCTTGAAAAATTTTATAATAGTCAAGCAATATTATTTTTCCAATAGAGGGACCTCCCAAACTATGACACATGATAGTGACTTTTATAAAAATAAAAGCGGCTGTTTTATCTTTAACCTAAATTTCTACTTATATAGGTCAATCTGAAGCATCTTGATTTGGGAGCATGAAGTTGTTGTGCTCTCCACTGCTTAAGTCCACTATTTCCTTTATCAATTAACCATCACAAAATCTTGCGATTTACAGCGAGTTAAGGTTGCAATCTTAATACTGGAAAATCTATAAACTATTATAGAGTTGTAATTTAGATTAATGATAAGACAGCCACACTTATCTTTATAAATGTTGTTATCATGTGTCATGGTTTGGGAGGTCCCTCTATTGGCAAAATAATATTGCTTGACTATTACAAAAAATTTTCAAGATGCATTTGATACTGTCTTATAAGTATTTAATTAAATATATAATATATGGGGAAAAATTATATCACACTTATAATAAAGATATAATAATACAAAGCAATATAAATAAAATTTCAATTTACAATAGTGAGATTTTTAAATTGAAAGTGTCTCCATTCTTAGAAATTTTATTTCCCAGATGAAGCATATTTATACCTCAAAATTTTGTTTTTGCATCATTCTGATACAGTTAATAAACAATATTAACAGGAGGATTTTTTTTTTGGTTATTTCTACTTATATTTTGTCTACATTTTAAAATTGTAATTTAGTGTTTATAATATATATTTAATTGTTATGCAAATTAAATAAAATGGCAACATCTTGGAAATACTTTTTGAAAAAGCATTACTGTGATATACAATTTTGATATGGGTCATGTGACTTTCTAAATTACTTGCAATTGTTTTTATTATTTTAGCTTTTCTAAAAACATATGATTGGTTGACAAAAAAAAGTACTTGAATAGTTTATTGTGTGAGAGTTCATAAGAAGTTTGAGCACTGAAAATGGCAAAACTGTGCTTCAATCTAGTGGTCTTGGACTCTGGATTCTGCAACTCTACTCCTAGAGCAGACTACAATTAAATGTTTTTTTAAAAAAACTAAATAAACTAATAAATATTTTTATGTAAATAAAATTGCATGCATATAGATATTTATTGGAGAAGCAGGATTTTGTGAAAGCATTGTCGACAATCATTGACCTACAGATTAATTTTTTATTGTTTATTTTATGTTATTTTTCAGAATTTTTCTTTACAAAGAAATGATGACTCACATTGTGTAAAAAAAACATTCATTATGACACATATTCTTCAACTCAAATAATTAAATAAACAAATAAAAAAAGTGAACTGGCTCTGAAGAAGACTGCAGGACAGTTGAAACATAGGTATATGTATATATGTACAAATAAAGAGTTTTGTTATAAAAGTGTTCAAAGTGTTTTGGATAAATTGTATTTAATATTAGAAATAGTAATTTACTCTACTTACTCTCCTTCAGAGATATTTATAGCTAGATTAAGTACCCACAAATCGCTAATTGATAGATTATATTCAAACAGCTAAGTCTAGCATTCTAACTATTAGTTTTTTTATTGAATATCATTAAATTTGCACTTACTGATAAAAAAAATGATTTAGTGAAAAATTCATGTCATTTATCTGAGATATTCTTTAATTAATTTTATTATATTTAACATTTACATTTAATAAAAATATGTGTATATGAAAATTGATCTACATATAATAAATGTCAAATTTATTGGTATTTTAACTCAGAGTTCCAAGAACTTTCATTGGTACTGCAATCAAACTCATAGTAATCTAGTCTTTTTGTTTGATCATTTTGCCTTCATGGTAAAAACAAACTAAAATATGCTATGATTGGTTTTTAAGAATAACCATAATATCTAAGTATCAGCATCTATTAAAGTCAATTCAAGAACAATAATTGTTCTATCTTTATGAGAAGATACTAAATATGCTTGTCCAACTTTGCTCTTATTAAAATCATAAAGATGGAAAATGTAAGTTCACACATAATTTGTTTACTCATTTATGTTTATTTTTATATTTGCATTCAGTTTTTATTTTAATATGTTTGTTTTTAACAGAAAATTAATCAACTAAAAATGTACTAATGGCAAACAGAAATTGACTATTGTCAAAAAAAAAGCCTGCTGTCAGGAGCATTATAATATTTTTATTTTTTTTTCATAAGTATAAGTTGGATTTTAATACTTCAAGAAGTAGTTTTCTTAATTGAACATAATTTTTAGCAAAATTTGCCTTATTCATTCAAATTTAGGGGGAATATTTTTTTCAATACATTTTTTTAGGCTGTAGCTAAAATGAAGTTTTTTTTTGTCGTCTTGTTTGTTTATAACTAGTTTTATTTATTTGAAAAGTTGATATAATTTAAGATCACTTTCAATTTTTGAAGTTATGCTATTAACAAAATTTGTTAAAAATGTAAAAAATTAATGGATAACTTTGTTGTTAACATTAAAAAGCACAAAATTTAATTAAGATTAAAGTTTTTTGTTTTATTCTGCTAATTTATTATTATTATTGTTTTGTATTTTCATTTATATTTATATGTTTATTAATATAGGCAATAGAAAAATTTACTTCCTTTTTTTTCTCAATGTCTTCTTGCAAAATCAGTTACTACAATATTTCAACCTTTTACTATTTACTATTTTATTTTTAAAAATATCAAATAAATGTTTACACAAAAATAATAATATAAAAATAAAATGTATAACAAACATAAATAATAATTATAGTTTTTTTTTTTTTTTCATGTGTCAAAGCATCAGCGGAAAGTGAACCAGGGACAACTGCTTGTAAGGCAGCTGTGCTGACCACTTGACCACCAATGCTTGCCAATAATTATAGCTTTGTTATTGCTTGGATAAGATATATATATATTGAACAGGAATTTTTCCTTAAGCAATTCTGCTAGACTTTTGTAAATAAACCTTTAACAATTTAAAAGAAAAACAAATTAAAAGTATTATCTTTAATAATTTAAGAACATTACTTTTATTTTTAGCTTATAAATTATATACTTAAAATTACTTGTAATATCTCTAGAAGAAATAAACATAAATTATATAAAAATGAATTACAAAAACATTACAAATCTTTATTTAAATTTAAACAAAACTTGATTCAGATGCAAATATATTGTTAGCATTATAATCATCAATATACGCATATATATACATATATGTGTGTGCGCATGCGTGTGAGTGATATTGTTAAAAGGAAGTTGCCTTGACAACAGATTGAGATTGTTGATTGTTAATGATATTGTAATTGTCTAAGTATTGACTGATTTTAATGACTATATATAACGACAAAGTTCAATTTTATTTCAAAAAAATATTTAACAACAAAAATTAATTTTAACATTTTTAGAAATAAGTTGAAAGTGAAATACGGAGATTTAAATATAATAGTTCCAATGATTGCTTAATTGGACAGTATTGAATCAATAATTAATAGTATCTGGAGAGTTGTCAATGGACCACACTTATTTTACTTTATGTTTTCTATTGTTATATTTCTTATAGACAATGATGATATTACAGGAATAATATTCAGGACCCAATATTAATTAAACAGGCAAAAACTCTCCATACAGTAGTGCCACCCTGTGCTAACCAGAGTAATCAATGGATGCCAGAAGGCTTGTGCATAAAATCCCTATCTAGTGCCTACTCATCCAATATCCCCAGACTAGTTTCTGGCTTGTGGCCTTCGTCAATGAAGAGCCTTGGATCTGAGAGCACTGCATCTAGATCTTTGGATATAATGCAACCCTCCAACAGCCACCTTTTATCTCTACTTAACTACAAAACTATAAGAATGAAATTGAAAACACAATAATTTCTTCAATCTAAGCTCCTCACTGACGAAGGCCACAAGCCAGAAACTAGTCTGGGATATTGGATGAGTAGGCACTAGATAGGGATTTTATGCACAAGATTTCTGGCATCCATTGATTACTCTGGTTAGCTACTGTATGAAGAGTTTTTGTCTGTTTAATAACAGTTATGTGCTAGCATAAGAGATGGTGATCATGTGATGTTTAGTGGTTTTTAGACCCAATATTAAGTTATATATCTAAAACACAGAGTTATCAGAAGAAAAATATGTTTTCTCAATATAGTTTATTCAATATAGTATACAAGTCTTCTCCATAAGACTTATTTTATGCTTAATATTATTAAAGATGTATTACAGGTAACAAAATAAAATTTAATATTGTCTCTTATGATAAGACAAAAGTTAGTTCATTTATATATATATATCAAAGTTCATACACGTATAAGACAGATTCTTCTGATAACTTCATTTTTCCCAGCATGCCACATTGCCATATTGTCAGATGTTATTAGCCAATGATCTAATAGAATCCAATTAAACCTTGGAAAGTTATATATTTAACTCACCGCATTTCAGTTCAAATGATTTTAAAGGTAAAATGAATGTATCAAAAGCATGTTAGGCTCTGGTTTTTGTTATTATTATCCTCTCCCCCACCCCACCCCATTGGAGTTATTAAATATGTATTTTCTTTAAGAGCATTATACTCATGATATATAATGAAGATATGATATTTTATTGATGAAATTATTTCTAATTTATAACATATGTAAAACGTAAGTCAATAAAATTTTATTTTCATCTACTAATTAAATAATGAATAATTTAATTATTTAAAGATAAGATATGAGTATGTTTTATTCAGAAATCGAATCTCCATTTTTCCAATAATTTCAGTTATCATAATTCAAAAAAAGTATTAAATAAAAAAAATTGAATTTTAATTCTTATATTTTAATTTTCTAATTCACAACACATATATAATAGGTTTACATATACCCATGTATGAAATTAAAGAGTATACAACAACTCTATCAAGCTTTATCGATAAACGCTGCAAGAGAAAGCATTTCAAAAAGATCTTTATCTAGAAATTAGCCCTACCCTCAGACTGGTTTCATGCTTTTGGCTTTCCTCAGTGAGCTGCTAGGATATTTCAGACACCAAATCCCAAATACCAACTCAAAGTCAGCACTTGACTGATAGTTAACTTTTAAGTAGACAGTCTGAAATTTTCTGACACCTATATGTCTTCAAACCCAACTATCTAACTTAAATAGCTATATGGAGCTGAGAATTGTTGAGCCATACCATATATTAATAGTCTTAGCAATATAACATTGCTTAACACTGAAAAGCAAACGATATTTTAGTAGCTAAAAATAAGTCATACATCACGTGATTTGATTTAATAAGTTTGTAATTATAAAATTAAAGAGTGTGCAACAGCTGTAAATGCATATATATATAAAGTTAAATTGATCATTTAAATAGTGAATGTTATAATAATAAATGAGACACACATTCTAATCATTAGACGATATATGATACTATAATACAAAAATGGTACAACAATTGCAAATTTAGTTTTCTTTGTATATTAAAAAGATTGTCTCAAATAAATACAGCAAGAGATGTGAGAATAAGTCAACTCAATTATTTATTCATAACTTAAATAATCTATTTATTGTTATACATTTTTACTTTGTGAGTGTTTTCCTTACATATTTATCATTTAAAAGTTTATTGCAAAGCTTAAATTAAGAAGAAATGTCTTTATTTTAATTAAATAAAAATCAGCGTGTTCAATAAAAAACTTTCACACCTTCTCCTGTAGCTATTCAAGACAATCTTTTTAACATACAAAGAGAACTAAATTTGAAATTCGTTATTTTTTTATTACCGTATTGTCACATGACTGGCAGAAGTGTGTTTCATTTACTATAACAGCAAATACTATGTAAATGATTTATCAAATGTTATATATTGTTATTTTATAATTATTTTCATTATATATATATATGTATTAAAATGCATAATATAACATGGGTTTATATTATTGCTGAAGCTTGGAATCAAATATCACAGATATGCAGAGACTATCAAATGAGTAAAATATGAAATTACTGACTTTGTTTTAGTAAATACTATTTTTAAATATATATATATATATGATAAGTGTAATAATGCTCAAGGCTAAATGGGTTTATAAGTAATCATTAAAAGCAATTAAAACTTAGACAACTCTAATGTCAATCAATAATCTCAAACTGTTGATTTATATTGATATTGGGATTATCTAAGTGTTGATTGGTTTTAATATATATATAGAGAGAGTGTGTGTGTCATGTTACTGACAATATATATATATTCAAGTTTTTTTTTACTTTTATCAATGTATCACTCATCTTAAATCTACCATATTATGAACATTCATTAGTATGAAAAGCCTAACCATTTGTTCTCATTATGTATGCATTTCGGAACCATTTTACTTTGAAATAATTCAACTTCATATATATACATTATATATTTAAAACTTCTGATGGAATGCTCATAATGGGGATTGTTTGTTTTTATCACTTGCATTTTAATGTAATAAAAGTTATATATATTATGGAATGGGAAATATGGAGTTTGATCCAGAGTGATGGCATACCATTATCAACTCCAAGTAATCAAAATATTTCAAATAATGTTAAAGTATAAAGATATTAAGAAATATTAAAGTAGTTTAATATCTTAAAATATATAAATAATTTTATATATTAAAAGAGCACGAGACCAAAAAATCACTGTGAGATGAACCAGTTATTCCTTAGAGCAACTAAAAGCATAATTATACATCCAACAATATTATCAATAAGTCAAAGTAAGTACCAAAAAATAAGTATCCATGTATCATGATGAATGATTAATCATAAAATACATCAATACAATAAACCAACAATCAATCTGGTGACTGGATTGAAAATGGATCTTCTGTAGACCAGGCTAACTATTGAGCTATTGCCAGCTTGGGACAATTATTTAATCATTAATTTGGAGGCACAAACTAAGTTCTCATCCATCAGAATACATAATAATAAAAAATCAGAAAAATAATAATACTGGGACATTAAAACATGCTGATCATCATCAATGCTCTGACCACTTGTACTGGCCAACTATAAACTTAACTTCTAATAAGACTAAAATAAAATGTACTGCATGGGCTTTAAAGAGTATTCTCTTTTGCACCTACCAGGATGATGATTGATCATCTCTGGATGCCCAAAAGGATTAATATACATCCTCATTCATATATGAGACTGTTATTGCATAAATCTAGCTTAGAGAACATAAGCTCTATTACTGTATGTGACCAAGAGATAATAGAAACATATTCTAAAAATATTTAGAACCACTGGAATAATTTTCATAATTGAACACAAGTTTATTAACAATAAAAATAAAAAATGATATTAAGGTCTAGAATAAGGCTACACATATCAATTAAGCCTTCTGATTTTGATTAATATGTAATAATAAGAATTTATCACATTGTGATTTACATTTATGTGATTTACAAATTCTAATTATTTCATTATGATTTATATTATTAATATACAAATTTAAGTTTCTATATGGTGATTTACATTTAAGTTCTACTAGGTTTATCTAAAACCCATTCAGCATACAGGCATGTGGCTTGATGGCATTTAATAAAAAATGATTAAAATTTTACATTTAAGTGTCTATTTGACACTCCTTGATATACATTCACACAGACATATGGTGTGGCATAATAATTTCTGAACATCTTTGAATCATTATATAAAATACAATAAATGATTAAAATTTACCTATATGTGTTGTTTAATTCAATTTATTACATTGTGGTTTTTAATACTTCTCAATGGGTTCATTTACAACATGTATATATAATCTGCACACATATGTCTGGTACAATAATTGATTAATTATATAAATGATTTCATTTTCTATCATATTTGATAATAGCAAAAATTCATTAATTTTTATAACTAATTATATTTTGAATATACATAATATTCATATATATACATGTGTATTAATAATAAAATTTAAAAAATCAGTTTATGAAATTCTATTACAGTTTTCTTTTTTCTTTTTTTAAAAGTTTATAAAAGTTCTTTTCTTATTGAAAATAAAATCAGGTTTCAGTTAATTATAATGCTTTTAGATTTCTTTCTTTTTTCAAAAATAAAATCAATCTTTAACCCTTTCCCACCTCTTATGACTCGTCGACATCTGACGTCACTCTAACTCTGCCAGTTCTTATGCTAAAATATCTGTTTGACAGGTATTGATTAGGTTTTTAAAAGTTCTGTAAGATGGTGCCCTCTTCCGAATTATTTTACAAGTAAAAAATCAAAAAATTGCATTTAAACCTAAACAAAGAAAGAACATTGTCAGTCATTGGTTGTCAGTGAGCTCTCAGCCGAAAAAGACATTCTGATTGGCTGGAAAGAACAAAGAAATGGCCTGATCAAAGAAAATAAAGAAAAACGCTGAGATTTTTATTTCGAATGCAATTTTAAGTATTAAAAAAATATAATTTGAGAAATTAAACTAGTTTTTTAAAAAATATACTAAAAAAGCAAAATTATTTTCGAAAAATATTGAAGATTTTAGTAAAAATATTTAAGATTTAGCAAAAAGAAATCTTTACTTTTCCAGAACGTAACATTGAAAAAAAGCATTTGCGTCACCACTTTTTTGTTTAGACATTCACTTTATATTTGCCGAAATTGAATATATTTTATAATAAATAAATAACAATTTATTTTTGAAAGAACTTTCGTTCTCTTTCAATACCCTGAAAAATTAGTAATATACTTTTTATAAACGTATCTGAGTTGAATTTAATATTATAGGTGAATATGTTTTAACAATAGGCTTTGTCTTCAGTTTGTGAGTTGGCCAATTAAAAGATTTGATTTTTACCTCATACAACCAATAATATAATTAGCAGTTTAAGGGTTAACAGCCTATGTTAAGTAATTAATACATTTTTAGAATAATATAGAGTCATCTTTACAATTAATACAGCAGGTATATATATATATTTCAATCTAAAAAGACCCCTAAAGTCTTTTTGTTTCTTTTAAATAAGATGGTCAAGGAATTAATCTTGACTCTTAATTTTTAATCCATGCATAATTATTTGCATTTGGTTTACTTTTAAAATTTCTGTTAAATATTTTTTTTAATAATCAAAAATAAAATCATTTTTAGAATAAAAATAAATAAATTTCAAAATGACTTTCTGCCCTTTCAATAACTGATTTAAAATAATCATTATAGATTATATATATCACTTTTAGAATGTCATTTTTAATGAATTATTTAAAAAAAATTATTTAAAATTTTGTTCACATTATATATAATGCTATTTGTCATTGTATAGACATTTATGTGTGCTTCTCTTTGCTTATAGACACAGAAGCATATGTATAACTACTTCCTCATTCAGCTAGGGGTTCTCTAAGGGAAGCTGGTTTTTGGTCCATCATCAAAATAGGTATAAATCAGGCATCAGGTAAAATATAATTCAGGTATGGTTGCTGCAAAAGTGGGTCATTTTCTTCCATGTGAATTCAAACTCCACTACTGAACTGTAGAGCATCTGTTTCGTTGCATTTTTACATTATCACACAGTTTTCTGTATAACTCTCCTAGCCATCTCTGCTGCTAGATTTACTGTTGCCATTCTTTGCTACAGTTACCACCAAACTGCAGCTAATTACTTCATAATTTTTTACTAACTTTGTAGCTAGATATGAGGCAGATGCTTCTCTAAATATTAAAACCAAACTGTTCAAAACTGAAAACCAAACTCTTCTGTCCAGCTCTTACAAAAATTACAATCCAGGCTTTGTAGCTGGGCAATTTGGGCAGCTACTTCTCAAAATATTAAAGCCAGACTGAAATAATTTTTTACCCAAACCTTTTATAGACTTGGATTGAGGTGATAAAACACTAATTTTGAAAAAAGAATTTTTTTATCTTTCTAATCCCTATCTTGATTAAAATCAATTTTAATCTTTTCAAATCACTACTATGAAATTTTACCAAAGTGTGATCTACATGTTTTTACTTTTTTCAAATCACTTTTAATTAAAAGCTACTTTTTGGAATTTTTAATCTACAAAGATCTTTAAAAATAGATAAAGAAATGTATACAAGCATTAATTAAAAGATTTTAAAAGATAGATATTTTTGCTTGTTTTTAAATTCAAAATCAGAATAATAATAATAATACAATATTAATATTTATTTAGACCCTTTTAAATGTTTTAATTTATAATAAAATTTTATTTAAATTCAGAATTATTTAACCTTTTATTTACTATTTTTATTCCAGGTGAAATATAAAAAATATCTACAAAAAATTATGTCTGTGTTTATTTCTACTTTTCCTTTCCTTTATATATATATGTATGCACACAACTATGTTGTTGTGTGCCATGTAACTGCGATGGTTACAATATATATATATGCTAAAATGAATCATTTCATGGGCAAAAAATGTTTCATAAATCATATTTTTGGGAGCAACCATGTTTAGTGATCATGTGGATGTTGCTGGGATAATTGTGTCACATGGTTGTTGAATATTTTGGCTTAAATTTGAGTAGTTTTCTTTCATTTGTGTGAGGAAACTCTTTAATATAGATGTTCATTAATACACTTTGTTTTTTTTTTAAAAATGTTTAGAGCTTCCCTAAATACTTTTTGATGATGATTGCTACAAGTGGATATGATTTTGGTATTTGAGAAATCTATGAGTTTACCAGTGTATAAAACCCAGACAGTAAGAGTTGATGGTATTGAAAGTTTTTTTTTGTGTATTGATATATATTATCTAAGTAATACATAGTGTTAGTGGAATTTGAAAGTTATAAATGACTATGTTTTAGTCAGCTTTCAGAACAAGTCTTATTTGCCTGTTTAATGGGGTTTGTTTAAACTTCTTTAATTAATAATCTCACTCTCTTTAATCAAGTTGCAATCTTTAGGGTTTATATAAATATATTGGACCATAGATAAAGGTAAATATCCAAATTTATTGTAAAAAGGTTGCCTTGACAACAGATTGAGAGTATTGATTATTATTGATATTGGTATTGTTTAAATGTTGACTACTTTCCTGTGTTTACATATGTATTGTAACAGAATGAAAATGTGTTAAGCTCTTATTTAATAGCTCCACAGATTTAGGCAACATTTGTAACAAAATGAAAATAAGTCATGAAAGAATGGTCCTGGTTTACTAATGTTCCATGAATTGCCACAACATTTGTAATATAAAAAAACTTTAACCTAATTATTAATTATCATTTGTAATGAATTGGAAATGAAAATGGCAAAAATGGAACCATGTTGTCTGATAAATAATAATAATATGTCTATATTAGACAAACTATTTGTAACAGAATAAAATGATGACAAAGGATGAGGAAGATAAATTTTCATATGACAAAGGATGAGGATGATAAATTTTCATATGACAAAGGATGAGGAAGATAAATTTTAATATTCCTCAAGAATTGAGACACCGTTTATAATGATATAACCCTATCCTAAACATTAAATGCTATTTATAAGTGAATAAAATAATTCAGGAGTAAATAAAAATAATGACCTTAATATACTCTACCAATTCCGAAGCTATTTGTAGCAAAATGAAAGTGATAAGAATAAGAAATAAAAACTTTAATATAACTTGCAAATTTAAAACATTAATTGTAATTAAGTACTAATGGTATTCGAATAAAATGAAAATAATGTTAATAAAATGAAAACAAAGATAATACTAACAAAACAATAATATCTCAAAAAACAGTATTATGCCTTATTAAATAAACCAATTGTAATGGAATGAAAGATTTAATGATGATTAAAGGCTTTAATAATCCATAGATTTATATATATTAATCTATCCTTAATAAATATATAAAATTTTCTCTTTTAAAACCCTATATATTCATAACATCAAATTGTAATAAAAATAAAATATCTCAATACTAAACATAATAAAATACGACACACAAAATCGATTAATCGAGCATATCTCACCTTCTTTGCCAATTTATACTACTATAGAATAAAGATAACCCTCTAAATAACCTTAAAGTTTACAATATCTAATCATGACAACCTGAAATAAATGAAAGATTTTTATTTGACACTTATGCAAATACCATTAACAAATTACTGCTAATTATCTTTCAAACCAATAAAGCTATAAACTTTAAATCATAATTATCTTAATATGTTTAATATTAATAATAATCTATTATAATCAAATGTCAATATCAAAACTTAATATTTAAATTAAATTTACGATCCACACTAGGAGAATTTTAAATGTAATTAAAGCAAATCATTCTATTTAATGAATTTCAAATATCAATTTTGATATATACTATTACTATAAATAGTCAAATTAAGAGTTATAGATCACATGACCCTATTCTCTTAAGCCTGTAAGTTATAAACAATGATGATTTCCAATTCCTCAACAAGCTTTGTGATAAATGCTTAGCCAGAGCCAGCATTTAAAATATCTCTGTCAGGAATCCCCCCCCAAACCCCTGACCATGGTTTCGTGCTTTGGCACTCCTCAGAGAGGTACTATTACTAGCTTTATAATATAACAAGATTACCATCTTTATAACTAAATATTAACTTGATATAATATTCACCCAATAAATAATAGTCTTAAAGAATCTGCATGCATTCAATTGTAATTGCCTTTATTTATCTTAAATAATTATTATATTTGTACTTTATAAATTATAGAATCAGTTCAGATATAAATTTTTACCCCAATATAATTATTACATATAATTAATAAAATAATAATAATAAACTTCTAATTACCTAGTAAATATCTAATAATTCCAAATCAAATAATTTGTTATCACATAAAAATGTATATTGGTCCAAATGATAAAATATTAAATTTAATACAAAGAAATTAATGTGATTATATATAAACACTGACCAATCCTATAAGTTAATTTCCGGACTGTTTAATGATTACTTATATAAATTGTGTGGTGTAAATCAATACATGAATATTATCTTGTCAAAATATTATTATCGATTTGCATTATAAAATTGAATGATAACTAAGCAAGTTTATTTGTTGTTTTATTTCGTGTGTCATAGCATCGGCCGGGAAGCGAACCCGCAAACCCAGGACAACTGCTTGTAAGGCAGCTATGCTGACCTCTCTACCACCGACGCTTGACAAGTTTATTTATTTTAAATGAATTTATTAACAATAAATATATATGACAAATAAAAAAAATAAGCGTTTGAATATGATTATGGGAGCATAAAGTCTCCGGAAAGCACTCAGTTCATTAAATTGCAGAGTATTATTTGATTTTACTAACTTCATTATCTGTGCGCCAAGCACATATATATTTTATAGAATACATGCTAATGAAGTAAATATTTAATAATCCAATTAAATATTACGAGATATATTCTCCATTGAAATCAATTTTATAAAATAGGTGATTGTATATCAAAATTCATTTGTCAAATGTTTAATCTATAATATGTATATCTATGAGGCATGAAACAAGAAAGTTAATGCCATTTCTAATATTTATAATTATTAAGAATTTTAAACTTCTCTCTCAATATTATAATAAAATTAAATTAAAAGCTCAACATAGATATACTAAATAATGACTATTCATCAATATTTTTGGAACACTCTAAGAAAACCGGCCATATATTCAAACCCTCTAACCCCAAGATAGTTTGCATAGAGAAAACGACATCAAGTGAAAAATTAGGGAGGCGTAGTTTATTACTGGTAACAATAACTCTATCAATAGATGCAACGCCTGCTTCGACATCTCCAAAAGCTGGGCTATCTAAATAATTTGCATGTATTTTGCATATTGCCATTATCTCTCTGTTTTGCACTGCCCAGTATTGCTTTGAATATGAGGCATCCCGCCTCAAAAGCGCTAAGCTTTTTAATATTTTGCACTCTTTATAGCTTCTCTTTCAAGTGCTTCATGCACCTTTTATTTTATTTTATTATAATATTTATAATAAAATAGTTAATTGAAATGAAATATAATAAATATATGTCTGCCCATTCATTCACATGGTTTTAATAAAATACCAATGAATAATTGCTACAATGTAGCTGTTTTAGACTCTCAATATTTATAAGTTATATTCAAAAATAATTTTTAACCAACGAATAAGATAATATTTTTTAAATCAAAATTATAATTATTAAAATTTGCTATACAAATTTAAATTTAGATAACTTAACTCTCTTATATTCCATGCATATAAAACAAATGATTATTTAACTTAAAATATAATAACCAGTTATATTAATAAATATTATACAACTATATATAGATAATAATAATAATAATAATAATAATAATAATAATAATAATAATAATAATAATAATAATAATAATAATAATAAAATTATTATTATTATATAATAATAATAATAATAATAATAACAATAATAATAATAATAAAATTATTATTATTATATAATAATAATAATAATAAAATTATTATTATTATTATAATAATAATAATAATAATAATAATAATAATAATAATAATAATACATATTAGCATATGACCTGATTAATCGTCCTTCAATATGACACTTCAAAGTTCCAATGTGTATTCCTTGAATTATAATTTGACATATTTTATTACTCCAAATAAAGTAGAAATTTCATGAAAAGTTATCTGATACAACCCACATTTTATTAATTTTGATATTCTTCAAATATTAAAGTTCTTCTTTCATTTAGCATGTATTTGATATTAAAAGGCATTATAAATGAACAGATGCCAGTTTCCATCCATGATGATGTAATGTAAAATAAAACAATTTAGATTCTATTTTGAAATAATTCATCAATTTTACAAAACTATATCTGAAGATGTATATTCTTTATAGACAATATTACATTGTTAGCTTTTATATTTCATTATTCAAACATTTTAATCATGTGATATCCATTTTTAATAAAGATAATATTAAGGTGACTGAACACTATGAATTTACTTTCTCATTCCTTTAAAAAAATTTGATAATGCTGTCCAGTTTCATTGGACAAGTATAATCCTTATTAACCCATCATTTTCTATGGTTAATGCATAAATACTTTTAAAGTAAATTTAAAAAAATTATATGAAAGAACTTAGGTTTGCATCTGTGAAAGTTAAGACATCAGAGAGAGAGAGAGAGAGAGAGAATACAAATCATTCAGTCCCTCTAATAATCTTGTATAATTAACATCATTGAATCCAAGGTTACACTCTTTTATGACTCTGTTAATAAAATTGCTCTGTATTCCACATTTAAAATTATTTTTACAACAAAAATAAAATGAAAAAATATATATATATTCCATAATCATTACGTAGAACATAACAACAAACACATTTAATACATTAAATATTCATGTGCATTATTTAAAATCTACTTTTATGAATGCAATAACCAAAAAACACATGAAAAAATAAAATTTTTATTAAAAACTATAAACTTTCTTATTTATATATGCATTTCAAACGAATAAAATTAATTCGCAATTTTATGTTGCAATAATAATAATGCATTTCTGGGTTTAATATTTTGTTGCCATAGTAACCTACTTCACTGTTCTTGGTTAATACATTCACTATTAAAAATCAGCTAAGAATAACAAAAAAAAAATTATACTTGACAGTCCCTTACATATTTAATTTACACAAAATTTCAGTTGGCACAATATATATATATATAACAATTCCAGCAATTAATCATATAATGCATCTGGATTAATACTCCAACTATTGGCTTATTAAGTAAATAAAATACTTGCATTTTAGATTGAGAGAATTTCATTTATTTAATAAACTAGTAGTTGGAATATATATATATATGGGTGTGTGTGTTGAAGTAAATATTTTTATGATTGTTACAAATGTTAAATGTTATTTCTATTTTTTTCTTCATATGTCATAGCATCGGCCAGGAGGCGAACCCGCAACAACTGTCTGCAACCAACTGCTTGCTTGCAAGGTAGCTGTGCTGACCTCTCGGTTAACAACGCTTGACATGTTATTTCTATTTATATGGATATTATCTTCTCATTTCTGTTCTTTATTATATATATGAATTTAAGTTTAAATATAACTAACAATACATATATGAAGATAAATCTTAGTTAACTGAAAATCCATCCATAATGAAAGAGGGTGATCTGGTTGCTATGGTGATCGATAGCTGTTTTATGATACAGCTAAGTTGAAGGATGCATTGATAAAAAGAGAATCTTGAAAATATGTATTTAAAACATCCATTACGTCATTCATTCCGAAAACATATGAACACAGACATTTGAGAAATTTAATCTCATTTTATCTTATCTAATAAAATATATCTAAAAGACACATAAAAACGAATAAAATAATTTTCAATTCTAAAGCACTGTTTCCTTTTTTTTTTTAAAAAAAAAAATACAATATTTAAATATGCTTTTAGGCAAATAATATAATAATTTTTTTTTTAATGTTACGATTTTTAAAGAACTAATAACAGTTAATTTTTTACAAATTTTAATGAGTAAAAATTTTTCTTCCATTATATATATATAACTACATGAATAAAAAGACGTTTAAATGGATTAAAAATCAGTGAATCAGTTGCAATTAAAAGTAGAGTATCTCTATACGTTTGTCAGACTTTCTACTGTATTAAAAGGTAACAGCACTGTCCATCCTGATCACTATTTAAGTAGCAGACAAAAGGGCTTCAGACAACAGATATATATGGAGCGAATGTTTCAACGTTTTTAGGCACATATTTTAGTTGCTTACTTTTTAAAATTATTTGCAAACTATTTGGTTAATTTCTGTCATGGATAACAAGTACATCATAATCAATGAACATAAACAATTATCACAAACAGACATGATTCTTGTTGTACTTTTATGCTGGACTATTTCTATCATCTAACATTAAACCATGAACGTCTTTAGAAAAATTTTAAACTTTATTTAAATTGTCCAATAAATTCACCTGTTAGTGATAGCAATTAATACCTGCATAATACTTTGAGTGATATTATTCTCTTTCCTTCAGTTGTTCCTGGCCTGGTCAGTGACAGTACTAGCATATTATTCAAATCTGGATCTTTAGATTCTTGGAAAATCGAACTTTAAGGAAAAGCGCTATCCAACTGAGCCATTCTGTCAAAGACAACAGTCTGTAGATGTTTCATATACTTATGTTATATATAGAGTGTGCAAACAAGCTCTTAACAAGCTTTAAGAATATCCTCAACCCCAGACTGGTTTCGGTATCTAGAATCATCAGTGATGCAGAAACCAGTCTGGTTGAGGATATTCTCAAAGCTTGTTAAGAGCTTATTTTGCAGGCTCTGTATATAACATTTGTAAATACGAGTTTTATTAAAATTAGATCATGTGACATCTGACTTGATTTTTTATCAATTTGTTCATATACTTATCTATGAAGTTACTTCTGATTTTTCCACTTTTTTCTGAGAGTAAATTAGCACAACTTTATTACATTGCAACTATAATTAACAAACAATATAAAAATAAAGACTACAAAATACAAATAATACAACCAAACAAGAATAAAAAAATTAATTAACAAATTTTACCTTTTATCTTGGAGTTGGTTAAACAATAAATATATATAATATTAAGTTCAATGTAACACCACAAACATCAATAAGTAGAGATCCAAACTGCTGCTATTCTGCCACTCTTTATTTTAGTATTATAAAAATGCCACAAAATAAATAAAAAATATTTAAAAAACAATTTAATACCACACACAAAAGTTATTACCCACAACTGATGGAATGATGTTTATTCACATGCAGATTACAAGCAGATCTCATATTTCTTCTAAGAAGTGTGTTTGTTTTATATAAATACTATTTCAAATTTCATTTTTATAAGCATTATTTACAATATAAAAAGAAAAGCTATAACATTGCAAAAATGAAGAAATAACATTACTTTTCTTTAAGTGTGTTTAATTGATTGCTATCTTATAACTAGTTATTATAATGAAATAAATTTGCTTTTTATTATTGTTGCCATTAGTAACAATACTTTATATATGTTTTAAAGATTAGGGGAAAATAACAACCATTTGAAAATAATAAAAAAATTACAGCTATTTAGATTACAGGTGATTTAAGATGCTGCAATATGAGAAAAGATAGGCATAAAATTTATACTATACAAGATAAATTTGACTTTTAAAAATTAGAGACATAACTAAAAAGGTTCTGAGATTGACCTTTAAAATAATATAAAATTAAGCCATTTGAATATTGATAATAAATATTAAATACTATTTGTAAAAGTTGAGGATTAATTAACAAATACTATGAATAAATGCACATTTTCCTCTTTAATTGGTTTGTATTATTTAATGAATAAACTGCAAAAGTAGGCATAGATACATGGTTGTATTTTAAAAAATAGATGTAGGCAAACATTTAGATAAGTCAAAAATTACAAAACTCCCTATTCATTAATTTATTGTTAAAATTATACATATTTAAATATAAAATTTGCACATATTTATTCAACAATGGCAGTACAACTACAGATTTTTTCTTATAAATATATGAGAATTTTATATTTAATTTTGTAGATTTTTTAACAAAAAATTAATAGTAAATATGCAAATAGGGAGGTTTGTGAGGTCATACATAATAATAAATATGAGAGGTAATATTATGGCTTAAATACATATAATATTAATACCTAATAACCTTTTTATTCTTGTGTGGAATAAAGTGATTAAAATGCTTCTAACATTGATGAAAGGTTTGTTATATTTATTTATTTATTTTTATTAAGTGCAACCAATTCATCCTGTTAAAAACTGATGAATAGACACAAAAACGGCAATTCAAACTAAAAAATTAAATTTTGACCACATCAATGCGTATAATATTAAAGACATGAAAGATAAATTTATAATGGCCATATTACAAAAATCCTGCAACAAGGCATATAATAGAATCAAATACTTAAAATTGTATCTTGCAATTCCCCCTTAAGTAATATTTACTAAGGCTATAACCTCAAGAATATGCACATAAAAATGTGATAGTAGGGACCTCTACGGGTCTTAACCGCAAGCTGTAGAAGTCCCTACTATTGCATTTTTATGCACATATTCTTGAGGTTATAGCCTTAGTAAATATTACTTACATAATTAATGTGTGTTTAAATAAATTTATAATTCCCCCTTAAATATATTTGAACATTAAGCTACATAAAGAAAATTATTCTCTATGTTTGATGATAGATTTTGGCAGATCATTTTACTATAATGTCACAAAAAAAATAGTGGCGTGATTAACAGCTCACCTAGGATTCAGAAAATTTATAATAAAATTCTCCCAAGAATTGGTACAGTTTATCAACGCAGTACAGACTAATGAAAACTATAGATTAGCATCATTAGACATTATTGAATTATAAGTTCAGTCTTGTGATGGTAGTCTATAGACATTCTACAAATGCTACTCCTGAGATTGGAATATAACCCTCAAAAATGAGTTTTATAATAGATTTGCTTAATTGGATTGACAAAAATATTACTGTCAAATTTAATAATAAAGTTTACAATATGGAAAAGTCATAACCTGTGGGTCTACCTATAAGTGGCATTATATACAGTCTAACACCATCCATTGTTAAAGAAAACATTATACCCAACTTTAAAAAAAAACAATATTATATAAAAATGCTATATAGGTGATATCCAGAAAAATTACCACACACCTACATGAATTATTAGAACAAAATGGTTGTAAAATGGATGATCAAACAATAAAACAATTCCAGTGGCCTAAAATTTTGCATCTATTTATCCAAAGAAATAATAATCAGACTATAAAATGATCATAGAGCCTCTTGAAATTAGAGGTACCTTCACAATCCCTAATCCCTATGGCACCTAAAAACCCCAAAATAAAAAACTTCAAAAGAAACCTTAGACTGCAAATATGAGGTGGATAGAAAAGCAAACAGTTAATGCCTATGTAAATGGTTCGCAGGGCATAGATTATAACAGAAACAGCTTATTAAACCCAATTAAAAAATTCGACAAAATAAAAAACAACTAATCCAATCCCAGGTGGGAAACAAGCTATGGGCAACTATGCCATACATCCCAAAACTCTCACACACAAAAAAAGATCTGTTTGTTAATGTTTAATATAAGTTTTTAAGCTCCATTCACCAATATTAACAGATTACTAAATGAAACTAAAAAAAACACCACAGATTATGTACAAAATTAAATGCTGTAATGCCACTTGCCAGACAGTATACTATGGGGAATTGGAAACAAATATCACATCGAGTCTCTCAGCATAATTATTTATACTAGAAAGCAAAAATTCTGAAAACAAATCAGTTTTAGGGAGCACAAACAAAAATTTGGCCATGCCTTCAACCCAAAAAATGTCAGTATTGTTTGCGTGGAGCAAGACAACAGAAAAAGAAAAGTAAAAGAAAGGTGATTTATCACTAACAACAAATACATCATTTACAAAAAAAAAAAAAATAGTAATCATCTTTCAAGCAAGTGGAATATTTAAATGTCTAATTTAAATAATTTGTACCTCTTCAAAAATATCACATCATATCTAGTCAATCTATGGGTGCTATGAATCTGGTTTTCCAAACTGAAAGCATGCCCAGCTACAATTAGTAAAAATAAATAAATATAATTACCTTCTCTGTCACCAATATTAGAAACATGCTAAATAGAAAAATTTATGGCCTTGTGGTAATCCAAACAATTGCAATTTTTGATCATCAGAAGTACAACTAGTACAATAAAAAATATAAAAAAAGACATATCACATGACCCCTTTTTTTAAGCTTTTAAAATGTAAACAAAAAGCTTTGCTAATTGCTCAACAAGCTTTGTGATAAATGCTAACCAAGAGAAAGCATTTAAAATATCTCTATCGAAACCACACTCAATCCTCTGACCAATGGTTTCATGCTTTGGCACTCCTCAGAGAGCACTAGGATAGTTTCAGACGCTAGATCTAAAAATACCAACCCAAATCCAGCATTTATCTAAGAGTTGACCATTGAGTAAAAAATCTGAAATTTTCAGACACTTAAATTTCTTCATACCCAGTTATCTAACTCAAATAGCTATATGGAACTGAAAGATCTTCAGCCAAACCATATATTAGTAGTCTTAGCAATATAACATCACTTAAGACTTAAAGCAAAGATTATAAATGGTCAATAAAATTTAAAATGTCATATATCACATTGATCCATTTCTTTTTGTAAGCTTGTAAAATGTAAACAAAGAGCTTTGCTAATTGCTCAACAAGCTTTGTGATAAATGCTAACCAAGAGAAAGCATTTAAAATATCTCTATCAGAAACCACACCCAATCCCCTGACCAATGGTTTCATGCTTTGGCACCTCTACTTGTCATTATGTTACTTAGTGTATCAGTAGTGGTTCAGTGGTTCTTTCATGTGTGAACATACATACTAAAATGGTACCCATAAAACAACAAAGTTGTTTTATGTATCAATTTTGGTCTGAAATAATTACATTGAATAGTTTTAGAAATCTCTGATTTGTGTCATTTAGTTTTAGACTACTACACTTGTTTGCCTGCATAAATATATTTTTTTATTTTAAAATGTAAATACTTAAAATTTTCAACATGTCTATTTCCCCAAATTTCTGCTAACTAGGTGGATTTAAAGTCTTCTAATATTTTCATTTTTCCAAAATATAATTTCGCAATAATCTTACCTTTAGTGAAGCAAAATAATAAATAAATAAAAACTAATAATTAAAAATAATTTTTGTGCTACGAAAATAAAATATTAATAACTTAAAATATTATTAATAATAAAAGTGATATTATAAACATAATAAAATATTTAAAAATTTGAAAATATAAAAAATAAATTCTTAGATATTTTTTTTCTAATCTTCAACTAAAATTAAAAATTCATTAAGGTATTTAATAAAATGCATTAAAAAAATTTTAAGAATTTTTAATTGATTAATTAAAGTGAATAATTAATTATAAATGAAGTTTATGAGATTTAAAATAATAACTTAATCAAAATTTGGTTTGTAGAAAAATATAAATATTACAAAAATAAATAAATAAAAATTATATTATAAAAGTATATATAGGGTGCATGAATACAGACTTTCACACGCCCCACCAAATCTTCAAACTACCTCATAACACTGATACACTTGACCACATATATGTTGAAAAGATAAATAATCACCAATATACGTATTTCATGCTAAATTGGCAATCATCAGTTGGTCCAGAGTATCATCTCTACACATATATGCTATAAGTGCTCAGATATATATTAAGATAGCCAAACCTCATACTCTAATGGACAGGCTTCAATCTACTCCACACTCCAACTCTTCAACCATCCATCCAATTGAAAATATGATGATGGAATGCTGAAAGGCCACAGGCCGAGATTCTTGTCACACCCATGTTGATCTAAGGTCAATCTCACCCCTCATGTACAGGACATAATTCATTTAATACATATACAAGGGATGGACAGACATCACTATTATGTAATAACTGAAACACACATTCTTATTATATACCTGTGTCCATATATGTAATATCTAGGCTATATGAGCACAGACCTTCACACGCCCCACTACTCTCCAAACTATCTCATAACACTGATACACTTGAACACATATATGTTGAAAAGATAAATAATCACCAATATACGTATTTCATGCTAAACCAGCAATCATCAATTGGTCCAGATTACCCTCTATATTACATATATGGACATAGGTATATAATAAGCCTGTGTGTTTCAGTTATTATAAAACTATAGTTTAGGATAAACAACTAATAGAAGCAGTAATTCAGGGGAATCAAAGAAGTGTGAGCATAAGCACCAATATTATTAGAATGTATCATAAAAAGCAATAGAAAAAAGCAGTTACAGCACCAATAAAAATTCAAAATAGCATCAAATGCAGTAATATTAAATACAACATACAAATGCCTTTATTTCTAGGGAGCTCATAAGATATTTGAGCACCAAAATTGC
This sequence comes from Epiperipatus broadwayi, assembly GCA_028023455.1. Taxonomy (NCBI): domain Eukaryota; kingdom Metazoa; phylum Onychophora; class Udeonychophora; order Euonychophora; family Peripatidae; genus Epiperipatus; species Epiperipatus broadwayi. The sequence continues at coordinate 200,404 of JAQFVV010000169.1, forward strand.
GATCACCAGAATTGATCACTCCCCGATCCCAAGTCAACTGCACCAAACCACGCAGGGTATAATGTTAGATGAACAAACACTAGTGATCATAATATTTGTGATAAAATGTACAGTAATATTAAATACAACATACAAATGCCTTTATTTCTAGGGAGCTCATAAGATGTTTGAGCACCAAAACTGCGATCACCAGAATTGATCACTCCCCGATCCCAAGTCAACTGCACCAAACCACGCAGAGTATAATATTAGGTGAACAAACACTAGTGATCATAATATTTGTGATACATAAAAAATAAATGTACAGTAATATTAAATATAACATACAAATGCCTTTATTTCTAGGGAGCCTGTAAGATGTTTGAGCACCAAAATTGCCATCACCAGAATTGATCACTCCCCGATCCCAAGTCAACTGCACCAAACCACGCAGGGTATAATGTTAGATAAACAAACACTAGTGATCATAATATTTGTGATAAATAAAAAATAAATGTACAGCAATATTAAATACAACATACAAATGCCTTTATTTCTAGGGAGCCTGTAAGATGTTTGAGCACCAAAATTGCCATCACCAGAATTGATCACTCCCCGATCCCAAGTCAACTGCACCAAACCACGCAGGGTATAATGTTAGATAAACAAACACTAGTGATCATAATATTTGTGATAAATAAAAAATAAATGTACAGTAATATTAAATACAACATACAAATGCCTTTATTTCTAGGGAGCTCATAAGATGTTTGAGCACAGAAATTGCGATCACCAGAATTGATCACTCCCTGATCCCAAGTCAACTGCGCCAAACCACGCAGGGTATAATGTTAGATGAACAAACACTAGTGATCATAATATTTGTGATAAATAAAAAATAAATGTTCAGTAATATTAAATACAGCATACAAATGCTTTTATTTCTAAGGAGCTCATAAGATGTTTGAGCACCAAAATTGCGATCACCAGAATTGATCACTCCCTGATCCCAAGTCAACTGCACCAAACCACACAGGGTATAATGTTAGGTGAACAAACACTAGTGATCATAATAGTTGTGATAAATAAAATATAAATGTAGAAATAACTATTTAAAATGGTAATATAATACATATTCTTTAAAAAATTTTTTATTAAAATTGGCAACATAAAGCAAAAAAAAAAAAAAAATGTAATCAAATTATCATAAAAAATTATTTAAAAAGGAATGTTTTTTTTTTTAAACAAAAGAGTAACAACAATCCAAAAACTCTCAATTAACAAATGCTTTGACTAACTCATTGAAAAGAAGAAAATAGTGATAACTTAGAAATGTGAGTGAAAATGTTAAACAGTATGTGAAGTAAGTAAAGTTAAAAAGATTGAAATTTTACAAAAAAAGTTGATTAAAAAACGACAATACTTATTTAGGGAAAAAATAAAATTGGATTGGTATACTTCTAAGAATAAAGAATTCAGAGATATATAATAAAATAGATTTTTTTAAAGAGTCCCAAAGTTTTCTGTAATTGGTAAAGTTTTTTTTTTTTTTTAAACAAAAAATTTTATTAACAAAGTTTACATGGATTCATGATGCTGTTTTTATACATGGTATACTGCAATGACTGATTGCAAAAGTTCATAAGATCAAACGCTTGGTAGATCAATCCTGGACCAAGTCTCTTTGTATAACCATTCTGGTGCAAGCAGCTGGTCCCTGGCACTTATGCTCTTGACAAGACCTATAAAGGTCTCTGTGACTGAAGATCCTGAATGACGGAAAACACATTCGCATCTGGTCAACCAGACTGCAAAGGTAAGGAAGACAGAGAATCGGATAAAGAGAAAAAATTCCTGTCTTGATGGCATTCTGGATATTTAAGGCTTCTCTGATGTCAGATGTAACTTTCTCTGTGATGAAGTTTCTGATTTGGAAAAGAAACGGACAATTATAAAGTAAATGTTGGATGGTTTCATCGGCAATATTACATAGCTGGCATTGAGGATTGATTTTGGTGAATCCTCTTTTCCATACTAAGAAATGGTTAGTGGGTAAGGAAATTGGTAAAGTTGATATCGTCTTTTTCATTTTTGCTTAGTTGATCACTCTCTAAATCATATTATGCCTCATTTAATGATATTTTAATGGCATTGGAAAAATTATGGTCTTAACAAAATACAAATAGATAGATAGGTAGGTAGGTAGGTGGGTAGGTAGGTAGGTCGGTAGGTAGGTAGGTAGGTAGGTAGGTAGGTAGGTCGGTCGGGCGGTCAGTCGGTCGGTAGGTAGGCAGGCAGGCAGACAGGTAGGTAAATGGTAGGTAGTAGACAGACAGGCAGGCAGACAGATAGAGATAGACAGATGGATAGATGGATGGATAGATGGATGGATAGATAAATAGATAGATCGATAGATAGATAGACAGACAAACAGATAGACAGACAGACAGACAGATAGACAGATAGTAAGATAGATAGACAGATAGATAGACAGATAGATAGATAGACAGACAGACAGATAGATAGATAGATAGATAGATAGATAGATAGATAGATAGATAGATAGATAGATAGATAGATAGATAGATAGATAGATAGATAGTGGGGAGATAGATAGATAGATAGATAGATAGATAGATAGATAGATAGATAGATAGATAGATAGATAGATAGATAGATAGATAGATAGATAGATAGATAGATAGATAGATAGATAGATAGATAGATAGATAGATAGATAGATAGATAGATAGATAGATAGATAGATAGATAGATAGATAGATAGATAGATAGATAGATAGATAGATAGATAGATAGATAGATAGATATGTAGGTGTAGGTAGGTGTAGGAGGGTAGATAGGTAGGTAGGTAGATAGACAAATAGATAGATAAATAGATAGATATATTTATAGGTAGGAAAAAAGATAGGTAGATAGATCAAAGATAAATAGATGGGTAAATAGATAGGTAGATAGATATATAGATAAGTGTATAGATAGGAAGAGAGATAGATTAATGGGAAGATAGATACATTAATAGATAGATAAATAAGTAGGTAAGTATGTAAGTAAGTAAATAGAAAGATAGATACATATATAGGGCAGATAGATAAGTAAATAAATAGATAGAATGATAGATAATAAATAGATAGATAGACAGACAGGAAGATAGATATATAGGTAGATAGATACATAGATAGGTAGGCAGGTAGCAAGTTAAGTAAGTAGATAAATAAATAGATAGATAGACAGATAAATAGTAGATAGATAAATAAATAAATAAATAGATAAATAAACAAAGTTTTACCTAGATTAAAAATTTGGAAATAGCTAAAAAGTGAGTTGCAGGATTTTTCTGAAGGATAGATGAATAAAAACAGAAATAGAAGTATATAAATGTGTGTTATAGCAAAAAAAAAAAATAATAATAATGAACACCATTTATTATATTACTACAAAGTCAAAATAATGTAAACAGAGGCAGGTTGGATATACCATGAAAAGAGAATTAAATATTTTTTATATTTATTGAGCATTCAATTCTACTGAAATTTTAAAAAGTATAGATAGACTCATCAATGTTTCCTGAAGGTTTGTGATGATGGTGTTCTAGTTGTATTTTTATATTGGACTATTTTCATCTAAAGATATTCAATACATATATTAGATGATGGAAATAGTCCAATATAAAAATACAAGATTCATTAATGATTCATTTACTACTTCTCTAGTTTCTTGTATCAAAATTATGTTTTTATTCTTTGTTATTACTCTAATATATTTACTTATTTTTAATATCACATGTTATTAAAAGCAATTTGCTCTTGTCATGTCTATAACCATTAATCTTGACTCATATTTTATTATTCAAATTTATTCAAGATAAATGATTTTCACTGCTTGAAGAAAATAACTGAAAACTAGTCTCAAGACTTAAATGGGATACTAACAATTAGTAAACATTGCTTACTCAAGCTCACAACAGATGTCTCTGGAGTAAGATGGCTCAGTTGATTAGAGTGTTACCTTAAAAAACAATATTCAAGAATATAAGGGTCCAGGTTCAAATCCCATGCTAGTACTGTCACTGTTCAGGCCAGCAGCACTTAAAGAAGAGGGGAGAATAATACCTCTTCAAACATTGTGCGTATGCTAACCTGTTTGATGTGCTATTACTAACAGTTGAATGTATTTGGAATATTTAAATAAATTTAATTTTTTTTAAAGTGATTCAATACTCATACTAGATGATGGAAATAGTCCAATATAACAATACAGTATAGAGTGAATGGCTGCTTTTAATAACATTTTTGTTTAAAGTTTTCCTTCTTGTATACTTGATTATAGAATTTGTATATTTTCTCCTTGAAATAAAATAAAGATAATTTTATTATATATTTAGCAGTTCTCCTTAGACTGTTATCGTTTTGGTGGGTTTTTTATATATTGGAAATGTTTCAATAAAAAAGAGTCATTCATGCACGTACTAAAAGATGCAGGTAAGGATGAATATTGTTTTGTTTTTGTTTATTTAGTAATCTGTATAAAATATATAAATAATACATTTCAGAGTTAATGTTAATATTTTTCTATCTTCAGCAAATATGATAAATTTTTAAAAAAAAGATAAAACAATTTTTTAAATAGCTTATTGTAACACAACTGCCTTACAACCAGTTGTCCCGGGATCGCGGGTTCGCTTCCCGGCCGATGCTTTGACACCTGAAAAAAAAAAAAAGCAGAACTATGATGAAGAAAATATTACTCATCAGATTTGCCAATTAACAGGACAATACCAGTTATTTTCCATTCCTGTTTGCCTCTGGTTAATAATAGCTAGATATCCCTTTACCAACCAATATTAAATGGTTAGTTAGTTTGGCTATGGCCAGCTACTTGGAAAAAAAAAAATACTAAACCTTAATAGAACTTTTAAAAAATTTAAGTTTAACTTGATCCGTATTTGAACTCAGTTTGAAGAAATGTTAAGTAGATCAGTAAACTGTTGATTAATAAATAACTTTGTAAATAATTCACAATATTACGTTTTTAACTTAACCTGTATAATGATAAAATATATATCCTTACATCATTTATAAAAAAAGCTAACTTAATCTTATTCTAATATTGGGGGGGGGGGGGCATTCAAATTAATGGTTACACAAACTAAAATATTTCATTTCAAACATAATCTTAAATAATATTATTTATATAATAAGTGATAAATTATGTTTTTTTTTTCATATGTCATAGCATCGGCCGGGAGGCGAACCCACAACCGTCTGCAACCAACTACTTGCTTGCAAGGCGGCTGCGATGACCTCTCGGCTAACAACGTTTGTTTATGTTTAATTGTATGACTTTCAAAATAAGGACAAGCAATTATAAATTAATATTTTCGCTTAATCTTTTTTCTTTAATTGTGTTAATTCCGTTTCTAAGGAAATCAAATGTATTTTTCATTCTATCTTATTAAATCTAAAACTAAGAAGAAATTGGATTTAATTGGCTATTGCAATATTCGTTAATAATAGTATTTTCTTAATTTGCATTAAAGATTTGATGAAAAAATACATATTGATACAATTATTTATGTTTGATGCAAACACTTAGAGAAGTAAAAAATGACTTTGAAAACTTGAGGTCTAAATGCATTGTCAAGGTGCAGTAAAACTATCAGCATGAATTCCTCCATCAGACTTATAAATAAATAATTATATAGCAGTTACTATCTTCTGTTAGATTCTGATGGCATTTTAAATGAGTCTTCTATTTCAAATTATTTATAAGGCAAATTTATTTTGAGTTAAGAGAATTGCACAAATCTAAAATCACCATAGATTGCTTAATCAGACTGAAAAGTAACTTGAAAAGGAGGGGGAAAAATACACTATATTAACTTTTAATTACTTGTGTGTATATATGCAAATAAATATTACTTATATTTACTTAATTTGAAAACTACTTTAAACATTAATATATATAAAATATGCATACATATAAATAGCAAACATACATATATAGTTATTTACGCAAATCACATAGTAAAAACTAAGATTTACATAAATCAGGAAATCTACAATTTATTGTCAAAGCAATCTCTATATCATAATAATAATCATCATCAGTCGCAAGCATTATCCATCCACTGCAGGATGTAGGTCTCTCCAAGTTCAATCTATTTTTTCTGATCTCAACCTCTCTTCTCCACATCACCCTCGCACACTTTCTTATTTCATCCATCATACATGTACTCTCTCTTTCTAGGTCTTTTACAATCTCTTGGGATACAGTTTAAGATTTCAATTGTCCAACTATATGTCCAGCCCAATTCCACTTCAATCTTTTAATTCTTTCAATGAGTAACACCCATATGATCTCTCACCCATGTATTTTGTTTTCAATTACTTCTTGGTTAATTCTATCATGCATCTCTCCATCCTTCATTGAATGGTCTAATGTATCTATATTGCTTTTCTGTTAAGTGTCCAAGTCTGAGATCCATAAGTTAGAATTCTTCACTAGCAAACACTGGTAAGGAAATACAGAAGTTTTAATTCGAGGGGCAAAAAAATAGAAAGTCAAAAAAATATATTAAAAATAAATTTTGAGAAGACTATATAAATGTCCACATATCTCACACGCTCGTACTTTGATTTGCTTATTTGATATAGTTCTGTGATTTTAATAACTTTTGCAGCAAAAAATTTTCTGAAATATTTCAGCATCTCTTTCTTTCAGCTTTCCATTATATTTTATTTTTAGCCATACTTTCCTATAAAACACTGTATATTTATGATCTCTCCTTAGAGCATATTTAAAATACTATTTTCAAACATTTTCAATAGATGTACAATGGTTTTCCTAATTTCTCAACCATAATTTATCTTTTGTACATCACTCCAGAAAGTGCCTTTATATCTCATCTATTTGCCTAAATGCAGTTTTTTATGACTTTTATAATCTCTTAGAATTGAGATCAAGTCTTCAATTTTCATCCATTGTCATTTCTTTTAGAAAAATGTTCAGACAACTTTAAGTTTCTTTAATTCTTTTGATGATAATAAAGGTAGATTTTTACATGTATATTTCACTTTCAAATTTTCTTGTTATTCACAATATTATTTTTTATCCAAAGTTTCTATATTGGTCTTCCATTAATTGTTTGAGTCTCAGTTTTATAAGTTCATAGTGACTAAACACATTTATTTCTTTTAAAGAATATGTGCATATCACTATTTTGACTTTCTTTTATTTGCAGAGTAAAGTCTTGTTTAATGGCAAACAAAGTAGTTGCACCTGAGGAGAGATTCACCTCCTGACATTCCAAAGTGAATCTACAGAATTTTTTATACAGGCCATCCTGCTTTAGAATATGATTATAAGTCTTTAGGCAGATAAAAGAAATAACTGGAGTTGTAGAATTTTCATACTAAGAATACCTTTAACTGGAGTTATAGAATTTCCATACTAAGAACATGTTTTGCCTATAAATTCGTTTTCTCTCTTCTTCATATGAGACTGAACTAAGTTCAGACACCATATATTAACAGTTTTAGCAATATAACATCACCAAAGCCTCAAGAGCAAAACTATAATTTCAAGGAAATCAAGTCATACATCACATGATCTTGATTTAATAAGCTTGTACTACAAATGTTATACCAAATAGGTAAAAAGTGGCTGCTGGAAGATTGCATTAAATCCTATGATCTAGGTACAGTGCTCTCATATATCCAACCCTCCTCATTGATGAAAGCCACCAACTAGAAACTAATCTGGGAATATTGGATGAGTAGGCACTAATTATGGATTTTATATACAAATATTCTTGCATTCATTGATTATGAAGGCTCACACTAGGTGGCACTACTGTATGAAGAGTTTGCTACTGTTATATTCAACTATTAAAAATAGCACATAAATTCATATAGAATCTAACATTTTGAGTATTACAGTGTATCAACAGTTATCAAAAAAGTAATGAAAATCTGCAATTGATAGCTTTCCAGTGCCATGGCAATGAAATTCTAACCAATTGCTAAAAAAATAAAAGCTTTTCTTTGAAATAATATTTGTATGTAAAAAGACCTGTACGGATCATTGGTGAATCTAGAGTTACCCCATTAAAAATAGTTAAAAGAATACAAAACAAAGATTAATGATGGAAATCAAAAATGTCATTTATACAAGACTATTAGGCAGAGAGAAAAAATAAAAACAAGAAGATCTAAAAATGTTGACCATATGACAATGGTAAATAACCCAAGAAAGGTAACCTAATGTAAATGTTTAAAAACGATTTACTAACCTCAACATTAAAATAAAGAAATGGAAGAATCAGAAGAAACCTCACAAAACTTCTATTGATTACTTCTTTTGTCAAATTCACCTAATTTTTTTAGAACATCAGAGCATCAATTCAATTTTTATGCTAAATTGTAATTAATAAAGATAATAACATTTGGAGAAGAGAGAAAAATATCACCATTTTAAACTTTAGTTCTATATTACTGAATGCAATTAAAAATATATAGGAAAAGTTCAAATTTTTTTAAAAATATTTATAATAATAATAAAATTGTGCTAACACACATATAACGTAAAGTTGTATAAATTAAAAAATTAATTGTAGTCAACAAATTAAAATGGCTAAGTGCTTTCGAGAAAATGTATTTCTTATAATCAAAGCCTGTTATGGAATCATTATATATGTACAGTATACAAACTTTATGCAAATGAATAAATTAGCTCATCTTTTGGATATTATTATAATTTTGACAAGCGTAAAGCATAAATCTATGACTTATTAAAAATATTTACTATTTTATCTAGATTATAATCTAACATGTAATTACAAAAATATGTTATCCATGTTACTAGATGCAGATAATTATGATTTCATAAAATGTCTGTCCTTGTATTATTAAACATGTTTGAGTAAAACATTAAGAACATATACATCTATATAGCTTCGTTGTCGAATCTTTTAATAGGGATAATATTGGCATTTATTTATTTTAACTTATAAATTTTACATTTCCAGATAAAAATAGCAATTAAGAAATTGCTTTTATGAATTTTTTAATATATTTTATGTTCATATATAAAGTTTAAATTAAAAATATAACTATAAATCTTAAATATTTTAATTCCCAAAATATAAAATATGATAGATTTGATCACAATACAACTCTAAATATTTAACTATTAAAAGTATATTATTGTTATTTAAAAATAATACCACTCTTACAGTAATTCCTTTTCTTTTTTATGAAACATAACTTTCCAGGATTTCATATCCTTTGCAAAATGATATAATAAATATTTCATAAATTTGATCATATGAATAATATTGAGTCCTAACTTTTAATTAAGATATGATGCCTCTTGGCATGATGTTTTCTAATAGTCAAATCCATTTGCCTATTATATGAGTAAAATAGAAATAAAAAATGTATGTAAAGATATGTGCGAAAATAATTTTAATGGTAATCTGTTTATAAAATTTAATTTTATAGCTGGAAACTAAATTATCATGATGTTTCAAAACATTGCATCATCGAAATTCAAGAAAAAGACATCAGTAGATCATTTGCTTCCAAAATTATTTTTTCTTTGTGACAAAAACTTGGATTTCCCATATATGTACAAAAGCATACATTTTCAATTATATCACATGATCATCCATTACTTTGCTTATACACACTGTTAATAATGGTAGCAATCTCTCCACACAGTAGTACCACCAAACGCAAGCCTTATTAATCAATGGATGTAAGATGGTTTGTGCATAAAATCTCTTGATTATTAATGCTTGCATTGGAAGCATTATTGTATGGAGAGTTTGCTGCTGTTTTTACCAATTATCATCATCGTCATCATCAACCATTATCAATACACTGCAGTATGAAGGTCTCTCCAAGTTCAATCCATTTTCTCTGATTTTTAGCTTCTCTTCTTCACATCACCCCTGCACACTTTCTTATTTCATCCATCCATATCACATGTGGTCTCTTTCTGAGTCTTTTACAATCTCTTGGAATCCAGTTTAAGATTTTTATTGTCCATCTATTATCATCTCTTCTAGCAATATGTTCAGCCCAACTCCACATCAATCTTTTAAATTTTTTCAATAAGGTCAGTAACACCTGTTTGTTCGCTTACCCATATCTTAACATTTTCGATCTCTTCTTGTTATTCCCAACATGCATCTCTCCATACTTTTTTTAATGGTCTGAAGTCTCTGTGTTGCTCTTCTATTAAGTGTCCAAGTCTCAGATCCATAAGTAAGAACTGGTAAAATACATTTATTAAAAACCTTCATTTTCAAACACATACACATTGTATAAATTATTATATTTAAGAGATGAAATTTGCATTATATAAATCAAAGTATCAAATAGCCTCCATACAAACTGCTTGCAAAATAAATATTATATAATAATCAACTTTTAATTGTAAATTATAACAAAAAGAAATACAAGAAATCCTCTTATACAGCTATGCCAAGGCCTTATTACATCACTAATTACAAAAATAGAATTATATACTTTGCTATTTTGTAATAACTGAAACACACAGGCTTATTATACCTGTATCTATATATGTAATATATAGGGTATATGACCACAGACTTTCACACATGCTCCACCACTCTCCACACTATCTCATAACACTGATACACTCGAACACATATATGTTGAAAAGATAAATAATCACCAATATACGTATTTCATGCTAAACCAGCAATCATCAGTTGGTCCAGATTACCATCTCCACACATATATGCTATAAGTGCTCAGATATATATTAAGATAGCCAAACCTCATACTTTAATGGACAGGCTTCAATCTACTCCAAACTCCAACTCTTCAACCGTCCATCCAATTGAAAATCTGATGCAGTGTTATGAGATAGTGTGGAGAGTGGGGGGAGGGCGTGTGAAAGTCTGTGCTCATATACCCTATATATTTGCTATGATTTATTTATTTGTCTCTCATGCGAATAAAATATGTTTTCAATATAAAAAAAAAATTTAGTTATTGCTAAACTATAATTATGCTTAGGAATTCCACACAACTGAGGAATGAAGTTCTTTTGAAATTGATTCAGAAAACTTAATATTGTCATTATTTAAAATTCAGAAGTTGATTATTATATAATGCCTAACATATTTTTTCACAATTACATTATAAAAAGAGCATCTCAGAGTTCTAATTCTTAAACTGTACGCGCATGACCATGGATAACATTTAACATTCCCCTGCAATTTAAAAAACCACACATATACAATAAAAAATATTTTTGTTTACATAAAATATAATAATTATATATTTTTTTCAAATGAAAAATATGAAAAATAATATAATTATCTTTTTTTTTTTCATTTATCTGATATTTTTTTAGAACCGTATATAAATCATTTATAATATTTAAATATAAAACAATTAATATGGAGTTTGGATATAATATGGAGGATTTAAACAAAGAACTTCAATCTTCCTTCAGCTATCCATTCTATCTCATACAACCAATACCCATGACCACACATGTGAAAAAGATAAATCTCAAATATAAATATTTTATGGTGAACAGCACTCATCAGTTAGTCCAGATCATCATCTCCCATACACATATATATAATCAGTTCTCGGTTTATATTAAGATAGAAAATCTTCAAACTTTAATGGTCAGGCTTCAATCTACTCTGCCCTCCAACTCTTCAGCCATCCTTATCATTGGAAATCTGACAATGAAATACCCAAATCTCTTGTTGATGTCAATATTATTGTCATATCCATGTTAACTTTTAAGCCAATCTGATTCGTCATGTAAAGGGACTTGTCCATTTAAATACACAGAAGAAGGATGGGCAGAATACAGGCTAATTTGTAATATTTAATTACAAAGTATAATTAATATACTCAGAATTTGTACACAATATAGGGCATGCATCCTGCCTATCCCTCTTCTATGTATTTAAATGGACAAGTTCCTATACATGAGGGATCAGATTGATTTAAAAGTTAATATGGGCATGCCAATAATATTAGCATTTACAAGGAATTTGAGCCTACCACCATCACATTTTCAATGATATGGAGAGCTGAAGAGTTGCTGGTGGGTAGATTAAACCCTGGCCATTAAAGTTTGATTTGGGATCTTATTATAAACTGAGCACTGGTTATATATGTGTGTGGAAGATGATGATCTGGACCAACTGATAGGTGCTGGTTTAGCATGAAATATGTATATTGGAGACCATTTATCTTTTCACATGTGTGTGGGCATGTGTATTGGTTGCATGAGATAAAGTGGATAGCTGAAGAAAGCTTGAAATAAATCATTTAATAAACCAAAACAATTAAATGTTTTAAAAAATTCGAAAATGAAACCAAATATCCATATTATAATATAAATATTGAAACTTAATAAATACGTTGAGTGGTTAATTTCATTTCTTTTGAATACAAATAATCTCTTTTCACAGAATATAGAATTTTTTTGATAAAGAAGTGAATATAAATTAATTTATTAACTAGCGTTTAATAGTCGTATTAAAAGCTGTTATTAAAAGTGTATTCTATTAAAATAATTTAAGCATTAAATTTTCCACATTTAATTAATGTTTTGGAGAAAGGGAGAGGAAAAAGTTTAATGTGTACATCATTATCCACATTCACTAATGACATTCAACAATTTGTTAACTAAATTTGTTTTTTTTTAACCAAGGCAAATTTACCTAATGTAAGAGTGAAGCTTTCAAATCAAGAACAAAGTAAATGTTAGTGTAATTCTATTAAAATATTTTATAAGCACAAGTAATAATTAAGTCATCTACGTGAGAATATGATCGCTTACTCTCTTTAATTGCACATTTTAAATTTCATTTGGAGACTCTCAACGCCTGAAATAAATTCATTAAAAAAATTTAAATCAATGTATGTGGTAGAAATGCTTACTTAAATAGCAAAAATAATAAAACTAAAGTGAGATAAAGATTGTTTTTTTTCTGTAAATGTAAATTTTTAACACGTTTTAATCAGATTTACAGTTAATATAAATAAATATACAATTATTTCAAACTTAAAGTTTTCTCATTGAATTTTAAATACTTGTGCAATTTTATTATTGTTATTTATTTATTTTTTAAGATTTAAACATTTGCTATTTGTTTACACTATTTTAATTTGCTGTCTTAAAAAAATTAGAATTATATGATAAATTCTAAATTAAACAATAAAACAATGTGGAACATAAAAAATTTTTGATAACTTTTATGTTAAAAATATAATAACAAGTTATGAATTAAAAATTAATGTTTACTTTTTAGTTTTAACTTAACTTTATTAGGTTTATATTAGAAATTATTTATAAGTTTTATTGAAACAAAAGTCATTTCAAATAGAAAAGCAATAAGATAAATGTTTATATAATTGAGCAATAATCAATATATATCTAATGCATATTAATTGGTATATTCAATGGACAAGCTGCTGGGTTGTTATTAATGAGATCAAATTCCATGTACCTTCAAAAATGTCAGTTGGTATAATTAATAGTCATTTTATTACAAATTATAAAAACAAGATATACTTTATTACCAATTTTGCCACAAATTATATATGTGCAAGAAAATGCAATAAATTGTTTTTTTCAAAAGACACTTGTATAATAAGAACTATATTAAATATTCAATACATAAACATGACATTTGCAAATAATATAAGAACTTGAAATGATTTCAAAGTGTTACCTATAAATATATTATAATATGTTCATTGCTGCAGTGATAAAAAACCAAAAAGTCTTCAGTATGTGTGTTTAGGACTCAGTGGCCTTTATTTATTTGCTGCAAGAAAGAATAAATTCCAAAAATATAACAGTTTTATTTATATTTAGATACAACAAATATGACCCATTTTCTGTTAAAATTTAAATATTTATTTTAGTGTTCGATTTTGATAATGTTCATAAACTTTTCTACCAAAGTACCTTGCCCAGCTAAAACAACATAGCAATTTGCAAAATATAAATAGTTGTTTAACAATAGAATATCAAAATGTGAAAGAGTGCTAAATTATGAATTCTGACTTTAAGATCCAATGGACCAAATAGTATTTAAAAAGAAATAATAGGTTTATGCTTCATGTGAGAAAGGTATTTCCTCTCTGCAGGTGAATAAAAATGTTTGGATGCTAATCATACAACCTGCTGAGATTGGTTTGTTTTTTTATCAATGTAACACTAAAAAACATTATAAATTTGTAGTTATCATTTTAAAGTTCCGATAGCATTTCAAACTGTTATATATATTTCATTAGAAATCAGTTAACATTTAGATAATCCCAATATCAATAACAATCAACAATTTCAAACTGTTGTCAAGGCAACTTCCTTTTAATAATAAATGGTAACTTTATCAGTAGCAGCAACAACAGTAAAGTACATAAATAAAATAATATGAGGCTATAAATTATTTATCTATAGATATCATTTCAAACTGTTTTATATATATATCATTAAAAATCAATCAGCACTTAGACAATCCCAATATCAATAACAATCAGCAATTCCAAACTGTTGTCAAGGCAACTTCTTTTTAACAATAAATGGTAACTTTATTAGTAGCAACTCTGTCAGCAGTAAAGTACATAAATAAAATAATATGAGGCTAGGAATTATTTATCTAAAACTCATACTTCCCATAAATATTGATTTACTTAGCTACCATACACTCCAGACATAGCTCATCAGAGAGCATGTTCTCAGAGCTATGGAGGGTTATCTATGGGTGTGTGTGTAATATTTATTGCTTTATATTTTAGCAAGTGTTATATATAAGTTTTTTGCAATTTGTGCATTTTTCATGAAATAATAAAATATTTTTATTTCATTATTATTGTAGTGAATGTATGAAATAATAATTAATAAATTTGTAAATAGAAATAATTTATTAATGAGAAAAATAAAATAATAAATCAATTAATAAGTAGTGAAATAAATCTTTAGTCTTCTTTGGGAATTTTTTTTTTTTTGAGTACTTTTCGCTTCAAATATTGCAATAAAAGTTTGAATGCTTTTTATCTTTTCAATTTCACATTATAACTTTTTATATACAAAATAATTATTATTTATTTCTAGATAGTTTTTATGGAAATAATTTTAAATACTTTATTATTGTAGAATATTATGCAGTTTACACATCAAAGAATTCAATTCCAATACTATATTTTTATCATTCTTTTATGCATAAGAAAATAATATCATTTTTAACAAGTTTGAAAATAGTTTTCATTCTTAAATCTTTCTTTAAAAGTTTATAAATATTCTTTTCCTTTACTTATCTTGAATATTCATATATAACAAAACAATATCAAAGTATAAACAATTCTGTCTTTAAAATGTCTTGCAACTATCTGGATTTTCTCTTCAATATTTTTTCCTCTTTTCAGAAACATTAAGTGAAATGCTAAAAGTAATTATATAAGATGTTCATATCCTTATTTCTTATTTAACTATCCATTTATGGAGTTGCATTCACTAATAGTAGTTTTAAAACTACTTGAGAAGGAATGTAGATTCAGCAATTGCACTAAGATCGGAACCAATGGGCTATTTACATTAACTTAGTATTTTATTTTTCGTATAAAAACTTAGTACAACAAATCTTATGAAAAACAGTAATTCTCACTTCTTACATATAAAAAGGATTATTTAATAGCTAATTCATTTTTCTTTCCTTTTTCTGCTTCAAAGAAGAGTGGGAGAGAGAATGAAAAAAAAATCTATCTCATTTTAATATTTTTCCATTTGATTTATATATCAACATTTTAATTATATTTTTATAAATCTTTTGGGGTCATATCCATAATAAATTCAATGTATTTTATTTCTAATGAAAGAGAAAATTAATTAAATAAATATCTCACATTATACTTTTGAAAATACAATAATGTAATTTTGGCATGGCCAATATAATTGCTACAATATATAATATTTAAATATATGTTTATTGTCTATACTAAACTACTCAGTGCTGGTTCAGCATGAAATACATATATTGTAGATTTAGTTTTCACATGTATGTGGTCATGTGTATTAGTTGTATAAGATGGAGTGGATAATTATAGAGAGCTTGAAAGTCTGAGTTCAAGTTCCTTCTAATATATATATAGTATTGGGTCATAGCCTTTTCATCATGAAATATTTTTTTTGCCAGATCCTATTTATACTATTTATACAAGTATAACAGGCAAACATTTGTGATATGACCAAATCTTTCCCTCTCTTTTTAATTTGCTAAATAAATATTAGGAAAAAATGCAATTATATTTTCTGGTCAATCCAATCCTTAGTAATAATGTACCTTATCATACAAAAGTAAACTATAACTTGTGACCACTTTTATTTATTTGTTTCAGATGTCAGTATTCAGTAAACCATATTAGCTGAACACACTGTCACAAGGATAATTAATAAAGACTGAATTTTCCCCTTTTCTTTCTAATTATAGTATTTTTTATTATTGGATTTCTATTTATAGAAATTTAGTAAATTAATTATGTGTATTAGCATTCATACATGAAGGAATCTAAATAATGAAGATTGTTGGATCTAAATTAACACATAGATTTAATAAACAAGTAAGTACAAACTATAAATGCAGAATTATTTATTATTACTCTACTAAGATTATTAAATATTAGCACATAGATATAACATTACATAGAATAAATGTAGAACACATATTTTCAATTACAAATTTAATTCAGTATTCTATTAGCAATAATAATGTTTAGTTCATCTGACTTTTTAGTGCAGTAAAAGTTTATATTAGTTCAGATAAACATTAAAGTTTGGTGTAGAGCTCTCTAATCTTACCTATTATTTCTTAAATTGGATTTAATGTTTGGTAAAATAGGTGCTTACCATGGCCATAATTTTCTTAATTCAGTGAACTATAAGATCTATTATGTCCAATTGAAGTGTATTTTTATTGGCTTACTAGGATCATGGTCTTATGTAGGGGTGTTTTGAATCAAGGCATCCTCTTCACTTTATGCTAGGAAGAAGTCATCAGCGACTATCTGTTTAGCAATGCATCTTGTTTGAATTATACACACAGGTAAAATCAAACACACAGCAAAACATTTTTATACAGCTTTCTGGCTCTTTCTCTATTTTTCACTGCTCAATGAAAAATACAGCACTCTAATTTGAAGAATTCATGAGTAATATTAATGAAGCAAGGAAGGAATCCGAGTCACCTTTTTATACCACTGGTCTGATTCCATTGCACAAGTACCTATTCAAACTTTTCTTTATTTCTTGAAGAATTTAATCCCCCCCCCACAAAGTTTATTTTTATAACAATTAATTTATAATATTAATTATAACTTACATACAATACATGGTTTTATATTATCATTAACATAGCATTCATTTCATCAACTAAACTGAATGAACACTTTACATATTTTAAACAATGTTTAATTACATACAATCTCTAATTTTTTTTCTTTTTTCATTTACTAATTTCATACTGGTGATCAATTTCTGATCGATCTGCCATATTTAACTAGGGAAAGAAGAAATATTATACTTCTTTTCCTCTCTAATTATTACAGATAATTACATTTTTTTCTTATCTTAAAAAAATCTACATGTACATTTTCTTTTTCTTTTTTTGATTATCAGGATAGTTAGAATAAAAATAATAAATTTTATTTATTAAATTTTAAAAATCTACACTTTTTATATATTATTATATTTTATAAAGTATACTTTTCTATCAGCAATCTTCTTTCATGGAAGAATGCCAAACACACATTCTACCAAAAATAATGGTATAATATATATGCATAAAATATTTAGAAATATAAACTGCTAGCAACAATATGCTGTTCAACTCCACTGTTAAAGCTATCAAAAGTATACAATGAAAATTAATCCTTCATTCATTTTCTAAAATCTTATATAGATGTTCAGACAAAAATACTATAATACTAATAAGCCTGAAAATTAAATTATCAGACATGAAACATTTACAAAGATATAGTTAATTAAACAATTCAAAACAAAACAACACTCTCCATATAGTAGTGCCATCTTGTGCTAACAAGAGCAATCAATGGATGCCAGAAGGCTTGTGCATAAAATCCCTATCTAGTGCCTACTCATCCAATATTCCCAGACTAGTTTCTGGCTTGTGGCCTTCATCAGTGAGGAGCCTTGGATCTGAGAGCACTGCACCTAGATCTTAGGATCTAATGCAACCCTCCAGCACTACTATATGGAGAGTGTTGTTTTGTTTTGAATTGTTTAATAACAATTATTGTGCTAGTATGAGATAGAGATCATGTGTTATAGTTAATTGTTACTCACTTTTATAAGTGATATTTATTTAACCTTACATATATGTTAATATTACATTATACCGCTCTCACACAAAGTAGGGACTGGTTTCTAACTGATTTTGACACTTTGTGAAGGGAAGTAATCATAAACATATGACAAAACACATGTAAAAAAATCTATGATCCCCAAGATTCACATTTAATACTGAACCAGAACTCATCAGTAAGCCCACATCACAATCTCTTACACATAATTTATCATTATTCAGTATATAGATAACAAATTATTACACTTTATAAGTGTCAAATAACTGCCCTCACAACATTGACACAAATAACTTAGTAAAAGTATTAGAAGGGATTTGAATTAAGACTTTCAAGGTCTCTGCAGCTATCCACTCCAACTTATACAAGTGATACACATGATCACATATATTTGAAAAAGATAAATGTCCTCTAATATATACTGGAGATCACTTATCTTTTTCACATGTGTGTGATTATGTGTATCGGCTGTATAAGATGGGGTGGATAGCTATAGGGAGCTTAAAAGTCTTTTTCATATGTATGTGGTTATATGTACAGGTTGTATAAGATGGAGTGGATAGCTGTAGGGAGCTTAAAAATCTGTGTTCAAATCTCTTATAATTATATTAAGTTCAGTATAGACAATATATTTGTATTTAAATGTTAATGAAAGTCTATTAATAATTTTTATTAATCATTCATTAGACTAGAGATTATCCAATAATCTCTAGATAATGAATGACTAATAAAAATTACTAATTGCATATATGTTAGTTTGTTGTTGGTTTACAAGCTTATTAAACATACTTACTACTTAATTCTGCATTTGTGAATTGGATTATAACTTCTTAGTTTGATCAAAACTAACAATAGAACATGTTAATTTATGAAAAGTTATTCATATATTTATATAATGTCTGCATTAATCAAGTAGTCTAGGACCTAAAAATGTCTTCATCCAGTAAAGATGGAGGATATTTCATATTAGAGTAGTATATTTATTTTTAGTCACTGATTTGATAGTCTACTAACCAATACAAATTAATCTGAGATCTTTACCCACTAATTTCAAATAGCTAGATATTCATTTACTTACTAATAGTAATAGTTGGTTAGCTGGATTAGCTTTAAGTGGAATGCCTTAAAAAATTCTAAATTTACTTGTGATCTGAAAAAATTTACCAAACTTCATTCAGCTTAGCAAAGGAATATACTAATCATAACCCTTTCAAATAAAGAGTATTCATTTCTAATATCTCTATCTTTTTATAAACAAAACTTTTGACTGTTGTTTTGTAAATTTTTAACTATCATACAAACAATGATTGTATTTATAAGTTGGATTATTTCCATCATCTAATATTAAGTACTGAATGTTTTTTTTTAAAAAAATAACTATTTAAATTTTCAATTACATTCAACTGTTAGTAATAGCATATAGGTTTGTATATGCTCAATGTTTGAATGGTAATATTTTTCTCTTCAGGTGTTTCTGGTCTGATCAGTGACAGTAGGTGGTTAGACCAGCAACACCTGAAGAAGAGAGGAGAATAACAACATTTAAAACAGTGTGCATGTACTAACCTGTGTGTTATTACTAACTGCTGAATGTTATTGGAAAATTTAAATAAAGTTTAATTTTTTTAAAGACATTCAATACTTAATATTAATAGATGGAAATAGTTCAACATATATGTGTAAATGCAACTAAAATACCATTGTCATAAATGACAGGAAAATACAAAGAAAGACTTTAACATATATTATTGATATTGACATTTTCTTTATATCTTCATTAACAAATTGCCTTTTTTATATTAATCCAAATACATTCATTAAAGAAAACATTTTTTAAAGATTATATGTCTCTTAGTTTTTTAACAAAAATCCAAGATGGAAAATATGTTTTCAATCCTAAAGCCATTATTTTCTGAATTATCAGAAACTATTTTTTGTGAATTGGTATATCACATTTCTTCCAAAAGATCAATTTTGTATTGGCATTGTGTGATTTTATGCAGTTATAGAATGATGACTTTGAGGTTTCTGCCCACCTTTGTCACTTCTACTTGATAAAAATTTTTATTAAATTCCAAGAAATAAATCAATTCAATTATTTATTTAATTTTACCTTTATATTATTTACTTCAATAAAAAAAAGTGTCTGATCAATTTTCGAGAGACAGCATAGTTAAGATATAGTTTACAAAAAAAAGGGAATAAAACATAGAGAGCGTTTTTCTTTTTAAAAAAATAAAAGAGACCATATTTCTTACATTAGATATAATAGTCTCATTAAAATAAAATTTATATTTATTCTGGTTTCAATCCACGTTTAGAATTCAGTATTTAATCACAATGCCACACTCATGCACTCACACATACGTATATAAATTCATTAAAATGTCCGTTATAATATTTGTAATAAAATTCAATTAATTACTAGATTATATAAATAAAATTTATAAATTCTGCTTAGGAAACATGTTTTTCATTATATTGAGAAAGGGGAGTTAACCCCAAAAATATATCCTAAAAAAAATATTTACATAACACCATGAGTAAATACATATAAGGCTTTAACCTTAATACTATGTGCCTTGAGTGCTTAATTTTACCACGAGAAGGACTTCTACAAATCTTAACACAAGATTACGACTTTATAAAGATAAGAGCAGCATCTTATCTTCAACCTACTTTCTAATTATATAGGCAAATCTAAAGCATTTTGATTTGAGAGTGTGAAGCTAGTAAGCTTTTCACTAATTAAGTCCACTATCTCATTTAGAAATCAACATTCGCGCGAAATCTTTCAATTCAAAACGAATTAATATTTAGATCTTATAATTAAAAATATTTCGAATCAATTTAAAGTTGTAAACATTAATTCTTATTAAACGCATGGTCAGCACATAAATACATATAACGCCATTAATTAATTTAAAGTTAAGATGATATTAATACACCATTTATACCAGTAATATCCCTCATTAAATGCTTTTATATATATAGACTATTATATTGATAATTATAATTTCAGTCATAGCTATCAGAAAATCTTTAATCACATGTTAAAAAGGGGATGACTTTTTAAAAAATATTCATTATTTGTTATTATATCACTAGGTAATACATCGTGAAAGACTATTATTAATAAAGCCATTTCTTTTAATGGCAAAAAGCTAATTTATTTACTTTTATTTATTATTGAGAATTATTTGATTTAGGTTTTATAAATTTATATGTAACATAGTGAGAAAATCATTACTTTCTTATATTTCTGATTCATACTTCAAAAAAAAGTTCAAATCACTTTTTATGTGAACATAAAAGATGAAAAGATCGGAGAACTGTTATTTATAGGTGCTGAAAATAAGTTTATGAAATCTGTTTACCTCCCACTAGAAGTTCTATTAGTACAATTTTTGAGTTGACAATTTATACTTTTTAACGTGAATAATCAAAACACCAACAAAAAAAAATCAAATAAAGATTTGCAGAGAAAAACTTGTTATTCCGACTTTTTTAAAACTATTATTGATAACCCTTACGAGCTATAAATTTGATTTAATTTTTTATTTAAAAATAAGAGCTTGTTGTTGCTAAAAATATACAATTATAGTGTATAAATATGGAATGTAAATTATAATTCAATATAATACTTCTATTAATACAACTATAAAATACCATATAACAATTCGTTAATTGCTAAAACAGAGAATCATTAATATAAATAAAATAATTCTTGCCAAGTCTTTCAATCAAAGCAGTAAAAAACTCGTATTTTCTCCTAAGCGATAAATTCCACATTTCATTGCATTGGCCAGGAACAACTAATCGGAAAACTGCTATGAATTCAAAATTAACCAGTTTTCCGATTAGTTGTTCCTGGCCAGTGCAATGAAATGTTGAATTTATCGCTTAGGAGAAAGTAGGAGTTTTTTTACTGCCTTGATAAGGACTCGTGGGAGTTGAAAGCGCTTGGCAAGAATTATTTTATTTATATTAATGATTCTCTGTTTAGCAATTGACAAATTGTTACATTGTATTGGAATGTAAATTAGTATATCTTCCTGACATATTTGACCTGGAACAGTAATTTGAACCAAGTGAAATTTGATGTGTTATTATACTGTACAAAAGCCTTTATAAAATAGGGGTTAGCACACCCACCTTCCATGTCTCCAACCTGTGACTTAATCCATTAACAGCTTGTATAAGAATAGGAAATGATCATCATGTGATGTTTTAGTGGTTTTATACCAATCCTATTGTATGATGATGGTGACTGGGTTTTTTAAAAAAAACAGACAAACTAAATGTAAAGATGCTGAAATGGGTTCAGATCTGTATGACTATACCTTGGATTAAAAACATTGTTTTTTTCATCTTTGGATCATAAATAAATTGATAAAAGATGACTGCTAGAGAACTGTATTAGAGCCTAAGATCTAAGTGCATGCTTTCAGGCACAAGACTCCTCACTGATGAAAGCCACAAGTTAGAAACTAATCTGGGAATATTGGATGAGAAGGTACTAGAGAGGAATTTTGTGTACAAATCTTCTTGCATCCATTGATTATTAAGGCCTGCATTGGGTGGCACTGCTGTAAGGAGAGTTAGCTATTGTTTTAATAATGAAATAGAATTATCAATATAAAAATAAATTAATCAGTTATGAATTAACTAACTGAATAATGTTATTAGCAAAAATGTATATACTGTATAATAATGTTATTAGCAAACAATGCAAAATACAATGCTATGTAATATAAAAATAATAATATTTACTAAGGCAATAAACCTCAAGAATGCGCACTTGAAAATGCGAAGGTAGAGACCTCTACAGGTCTTAACCACAAACTTATGCTATGGAAGAAAAGAGGGGAACCTTTTTTACTTCAACCTACTTTCTATATAAATAGGTGAAGCTGAAGTGGTTAGATCTGAGAGCGTGAAGCTATTCAATACTTCACTGATTAAGTCCACAATTCCTATTATACATTAGTACTTGTGAAATCTTTCGATTTACAATGAGTCAATGGAATGATCTTATACTTAGAAATCTATTATGAATGATGTCAGAAAATTAATATTTATTTAAGAAAATGAAAAATAAGGAATGGACTAAGCAATCACATATTTTAAACATTTTTTAGTGACAACCCTGAATATTTTATCATTTTTATCTGTTAGATAATTTAAAAAATAAAAACATGTTTGAATATATTGTTTGGATTATATATTTTTTATTTTAATATAGCTTTTTTTTTGGATAGCTCTGATTAATGTAGTTTGCAAGTTATATTTGAGTTTTTCAAAATATATCTACATTTCTAACTAATCTAGCTTTGAACATTATTAGCTTTATTATCTAAGTCAAGTTGCAATCTTTAATGTCTATATACACCTATTAGGACATAAATAAAGGTGGATCTTCATCTTTATTGATTAAAGATGGTTGCCTTGACAAGAGATTATGATTGTCAGTTGTTTTTGATATTGGTATTGTTTAAGTGATGATTGCTTTCATGTATTTACATCTGTAAACCTATTTAGCCTTGAACATTATCATGTTTATTTTTTAAATAATACATCGTTTCAGTGGAATATGAAAGTTATAATTGACTATTTATTGGTCCGCTTTCAAAACAGGTTATATTTACTTATTGAATGAAATTTATGAAAAGTTCTTTATATTAATAATTTCACTCTCTATAGATAAATTGCAATAAAACTATTAGACTATAAATAAATGTGGATTTCCACCTTTATTGATAAAGATGGTTTCCTTGCCAACAGATAGAGATTGTTGATTGTTAATGATAGTGGTATTGTTTAAGTATTGGCTGCTTTTATGTATTTAAAATAAGTTTATATAAAACAAATAATTTACAAATAAATGATTTAATTATTCATTTATAAATAAACCATTTTGGTTATGTGTATTTATTTTAACACAGCTTTTCTCAAAATGAAGATTAGCATATTATCTTTATGATTATTTAAAACATTTCAAAACTGAATTATTTATAATAAAGAAAAGAAAATATTTTTAATGAATATGCTTATTTCTTAACTTTGTTTCTCTAAATTATTATAACTACTAGAGATTAATCATTTAAATCTCCTAACATGGGCATCATTTATAAATAAATGTATCAAGTCAAACATTATCTGTCATGAAGGCTAATGAGTTTTTATTTGATTGTTTTCATACAGAAACATGCTTTACTTATATGCATATATATAATAAATACAGAAACTTCAGGCTTACTCAAAGAAATATGGAGAGATGCATATTAGAAGTAACAAGAAGAGATTGAAAACAAAATACATGGGCAAGAGAGCAATCAAGTGTTACTGATATCACCAAAAGAATTAAGAGACTAAAGTGGAGTCGGGCTGGACATATTTCTAAAAGAAATAATAGATGGCCAATCGAAATCTTAAACTGAATACCAGGAAATTGTAAAAGAACCAGAAAGAGGCCACATATGGTATAGACAGATGAAATAAGAAAGTGTAAGGGAGTGATGTGAAGAGAATGTAGAGATTGGAAAAGATGTCTTGAACTTTGAGAGATCTTCATCCTGCAGTGAATTGATAGTGGTTGACAATGATGATATCTAATGAGAATATATTCAAATACTAATGACAAATACATAAATACATATATATATATATGATATTGATAAAAAATCAAGTCAGATGTCACATGACCTAATTTTAATAAAGTTTGTATTTACAAATGTTATATATAGAGTTTGCAAAACAAACTCTTAACAAGCTTTGAGAATACCCTCAACCCCAGACTGTTTTCTGCATCTAGCATCATCATTGAGGTGTTAGGATATTCATTAGATTAAAAATACTAGGACTAGCCCAGCATTTTATCTAATGTATAACTATATATGATATATAATTTGACCTTTTTTAACTTCTATTATTCTAGTCTTAACATTCCCATCATAAGTCAGTTATAGCTAGCCATTTTTCCACTCATGTTAAAGCATTCACAAATAACCAATACATTTGCATAAATATATTTTACTGCTTAAATATTCAAATCTTGATGATAAAAGTTAGTCCATGCACAGTTATTATTTATATTAATAATAATTATACCTAGAAAGACCTTTTTGGCAAATGGTTTTATGCTCTTTTCAAATGTTAATTATTTATTTTAATGCACATTATAATCATTAGTGGTTATTAAAAATGGCTTGTTATGTCATTAACACTTTTTCGTCAGTTCATTATGTCATTAACACTCTTTCATCAGTTCATTATGTCATTGACACTCTTTCATCAGTTCATTATGTCATCAACACTCTCTCATCAGTTCATTATGTCATTAACACTCTCTCATCAGTTCATTATGTCATTGACACTCTTTCATCAGTTCATTATGTCATTAACACTCTTTCATAAGTTCATTATGTCATTAACACCCTTTCATCAGTTCATTATGTCATTAACACTCTTTCATCAGTTCATTATTTTAAAATATATCATAAAAAGTGTATGAAATCCTTTAAAAGTTTAAAAAATACTAAATTAAATTATTTATATTTAATAAAACATAATAAAGAAAATTATTGCTATCTACAATACTATAGAAAAGACAGAGCTCATTAACAGAATGATAATGCAAGAGAAATTGGAAAAAAAGATATGAAATGAATAGATATTTGCCTGAAGGTTTGTGATGATGGTATATTAGATGTGATAATATTTGGATTATTTCCATCATCTATCATTAAATGTTGGATGTATAGAAAACTTTCAACTTTATTTAAACATGTTATATATATAGAGTTCACAAAACAAACTCTTAACAAGCTTTGAGAATACCCTCAACCCCAGACCAGTTTCTGCATCTAGCATTGTCAGTGAGGTGTTAGGATATTCATCTGACTTGATTTTTTTCCTCAATTTATTTAAACTTTTCAAATACAAATAACTTGTTAGTAATTATTAACCTGTGTTGTCAATCTGAATGGTATTACTAACAAATTATTAAAACAGGCAAAACTCTCTATATGTCTTACCACTCAGTGCAAGACAGAGTAATCAATGAATGCCAGAAGGCTTGTGCATAAAATCCCCATCTAGTGCCTATTCATCCAATATCCCCAGACTCATTTCTGGCTTGTGGCCTTCATCAGTGAGGAGGTTTGGATCTGAGCGCACTGCACCTAGATGAAGATTTTATGCACAAGCCTTCTGGCATCCATTGATTACTCTGGCTTGCACTGAGTGGCAATACTGTATAGAGAGTTTTGCCTGTTTTAATAACAGTTATAAGCAAGCATAAGAAATGGTGATCATGTGATGTGTATATTAACAAGTTGTTTGAATTTTGAAAAGTTTAAATAATGTTTAAAATTTTCTATAGATTCAACATTTAATGATTATTTATGGAAATATTTCAACATATTGTCACATCTGAGATGAATAGATATCTGCTCCATACCATATATGCTAACAGTATTAAAACAATGATTTAGGTTTTATGGAAAATAAAAAGCTGAGAATAAAACATATTTTTGGACCCAAATAAAGAGCTACATTTTCATTTAAATTTTTTATCCAATTTTAGTATTCGTCTAATTCTTGTCTTTATTATATATTTTAAAATATGGCTAGTCTTTCGAAAGCATATAAAATGTTCCGGTTTAATATGAATGAGATTGTCAGTCAACAAGGATATTCGGTAGTAAGAAGATCTCATGCTAATCTTTCACGATTTTATTCAGATATAAATAATATAATTATAAATTCTATGTGACCACAAAATCTGATAATTCGCGTAAGACTATTATTTCTTTCGTTTAATATATAAAACTTACACACTATGGAACTTTCGTTGTGTTTTAAACTGTTCACTAAATTAATATTCGATATTTTAATAATAAATTCAAAAATTTCTGAGGCTACCAGTATAAAAAAGAATTTAAAAAAAACAAACAATGATCATAGCTGACAAGTAATTTATTAGTCTTTAATCAACTGTCAATCATCTTCATATAAAAAGAATTCCATTTATATATATATAATTGCGTGAATGTTTTATAAAATAGGATGTGATAGATGCATTCTGTATACGTGGCTAATAATTATGCACAATAAATAATCTCCATCATCAGATGTTCAATTGGATGGACGGTTGAAGAGTTGGAGTGTGGAGTAGATTGAACCCTGTCCATTAAAGTATGAGGTTTGGCTATCTTAATATATATCTGAGCACTTATTGCATATATGTGTAGAGATGGTAATCTGGACCAACTGATGATTGCTGGTTTAGCATGAAATACGTATATTGGTGATTATTTATCTTTTCAACATATATGTGTTCAAGTGTATCAATGTTATGAGATAGTGTGGAGAGTGGTGGATCATGTGAAAGTCTGTGCTCATATACCCTATATATTACATATATAGACACAAGTATATAATAAGCCTGTGTGTTTCAGTTATTACTAATTATTTAATGTTTTTGATAAGTGAATAATTTTATAGAACTTATTATGGGGAATTTTTGTGTGTATGTATAATTTAAATTATATTATGACTAAATGATAATTTTAAAAAAGTGTCTAAAATCTATATCCATCATGAATACATCAATTTTTTATTCTCACTAGTATGATAGTGACTCTCATACAAAATAAATGATATAACGAAATTTTGAGTCTATGTTTACAAAGTGCTATCAGACTAACAATCATAATACAGCACTGATGAATACTTTTGACCGACTTAACAAATAAGATGTAGTTTGAGACATAGCAATATCACTTATTTATATTCTTTAATTACATATAAGGCTATTATGACATTCAGTGCTCTTACTGAACTAATAAATAATTATATGTTCACCTGATTGGAAGATTATATAATTTCTAATAAGCCAAATAGCATTTAGAGCACAACAACTTCATTCAATCAACACAACTGACAATCTTTACTTAAATAAAAATTGAATCAATCCCTTTATTCCTCTACTAAGTCCACACAGAGTATTAAACAAGGCCAAAGTCCGATGCAAAATAGAATAAATATCGTCTTGATTGATTCTCTTAAAATTTATATCTTTCAGATTATCTTTTTTCTAACTTCTTGTCACTAAAAGCTCAAGGGATTACTTTACTGATGTTAGAATTATTATGCTTTGTTGTAATTAAAAAGGTTTGAAGGGCAAATTTTGATATAAACTTGATACATTTTAGAATTATTTAAGCGCACTATAATTTTACTATTTCAATATTATTATATTTACAGTCTGAAAGCTTTTATTTTTCCTTAGCAGTAAGTCTCAGTGGAGAAGTGATATTAATGTTTCTCTCAGTAAAACATTCCAATTTCTTTTCTTTTGTTTACTTTATTCATGTTGATTTCAAAACTTAATATGGATTTTATTATCAAATTTAGACTTAAATAGTTTTCTCACTACAAAGACTTGATTTTCAATATAGTCATACATATTTATTTAGACAATCCCATTATTAATAACAATCAACAATCTCAAACATTCGTCAAGGCAACTTCCTTTTAACAATAAAGGTAGGAGGTTGCCTTGACAACAGTTTGAGACTGTTTATTGTTGTTGATACTAGATTTTTCTACATGTTTACTGATTTTAATAGCTACTTATAAACCCATTTAGTCTTGAGCATTATTACACTTATAATAAAATATGAATCAACTCATTTTAGCACGATCTCATAAAATGTAATTAGAAGCAGTAATTATAAGAAAAATAGTAAAAATAAATGGGTAATAGAATAGTTTATTATTTTGGGAGTTATAAGAAGTTCAAGCAAACCATGAATCTTGAATTCAAGAATCTGCTACTCTACCCTTGTTCTAATTCACAGAGAGCAGAAAATCAGTATATAAAAAAGCAATAATAGACAAAGCACAATTGACTAAATAGTAATATGTGTACAAATAAATTTTAAAAAAATTAAGCAATTGAAATGCTCAAAGAGACACAAAACTCTCCATACAGTAGTGTCACTCAGTGCAAGTCAGAGTAATCAATGGATGCAGGAAGGTTTGTGCATAAAATTCCTATCTAGTGCCTACTCAGCCACTATCCGCAGACTAGTTTCTAGCTAAAAGTAAAAGGTGGCTGCTGGTGGTCTAAGATTTAGATGTAAGTGCTCTCAAGTTCAAGGCTTCTCACTGATGAAAGTCACAAACTAGAAACTAGTCTGGGGATATTGGATGAGTAGGTACTACTTAGGGATTTTATGCACAAACTTTCCTGCATCCATTGATTACCCAGGCTTGCACTGAGTGGCAATATTGTATGGAGAGTTTTGCTTTTGTGAATAACAGATTGTGTAAGCATAAATAACAGTGATCATGTGATATTATATTTTTTCTGATTATAACCAAAAAGATTAGAAGTTCATTTACTTCTCACTTCATTATAAACATTCTATGAATATTTTTATCACTTTGGCATTTATATTTTTCATTTCTTTATT
The DNA here is from genome assembly GCA_028023455.1 of Epiperipatus broadwayi. Taxonomy (NCBI): domain Eukaryota; kingdom Metazoa; phylum Onychophora; class Udeonychophora; order Euonychophora; family Peripatidae; genus Epiperipatus; species Epiperipatus broadwayi. The sequence continues at coordinate 230,273 of JAQFVV010000169.1, forward strand.
TCTTCTACTAGCTATCTTGTTAACAATCCAAGTTAGTTTACTCTTTTAAATATCAACTATACTTAGAATTTTCTGTTTTAATTTTTTTTTTAATCTCAACTTTTATTAGAAAAATATTTCACTCTTTTCTCTTATATATTTTTCCACTTTGATGATGCTCCATTTATTTTTATTTATTTTTGTTTTATTTTTTAACTTAATTAAAATTCCATAGTACTTAATTAGTCTCTTTAATTTGCAGCATATGCAATCATTAACAATTCTTAAACTTATTTCAGAGAAAATTTGAAGATCATTCTCATATTAGCAGAAAAGCAACAGAAAATTTATCACCACAAATCAGACCCCACTGATCATGCAGAAAAGAAAAGGAGGAAATCCTGGTCTAGTAGAGATCTAACACCAGAGAAATCAACAATGGTCAAACTGACCCAAAGCCTATAGCATTTACAAATATGTCCATGAAACCTAAAATGGAGCTTCACTCACTACTGCTCTTCTTAAGATGATAAAAATATCTATTAAAGATATAATTTTGGAAGACTTAGATCTACATTAGAACAGTACCAAAGAGATTCTTCAATGGAACTGTCCAACTTTACCTTTTTTTTTCATTTTTGCTTGGTTAAAAAACTTTCACCTAATTATTACTCTAAAATGTAAACCTTAGATACAATAAAGTTTTTTACCTTTAAAAAAAAAACATAAATTAACAAAATCTTCTTATAGTTTTCTGTTACTCAAATTATTTTCTCAACAAAAATTTAATAACTATTTACTTTTTTAATTTTTTTTACTTTCAACTTGTAAGCCACAAACCATGATAGCTAAAAAAAAGTATAAAATAACAAACACATTATATATAAACAAACTCACAAAACATTCAAATTTGTCTTTTTAATGCATTTTACAATACTGCAACAGTTATTTTTGTGACTATAGGTATTATACATGATCACATTTAAAAATAGCATAAATTTTATAATATTCCAGTAGCCATTTGTTCATCTTGGAGTACAAGACACAGTCATGTTTATTAATAAAATATCTTCAGTTTATGGTGAAAACATATATATTTTATTCTTGTTTCAAAAATTCTTTCCAAATTTTCTGTACAATATTTCACACAAAATATGCTTACAACATTTTAGAACTAAACATCACATGATCCCCATTTCTTATGCTAGCACATAACTGTTATTAGAACAGGCAAAACTCTCCATATGGTAATACCACTCAGTGTCAAACAGATCCAAAGCTTCTCACTGATGAAGGCCACAAGCCATAAACTAGTCTGGGGATATTGGATGAGTAGGAAATAGATGGGTATTTTATACACAAGCCTCTGGCATCCATTGATTACTCTGGTTGGCACTGAGTGGCACTACTATATGGAGAGTTTTGCCTGTTTTAATAACAGTAATGTGCTAGCATAAGAAATAGTGATCATGTGATGTTGAGTGGTTTAACACCATTCCTGCCTAATAGGATAGTGGTGGCTATGGTTGTTAAAGAGACAAAGACACCAAAATGTATGGGTACTGAATTGGGTTCAGATTCATATGACTATATAAGCTATTGAGCTTAGATTGAAAATATTATTGTGTTTTCATTTTTATTCTCATAATTTTGTAGTTAAGCAGAGATAAAAAGTGGCTGCTGGAGGGTTGCATTAGATCCTAAGACCTAGGTGCAGAGTTCTCAGATCCAAAGCTCCTCACTGATGAAGGCCACAAGCCAGAAACTAGTCTGGGGATATTGGAGGAGGAGGCACTAAATAGGGATTTTATGCACAAGCCTTCTGGCATCCATTGATTACTCTGGTTAGCACAAGGTGGCACTACTATATGGAGAGTTTTGCCTGTTTTAATAACATTTTAGAACTTACTTAAAACTGATGCTGACTTAAAAACATGAAAACAATTAGAGAAATCATAATTCCATAATAACAATTTTATTATCATGTTTCTATATGAAAAAAAAGTAATTGAAAAAAATAATATCACCCAAAGTGTATTTATATGCAATTAAAGTCAAATGTTCCACTATTTTATTTAATGACCTTAATGTTATAAGCATCACTGCTGCTGATTCATTGAAATTAAAACTTATATCTTCTTTTTAAAATTGCAAGAAATCCAAAGGATGTATGTAGAAAAAGCATCATTCTCTGTGGCTTGAGTTTCTTTTTTAAATGGTATATCGCATGTTAAAATCAGTCAAAATTTCAATTTTTTATTAATATTTTTGTTAATAAGTTCATTTAATTTTTTTTCTGTTCAGTTTACTAGATTTCATGAAGAAGACAAAGGCACAATTTTGGTATTGACCAGACTCATTAATAAAATGGATTCAACAAATCTCAATGATTTATAATTTCAAGGCCTTCATCCCCCAAATAAACATAATATTGGTATAAGTATTTAATCTCAATTTTTTTTATTATTTGAATATTATTTTAAATTTTTTTATTATTTGATAAATATATAATTTATTAATTAGTTTTCCTTTAGTGTGTCTTTGTAGTATATAAATTAATTTGTATTAAAATTCAAATATAATGAAAGTAGACATTTATGTACAATGTAATTTTGGGGCTCTGATCCAAGTTTGAGACAACCTTATTTTATAGGTATAATAATTCTCAAAAGGTTTAATAATTTATTGGTGTGTTTGTTATAACAAATAATGATTTTTTCATATACAAGTAAGATAAAGCTGTGAAATGTAAATTTTAAAACAGATTATCAGATGTACAGAAAGATTGCATTTGATAAAGCAATTATAAAATTTACTGGGCATAGCACCAGGTGAAAATATAAACTCTTAAAACCAATAAAGAGGGTTTTCAAGTGGTATGCATGGTGATAGCCCTGATGGTTATGTATACCACAGGGAATTGTATGCAGGCAATGGATCAAATCCTAATTCTTGCCTATGCCTTGGTGCTCATGCTGTGGAGTTAGTAGTTTTTCCACATCTTGCATCACATTATTTTCAAGCCTATAGCTATCAAATGAGCTATATGCAAATAAATTATATCTCTGTGGGACAATAATTATAACCAGATAGCATCACTGGTGTACACAAAAAATATAAAATGAAGAGAGGAAACTCATTTTATCTTTGATACAGACAGTATCAATTTCTAGTTTTATATAAACAAGAAGCCAATTGCTATGATGACAAATACATATCCACCTTTGGAAAATGATTTATTTTGTATCTTTTATTAGAATAAATCTTTTTTCTTATAGACACCTTGAGATTTTTTAACTTTTGGAGTACAAGATAAAAATGAAGAATTCTTATGTTAGTACTTTTTTAAGTTCTGAAGCTGTGGATTATTTCAGCTAAGACGCATTATATATGGTTTTAATGAGAATTTTGTGATGAATACAAAGAAATTATCAATTAAGATGTAATTTTAAACTTAGTCAATGATAAATTAGAAATTATGAATATCAATACACTAATAATTTTTTTGGATGTTGAAATTTACTTTTTTCCTTTTTTAATGGTAATCACTATTTGTCTTAGCTTATTGTTTTCTGTAGTTGTTCTATTTTCTGTCAATTTATAGCATTTCACTCTAATATTATTAAAACTGAACTTATTATGAACATTGTGTCTCAAATCAGTTTTCTAAAAATCCAGTATGGTGCCAAATACCCTAATATGGTTAAACAATAGAAATACAATTCAGTAAATTTTTATTGTTTATTCTTATTTTTCTAGTGAATGAATGGGTGAACCTCACTTAGTAAAATACAAGTAAATGTATTCTCTCAATTTATTATTAATAACTATATTATTACATTTTTAAACATTTGTTTTATCATCATCATTATCATCATTATCAACCATTATCAATCCACTGCAGGATGAAGGTCTCTCCAAGTTTAATCCATCTTCTCCGATCTTTAGCTTCTCTTCTCCACATCACCCCTGCACACTTTCTTATTTCATCCATCCATCTCACATGTGGTCTCTTTCTATATCCATATCCATATAAAAATGTTATATATGTATATTTTGTAACCAAGAAAAAGGTGAACATGGGAGAGATAAAATGGAGACCAGAGCAGAGAATCTAATGCAATGGTTACTTATCCATCAGGCTATCACACTAACAAATGACCAAATTATAACCTCGAGAAAGAGAAAGAGAGCAACAACAGGGTGATAAATTGTAACTTTAACAGAACTGCTGCTATACCAATTCAATGGAGTCATAATTTATTAACTTCTAAATGATTTTTAACTTGTAAAATATCTAGATTTAACTGTCTTCTTAAATTAAATGATTTCCTAAATTAAGCCAGCCAAATTGCAACTCACAAAAGGTAATGGACTAACTTGGCTCTCACGTTCTTATAAATAACAATCGCATGAATCAAACACAGCTGTCATACATCTCACAAGGATATTAAATAAAATACCAATCCCTTACTAGCTCATGTTTAAGGTTCTACAATTGCTTTGGTAACTCATGCTGAGAACACCAAGAATTATATTAATAATAAACATTATAAATTATTACCAATAAGCTAAGAGATGAGAAACCTCGATTCATACTCATAACACGTTAACAACCGCTGTATTCACCATATAAATCACCCACATCATAGTTACAATTAATTTATTTTCAACAATGAATTTTCTATACTCTCCTCTTTACTGAACTTTACTACCTTTAACTTCTCACACTGTTGTATTGTCATGATCAGATATGCACGGAATAAACAGTTAGTCTTACGATTTAATTAATTTATAATGCCACATTAATTCTAAAACAATAAGTTCATGAGCTCTTAATTCAAAATTGGAAAATTATATTCTCAGGGTTGGAATCAGGAATGCAAAAATTCTATTGGTGATTGTATGAATTCATTGTTGACCAATGAATGTTATCCCAGCAATGATTACTTAAACATACGCTTGATCTCTTGAGTTAATATCTACTTTTCATCAACCAATAATAATAATAAAATCTTATAAATTACAAAACAGTTAACTAAAATAGAATATTCTGCCAACTTTAAATTTTGAACTAGATTATTATTGACTGAGAGCACATTCAAATACCAGGAGTGGGAAAGAGATTTTATGTCCACTCAAGATATTAGTTAACAACACAATAAATCTATGAAAATAATAATTAATTTAAAAATAAATCTCCTTCCCTACATTTGCTGTGTAACCATAATAATCTGTAAAGCAAGTTGTGAATGTTTCTTCAAAGCAAATTTTGGATTTCATGAGAAAATATCAACTTAATAATTACACTTTTGTAATGTGGCTGCACCTGAATAAGCATTAAAATATTTATTCAAAATTGCATATTATTAAGATTTCTGGATTTCTTGGGTACCAACACATTAAGACACAACACCAAATTCTAATTAACACATAACATTTATTAACAAATCAAGTTGAAAATTACAAATTTGAATTTAACATAACATCAAAGCAATCTGATTAATAAAACAAAATAATATTTACAGTGGATTTACAATCGCTACTGAGAATATGACCCCTCATTTGTGTTTAATAAGACATTTCCACATTGCATGCCTCTATCAACCATAACTTTATATAGTGTTATAAATCTTAATCTCAAATTTTATATATATATAATTCAAACAAATCTATTCAACACAGTATTCAAATTTTAAATAAAATATATACTTTACTGGAAGTACTTTCGATTGTATCACTGACAATCTTTATCAACCATTAATTATTACAAATGTCTACTAAACAAAAATTTATATTACCCATAATTCAGTTCATTTAAATTTCCCATAATTCTGTTATCTTTATATTAGCTGATTATCTATTCATCAAACCATTTCCGTTTCTAAATATTATCATTGCCTCCTTATTTTTTTTTTTTTTTTTACATCTTTCAATTTGAATAACTTTCACATCTCTATTATCAAATTTAAAACTATAATTATACACTCTATTATAATTAAAAATTACTGATGGAGTATTAATATCTACTGAAGTTACATTTTCTTTCTGTATACATTTATACAATATCTTATGATCATTATATCTTTTTGTAATGTACATTATGACTCCCCTATATACTTCATTTTTGTTTAGAAATGATATTTTGTGTAAATTTGTTAGTGATAAAATTGAAAATATTAATGTATTGTTACTGATCGGGTTAATGTTGGTTATGGAAGGAATGTTAATTATAATATAATTAAAAAATATAATAAAAATAAAAATAATAATAAAATATTAAATAAATTAAAAAGTGATAAATGGATTGCTATTCCTTTTATATCTAATCAACAAGCTAAATTAATTAATAAACTTTATAGTGGTTTGTGTGGGGTATCTTTTTTCTCTTCAAATAATATAAATGATATGATAAAATCTAAGTTGAACTAAGTTCTGTTATCATCATCATTATCAACCATTATCAATCCACTGCAGGATGAAGGTCTCTCCAAGTTTAATCCATCTTCTCCTTCTAAGGATCGTTCTGTTATATATATGTTGATATGTGGAATGAAATATATAGGGGAGTGAGTGGTATTGTGTGTAGTTTATATGTTTCAAAAATGGAAAAACATATTGTGGAGCCATTTATAAGGAGTTATGATTTAATATATAGAAGATATGTGGATGATGTTTTTGTGTATAGTTCAAAAGATGGGATAATGAATATGTTCAATGAATTAAATGAGAATTCCGGTTTGTCATGGACTATTGAGTTTGAAAAGGATGGTATCTTAAACTATTTAGATGTAAATGTATATAAATGCTGTAATATGTTTGGGTATAAAATGTTTGTTGAACCATTGAATGTAAGGGGTTTTATACATCCGTCATCGAATGTTCCTCTAAATTATAAAATGGCTGGATTTAAATGTTTTTTTTTTTTATATCGTAATTTGCATCTTTGTAAATTTGAGGCAGATAGGAAAGATAATATTGTTAAATATATGGATGATTTGATAGGGGTGGGATATAAAAAGACTATATTACACAGACAATTGTGTTTGTTTTATCAGAATTTAAAGTTCAAACATAAAGTGGATATAAATAATAAAGCAGTCAAAAATTGGTTTTCTTTAGCATATGCGCCACCTATAAGTAAAAAATTAAAAAATATTATCAGTGAAGATTATAATGTAGGATTTCGTTCTCCTTTGTGTTTGAATAGATTAATAAACAATTCAAAGGATAATGTAGAAGGAATGAATAAGTATGAAGTGGTTTATTCCATTACTTGCCAAAAAACTGATTGTAATGCTATTTATTTCGGGGAAACGAAGGCGAATGTTTTAATGCGATTGCAACAGCATATTTATCAGTACAAAAAATCTAAAAGTGATTTGCAGGTTAATTCTGTTTTTTCAAATCATGAAAGTAATTGTGGCCACGAGTTTTATCCTCAAAATATTACTACTGTGTGCAATGAGTCAAATAATCGGAAAAGAAACTTGAAAGAGGCTTGGTTTATTGCAAAGTCTAAAAACGTTATTAATCAGCGTAACACTAGTGTTCCACTGAGCATGCACTGGAATATTAACCGTTCAGTTCCAGTATGTCGCCATGATTCTGGTACACAGTACCGAAAGCACTTGGCTAATTGTTGTTTATCATTAATGTTTTTGTGCTCTGTTTATCATGCTTTATTCGTGTAGAATAATATATATATATATATATTAAAGCAATGAATGGGTTCTATTACATACTTTCATTTGTTTGAATCATTGTTAACAACATTTAAATTGAGAAAACTTTTAAGGCTTGTCAATTATTGAAAAAATCAATGTGAAACATATTTAGATACATTGCACAAGTGATTTAACAATTCATTCTATTTTATCTAAGTATTTGAGACAAACCTCTATATTAATAACTGAAGCACAAGTATAGGGAGCTACTCTATTCTTGTTAATTATTGACTTATGCTGGGTTAGAGAGTATTTTTAAAATATTTGTCATTAAGTGATATGAGTCTAATCCCAAATATTACATATATATATGTGTGTGTGCATATTAAATAGTACTGTATACTGTGTATCAGTGTTATGAGATAGAGTGGAGAGTGGTGGGTCATGTGAAAGCCTGTGCTCATATACCCTATATATTACATATATTGATACAGGTATGTAATAAGCCGGTATGTCTGCCCATCCCTCATATATGTTTTAAATGGATTATGTCCTGTACATGAGAGATCAGATTGACTTTATGTCAACATGGGTGTGACAAGAATCTCGACATAAGGGTGGCCTTTGAGTGTTCTATCATCAGATTTACAATTGGATGGACGGTTGAAGAGTTCTAGTGTGGAGTGGATCGAAGCCTGTCCATTAAAGTATGAAGATTGGCTATCTTAATATATATCTGAGCATTTATTGCATATATGTGTGGAGATGATAATCTGGACCAACTGATGATTGCTGGTTTAGCATGAAATATGTATATTGGTGATTATTTATCTTTTCAACATATATGTGTTTAAGTGTATCAGTGTTATGAGATAGAGTGGAGAGTGGTGGGTTGTGTGAAAGTCTGTGCTCATATACCCTATATATTTCAGTTTAATAAAAAATATGTATTCTATTCTAATCAAAGTATACCAACAAAGTGTGAGTTTTATATGGAATGTGAGAGTATTTGGAACAAAATATATTGAAAATTGTGACTGTATTGGAATTATTTATTCCCTCGCATATAACCTCTACTAGTTTTTAATCTTATAATTTTGCTGGCATAAATAATGATAATAATTAATAGAATCTTTTAGAATAGTATTTAATCTAATAGAGAAATTTTCAAAATTTGGTTTCTCTGAACCTCATCGGATAAACAAGAGTTGACTTGATCACACATTAAATACCCAAACATTACTAAAAACTGGTAAACGAAAAAAACTCATGCATAATTGTTGTGCTGTCTGCCATCGCAAGCAAAAAGATCTCACATAATAATTTTAATTATGCAGCTGCCTGTTTGGAAAATCTTGTAAAATCATCAAACAGATTCTAAGTTTGTATTCACTAATATAATATCTAAGTAATAAAACCTCATTGGTGTTTTTTTTACAATTTTTTTATTGTAAAAGTACAAGAAAAGATGGTAATATAAAAAAACACTAATAGGTTATTTGATATTGTTTTTGTGAATGTATTTATATGTTTATTTTAGTCCTATTATGACACATAATCACAAAAAAAAAATCTTATTATGTTTTAAGTAAGTTTACAATTTTGGGTCAGATTGCACATAGCTATCCTGGATCACAAGTGGCTCCAGGGCAATGGATATGACACCCCTGATCTAATCATTTGGGAAATTTTTATTTCTAGCATTATTTTTTTATTTTTATATAATCTTATGGTAGATATTTATGATTCTTACATCTTCTTTTGTTTTCTAAGATATCACATATCATACCATTTCCACCTTCTTTGACACTTTATCAATACTTTTATTTGTATTATTTGTATTACACTAACAGTTTCGACTGTCCTGCAGTCATCATCAGAGCTACAATATTTAAATATATAATTATACAATTATTACACTTATCCATATATATATATATACTGTACCATTTATTTAGATATGGTGCAAATATATTGGCAATTGGTAAAAGCTAAAAAAATAAAAGTAAATTTAGATTTTTTTTTTTACTATAATTTTTTTTAAAGAAAAAAAAAAAAACCTACAATGAAAGTTAAATTATTCTTTCGTATTTTTTTTTTAATATAATTAGAAATAAAAGTAGAATTGGAAAGAACAAAAGAATTCCAAAAGTAAAAAAAAAAAGATAAGCTAAAGGAAAAATATTTTAGCTAATTAAAGAATTAAAGATGGGCAAAAGAATTGGTAAAAAAAGAGAACTTTGTAACATAAATTTTATAAGGAATTACCAGATTAATTATCAATGTATATTTTTGATAAACAAAAGGATGCGCAGAAGTCTGAAAATGGGGCCTCTAGTATAAAAGGCAGAGACCAGTTTGAAGAACGTCATTTTGTTTGTTTCTCTAGTTAGTCCTATATAACAATAATATATCTAGGATCACTCTATGCTGAAATAATTCATCATGTTGGAGTGAACTGGAGCTTCTGCAGACATCGTGCCTGAAGATGTACACCAGAAAAGCCTTCGTGACCGACTAGGAGAATAGACCACAAGATCAACTACTAATCAATGGATGTGAGCTCATTTTAACCCCGAAAAACTATGCATAGTTATCTACAACCATCATGAATTCACTAAACTTACCGGTAAGCTATGACTTTATTCCCGATTGTGACCAAATTAAACGTTTTCAAACAATTTTTAAAAGTATGTTTAAACAATCCCGATAGAGACACTAATTTTCTTGTACAAGAGACATTCATTTTAAGGAATTTTCTAGAAGAAATTTGGAAGTGAACTGTAATTGTGAAATTGTTTTTTATTAATTGATTCATATCTGAATTAACGTGTGTTCTCTCCAATTTATTTAATAAGCAACTTAACGTGAAATATTTTAGTTTGTAAGAATAAAAATATTTCTAATATCAATTTTCATTTGTACATTATTAATAATAGTTATTATTTTTTATTATTAAATTTATTATTAGTTTAATAAGATTTAAGAATGTAATTTACCTTTGCCAATATGTTTGAATAAGCCCAGGAATAATAATCTCAAAAAATAATTCTTGTTACAGTATGATGCAATACCGATTAGTTTAAAAGTATCTTTTCTTTTTTTATTTGTGAGACGTTATATGACGATTTCAGTGGATTCTTTAGAATAAAAGGATCTTGGCACCCATATTAAATAAATTACAAGCTGATTTTGTCGATAGCACAATTCGTAACAAGTACTAGGCCGAGTTGATCAGGAAAGATAGTTATGTTTTTAGAATAATAATGAAACGTTCTTCTTTTTTTTTTAATTAAAATAAATGAAACATTTATTTTTCTTTTACATAACTTGATCAACTCACGCATTTATAATGCGTGTAGAGGCCTAGCAAAATGGAAAATGTTATAATACATAATTAATACACAATATAAACAAAAATAATTATACATTTTAATATGATCTTTATAAATGATCATTTCCCATTTTATTACCTTATCTTCTAAATAATTTTATCAATATTTTATATTAATTTATTTTATATCACTATATTTTATTTTTTAAATATTATTTAATACAATAATTATAACTTTAACATTTATTTTACTATTTAATGTATATTATTATAACTTTTCTTATATTATAAAATCAACTTCTAATCTTGTCTTATTTTTATTAAATATTTCTATCAATTAACTTTACCCACATTACAAATTATTTTTTTATTACAAAAAATTACTTACTTCTTGTTGATTCTATTACCAAAACCCAACTGACAAAAAAAATCAATAGAGGGAGGGTTAAACAAATACAAATTTTGAATTTTTTTGTCAGTTGGGTTTTGGTAATAGAATCAACAAGAAGTAAATAATTTTTTGTAATAAAAAAATAATTTGTAATGTGGGTAAAGTTAATTGATAGAAATATTTAATAAAAATAAGACAATTATAGAAGTTGATTTTATAATATAAGAAAAATGATAATAATATGCATTAAATAGTAAAATAAATGTTAAAGTTATAATTATTATATTAAATAATAGTTAAAAAATAAAATAAATTGATATAAAATAAATTAATATAAAATATTGATAAAATTATTTAGAAGATAAGATAATAAAATGGGAAATGATTATTTATAAAGATCATATTAAAATGTATAATTATTTTTGTTTATATTGTGTATTAATTATGTATATCAATATGTGGATAAGTGTAATAATTGTATAATTATATATTTGAATATTGTAGCTCTGATGATGACTGCAGGACAGTTGAAACTGTTAGTGTAATACAAATAAAAGTATTGATAAAGTGTCTAAGAAGGTGTAAATGGTATGATATGTTATAATAGAAATCAATACATAGGAAAAGAAGAAATAGAAAAAGATATTATCATTGGTTTGTTTTTTTTTCAATTTGAAACTAATTGTAAGAAATGGATCAATTAGGATAATCATAGAAAGTATAGCATTTCAATTGAGAGAATTTTTTTCTTTCCTCTTCCAAATGCTTATTTTACTTTCAAATTTTGTTATCTTTTTTTAATTAAAGTCTTCATTCCTTTGCTCAAAATAAGTAATTTTGGACCACAGTACTATTATCATATTTTTATCTTTTCCCAATATGTTTTTATGACCACATTATTAATTTCTTCAATTGTCTTATATTTTACATTATTTTTGATACTTTCTCTAGTTGAGTATATTAATATAGAGGTTATTCTTATCTTATTCATTAAATTCCTTATATGCCAAGAATTATCTATGCATTTTAAAAGGCAACTCTATTTTTTCTAATTTGTTATTGTATACTAAGTTTTCTGTCAGAAATCAAATGAAAAAACTGAATATTATGGTATTCTGATAAAGAAATAAGATTTGATCAGAAGAAGAATGAAATTACTTTTAGTAAAAAAACAACAACATATTTACAAGAGTTCATGAGTAGAGATTAATGCATCTGAATTTTATGCCCACACTTTAATGTTTCAATACAGATCAAATATTTCTTTATATTTTTTAAGGAAATAATCAGAATTAGGGGTTTTTTAGAGTAGACAGTCCAAAACCAACCTAATTAACTATCCAATACTTATCAATAATTGGATATTTAAGAATTATATATTGCTTATAATACTTCTTTCATATACACTTCAATGCAAACAAATTTTCTTAAAAAACTTCTTTATTTTCCTTACAGTTTTGACTGTCCAGCAGTCTTCATCAGAGCTTTATCAAACCTTCTCATATATATATACGATTTGAGAAAGAGGACGCTCTGAGGAAGGTACTTGATATTGTACTGAAACGTCAGCATTTAGCTTTTTCACTACACGGAATATCCCGCAAATAGTAATAATAATATGACATATATATATATATATTTAACCCATGCAAATCTTCGTTTTAACATATATATATATAAAGATATACAAAGAAAGTAAAAGAGAAGAATAAGAGAATATATTTAACTACAAAATAAAATCCAAAATTAATCTAGAATTGTGAGTTGTGTGGATCATTAACAACACTTACTAATCTACTTCAGGATAAAATCTCCCTAGCTACTCTCATCTCTAGCTTCCCTTCTCAAAAATACAATCAAACATTCTTATTTCATCCATCACTCTCACATGTGATCCCTTTCTTGTTTTAGAATATCTTGAATTGAAACTTCAATGATTCATCTATTATTATCTCTTCTAGTAATATGACCACCTCAGCTCCCCATCAATATTTTAAATTTCAATAATGTTAATATTTTTTTTCATCTATATATTTCATTTTTGACCTCTTCTTCTTACTTTACTGAGTAATAATTATATTTATAAAGTGCATACTCGTTACTTAAAGTAATATTTATTAAGACTATAACCTTAAAACTATGCGCCTGAAAAAATGACAGTAGGGACCTCTACGTTGCTCTTCTGTTAAGTGTCCAAGTCTCAGATTCATAAACAAAACTTGATAAAATTTACCTACCAAAAACTTATTTTAAACATATACAATTATTTCCTTTTAATCTTAAGCTACTTCTAGCAAAACGATTCTGTCCAGTTTAATATTTGATTCATTTCGTCCATTATGTTCCATCTGTGTAATAATCCAACTGAGATATTTATGGATTCCAACTTCTTCTAATTCATGATTGTCATACTTTATTTTATTTTTCTGAGGAAGTCCATTGAACATTTTCTTATTTCTTTTATTTTCTAGTATCTATCTTTAGGCCTAATTTTTTACTTTCATCTGATAACTCTTACAACATTTCCCAATACTCTGAAATATTATTTGCAAAATAAACACATCGTCTTCAATATTTAGATGTCTTAAATATTCTACATTTACTTTTACCCTTTTGGCTTCCCATTTTAATCCAAAAGTACTCATAATACCATCGTAAAAGATTTTGGAGATATAGAATTATCTTGTTATATGCCTTTGTTGTTGCATTTTGATATATATTAGTCAGAATATGATAATATTCTGGATATAAATATATAGTAACAGAATAAATATATGAGCCATGAAAGAATGGTCCTGGTTTGGCAATGACATAAATTGTGGTACCATTTGTAACAATAAAAATGAGGGTATGCTTTTCTTTTAATGCCTCACAGATTTGGGAGTCATTTGTAACTAAATAACAATAATGACCATGGGAAATGAATAGTTTAATATAATCTGAATGAAAATATATTCCAATCATTGGTCACCATTTGAAACTGAATAAAGTATACACTATGAAGTTGAATGCCATTTATAACAGAATAAAATTATGGGTCATACTGTATTCTGAGTTATTGATGACCATTTGTAACAGAAATAAAATATGAATCAAGTAAGAACAATCATAACTTATTAATGCCCATGAATTGTAACCTCATTTGTAATAGAATAGAAATAATAAAGTAAACTAAAGTGAATATCAATCAATGAATAACAATCTAACACTTAAGTTAATACAATGATAATAATCTTTGTTATAACTTCATAGATTCCAATAGCATTTAGAACGGATAGAAAACAAATAAAACACTATTTTAAACTATCCTAAGATATAAGCATTTTTGCAATAAGTTAAAGATAAAGCAATAAAACTAAATATCTTATAAATAACAGTATATGCCTATATAAACCACTTATAGTAGAATAAAAATAATGATAAAAAATTACACAGATACACTTTAATATTCCTCATGAATCAACACACTGTTTATAATGATACAAACTTGTACTAAAAGTTAAATGTTATTTATATTTAAGCAAAATAATTCATGGATGGATGAAATAATAATCTTAATATGCCCTACAAATCTAAGATATCAATAATATCTAACTAAATATATAACTCAATAATTGATTTCTAATTACAACTAAATAAAATAAAAGTATTGCTAACTCCGCTAGATCGACATACTTCTACTAACTATGTTAATTATAATAAGATTAAATACTTAATAATAATACAAAATCAATTAACCTAATCTATTTTTCCATTTTCATCAACTTAATATACAGTATTATAAAATAAAATCATCCTATTAAATAACCTTAAGATTTTCAATATCCAATCATAATGATGTATAAAATAAATGATGTATTCTTATTTGATGCTTATTCCAACAATTGACAAATCACATTCAATTACTCTTCGGTTTATTAAAGCTAAGTTATTAAAACAAACTATAACTGGCAAAGCATATGAAAGATTAAGATTTATTATAATCAAATATTAATATTAAAATTTAATATTTCAACTAAATTTATGATCCACACTAACAAACTTTTAATATAACTAAAGATGACTCATGACTCTCCACTCTATCTAATAACACTGATTGCTGGTTTAGTATGAAATACGTATATTGGTGATTATTTATCTTTTCAGCATATATGTGCTTGAGTGTTTCAGTGTTATTAGATAGAGTGGAGAGTGATGAGTCATCTGAAAGTCTGTGCTCATATACCCTATATTACATATATAGACCCAGGTATATAAATAAGCATGTGTTTCAGTTATTAATATAACTAAAGTAAATCATTGTAATTTGTAACGGAATAAAATATATTACTATTACCAGCTCTATAATTGAATATGGTTACAGTCATTATGGCTGTATACTGACTTAGTATAACAGTCCTTTTCAATCAATAGTGACTTGAAATAAAATATGCTAATATTTCATTGCAACTACCTTTACTCATCTTTAATAATTATCATATTTGCACCTTTATTAATCATCAAATCACTTTCTGTGTTGAATTTCACTAATTGATGACCATTTCCTGTGTTGAATTTTACTAATTGATGATTACTTCCTGTGTTAAATTCATTAATTGACAATCACTTTCTGTGTTGAATTTCACTGATTGACAGTTCCTGTCTTGAATTTCACTAGTTGATGATCACTTCCTGTGTTGAATCTATTAAGAGCATTAGAATTTCAACATACTTATCTCCTATTAATTAAAATATAATCCTATTCCCTACCTTTATTTGGATTGTACCATGTCTATTTATCTTTAGAATTAAAAAAAAAACATTTCATAATACAGAATACAATTTTTCTTTTTTTTTCAAAATCCACAAAGTCTGTGTTCTCTTTTATTTTTGTCACCATAACTAAATTTGCTATCAGAACATTAATCTTTCAATTGTTCATCAATTAAAGTCTCGACAATTTTAAAATGTTGATCTGATCGAAAGTATTTTAAACCTCCATATAAAAGTCATCTACTACTTCATCACAATGAGAACTTGTTAGTCCATAAACCTGAATTATCTTTGAAGTTGAAATCTATTAAATTGTATAATTAGTCTTGCCATTCTGCCTGATATACCATCAATTTCTACAATGTTGTTTTACCACATGTTATTTATAATAAATCCCACTTCACTTGTGTTTCTAATATTTGTATCTTTAAAATAAAGTATATTCTCATTTTTGAAATCAATCTTTTCTTTTATTAATTTACATAAATAAGCATTTATTTTTATAGCGTTTGTATACAATTTGTAATTACATTCATATTGGCCTTTCAAGCCAATTGTGCAAACGCTTTGCGAGTGTTAAATAATAAATGAATACCCTCTGACCAATACAAGATATAGAATTTATGCAGGAATAAAAAGAATCCCTCTTATTCCTATGACTCAAATATTTATATATGAGCAAATCTGAAGTACTGGCCAGAAGGTGTGACAATATAACGGTCACTTTAAATTACTATATACAATGTCTGAATGAATGACGCCGATGAAATTTTCTAGAATTTACTAAGTATCATTCCAACTGAAACTTAATCATATATATAAATAAACATTTATTTTTATAGCATCTGTATACAATTTGTAATTACATTCATATCGGCCTTTCAAGCCAATTGTGCAAACGCTTTGCGAGTGTTAAATAATAAATGAATACCCTCTGACCAATACAAGATATAGAATTTATATATAAATATTTGAGTCGTAGGAATAAGAGGGAATCTTTTTATTCCTGCATAAATTCTATATCTTGTATTGGTCAGAGGGTATTTATTAATTTACAAATTCCAACATTCTCTCATTTAATACCAAAGAGTTACTTTCCAATTTATGAAATCTTCCTTCACTTGAAAATGATCTGAAGATGTAGATATCTATGTAAAAAGTAATCACTGAATGGCACCCTGGATCAGAGACCTCTAGCCATCAACTGTTACAACCTCCTGGGATTAAGGGCTCTAATTTAGTTTGGTCTTTCATGATTGTAAATATCCAGTAAAAAAAAAAATCATTCACCACCACATTCTACTGCCTTCAAAAAAACTCAAGTGATTATTCAGTTTAAAATTTTCAGACAACTGAAAAGAAAAACCCTAGTGTTCCTTGATTCTAAATATTTGAGGTTAAAAGGCAACGAATATAACAGGCTTCCTGCTGCTTGGTGAGCAGCCATATATGTTCATTTACAATATAAATAATCACATTGTAATAACAGCTGCAACAATAAGAATACATGGGTTGAGATTAGGAATTTACCCTGTCTCTTTGAGACCACAAATAAATCAAAGGATCTCATTTTTTTAATGACAGCCCAGATGCTAACTATAAAAGTTAAAAATTATATGGTTATGATGCAGTTTTTACTATTTGTGCTATGCTCTTACAAATGCTGAACTATATGCTTAGAATGTGATATAGTCTTTGCTGCAGGTAAGAGAAATGTTACATTTGTAGGTTCTGAATCCATATGCCAATGCCTTATTAGTAAATTCCTTTGTATTATTTATTTATGTATGCTTCTAAAATATATTTTACAAAAATCGCTATGAAATTTTCCTGAAATTGTTCGTTCTTGTATTGGTATTCTTCTGAATTTATGTTAAGCTTTTACTCCTTAATTAGTATTTGGCTCATCAATAACAATTCTTTTTTTATTAGAATGGTTCCAAGATTGTCAAAACTTTCCCTATACTAGCTTTTAAAAGTTGTGCGCTATTAGCCACCCACACACTCGTGTATATATATATCAGGGGTGGCCAACTTTTGTGTTCATAAGATCTACTTTTTATTTTTAAAATGTGTTGCGATCGACTTGTTGTCATAGGCATAGTGTAAGTGGAGGGAGGTTTGAAATACATACTATTTTTATATATCTACCTAGTAAAAAATAATTATTTAATTTTAACGGACCAAAAAACTCATGTCCGGGGGAATTAAAGCAACATGAGTAATTATTAACAATATTTATTAATTCAAATTAGCTACATTAAATCAAAATTAAAAATATTATTTTCAATAATGATACAGCTTAGAGGACTTCAACTATCTAGAATTGAAAAAAAAATTAGAACAAAAACAAAAATAACAAAAAAAACTTCAAAATCTTGACTTAATTTGTTTCACTCGTTACCCGACAGCTCTTGCCAGATTGACCTCGCGATCGACTTGTTGGACACCCCTGATCATACCTACATGAATGCATGCATAGCACACACTATAATAGATTAATTATTTTTTTAGATAAAAAAAAAAACACTATATGAGCATTAATAAAAAATAAACAAATGTTACTTTTCAATAAAAATAAAATTGTGCAAACATCAAATAAAAACAAAAGGACGATAATGAGCTTGTGAAATGTTTAAAAAATTGTAAACTAGCTAAATAAATAAAAGATAAATTCTGCCTTTAGAGGAAATGGATTTTGATACAATTTTATAATGGCTGTCATTAAATCAAAAGGCTTTGAGCATCATTAGATTTTCAGGTTAATTATACCTATTTAATAGTTACTTTGAAAATAATTACACATATATTGATAATCAATTGGATAAAACTCTATCTAATGTTCAACAATGTTTTATAATTAATAATATTGATTTTTTTCTTACTAGAACTTTTAATGAAATAAATTTGTAAACAAACATCAGAATTTTAATCATTCATAATTAATTTATTTTTATTACATTTTTGATTAAGCAATTGTTATAATAGTAATCATTTTTTGTTATTCCCTTTTTATATAAAATTGTTCTACAAGAATTACCTGAAATTTCAAAATTTATAAGACAATATAAATTTTAAAGTCGCAAGTATTTTACATGTATCAATCAATTATCTTATTATTAATTGAACTTAGTAACAATATAAACTTTTTGTAACCATGAATCTTGAATCTGCCTTCTAGAAAATGACATAATACATAAGTCTATATAATATATTATATTATCAGTTCTTACTTATGCATGTGAGACTTGGACATTTAATAGAAGATCAATACAGAGACTTCAGAACACTCCAGAAAGTATGGAAAGAAGTATGTTAGGAATAACAAGATGTTGAAAATGAAACACATGGGTGAGAGAACAAACAAATGTTATTGGCATCATTAAAAGTATTAAAAGACTTAAGTGCAATTGAGCTGGACATATTTCTAAAAGAGATGATAAACAGATGAACAGCTGAAATTTAAACTGGATTCCAAGAGATTGTAAAAGACTCAGAAAGAAATCACATGTCAGATGTTGGATGAAATAAGGAAGTGTGCTGGGGTGATGTGAAGAAGAGAGGCTAGAGATTGGATAACATGCATTGAACATGGAGAGACTTTTATCCTGCAGTGGATTGATAATGCTTAAAGGGATGATGATGAATATTATAATCTTCATGTTTAATGCAGAAGTACTAAAACCCCACAGCAAGCTGTATGTAAACTGATTGTCAGTAAATGTAAACTGTAGAAACAGCTCATCTACTCTTCAGCTTTGATAAGCATACAATTTACAGACATACTTACATACAGTCAATGGCATGCTTATCTATAATCAAAGTTAAAGTGTAGATGGGCTCATTCTACATTTTATATTTACTAACAGTCTACATGTAATTCTCTGGGGTTTTCACTACTTCCACATTATTTCCATCAATATTCAAGTTGGTAAAAGGTTAAAATTATATTCTTTACGTTAGTTTAAAGGTTTGGGATGGTTACATTTATTTTTCTAAATATAGTCAACTGTTAGTAATAACATATCATTTGTTGAATCATTTCTTCTTCAGATATCTCTGATTTGATTAGTAAATGTGCTAGTATTGGAATTGAATCACTCAATTTTAATGTTGTGAATAGTGAATTTTAAAATGATGCCTAAAACCAACTAAACTATTCTTCCAAAGGTATTAGTGATTAAAAATTTTATATATTTAACAATATTAGGCAGGGAAAAATAGTAAACAGAAAACAATTTAAAGCTGCATCTCACAAAGTCATTTAGTTATTCTTGGAAACCACTTAAGTAACTTTGCTCTTAAAAGAAAAAATGAAGAAATCACAAAGATCCTTATAGATATTATGCAATAGCTACTGACTTTTAATTTTTGCAGAGTAGTCTAGTTGGTTAGAGCCATACCTTAAAATTTCAGTATTCATGAATCTAAAGATTAATTATTAAAAGAGGCAAAACTCTCTATACGTATTGCCACTCTGCAAGCCAGAGTAATCAATGGATGTCAGAAGGCTTGTGCATAAAATCCCCATCTAGTGCCTACTCATCCAATATTCCCAGACTAGTTTCTGGCTTGTGGCCTTTGTTAGTGAGGAGCCTTGGATCTGAGAGCATTGCACCTAGATCTTAGGATCTAATGCAACCCACCACCAGCCACCTTTTATATTGATCATGTGATGTTTTATTGACTTAAAATCTAAAGGTTAACAGTTTCCTTATGATCATACTATAACTAATCAAGGTAACAATGGATGAAGAAAAAAGAGAATTCTATATGAAACATTGTGTTATGTATTAATCCATATGTTATTACTAATTGTTGAATATATTTGAAAAAATGTAAATAAAGTTTGCATTTTCTAAAAACATTCAATAATTCAACTAGATGGTGGAAATAATTCAACACATAATTACAAATTAAACATTTTCATTTACTAAAAAATATACACATGTAAATTTATAATTTAAATTGTGTAAAATAAAGGTCAAGCATTGGTAGCCTAGTGGTTAGCATAGCTGCCTTCCAAACAGCTGGCCAGGGTTCGCTTCCGGGTCAATGCTTTGACATACAAGGAAAAGAGAAAGGTTATACTGAAAATATATATTAAAAAACAAGAATAGAACATTAAGCAGAACATAAAACCAATTAAATAAGATGTCTTTAATTAAAAAAATAGAGACACTTGTAAACATAAATTACATCAAATAGGTGGTGGGAATTATAAGGAAATATCAGAAAGGTTTAACGAATCTTAATTTTATATATATAAGATAAAAATATATCTATATAAAAGTGGGCACATTAACTTTTGAATATAATAATTTTCATATTGAGATATTAAATTTATATTTTACATTTGTTCTATCATATATTCACTTCCATCATATGAAAAAAGATACCCAAAAATGCTTTTGTCAAGTGTTGGTGGTCGAGAGGTCAGCACAGCCGCTTTACAAGCAGTTGTCCTGGGTTAGCAGGTTCGCTTCCTGGCCAATGCTATGACACAGGGAAAAAATGCATTTTTGGTTAAATCTTTGGCCACATCACAATCTTTCTTTCTCTCACCAATATAATTAACATTGTGGACAATTACTAACTGTTTAGCATAATAAAGAGGTGATAAACTATCTATAGGATATTTCATAGAGTAGTTATACTTATATATTTGTGATTAAAATATCTTGAATATTAGTGTTCAAATTAAATTTAAATTTTAAAAGAGAATTTGTAGCAAGGATACATAAAATGGTTATTATATATTGTAACAGTATGAAAAGAGACTGTAAATGTGGTCAAAAAAAATGTTCAATCCTGTTGAAAATCTTAAAAAAAGGTTTAATTTCTTCTAATCAAGACTTCAACATGTGACCAAGATTATTATAATAAACAAGTCACATGACTTTATTGCTCAGAAGTTCATAGTTCAAGTACCGGACATGACCGTCAGAATTTATCCTGAGAACTACTGGCCCCCAATACAGACATTCTACCAGCTGGCCACACAGGGCATTATTAAAATTAAATATATTAACAACTAGGTCATCAGAATTTATCCTGAGAACTCCTGACCCCCAATTCAGACCCTCTACCAGCTGTGCCAAACCACACAGGGCATCATTATAATTAAATATATTAACAACTAGGTCATCAGAATTTATCCTGAGAACTCCTGACCCCCAATTCAGACCCTCTACCAGCTGTGCCAAAACACACAGGGCATCATTATAATTAAATATATTAACAACTAGGTCATCAGAATTTATCCTGAGAACCCCTGATCCCCAATACAGACATTCTACAAACTGTGCCAAACCACACAAGGCATTATTATAATTAAATATATTAACAACTAGGTCATCAGAATTTATCCTGAGAACTCCTGACTCCCAATTCAGACACTCTACCAGATGTGCTAAACCACATTATAATTAAATATATTAACAACTAGGTCATCAGAATTTATCATGAGAACTGCTGGCCCCCAATACAGACATTCTACCAACTGTGCCAAACCACACAAGGCATTATCATAATTAAATATATTAACAACTAGTCATCAGAATTTATCCTGAGAACTGCTGGCTCCCAATACAGACATTCTACCAACTGTGCCAAACCACCTGGGGCATCATTATAATTAAATATATTAACAACTAGGTCATCAGAATTTATCCTGAGAACTCCTGACCCCCAATTCAGACACTCTACCAGCTTTTCCAAACCACATGGGGCATCATTATAATTAAATATATTAACAACTAGGTCATCAAAATTTATCCTGAGAACTGCTGGCCCCCAATTCAGACACTCTATCAGCTTTGCCAAACCACATGGGGCATCATTATAATTAAATATATTAACAACTAGGTCATCAGAATTTATCCTGAGAACTCCTGACCCCCAATTCAGACACTCTACCAGCTGTGCCAAACCACACGGGGCATCATTGTAATTAAATATATTAACAACTAGGTCATCAGAATTTATCCTGAGAACTGCTGGCCCCCAATACAGACATTCTACCAACTGTGTCAAACCACATGGGGCATCATTATAATTAAATATATTAACAACTAGGTCATCAGAATTTATCCTGAGAACTCCTGACCCCCAATTCAGACACTCTACCAGCTGTGCCAAACCACACGGGGCATCATTATAATTAAATATATTAACAACTAGGTCATCAGAATTTATCCTGAGAACTCCTGACCCCCAATTCAGACACTCTACCAGCTGTGCCAAACCACACGGGGCATCATTGTAATTAAATATATTAACAACTAGGTCATCAGAATTTATCCTGAGAACTGCTGGCCCCCAATACAGACATTCTACCAACTGTGCCAAACCACACAGGAATCATTATAATTAAATATATTAACAACTAGGTCATCAGAATTTATCTTGAGAACTGCTGGCCCCCAATACAGACATTCTACCAGCTGTGCCAAACCACACAAGGCATTATTATAATTAAATATATTAACAACTAGTCATCAGAATTTATCCTGAGAACTGCTGGCTCCCAATATAGACATTCTACCAACTGTGTCAAACCACATGGGGCATCATTATAATTAAATATATTAACAACTAGGTCATCAGAATTTATCCTGAGAACTCCTGACCCCCAATTCAGACACTCTACCAGCTGTGCCAAACCACACGGGGTATTATTATAATTAAATATATTAACAACTAGATCATAAAAATCTTCTTTGCATGGCCTATGTTTAATTGTTATTTACTGGGTTTTTTTAAAATAAAATAAATACCAATAAAACTTTATATTATCTTGGTCTACTAAGTAGCAAATCTATTCCTGCTATTCCTGGTGTGTAGTTTCAGGTCCAAAACTTTTCACTGATGGAAAACATAAGCCAGAAATTAATCTGAGAATATGAATAGGGATCACTGAATGAGCACTTATTAAGTACTGCCATCTGGCGTTTAGTGATTATTTAAAATTGTGTGAAGTGTCAGAACTTGAAAAAGAGACTAGATAAATTATTACATTCTAACAGAAGTTAATAACTATCTTTTATTAATAAATTCTTGGTC
Organism: Epiperipatus broadwayi; assembly: GCA_028023455.1. Taxonomy (NCBI): domain Eukaryota; kingdom Metazoa; phylum Onychophora; class Udeonychophora; order Euonychophora; family Peripatidae; genus Epiperipatus; species Epiperipatus broadwayi. The sequence goes on from JAQFVV010000169.1 coordinate 254,460, forward strand.
ATGTGATGCAATACAATTCTGAATGCTGACGTCATGCTTTATATCAAGTATACAATAAGCCCATACAACGTTTGTATCATAATAAACATTATTAATAATTTTATTGCTATAGAAGCTATCCAAAATTATTTCCATAATCAGTAACATCAATCAAAGTTTTTCTTATGTCGAATACTAGACTTGTAATGATGTGTAGTAGCATTTAAAAAGGATATGTGGATTGTGGCTCACAAATGGAAATTTACATGAAAGGTTACTGTATTTTGTCTCACTGACATATTGACAAACTTTGTGATAAATAATACAAAAAAATAAAGTTTTAAATATTCCACTATAGAGAAAATGACTCAACTACTAAGATAAAAGCATTACTTAATAGATTTTTCAATTGCTGAATGGTAAGCTTTTAAATAGTTTTATCTTGAAACTAAGAAAGCTAAATACTTATTTACTGATTCTTAGACAGTTAGCTGAAATGACTAAGGATTACTATTTAAAAAATAATCCTAATCCTAATAGAAATATGGAAAAAAGTTTCAAGTTTATTGAGACTTAAAACTAGTTTATCAGGCAGATGTATAATTTATATTTGCATCATAAGATATTTCGTAACCTACTTGAATAAAAATTTCTTGAGTTCTATCATTATATATCAGAAATCATTTAAAAAATAGTTCCAGTAATAATGTAAAGATTCTTATAAAACTAATTGATTTTTTTTGTTATTTATATAAATGTAGGTACACGTGCACATATATTCTTTAGATTTTGATTTGACATCCCAATTATTTACAATTTATCTTCATATTTCTTTTAAAACAAGTTTATTAGTATATACAATTAGGTATATTCAAGTAATAACTATTACAGATAATCCAATAAGCATACATGTTTATGCAAGATTATGACAAACAACTATAAATATGATTATTAATTTAAAACAGGCAAACTATTACAGATAATCCAATAAGCATACATGTTTATGCAAGATTATGACAAACTATAAATGTGATTATTAATTTAAAACAGGCAAAACTTTCCATAGAGTAGTGCCACTCATGCAAGAAGCTTGGTGCATAAAATCCCTATCTGGTACCTATTCATCCAATATCCCCAGACTAATTTCCAGTTGAGGCTTTCATCAGTGAGAAGCCTTAGATCTGAAAACCCTGCACCTAGATCTTAGGATTTAATATAACCCAAAGGCTCCTCACCGATGAAGGCCACAAGCTGGAAACTAGACTGAGGATATTGGATGAGTAGGCACTAGATAGGGATTTTATGCACAAATCTTCTTACATCCATTGATTACTCTGGCTTGCATTGAGTGGCACTACTGTATGGAGAGTTTTGCCTGTTTTAACAATTTGGAGCAAGCATAAGAAATGATGATCATGTGATGATTATTAATTATATACTAAATCTTGGTTTCACTTGTTTTCAATCTTCTGCACTATCATTGACACAGAATAGCTGTCATTTTTTAAAATGATAGTTATTTACTTAGATAATATTTTGTTGATTAATTTAAATATTTCATATTTATCAGTCTAAGAAATTCAGACATAAGTGTAAAGTCATAACTTATTTCTTTTTTTTTCTCACGTGTCGTAGCATCAGCCGGGAAGCGAACCCGCTAACCCGGGTCAACTGCTTGTAAAGCAGCCATCACTGACCTCTCAACCACCAATGCTTGACATAACTTATTTCATTTTATCTGATGTTTTAAATACAATTTAGTTTTCTTGATTGTCTTTTCACAATTAAATGCTCTTTTGGAATGGACACAAGCAAATAATCTTAGAATGTGTATGAATCCTAATTCACATTCCATAAAAATGATTGTAAGGTCATAGGTTAATGCCCTGAAAACAAAGCTTACAACTTATGTTTACAGTTCCAATTAGCAATATAAGAATTATGCTAAAAAATGTATTTATTTTGAAAAATAGTTTTATATCTTGCTAGTCAAATGATTCTTTTAAAAAATCAAAAAATAAGACCTGTCTCAATAGTATAAAAGCATTTATATAAATCTATGATGAGGAAAAATGTATTGTCAGCAATACCAGAGTGTATGTAAGATCAAATAATCATTTATATTTAGCTAAATAATGGTGGAACTTCCCTGTAAATGAATTTAAATAGTATAACAATCAGACCAGAATTTTCTCTAAGCTTCCAGATTTAAGTAAGTGCAACATGAGTATATCTTTTATATTAGAGACCCTAATTTGTTTTAGTATACTATGCAAATGAGTCTTCACTTTATTAAAAAGAAAGACTTGTCAAGTATTGGTGGTCAATTGATCAGTGCAGCTGCCTTACAAGCGGTTGTTCCGGGTTCATTTCCCAGCCGCTGCTTTGACAAATGAAAAAAAAAAGACTTTGTCTAATTTAAAAGATCAATTTTTGAACAACACATATAGCAATGATTATGTCGAGGGTCTTGAAATATCCTCAACAGTAATATTGCCATTTTTGTGGCAGAAGTAAGACTGTATATTATGACAAGTAAATAATGGATATGTCTGTCAAGATCAATTTTTGAACAACACATATAGCAATGATTAAGTTGAGGATCTTGAAATATCCTCAACAGTAATATTGCCATTTTTGTGGCAGAAGTAAGACTGTATATTATGACAAGTAAATAATGGATATGTCTGTCAAGATCAATTTTTGAACAACACATATAGCAATGATTATGTTGAGGGTCTTGAAATATCCTCAACAGTAATATTGCCATTTTTGTGGCAGAAGTAAGACTGTATATCATGACAAGTAAATAATGGATATGTCTGTCAAGATCAATTTTTGAACAACACATATAGCAATGATTATGTTGAGGGTCTTGAAATATCCTCAACAGTAATATTGCCATTTTTGTGGCAGTAGTAAGACTGTATATTATGACAAGTAAATAATGGATATGTCTGTCAAGATCAATTTTTGAACAACACATATAGCAATGATTAAGTTGAGGATCTTGAAATATCCTCAACAGTAATATTGCCATTTTTGTGGCAGAAGTAAGACTGTATATTATGACAAGTAAATAATGGATATGTCTGTCAAGATCAATTTTTGAACAACACATATAGCAATGATTATGTTGAGGGTCTTGAAATATCCTCAACAGTAATATTGCCATTTTTGTGGCAGAAGTAAGACTGTATATTATGACAAGTAAATAATGGATATGTCTGTCAAGATCAATTTTTGAACAACACATATAGCAATGATTAAGTTGAGGGTCTTGAAATATCCTCAACAGTAATATTGCCATTTTTGTGGCAGAAGTAAGACTGTATATTATGACAAGTAAATAATGGATATGTCTGTCAAGATCAATTTTTGAACAACACATATAGCAATGATTAAGTTGAGGGTCTTGAAATATCCTCAACAGTAATATTGCCATTTTTGTGGCAGAAGTAAGACTGTATATTATGACAAGTAAATAATGGATGTCTGTCAAGATCAATTTTTGAACAACACATATAGCAATGATTAAGTTGAGGGTCTTGAAATATCCTCAACAGTAATATTGCCATTTTTGTGGCAGAAGTAAGACTGTATATTATGACAAGTAAATAATGGATGTCTGTCAAGATCAATTTTTGAACAACACATATAGCAATGATTAAGTTGAGGGTCTTGAAATATCCTCAACAGTAATATTGCCATTTTTGTGGCAGAAGTAAGACCGTATATTATGACAAGTAAATAATGGATATGTCTGTCAACAAAACCCATGAGCTAATTATATGTCATTGAAATTACTAATAATATTTTTTACAAGTATATACCTGTTATTTTCTTTATTTTGTAATTGAAATTGCTAGTAATTTTTTACAAGAATATACGTGTTATTTTCTTTGCTAATTCACTTTATTTCACTAATAAATAACAATCTCAAGAGAAGAAAATAATTTATCAACATTTCAACGTTTTTTTCTTTAAAAATAAATAATAAAGCATCTACTAAATGTTTTTAACATTTTTTTTATAAATTATCACGGATATCACCATATAAACATATCAGAGAGAAGAGACTAAAACAGACAAAACACTCTATACGTATTGCCATGTGATGAGAGAAGAGATTAGTAAGCAATATATTAGCGAAAACACAGTAGAAAATAAAATAAAAAATGCTATATTTATGAAAATTATGATTATTTAAAAATGAAGTAAATGATAATGTTTTAAAAGTAAATTATGTTAAGCTTTGAGAAAATGTTATATAAAGGTATGATGTTAAATTTATCTATATGATAGAGTTGTGACATGGTGGAATTGATATGAGAAAAGGACTGCTAAAAATTAATCCACTTAAAATAAATCTACAATGCAAATATTATTGACCCTTCTACAAAGTATTAAAAGTCAATAGAATCATTCCTTACCCTGTGAGAGAGTGATGTAATGGAAAAGTAATGAGTTATCAATACAGGCTGGGCATTCAAATATTTGTTACTTCTAGATCACATGATCATTGAAGGTAAGTTTTAAAATGTATGCACTGTAAGATAAGTTGGTCTGAATTTCTGCACTGATGGATAAGTTTTGCTATAAGGAGTTGAAATGAAGCAAATATTAATAAAAACCAAAAGAAATTGAAAACAACATGACAATTATAATCAAAATATTACCAATTTTTGTCTAGACTTGTGACTGAATATCGAATACCTGGTAAAAATTTGAAGTACTGTTACATAGACTAATTCTGTAGCTAGTCTAATTAATTAGTGATTTAAAAATAAACATTGAACTTTCACAAAGTATTCGCGCACGAATGTGTTTATTTTATGATGATTTGTAAAATATAAAATTGATTTTTATTTATTTTATTTGTACATATTCACATGTGTGACATAAATTACCACTGAAAGTATTCATTTAGAAATCAACAAACGCAGAATACTAAACTTATAGATCTAATAAAACGGTAGCCTAGCATTTCTTTCTTATTCATTCAAAAATATTAATTTAAAAACTCAAGAGTAAATCTATTTGATTAATCAAGAACACAGCAGAATTTAGAAAATGGAAAAGATTATTTACAAAACTTAGAAGAGTTTCATGACAGATAAATCATCATCATCACATAATAAGAAGAAGAAAAAAAAGTAAATTATCAAAATTGCTAGAGATGTTTATAAGTCGAATAAGATAGAAATGATTTATTAATGTTTTAAAGGTGTCTGTTAAAAATGCTACAATTACAATTTTACTTATGCATCTTGATATAAAATCATTAAAATTTATTATGTAGTTCTATATACTGAATTGTTAGAATAAACTGTGTTAAGAAGATGGCAAACAATTTAATCAATGATAATCAAGTTAATAATTATTTTTTGGCCTTTGAGTGATGGTGTTACATACACAAAAGGACTTATAAAAATTTCTATAAAATTAATAAAGTCAAGATGCAATAAGACATGAAAAAATAAAAGTTGGTTGAAGCAAAATCAAATTATTACAATATTTACAAAGAAGCTAAAATATATAGATACAGGAAGGACTTTGCTGTTAATAGAAAGAGACATTTTGGGGGTTTTAAAGGGACTGAGTGGGGAAAATTCCTAATGTCCACTCCACATGTTCTTCTCAGCTATTATTACTATGTGATTATTCATTTACTACACAAACATGAATGGACTGCTCATCAACATGAATTGGCCAGTATGATGTGTTTATTGGATTTATACTTCTGAGTTTAAGATCAAGAAATACTATGGTTTTTCTTCTCAATTGCCTGATAGTTCTTAATTGAAATATCAGTTGTGCTTTCTTGAAGGTGTGTGTGGATAAACTTTTTTATACAATCATGACAGACAAAACTAAATCAGGGCCTTTATTTCCAGGAGGTTGTAAAGTTGCTAACCAAGATAGCAGTCAGTGGTCAAAAGTAGAGGCTGTTAAAAATCTTCTAATTACAGACCCAAGCTGTTGTTTGATGACAACCTTTTATTTAAGTACTTAAAATTGCAGATCTCTTTTAAGTGAAGATAGATTGAAAGAATTGAAAGACATTTGTCTAATATTAAATGGGATATTACTGAACTTTGTAAATAGAGGAAAGGGTGAAGAGACAATTGATTTTTGAGCAGGCCCAAATATTGAAATTACAAAGGGAGTAGAATTCATTATAAATAATGCCCCAACAAATTTCTCATTGTGATGAAGAAGTAAAGGATTTTTAGATGGCTGTACCAAACTTTTGATCAGACCAAATAACCTTTTAAAATTATCATGAGAGATTTTAATGCTAGAATTGATAAACAATTGAAAGTTGAAAATATTGTAGGTAAATTTGGTTATAGTAATAGAAAAGAGAGAGGACATAGGCTTGTGGAGTTTGCAAAAAAAACCTTTGTACTACGGACCTTTTTTTTCCCCAATAAAAATGCTATATGGAAATGGACATAGAAATATTCAAATGAATGAATAGCTGAATTGGATTATATTTTGACCTCAGAAAATATGTATTTCAATATTGTAATGTTCTTAATAAATTTAACACAGGAAGAGATCATTGATTAGTAAGATGTAAGATACGTGTTAATGCAAAACTAGAAAGACAAAAATTATTAAGAAAAACAAAATTCACAGTTGATATTTCTAATCTTCAGAAACATCCCAATACATTTAAATTAAAACTTGCAAATAATTTTCAAATATTAACAAATTATGAACATGATTCAGATTTGAATGAAATCAGTAAAAAAATAACATATAATAAAAATTGCAACAAAGATAGCTGGTAGAAAAAAGAAACAAATGACCAGTAAAATTTCTGCTAAGACTAGAGAATTTATGAAAAAAGAAGTAATATGAAAATATATAAAAATGATACATTAAGAAGGATTGAAATTTTGTAAAATGTTGCAAAAAAAAGTTGATAATGATATAAAAGTATAATTGTGAATTAGCAAGGACAGCTATAGAAGAGAGTAAAAATCTCAAAAATTGTATATCTGTTATTTGGTAGGAAACTTATTTTTGTAATAAAAAAAGATGGAAGTATTATTGAAAAAAGTTCTATCAAAAATTATATAGCAATAAGAACAAGGAAAAGTACCTCCTATAACTACCATATCTTCTATATTGACCAGGATTTAAAATCTAATGAAAAAGGAAAAAACACCAGATAATGATGGAATTATAATTGATATCTTATAAGTTGGTGAGACAAAGATGCCATAAATATGAAGGACATGTGCTATACTTTATCGAAGAAATAGAATTAGTATATTTGCATATCATTAAATGTAGTAGCAAGCTATGGTTATGAAGGCAAGATCCTTTGAAAGCACTCAGTTCATTTGTTTTTAGTTATCTATTTTATAACACTTTATAGCTTGTGGGAACAGTTGCACCACACACGTGCTAGAAAAACTTTTGGCAAAATTATATACCAAAAGACTAAATGATAAAGGTGTACCAGATGATTGGAAGAATGCAGTATTACTAGTAATATTTTTAAAAGGTAATAAAGAAGATACTAGAAATTATCGACCCATCAGTCTTTTATCAATCCTATACAAAATTTTTACCAAAATAATTGTAACTCATCTACAGCAAACTTTGGATTTTAAACAACCAAAAAAAAAAAATAAGCTGAATTTAAAAGTGATTTTAATACCTTGTACTATATCCAAGTATTGAAAAAAATTATAAAAAAGACCAATGAATATGAATTGCCCTTATGCTTTGAATTAATGGATGATGAAAAGTATTTGATTCTATAAGCATTTCTTCTTCGACTAAACATTGGATCATCAAGATATAGATCCAGGATATTATCATATTCTGAAGAATATTTATAAAAACACAGGAGTAATAATTAGATTACATAATGATATTATGAAGATTTAACATTGTGAAAGGTGTACAATAGGGTGACTATATCTTTAAAAACCTTTTACAGCAATTTTGCAATAAATATTTTGTGGATTAAAATGGGAAGCTAGGGAGTACAAGTAAACGGAGATAATTGAAGTCATTTAGATTTTGAAGATGATGTAATTGTTTTTGCAAATAACACTTTAGACTTTCAGAAAATTTTGTAATGGTTATTAAAAGAAAGTAAGGAAGTAGGGCTGAAGATAGATGTTACTAAAGATTAGAGTAATGTTCAATGAATTTTCTCAAAACAAGTAAATAAAGGTAAATAATGATGAATTAGAAGAAATTAACAACTACAAATACCTTGGTAAAATTATTATTACAGATGGAAATATAATGCATTAAATTAATCATAGAATTAAACTATTGGTAGAAATAACTTAATATTACCCGAAATGTGATCATGTGATTGAAAAAAAGGATTTTGAATAAATGTGTTTTACCAGTTCTTACTTATGGATCTGAGGCTTGGACATTTAACAGAAGAGCAATACAGAGACTTTAGACCACTCAACACAGTATGGAAAGATGCATTTTAGGAGCAACAAGAAAATCAAAAATGAGATACATGGGTGAGAGAACAAACAGATATTACTGACATCATTAAAAAATTAAGAGACTGGAGTTTAATTGAACTGGACATACTCATAGAAGAGATGTTAATAGATGGACAGCTGTAATCTTAAACAGATTTCAAGAGATTGTAAAAGACCTAGAAAGAGCCCATGTGTGAGATGGATGGATGAAATAAAGAAAGGATCTGGAGTAATGTGGAGAAGAGAGGCTACAAAAGATGCATTGAATTGGGAGAGATCTTCATCCTGCAGTGGATTGATAATCAACCATGATGATGATAATGAATGATATCATTATAAACATAAGTAAAAACACCAAACAAATAAAAAATCAATGCACTATAACTACAAAATGTTGCTGTAATTGATACATATAAAAAAGATATTCATATATTTTTTTAATCCTCTTTGGTATCTTAAAGAATAAAATTCACACAATGTTAAAACAGGCAAAACTCACTATATGTATTGCCACTCACTGCAAGCTAGAGTAATCAATGGATGCCAGAAGGCTTGTGCATAAAATCCCCATCTAGTGCCTACTTATCCAATATCCCCAGACTAGTTTCTGTCTTGTGGTCTTCGTCAGTGAGGAGCCTTGGATCTGTGAGCACTGCATCTAGCATTGATTACTGTAGCTTGCAATGAGTGGCAATACGTATAATGAGTTTTGTCTGTTTTAATAACAGTTATAAGCAAGCATAAGAAATGGTGATTATGTGATGTTTATTGGTTCACACAATATACTTGTTGTTATCCCTATTATTACTATATGATTGCCCACATGCTAAATAAACTTGGATAAAGTAATCATTCATAGGTGTCAGTCTATGTGCTAATTTTATTCAATTTTACTTTTCAGTATAAGATCAAAGACTTACTTTTTAAATATTTGATAGTTATGACTGAGATATCATCCGTGTTTTCTTTAAGGCAGAATGCATGTACATGCATTTGTGTCTGTGTGAATTTTCATAATACGCTTACAGCAGGCAAAAAAAAATTTGTTCTCTTTTTCCTAGTTTTCTCTAAAACAATCCCTATTAAAAAGGGGAGTTTCTTATCTCTCTTTTCATATAGAAGCTATATCAACAATGTAATCACAAGTAAGAATAATTTCAACTTTTATAAAAATGCTATGTAAATATATGGCAGCCATTGAAATTGCAAAAGATTTCTACAGAGATTTTATCTCCTAATGAAAATTTTCATTTCACTTATTTTTGTTGAATGAATGAGAGAGTCCGGTTGTTGGGATGACCCCCAGGGACCTAAATCCTAGTTCTTTTGAGGGAGGAGGCTGGGAGGAGGGCGCTGTGGTGATCGTTACCAACGTTGGTTTTTCTCATTCACAAGATAGAAAAAATAACGTTATTTATGGTGATTCTTTAACGTTATCATCATGAATGATTTTATCCATGTATTATTGCAAAATAAGTTGCAGTTTGGCCTCATGATTCTAATTGCAAGTGATTCACCTTATTTAATTTTATTACTTCCAATGTTGTTACTGATAGGGCTGGCCTTTTGCTGTTCATGTGATTTTCATGATGGATTACAATGGGTTTCAGCAGAGACATTTTGAAGCTTGGATTTTTTTTCCCCCTTGTTCTCCATAGTTTTTCCATAATTTTTTCAAAGTATTTGGGATTGCTCTCTTGTGAAGATACTGGAAGCCCTTTGGAGGAACTGAACAGTAGATTGATTTAGTCCATATTTAATGTTACCTTCAAGTGTTTTCATATTTCTCAACTTATCTACCGCAAATTGGATTTCCCAATATTGTACTCCTAAGACACTATTCATATTTGAATTCTAGACTTTACAAATAATTCCTAATTGTACCCTTTAATTAAAATTTTCATTACACTCAACTTTGCTGATTGAATGAGAGGGTCTGGTTGTTGGGGGGGGGGGGCAGAGACCTAAATCCTGATTCTTTTGAGGGGGAGGACTAGGATGTGGGTGCTGTGGTGATTGTTGCTAACGTTGATTTTTTCATTCACAAGTAGGAAAAAAAATTTCTTGCATTGGTGGTCGAGAGGTCAGCGCGACTGCCTTGCACTTGCAGACAGTTGCCCGAGTTGCGGGTTCGCGTCTCGGCCGATGCTATGACATTTAAAAAAAAAAAAAGTAGGAAAAAAAATTCTATTCATAGCGGTTTTAGCGTTATTGTTATAAACAATTTTATCCAAGTATTATTGCAAAGTAAACTGCAGTTTGGTCTAATGATTTTATTGCAAGTGATTCACCCTATTTAAATTTATTATTTCCAATGTTGTTATCTCGAAGTGTTTTCCTATTCTCAACTTATCCATCGCAAATTGAATTTCTCAATATTGTACTCCTAAAATGCTATTCATATTTAAACTCTAGACTTTACAAATAACTCCTAATTTTAACATTCATTTGTCTTTCGGGGCCCCCCAAAACAAAAACAAACACCCTAACATTCATTTGTCTTTAATGATTAATACACACCCTTTCCACATCCCTTTTCATATGTATCCTTCCCCTTTCACCATGTTGCTCCTGAATTTCATTTTTACCATTCTTTGTAATCCTTTTATTTAACTGTATTTGTACCTTTTTTTGATGAATAAATTTTCATCGCTGAGAAAGAAAAAAAAGATTGCATGAATTGGAATAATTATCAAATAGTAAATAAAATATTATCAAGCTTAGTGAAGTTTTAAAAAAAAGATAAAAAGATAATACAATTTGAAAAGTAAACAGCATCTTAGTAAAAGATACAAATATAAAAAGTTTCAATGGACTAGTATTTATTATAAATAAAAAGATGAAAATAGAAACAATACACACGAAACAGTGCAGAAGGACTGAAAACTCCCAGCGAGCTATATGTAAAATACGTCAGTAAATATGAAATGTAGAATGAGCTAATCTCCACTTTAGCTTTGATCCTATATAAGCATAAAACTATAGTGATTTTCGAATAGCTCATAGTTGTCTTGAAATTACATTAATATATATAAATCATGTTCTGCATTTAAGTATGTCAGTAAATACATGCTTGTATACAATCAAAGCTAAAATGTAGATAGGCTCATTCCTAATTTTAAGTTTACTAATATATAGCTCGCTGGGGCTTTTCAGTACTTCCGCAAAGATTTAATTAAATATAATGTAAGTTTTTACTAATAAAAAAATATATTAAAACAATTTGGTTTTACTTGTTTCTTTATTTTCTCTCTTAACATCAAATAGTATTTTTTAATCCTTGCTAGTAATTTTAAGGCTTTGTTCATAATTTATCTATAATTACATCTGAAATATTGTCTATTGCTTAATAATCTTTCTAAGTCATCTAAAGAAAAGAAGTTTTGAAAACCCTTCCGCTTTAATTGGATTTTTTTTTCATTTCTTCTTCTTGATGGTCTAAAATAATAAAAAAATAATAAAAACAGCAAAATAAGTTATTTTTTCAAACGAGATTAATTTCAAAATAACATTTAATAGTGGTTAGTTGTCTTAGAAAAAAATTCAAACATTGTAGATTAGCAGTGATGTTAATATGATCTGACAAAAAATCTATAAACATATATTTAATACATAATCTTGATTATAAAATAAATTGTCACTATATTTGTTTTAATAAGAATGGATTAAAATAATCAATAATCCATTAATCAATATAAATGCCTTTCTACGAAATTTACAAACCAGCATATAAATAAAATTGTAATGTTTAATTATTTCGCATCATTCAAAATGAGACTTTAACATACTACAATGAACTAATTATAAAGTAAAATATATAAGGGATTCGAACTCAGACTTTCACACAACCCTCAACTCTCCATGCCATCTCATATTGTTGATCCACCTGATCATACACATGTTGAAAAGATAAATAATCACCAATATACGTATTTCATGCTAAACCAGCAATCATCAGTTGGTCCAGATTACTATCCTCACACATATATACAATCAGTGCTCAGCTTTATATTAAGATAGCCAATCTTCATACTTTAATGGACAGGTTTCAAACTACTACAACCCACAACTCTTCAGCCATCCATTTTATTGAAAATCTGATGATGGAACGTTCAAAGCCCATGTTAATGCCAAGATTGTCATCGTACCCATGTTCTGATCCCTCACGTTGTACTGGAGAATAACATATATAATTATTTTGAGTGATATTTTGAGCTATAACATACTCTAATAACAGTGTTAAAGCTACTAAATATTATATATATTAGTAACGAATATTCGCGGGAAAAGTCATACACTAATATAATTATATATACAAACACATAAACAAACCATTTTTATAATTATTTTATTTTTTTAAAAATAGTTTCCAAAAAAAAATTTAAATGAATATTCACTTCTAAATTCTCACATAATAGACATTTTACTTTTTATATCCCAAGATTTAAAATATAGGCATTCTTCATATACCTGGAGCTTAATTGTAAATATATGGGATTTGAACACAGACTTTCAAGCACCTTTCAACTATTTACACTATCATACCACTGATACACGTGACCACACACATATAGAAAAGATAAATAATCACCAATGTATGTGAGGAATCAGAGTGACTTGAGGTCAACATGGACATGGCAATAATATTGGCATTAGCATGAGATTTTGGCATTCCAACATCAGATTTTCAATGGTATGGATGGGTGAAGAGTTGGATGTTGCGGTAGATTGAAACCTATCCATTAAGGTATGAAGATTTGCTATCTTAATATAAACTGGGCACTGATTATATATATATGTGTGTGTGGGAGATGATAATCTGGACCAACTGGTGTGTGCTGGTTCAACACGAAATACATATGTTGGTGATTATTTATCATTTCTACATGTGTGTCCTCATGTGTATGAGTGGTATAAGATAGTGTGGATAGTTGAAGGGTTCTTATATCCTACCAAAAAAAAAAATTGAATAATACTACATTAAAATTTGTTCAGCAATAATTCTGAAAACACAAGAGCGAGTTATTTCTATATCAATTTCCATATGAGCAAAGTAAAAAAGAAACTAGAATTATTTTCAGATCAGTCGTCTATGATATTCAAAGATCTTGTAATTTCCTGATTAATTTGATTATCTTTTTTGTTTCAAGTTCATCTGTTTGACAGACTAATTATATTATCAAAATATTCTATCTTTCCATTTATAATTTACTACCTCTATGAATTTATTGAATAACTTATTATAGACAGCTCATAATACAGTAAAATGATGAGTGAATTATTGCTCATAATATAGTAGTTTCTATTATTTAATTTTTCTTAAAAGCAATACACAAAAATACAAATCTATTAGTCAAACGTTGTTAGCTGAGAGGTCAGCGCAGCAACCTTGCAAGCAAGCAGTTGGTTGCAGACGGTTGTGCACGTTCGCCTCCCAGTCGATGCTATGACATATGGAAAAAAATACAAATCTATTATTTGAGATACAGAGAGAGAGAGAGAAAGCTAGACTATTAGAAGAAATATAAAACTGTTGCCACATCTCACCTTTAACAATTGCTAATATTGTTTTTGAAGAATTAATTACATAAAAATGAAAAAAACTAATAATAATAATTTATATATATATGAAATGCATAAAAAAATTGTACGTAATTTAGTAAATACAATATGTATAAGGATATAAAGAATATAAAAACATTAAAAAAAATAAATTGAGTAATATGTTTATTTTTTGGAAGAAGAAAGTGACATAGGTTGAAAAAAAGTATAGTATAATGCAAAAGAAATATGATTATATAGCAAAGAAAACATCACCTGATTCACCTTATTTTTAAAATCTATATTTGGAACAGCAATTTGCTCTCTGGAATCATCTATTATAAGCTTTGGTAATATATCATACCATTTCCAACCTTCTTATACACTTAACAAGACTACTTTTTACATCAAAACATTACTCTTACAGTTTCGATTGTACTGCAGTCATCATCAGAGATCTTTATAGTTAGTTTTTGGAAATAGGATTATAAAGATCTTTGATGATGACTACAGGACAGTTGAAACTGTAAGAGTAAAGAGTTTTGTGTAAAAATAGTATTGTTAAGCATATAGGAGGATTGAAAATGGTATGATATGTAAATATAAAAATCAATACATAAGAAAAGGAGAAAGAAGAAAATTGTAAACTTGGGTAATCAATAATCACCAGACTATAATATTTTCTAAATTATCAGAACCAGTTTCTGACTATTGGTTTTCATCAGTGAGAAGCAATGAATTTGAATGAATATATGTAGTATTCATTTTTACTTTTTTAAAATCATTCAATAACTTGAAAATTTTAAAGTTCTAATTCATCTGAGAATGAAAGGAACTAACATCTAATTTTTAAGTATTGGTCATGCTAACAATAAATGAATATTTAACAGATAACACAGAATTAATTACTGCTTCAAATTTCAACTAAAATTTAATGCACTAAAACAACTTTATAATAAAGCTCAATGAAGTATAGACTTTTGTTCTAAAGTAAATTGTTTTATCATTGTTGATTATGAAAACAATTAGATAAAATGTTACCATTTTTTTAAGTCTAAAAAAATGCCTACACAGATTTTTATTTTGTGCAAACTTATTAATTAAAATGTTTAGCAATTCATTTGTTATGAAAATGATAAACTAGAATTTGGAAAAAAATATTAGGAAAAAAATCGATTTTGAATTTTCAAAATGCTTCGGTGATATCTAGAGTTCAAAATTATTAACAATATTCTCACATTTTAATAATACTGAATCAATAAGATTTCTATGTATTACTTGTTTGACTATATAAATATTTACATATAATTAGATCCATATAAACATTACAAGTACAGAGCTAAACTAGTCAATAAATAATTAAAATTCTCCAAATCCAAAACTGAACCAGACTAGCCAAAAAAATAAAATCAAAAACACAAACAATAATTTTACTGTTACAAGCAGACTTCTCAAGTGTAAAGAACTCCAAAACAACACCATATTTATATTAAACATTGCCCACAAATCTATTTATTTCCCATCCACCCTTAACATTAAAAGAACTTTTAAATAAGTTAATTGCTTCAGAATAATACATTTTCAATAATAAAGATTCTTTAATTCTTTTTATTTCATTTCTCTCAAAGAAAACAACCTTAGCTTCATCAAAATTAATAGTGTGGCCTGTGTCTTTTTCATGGTGGACATATAAAGCAGAATTAAGATATTTATTTCTAACCCTACTTTAATGAACCTTTATTCTTTCATTTAAACTCAGATTACTCTGATCTATATAAATCTTCTTACAAAAACAAGGGATAATATACACTACACCAGGAATAGTCTTTCTATCAACAATTTCCTTTGTATTATTTAATAAATTATTCAAAGTAATACCCTTTTTCTTGGCTATTCTGGTTTAGTATTGGATTTGGGGTAATTTTAATTAATTAGATCAATGTAGGAATGATGATGAATAGACAGACAGATGGATGGACAGATGAACAGACAGACAGACATACAAACAGATAGATAGATAGATAGATAGATAGATAGATAGATAGATAGATAGATAGATAGATAGATAGATAGATAGATAGATAGATAGATAGATAGATAGATAGATAGACAGACAGACAGATAGAAAACAGACAAACAGACAGACAGAAAGATAGATAGATAGATAGATAGATAGATAGATAGATAGATAGATAGATAGATAGATAGATAGATAGATAGATAGATAGATAGATAGATAGATAGATAGATAGATAGATAGATAGATAGATAGATAAACAGAGAACAGATGGATAGATGGATAAACAGACAAATGGAGAGTCTGATTCATAAATAGATGATAGAGAGTAGATGATAGAGAATAGATGATAGAGAGTAGATGATAGAGAGTAGATGGAGACAGACAGAAGAGAAGATGGATAGATGGGTAGATAGGTAGATCAACAGAAAAATAAATAGATAGATAGAAAAGAGTGAACGAGAAAGAGAAATTTAGAGAAGTATATTTCTGATTCTATTTACATATTATACATACGATACATGAATTATTAATCCAAAAACTTTCAACAATCTATATAATGTGCCTTGGGTGTATAAATTCAAACAGAGTTTATTAAATTTTAATGCTCAAAATGTTAATCTTGAAATATAACTTATTTTTATCAAATTTTAGTTAGTTAAGACTTTTAAAAAAAAAAAAAAAAATCAATTTTAATTGCATCTATGACAAATCTGTTCAAAGCTTTCATATTTATTCTATTATCTTTTTTTAAAAAAAAAAAATTCTTAAAATAAATACAATTGAGAAGATAGTATTAAAATATTCGAGGAATGGCTAAAATGAAGTTACATGAATAAATATTTTAAATATAATGATATATTTCAACCATCAAATCTACTTTTAGAAATGGATTCTGACATTTGAAATATTATTTTTAGAATTTTTATTTCTTGCAGGTGAAACTTCTTTTTCTTTGCCCGCTATTCATTAATATATAATTATTTATAACAAAAAAGCATTTATGTTTATTGATTACTATTAACTCTTTTCTTGCTATATGAACTGGACTAAATTTAGTTTTAGTTACTTAAAAAAAATAAGTATATTTTTATTTTTTTCATGTATGGACTGTAGATAGCATTAATAAACAAAAATATCAAGCATTGGTGGTCGAGAGGTCAGCGACAGCCGCTTTACAAACAGTTGTCTCGGGTTAGTGGGTTCGCTTCCCGGCTGATGTTATGACGCATGGGGAAAAAAAATATGAAAACGCAAGTAAGGTTTTAACACCAAAATACACATAGAAATGAAAACCGCATATGAGGATAGAGATAGTATTGATTTTGGCCGTCTTTCGTACTTCTGTGACTATGTGTAATATTAGTTGCTGGTTTTGCTTTCATTTAAAGGTAGAACCTGTACTATATATATCTATATGTAAATTAAAACTGGCAAAACTCTCAATATAGTATTGCCACTCAGTGCAAGATAGAGTAATCAATTGATGCCAGAAGGCTAGTGCCTACTCATCAATCATGAGCCTTGGATCTGAGAGGACTGCACCTTCCCAGACTAGTTTCTGGCTTGTCGCCTTTGTCAGTGAGGAGCCAGTGCTCTGTTTCAGTGCTCTCAGATCCAATACTCCTCATTGACAAAGGCCACAAGCCAGAAACTAGTCTGGGGATATTGGATGAATAGGCACTAGATGGGGATTTTATGCACAAGCCTTCTGGCATCCATTGATTACCCTGGCTTGCATGAGTGGCACTACTGTATGGAGAGTTTTGCCTGTTTTAATAACAGTTATAAGCAAGCATAAGAAAGAGTGATCATGTGATGTTTATTAAATGGGATTTCCATTATATAAATGAAGTTAAATTCACAGTCAAGATGTATTGATGTGCAGCAACCAATCATTGCAGTTCTGCAAGCTGAATGAAAACGATAGGAAACCTGTTCAACCAACCATTAATCAAAAGGAGGTCTGCAGAACCAATCTTATTGGTTGCTACACATCAATACACATTAGTTGTAGAAGTATATTAACAATTTTTATTAGTCATTCATTAAACTAGAGATTATCCCCTTAATGAATATTTTTATAGTGTACTTATGCAAATCTCTACCTTGTGTGAGAGTGGGGTAGTGAAAATTATACTACAAAAATATTATTCAATAAGTGGATAATCTTTCATTTAATGAATGACTAATAAAAATTATTAATATACTGCTATTATGTGGGGTTTGGGTCAAAGTTATGAGGGCGGCAAGTTTAAAATTTATCATTAAATTATGCATTAGCTTAATGGCTGATTATAACTATTACAGTTTATAAAATACATTGCACTATATAAAATAAATATCTCATTTATATATGTTTAATTTCAAATAAAAATGATATATCATAAATTCTAGTAAATTTCACAAGCGTCATTCATTTTCAGGCATAGTAAAGGTAATTTAAAGTGATTGCTTAACATTTTTCCGGCTCTCATTCCCAAATGCTTAAGATTTTCCCATGCATAAATGTTTGAGTCGAAAAGATAGATGGATTCATTCTATCTTTTCACAAAGACTTCATCCTGTGGTTGGAAGTAAGAGTATTCATTTATAGTTAAAAATCCACAAAGCGCATATGCATTAGCTTAATGGCTGATTATTACTATTACAATTAAACTATAGTAACATATAATAACCACCTTATGTATAAGAAAATGTGATCTCAACCAACAGATGAATGCCGTTTCAGCATGAAATGTGCATGTTGGGAATCGCATATCTGAATCACATTTTTTTAACATATATTTATGATTACATCCTTCCATAAAATGTTAAAAAATAGAATCCAGTCATTACCTTGCATGTGAGTGGTATAGTAAAAATTATACTACAGAACTATTATTCATTATGTGGATAATCTTTAAATTTAATGAATGACTAATAAAAATTATTATTATACTTCCATTAAATGGTTTATGTCAAAGTTGTGAGAGCAGCAAGTTTTGACTCTCATCAATTAAACTGTAGTAAATGGCTACATCTATATACTGAACAATGATAAAGAATATGTGTGAAAGTGGGGTAGTAAAAATCACATTACAGAAATATTATTCATTACCTTAGATGTGTATTTAACTTCATTTATATAACATAAATTCCATTTACTAGTTAATTTACAGGTATATTAACTGTTAATATATATATATATTACATTTAAATATACATATATATATTTTCTTATGGATCTGAGACTTGGACACTTAATAGAAGAGCAATACAGAGACTTCAGACCACTCAAAGAAGTATGGAGAGAGGCATGTTGGGAATAACAAGAAGAGATCAAAAACACAATATATGGGTAAGAGAACAAATAAGTGTTACTGACCTCATTGAAAAAATTAAAAGACTGGAGTTGGGCTGGACATATTGCTAGAAGACATGATAATAGATGGACAATTGAAATCTTAAACTGGATTCCAAGAGATTGTAAAAGACCCAGAAAGAGACCACATGGGAGATGATGGATAAAATATGAAAGTGTGCAGGGGTGATGCGGAGAAGAGAAACTAAAGATTGGAGAAGATGGATTAAACTTGGAGAGATCTTCATCCTGCAGTGGATTGATAATGGTTGATGAAGAGGATCACGATGGTATATATTGATTTATCAGTTGAAAATAAAAATTAAAGATGTTAATATTGTACAGAGAACCTAATACAAGTAAGTCACCAAGGCATGCTGATTGGTAGATTTTTGTTTTCAGGCTTTGAGAATGTTGTCAAGGATATTTACAAGTAATTTTCTTTTGTGCTACATCATGGAAAAAAAAATTATATTTTGCATAGAGTATTTAGATATTTATCATTATTTTTTAAAAATATTTGTAAAATATTTATTTTAAAACAAATCTATTTAAAATTATGATTTTACTTGAAATTCTTTTTTTTTTTAAGAAAACAAATTAAGAAAAACATATACTATTGATAAAAAGCTAAAATTATGATTGGCGCCATTTTCACCAACACAACAGCATGAAACTTTGTAACTTTTAAACAATTACAAATGCAAATTTTAAAATTTTAAACTAAATTTTATTGCTTTAAAATGACTTGACAATAACTTGAGTTTTAAAACTGATGAGCAAATAATAAATAATTTTGTTACATTATTTTTTTATCAGGAATGTGGTACTTGTATATAACATCCCATGATGCATCCACAAGCCATTAATACATTAGCAAACTTTCCATAAAGTAGTGCCACCCATTGGAAACTTTAGTAATCAAAGGATGCAAGAAGGTTTGGGCATAAAATCCCTACCTAGTGCCTACTCATCCAATATTCCCAGACAAATTTCTGATAAAAGCCACAAGCTAAAAACTAGTCTGGGAATATTGGATGAGTAGGCACTGGATAAGGATTTTATGAACAAACCTTCTAGAATCCATTGATTACAAAGGCTTGCACTGGGTGGCATTACTGTATGGAGATTTTCCAATAAAAAAGAAGCTATTATTCCATGTTTATTACTTTTTCTCTGTATTTGTAAAGTTGAAATATCATTTACAAACTTATATTTCTAAAAAATCAAATACGATTTATTGATATAAATATAATACAGAATAAAAATTTAATCTTAAAATGGAATGTAGAAATATAATCAAAATTGTCACTAGAAGAAGACAAAAGAAATGTTAAAAAGTTTTAAATTATCCAATGACATTATTGTTTGGAAATTTACAAAAAGTTTTGAGTTTGAGAAGTTCACAACTGGAATCAATATAAGGATCTTAGATTCAAAGTCTGACAATACATCACTGCACTAAGTTATATTATTTAGCATGAGTTAACAAAGATTATAATAAAAAAATCACTCAAATGCTTATAGTTAAGATAAAATACACTTTAAATATCTCAGCATTAAGTTTTTCCAACAGCTCCTTATACAAAGATAATAAAAAAGAAGGCACTTCTCAGTAAGCCTATGAACTGCTGGGTAAAAAAAAAATCAGTTTTTCACCCTTGTTTCATTATTGCCCTATATGATAATTAGCTAAATTAGATACTGTCTTACTACTTAAAAGAAAATTTCTAACTTTGAAAATTTTTTCCTTCATCACAATGCCTTTTATATAAAAATGTATTCAATCCCTGGTTGTGTTTTGCAAAATATCTCTACATAAAAGTCTAAATATGTATAATGTTATATGAATTATCTCAGACTAAAGGCAAACAATAGCATTACTGTTCAAAGAAATATTGCTTACCTTATTAAAACAGGCAAAACTCTCTGTACATATTGCCACTCAGTGCAAGCCAGAGTAATCAATGTATGCCTACTCATCCAATATCCCCAATCTAGTTTCTGGCTTGTCACCTTCATCAGTGAGGAGCCTTGGATCTGGAACATTGCACCTAGATCTTAGAATCTTATGAACCCTCTAGCAGTCACCTTTTATCTCTACTTAACTACAAAACTATGAGACTTAAATTGAAAACACTGTAATATTTTCAATCCAAGCTCATCAGCCTATATGGTCATATAGTTTGGAACTCAGTTCAGTACCTATACATTTTGGTGTCTTTGGTTCTCTCAGATTCAAGGCTTCTTACTGATGAAGGCCACAAGCCAGAAACTAGTCTAGGGATATTGGATGAGTAGGCAATAGATGGGAATTTTATGCACAAGCCTTCTAGCATCCATTGATTACTCTGGCTTGCACTGAGTGGCAATATGTATAGAGAGCTTTGCCTGTTTTAATAACAGTAAGAGCAAGCATAAGAAATGGTGATCATGTGATGTTTATTGCTTCCCTTAAAACAATCTAATTTTAAGATCAGAATTTTGCTGCTTTTTTCCATACAATGAATGAATCACTATTAATAATTTTTATTAGTCATTCGTTAGACAGAAATATTGTTCATTAAATGAATAATCTCTAGTCTGATGAATGACTAATAAAAATTTATTAATATACTTCCATCAAGTAGTTTGTGTCGAAGTTATGAGGGCAGTCAGTTTGACACATCAGTTAAACTGTAGCAACTGGCTATTTATATATGCTAAACAATAATAAAGCTATGTGTGGGCCAACGGATGAAAGCTGGTTCAGCATGAAATGTGCATTTTGGGGATCATATAACTTTTTTTACATGTCTTTGGTCATATGTTTATAATTATATCAATCCACAAGATGTTAAAAGGGGATAAAAACCAGTCACACTTTGTGTGAGAGTGGGGTAGTGAAAATTACACTATAGAAATATTATTTATTAAGTGGATAATCTCTAATCTAATGAATAATTAATAAAAATTATTAATATACTTTCATTAAGCGGTTTGTGTCAAAGTCGTGAGGCAGTAAGTTTGACCCTCACCAATTAAATTGTAGTAATTTCCTAACTATATATACTGAACAATGATAAAGATATGAGTAGATCTGGGCCAACTGAAGAGTGCTGGTTCAGTATGAAATGTGTATTTTGGGGATATTACATCTTTTTCACATGTCTTTGGTCATATGTTTGTAATTACATCTCTCCACAAAGTTTTAAAAAGTGGATAGAAACCAGTCTCTACCATATGTAAAAGTGATGTAGTGAAAATTACACTACAGAAATATTAATGCATGAATCACATGTTTTCTGACATTTGAGAAAATTTTAAGTAGTAAAATTACATCAGAAATAAATGATTCACAAAATTTAGATGTGCACAGGAATATTACTTTAATGTTAATGCTTTCTAATACAATTTAGTGAGCATTATTGTTTGCTC
This sequence comes from Epiperipatus broadwayi, assembly GCA_028023455.1. Lineage (NCBI taxonomy): Eukaryota > Metazoa > Onychophora > Udeonychophora > Euonychophora > Peripatidae > Epiperipatus > Epiperipatus broadwayi. Next base: position 277,234 of record JAQFVV010000169.1, read on the forward strand.
TTATCTGCAAACAAAATCAACTTTAATCTATTATACAGTAGATTAATTTGTTCCAAATGGCCAAATATATATTTACTCAGTATAAAATATGAGCTATTGCCCACTATTATCTAACATGGACATGAAAATTTACAACTGAATACTTCTAAGAAAAGATTAAATCATGTTACAAGAGAATATTACTCATATACTAGATGAAAATAGCAGTCATTTCTAGAATTCATGAGCAGTGACAAAAGTTTAATTGGTTCTTTTTTGTATTTTTAGCTAATTTAAAAATGTAATGTATAGCTGCTGCTGCTGCTACTACTACTTCTGCTGCTGCTGCTGCAGCCGCTGCTGCAGCCACTGCCACTGCCACCACCACTACTACTACTACTACTACTACTACTACTACTATGACTATGACTACGACTATGACTACTACTACTACTACTACTACTACTACTACTACTACTACTACTACTGCTGCTGCTGCTGCTGCTACTGCTACTGCCACTGCTACTACTACTACTACTGCTACTACTACTACTGCTACTACTACTACTGCTACTACTACCACTGCTACTACTACTACTAATACTACTACTATTATTATTATTATTTTGGTGTGAATATAATTATATAGATATAAATATGGATAAGTGCTCCATTGTCTCTTACTCTAGAAAATCTGAAATCTTAAGGTTTTCCTACTATATTGGTGATTCTAAAATTATAACAAATGATTATCAAAAAGATCTAGGAATAATATTTTCCAATAAGGGGTCTTTTCATAATCACATTAATTTTATGATGAATGAATCTCTTAAAATTGTAGGAGCTATTTACAGATATGGAAAAGCATTTAATAAATTTATAAAGATTAAACTTTATATATTCTTAGTTCTTCCCATCTTGGAGTATGGTTCAATTATATGGAATCCTCATAATAGGACAAATATCATAAGAATTCAGTCTGTTTTTGATAAATTTGCAAAATTGAATAGTTTAGGTAATGAACACTATATTGATTTACTGCTGAGACGAAAAACAAGAGATCTCAAGCTTCTTCATAAATTTATTTCCCAGAATATTTCTGTATCTAATTTGCTTTCTAATTTAGGTATTAAGAAACAGAATTATAATACTTGTACTCACAATATTTTTGAACTGAAAATTTGTAAATCTGATGTATTGAGATTTTCCCCTTTATTTTGTTTACCTAGAACTTATAACAAAGATTTTGGTAATGATGATGTTTTTAATCTGGATTTTAAACAATTCACTAAAGTCCTCATAAAAAAATATTATCCTTAATTTCATTTGATATATTGCCTTTTTATTTATTTGTGCATTTTATTGTTTTTCTATTTTACTGGTATTATTTTTTTAATGCTTATTTAGATTTATATATGATAATGACATTACTGTGCAATCTATAATTGGCTAAATGCTGTTGATATGTACATTAAATAAATAAAGAATTGAATTATTATTATTATTATTATTATTATTATTATTATTATTATTATTATTATAACAACAACAACAACATATAACATTAGTTAAAATTATCAGAACAGTATTTTTAACCACAGCTAATAATCATTCAAAATATATTAGGTAAAAAATAAAACTATCTTTAAATACCTCACTGCAAAGTAAAAAAAAAATCTTCAATAATCCTCCATAAAAACAGCTAGATATTCATTTGCTGGTAAATATTACATGATTATCTGGATTGGATATATACCAACTAGCTGGGGAAAAAGATCTTAAGCCTGATTGAAATGCAAAAAATTTTCATGTTTTACTCAACTTGCATTTGAACCTAGGTATAAGGACATTAGGTGGAGGTGTTTTCACTACAATTATGGGGAAATATATTATGGATACATTAATGCCCTGTAAATGTATGACAAAATGAACATTAATATTTCCTTTTAATAAAAAAAAAAAGCTTTATTGATAACACACTATATACAAATATTAAATTAGAATAAATATATGCTACATAAGCAAAAGTATGATGAAATTACAATTATAATGGTACAAAATAATACAATAAGTTAACATCGACGAAATGAAATTCGAATTTGAAGAGTGACATATTCTAATATTACATAATCATGATAACTAAACTAAAGAAGAGTCTATAAAATTGTTTCTAAGAGAGAAATCTGATAGAGAGTATTCATGAAAATAAAGATCTAAGCTATGAAAAAGCACAACTGATGTAGATTGTTGATTGCCAAGTTTTGGTCATGATGTTCTTTGGTGGAAATTTGAGAAATATAAGAGTTGAACCATTCCTTGTTTTTTTTTTTTAGTACATTGTACTTTTTTTTTTCATATGTCAAATGTATTGACCTGGAAGTGAACATGGGCCAGCTGCTTGGAAGGCAGCTATACTAACCACTAGGCCACCAATGCTTGACTAAATTGTACTTCTTATTGTCAAATATTACATAGTCTTTAGTGTGTAAATAATTACAGATGCATTATAAGGCTGTAAGTAATTGCTTTGAGGTTGATTATATGCTTATGAAACACCAATAGTCATAGTGATAAGAAGTATTAAATATTAATGAGAACATTAATTATAGTATAATCAATTAGATTCATTAATTTCCTGCACATTCAGCTGGAAACAAAAAATTCAATACTTAAGTGATACAATTTATTATTTGATACTGTTATTAAGTGTGAATTTATTGAATCTTCAAGCATAAAGTCACCGGGTGAGCTTCTTTTTTATTTATTTATCTCAGAGGAAGCATTATTGTGAACTAACAAATAATATATAATATTAACAATCTAAATTTATATCTTATATAAGAGAATTTTTAAAATTACTATTGTTTGAACGCCATTAGTATTTATTAACCATTTTTGAATCTTCAATTTACTTTAAAATAACATAGGATCTGTACTTTTCTTGTTTTTTTTTTTTTTAAAAAAAAAGTCTGATTGCTATACAGAAGTTCAAAACACCTCCCTCCTCTACCCTTGTTTTTTGTTTTGTTACTGCTAATCTTAAAATGTCATTTAAAAATAAAAAATTGTATTATTAAGCTAGCCAGCCTTTTAAAAAGGTAATATTCTGTTTTTATTTTAAATGATAAATGTTTTGTTTTTTTTAAATCTTACGGTATGAGTTCATCTTTATTTTTCTTTTCAATTTTTTTTAAAGCCGGTTTTGTTTAAAATGCATGATTTTTATTGACATTCAGATGTTGGTCTAAGATGAAAAGACCTGTCAGGAAGTTTAAAAGCTTAAAATGAAACAGTCAGATGTCTTTTTATGTTTATATCTTATGGATTTACCTTGATCTGATATCCAGAAGCTTTTTCCTCTTCTTTTCCTTATTTCCTTCTTCGATTTTTTATTTTATTTTATTGTAGTAGATTAAAGTTACAATATTTTATATACAATAAACCAACTATTTTCACCACTCGTGCCAAATGTATTTTTTATTCTTATTCTTATATAATAATAAAACCATAGATATGACGTATAATCGTCACTTTATTATTTTTTGCGTATATAACGCGCACCCGATTTTTTAAATAAAAATTTCGTATTTTTTTAAATTATTATATAAATCTATAAATAATATTATCTATTTCAGTAAAATAAAAATTAGAATAATGATATAAAGAAGGTTGCTTTATTAGTAACCTAAAAATTCATCATCACTTTTATTCGTCTGGCTCATCATCATCACTTTCTTGACAAATAACCTTTTCTTCTGGCCCATCAATGGCATTACAAATTTCTATCTGCTTGAAAAATTTTATAATTATTTTCTCATTGACTGTGCCCATGATTTTTTCATCCAATCACATCCCTGATTAATGCCCGGGGGGGGGGTATTTTTCCGTTGGTGTTGAATCATACCATTCTTATATCGTGTAACTTTTCCAATTTCCTCTATTCTAATTATATAATATAATCCTTTTTTACTCTCTAAAATTTAAAATATGTTGAATGTATCACCAAATAGATTTATTTAGTTTTAATAAATATTATTTATTAAGTACAAGCAGTTCATAATTAAAGTGAAAGGCTGAAACCTTTTCGCATGCGCATTTAGAATGCTTATATAACAGCCAATCAGATGTAATGGTGACTGTATAGATAGTTCTCATGTCATAACACAAGACAGAGATTTTATAAGAAAAAGATGTTCCACCTTCTTCACTTAAATTTCTATATATATATAAGTCAGTCTGAAGCATTTTGACTTAAGAGTATGAAGTTTTTAAACATCACATTTAACTCACTGTGTATTATTTCTAAATCAACAACGCGAAATCTTTTGATTTACAATGAAGTAATATTTTCAGAACTTATGAAATTGATATTAATGTATGTAAATATTATTTATTAAGTGCAAGTAGTTTGTAAATAAAGTGAAAACCTTCTCACGTGAGCATTTAGAATGCTTATATAACAGCCAATCAGATGTAATGGTGATGTTATAGATAGCTCTCAAGTCACAACAGACAGAGATTTTATAAGGAAAAAATGGTTTCACCTTTTTTACTTAAATTTCTTTATATATATAAGCCAGACTGAAGCATTTTGACTTAAGAGCTATCTATACAGTCATCATTACATCTGATTGGCTGTTATATAAGCATTCCAAATGCACACGTGAGAAGGTTGCAGTCTTTCACTTTAATTACAAATGGCTTGTGCTTAATAAATAATATTTACGTACATTACTGTCAATTTCATAAATTCTGAAAATATTATTTCATTGTAAATCAAAAGATTTCACGTTGTTGATTTAGAAATAATATGCAGTGAGTTAAATGTGAAGATGGTTAAAAGTTTCATGCTCTTAAGTCCAAATGCTTCAGACTGGCTGACATATATATAACTTTAAGTAAAGAAGATGGTGGTACCACTTTTTTTTTATAAAATCTCTGTCTTGTGTTGCGATTTGAGAGCTATCTATACAGTCATCATTTCATCTGATTGGCTGTTATATAAGCATTATAAATGTGCATGTGAGAAGGTTTCAGCCTTCCACTTTAATTCGTTTTGATAAATAACAGTAGTTTTAAAATTATTGTGCATCAGTTATAATAAAAAAAAATAAACAACGTTTCATTAAATAACGAATAGATTTCATTAATCCTTTTTTCTTTATTTTTTATATTATAAATTTCTACTGAACTACTCAAATTTTTATTGCAGAAATTATTAAAAAATTCAACTTTTCATTCTTACCGATAGACAATAACTTTGAGAAATAAAATATATTTTTTACATTTTTAGCTACTTATGGCAAAAAATGTTTGATCTCAGAGTATGGAAAACTAAAACATACCGATGAGTTCAATTTATCACCAAAAACAGGATTAAGAACTAACTCTATTACTGGTTGATTGGCATAAAAAAACCTTCATCCAATTCTTTAAATTAGGAATCTATGAATATATAACCAACAGTGCAGAGATAATTTTACTTGGCCATATAAAAACCCTCTTATACTCTATCAAGATTTCTTTGTTTAACATAGAAATACAAAATATTATTTTTAATTTATAAACTATTAAACACTTTTAAATATTAACTAGATAATAATTGCCTTCCCAATTTTCTGCAAAATTTCTTATGCTGTGATTAATATTTCTGTCGTCTTATGATGTCAGGGCTCTCAACTTTCATTATTGAGCATTCCAAGTTATTTCAAGATTAATTTCTTTGCAATATAGACTTCTGTATACTTCATCCATCTCTGACCAATCTCAAGCACTTTGGCTGTAATCCGTACCTTCTTATTCTCCACAAATGTTATTCAACATTCAACACAGATCCAAATTATTTTTAGAGTCTCTTAATAAATTCCAAGTTGTTTAATAATGAGTCTTCTTCTTATAAATACTATGTTTTAACTTTATTAACTGTCAAAACAATAAAGATAAGTCAGTAATCATAAAAGTAAGTAAACATTACTGGCTTAAATATTATTCAATTTGGTTTTATGAAAGTTTAGCCTTAAATTACTATTGATGTTTTTTGTATAAGTTCTGAGCTGTGATGCTAATATTGGATCCTTTATATTAAGATAAGTGAACAACCAAATGCTACTTGTTAAACCATTTCTTTATAGGTGTTGGAAATTCTTAATTTTGCAGGTGGCAATACTGTATGGAGAGTTTTGCTCTGTTTATATTTGTAATAAGTTGAAGATTGTGTATAACTCTAACAAACAACAGAAGATCACCTGCATATGCTATGGTGTTAAGATATTTTTTTTCAAACAGAAAAAACATCACAAGTTTATTGCAGTAAAACATATACTGGGTCTGCAATATAAAATGAAACAAATGCTATGTACATTTCAGCAGAAAAGATAGATTGTCTTTTCTGATAAAATGTACATAACATTTAAATAATATTGTGATAATCCAATGAAGATTGAAATAACCACTAAACATCACATGATCACTATTTCTTATGCTTGCACATAACTGTTATTAAAACAGGCCAAACTCTCCGTACCGTAGTGCCACTCAATGCCAGCCAGTGTAATTAATGAATTCCAGAAGGCTTTTGCCTGTTTTAAGATTGAAATAGTTTTTTTTTTCATGTGTCATAAGCATCGGCCGGGAGGTGAACCCGCTAACCCAGGACAACTGCTTGTAAGGCAGCTATGCTGACCACTCGACCACCAACGCTTGACATTAGTTTTTGATTTACTAAAAATTAAACAAAATAAATTTCTTAATATAAAAAAATTCTTGTGACTGACTTTTTGATAATGAAAAAAAAATAAGAAGTGATGTGATTCATTATAAGAATCAATCTATTTTTCAAATAACTGGTATGATATAATAAAAAGCAGCTATTGTCAAGCAAAACTAATATGTAAATTATTAAACCAATAGATATTAATCTGCAAAATTGAAAGAATCATTAAGTTCATTAGCCACTTCTTTGATTAAAATTTATAACTTTTGAAATTATGAGGCTGTTTGTGATATTTTCCCTCAAGTGGATAAACATATTAAGTTTTTAGTCTCTATGAGAGAAAAGTACTGTATTATTAATTTTTATTTCAATAAAAAAAAGGATCCGTCAAGTGTTGGTGGCCTAGTGGTTAGCATAGCTGCCTTCCAAGCAGCTGGCCTGGGTTTAATTTCCGGTCAATGTATTTGATACATAAAAAAAAAGGATCCACCTATTTATTTTGGGACACATACTAATTGCTCATAAAAATAAGATGTAAAAAAAGTATTTTTTTAAATAATATATTTATATAAATAACTGACTAAAAAGCACAAAATAACAATGTAATTCCCTCTCAGTTCAGCAAACAAATTCTAAATTAAAATATCATGTGATCATTTACTATATTGGCTTTTTACTTAATTTAATTAATTAATAACTCAAACACACAAACTTATTATATACCTGTGTTTATATATGTAATATATAGGGTATATGAGCACAGACTTTCACATGACCGACCACTCCACACCATCTCATAACACTGATACACTCGAACACATATATGTTGAAAGATAAATAATCACCAATATACATATTTCATGCTAAATCAGCAATCATCAGTTGGTCCAGATTACCATCTCCACACATATATGCTATAATTGCTCAGATATATATTAAGATAGCCAATCCTCATACTTTAATGGACCGGCTTCAATCTACTCCACACTCCAACTCTTTAACCGTCCATCCAATTGAAAATCTGATGATGGAATGCTCAAAGGCCACCCTGAGGCTGAGATTCTTGTCACACCCATGTTGATCTAAGATCAATCTGACTCCTTATGTACAGGACATAATCCATTTAATACATATACAAGGGATGGGCAGACATCTCTAACTATGTAATAACTGAAACACACAGGCTTATTATATACCTGTGTTTATATATGTAATATATAGGGTATATGAGCACAGACTTTCACATGACCCACCATTCTCCACACCATCTCATAACACTGATACACTCGAACACATATATGTTGAAAAGATAAATAATCACCAATATACGTGTTTCATGCTAAAACAGCATGAATATTGATAAAATTGTATTCTGCAAATGTAATATTTCTATCAGATATATATTTTTTTATTTTAACAAATTTATTAAAATCAATATTAACAAAATTTTATTCTATAACCATAACATTTTCATTGGCTCAGTTATTATTTTTGGTAAGTGCAAGAATATGTGTTCGAGTTCTAAATGGGAATGGACTTTTTTCATTGTTGATTCAAAAATGTCAACATACTGACAGAAATATGGACAGGAACAAGTTAATATAAGTGCATTTAATAGCTTATTGACTCCTAAAAAGATTCATAAGCAAGTGGTCACACAAGGCAATATAGTTAAACATTTTTCCATCATGGCCTTATTTCAAATCCAGATTAAATATAAACTTATTTTTCAAATCACAAAATGGAGTACTATTTTTTTCACTAGTCATCACAATACTAACCCAATTAAAAACTCAATATTGATCAGCCAAGGATATCTCCCTATTATTAGCTAGATAGCAAATATAAGAGTTAATATGATTGGTTAAATACTCACTAATGCACTAATAATAAAACAAGAAATATGATTGATTAATATAGTTCAGCTTTCACAATGGTGAAGTTGTCATATCCCTACAAGTACCGAGCGTTTACTTTTTAAATGTATGAGTTAAGAGTAAAATAGAATTTTTAAATGTTATGAGTCCATTTCCTTCTTGGTAACTGCTATGGAATTACTAATTATATATATGTGTGTGGGAGATGATAATCTGGACCAACTGATGAGTGCTGGTTCAGTATGAAATACATATATTGGTGATTATTTATCATGGAATTACTGATTATATATGTGTGGGGGGATGGATAATCTGGACCAATAGGATAATGGTGGCTATGGTTATTAAAGAACCAAAGACACCAAAATGTATGGGTGCTGAACTGAGTTCAGACCCATATGACTGTATAAGCTCATGGGCTTGGATTGAAGACATTAAGGTGTTTTCAGGTTAAGACTCATAGTTTTGTAGTTAAGTGGAGATAAAAGGTGCATTAGATCCTAAGATCTAGGTGCAGTGCTCTCAGATCCAAGACTCCTCACTGACGAAGGCCACAAGCCAGAAACTAGTCTGGGGATATTGGATGAATAGGTACTAGATGGGGATTTTATGCACAAGCCTTCTGGCATCCATTAATTACTCTAGCTTGCTGTGTGTGGCAATAGGTAGAGTGAGTTTTACCTGTTTTAACAACAGTTATACACAAGCATAAGAAGTGGTGGTCATGTGATGTATGGATGGTTGAAGAGTTGGAGGTTGGAATAGATTGAAGCCTGTCCATTAAAGTATAAAGATTTGTTATCCTTATATTAACAGAGCACTGATTATATACATGTGTGGGAGGTGATAATACCAACGGATGAGTGCTGGTTCAGTACAAAATATGTATATTGGTGATTATTTATCTTCGCTACATGTGTGTAGTCATGTGTATCAGTAGTATGAGATAGTGTGGATAGTTGAAGGTTGCTTGAAAGTCTGAGTTCAAATCCCTATATTTCCATATAATTTTTTATAAAAGTAAAATATTTTACTTTATTTGGCAATTTGTAACTAAATATATATGCACATAGGTTAGCGCTGAATAAAGAGGATGATGATAGAAAAGATTATTTCTGTTGCATTAATATTAGTCAAGATATAATTCACCACTTTAATATTCTATGCATTTTAATCTTTTGAAAAAAGATTAAACATAATTAAATTAAGATTTACAATATTGTATCAAATTATATATATATATATTATAGCCAATAGAAGTGATATAAAGAAGATGAAATATATAACACAATTGTAACCTGTGGCAACTGAGACAACGATAACATAAACCACGGAGGCAGGCTAAACCTCATGCTAAACACAGCAACATACTAAGCTTGGAATTATAATATATAGCTACTTAAACAATCAGCCCAAAATCTAGGGTAGCATTTATATGTGCTGATTTAAAAAAGAAAGGCATCATGACAAATGCAAAGGGTTCTAATGCTCTGCTTTAATGAACAAGATATCAGGAGAGGAGTATTCGAATACTCTCTTTTTAAAACAAAAACTCTTAAAGCCTTATGCACATTACACAATACTCATCTAACATGTCTTCTATTACTCACAATGATCCTTCTAAATAATCAGATCTCAGTAGTAGCAATTCTTTCTTAAAAATAATTATGATAATTAAAATCTCAGAATTCTCTCAGTAATAAATTCTTCAATAACCATATTCTTTTTTTATTTCTTAAAACCAACCAAGAATGTGATCCTAGTGACAAATAATAACAATAAGATATGACCTTATCTTTAAGATTATGTCTTAGCAAATCAAACAACTATTAAATTTAAAATTTAATATGAAAAATTTTATATTAAAAATAATTACACATACTAGTATGACATTCATGATATTATAAGAGGTTTTCAAGCATTGGTAGCTAAGTGGTTAGCACAGTTGCTTTACAAGCAGTTGTCCGGGGTTCGCTTCCCAGCCGACTCTTTGACATATAAAAAAAAATTAAGTAATCTTATGATCTTAACTCAAGATGACTAAAATAGAGTGATCATAAAATAGATGAATAAAATGTTCCTGTCATTTTAATTTGAAATAAAATAATCTTCTTTATGGATGTTATCTTAATGTCAACAATTTAATTTAATAAAGTGGTGTTTATATCATATTTTCTTGTACTCTCAATATATAAAGTAAATATGTGTCCTAAGGTTAGATTTCTGAGAATGCAAATGATGACGAAAAATATAAGGAATCATATGTTAATAATTAAAATAATATTTATGGCATGGAAAAGCAAATATTAAGTTATTTGAAAAGCAAATATTAAGTTATTTAATAAACTTAATAAATTACAAAATTCCCCAGGCAAAAAATAAAATTATAGTCTTAATGTGATTTCTTAAAAATTCAATCAAACTCTCACTTTTGAATGAACTCTCTTTATTATACAGTCCCTATGTGAAATATATTTAACAACTCTAATAACTGAAACACACAAGCTTATTATATACCTGTGTCTATATATGTAATATATGGGGTATATGAGCATAGACTTTCACACGACCCACCACTCTCCACACTATCTCATAACACTGATACACTTGAACACATATATGTTGAAAAGATAAATAATCACCAATATATGTATTTCATGCTAAACCAGAAATCATCAGTTGGTCCAGATTACCATCTCTACACATATATGTTATAAGTGCTCATATATATATTAAGATAGCCAAACCTCACACTTCAATGGATAGGCTTCAATCTACTCCATACTCCAACTCCTCAACCATCCATCCAATTGAAAGTCCAATGATGGAATGCTCAAAGGCCACCCTGAGACCGAAATTCTTTGTCACACCCATGTTGACCTCTAAATAAGATAAAATCTTATCATTCTTTCATAGTGATTAATTTGAAAGAAGGTGTATATGTTTATATAGCGACATGAACAATTATAGATTTAATAACTGACATATTCCATCAGGTTTTAAAACATCTGGGCATATCAACAAAAATCTACACATTAGAAACACTTTGATTTATCAAGAAGGCAAATGAAGGCATGGTTGAGCATTCCACATGACTTTAAATAGATCTATCCCCAAGATAAACATCAGGTATTGAAAAAGCAAAGGCAAAAATAAGATGATGGCATTAACTTAGATAAGCATCTACACAAGAGAGCAATAATGAGCTATAAATTTGTCTCTATATAAAAATATGAGAATAAACCATCAAAAAGAGAGAGGGTTGCTCAAATATAGAATTACATGCTTAATATCACAAAGATATAGTAAAACTCACTGGCATAATAAAATAGCATAGGGATAACACTACTATATCACTATTATAACAATGAATAATTGATGCATAAAACCAATAAAATGTTGAAAAATATAGCTAAACATATAAAATTGTGGCAAAAATAACTCAGTAATAAAAATATACAACAATTTCATGAACTCTTCCAAACATTATCTACATTCTAAATAACTCCAAAAAAGGACAAGTATTATACACTTTTTTAATATTTTGTTACTCTGGTAATATCCTGAGAATTTAACATGATTAAAATAAAATGAATACAATGCTTTAAAAAGTAAATATCAAATAAAATAAACAATCTATAAGTCTTGATCGTTCCATACCATTAACACAAGATACTGTCAAATAAAAGTCCTTGGGTACCCTGAAGACTTTACAGATAACATTGAAGATTAAATCAATAAGTATATGAGTTGGTAGAAATTTACATTACTAACACAAACAAGATAACCATTGCAAATAAATGGTGTAGATTAAATAAATAATAAGATGAGTAGCATAAATTTGCATATATTTTAAATAATGTGTTGAACAATAATATAAAAAGCATTTAAATTTTTTAATAACACTCCAAATAACCAATAGCAATCTTTCATTTTGCGAAATACAATTCATAACTTCATAAAGAATATAAAAAAAGAGTGCAAATATTTCAAATAGAACACAGTGAAATGATAAATAAGAATCCCATGGCATAGTGGTAGTACAACAACCTACCATATCCATGACTTAATTTTTAAGTTTGGGTCATAAACTTTGAAATTTTTTCTTGTTATAAACAAGTTTCGAATTTTTCCAGACATTTTGCCAATATCCAATCTTGAAAGTCTTTCACTAGTGATAGTAAATGACTATATGTTTATTTTTACTTAGAAAGTAAAGATCTTGAGTTCCTCTGGGAAATATTATATGCCTATAAAAATAAAAATATTACTGAAATATAATATGATGTTTACCAAATAATGGAAGATGCATATACATCTGTATTTTATTGTTTTTCTGAAGGTTTGTGATGATGGTGTTCTAGCTGTATTTTTATATTGGACTATTTCCATCATCTAATATGTGTGTTGAATGTCTTTAGAAAAGTTTAATTTTTAGTTAAATATTCCAAATGCATTCAACTGTTAGTAATATCACAGCAAACAGGTTAGTATATGCACCAACTGTTAGTAATATCACAGCAAACAAATGTTAATAATATCACAGCAAACAGGTTAGTATATGCACTAACTGTTAGTAATATCACAGCAAACAGGTTAGTATACGCACAACGTTTCGAGAGGTATTTTTCTCCCCTCTTCTTCAGGTGTTGCTGGCCTGACCAGTGACAGTACTAGCATGGGATTCGAACCTGGGTCCTTAGATTCTTGATTATTGAAATTTAAGGTAATGCTCTAACCAACTGAGCCATCCTGCCAAAGGCAACAGTATGTAGTAATTTCATATACTTATCTATGAGGTTCCTCCTGATTTCTCCACTTTTTCCTCAGAGCAAAGTTGATTAGTGATTTCCATACATTATGTATAGTCACACTAGGTTGGCTTATGGGATTTTTTGCCATTGTCATGTGAGCAGCTTCTTTAAATTTTCTTCTTTGTACCTTTTCTTCTTTATCCAATATTATTGTATTTTCCCAATTGAACGTATGTTCATTGGTCCATACATGGTCTGCTACCTTAGACACATCTGTTTTCTCTCTTCTAATCATCAGTTTATGTTCTTGCAAGCGCTTTTGAATGGGACGGCTGGTCTCACCAATATATGTTCTTCCACATTCACATGGTATTTCATAGATGCAGTTTTTTCTTTGCAGCATTTCAAGTTTAGGCTTTGTAGATGTTAGAATTCCTCGTAGTGTGGTATGGCTCTGAAAAGCTGTTCTGATGTTATACTGATTGCAGATTTTCCTTAATTTGTCTGCTATTTTTGGAATGTATGGATACACTACAGTACCAATAATTGTCTTTTCTCTTGATGGTTCTTTTTGTTGTCTGTTTAATGTTTTCTTAATAACAGCTGATGGATAACCATTTTTCTTAAGAGTTTGTTCTATATAGATCTTTTCTTTTTCCAAATCACCAGTTTCTGAACAAACTTCTTTTGCTCTGTTCCACAGTGATAGTATAACTCCATGTTTTGTGTTTCTGGTGTGATTAGATGTATAGGCTAGGTATTTTCCTGTATGTGTAGGTTTTCGGTAAACTGTAGTTTTAATTTTGCCATGAGGGAGTCTTGTCACAAGAACATCTAAGAATGCCAATTTTTGTTCTTGTTCTGGTTCTATTGTAAATTTAATTGAAGGGGATATGTTGTTGATGTGTGTCCAGAAAGTTTGTAGCAATGCTTCACCATGTGGCCATACAACAAATGTATCATCCACATAGCGAAGCCAAACTTTAGGTGGATAAGAAGTAGTTTTTATGGCTGTGGTTTCAAGTTCTTCCATGTAAATATTGCTAATCAGGGGAGACAATGGTGAGCCCATAGCCATTCCTTGATTTTGTTGGAAGAACTCTGTGTTATATTGAAAGTAGGTTGTTTTTATACAGAAAGTTAATAGTTCCATTATGCTATCAATAGGAAGAGCTGTTCTGGTTTGTAAACTATTATCATCATTTAACCTTTTTCTTACAATTAGACAATGCTTCTTCACATGGTACATTTGTGAATAAACTTTCCACATCAAAGCTTACCAGTAAGTCAGTTCTTTCAATTTTCATGTTCTTGATTAATTCTACAAAGTGTCTAGAATCCCTGACAAATGATTGGGTCTTGCATGCCAAAGGACTTAGAACTTTGAGAAGAAATCTTGCCAAATTCTGGCAAGGTGAATCTCTAGAACTAACAATAGGTCGTAATGGAACATGATCCTTATGGATTTTAGGTAGACCATAAAGATGAGGAATTTTGCTGAAATATGATGTTATTTTACTCTTTTCTGAATCAGTGAAGTACTTGCGATGCTTTCTGAGTAATGCTTGTAACTTTGTTTCCGTACTTGGTATCGGATCTTTTGCCACTTTTCTATATTGGCCAGCTGTGAGGAGTTCTTGTATTTTGTTGTCATAATCAGTTGTATCCATTACAACTGTTGCATTGCCTTTGTCAGCAGGGAGAATAATTATAGATCTGCTTTGAGAGATTTAATTGCTTTCCTCTCCCCATAGGATATGTTTGACTGCAATTTTTGTTGCTTGTCAAGTGTTCTTTTTATTCTCCAGCGCAATTCTGCTGCTTCTTCTAAAGGCAATTTTTGAGTGACTTCCTCAGTGGCTGCCATTATATCTAATAAGGGGATATTAGATGGTGTTACAGCAAAGTTTAATCCTCTTTCAAGAACAGAAATTTCAGTATCTGTTAGATGTTTAGAACTTAGATTTTTAACAGATGAAGCTGTTACATTGCTTGGTACATTATGATTTTTGATATGCCCATGTAGGTTAGCAAGTTTCTTCTTTTGACATTCTTTTATTTTTCTGTGTAATATATTATGATTTTCTTACTGCTTGAAAAACTCTCATGTAGTCATCGTCAGTAAGTTTATTTTTTAGAAGACATTCTACAGTATTAATTGAATGCATTGTTTGATACTTAGAAAACCTTTGAGCATTTATTCTTTCTCTTAACAGAGCTTCACTTGCTCTCTGAGTAATTTTCTCAGCTCTCTGAGAGTGAATTGGAGGTTTTAGTTGCAAACCTTTAGGAATTATCCCTTCCGATTTACATTTACATAGGAAAGTTAAATGATTTTCTACTTTGGCCAGCTTTAGACATAGTTTTTCATAATGTCTAAAGTTTAATATAGTATCGGGTCCATACCGAATACTTAGTGTTTTTCTGAAGGTTTGTGATGATGGTGTTCTAGCTGTATTTTTATATTGGACTATTTCCATCATCTAATATGTGTGTTGAATGTCTTTAGAAAAGTTTAATTTTTAGTTAAATATTCCAAATGCATTCAACTGTTAGTAATATCACAGCAAACAGGTTAGTATATGCACCAACTGTTAGTAATATCACAGCAAACAAATGTTAATAATATCACAGCAAACAGGTTAGTATATGCACTAACTGTTAGTAATATCACAGCAAACAGGTTAGTATACGCACAACGTTTCGAGAGGTATTTTTCTCCCCTCTTCTTCAGGTGTTGCTGGCCTGACCAGTGACAGTACTAGCATGGGATTTGAACCTGGGTCCTTAGATTCTTGATTATTGAAATTTAAGGTAACGCTCTAACCAACTGAGCCATCCTGCCAAAGGCAACAGTATGTAGTAATTTCATATACTTATCTATGAGGTTCCTCCTGATTTCTCCACTTTTTCTTCAGAGCAAAGTTGATTAGTGATTTCCATACATTATGTATAGTCACACTAGGTTGGCTTATGGGATTTTTTGCCATTGTCATGTGAGCAGCTTCTTTAAATTTTCTTCTTTGTACCTTTTCTTCTTTATCCAATATTATTGTATTTTCCCAATTGAACGTATGTTCATTGGTCCATACATGGTCTGCTACCTTAGACACATCTGTTTTCTCTCTTCTAATCATCAGTTTATGTTCTTGCAAGCGCTTTTGAATGGGACGGCTGGTCTCACCAATATATGTTCTTCCACATTCACATGGTATTTCATAGATGCAGTTTTTTCTTTGCAGCATTTCAAGTTTAGGCTTTGTAGATGTTAGAATTCCTCGTAGTGTGATATGGCTCTGAAAAGCTGTTCTGATGTTATACTGATTGCAGATTTTCCTTAATTTGTCTGCTATTTTTGGAATGTATGGATACACTACAGTACCAATAATTGTCTTTTCTCTTGATGGTTCTTTTTGTTGTCTGTTTAATGTTTTCTTAATAACAGCTGATGGATAACCATTTTTCTTAAGAGTTTGTTCTATATAGATCTTTTCTTTTTCCAAATCACCAGTTTCTGAACAAACTTCTTTTGCTCTGTTCCACAGTGATAGTATAACTCCATGTTTTGTGTTTCTGGTGTGATTAGATGTATAGGCTAGGTATTTTCCTGTATGTGTAGGTTTTCGGTAAACTGTAGTTTTAATTTTGCCATGAGGGAGTCTTGTCACAAGAACATCTAAGAATGCCAATTTTTGTTCTTGTTCTGGTTCTATTGTAAATTTAATTGAAGGGGATATGTTGTTGATGTGTGTCCAGAAAGTTTGTAGCAATGCTTCACCATGTGGCCATACAACAAATGTATCATCCACATAGCGAAGCCAAACTTTAGGTGGATAAGAAGTAGTTTTTATGGCTGTGGTTTCAAGTTCTTCCATGTAAATATTGCTAATCAGGGGAGACAATGGTGAGCCCATAGCCATTCCTTGATTTTGTTGGAAGAACTATGTGTTATATTGAAAGTAGGTTGTTTTTATACAGAAAGTTAATAGTTCCATTATGCTATCAATAGGAAGAGCTGTTCTGGTTTGTAAACTATTATCATCATTTAACCTTTTTCTTACAATAGGCAATGCTTCTTCACATGGTACATTTGTGAATAAACTTTCCACATCAAAGCTTACCAGTAAGTCAGTTCTTTCAATTTTCATGTTCTTGATTAATTCTACAAAGTGTCTAGAATCCCTGACAAATGATTGGGTCTTGCATGCCAAAGGACTTAGAACTTTGAGAAGAAATCTTGCCAAATTCTGGCAAGGTGAATCTCTAGAACTAACAATAGGTCGTAATGGAACATGATCCTTATGGATTTTAGGTAGACCATAAAGATGAGGAATTTTGCTGAAATATGATGTTATTTTACTCTTTTCTGAATCAGTGAAGTACTTGCGATGCTTTCTGAGTAATGCTTGTAACTTTGTTTCCGTACTTGGTATCGGATCTTTTGCCACTTTTCTATATTGGCCAGCTGTGAGGAGTTCTTGTATTTTGTTGTCATAATCAGTTGTATCCATGTTTTAATAATAATTTCATGCCTGTAAAAAAAAAAACTTGTTAATTTAACCAAAAAACTTTTTTAAACTTTGATGTTATCATCATTATTATTTTGATTTATTATCAATGCACTGAAAGATAAAAATTCTCTCCATGTCTAATCCAAATTCTCCATAAAAAAACAATCTCTTTTCCATATCTATCCATCTCACATCTGGTTTCTTTCTATGTCTTATATAATCATATGTATATACATAAAAGTAGTCAATACTTAAACAATATCAATAATAATCACAATCTGTTGTCAAGGCAACCTCCTTTAAATAATAAAGATGGAAATCCACCTTTACATATAGTCTAATATGTTTATATATTTTACAACTTCAGTTCCATCTCTTGTTACCATTCCTAACAATATGTATAGTTCAGTTTCACTTCAGCTTCTTAATTGTTTCAATGCAGCTATTGATAATTTGTTTTCTCATCCACAGATTTCTCTTTGATACATCCATATTAATCCTAACATATAACTCTGCATACTTTTTAAGATTTGATTCAGAGGTTGTAGAACTCCTCAAAAAAAAAATGTTAGAAATTAATATTGAAAAAGAAGTGTCTGAAACAAGGGGAAAAGATATAATAGTAGAGAAATGTGTTAAACAGAAAAATAACTGGTCGATATAATCTAGTTGAATTGGAACATGTTGATGACAGTCTAGAACTTCCAACCAAAGATATTACTTAACCATCCATGTCTCAGATTCAGATGTAAGAGCTTGTAAAACACATCTCTTAGAAACCTTTCTTGTCAAGTACATACGCATTTTTTCTTTAAGCATTAAGTTATTTTTAATAACAGACTTCATCCATTGTTTCCATCTGTATTAGATATCTGTCACAATTTATCTGCAGTTGTCAATTTCTTTTAATTTATGATTATCAATCTATGAGTACGATATTCAAATATAATAGGAGGTGAGGGGGGGATATTATTTGGAAGTTAATTTACATCTTATATCTTTATTTTAAGCCAATAAACATCACATGACCATCTTCTTTTATGATTGTGTAGGCACTAGATGGGGATTTTATGCACAAGCCTTCTGGCATCCATTGATTACTCTAGCTTGCTGTGTGTGGCAAAATATATATAGTGAGTTTTGCCTGTTATATCTTTATTATTATTTCTTTTTTCTTTTTTTACGTTATACGTATCATAAGCTACAACATTCTCAAACATTCCAAAAATAATTATTTATTATCTCATCTCACAGTGATTACTTGTTGAATATATGTAGAATCTAAACAAGAGGCTCAGAGTTGGTAGATTACTGAAATATGTGTAAATCACTTTACTGCCAATGAAAGAACGTGAGATGCATACATAGACGCAGCCAGAATATAAAAGCATTTAATTATCAAAAGTCTTGTTAAGTATTTAGTTTATCTTTTTTGACCTTTTGATCTGCCACTTACTGCACTTGGCAGTGTAAAATCAATCCACGATGAGATGAAAAATATGAGTCGAAATCTGTTTAACATTTAAAAAAATTCTGTTTTGTCAGAATATGAAATAAAGTTTTGATTTCAATCCATGGAGAATGTTTGATAGATGAATGTGACCTCTTTTTTTACTGGTGATCAGGGTAAAAGATCTGCCAGGAAATTAGATTTTGCCAAATCCTTTGATACCTTTAGCTTCACAAATCATTTATCTTTTTGTGGACGGCATCATTTATTAACATTCCTTAGTGAGAGAAATTGATTTAATGTCACTAATGCCTTAATAGTATGTATATAGAATTCTGTCTCGAAAAGAAAAGAAATCAATCATTTACTAAGGCATATTTACAAAATAAACAAAAATATGCATATAATTTATATATTTTGATTACAAAATCAACGTGCAAATCGTGTATATTTTTAAACTAAACTTTTGACTATTTGTGTCAAGCGTTGGTAGCCGAGAGGTCATCGCAGCCGCCTTTCAAGCAAGTAGTTGGTTGCAGACGGTTGTGGGATCGCCTCCCGGCCGATGCTACGACATATGAAAAAAAAAAAAGCTTTGACTATTTGTAATCAGTACAATTTTGGTAGATACACAACAATATTGATTCCAAAACTTAACTGTTTTTAAATTAAGTAAATCAACTAGAAGGCAAGCACTTTCATGGGATTTTTTTTCTCTATATAGTAATTATTTAGAAACGGTAAATAGTATACCACACAACACATACTTAAATTCCCCTCCCCTTCTGTTTAAAAAATAAACAATTATATAGTTAGTTTATATATATATGTCAATGCGTTGACCGGGAAGCGAACTCGGGCCAACTACTTGGAAGGCAGCTATGCTAACCGCTGGGCCACCAACGCTTGACGAATTATGCAATTAGTTTATAAGTAAAACATAACGAAATGATTTTTTCTCCTTTTAAAAAAAAAGAATATTTAAATTATATCAATTATTTATAAATATTAACAATTACCAAATTATCCGGATTAAACGTAAAATAATTTTCCAAATGCATATTTTAATTTTTTTCTTTATCAGTTTTCTTTTAAATGCAAACACAAAAACTATCAGTAAGCGTGAAATGCCTAAAAAATATTTATAGATTATCTATATACAAGTAAATAAGTGTGTGTGCACATATATGCTGAAAAACAGAATATCTATAATAATGATCCTCCTATAACAAAAAGAAAACTAATATATTACATATATCTCTTTGGGTACTTACATGTTAGTCCGACGGTGATGAAAAACGCCGGCACAAATAATAAGTAAATAAAGACCGAATGAAAGACATTTACAAACTTCTAAAAATGAAAACAATTTTTTAAGTGAAAATTAGATAATATCCCGATCAGGAGAAAAGTGTTAGTCAAAATATCGGTTTATTATCTAATATTCATTTTAAAACAATGATTGTTGTTTTTGTTTCGAAAAACAATGATTGTTTTCGTGTTTAGAAGATTGTGAATGTATTCAACTCCGTCTTTACTTATACATTTGTTTGTGCCGCGGTATAATATAAGTCCATAATTTTCCACTTGTACAAAATATTGTTTTCTCTTACTATCTACCGCCAATACGTAAGTGCCTCTCTTTAAATAAATACAAACCATCAAAGTAAAAATAGAAAAGAACTATGTCACGTACAGCATCAGACTGTAGTCCAAAAGCCGTACATTCAAATTAAATTAAAAACGCACACATTTTATTAAATAACTTGAGTTTATTCACTCGATATAATATTATGTTGTAGCAGTAAATAATAATGATTACAGAACGATCCATATATCTACAAATATATAGATAAATAGACTTCAACTCTATTTCACGATTCATTAAAAGTATTTATAATATATAGGGGTTTGAACTCAGACTTTCACACGCCTTTCAACTATCCATGCTATCTCATACTGCTGATACACTTGATCACATACATGTTGAGAAGATAAATTATCACCATAAATAATCACGTATTTCATGCTAAACCAGCACTCGTCAGTTGGTCCAGATTATCATCTCCACTCATATATACAATCAAAGCTCAGCTTATATTAAGATAGCCAATCTTCATACTTTAATAGACAGGTTTTAAACCACTCCATTAAAGTACTAAGATTGGCTATCTTAATATAGGCTGAGCTTTGATTGTATATATGTGTGGAGATGATAATCTGGACCAACTGACGAGTGCTGGTTTAGCATGAAATACATATACTGGTGATTATTTATCTTTTCGACATGTGAGTGATCAAGGGTATGAGCGGTATGAGATAGCATAGATGGTTGAGAGTCGTGTGGAAGTCCGAGTTCAAACCCCCCCATATATTACATATAGAAGTACAGGTATGAAAAAACCTGTACTGTAGAAAAAATTGATATTTTAAAAGTATTTATTTAATAACTATTCATTTCCTTCACGGCAATAATTTAACTGCCATAAATTCAGAGTCGTTCATTAATAATTCTAGTAAGCATTATGCTTTTCTCTTCTTCCCTGAGTCAATCTAATATTGACTGGAGCTCTTTCTGCTGCTATAACTTGTCTGCAACTGTATTATTGGTTATTTGCACTTTATTCTTCAATTTTTCAACTAGTCTACTTTTCACTTTTCTTTTTCCCTCTTTCTCCTCCATTAGAAGTTAGCAAGCAATTTTTAATACTTCTGCCAATTTGCATATTGTTAGACAATCTATGGAAATTAGCATATGCGTCTGCTTCTATTTTAAGCATATAATTATTTCTAGAGTGACTCAACATTGCCTGTATTAACCAGCTCTGTACACCTACATATATATGTATATGTATTTTTTTTTTTAATAAACACATAACCAATCAATACACAGCAACCTAAAAAAATGAACTACTGAAACCTCTATTTTTCTAGTACATTTTCTTAATCATATGAATAAACATCTGACAAAAGGTAAACAATTGCCAAAATGAATAGTGGTTGATTCAGAATTAAGGCTTTAGTTGATATAGTTAACATCTCTTGCTCATACTTGCATTTTTATTTGTATTTTTTTATATTTATTTGTATTTTTAATCAAAACTATTGATGCATGTCAAGCGTTGTTAGCTGAGAGGTCAGCACAGCCGCCTTGCAAGCAAGCAGTTGGTTGCAGACGTTTGTTTCTGGTTCGTCTCCTGGCAGATGCTAAGACATATAAAAAAAAACTATTGATGCATTAATGCCAGTTTCTTGCATTACACAATTGACCCCTCCCACCCATTTTAGATAAATTTGATAGTGTTCAGTGTGTGTGTGCTAGAAATTTGGCACTTGTAAATCAAGTTGTAGTAATTCATATAATCCAGAGAATATAGAATTGTAAAGATTATACTAGACTGTTTGCATGCATAGCGCAATTGTCCCCAAAGCTGTAAATTGTTAATAAATAAATAAACACGAATAAATATGCTTAGCACTTTCAAAGGGTCCAGCCTTCATAATCATAGCTTAACTATTAATGAGGTTAATGATATGCAAATTTGTGTTGATTAAGTTAGACATTCCATTTCCATGATAAAGCATAGCATGTGGCCTTCCTATTGATGGCGTCTTTGTCTCTGGAGATGAAGAAGGCTCCCTTAATGTTTGTTTTTTTGAGATCGTGCCTCTCTCTGCACATGATTGTGGGATTGTCTGGTACACCCTCATGCTGACATGTGTTTTGGTGCTGAATAAAGACCAAATAAATGGAGGGTTGATTGAGAGCTCTGTTATATGAACATCTGTGCTGTGCCATCCTAGTAGAAAAGATTATATCATTGCACACAAAATCATTACATATTTAACAGTATTATTTATAATGTTAAAAAATACTAAAAAAATAATAAGGGTGTACTCTAATATAATTTTGCATTACAAAAATTGTAAATTATACTTAGTACATCATGATACATTAGAATTTATCAGATTAAAGTTTTCTATTAATAAATGGTAATGAAAATAATGGTAGCCACAGTACATGTGATAACAAGTTTTAAAATCGATTGCTCAAAAATGAAGTATCTTGAAAGGTAAACTTCATGAAAAATCAATGTGCTGATATTCATTTTAGATCTACAAATTCTTAATAAAGAATATAATTCTGTATAGTAGTATTTTATATTTAATAAACTAATTATATAGTTTAGAGCTTATTACTTGTGTTAAAAGTATAACCTTTTTATAAAGTTTTTTAATTACAGTAAATAAAAAACATCTGTGTAATTATTAAGTCATCATAATGAAAGTAGGTGACTAAAATGACGTATCGTACCATTTACAACTTTCTTAAACCCTTTATCAATACTCTTTATTTATATCAATACTAACAGTTTTGACTGTCCTTAAACAGCTCTGATGATGACTGCAGGACAGTCGAAACTGTTAGTTTTGATATAAATAAAAAGTATTTATAAAGTGTTTAAGAAAGTGTAAATGGTATGATATGTTAAAGTAGAAATCAATACATAGGAAAAGGAAGAAGAAGAATAAAATTATAAAATGAAGTATAATATTGTGTTCCCCTGGAAATAAGACCTAACCAGAAAATAAGCTCTAGCATGAGTTTTCAGGATGTTTTTAATATAAGCCTGATTCTAAGAGATGCTTTTGCTGCTCATTTAATCACATGATCGATGTATAGAATTATAAAGTAATGAATGTATAAATAAACAATATTATTGACAGTAATGCTTTAAATAAATGGAAATATAAATTATTTAATTTTTTAGTATTTTCCCGTCGACCATTTTCAACAAACATAATTCTACCTTTATAAATAAACAATTTATTTACCACAAATGAGTATATAGGACAATTTATAATTTCATTTATGTACTTTTAGGTACTTTTTTTATATTTAATGCTTAAATTTAGAATGCTTGATTTAGTTTTAGTTTCAGCATAGTAGCTTTTAAATATTAATGTTAAAAAAAATAATTTGAATTCTTAAACATTTTTCCCCTCCTAAAAGACTTGATTAAAGTAACAGAAGTAATTTTAATAATCAAAGTTTAGGCTTAAGTTAAATTATCACTCTTTCTTCTAAAAAAAAATTTTTTTTAAAGAATACCCAAGCAGGGATATTAGGAATAATTTGGAAAGTGTTTACAATGTGTGCACTTGATAATGGATAGACGTTTTTTTTCATATGTCAAATGCATTGACTGGGAAGCGAACTTGGGCCAGCTGCTTGGAAGGCAGCTATGCTAACCACTAGGCCACCAATGCTTGACTGGATGGACATACTTAATGTTCATATGTGAAATAAAGAACATTTTCTGAATTTTTATGCTTGCATTTTTTTTTGTTAATTTTGTATGGACAAAACATTCTTAACTGTAATAATTTTTGTTACCACTCCTCTCTCACAAGACTTCAATTATCACTTGATTTAATGATAAATTTAAATGGGATAATATTCTGATGTTCAGATGAGATGAGTGCAAAAAGAAATAGATATTCAAATGAGTACAAAAAAGAAATTGTGGTGGCTCCTGGAGTAAGAATCTTGCAGCTTTCTGTAAAGACAAGTACTTATATATATTTTGTACCTGAATAATTATTTGTATATAAAAATATAAGACCCCTCCTGATAATAAGCCCTATATTGTCTTTTGAAGCAAAAATTAACATACAACCCAATCTTATTTTGGGGGAAACATGGTATATATATATATGTAACAATTTGAGATCATCTCAGTGCAGCATTTTAAATATAATTAAATAGATCTCCACTGACAGCACTTGACAATATATCCTTTAATTTTAATGTATTCTTAAGTGTTATCACTAGAATACTATTCAATTATATTTAAGCAATTGCAATGAGTTCATCTAAAATCATTACATAAACTTAGTACTGTATATTCTTATTTATTGTATATATAATAAGTAGCATTTTTTATTTTAATGATAAATATTGCATAGCACTTTTGAAGTTTAAATTTAATTATTCAATGGCTTGAGATTGCTCTTTAACAATAATTATATTTTTTACTGATTGCCAAAAATTTTCTAATCCATAAGCTTTACTGAGGTTAAATTGTTTTTGTATTACCACCATTAATACTTTTATATTGTTTGTGAATGTCTTGCTTCTACAATGCTTATAGTTATATATATGTGTGTGTACAATAAAAAAGAATCATGAATAATATATTATAAAAAGTATTACAGTAACACAGAAGTACTTTCAGTTAATCACTTAACCTTCTTCAACCATCATTTCAATTCAAATATAGAGGAATTAAAAGTCATCAACTGTATTCCCTGATTCCCAAATTTTAGCATTAGCAGATTGTCAGTTAATTACAGATATTCTACTTCTATTTATGAAAATTACCTCCTTATTTTTCTTTTATTATGGTTTCTCTCCTCATTATTTTTCAAGATCAAAATAAAGATAGACTTACTTGTTTTTTTCATGATCAAAGAAAACAGAAGCTATTACATGTAATTTGTTTGATCATAAAAAAACATGTTAAAAAAAATTAAGTTAGTCAAGCGTTGGTGGCCGAGTGGTCAGCACAGCTGCTTTACATGCAATTGTCCCGGGTTTGCAGGTTCGCCTCCCAGCCGATGTTTTGACACATGGAAAAAAAAATTAAGTTTATCTTTAAATTTGATCTTGAAAATGTTAAGATTCTTCATGAGGAGAAAAAACATAATAAAAGAAAAATTAAGAAGGCAATCTTTGTAAATAAAAATAGAATGTCTAGTAATTTTTTTTTAATGTGTTCAAAGCATCGTCCGAGAAACAAACCCTGGGACAACTGCTTGTAAGGCAACTGTGCTAACCACTCGACTACCAATGCTTGATGAATGTCTAATAATTAATTGCTAATTTGCTAATGATAAAATTCAGGGATCATGGGATATGAATTGATGATGTTTATTTCCATTATATTTGGATTGAAATGACATTTGAAGAAGATTAAGTAATTAACTGAAAATACTTTTAGCTCAAACAAGATCTTAATTGATAAGTGTGATATGAGAAAATATTTAAAATCTCTATCCAGAACCTTCCCATCTCTAGACCAACTTGTTTCAAGCTTATGGCTCACATCAGTGGAGAGCTAGAATATTCGGACACTACATCTAAAATATCAACTCAAAACCCAGCACTTATTTCAAGCTTGAAAACAGTTGGTCTGGAGATGAAAAGGTTCTGGATAGAGATTTTAAATATTTTCTCATACCGAACTTATCAATTAAGAGCTTGTTTGAGCTATTGGTACGCTCTCTGTATTACATTTTTATAAATACAAGCATATAAAAGTAATGTCACATTATAACTTGCTTTTTTGATTATTATAATTTTACCTTTAAGGTTTTGGCTATGCTGAGGCTATTAAAATATGGTAGATCTGAATTTAGTTCAGTCCCATATAGCTATTTAAGTTAGATAACTGGATTTGACGACATTTTCATGTCCGAAAATTTCAGAGTTTCTATTTAAATATTATGTATGAAATAAGTGCTGGGTTTTGAGTTGATATTTTAGATCTAGTGTCCGAATATTCTAGCTCTCCACTGATGTGAGCCATAAGCTCGAAATCAGTTGGTCTGGAGATGGGAAGGTTCTGGATAGAGATTTTAAATATTTTCTCATACCGTACTTATCAATTAAGAGCTTGTTTGAGCTATTGGTACGGTTTCTGTATTACATTTTTGTAAATACAAGCTTATAAAAGTAATGTCACGTTATATATGACTTGCTTTTTTTGATTATGAAAATACTTTTGTGGATTGTAATACTTTTTATCATATATTATTACCATTGGTGTTCTTTAATATTTGATAATAAAAAAATTTAATTGGTTGTAGAAACTTGTCAATGATTGGACCAACTATTTTGGTAGGTGTTTGAAATACTGGCCTAAGAAGGTTATGGAAATAGTATGGAGAGGGACTGCTATGACCACTTGTGAAATGTGGGAGTAAAAATAGACACACAAATAGAGAATGAAATAGTAAAAGTATGTAAAGTGGTAAAATAAAGGATTTCTCAAGAGAGAATAAAGGTTCCATATTTAAACTAGGAATATGAGTTATATGGTATAACTATAGGATTTAATAAGGAAAATTATATTAACTTTATAACAATGAGATACATATAGACTCGCATTCTGGTGTTTTGGAGACAAGAACAGTAAATTTATGATAATGGATAAAGTGAATCAAAACTAATTTGTAGATATTTCCAGTACATATTTAGAAGTTTGTTTAACAAAGTTTATTACTTAAAATTTTTATTACATAATGGACATTTTATTTAATTTATTTATTAAAAATGAGTTGATCTATTTTCTACCTTTACATAAGGTTGCTTTGACTACATTTATTGAAATATTTACTGATGATCAATAGGCAAGTGTTGTTGGATAAATTGCAATTTATATATGTGTAACTACTTAGCTTTTGAGCCAAAAACATCACATGATCACCATTTCTTATGCTTGCTTGTAACTGTTATTAAAACAGGCAAAACTCACTATACGAGTGCTCTCAAATTCAAGACTCCTTACTGACAAAGGCCACAAGCCAGAAACTAGTCTGGGGATATTGGATGAATAGGCACTAGATGGGGATTTTATGCACTAGATGGGGATTTTATGCATAAGCCTTTTATCCAAGACTCCTCACTGACGAAGGCCACAAGCCAGAAACTAGTCTGGGGATATTGGATGAATAGGCACTAGATGGGGATTTTATGCACTAGATGGGGATTTTATGCATAAGCCTTTTATCCAAGACTCCTCACTGACGAAGGCCACAAGCCAGAAATTAGTCTTGGGATATTAGATGAGTAGGCACTAGATGGGGATTTTATGCACAAGCCTTCTGGCATCCATTAATTACTCTAGCTTGCTGTGTGTGGCAATATGTATAGTGAGTTTTGCCTGCTTTAATAATAGTTAGATTTTGGTATTTATCATATATATATATATTGTATAGTGAATAGTTTGTTAGACAGATTTGAAAAATGATTAATTATTAATATACTTTGGAACATTTAATTCTTGGACAGATTTGTAGCAAGTTTATTACTTCTCAACCATCATAAATTACATTCTATTTATCATTGTATGCATTACTGTTTTAGAAGATCTGAGATAGAGTTAAAAGTGGGTTGACATACTATGTCTTTATGAAATATTGCTTGGAAAACAATTATTGAAATATTTATTGGTAACCTGTAAACATATACAACTGAGTATAAATATATTGTAAGGATTAGTTAGTGTGTTTATTAAACTAAAATAAAAATATAAAAAAAGTTGCAAAGAAAATAGTTTTCAAATTCAAAAGAATTTATTTTTAGTGCTAAATTCTGACAGAAAAAAAAAAATTAAAATAAACTAGTAATTAAATCAAAATTAGCAAAACAGATTTTTTTTTCATACATCAAATGCGTTGACCGGGAAGCGAACCCGGCCAGCTGCTTGAAAGGCAGCTATGTTAACTACTAGGCTATCAACGCTTGACCAAAACAGACTTAATCTCATTATAAGTGAAAGCATACACAGAGAAACACACACATATTAAAATCTAAGCATAGCAAACATTCACATTTACATAATTTAAATATATACAAGTACATATACCAATAAAATAGCAGATTTCAAATGCATTTACACACTTTAATTTAGAAATAAATAGTTTAAAAGATTATTTTTATCTATAAATAATGTGCATGTATGGGTTTTTTTTTTCCATATGTCAAAGCATCGGCGGGAAGTGCTGACCTCTCTGCTACCAACGCTTGAGAAATATGTAGTTTTAAATTGGAAATTTAAATTCTACTTGTAATAATTTAGCTTGTTTTGAAGGGCTGAAACCTTAAAGACCATTCATTTCAACAATTTGAAAATAGATATTTATATAATTTAAAATAAAAAATTATTTGAAAGTTTACTTTTTATATTTACATATTGTAGATTTTATTGATATGAATTGTCACATAGCTTTCGACTAAGAAAGTTGTTTTTTTATATGCTTTAATTTAAATTAAAAACTCTGTTTGTTATCTATTTCAGATCAATGTTATAAATAAAATTTATCAGGCTTTTATCAAATGGATTTCCTTCAAATGTGTACATTCATTAGAAATCGATGGCAATACAATATGATAATGAAATATTTCAGGTTGGTTTTACTGTAGAGTGGTTGGTAGATTGAATTTCAAATGTGTTGTTATCAGTTCAATATGTTTTGACTGAAATAGGTGAAAGAGTGATATATTTTTTTAAATACACCTGGGTCTCATTTTACGCAATAGATAGGTTCCTCAGAAAACATGCGCAGACGAAATCATGCAAAAATAGACGTAACTTACCTTGAAAAAGGGGGGATACAGACTGTGATTCTTCAAAAATCACATAAAAGCAAAGCACCAACGTAAAATTACTTTAAAATTCACGCAAAAAAAATAAGGAAATAAATTATGACTAATAAAAAATTTCAAATTTGGAAAAAATTGATACAAGACAAACTTTTTTTAACTATAATATTTAATTTTATTCAAAACAATATATTTTTATGCATAATTTACAGTAATTTACATTTTTTTATACACATTTTAATTATTATTGCTATTTGCCGTTAAACAGGTTTGTCTTGCAAACTGGTAAAAAATCAGATTCTTCACAAGAGGAAATACAACTAGCGCCAACATCACTCTCATGTTAAATTAAATTCTTATTTTTGTCTTTAATTCTCACTTTTAATTGTGCCCACTGCTATTACTCACCTTTTAAAAATAAACTTGCAGACACTAAATGATTAATAATCGATTACGTTCTTTTTTAAAAAGCAAAAACAGAATGTGATTTAAAATGCAAAATTAACACGCACAATGTTTGAACAAATTTACATTATAATCTTGTAAAATTTAATGTGTGTATACATAAAATGTGGAAATCATGATTTTAATTTCATTATTGCATAAAATCTTACTATTATAAAGCACTGAAAATATTGAAATTACTAAGATGAAAGTTGAATTCCAATAATGTGCTATTACTTTCAATATATGTGAAATTTATTATTTAAAGTAATAGTGCATTATCAGAGTTTGACTTCCAGAGAAACGTGAATCGCGTAACTTCAAAATCGCGTTAAATAAATTCACGTAAAAAGAGATCCAGGTGTACTAAAGTGTAATAATAATCAATTAAAATAGATATAAAAATAAATCTTACTTTCGGTTGCTTGTAAATATTGTTTCTTTTAAAATAGATGACCTTTTTTCCTCTTTTGATTCTAAGCTTTTTTTTTCCTATTCAAATGCAGTGACTGGGAAGCGAACCCGGGCCTGCGTTGACCAGGAAGTGAACCCAGGCCAGCTAGTGGAAGGCAACTATGCTAACCACTAGGCCACCAATGCTTGATGCTTTCTTTTTTTTTTTAAAGTTTCTTTTATAAACAAAATAATATTGAATTGACTTTTAATGCACCATGAATTTCCTTTAAAATATTGCAATGACCATGACATCATTCTCCATTTTAAATAGAAATAATTATAAAAAGTATCAAAATATTAAAAATTTAAAAATAATATATATAATATTTTGTAATAAATACTTTTATTTACTGTACACTAATAAATTACAGTTGGGGTTTTTATATTCAACTTGAATTACAAGTGTAAGATATCCAGAAATAAATTTATTCAATTATCACTTTTAACATAAATGATTGAATACCAAACATACAGGCTATATATATATACCTTTACAATCAATGTAATATATAAGGTTTCTTGAGCTCAGATTTTCACATGGCCCTCACCTCTCCACATTATCTCATACTACTGATACACTTCACCACATACATGTCTAAAAAATAATCACCAATATGTGCATTTCGTGCTAAACCAGCCCTTATCAGTTGGTCCATATTATTATCTCCACACATATATACAGTAAGTGCTCAGATTTATATTTAGATAGCCAATCTTCATACTTTAATGGACAGGCTTCAATCCACTCCATCCTCTAACTCTTCAGCTGTCCATCCTAATGAAAATCTGATACCCTATATATTACATTGATTGTCCAGGTATATATATATAACCTGTATGTTGGATATTAAATAGCAGCTTCAATGTCTGACCAGCCCTTGTATATGTACTTAAATGGATTATGTCCTGTACATGAGGGGGTCAGAGTGACTTATGGTCAACCTGGGTGTGTCAAGAATGTCAGCATCAATGTAGCCTTTCAGCATTCCATCATCAGATTTTCAATAGGATGGACAGCTGAAGAGTTGGAGGGTGGAGTGGATTAAAGCCTGTCCATTAAAGTATGAAGATTGTCTATCTTAATATAAATCTGAGCACTTACTGTATATATGTGTAGAGATGATAATCTGGACCAACTGATGTGTGCTGGTTTAGCATGAAATATGTATATTGGTGATTATTTATCTTTTAGACATATATGTGGTCGAGTGTATCATGGTATGAGATAAATGTGGAGAGGTCAGGGTCATGTGAATGTCTGAGATCAAGGAACCCTATAAATGATTGAATTATAATTTCTGGATACTCTGCATTTTTATTTCAAGTTAAATATAAAAATCTTATTTATGTTTAAAGAAACCAATTATTTTTTGGATTTTAGTGCACAGTAAATAAAAACATTTCTAGAGAAGGAAAATTCATTTCTAGAAACTTCACTAACCTAACATTAGAACATAAGTTTATTCTTAGTATTTTATATTTTATTCTTTAATTCTAATTAAAATTGAATTTTAAATGCTTCAGTGCTTAAAAATTGTGGCTATAATGAACAATTCTAAGTCTACTACCCCTAAAATAAGGTACATATCTGAAAGTAAGCAGTAAAAATATGAATCAGTAAATAATAGTTCCAAATTGATTTTGAGTTCAATTAAATTCTTCCAAGAGCTATAAAGCTTTTCTGAATCATTATTGAATTTTGCAAAGTTTTCATTCACTTAAACTAACTGAAAGCACATAGTTAAAAAAGAAAAACTTATAATTATTAGGAAAAAGCTATTCTGTAGGTTTTTAATTTATAAACTTCTGATAGCTTGTCATTTATACATATACAAAAAAATATTGAAAATGAATTATTTCTATATTTATTTATTTATTTACTTAGTTAAAATGTTATCCTTATTAAATGCTTTCTTTTGTCTAAGTTGTTGCCATTTAAAAGTTATAATTTAAATAAATAATTTTATGCAAAAGCATCTACATTAATATCATTCATGGTATACTAAAGCCTTACAGAAATTTCCATATAATAATTTAAGGATTTTAGCATACTAAGGAAAAAAAACCCTCACTTATGATAATTATTTTTTTTAAAGTTATTTATTGAATAAACAGAGCAAAACTCTCCATACAGTATTGCCACCTGTGCTAAACAGAGTAATCAATGGATGCCAGAAGGCTTGTGCATAAAATCCCTATATAATGCCTACTCATCCAATATCCCAGACTAGTTTCTGGCTTGTGGCCTTCGTCAATGAGGAGCTTTGGATCTGAGAGCACTGCATCTAGATCTTAGGATCTAATGCAACCCTCTAGCAACCACCTTTTATCTCCACTTAACTACAAAACTATGAGAATGAAATTGAAAACACAAAAAATATCTTCAATCTAAGCTCAATAGCTTATATAGTCATATGGGTCTGAACTCAGTTCAGCACCCATACATTTTGGTGTCTTTGGCTCTTTTACAACCATAGCCACCACTATCCTATTAGGCAGGATTGGTGTTAAACCATTAAGCATCACATGATCACATTTCCTATACTAGCACATTAATTGTTGATAAACAGAGCAAAACTCTCCATACAGTATTGCCACCTGTGCTAAACAGAGTAATCAATGGATGCCAGAAGGCTTGTGCATAAAATCCCTATCTAATGCCTACTCATCCAATATCCCCAGACTAGTTTCTGGCTCCTCACTGACGAAGGCCACAAGCCAGAAACTAGTCTGGGGATATTGGATGAGTAGGCATTAGATAGGGATTTTATGCACAAGCCTTCTGGCATCCATTGATTACTCTGTTTAGCACAGGTGGCAATACTGTATGGAGAGTTTTGCTCTGTTTATCAACAATTAATGTGCTAATATAGGAAATGTGATCATGTGATGTTATTTATTGAATACTTATGATACAGATAAATTACAAAAGTGCAAAGACAATACACTTAGGCATCAAAATGAAATAAAAATCCTTTTACCTAGAGACATGGGTAAATATGTGAAGTTAATTCATTCTATGTAGAGTACCCAATCTTCAAAGAAGCAGTCTATAAAATATCTTTGAACCAAAGAGAAATGCTGATAAGCATTTCCATATGCATTTCCTTATGGGAGAGCTCATTCAATGTGCTGCCATCAGGATAAACAACCTGAAACAAAGTGGCCTTTCAATCTTTTGTTAAGTTAGTAGAAGATATTTGCCTGTGAAGCCAAGGAAAATATTTGCCATTTCTGATTCTGCTGATAAATAGGCTGAATAAAGAAGCTTTTTATTCAGATCAAAGGTCTGATGGGAAAAGAGATTAGACTCCAGGTGGCTGCAAATATATCGGGGGGGGGGGGGGCAAGGGTCCTGTTTCTTTCTTTAATTTTGCCCACTATGCTTAAGAAAAGTTCTTGGTTCTAAATCATCACATGAAACTACTGCCCAAATTCCCGATCTAGGACCAGTTATTCTGGCTAGCATGAATAACTGTGAATAAATAAATAAAAAAATACATTTTATTCTCTTTATTATTTTTGTTTTTTTTTTAAAAAGTCAAAGAAAAAGAATAACCTCCAAGAAGAAAATGGGTAAAATGAATTATGCTTTAAGGTCTTTTTAATATTGATAATTTATATTTTATTTAGTTAGTTAATTAAAATTCTGATAAAATAATAGACATAAAAACGTTTTTTTAAATGTGTGTGATGTTGCATATCTTTATATAGTAAAATTCATAACTAACTTACTAGTTGAAAAAATTGTTATTTAAAAGTATTGTTATCGGTAAAATATTTGGTATTAGTTAAACAGGTGATAGTCGTATCATATTGTGACTGGAGATCTTGATTGTCAAAATTTTTGATAGTGAGGATTAAATGTTTGAATATGAATTTATATAAAATAATTGTGAATCCAAACTTGATATTCAGTGATAAGAAATCCACATTACAATGTAACACTTCTTGCCTTATTTGTTCTGATTTAATATTTTTTCTGAGGAAAAACCATACCTTCAAATGTAGTTTATTACATATGGCCATGATGGTTGAGATTCATCACAGTGAGACTAATACTAAAGTACCAAATTTTCTTTTCCCTGATATGAAGTGAAATGAATGCTTGGACAATTCTTTAACATTTATTTCATGCTATAAGATACTCTCAACATGAAAATGGGTTTTACATTTAACATACTGATGTTAATTATGGATTCCAATATTAGGAAAACCTCTATTTTTATTTTTTATTTTTATTAGCAGTGTTTATTATTATCACATACTGTCTAACCATGCAACATAATTTAAACAATGTGCTCTTTATAACTTAAATAATTATCAATTAATAGTACACCTTAATCAATACACCTTAATTAATTAATTAATACACCTTACTTTAATTAACATTAATTAATTAATACACCTTACTTTAATTAACATTAAGATTTATTATCAGGTTATAAATTATGTTAATAGCATTACAATAATACTATCTTTTTTATATAATTAAAGATTTGTTTTAATTTTTTGGATAAAGAAATTTACAAATGTATTTGTTTGAATCAATTCAAACAAAACATAAAACTAATTCAAAGTAATGCACCTTAGAAATAATACATTTTGCCAGATCATATCCAGGCTATGTAAAGTTCAGGGGTGTTTTTTAATTGATTGCTTTACAAATTTTTTTTAAAAATTAATAATAATAATGTAGCTTACTCTACTGCACATGTGCTTTACGGATTAAACGAATTATAATGAATACTCTCCTTTCCAAACACAAGATAAAGTCTTTTTAAAATATAGAATGGATCCACTCTATCCTTTTCACCTAAATTATATGTATATGCAAATGTGAAGCATTTGGAACTGACAGTGTGACGATTTAATTAATCACTTTAAATTACTTATAATATGATTTTTGTCAATGACGCTTGTGAATTTTTTACAATTTACAATACATCATTATCAAATGAAAACTTAAAAGATATATAAATATTTAATTTATATGGTGTGATGTTTTTATAAATTATAATAATAATAACGTAGCTTACTACACTGCAATGTAAATTAAACAAAAGATTTTAATATTATGTAAATAAATGTGAGAATTGTACATTGGCCTGAAAGGCTATCATTTCAATTTCAATTATACCTAACCAAAAGTAAATTTAAAATGGTACTACATCATCTATCTCCCCCCCCCCACTAAATATCACAATACAAATATGAACTTATGTACTATTCATGATTTAAATACTATACCTCTTCAGTTCTAGTTAAAAGCACATGTAGCAACTTTTTTCTGAGGGTTATTTTCCTTCAAAAAGCTTTATTCCAATACTATATTTTTTTAGAATCCAGAAATATAGCTGACCATCGTTTTTTGTATTTTTTTTTTTTATCAGTTGCTTTAACAAATTACTTCCTGATTCGTAAAAAAAATTATTGTGGTTTGTTTAATAATGGTAGATCAAATAATTTTTTTTCATTGAAAAATATGCTCATTGTTAATTTGACATGAAACAGCCTTGAAGAAACATTTATACATTCACCAATCAGATAACAGAAAAATAGGGAATTTATATATAAGATGTAGCAATTTTTTATTTATTATTCTATTAATATTTATATGTACACACATTATTAATATATGTCTTTCTTACGGTGAGGGGTTCTTCCTGTATAATTAATTTTGATAGCTATTTCCTATATTTATAAGTTATTGTTCTTTTGTTGTCATTGTTGTTGTTGTTGTTTTGTATTAATTTTTGTAATTTTATGCACTATGTTTTGGACCAGATTAATATATATACATTAACTCCTTTTTTTTTTGTAATAATTTTGTAATTTAATGCCTTTTATGAATAACACCTTGCAAAAGTCTTTTCTTCTTTGATGTTATTTTATTTTGTTTTACATATACATATATTGTTTAATTAATTAGCAAAACATGTTTATTGTCTGCATTTGAAAAGGTTTTATTATTTACTTTAGATACAGCTAAGTGTACCTTCAGTGTCGTACCCAAAATCACACTGAAAGCATTGCTCTGCTGCATCTAAAGATAAATAATAGAACCCTTTTCAGTTGCAGACATTAAAAATGTTTGGCTAATTTAGGACAAAATACAAATGAAAAGGAAAAAGGAATATTACATATATTGTTTAATAAAATAAATAAATAAATATAATTTTACAATAAGAATTCTTTTTAAAACTAACAATTAATAAAATGCCCTATACATTTTTCCAGTAGTGGGAGGCAGAATCAGGAGTTCAAAATCTAGGGATCAAACCTATTCCTGTCATTTTTACCTTTTGAATTTCTGATCTCCCGACCAATAAAACTGTACAATTATTTTTTAGTAATAAAAACAAAAATTTCCCATTGTCCAACCATTAGAAAAATGGAAAATAATTCCAAACAAAGTGAAAAATTACAGAGTAATTGATAAACCATTTGTTTATTTATTAATTTACAACAAGAATATGATAGAAATACAATGCTCATAAAGTGAATTGATTCACTAAGCATTAATTAAATACAAAACAATTAAAAAGAACATCAGAACTTATGTGAGAAATTAAGCTACTGAAAAGACTAGTTTAGCAAAATATATCTGAGGATTTTTTTGGATTCGTTTTTCAGTGGTCTGGAACTATATGAGTAAAAATAATAAGATGTGATTTAAAATATATATAAACACAATTACAAATGCTCATCATCGCTATCAATCTGATATGTGATCACCATTTGTGATCACTATTTAGTATGCTTACATGGGCTATTAATAACAATAGCAAACTTTTTATACAGTAGTGCCATAGTGAAAGTCTTCATAATCAATAGATGCAAGAAGGTTTGTGCATAAAATCCCCATCTAGTGCCTACTCATCCAATATCTCCAGACTGGTTTCTGACTTGTGGCCTTCATCAGTGAGGAGCCTTGGATCTGAGAGCACTGCACCTAGATCTCAGTGCTCTCAGATCCAAGGCTCCTCACTGATGAAGGCCACAAGCCAGAAACTAGTCTGGGAATATTGGATGAGTAGGCACTAGATAGGGATTTTATGCACAAGCCTTCTGGCATCCATTGATTACTCAAGCTTGCTATGTGTGGCAATACATATAGTGAGTTACGCCTGTTTTAACATCTAGACTTTCTTGTCTCCATTGATTATGAAGGATTGCTTGCATTTATTAGAATTACTGTATAGCTTGACTGTTATTGTCATTAACAATCTGCTGCAGGATAAAGGCTTCTTCAAGTTTGATCCAATTACTACAATACTTTTCTTCTCCACAATGTATCAGAAACCTTCCTTATTCCATCCATTCATATCATGTGTGGTTTTTTCCAAGTCTTTTATATTCTCTTGGGATCCAGTTTAAGAGTTCAATTATTCATCTATTACTATCTTTTATAGCAATATGTAAAGCTCTGCCATATTTCAGTATTTCTTTCAATGTCACTGATACCAGTTTGTTCTCTCATCCATATGTATTACTTTTGATCTCTTCTTAATACTCCTAACATACATTTCAACATATTTTGTTTAGTGATCTACAATCTCTCTGTTTCTATTCTATTAATTGTAAAAGACCACAGGTAAGAATTCAAACCCAGATATATTTAAACTTTTCAAAACAAACAATTATTAGTAATAACATACAAAAGAAAGCACAGATTAGAGTCTTCACAACATTTTGAGTAGTATTATTCTCCATTCTTCTTTAGGTATTGCTGACCTGATCAGTTACAGTATTAGCATAGGAGTTGAACTCACATCTTTAGATTTTTTGGATATCGAGTTTTAAGACAACGCTCTAACCAACTGTGCTATTTTACTAACCTATGTTGTAATTCTAAGTCAGTATTTGTTTTGCTTATACTAAATGATTCTTATATGTATGATTGAACTCAGAATTTTCAGTCCATTTATCCACCACTTCTTCTCAAGAACTTAAATGAATAGACTAAAAAATCCTGAGTTCAAATCTCTCTAATTACATATATAAGGAACATTCAATATAAGCAAATTACATACTGCTTTAGAATGACATATTGCTTGGGAAATAGATTACTTCTTAGCATACGTTCAGTCCCTCCCTCTCCTATTAACATATAAGGATACATAACTTTCAGTGATATGAGAGATTAGATTGACATGATGTGACCATAATATCAAATTTAACAAGGGATTTGAGCATTCCATCATCGGTTTTTCAATAAAATGGATGATTGAATAGTTGGAAGGGTGACAAGATTGAAGCCTGTCCATTAAAGTTTAAGGAATTGCTACCTTATTATAAACTGAGCATTGATTGTATATGTGTGTAGGGGATTATGATATGGTTCAACTGATGAGTGCTGGTTTTGCATAAAATGCATATATTGGGGATCATGTATCTTTTTCACATGTGTGTGGTCATTTGTTTCAGCTGCTCGAGATGGAGTGGAGGGTGAATGGATTGGAAAATCCAGCTTCCAAATCCCTCTAAGTACATAACTTGTGTTGTCTATTTGTGTGTTATTACTAACAGTTCTTTGTAAATGAAATGTTTAAATACAGGCAGTATTTTCTTTTAATATTATTATTTCTATCAAACACATTCTACTCCAAGTTTAATTCTATGATCAAAGTTATCCAATATATTTCGGAATGTGTCAGTAATCTGATCAAAGTATTTAGTATTGTTAACTTCTCCTAATTCATGATTAGCAATCTTTATATTCCTTTTCACAGAAAATCTATTGAACATTATTTTAACTTTTCTAGCATTTATCTCGAGCCCTACTTTATTATTTTCATCTGATAACTCTAACAATATTTTCTGAAGCCTTGAAACCATTGTTTTCAAAATAATACAATAACACTCACATCAGCTGCAAAATCTAGATGATTTAAGTAATCTCCATTTCTGTGAAATGTTTTGGAGATATAGAATCATTCTGACTTTCTCAATCATAACCTCAGCACTTCAGTGTAATCATGTAATCTAATCATTTCTGCTACATTTTAATAAATATTATTCAGAATATGATGATAATATGAAGCCACAACTTGCTGGTTCAATGCTAATGCTTATAAATATATAGGGTATATGAGCACAGACTTTCACACAACCCACCACACTCCACACTATCTCATAACACTGATACACCCGAACACATATATATTAGAAAGATAAATAATCACCAATATATGTATTTCATGCTAAACCAGCAATCATCAGTTGGTCCAGATTACCATCTCTACACACATATGCTATAAGTGCTCAGATATATATTAAGATAGCCAAATATCATACTTTAATGGACAGACTTCAATCTACTCCACACTCCAACTCTTCAACCATCCATCCAATTGAAAATCTGATGATGAAATGCTCAAAGGCCACCCTGAGGCCGAGATTCTTGTCACACTCATGTTGACCTAAGGTCAATATGACCCCTCATGTACAGGACATAATCCATTTAATACATATACAAGGGATGGGCAGACATCTCTACTTATGTAACAACTGAAACACACAGGCTTATTATATACCTGTGTCTATATATGTAATATATAGGATATATGAGCACAGACTTTTCATAATTAGAAATCCAAAGTATATGGTAACTCATATTCATTGAACCTTTTTATAATTTTATTCAATATTTGTATGTGAGCCCCTGTGCCAAAATCACTTTTATATTTAGTTTGTTCTTTGGTTAATTAGAATCTAAGATGTACTAGAAATGAGTTATAATTATCTTGGTAAAGATTTTGTATAGACTTGAAAAAAAGTGATAAATCTATAATATTCTAATATCTTATCACCTTTCTTAAATATCAATATTATTACAGCATTATTACAAGTATTTATTATATCTTTATCATTTAGACATTTGGTATCTAACTTTGCAAACAATTTTTTAATTCTTCACCTACTTCTTTTGAGATATCAATAATCGTTCCATCAATTCATGGAACTTTTCCTTTTACATGAATCATTTCTTTCTTTAAAATTAGGGCAATTCAGAAATTATAAGAACTGTAGGAACTTCATTTTCTTTTTCTTTATTACTATTTTAATTCCTTACAGAACTTTTGCACACATTTCATGATGTCATCTCTCTTTTAAACAATAATTACACATTTTCTTCTTATTGTAGAATTACCTCTCCTTCCAAATCAAGATGTTGATTTTGAAACTTTTATTTATTTCTGTAGCTTTCCCTCCCAATTTAGTTATTCTTTCTTATATCACTGCTAACCCTTTTGCACTATTTTACAAACTCTATATATTCATTTCTTTTTAACAAATCATTTTTTAAAAATTTCATATTCCTTACTTTTTTCGTATATTCTCTTGTCTCTATAAAAAATTTGCTAGTTTTCTTTAAATTTTATTGCTTTCTGAAGATTAGAAATATCAACCATTAATACTGACTTTCTTAATATATTTTATTTCTCTAGTATTGGATGCCTCACTAATCAATGACCACTTACTATGATGAATCTATTAAGAGCATTACAATACATATATATTTCTTTTAGTCAAAATATCCAATTCTTTTGTACCTTTATTTGAGTACTTTCATTTTCATTTTAATTCACTTTTTTTTTTTAAAAAAAAAATCCTAATATGCAGTTTTTATTTTCCTTTGAACCCAACAAGTCTGTGACCTTTGTCAAGCATTGGTGGTCCAGAGGTCAGCAACAGCTGCTTTACAAGCAGTTGTCCTGGGTGAGCAGGTTCACTTCCCGGCTGATGCTATGACACATGAGAAAAAAACAAGTCTGTGACCTTTCTCATTTCTATTACCAAAACAAACTTTACCACACTATTTTCACCTTTCAATTATTTACCAACTGCATCACTAAAGCCTTTCATGTCAATTTTAAAATGGCATTTGGTCTAATGAAAAGCATTTTGTATATCAATATAAAATCCTTCACTTCTTCTTGTTGAAAAATGAATCTGAATTATCTGCATTTACTGTTCTCTGTAAGATGAATTACTAATATTGCCACACTGCTTGATATATCATCCATCTCCATAATGTTGTTCTTCCTTACTTATAATGAATCCCACTTCATTGTCTTTTCAATATTTGTAAGTCTGCTTTTTAAGTCAATTGTTTTCCCCCCTTTTTTTTAACTTCACAAAAACCAATAATACCTCAGTTAAAATTAGACAACTTATCTTCCAATTCATGTAATCTTTCTTCAATTCAAAGTGACTACAATTGTAAGTACCTAAATAAAAGATTGTCATTGAATGGCAGCCTGGGTCTAAAATCAAGAGATTCTTAGCATCCTCTGCATTCAGCCACTAATCACTATTTTGCCTTCTTGACAATAAGAGCCATAATTTAGTTTCCTTTCATAATTGTAAATATCTATTTAAAAGAAAAGTTCATAGTCATCCATATTCATCATAACTTCAAGAAAACAAAACTAATATTTTATTTAAGAACTATGAAGTAAATGAGAAAACAGACAAAACTCACTATACGTATTGCCACACACAGCAAGCTATAGTAATCAATGGATGCCAGAAGGCTTGTGCATAAAATCCCCATCTAGTGCCTACTCATCCAATATCCCCAGACTAGTTTCTGGCTTGTTACTCTAGCTTGCTGTGTGTGGCAATACGTATAGTGAGTTTTGCCTGTTTTAACAGCAGTTATACACAAGCATAAGAGGTGGGGATCATGTGATGTTTATTGGCTTAAGTAAATGAGAAGAACGATTATGGTGTTCTTTGATAAAAAGCCAATGAATTCACCACAATGGCTGATTCATATTCTGAAAAAACCTATTAATGTTCATTTATTATGTGAATAACCATATAATAATGACAATTACAATGACAAAAAAAATGTGGAATAAACAATAGGAATTTGCCCTGATCAGTTTCTTTGAGATTTCAAGGAGGAAACAAAGAGCTGTTTTTCAGTTAGTTAGCACTAAACTCATTTCAGCAGACAAATCACAGTCTATATATATATATATGTGTGTGTGTGTGTGATAATGTGACAAAAACCACGATCGTATCTAAAATATGACTCTTCAATCTATTGACAGACAACCTCCATAAAGTAAAAGATTATCCCCATATTTCATTCTAGTTTAAGACCTTAATATAAACAAGGATGTTGATGCTTGAACCATAACTGATTGAGACTTTTTTGTATTCCTAAAGTTTAAATAATGTATATGTTTACGACCATCTATTTAAAACAATAAAAAAGTAATTAAACTTATATTTATGATAAATATATATATATGTATGTGCATATATGATTATGATTATTACGATTATTATTGATTATGATGAGTTAGAAGAAGTTAACAACTACAAATACCTTGGTCAGATTATTATTATTATTATGGAAACATAATGGATGAAATTAATCATAGAATTTTTTTCCCATATATCATAGCATCAGCCAGGAAGCGAACCCGCTAACTCAGGACAACTGCTTGTAAAGCAGCGGTCGCTGACCTCTTGACCACCAATGCTTGACAATTAATCATAGAATTAAACTTGGTTGGAGTGCTTTTGGTAGAAATAACTTCAAGAAAATATGCCTATATGTTTGAAAAAGAATGTTTTTAATAAATGTGTTTTACCAGTTCTTACTTATGGATCTGAGACTTGGACACTTAATAGAAGAGCAATACGGAGACTTCAAACCACTCAAAGAAGTATGGAGATATGTATTTTAGGAGTAACAAGAAGAGATCAAAAATGCAATATATGGGTAAGAGAACAAACAGATGTTACTGACCTCATTGAAAAAATTAAAAAACTGGAGTTGGGCTGGACATATGTCTAGAAGAGATGATAATAGATGGACAATTAAAATCTTAAATGGGATTCCAAGAGATTGTAAAAGATCCAGAAAGAGACCACACGTTAGATGGATGGATGAAATAAGAAAATATGCAGGGGTGATGTGGAGAAGAGTAGCTAAAGATCGGTGAAGGTGGATTGAACTTGGAGATACCTTCATCCTGCAGTGGATTGATAATGGTTGATGATGATGATGTGCATAATATTATATATAAAATAAATTATATATCTACTATAAAAATTTATAACTGACTATAAAAGTTAAGATAAAAATCTAAATTGAAAAATATTAATAGTATATGATATCGATAATCTGGTTTTTTATTATCCAGTTCTCTTTTTATATTTATAAATAAATTTTTAAAAAAGTACATTGTACATTTTTCTTATCATGTAAAAATATGATAACAATACTCTATGCTATTTGGTAAGAATAATATAACAAAAACAGTCTCAATGCTTTTGGGGATTTTCTTTAATAAAATTTTCTAATTTAATTAAGAATTTTTTGAAGCTATTATTCATTAAAATCATAATAATCCTTTGTAAGATTTTCTTAATTTCAAAAGCTGTTAAATTAATTATTATCACTTTTAATCTGCTAATCTTTTGCAGCTATTCAAATTCATATTATTGATAAATCTACTAGATATATGTAATTATTTTAAATTATAAGAATGGTATAAATAATAATAATAATTATTGTTATTATTATTATTCAATTCATTTATTGTAAATAATAACTAAGTAGCCACACGTATTTACAGCAGTAGTGTAATATATATATTCGTGTTTCCAGTGTAATGTCTTTAAATGGACCTCCATAAATATATTGTTATATTTTAGTTATAGTTTATAAATAGGTAAGTAAATTTGTGAATAAGATGTCCTTCTTACAGTATGTATATAAATCTTGACGCCCAGAGTCAAAAGTTTGAATCC
This sequence comes from Epiperipatus broadwayi, assembly GCA_028023455.1. Classification (NCBI taxonomy): domain Eukaryota; kingdom Metazoa; phylum Onychophora; class Udeonychophora; order Euonychophora; family Peripatidae; genus Epiperipatus; species Epiperipatus broadwayi. The sequence continues at coordinate 321,589 of JAQFVV010000169.1, forward strand.
TGAAAAAACTTTAGTTGTCATATATTCTGATGATATCTTGTGACGTATTAATTTGAATAAAAACGCCGTGTCTGTTATTAATCTTTTATTGTACATGCTATTATTTTAATTTATGTGTGTACCATCATGAATGTATCTATATTTTTTTTCACATGTCATAGCATCGGCCGGGAGGTGAACCCACAACCGTCTGCAACCAACTATTTGCTTGCAAGGCGGCTGCGATGGCCTCTCAGGTAACAACGCTTGACATGTATCTATAATATTTATCTTGAATTTTTAGCACATTGTTTAATGCTGAATGATTGTATTTATTTTATATGATAGATTCATATTGTAGGGTTGATATAATCAGAATATTAAAAAGTAACATAAGTTTCGAATTTGAATTTAATCCTAAGCTCAAGATCAAATCCATAATTTTGTAGGATTTATTTATTGCTGTTTGAATGTGATTTATTGAAAGATAAATTACTGGTGAAGGTACCATCCAAATTTTCTGTATAATACTCTTAGGTATTTTACTACCATTAATATATGAATAAGCAACATTAATCATGGTTTATATAGAAGAGAAAACTGTTATATTTATTTATGTTAATTTGTATATTACTAGCTTCACACCATTAGTCAAAATTATTAACATAACTCTGCAATATTCTAAGATCATTCACATTTCTGATTTCTAAAAATATTTTTATCTTATCACCATTATATAGAATGCCTTTCAGATTAGATATATAAATGACAAAAGGAATTGGACTAAGAATACTTCCTTGTAGAATTCTATATTTGTAAGTCACCATAGTTAAAGATTTTTATTTAATGTACACATAGTTATTTCTACAAGTAAGGAATGAATTTAAAAGTTTTAGGAAGTTGGTTTGTATGATTCTATTATAATTTATTTTCTCAAACAATTGTACACATACTGATAAAAAGATAATAGATCTGATTTATTTCCAGATTTAAAAATTAGTTTTGAATGATGATGATGATACAAAAAGTCAAAATTGTTATTAAATAAATGTATGTGGATAAACAAATGTTGCATAAATTTTTATGAATTGTGCATTTCAGTATTAGCCTCTTGCATTATTCAATTTGTCCATTGCACTCTAGTTGAAGCAGAAATGTCAATCTATGTTTAATATCATTTGTCACACAAAATTCCTGGCACCAGCCAATCATGAAATCTCTTCTATTACGGAAAACAATGTCCAGAAAGGTCACATGTGATAAATAATTTTTTAAGTATCCTAATAGAAGCTGGTGTTATTTCTGCCACCTTAATGTCTTGGAAAGGCATGAATACTAATAGGAAATTGTTTGTCCTTTAATGGATGTGTGAAGTTATATGGAATCTTTTTCAAAGCCTGGTTGCTTGAGACAAAAAATGACTTGTTTATCCATGCACATTTGATTTAATTAATATTACTGGCATTGGTGCACATGTGACTGAATATTAGAATCTAAACTATGCCAACATACATATAATCCAGAAAGCATCTACATTCTGACCTTGCCTGGGTGACCACAAAGCTACAAACTTAGAATATTTTTGCGATCTCTGTATAAAACTCTAGCACTTCATGCTACATATTCATTTAAGATGGATACTCATGATTTCATGTTCAAAATGCTTCAAGTACTTTAATGGCTTAATAATGACAGAATGGGAAAATATATCCATTTACTCATAATTTGATTATCTATTTGCTGACCAGTGGCTTTATAGATGTTCCTATTTATGGGTTCACAAATCAGTCATGTTAATTACCTGAATTTCTTCCTTTTCATACTCAGCGTTGTCAGTTAGATGACAGAGTGCATCAACAATAAGAAAAACAAAGATAGAAACAGGCAAAACTCTCCATACAGCAGTGCCACTCAGTGCAAGCCAGAGTAATCAATGGCTGCAAGAAGGTTTGTGCATAAAATCCCTATGTAGTGCCTACTCATCCAATATTCCCAGACTAGCTTCGAGCTTATGGCTTTCATCAGTGAGGAGCCTTGGGTCTGAGAGCACTGCATCTAGATCTTAGGATCTAATGCAACTCTCCAGAAGCCACCTTTTATCTCTATTTAACTACTCTGGATTGCTATGAGTGGCACTACTGCCTGGAGAGTTTTGCCTGTTTTAACAACTTGAGTAAGCATAAGAAGTGGGGTTTATGTGATGGTTAGAGGTTTAATACCAATTGTGCCCAATAGGATAGTAGTGGCTATGGTTATTAAAGAACCTCTTTAAAAAGTATAGTATTGAACTGAGTTCTATATGACTATATAAGCTAATGAACTTGGAGTGAAAATATTATTATGTTTTCAATTTTGGACTCATAGTTGTGTAGTTAAATAGAGATAAATCCTAAGATTTAGGTTCATGGGTTTCAGATCTAAGGTTCCTCACTGATGAAAGCCACAAGCTAAAAACTAGTCTGGGGATATTGAATGAGTAGGCACTAGATAGGGATTTTGTGCACAAACTTTCTTGCATACATTGATTACTCTGGCTTGCACTGAGTGGCACTACTGTAGGCAGAGTTTTACCTGTTTTAACAGCTTGAGCAAGCATAAGAAATGGTGATCATGTAATGTTTAGTGGTTTAAAAGCAAAGATACTTGAACCAGTTATGGATCTATAAGATGCCATATTTTTAAAAGATACAGACAGGTGTACCATATGCATTTAGAGTATCTTTGAACTATCAAAAGAGCTTAAATAATTTACTCTGGCAGCCATACATTAATTTAGAAATTGGATGAAGAAATACATTTTATATTTTGTTTGTTTTTTCCCAAACGTCTTTTTAATATGATGGAGTCAGCAGAACTATTACCAATCTCTATTGTTGTAAAAGAATTGCTGACTTGCATTTTAATTGATAATGCCTTTGATGGTTCTTTGACATTAAATTCTCTGTTATGTAACTGTCAGCTTTGTTTTTTATTGCCAGACATTTTATTCACCTGTTGCTTTTTTGAAAGACAGGCCTTTTATGATTCTTTCATTGGAAAAAAAATGATAGACACCAAGTAGTAATGTGAGCTCTATTACAATAATAATGTTCTTTCCTGCTTATTGGTAGCTGTATCTTTGTGTACTGTTTGCTTAAGGGTCATAAATAAGCCATCACTCACTCTTAATCTTTGTTTTTATTCAGTCATATTTCAAAATTATTTCATTTCAATCAGATGTTCAGTCTGTTTAGTCATATTTCTTTTCAAGCAAGTTTGAAAGATGGCTGACTCAAATATCATAGTAGAATCCACTAAAAGCTTTTCTGACAGTTTATGGTTCAGCATAATACATAAAAAAATGATCTCTGTGTACTTCATCCAGAAATGGCTTAAATTCTCAGATCAAAAACACCATGTGGACCTCAACTGCATACTCAGTTGCTTTTCCAACCATTTTCATGGTTTTTCAGGTTGAATTTCTATTTTTGTATTATAATTAAAAGCTTCAGGTTGAAATAAGCATTTAGAAGTTCTATAGTCTTCTTAAAATTAGTATGCCAAAACTGATTGTGATTGTAAAATCTAATAAGCAGAAGGCCCACAAATGCTTGCCAAAGTAGCCAACATCAGTGAATTTTTATTTCATTTTAATCAACAAAGAATTGCAAATTGTCCAACTCTGTCATCAAGGAAATTCCCTCACTCCAGATTTTAACTAAGAATTAGGAAGATAACAGGCAAAACTCTCCATACAGTAGCACCAGTCAATGCAAGCCAGAGTAATCAATGGATGCATGAAGATATGAACATAAAACCCCTTTCTAGTGCCTGCTCATCCAATATCCCCAGACGAGTTTCTAGCTTGTGGCTTTTATCAGTGAGTAGGCACTATATAGGGATTTTATCTACAAACCTTCCTGTACCCATTAATTACTCTGTCATGCACTGAGTGATGCTACTATATAGAGAATTTCACCTCTGTGAAAAATAGCTTGTGTAAGCATAAAGAATTGTGATCATGTGATGTTTGAGGAATTAGGAAAATAATGAATTTTATAGCAATAGCTGCAACATTACTTGATGAACATCGAATAATAGTACAACAATAGGTGCCATATTACTACTGAATAAACGATTCAACCTGAGACCAATATTTAGATCTTTCAATGTCTACAGATCTCAAAATTCATGGATCTCATCCTTGTTGCTAAATAACATTGTATACTATATGAACAAATATATATCACAGTGTACATTTTTATTTAATTCAGAACTATTACAATAAAATAATTCTTCATAATATTTTTTGAGTTTGTTTAAATTCAAGATAAGTTCAAAATGAAATTTTTAATGAATTTCCCATAAGGTAATATGCAAAATTCTGTGACTTCCTGATACTCTTGCTATCTAGCTGATATAACAATTGTCTGTTACATGTAATAAATTGTCCCATATGTAGCCACTGGCTTCATAAATTTGCGGTTAAATTAAACGATTACCATACCAATGACATGATTTTTGTAAAATGTATTACAAACAAAAAGCAATTTCCCTTGGTGTGATTCAATATGAATGAATATATTCATTTAAATGTAGGTGAGTTTACTATACAATTCTTACAAATTACCTTTGCCCTGCTTGGTTTACTCCATGCTAATATAAGATTCCGGAGTATAGGATTTTCAAATTGATTCTAATTCTGAACTTTCCAGTTTACCTTTTTATGAACTCTCAAACAATAAAGTTATTCAATTATTTCATTTTTATAAATTTTAAAAATCCTGTAATAAATGAAATGTGCGCATCCTGGAAAATTACAAGACACCATTTTTTGTTTACACAAGTCCAGTAGGTAGTGATATTACTATCTAAATAGTACTTCTGCATAAATTATACATTTTTATTGTTTATTTAAAATAAATAAATCCTAAGATAAAATAGAAAAAGATCAAGCCTCTCATGTGGTCTATAAAATAGCATGCCCCAAATTAGGCTGCCAGGCATCTTACCATGGTGAGACTCGGGCTAACATCAATACAAGAATTTACCAACACAGGTATGCATACAACAGGGTTAAAAATAAAAATGAAGGAACATCAATCTTCTGGGACCACCAAGCAGCTACAGGCCATGTATTCGAACCCAGTTCTGCCCAAATAATTTGCACAGAGTGATGCCAAAAGAAAAGTCAAAGAAGCTTTTTACATAGCAAATGATCTCAGTGCCATTAATAGAAGAGAGGCATTCTTTGCTCTCTCCAAATAATGAACTAACTAATTAAAAATTCAAGCTCATTTGCATATGCGTACAATAAATCACAACAGTATTCATTTGTAAAGCTATGAGTATGAGATTTGAATACTAAATCTCAAAAGCGCTAAGCAGGCATATTAAACATTATAGTATAATTACAGCTTCACTAATGCATGTGAAAAAATTGCATATGTATAATTAAAATAATTACATGTAGTACATTTTAGCAGGTAGTGTATTAATTTATATATTTAAATTAATATTAAAATTTCTACACAATAAATTCACTATCCATGTCAACTATAAAGTTTTAATTAACATCATTGGAAAAAATTAGTTGACATTAATGACTTTGTTAACACAATTTGTTCTTGTAATGCATATTTACTGAGATACTGATATTAACTAGCTAAGTTTTCTTGAAGAACGATGTAAAAGTGTGAGTAAATGACCTTTTTTAAAAACTTATAATTATGCCAAACTAAACTAAATTATGACATTCTCAAAAGTCTGCAAAGTTGTCTGCCAGAAAGATTTTCATTCTACAGTGAATCGATAGTCATTGAAAATGATGATGATGATATTCAAAGCAGAAGCACTAAGTTAATATAATCTTAATTTGTTAGATATAATAAATAATGAAAGGCAATATATTTTACTCTATATAAATATCAATTTGTAATGTGCGTGTGTTTTGCTTTTAAATTTCTTGTTTTATTTTAAAAATATATTTATTGACATAATAAAATTTGTACAGTTGAATGTTATAATACACTTTGTTCATGTTGGCTCAATTCTATTGCTGGTATTGGCTTCTTCCATCAAGGCTGGCTTGGTAATGTGGGCATCCTAGGTCTGATAGATGCATGGCAGAGCCATTAACCACACTAACAGGTTAATGTATGAGTAAGTAGCAATCCATTCTGTTGGTATTGTCCACCCCTTTGAGGTTGGCTCTATAATGCTGATGTATCAGAACTGGTTTCCATGTAGTGTGGAATCATTGCCTCTCTAGCAGGGTCCAGCATGTTACATTATAGACTTCTTCATTTACGATAGGCACTATAATATCAATATACCAGGTCCAATATTCATGCAATGTGAGTCTGTGGGCCATACTAGCAGGTTCCATGTATTTGTAAATAAGAATCTATAGGATAATATCTTGTCCTTGTTCTGAAGAACTTTAAGCTTATCGAAAACTATGGCATTAGGGTCCGGAGCTGGTTGCGTAAACTTTGTCCTGCATCTTGTGTACCAAAGGGCGTATGTCAGGAAGGTATATAACCTGATAACTTGTAAAGTCTCCAGAGGAGAGACAACCCCTGATGTCCAGGATTTTAACATATTTCTTGTTTTAGTCCATTTAAAAAGTGTTAATTTACATAAAATCAGATTTAATTCATTTCTTCATTTTTTTTAGACTATTTTAATTATTTACAATTCACTCGATTGAAAGCTGGATCGCATATATATACAGACCGATATTACCCTCTCTTCCCAATTAATTTTTTTAATGAATAAAATGAAAAAAAGAAACCGTGAATTTCCTATCAATATGAGTAATCAAATAATCTATTGTTCCATTTTCAGTTTGCTTTTCAAGAAAAGCAAGAAACTGTAAAATTTAAATTGCCAATTAGCAAGATGAGATATGAAATTACATTTTTGAATAAATACACATTTAAAAAATTTGTGCTTGCATAGGTAAACAAACATACAAACATGAAATTGAAAGCAAGTCTGTCAAACTAAAGCGACCTCTGGAAATATGCACCATGATAAGCAAGAACAAATATTTACTATTGCGTTTGAATAACCCTTAAAGTATTATTTTACATGTAAATCTATTCGTGGAACAACCAAGTACAAAACAGGTTTTATTTGCAAGCTAGAATCATTTAAAGAAATTGCAGACAGCATCCTTTTCTAATATTAATGCCAATTTATTTACAACCCGGTTTAAATTATTGTAGTAATGTTTTCGAACTTGGTTGTTTCTAAATATGTTTACATTATTAGCAGTGGATATTTGATACGCCATTGTTTATTTAGGGGCTTGTTAAAAGTGTTAGCATATCTTATGTATATAAAAAAAATTAATATTTTCAGACTTACAAGTACATCAAAAGATTATATCAAATGATTTAAATATACATATAGATTAACACTTTTAAATCACAGCTATAAAAATTATAATACTCTGTCTAAAATTTATTAAATGATTAAATATTTTTTATTAAAGAATGAAATATTGATTTATTTATTTTTAATAAAAATATGAAGAAAAAAATTGTTTACGGAATCAGTAATAATAAATAAAAATAGAATCAAAATGCTTTCCTCCAACAGCACCTTTGACGACACTTGGAAACTCTTCGAGATTCCAATACTGCAGCAATAGTATAAGCGACAACTCAACCGCACAACTCAACCGCACGTAACAACATCCTAGCCCTAAAAAACCCTAAGATAAAATCATAGCATATACACAACCTTGTGCTTCAATATTAGACAAACATCACCCACAAAAAGAGAACTTTATGAACATTGAGATGGTCCCAACTGGGGCACATGAACAATCAAAACGCTTCACAGATCAAAGTTCCAATACAAACTTGTACACTTAATTGTAACTTGTAAATCACACTACAATTCGTTAAATAATTTTTTTTTTTTTGGAAAAAAAAAAATATCAAGTTTTCTGCTAAAGATAGATTAATTACCTAAACAATTCAATACTACCACCAAGTTATAATCTTAAATGAATATAGGTAGATTAGCAAAACAATTTGCTCTAACTGTCCCTCTCAGAAGAACAGTGAAGAAAATAGTGACAGATCGAGCCCTCCATTTATTAGATGGTGAAGGTTTTAGTAAATTAGTGGAGTTAATAGTTGACTGACTACCTGAATAAAAATTTTAGCCTTATAAAAATAATATCAAGTTTTCTTAATATAAATTCAAACCAATACATAGGTATTGTCTCTAGAAGAATTATGACTGTACTAGGATTTCTTTATATTGGCAAAGGTGACATTTGTAAAAAGAAAGAAGATATTCTGTGGACCTATGGAAAGAGAATTAAGGAAAAGATTAATTAAATGTTATGTGTGGAGTGTATTAATGTATGGTTGTGAGACATGGACATTGAGTAATAGAATTAAGAAACGACTGGAAGCTTTTGAGATGTGGACATGGAGAAAAATGGAAAAAATCAGTTGGGTGAATAAAATAACAAATGAAGAAGTTTTGAAAAGAGTTAATGAGGAAAGAAGATTGATTGAAAGTATCAAAGATAGAAAGAGAAACTGGATTGGACATATACTAAGAAAAGATTATAGTTTAATGAAAGATGTTTTGGAATGAATGGTGAGTGGAAATAAAAAGAAAGGACGGAAGAGATTGATATTATTGGATGATATACGAGATGGAAGGGGTTATGTGGAATTGAGGAAGTGGGCAAGAAAAAGAATGGAATGGAAGAATGGATGAACTGATGTAGTGACTACTCTCTGGACCTGTCTATTGGACAGACTACTATTGATGATGATATATGTTTTAAATACTCTTTTTTTTTTTACTTCACTCACACTTTTTATATCAATTTTAAATAATGTAAAGAACTTAAGCATTAAACCTATTTCAATTTTGATCTTTTAGAAACTTTCAGTAGTGTTATGCATTTGGTTCTTTAAACATTGTTTGACAATTGACATTTTCCCTAAATTAATGCAGAGAAATAGGGTTAATTATATTATTGTTGGAAGCATTAAATTTGAAACCAACTGTTGACTGTTGTAAAATAATTTGCATAAAAGCAATACCTAGCAATTCTATAATTTCAGATATCTTCTCTGATGTTTTTTAAATAGTATTGTTACATAACGCTCCATTTCATGTGCATTGCCCTTTCACACTTTTTATCAACTTTTTTAAAGTACATCTATTTTAAATTCACTTATAATAAGGTGACAACATACTTCTTATTTATTTATTTCTATATATGTGTATATATGTTATATATAGAACTTGCAAAATAAGCTCTTAACAAGCTTTGAGAATATCCCCAATCCCAGACTGGTTTCTGCTACTGGCATTGTCAGTGAGGTGCTAGGATATTCAAGCATAATTTTCAAAATACTAGGACAAACCCAGCACTTTATCTAATGTATAATTATTAAGTAGAAAATCTGAAATTTTCAAACATCCATATGTCTTTCAATCCAGCTTAAATAGCCATATGGGACTGAACTAAGTTCAGATACACTATATATTAATAGCTTTAGCAATATAAAATCATGAAAGCCTTAATAGCAAAAATAAAAATTTACAAAAAAAAATATCAAGTCAGATGTCGCATGACCTAATTTAATAAGCTTGTATTTACAAATGTTATATATAGAGCTCACAAAATAAAGCTCTTAACAAGCTTTTAGAATATCCCTAGAATATCCTAGTATTTTAACCTAATGCTTGAATGTCCTAGCACCTCACTGACAATGCCAGTAGCAGAAACTGGTCTGGAGTTGGGGATATTCTCAAAGCTTGTTAAGAGCTTATTTTGCAAGCTCTATATATAACATTTGTAAATACAAGCTTATTAAATTAGGTCATGTGACATCTGACTTCATTTTTATGTGTATATATATATATTGGAAAATTGAAGTTTACAATAGAGAGAATCTGAAGTTATAATGTACTACAACTGGACAGCCATTTGTAACAGTACAGCATATTAGGTTTGAATTATGTGGAAATGGGAAACCATCATCATTCCAAAATAAATAAAATATAAAATTAAATATAAAAGGGATGAGTATGAGAGATCAGCACAAAACAAACTATAAGTTCATCCAGCATTACACAAAAATAATCATTTATCATCATGAATAATTAACAACAATAAATCAACAGTCAATATTGTGACTATATTTGAAAGTGGTCCACTAAAGATTAGGTTAATCATGTAGTCACTGCTTTAAACCTAGGGCAGGAATACAAACAATAATTATTTGGATGCAAATACTTAAGTGCTACTACATCAAAACACAACAATAAGTCAAATAATGCTGAGTTACTAAAAACATCCTGATCATCATCAATGTTCTTTCCATTTAGTACCATTAATGTACTGGACAACTATAAATTAAATTTTTTAAAAAATAAAAAAATAAATAAATATAATGCATGAACTTTAAAAGATATCCCTTTTGTACCAATCAGGAATATCATCGTCTGTATGCCCATAATACTAAACATAAATGTCTACTTCTTATAACTGTTATGCACAAATCTAGATCAGGAAGCAAGAACTCTATAAACTATTACTGTGCACAAGAGATATATAAATAAATAAATAAAGCAGCTTATTATAATCACTTTCTACTATAACTAAATAGTTTTATTAGGATCATTAAAAAATCCTAGAACACTAAGCTGTCATGAAATAAGGTCACACATACTGCAATTGACAAAATGGTAATTGGATGGAATAAAAAAATTAAGACAAAAATATTTTTTAAAACAGCTATTTAATAACTAATTGACTAACAATAAATTTTTAAAAAATGACATAATAGTATGATTTTTTAACCATTCATTTCAACAAAAAATATATTTTTTCTAAAAATCATAATCAGTCAATTGATTTCTATTCATAAATTAACTTTTAATTAATTAAGTTATTTCTTTAAAATAAGTAAGAGTTGGAAAAACAACATTTAAATTAATTAATGTTTTGTTGAATTTTTAGAGAGGAAAATGAAGGACAAGAGAAAAGCATGTTTCAAAAAAATTAATTTTTTTAAAAACTATTTCATAATTTTGAAGAGAAAATTGACTGGATTTTAAAAAAAAATATGTTTCATAATTTGAAATCATTAACTTAATGGAAATATTTAAAATTATCAATTCCTTCAAAAAAATTATAACTTTTATGTAAAAAAAAATATTTTTTTTATTAATAAAAATATAGTGTGCACAAACAAAAAATACTTTCAACCATGAGTTTTTCCTGGTTTTCTTCTTGAAAGCTTCTACACATGAACATGATTAATTTGTCCTTTTCCAGGTGTGCAGTATTTCCAGGTTAAAAAATAACAAATTTTATCAATTTCTTTCCACTAAAATTTCCAGGTGACACCAGCACATACAGAGACTCAAGCTCTTGGTTGAGGACATAAGGTAGTTTCTTCTCTACATCTTATTCCAGTGGGGGCAGGTTACACGGAGGAAAATGATGTCTAGCTTTTAGATGAATTTAGCACATGGTTTTCATTGTAGAAATCATTTTTGAACTAAACTTATAGTATGCTAAAAGCTTGATTAAAACTTCTGCTATTCTATGAAATAGCTTGATTAAGATTCCTGATGTATTATGCAACAGCATGGTAAAAACTTCTGCTTTTCTTTTTTAACAGCTGGATTAATACTTGACTATTCTCTCTTCAACAGCTAAGTTAGAAATATCTTCTTACTAGACACTTGGGTCTTCTGACTTATTCACACACCCATTATTTTTTTTCTATAACAATCTTGCCTACAAGCCAATCACAATCTGTCCTTAACATTAAAGTTTTTATAACAGCCAATGAGATAATTTTTATAAATACAATTGTTCACTATTTCCCTCCTTAATCATGGACATTGAAAAACAAGTCAAGAACCAACTACATAAAATTCTTCACATTACTTTCTAATTAAAAAAAAATCTTGCAAAAGAAAAACAAGATAATCAGTTAATTGCAATGATTTGATTTTTTTGCATTGAAGAGAGATAAAGAGAAAAAACAACTCCGACTAACTAAAAATAAAATTTACCAAAAGTATAAATATCTTTTTTTTTCTTTTTTAAAAATACTATTAAAAATAAAACTTTATCTCTCTTTTAATGTTAAAATTAATATTTATTAAATAAATTTCAAAAAAGAAAGAATTATTTTTTCTCTTATTACATTTTCATAGTTCAAATTAAAACTACTAATAATTATAATTACTGAAAAGAGGGGTGAAAATTTGTTTACATTCTTTTAAAATTTTCTTTCCCTTCTACACTCATTTATAACTCTTATTAAAATATTTACATATTAAAATCATATTATTATTTAATAAATTTAATGTTTGAGAACTCTCATACTATCATTTTGGGACCTAAAATATTTAGTTATTATTATTATTAAAAATATGCTTGGAAAAATTCAATATTATTTTCTGCATTAATTAAATAATTCTATACTTAAACCTGAGGAACATGTTGCCAGCTATCTAATTATTTTTAATGCAGCTATGTAGCTAACTTGTTACAAAGTGTATATATACACAGAAGGTTCATGTTGATCACATATTCATTATCTAAGGATTTAAAGATCTAGTCAAATAATTACAGAAAATTTTAAGCACACTTTGCCACCATTTGTAAAACCATAAAAAAATTCATTTGAGTGATTTAATAAGTTATTTTCTATATGTTAGAGAATGCTGATAAAAGCTTTAAAATGCTTTATAATATAGTACATATATATATTCAAATTATTTAATATGATTCTAGTAATGCCCTGTGCAATGAAACACAGTCATAGAGTGGCATACTTAAAAGCTATAAATTCTAGGATGTATTCTTAATTAAATTATACATTTCAAAATTTTTGTTTGGTGAATTGCATACCAGCCTTCTAAGCAATAAGTTTATAAGTATGATATTATTATACTAATTAGTAATAATAAAGAAAAATACTTTCTTTTTAATTATAAAATTATAAGAAAGATACAAAAATATTAATTTTTTTGTTTTGTTTTTTTACCTATGAATAACACCATAAATTTTTTAAACCCTAAATAAAAACAATAAAATGTTGAAGACAATGAAAATATATTAATCAATAACAATAAAATGTTTTTTTTATAAAATTCCTACATGAGATCAAATCGCAAGTGTTTATCAGTTGTTATTTTTAAAACTTTTTATTTACATTATAATCTCTGTTGATTTGTTTGTTAGTTTGTAAACACTTCATTTAAGTTAGAATAATTTTAAAATCAAAGTTTAATAATTTATCCAAATTTAGTACATTTCTTATAAATCAGTGGCAATGCAATATGACACTAAAATATTTTAAGTAGGTTCCTTAGTTTCTTAAGAAATTCACTTAATTAATTTCTGGACCCCCAACATACTTTTCTTTCAAGTTAAATATAAAAACTCCAAGTGTGGTGGAAGAAAAAATTTTTAGTGCAAAATAAGCAAAAGCTTTGATTATAAAATATTTTTATAGCTATTATTTTTAATTGCAAATCTCTCTTCTCTAATTCAACAATAAAAAAAGATTAAAATATCTTTAACTAATATTATTGCTCAAACATCAATGTGAATTTTATTTTCCAATAAAATTTGTCTTATTGGTGCTTTTTAAAAATCAATCAATGTTTTTAATCTGCAATAAAATGAATTCGGGTTTTTAATAGTTTCTTTTTTATTTTTTTCTGTATTTATTTTTTTTAAGAAATATATTCCTTTATAAAGCTTATAGTTTAACAAAATGTTAAGATATGATATATTAAAATAAGTATTAAAGATTTAATGTGGCCCAATTATGCACAAAGCTTATTCATAAAGGAATATGGTCCAATTATTTTTAAATTTTCTTTAATCAATTAATCTTAATCAATATGATCACTATTTTTATACCTTATATAAAATTCATAATAAAAATTTGAAACAAATTAATCTAAATTAATTTTTCAAATAGTTTTAATTAAAAAAAATTGAATTTAAATAAAAAGATATACATTTTATAAAAAAAAAAAAATCCTTTTTGATTTTTTTTTTTTGTCTAACATTTGGGTAATTATATTAAAATATGTAATAAAGCACTGGCAGACACTTCTTATAGTTCAGTTTTTGCACAGCACTGCACTTCACCTGGTCATGATTGCCAATCTAGAGATCCAGTGGTGTTTTGCAGAGAGTGACATGATCTCAAAAGAAGGATAAAAGAGGCGTACTTTATCACTAGAGATAATGATGCCATAAATATAAAAGACTCTTGCTACAAAATATTCAGGAAATGAAATATGTAACTATCACATTTGCATAAATTTACATCACTCTTAATCAATATACTTATATTTTTACAAGATGGCTATGAATATGAGGGCTCTGACCCTCAAAAGCACTTAGCCATGTAATTAAAAATATAAAAAATATAAAAAAAATTATTTGTCTTCAGCTTTGTGTGCTTGTGTGTGTTAGCGCATTTTTTTTTACACTTTAGAACAACTAGCCACAAAGTTTAAACTGTTTGCTCTTTAAAATATTAAAAGTAAATTTCAAATATTAAAAAAACATAATTTATTGTAAATATAAATGAATATATATTATTAATTATTGCTCTTATCAAATGTTATTTGATTTATCTTATACATGATTTCTGTATTTCTTTTATGCAAAAAAAAATCACGTTAAATAAAATCATACATTAAAAAATATGAATATTAAAAAAGTACTGAATTAGAAATGGAACATCAGATATACTGTATAAATCTCTTCAAAAGTGATTAATCCACAATAGTTATTCATATATTAATTGTTATATTTAATTATCAACCTTGTCTCTGGAAATTGTACAAATGTTATTTCTCTTATGTATTTAGCTTTTTAATGGCATATTCAAAAATCTATGAGTTCATTTTCTTATAACTGGTTGTAGCAAACTTTACTAGCTTTATATTCTTTTATAATAAAATCAAATTATCATTTGTGCTTTAATTGAAAGTATGCATTTAATCATGCTTGTTTACTTTCTTTAAGAACCAATATATTTTTAGAAGTATTCACTAACCTATAATTAAAGTGCATTAATATTTTGTCTAATCTTTTTTTCAGTATCGTTTTATATCCAAAGACTTACAGAAAATATTACAGTTTGAACACTTATCTGATTCTGATACATCTAAATATTTTTATAGATTTGTCATTATAACTGAATCAGTCTATAATAAATCTCATTGCTTCTGTATTGTTATTGTTGACTAAAACCCCAAAGAGGCAATATTGTGAATTTTCAGTACTTATGTATAATCCTTTACAGGGACCTCCAATATTGCTGACTAGAAATTGTCATATTTAATATTTCCTTTTATTTATTTATTTTCATATTATTCTAAAAATAGAAGAAATTACACCAAAGTATGAGAATTGATTGTAAATAGAATAAATTTAATATGATTTAAAGAGCAATTAACTGAATAAAAAAAATGTGATGAAACAAAGTAACAAATGTGGATTATTCACATCAATGGACAAAAATCTCTAATAGCCAGCAACATTACCACAAATGAATCTTCTTATTTGTGCAGTCACTGACACAAAACTCACTAAATAGGATTTCATGTGTTGTCACACAGTTCCCTGGTGCATGTTTTCTGTCAATGGACGATCCCAAATATTAATCATTTTGGGAAAATGTTACAATAAATAAATAAATATTCTCACTGACAATCTTAAGCTAAACATGTAAAAAAAATCATGATAATATTCAAAACATGTAAATGTTTCATGTTGTAATCTATATATATATAATAATTAAAGTTTATAATTCTGTGAAAAAAACATAAACAAATACTTGACACCCCTCAAAAGTGATATTTTAAAAAAAACCTGATCAGCTCCAGATTATGGGATTATCCCTAAGTACCGAATTTTCTTATATCTTCAACTTCAATTTTAAACTTTTTGATTTTAATTATAGATATGGTATCATTGGTGTACTTCAATTTGATGGTGTTTCTTCTGCCAAACTTTAATCTGCATTTGTTTTTTATCTATTCAGACCCCCTTTAATAAATAGTAAAACAATATAGTCCTAATTTATTTTGCCAATTTCCATTAAAAAGCTTTTTAACGCGGGTTAATTTAAAAGAAATTTTTATAATTGGGGGGTTAAAAAAAAAATTTTTTTTTTTTATTTTTTTTTTTTTTTAGGGGGGTTTATAATTAAAATTAAAAAAAATATTATATAATTTAAAGTTTAAAATAAGAAAAAAGGTATAATTTATAATGTTTATAATATGCAAATATTAATTTGAAAGCACTTTGCATATAAAAATATATTTACTACTTCAAACAAGTTTGAAAAAAATATTATTACTTTTCATCAACAATAAAAAGATGAATTATATTTTTGAAATAATATTAGTTGTTATAATATAAGTAAAATTTACAATAATCTAGTTACATTCAAAGATCAGCCTTTCAAGATAATTATACATGCGTCTTCTGAGAGTGTTAAATAATAAATGAATACTTCACTCTACAATACAAGATAAATGCTATATCTTGAATGAAGAAGAGAGTATTCATTTATTTAACACTCTCAAAGATGCGTGCTCAATTAGCTTGAAAGGCTGATATTGGAATGAAATATAATTGCAAGCATGGCGCTAGATAAAAAATATTTGCTTATTTACTCATAATTAAGTTTCAGTAAGAATGATGTCTAGTAAATTCTAAGTAATTACACGGGCGTCATTCAATCAAAAAACATCGTAAATAGTAATTTAAAGTGAGAATCTATTCACGCTCTCTTCATAAGTTCTTCAGATTTGCTCATATAAAATAATTTGAGTCGTAGGAATAAGAGGGATTCTTTTTATTCCTGCATAAATGCTATATCTCGAATGAAGAAGAGAGTATTCATTTATTTAACACTCTCAAAGGCGCGTGCTCAATTAGCTTGAAAGGCTGATATTGGAATGAAATACAAGATATAGTATTTATGCAGGAATAAAAGGAATCCTCTTATTCCTACGACTCAAATTCTTTTATATGAGCAAATCTGAAGTACTGTTGAGTAAAGCGTGAGAGTAGAATTCTCACTTTAAATTACTATCTACGATGTTGGAATGAATGACTTCTGTGAAATTGTCTAGAATTTACTAAACGTCACTCTAAGTGAAACTTAATTATAAGTAAATAAGCATTTATTTTTATATGACGCTATGCGTACAATTGTATACATTCAAAGATCATTAGCTTGAAAGGCTGATCTTTGAATGTAATACAATTACATGCATAGCGTCATATAAAAATAAATGCTTATTTACTAATAATCTAGTTAATAATGAATAATAACTCTATTCAGCAGTACATTTTATCCCACTTGATAATATTAAAGGCAGTTATACTTAGCAAGGACCTCATGTGCAATGATATAATATTTATCTTCTACATAGATCGTCTAGGTTTGAATTTAGATCTAATAATTTTTTTTAATAAGTTCAGGATATTTTGGCGGGTAGCTATCCTACAATCAACTCAGCTACTATGTAACATTAGCCAATAAATATTTACTAATTCTAGTTACAAGCTAAAACAGGGACTGAAAACAGTGCAAACCTTCACTACCCAGCAAATGATAAACTTCGTGAGTACTGCCATCAGTTAGAGATATCTTGTACCTGCAGTACCTTATTTAAAGACTGTTTTATCTTACATTATTCTTGAATTACATGAATTATTTATTTTTAAGCTTCAAAATAATTATATTTAGTTATAATAATAATCTTATTATAATTTGTAATAAAAAACTCAAACTCACCTTTTGGAAATTAATATCTCAATTCCTTTTAACTAGGTAGGCAATGGCAGTATACTTCTCAAGTAGTTTTAATTTTGCTTATATAATACAGTATTCCATAAAGCGTAATAAGATTGCCACAACTAATAAAACAACAATAAAAGAAAATGTTAATAATATCCTTAATTTCAAAGAAATGCAGAAATGAATTATCATAACCTTATATGTTATAAATAACAAGAATATTTAATATAAATATAAACATAAGCAAGAGTATGTGTATACACTTCCTAAATAATAATTTTAATACACCTGGGTCTCTTTTTATGCGGACTTATTTAACACGATTTTGAAGTTACGTGATTCACGTTATACCGGAAGTCGAACTCTGATAATGTGCTATTACTGTAAATAATAAATTTCGCGCACTTAACGTTATATTGAAAATACTGTAATAGCACATTAGTATTGGAATTCGACTTTCATGTTAGTAATTTCAATATTTTCAGTGCTTTATAATAGTAAGATTTTATGCAATAATGAAATTAAAATCATGATTTCCACATTTTATGTATACACGCATTAAATTTTACAAGATTATAATGTAAATTTGTTCAAACATTGTGCGTGTTAATTTTGCATTTTAAATCACATTCTGTTTTTGCTTTTTAAAAAAGAACGTAATCAATTATTAATCATTTAGTGTCCGCAAGTTTATTTTTAAAAGGTGAGTAATAACAGTGGGCACAATTAAAATTGAAAAGTAAGACAAAAATAAGAATTTAATTTTTAGTTGTTAGATTAATTACTAATTACATTGTCACCAGAAAACATATTAACACAACATGAGAGGGGGGGGGGGGAGTTTTTCATCTTGTGAAGAATCTGATTTTTTTATCAGTTTGCAAACGAACCTTCTTTCCCGGCAAATAGCGATAATAATTAAAACATGTATAAAAAAATATAAATTACTGTAAATTATGCATAAAAATATATTGTTTTGAATAAGATTAAATATTATAGTTAAAAAAAGTTTGTCTTGTATCAATTTTTTTCAAATTTGAAATTTTTTATTAGTCATATTTTATTTCCTTTTTTTTTTTTTGCGCAAATTTTAAAGTAATTTTACATTGGTGCTTTGCTTTTTCGCGATTTTTGAAAAATCACAGTCCGTATCCCCCCTTTTTCAAGGTAAGTTACGTCTATTTTTGCACGATTTTGTTTGCGTGTGTTTTCTGAGGAACCTATCTACCGCGTAAAATGAGACCCAGGTGTATATATAAACAATAACACAAAGAAATAATTATATATATATAAACATGTTATAAAAAAGTTGCATAGTGCAGTTGCAGTATATTTTCTTGCAATATCCATGACCTGGGTTCAAATCTGGATCTGAAAATTGATTTAAAGTTTTTTATGTTCCATTCTGTCTAAGAATATTTCTTTGAGATAGAAATTCCATATCCAATCCAGATAACCATCCAAAATTGATTACTAAATGGGTATCTAATATATTTTAATAGAAGAAACCAAATTAACTGATTGAGTTGTCATTTGAGGATCATGTGACATCCAAGCAATAGAAATGACAATTAAACTTCAATCAGGTAACCATTAGTTTTTTGAATATATCACTTGAAAAAACGTTAAAACTCTAAATACTCCAAAATGCAAACCTGATAGGTAATGACTTCACTTTCATTATTCTTTTATAAGTAAATATTGGAGAGATATTTCTTTTAAAGTGATCTATTTTAAACCTGTTTTATCCTACATATTACTTATAAACGTTTCAAATGGTTTATTAGTTTATAAACTGTATTTAACAATAAAGATTTTAATAGTGGGATGTAAAATAATATAAATAGAAGATTAATTTATCTCTTTAACAGAAATGAAAATTAAAATGTCATTTTCCAATATTTTTTTTTCCAAAACAACTTTAATGGGACTATTCATGTTACATGAGCTAAGTAAATCAAAGAGTCCAGGTAATCTTGTCACCTTATGCTGGCATTGTAGCACTAGATGGATGCATCATGGTGTAAGTGTGGGTGCTTTGAATTTCTCAAGGTGAGTATTCATCTGCTTGGGAAGGAGACGCTTGTCCAGGTGTCTCTGAAAAGCCATTCAGGAGCCAACAATTTATCTCTTTGTTTTATCTTGGTGAGTAGCTTGAGGAAGGTCTGGAAGACATTGAGATTTTCTTGTGTGAAAATAAGCTCACACCTGGTAATCCAGATTGCAAATGTGAAGAAGATGGACAATCTGATGAGGGAGAAGGTGCCATTTTTGATGACATGCTTAATGGATATGTTTTGGGTGTTGGTTGTGTTCCCTTCATAGATAAGGTGCCGAATCTGACTGAGATAAGGGTAGGTGAGTAATACATGCTGAATAGTTTCTTCATCTGATGACCAGATTTGGAAAAGGGTGTTGAGGCATGAAAATCCCCTCTTGCACACCAGGAAGTGGTTAGTGGGCAGAGAGGAGAGATTCAGCTTTACAAGAAAGTCTATGTGTTGAGGTTCCAAATACCATCTCTT
This sequence comes from Epiperipatus broadwayi, assembly GCA_028023455.1. Taxonomy (NCBI): domain Eukaryota; kingdom Metazoa; phylum Onychophora; class Udeonychophora; order Euonychophora; family Peripatidae; genus Epiperipatus; species Epiperipatus broadwayi. The sequence goes on from JAQFVV010000169.1 coordinate 341,927, forward strand.
GGCCTTTTTGATTAGCAGTTTGTTGTTCATGCCAAGCTCTGCTTGGAGAGGTACTTGGCTGGGGTAAATCAGCTTGTATGTCTCCCAATAGGTTCTTTTGTTTGGTAATGTTGGAGCTGTTGGGTTTTCAAATTTTTTGATGTGGGTCCAGATGTCAGTGATCCACTCACTTTTGAATGGTGGAGGAGTGTCTGTGGGCTCAACCAGAAAGATGACAGAATCATCTGGTGCCTCCAGGAAGGCACTGTGCATGGAATTGAAGGATTTTTTTGCTAGAAAGTGTTTAATGATTGTTATAGCTCAAATAATATAAAATAACAATAGATAATTTATGTAATTGTAGGGTTACTTATATGACTACACACATGTTTAGAAATTAAAATTTGAAGTTAATGTATAAAATCTTTCATTAAATTTATCAATAAAATTTTATTTCTATTTGTTGTGAAATCATGCAAACTCAACATAAACTTATCTTCAAAGAATGGATTTTTCCTTATCGTAAGAAACTGGCCAATAATATTATAACAATAAGAGACAATAAATGGTCAATGGCATAAATAGGACAATTGGAGAGCATACATATTAAAATATACACAGCATTTTGAGTTAAATCATTCTCTCTTCTTCAGATGATACTGATATATCCAATGATTGCATTAGCATGGGAATCAAACCTGAAGATTTTGATTTTTGAATATTGAATTTTAAAGTAATGTTCTAACTATCTGACCTATTATATTAAATGCAACAGTCAGAAGAAATGGGATATGCTTAGCTGTGAAGTTCCTTCTGATTTTTTTGTCCAAAAAGTAAAGTTAATTTATGCCTTCCAGACATTATGTATTGTCACACTAGTTTGACTTATAGGATTATATGCCATTGTCATGTGAGAAACTTCTTCGAATTTTCTTTTTTCTCATTGCCCAATATTTTTATATTTTTCCAATCAAATATATGTTCATTGGCACATATATGGCCTGCTACTTTAGACATATCTGTTTTCTCTTTCATAATCATCAGTTTGTGCTCTCTCAATCATTTTTCAATGGAGTGACTACTCACCAATATACATAGCTTCCACAATCATGTGGTATTTCGTAAATGCAGCTCTTCAGCATTTCAAGCTCAGGCTTTGTAGTTGTTAGAATTCCTGAAAGTGTGGTATGACTCTAAAAAGTTACTCTGATATTATACTGATTGCTGATTGGCTTAAGTTTATCTGGTATTCCTTGTATGTATAAATACACTACTAAGCATCACATGACCACCATTTCTTATGCTTGCTCATAAACTCTTCATACAGTAGTGCCATTCAGTGCAAGCCAGAGTAATCAATGGATGACAGAAGGCTTGTGCATAAAATCCCTATCTAGTGATGACTCATCCAATATCCCCAGAATGGTTTCTAGCTTGTGGCTTTTATCAGTGAGGAGTCTTGGATCTGAGAGTTCTGCAACTAGATCCCAATGTTCCAGATCCAAAGTTCCTCATTGATGAAACCCACAATCTAGAAACTAGTCTGAGGATATTGGATGGGTAGGCACTAGATAGGGATTCTGTATTGTTTATATTATATATATATATATATATATATATATATATATATAGCTTTCTGGGTTTTTATAGGTTAATGGAGAAAACTTGTTTAATCTCAGAAGGATTGTTAATTAGTAGTAATTGATAGTTTCCTTGCAACATCAAAAGATAAAGTTATCTCTGTTTACATGGATATCACCTCTTAATTATCATTCTTTATCAAACCAAAAACCTATGAAATAACCTAATTCAATATATATATATATATATATATATATATATATATCACCCAACAATAACCACAGCTTAAATAAGCCACAGAATCTATGATCTGCTTCAAGGTCTAAATTTGTTCCATTTATGGATAGTTTATGAACATTTTTAAGTAGTTATACTTCATTAAAAATTCAACTAACTTCTGCTGCTGATATATTTTTATTATAACTGACATCATCAAATACCTGCAAACCAGTTAATTATGCATCAAACAAAGCAACTCAATTTCTATTTAAATATTATATTATATTCAATTTGCTATTTAAGTTTGCACCTGCTTATGATTATATATGAATTACACAAGATAGTTAATATTTTGGATGGTCATTTAATGTGCAATGTCATTAAAAACACAAAATGACCATCTGAAGTATTTAAGATGATTCCCTGTTAATCTTCTATCACATTTTGGCAATATCACCAAGCATGCTTAATGTGAAGGAAGAGTAATAATTGAGATGGTCTATGTCAAGAAAATATTGCATCTTTTGAAAATGTTATGGGAAGATATTGCCCAAAACTATAAATTATCCATTGCTGATAAATGAAATGAAAATTTCTTCCAAATATTATTGATATATCAAATCTAATAGTACCCAAGAGTTTGCCACAAATGGGAGAGGCTGTGTGCTGCTTGCAGATAAGAAATAAATCAGTTCTGTAGTTGTGATTCTGCCAAATTCAGTCAAAATGCAAATCAATTCTGAACATATCATATTATTACATAGCTAAAATTTTTGCAAATATAAATATAGAATTTCAATGGAAGATATAGCTAAACCCCACAGGGAATCAAATCTATCTGGTCTCCAATTTATGATAAGGATGTCTGAAATCATCATTCACGATCATTATTATTTTCATCCATTATTTATCCATTACAGGATGAAAATCCTTCTAAGTTCAATCCATCTTCTCCAATCTCTAGCCTCAAATCTCTATATCACCCAACACACTTCTTTATTTCATCCATCCATCTCACATGTGATATCTTTCTAAGTCTTTTACCATTTCTAAAGCTTGTGATTCCATCTAATAATTAATATATTTGACAATGATATAAATAAATCATCCTTTTGTGCCAATTTCTGTTCTCTTCCCTTCAATGCATGTTGCCAAACATTTTAAATTTCACTACCACCGCAATAAACTGGAAATGAGATTCCATGCATGGACCAACAGTTGTAAGATTCTTTGTAACATACCAACTAATAATAAAATAGCTATTATAATATTCTTTACATATCTTCCATGCTAGAAACAATGCTGTACTCTTAATAATATTAATTCATTTAACATGAAATATAATTTAACAGACTGATTTCTCTTAAACCTGTTTTCTCTTTTATTTTTTGCAGATTGGTGTCAATATTAATAATAGATATTATCATTAGATTATAATACTAATTTGCATGTTGCTAAGTTACTTTTTTTTACGCAGCCACGTGTATACATATATACACATGCGCACAGATTTATGTTATAAAAGAAAATTGATTCATGTGATTATCTGCACTCAGATCACGTGTTCATGCAAAACAAATACTATAAATTTTTATTAAGTTAATTTAAAAAAAGTATTCTTCATATTTTTTTCAATAAAATTCTAAAATAAAGCAGTAGAAATGGAATATATATTAAAGAATGCCAATAAAGGTTAAATATTGTGAAAGAGAGATCCATCATTTTAGAAAGTTCATAGATGACCAGAGAAAATGAGCCTCAAGAGAAACATTTCAAAATGTACAGAGATTATCTTTATCAATTTATATACCTCTGCTCTGAGTAAGAGAACTCCATATCACATCTCAATTTAAATCTTTAAATAATGATAAATTAAATTCTGACAGTTCAATACAATATTGCTTTTTATAAAAAAATAATAAAAATGAAAAAGAATTAGTGGATCATTATTAACTAAAATATATATCTTAGTGTGCATGAATAAACTATATGCATATAAAATCATCAAACTTTAAAAAAATAATAATGACTATAATAATTCTTAATTTTTCCCCCCATGTGTCAAAGCATCAGCTGGGAAGCGAACCGGGACAACTTCTTGTAAGACAGCTGTGCTAACCACTCGCCCACCGACGCTTGACTAATTCTTCATATTTATACTATAAATTCTGTTAATGTAAAAATATTTTGCAAAGTAAACTAATTTAAGATCTTACATTTATTATTTACTTAAATATTTAAAATGTAACTATTAAAATTAAAATAATTATATGGTTATTTTTTTCTTGGAGAGGGATGGTGGTCATATGACGTTCAAACACTCATTTGACAAATTGAGTGCAACATTTCCTTTTAATTAACTAAACAGATTTTTGTTCTACTTTACTCATTATTTTGAAATATGAATTTTTTCTACAGTACAGGCTTTTTCATACCTGCACTTATATATGTAATATATAGAGGGTTTGAATTGAGACTTTCACACGATCTTGACCCATCCTTGCTATCTCATACCACTGATACACTTGATATTGCTGATTATTTATCTTTTCGACATGTGTGTGATCAAGTGTATCAGTGGTATAAGATAGCAAGGATGTTTAAGGATCATGTGAAAGTCTGAGTTCAAACCACCTTTACCGATTATTATAAAGTGCTGAGAACTTTGAAATTATTCAAACGGAAGTCAATCTCTGAATATAATGCGCTATTTCTTAAATATTATAAATCTCCACACACTCTCCTGCCGGTAAGAATTTAAAAAACGTAAGTGAATCATTTAAGTTTAGAGTAAATTCTATATACACCAACTCTTACAGACCACGCTTAAATCAAGGCTTGAGTCTATTGTGTACCCGATGTTATAATCAAATATTAAATAGATTTGTACAATTGAATATTTGACTATAACATCAGGCACATAATACACTTAAGCCCTGATTTAAGCTTGGTCTGTAAGAGTTGGTGTATATAGAATGTATGCTCTAAACTTAAGTGATTCACTGAAGTTTTTTAAATTCTTACCAGCAGGTGGGAGAGTGTGCAGAGATTTATAATATTTAAGAAAGAGTGCATTCATTTTTAAAAAAAAATAAAACAATAAAAATATTTTAATATATGATTTGCATGCAAATATGATTTATATATAGATGATCACATGAGTTGCTTTTCTTTTATAATAAAAATGTATACATATATGTAAATTAATTAAGAAATGGAATCACTGTTATATATACGAAGTTAAATTCACAGTCAAGTTGTACTGATGTGCAGCAACCAATCAGATTGGTTTTGCAGGCTGGATGAAAACAATAGCAAACTTATCCTAGCTACTACTAATCAAAATGAAGTTTGCCATTGTAATCATTCACCCTGCAGACCGGTCTAATTGGCTGTGGATTTAATTTTGTATATATAATGATGATCCCACTGTTAAAAATATTAAATTTAAATACGAATACATGTATATAAACTGTAAAATAATTTAGCAATAGGTTGTTTGGCAAAGAGTACTAGGAAATGTTTGATTTCATTTGAATTCAATATTTTGTGAAATTAGTCCAACACTGATTATAAATTGACCACATTATGCACAACTGATATTGTTGGATTTTAAACTGATACAATAATATATTGGATTATAAGAAACAAAGTAGACCAACGAATACCAGAACAAAAAATTTGTTTTCAAGAATTGAGCAGATCAATCTAAAGATCATATTAACTCTTCTGATGATGCTTACGAGACCTTTTGTCGATGATTGACATCACTCTAATTCCGTTATTTTTAATGCTAGGATAGCCATTTTACAGTCATTCATTAGGTTTTTAAAAGTTCTGTAAGATGCTGCCATCTTCTGAATTATTTTACAAGTAAAAAATCAATAAAACTGTCGGTAAACCTAAACAAAAAAAGAAGTTTGTCAGTGATTGGCTCTCAGCCATCAAAGACATTCTGATTGGCTGGCAAGGACAAAGAAACCGCCTAATCAAAGAAGAACGCTAAGATTTTCAATTCAAAAATAATAAATCAATGTTTTAGACCATTATAAAGTATACTTTGAGAAATTATGAATTATTTAAGTAAAATAATGCTAAAAATTAAATTATTTAAAAAAAATATTTAAGATTTTAGCAAAAAAAATATGTACTTTTTCGTAACGTAAAACTGAAAAAAAAAACATTTACATCAGCAAACTCTTTTTATTTGTTACTAAGTTTAGCTTTTAATTTTGCTGCTATGAAATATTTCTACAATAAACAAATAGAAATTTATTTTTGAAAGAACTTTCGTTCACTTTCATAACCTGACAAATTATTAATATACTTTTTACAAACGAATCTAAAGTGAATATGATATTAAAAGGTTGAATATATTTTGACAATTGACTTTGTCTTGGCCAATTAAAAGTCTTGATTTTTAACTCACTTGGGCCAGTAATATAATTAGCGGTTAAAAGATTAAATTAAAAGTTTGAAATTTTCAATTAAACAAAATGGTCAAGCATTGTTAACCGAGAGGTCATCGCAGCCGCCTTGCAAGCAAGTAGTTGGTTGCAGATGGTTGTGGGTTCGTCTCCCGGCCGATGCTATGACATATGAGAAAAAAAAAAGAACAAAATATATATTATTAGAAATAAAAGAGATAAAGTTAGGTTTTAATGGAACAAGATAAAAATGGTGTAAACATGAGATAGGGTTGTTCTTGATTTAATAAAAAATGTAATATATAAATAAATAAATAGGTATCAGAATGAAGAATAGATATTTATAAAATAAAATTACAAAAACTGTGGATTGTTTTTGAATATAGAAACTACACCCATGGCAATGAATATGGAAATTCACTTACATGAGTGAAAACAAAACACAAATTTTTATAAGAAAGATGTGGCATTTATGTTTCAGAATATTATATATGAAAAGTTCCATCTGATAATAATAGAATTTTGTTGCATAATAATTTAGAATAGATTTAAAAGCAGTATAAAGAATGCATGTAAATTTTTTGGAGCTAAAACTGATTTAGATTTATAAAATATACAAATAAAGCTGATTTTAAGAAATAAGTCAATAATAAACAATGAGGATTGCCAATTCCTCAACATGCTTTGTTAAAACTATCCTGGCACCTCCCTGAGGAGTGCCAAAGCATGAAACCATGGTCAGGGGTTTGGGGTGGGGGGGTTTCTGAGAGAGAGATTTTAAATTCTTTCTCTGGCTAAGCATTTAACACAAAGCTTGTTGAGAAATTGGGAATCCTCATTGTTTATAACTTACAAGCTTAAGAGAATAGGGTCATGTGATCTATGCCTCATATATATAAAATAAATTTTTAAAAATAATTTCAATATTTAAATAATTGAGCAGAAAGAAATTAACCTCTGATCTTGTATTGTTTTTGTAACTGTTATAAATATCTGTGCGCTCACCCATCCATTAGTTTTAAAAGTTTAAGTGAATCACTTAAGCTTAGTACATATTCATATATACACCAGCCCTTACTTCCCCTGATTATACCAGAGCTTAAATCTATTGTCTATCTGATGTTGTAATTGACAATTGAATTATACAAATTTAGTTAACCTACTACAGGAGAAATGCAGTCTCATTTTTAATTGCCTGCAATTAGATGGTCAGTAAGGGTTAGTGTATATACAAATATGGTCTAAACCTTAAATGATTCTCTTAAGCTTTTAAAGCTCGTACTGATGATTGAGTGTATGGAGATTTATAATATTATGAAATAGCACATGATCAGAGGTTACCTTCTGCACTATTATAGATTTTCAGCACTTAATAATAGAAGATTTATATTTAAATAAATACATGAATTTAATAAAATATTAAATAAGAAATATAATTTCAAATACAATATAGAAATTATTTTAAAGAAAGAAAACTAATATAAACTTAATAAACATCACATGATCACCATCTCTTATACTACCACATAATTGTTGTAAACAAAGGCAAAACACTCCATACAGTAGTGCCAGCCTGTGCCAACCAGAGTAATCAATGGATGCCAGAAGGCTTGTGCATAAAATCCCTATCTAATGCCTACTCATCAAATATCCCCAGACTAGTTTCTGACTTGTGTCCATCATCAGTGAGGAGCCTTGGATCTGAGAGCACTGCACCTAGATCTTAGGATCTAATGCAACCCTTCAGCAGCTACCTTTTAACTCTACTTTACTACAATTTCAATTTCATTCTCATAGTTTTGTAATAGAGTTAAAAGGTGGCTGCTGGAGGGTTGCATTAGATCCTAAGATCTAGGTGCAGTGCTCTCAGATCCAAGGCTCCTCACTGATGATGGCCACAAGCCAGAAACTAGTCTGGGAATATTTGGTGAGTAGGCATTAGATAGGGATTTTATGCACAAGCCTTCTGGCATCCATTGATTACTCTGGTTGGCACAGGGGGGCACTACTGTATGGAGAGTTTTGTCTTTGTTTATAAACTTAATAAGATATGAGAAAGATTTTAAAAAGTAAAATTATTGCAATATGATAATTTATAAAATGATATAAAAATTATAATGAAGGCAAAGTAAGATGTGATGTGAATCAGCTATAGATATATAAATATAATTAAAAAGTAATGAGAAAAAAAAACAGAGAAATAGCAAAATCAAATAGCTTTGATTTTATATAAATAAAAAAGTTTAGCATAAATAATATGTTATTAATATAAAAGTTGAAATGTATTAAAAATTAAAATAAGCAGATAATTAAATAATAGAAATAATACAACACAAATAAACATTGATAAAGTACAAAGAATGGGCATAGTGTCGTGAATGTGTATGATGAAATAAAAGTTCTTCTAAGAAGCATATCAAATTCCAATTAAACTCAAAATATTTTCCTAAAAAAAAATAATAATCTCATTGTCTGATAACACAAGCCAAATTATAAGATGAATTTAAATTTTTATAAAATCTATAAATTGAAAAATAATTCACTGATATCAACTTTAGTTTACTCATAAAAAAATAAATACATCACTTGTTTTAAATAAATAAATAGAGCTTTAAATTGGGGGAAATGATATACCTATTCTAACTTGCATTAAAATAAACACTCTATGAATATTTCTCATAGTTTAAAAATAAATATATATTTTTAAAACCTTCACTAATAAACTAATAAATAAATAAATTATTTTTTTTAAAAAAAATATCAAATAGGGCTTATAAAAAATAAAAATAAAATATGATCTATATATTCTAAAATTTTCAAAAATACTACTTATGAGAAAAATTTTACTTATGGAAGTAAAAATATAAGAAAAAGCTAATGTCCATTCTGGTTTATTCATAAAAAAATTAAATAAAAAAAATTATAAAGTTGTAAATCAATCAATAAATAATTTATTTATTTGAATTTGTACAGTTATAATTATTTATTAAGCGCACAGGAAGTATGTGTCCCTTTATCGACAAAATAAAAATATTGCTTGACTGTTATAAAAATTTCAAGGCGCATTGGATACAGGTTAAAGCCTGTCTTAATTAAAAGTATTTATTTGAATTTGATAACGTATTTCACCTCAAAACTGGGACTAATATAAACGTTATCCAAATACAAGGTAAAATTTAAATGTATTCAATGATTCTTCTAGAAAACATCAAACATGTGTTTATTTGAACTATTGCTTATTTTTAATTTTTTGAAATGAATATTATTTACATATATATTATCTATGTTAAAACATAAAATTAGATTATAAGACTATAACTTAGTATGCCAATTATGTAAAGAAAATTCATCTTTTAATTATATATACAATAGAAAATAATTTTATTTATATTGTTTTACTGGTAATATTAAAAATATATATTTTAAAAAAATAGTTGTTTAGGTTACTATTTTCTATTTATATGAGACAATTCCTGGTCCTATTCCCAATTAAAACTTAATGAAGTATAAAACCACAATGATATGGTGAATAATTAACAGAATGAATCAATGAATAAAAATACCAAAAGTTAATAAACAATAAATTTAACTTTAAACAATAACAAAATAATTCTTATCATAAGAGTTCATTATTTCCACAAATATAAATTACATAATAATACACACACACCCTCTACAAACAAAATGAAATACTGGGAGGTTTATTCAATCTGCAACCCCTCTTCCAATGATAATGAAAAACTTATCTAAACTTAACAAATAAGAAGTTGACAAAAAATTTCAAATATTGGTCATTAGAACCGAAATTCTACGATTTTCTCATAAAACTAAATCTTGAAACACTTCCCATTCTTCACTTCTGTAGGTATAAAAGGAATTGTACCAATATTGAAGATATATGCAAGCTGTGTCAAAGAGAATCAGAAACTCTGTCACACTTCTTATTCACATGCCCCAGATACAATAATATCCAGTGGAACATTCCAAAAAATTTTAAAAATAAGGAGTATGGAATACAAACACTTCTCAATACCTTTGAAAAAGGTATTTATGGACACATTCATGCTACCACATTTGTATTATACTCACTATGCTGTACCAGAGGTACACTTATGTATGGACCAGACACAAAGCACCCAAATACATTTAGAAATAAAATTGATATACATGCAAGGGATGAAAAAATTTCATTGTCCAACATTTTTTCAGATACCTGGTCAATAATGCAACTTCACTCTAATCTATAAAAATGACTCACCATTGCCAAAAAACTAGATCAGCAGGTTTAGTGACAAAAAGAGTATTTGTGCATTAATATATCTAAAGTGTTATAAACTGCTGTAATGATCAGGAGAATGATCAAGATTATTATTTCTTTTCTTTTTTTCTCCCTTTTCTTTTTTTTTGTACATCTATAGATTAATAAAGCCTTTTGAAACACAATAAATGCAAAAAGTAATAAAACTTCATGCTACCAGAATCCCAATACAACTGCATATCTATGCTCCAAATAATAATCTTGAAAATTAACCTCCAGTATTGACATTTTAATGGATATATAAATTTACATATAATTATAATTATTGCTTTGCAAAGCAATATTATCTTGGAATAAATTAATGCAAATTTTAATAACATTATGTTAAAAAAATTTGGCCAAAATATGAATTGTTAGTTATGAATGTTTAATTGCTTAAGATATATTTAAAATTTGAAAATATTTCATACACACAGAATTTTTGATTTATCTAATAAAATGTTATTTATTTCTTTTCTTTCATCTCAAACATATGTTTTTAAATGCTTTTATTTAACTTAGAAATTCTGTTTGTTTGTTTGCTTGCTTATTTAGGATACATTTTGTAATCAAGGTTTGACAGACTTCTGTCAAATGGATTTCCTTTCTTTAAGTTTTGCATTTATGTTAGAATCAATGGCAATGCAATATGATAATAAAATATTTCAGGGTTGTCAAGTAGTTTATATAATCTATGAGGTTAGCAGACAGAATTTTAAACATATTAATATATATATATGTTCAGTAAGTTTTTAGTGATGTGCACAAGAGGGCAGTAAAATTTGTAATCACTTTTATTTAAAAAGAAGGTACACTAAAATTAATAAAACAGTCCATTAAAACAGAAATAAATTCAAATATACTTTAATCATTGAATAGTAGTAATTAATTTATTGAATGCACAGAAAGCATATGTAATTACTTTAAACAGGCTTTAACCTGTGTTCAATGTGCTTTAAAATTTGTAATAATCAAGCACATTTTGCTGACAAAGAGACCTTTCAAACCATGACACAAGATAGCAACTTTTATAAAGATAAGAGTGGCCATCTTATCTTCAACCTAAATGTCCACTTATATAGGCGAATCTGAAGCATCTTGATTTGGAAGCATGAAATTGTTGTTTTCTCCACTGTTTAAGTCCACTATTTCCTTTACAAATTAACATACATAAAATCTTGCGATTTACAGTGCTCTTAATGTTGGAAATTCTATAAACTATTGAAGAATCGTAATTAATTTATTGAGGGCACAGAAAGCATATGTAAATATTCTAAACAGGCTTTAACCTGTGTTCAATGCACTTTAATATTTGTAATAATCAAGCACATTTTGCCAACAGATGGACCTTCCAAACCACAACCCAATAAGCACTAGGAACACTGAGTAAGAAAAGCTTAAAATAAAAATTTTACTATATTACATTGAACAGCTTTCAATATCTTAATCCTGATATCATATCCATAGCAATGATTGGTGGATGAGAGAATTGTGGGTAAAAGATATAATGTAAATTTTATGTAAATATGTGCAAATGAGTTATATGCTCACTTTATAGAGAGGGAGAATCAGAATTCCTTTTTATTTATTAAGTTAACATTGTTGGATATATGCCCAAACCTCCTTCATCTTGCATTTAAAAGCATTCTTTTCTGTACATACAATGCTCGCTAATGTAGGTTCGAATGTGTGACCAAGTTTGTTTCAATGCTCTAGAAATATGGATTAGCCTTTTCTAAAAAGTGGGCCATGTAACTCATTTGTACATATTTACATAAAATTTACATAATATTTTTTTACACACAGCTCATTGATATGAGTACAATATTAGGATTAGGATATTGAAAGCTATTAAACAGGCAAAACTCTCCATACAGTACTGCCACTCAGTGCAAGCCTGAGTAATCAATGGATGCCAGAAGGCTTGTGCATAAAATCCCTATCTAGTACTGACTCATCCAATATCCCTGTACTAGTTTCTGGCTTATGGCCTTTGTCAGTGAAGAGCCTTCAATCTGAGAGCACTGCACCTAGATCTTAGGATCTAATGCAACCCTCCAGCACCTTTTATCTCTATTTAACTACAAAACAGTGATCATGTGATATTGAAAGCTGTTCAGCATAATATAATAAAACTTTTATTTTAAGCTTTTCTTACGCAGGATTTCTGGTGCTTATATCAATTACAATTGCATAGGAAAAGTTAACCAGCATATATAGTATAAAAGTATTTTATAATACATACTATTATTTACTGTGCACTAAAGAACAAAAAAATAATTGTTTTCTTCAACCTTGATTGGTGTTTTATATGTAACTTGGAAAAAAAGTGGGCAATGTGTAGAAATTAATTAATTCAATTACATGTTGACAAATAGTAATTGGAAAAATTAATTGTTGGACATTCCAAACTTTTATTTCGAATTAAATATAAAAATCCAAATTGTGGTTGAAGAAAGCAATTAGTTTTTGGCTTTTTGTACAAGAAAATGTATATTATTATTAAGATATCTAAATATTTTAAATATTACGAAGAGTAATTATCTCACTGACCTTCAATTACTGAAGTTAATTCAAAGTTTAGAAATTTTTGTAATTTTCTTGCTTTGCTTTTGCTTGTATTTTATGGCTAACATGAAATTGTTTTTATGTTTGTAGCAAAATTAAAATGGCTTTTAACTTTTCTGAGATGATTTCTCACATGTAAAGTTTATAAATTAAGGTCTAGGACAGTTTGCGAAAATTCCAGTGACAGAAATTAACAATTGATTTTAAAATAATTTGCTTTTATCCATTGATCTTACAAAAGCATTGGTCTTAAGCCAATAAACATCACATGATCACCAAATTCTAGTAAAGGAATACTTTCTGTGGATGGATTCTCATTTTTCCCTTGCTGGCAGTTTACCGCTCACATTGCAACCATACTACCAAAATTTACCATTATCTTCTCAACTGGCATGTTTCCTTTTTATAGACAATTTGTTTTTTTTAATTTTGTTGCTTTTAAGATATTTTTTAAATCTTTTAAATAAAGAATGGCATATAATTTGCTTTATAACTTATTTATTTATCAATAAACAAGTTATACTTAAACTAGTAAAATGAAAAATTAATTTAGTTTATATCAGAGTTTATATCAAAATTTATTTTTATAAAATAAATCTTTTACTTTTATATTTTATATCTAATTAAAAATATAAAAGGATATAAAATTTAATTAAAATTTTTAATAATATTGTATTGTTTCTCTCTTTCTATGTATATATATATATTAATTCCAATATTCTCATGGATAAATGAATTCATAGTATTATTTCTGGGAGCTTCCATGTAAACATATACTCTGGTAAAAATTGAACAATATGACAAGAAACTGCTAAGGAAAACTATAGATATTTTTAAAAGACCTATGAGCATAAATGAAAAGTATGAATTAAAGAAAATTAACAATAGGTGGGAAAAGCTATTGGAAGATAAAATAGTTTTTTAAACTTCTCAACCAATAGAATTTAAGAATGAGGAGAAAATAACAAAAGAAAAAATGATGATTTTAAATATCACCACACATTCTTATGATTTGAGAAAGAAGAAGTTCTGAGGAAAGTACTTGTTATTGTACTGAAACATCAGCTACTTAGCTATTATATTTTTATTACATGGAATCTCCCAGAAATAATACTATGAATATATATATATGAATTAAATATTTTTATGGATTGTTATTACAATAAAGAATAGAAATGAGGAAATGATATCCATGTAAATAGATATAATGTTTAACCTTTCATGTTTCTAAGAAATTATCAATTACTACTAACTGACAATCCTTGAGGCTAAACAAATAACTTCCTGGGTAAAAAATTCCAACAAAAGAGCTAATTCAGGGATTGTCAGTTAGTAGCAGTTGATAATTTGTTGGTAACATCAAAGGTTAAAGTTTATCTCTCTATTTACATGGATATTATCTCCATATTTTTATTCTTTATTATTATTATTATTATTATTATTGTTATTGTTATTATTATTATTATTATTATTATTATTATTATTATTATTATTATTATTATTATTATTATTATTATTATTATTATTATTATTATTATTATTATTATTATTATTATTGTTATTGTTATTATTATTATTATTATTATTATTATTATTATTATTATTATTATTATTATTATTATTATTATTATTATTATTATTATTATTATTATTATTATTATATATTCCTAACAGTTAGTTATACTTATCTCAGTGCACCTATCATATTAGTTCAAACCTATCATAACCATCCATCAGCCCAGAAGTCAGGCAATCTCTCTCACATACTTGGCCCATTTTTTAAATACTGAGTTCACTTTATTTTTGAAGCTATATATATGCTTGCATATATATACTTCATGCCAACTTGTATCTAAATAATTTTAAACTCTGTTATAGGAAATTTTAAATTTTATTTTATTAAAAATTTATAAAAGCTTGCTAAATTTTACTAAAGGCACATACATGTATGTGTCTGTTAAAAAAGGTCAGAAGTGGTTAGCTAAGATTAGATAAATAATTAGTAATGTTCAAATGTATAACAGATTCTAGAAAATTCTGATAAACATTTAATTTAAAATTCAGCAAATATTTTAATAAAATTTGTAAAGGTAAATTAATTATAGGGCATGGGTACATTTATAATTATTGAAACCCTATCTAATTAATGAAAAAAATAAAGTAATCACTTTGTATTATATATTTACAAGAATGTTTACAATGTTTGGCCTTGCAGTAAAAAGATGTTAATTACTGCAAGGAATGCAAAAGGTATTCAACATTTGGAAAATTATCCTACTTAATAAACAGCTACTAAATAATAAACAAATACAGGATTAAATTGTAATCAAGTTGATCAAAATTATTATTTGCAAAAATATGTTTTAATTAAAACTAATTTGGATGCTTTTTATTTAAAAATAGTATAACTAGATAAATGTAAAAACAGAGTCAACTTTGATAAAAAATTCTTCAAGCTTGTCTTTGAAGAAAAATTCTTCAAGTTCATCTTTCTTCACGCTGGTGTTTTGAGACAAATTCTTCAAGATCATTATTGTTAAGAAGCTGGTGTTTTGAGACAAATTCTTCAAGATCATTATTGTTAAGAAGTTTGTTTAATATTCAGCTGCTAAAAGTCACACATAATTCCCTGAGAGTAGAAAGCTTGTGTTCACTTCCCCTTCACCATCCCAAAGAAGTATGAATTGAATACTGATGGAATTGTTGAACTGCTGACCATCTGAAAACTACTTATCAGTGTACCTGTGCCAATATTTCTGCTATCCTAAATAAATTCAGCCTGCTGACCTGCCATGCCATCATTCAAAAGATAATCTACCTAGTCAATTATATCAACCTCGTTCATATGCTATTCCAAAGCACCTGCTTGTCTTCAGAATTAAATTAATATCTGAGAAAAGAGGCCATCGAGGACCAAATGAATGAGAATTGCATCATGAAGCTACACATGATCACACCTATATGCTACTCTTCATATCTCACCATAGTAACAGAAACATTGAATTCTCATCAAGAGATTTTTGTATTCCTATACCTGTATATCAATTCATATGCATTTGATGTTTCCTTTTTGCTTATATTATTTATTTCTTTTTTATGTGGGTTATATTTTTTTTATATTATGGTTTATTAATGTATATTTGTTAAGAATGATCAAATATATTGTTATATGCAGTTATTTTAAATCAAGGTTATCAGATGATAAAAACCTATTTTGTTAGTATATTTTCATCTCTTAAATTCTAAAGAATCATCTTTCCCCCTAAAAGAAAACTAAGTAATCAAGAACAGATAGAACTTTTTAACCCCATCCCTCACCTGACTCAAAGATTTTGTTTTTCTAAAATATATCATAGTATATTTCAATTGAAACTTTACTTTTGCAATTATTGAAATTAGAAAACAAGGTTTTTTTAAATAAATATAAAAATAAGTTGAATTAGTTTTAAAAACAATGTTTAAAGTAAAGTTAATTTATACTTTCTTTTGAAGGGACAAATATATATATATATATAATATAAGTTATGTTAGCCTCAAATGTGTCATTATTATATATATATATATAAATTACAGACTTCTAGAGCTATCATTTAATATATTTCTCAGTATATGTGAGTATAATCTCTAGAATGGACCTTCAGTTAAGCAGGAATTACTAATCTTTATATTGTTTTTTTTTGGTATTCATCTTAAATGAATCAAATAGCCTTAATTTAGACAAACAAAGTAGTATATGACTGCATGTTCAAACCTATAATGTTGTTATTCATGCTTGTTTTTGTTCTTTTAATTGGAATACTTTAATAATTAAGTCATTTATTATACCCTCCTATATTTAAATTGCATTGCTGAATTATTTAGCTATCTTGATTAATTCATATAATTGTTCTGCAGGCAGATGATCATTCGTGCTTTGTGGAAAAGAATTGGCTGAGTAGTCTCTAGATAAAATCATGCAAAGTTGGATGTATCTCTCATATTTATATATTCAGATAATCTTCAGTTGTCCTTAATATTATTACCAGTGCAGACAAATTTTCTGCTTGATAATAATGGTTGTTACTGGTTGCTACATATGACCCTCTGATTCAATGAATATTAGGGTATGCTCTCATCAAGGTGGGTATACCCCATCTCTGATTCATCAATGGATATACTCTTCTGTTTTTGATGATGCAGCACCACATTCAATATTTTTAATGTATTTTTAAAGCCTGATCTCACAAGCATGCAGTCAGTCATAATTCTAAATCCATTGCAGTCATTTTTCAATTATTGTCATTTTAATATAGTTAAATAATTAGTCCTCACTTTACCTTGCTTGATTCTCCATTAATTAATAATGTAATCATCATACAATGTCTAACCTGGAGATTATTAAAACATATAAAGCCTATAGTCATACCAATGTCTGTAAGTAAGCAATAATTAAGCTATTTAGTTGCTAATTATTTTTTTAACCTGTAAGAACCCCAATGTAATCTTAGGTTTTATCATAGACATATGAACTTTCCTATCACTTTATTCTTTTAGGTTTTTTTTTTGTTGATACTAATAAATACAGATATATGTAACCTCTTGAATATGTGTCTTGCTTACTGCAAATTGTATGTTTTTTTTAGTTTTAAAGATCCATTGTATTCCCCTTTCTTCAGTGGGATATAAGAAAAAGGCATATATGCTAACATAAAATGCAGTAGTCATGTAGAAATTGTCCTTAGGACATAAGTAATAAGTTTCAACTTTCTATTGTTTGGGTTAATGTTTATAACAGTGTTACGCACAGACATGTGAGTTAGTGATCATTACTTGGTTCCTAAGATTAGTTTTTCTGACTATACAAATCTGACTATTACACTATTTACATGGGTATTATCTCCTCATTTTCCAACAATTAGATATACTTATTTCAAAGCACCTATCATATTATATCAAACCTATCATAGCCATCCATAAGCCCAGATGTCAGGCAATCTCTCTCACATCTTTGATGTATTTTTTGAAATACTCAATTCAGTTTTATTTTTTCCCAAATGAATAAGACATATATAACTAAGGTTATAAGTTTTTAAATACCATGCACTACATCCATATATGAGATAAACTTGACTTCATATATCTATATTTTAAATGCCTATTTTATCACAATATCCTGAAATATATGACCAAAGCCATGTGAAAAAGGTAAATGATCCCGAAGATGTGTATTTTGTGCTCAACCAGTCATCATCAGTTTACACAGATCACATCTCTTACACATAGCTTCATCATTTGTTCAGCATACATATAGGTAGCAAATGTATATAGTCTAATTGACAAGCTTCAAATTTCCTGCACTCACGACTTTGATACTAACCAATTTATAGTATTCTATTAATAAATTTTAGTAATCATTCTTTAAACTAGAGATTATGTCTAGCCTAAATATACTTGTTTTTTTTTTATTTTTTAATTAATATGTGTGGTCTTGTAGAGGTTTAAACATCTGATTTGCTTGTCATTGTTAACAGTTTTGATAGCTTTCATTACTCCACTGTCATATAAGACAGGGACCAGATTTTATCTTATTTTAATACCTTATGAAGGGGTGTACACCATTCACTGCACTATTATATATTTCCAACAATTAATTATACATCTCTCAGTGTATCTTTCACATTAGCTCAAACCAATGATAACCATCCATCAACCCAGCATTTTTCCTTTGCAGACTAATTATTGCTCTCATTTTGATTATAACATTACAACTACTATTGTCTTCTCAACTGTCTTAGACTTAATTTGCTTTTTTAATTTTATTGCCTTTAATAAATTTTTAGAATCTTTTTAGTCCCAATAGAACACAACTGACTGTTTTTAAATGTTTCTTATATAGAAATAAAAATCTATGCAAGTATAAGGCAGATATAAAAAACAACATAGATACATACATTAACGATTTAATAGATTAGGTTATAATTGTAATATACTTATTAAAACAGAGAGAACATTTTACACCAATATAAATAAAATTAAAAACATTACAAATATGCCTAAAATATGAATACATCTTCCTTTTGTCCCATACATTGCAAATAAATTGTAGGAACATTTGCACTAACATGCATAGGGTTAGCTTTAGCTCACTGCCTTCTCTTAATAATTTGTTGAACAATACTAAAGACCAGATACCTGTGGAGCATGCACTGCAAGTGATCTGTAAGATTGCATATTCTAACCCTTCCTGCAGCTCTATTTATTATGGGAAATCTTGTGCGAATAGATCCGTGAGAATTTCCCAACATTCACATTTGTACAATAGAGCTAATCAAAAGACTGAATATCGCTGGATCTTTCTGGATCATGAATGCACCATGGGACACACATTTTCTCCATCAAGAATTAAAACAATATGCTTGGAAATGAATGATAGGAAAAGGAAGTACAAAGAAGCTTGGGCAATTGGAATGGATCTACATCCTATCAATAAAAAGGATTCATGTGTTCCATTATGAAAATGGAATATCTAATTGCTTTATTTGCATAATGTGTCTCATTTGCATATTGTGTCTCATTTACATAGTATATATCATATCAATTTTATAGGCTTACTTGTATTGCATAACTTTATTCAGTACTAGGATTCTGGCAGTGTTTTGCTGAAAGATGGCTCAGCGCAATTAATTAGTTTGTTTATTAATTTATACCATTTCATCTGAACTCGAAGTCAACGAGTGCTTTAGAGTTAAAAAAATAAAGAATGGAATATACTTTAGTTTTACAACTTACTTATTTATCAATAAACAAGTTATACTTTAAAATAATAAAATTAAAATTAATTTAATTTATATCAGAGTTAATCACTCTAAAAAAGTTTATCTTTAAAATAAATGTAATTAAAGTAAAATAAAAAAACTAATCAAAATTTATTTTCAATCATATAATTATATAAAATAAATCTCTTGCTTTTATATCTAATTAAAAATATAATTAAAATATGAAGTAAGTTTATTCAGATATTACAACTCTATTATATATCATATTGTTTCTATCATCATAATATGAGGTATAAGTGTACCTGGAACCTATCCCATACCCCCCCCCCCCCCCCCCCCCCCCCCCCCCCCCCCCCCCCCCCCCCCCCCCCCCCCCCCCCCCCCCCCCCCCCCCCCCCCCTCCCACTCTCTCTAAGTTTCTACTTTACAAGAGTGTTATAAACTTCTAAACAATGAAATATACAATTAACGTAGATATTTAAATTAATTACAACGGGCCTCACATGTGGCACATCCACAATTCACATACTGTAAATTAATACATTGTACAGGCTTAACCTGCATTTATATATGTAATATATGTGGTTTTCGAGCAATATAAGATTGCACTGATAGTAGTGGGTCGTGTGAAAGCCTGAGTTCGAATCCTGCATATATTACATATATAAATGCAGGTTAAGCCTGTACAATGTATTAATTTATATAAAGTGTGTAAAAGGTCTGCCCATCTCTCACATATGTATGTATAAATAGATTATTCTCCTGTACATGAGGGGTCAGAACGACTAAATGTCAACATGGACAGGATGACAACCTTGGCACTAACATGGGCTTTGAACATTCCATCACCAGATTTTCAATGAAATGGAAGGCTGAAGAGTTGTGAGTTGTAATAGTTTGAAGCCTGTCCATTAAAGTATGAAGATTGGTTATCTTAATATAAAGCTGAACCCTGATTGTATATATGTGTGAGGATAGTAATCTAGACCAACTGATGATTGCCGGTTTAGCATGAAATACGTATATTGGTGATCATTTATCTTTTCAACATGTGTGTGATTAGGTGGGTCAGCAATATGAGATGGCACTGAGAGTAGTGGGTCGTGTGAAAGTCTGAGTTCGAATCCCGCATATAATTCACATACTGTATTATGTTAAGTCAATTAAAAGATCAACACACTGAAAATAAAAATCTATATTATTAAAAAAAGAATCACACTAATAATCATTAGTTACTTCCTGATCACCCTTTTGATATCAGTTTCTATAAAGATCAGCTAACTTGCTATTAGGAAAGTATTTTTATAAAACTTGAATCGCATGGACTCTATGCACCACTTTCAGAGAAAGAATACTTATCCACAAAAAGTTCTCTTCAGTAGGTCCTAGGTTCAAGCTCAGTAATACTCTTAAACTCTCAAAATGAGTAGAAAAAATAGATTAAAAAAACAAAATTTATATTTACTGTGGAGTGAGATGAGTAGAGAGATTTAACACCAAATATTGATTCAACTTAATTTATTAATATTAATAATTATTAAATAAAACGAATCACAATTTAACACAAAATAACCTATTAAAGAATACAAAATGTAGATATAAGTGAAAAACCCCTCCTCCCTTTGTTTTGAGTATGGAAATGCATGGTTATATACATATATATTTGCATACATTATCAAAAATTATTAAGTAATTAAAGAACTGTGAATTTTAAGTTTAAATGCGTCAATATAAATAAATATTTCATATGTGCATACACATATCTGTAAGTAAAGATTAACTTATTAATTTTAATTACAATACAAAAAATGCATCAATGTCTAAGCATTAAATAGATTTAATAGTATATTAAAATTACCTTCCAAATAATTAACCGGGTTCGCTGTTGGGTCAACGCATTTGTCATTCTAATCTATTATATATTTGATTTGCCAAAAACAAGAAATATCTGGAGCTAAGCTCTTTGCAAAGAAAAAAGTTTTAATCTATTAGAATATTTTCTTCTTTTTTTTCCAGGTATAGCATCGACGAAGCAACATAACCGAACAACGTTGAAGGAGCTGAACCACTCGACCACCAATGCTTGACGAATATTTTCTTCTTTCCTTATCTTTCTCTTCTTTTTTCAAAAAAGAATTGACTCACTGTTCATGGCTTCCAGCACACTCTTCATGTGTAAAACAATAAAACAGGAGGCACAAGAATTCAGATTTATACATCTACTTCACGGGATCATTTATTTTCCATTATGTAGGCAATGAAGTCAGTAATTATGTATAACTTATATTATGAGGAGGAAAAAAACAGATCGGTGTATTAAAATGAGCTCTTCTAATCCATTTTGCTTTTATTAATCATTTTAACAAACATCATTCTGGCAAAGTAAAAATTGGTAATCCACACAATAACATTTATTCCCTGCAAGCATTTGAAGGCACTTGGTAATGATATATGGCTGTGCAGTTTTCACCAACACTTCGCAGTCTTTCGGGACAGAGCTTCAACTAACTTTTTCCCCCAAAGTTTTTTGCAGCCATACAGTTTGCCATTTTTTCTCTGCTACAAAACAAATAAGAACAATTCTTATATGTTTTAAAACCTAATTTATGGCACACACATGAAAACAAACCGTTATCAGCTTGTTTTTTCTAGTTAAATCCCTAGATAAATCTTTTAATTAATCAATAAAATAAAATATCTAATCAATACACAAAAGAGAAAATACATTTTTCGAATCTCAATAAAAGTAAAGATATTTAAATTTAAATATTAATAATTAATAAAATATAAATTTTATATATTTTATATTAATAAAATATAAATCAAAAAACTATAATTTAATATAATGCAAATTAATTAAGTACAAATGTAGTTTAAATATAATATAGTAAAGATGTCTGCCCATCCCTTGTATATGTATTAAATGGATTATGTCCCTATACATAAGGTCAGATTGTTTTTAGGTCAACATGGGTGTGACAAGAATCTCGGCCTCAGGGTGGCCTTTGAGCGTTCCGTCATCAGATTTTCAATTGGATGGACGGTTGAAGAGTTGTTGAGTGTGAAGTGGATTGAAGCCTGTCCATTAAAGTATGAAGATTGGCTATCTTAATATAAATCTAAGCACTTGATTGTAAATATGTGTAGAGATGACAATCTGGATCAACTGATGATTGCTGGTTTAGCATGAAATATGTATATTAGTGATTATTTATCTTTTCAACATATATGTGTTCAGGTGTATCAGTGATATGGAGAGAGAGTGGGTGAGTGAAAGTCGAGTCAATCGTGAAAGTCATATATAAATGAGGTTTAAGCCTGTACAATGTATTAATTTATAAATTAATTATATATAGTCCTCTTTCCCCCATTTCTTTAATAAATAAATATTTTTAAGATATAAAATAAATTCTTAAATACAATATATAATTAGTTTATGTAATTACATAAATAGGTACTTTAGTCTGGCAGTGAGATTTCACATATAGTTCAGCAATATTTATTTGAGATGAACTTCCAACAAGTAAACTTTTAACAATCTAAATTTATTACAAATGATAACCAAACCAAAAATATATAGACATATATTGAACCATGCAATTATGCCCATTTACAATGCTGTGAAGTGAATGGCTTACTCTCTCAACAATTCTGAATAAAGTACTGCCATTGTTTGTCTGAATTGTTGACAAAAAGTGTGATATCATGGCCATAAAATTAGCAGCAAAATCAAAATTTGACTAATAACTTTCTCCTCATCAGAATATTATCTAATATTCATTTACAAAATTAATTCATTTCCTTTTTTAAATATGTTTAAATTGGTCCTTATATACACATTTATTTGTGCTAGCAACTTTAATCACCACTAGATTAATACGTAAATAACCATAAATATTATCAATTAAGTATAACAATCAAATATGATAAAATACAGTGGAATCATGATATCCATTATATTTGTTTTAACTCCCCCCCCCCATGTATAATAGCTTACATTTTGCTGATAATCTTTGGTTAGAATAGAATATGTATTGTTTATTGAACTTCAAATGTACAGTGCTTTTTCAACAAGCACACATAAATAATATAGATGCTCTTTAGTATGTATAGCATGCATATATAAATTAAGATTATAATATAAACAAAATTTTTAAAAAATACCATTATTAATAATAAATTGAGATGTATTTATGTGTACTTTATTGAGTGTGTGTTCTTTCATTCGTTAAAAAAAAAACAAATAGCAAAATAACTGACCCATTTTTTTCTCAATAACTTTTTTGTAAAACTTTTAACATTATGTTTAATAAACATTTTATTACAGGAAATAAACCTGAAAATGTTAACAAAGGAGTCTGAGATTTCTAAAAGTATTTGTTGTTGTTTTTTTTTTGTGGTAAAAATTTTGCGAAACTTTTTTTTTGTACAGTTTTAAAATTCAAGTATATTTATATCCTAATATTTTAATTTTAAAAAAATCAAAAGATGGCAGGAAAAATCAAATAATTGGTATCCAAAAGGAAATGAAACTCTGGTCAGAAGAGTAGCCATTGTTTATTTGGCAATCACGAACTTTTCCAAGTGTATTTCACAGAAATATTAAGACTGCCAATGATGGTGTAAAAATTTGATTTTTTGGAAAAATTACTATTATATTTGTATCATGATGGTGTACTAATTAATAAAAATGAAAAATAAATATTAATACATATTTATTTTTTACAGAAATGTTTTATTTTTAAATATAAAAGAATATTTTCTTCTGAATATTGTTACTATAGAGATTATGGTCACAGGAAATACAACTGTCTAAAAATGATGTCACTCTCAGATTGATTATAATATTCAATGATATAAAAATTATACAAAAATTCTAAACTTTTAAAACAGAGATTAATAGGTTTAGTAGTTATTAAAAAAAATTTGTTCAGGCTTTTAAATCAAATATGAAACAAAAAAGATTTCATTCATTTTATAAATTAAATCGGCTTCACCCAAAATTTGATGATGTGACAGTGTTTTGTTTTGAATAAATATAATTTTTTAAATAATTCTGAAAATCAAATGTGATTTTTTTAAAATTTATTTAATTTCTAAATAAAAAATTTAATCAAATGAGGTCAAATTTATTATATTCTGATAAATAATAATGGTTTAATATCAAAATGAAAGTTGAAAGCTTAAATCTAGTAAGAACAAAGAAATCTGCCAGAATAGAGGCGGGTTAAAAAGCATAATTGTGTACAGTGCTCCAATACAAAAAAATGGTTTCTGGCATATTGTAAAAAAAATTTTGATTCAACTATAAATTATTTCTTTTTTTGAACTAACTTAACAAAACATTTTAATGAACACATACATAGAAAAGACAGATTTAAAATATTTAGCATTATAACTTCTTTAGCATGCTTTCAAATATATTATGTATATTATATTCATAGCTTATAGTAATATGACTCTTAAGTTACAAATATGATATACATCTTATATTGAAAGCATGCTAGGTAGTAATAAAACTGAATATATTAAATCTACCTTTTCTGTCTATGAGTTTATTAACTTTTTAAAAAAAAAAAACTTGGCCATGTAGAACATTCAGAGAAGAAAAAATGTCTGCTTTCTTATTGTAAAAATATTAAATTTACCAATTTAAATGTTTTTTTTTTGTTTGTTTAGTTATGCTTTTGTTTCTTTATTTATATTTTTAATTGTATAGCATATTATTATAATTTTATACACTGAGACAGCATGGTTCACAGATTTATAATATATTTAATTGATAATGATTTTGATTTATCAAAAAAGCCATCTACTATGTGAAACTATTGAACTTTTCATGATATTAAAACATTTTTCGTTGTATTTCCATTTATATATAATAATTCATACTATTTTTTCCTTTATTTTTATATACTGTTTTTCTTGTATTAATTATTACAAACATCCATTACTATTTCTTCAACATTATGATCAAGTTGTTTGCTTGGGTCAATTTCGTGAAATAAACCATAAATTTTCTGTTTGCTAAATACATGATTAATTAGAATATTCCTTTTATTGGCTTCTGAAATTGGACATATTGAACAAGTTATTGAAATAGTGCCACATTCAATCTGCTATAAATATTTATTTTCAGAATTAAAGTATCCTTTTTGAAAACTTAGAATTCGTAAAGATTATTTGATACATTTACAAAACTGTCATGATAAATACAATATTTTAACGTTAACTAATATTTTGATAATCGAAAAATATTTGTAAAATCATTACATGATTATAATAAAGTTTTGCATTTTTTGATTAATTAAAAATCTGTTTCACAGCGATACCATATTTTTCTTTTTAGATTTAGTTAATATTTAAATCGTTTACCGGAATGAGAAGTGATTATTTGCTTTTCTAGATATGTTTAATCCCCCAGACTTAAAAGATTTTTCTAAAAATGAGGGGAAATGTTAAACGCAATTAAATGTTTCAAACAAGATAAATATGATTTAACATAGAGAAATTAATAAGATCGAGCCAGATAGCAGAATAAATCAAAATTAATCAGACAAATTAAGACTCTTAAAATGTTTTTCTTTTTAAACTTCACTTTACATTATGATAGCCTGAAAAAATATAGAAAATGATGAATTATACACATTTTTACATTATAGCAAGCGTTCAAACTATCCAAAAATGTTTAACAATAAATCTACAATATAAATGATTACATTGTGCAGGCTTAAACCTGCATTTATATATGTACATGTGGGATTCAAACTCAGACTTCACACGACCCACTACTCTCAGTGCCATCTCATATTGCTGGCCCATCTGATCACACACATGTTGAAAAGATAAATAATCACCAATATTCGTATTTCATGCTAAACCAGCAATCATCAGTTGGTCTAGATTACTATCCTCACACATATATAAAATCAGTATTCAGCTTTATATTAAGATAGCCAATCTTTATACTTTAATGGACAGGCTTCAAACTATTCCAACTCACAACTCTTTAGCCTTCCGTTTCATTGAAAATCTGATGATGAAACGTTCAAAGCCCTTGTTAATGCCAAGGTTGTCATCCTACCCATGTTGACATATTAGTCATTCAGACCCCTCATGTACAGGAGAATAATCCATTTATACATACATATGCGAGGGATGGGCAGACCTTTTACACACTATTTATATAAATTAATACATTGTACAGGCTTAAACCTGCATTTATATATGTAATATATGTGGGTTCGAATTCAGACTTTCACACAACCCACCACTCTCAGTGCCATCTCATATTGCTGACCCACCTGATCACACACATGTTGAAAAGATAAATAATCACCAATATACGTATTTCATGCTAAACCAGCAATCATCAGTTGGTCTAGATTTTAAAAAACCCTATTAGATTTAGAATGTTCAAATTAAATTGGATGTATTAAAATCATCATCATCATTTTCAAACAATATTGATTCATTGCAAGATAAAGATTTTCCCAAAATTAAACTAGCTCCCTAATCCACATCTTATTTTCTCCACATCACGCAAACTTTCTTATTTCATTCATCTATCTCACACATGGTTTCTTTCTAGGTCTACATTTTCTTGAAATCCTATTTAAAACTTCAAATGTTCATCTATTATCATCTCTTCTAAAAAAAATATCCGACCAAGTTCCAGTTCAGTCTCTTAATTCTTTTAATGATATTACCAACATCTGTTTATTCTCTCGCCCAAGTATTTCACTTTTGACTCCTTCTTATTGCATCCAACATACATTTCTCTATACTTTGCCAAGCTGCTAAAATTCTCTTCTGTTATGTGTCTAAATCTTGATCCATAAGTAATAACTAGTAAAGCCCACTATTTCTACCAAAAACACTGCATTCAAGTTCAATTCTATGATTAATACCATCATTACGTTTTGACTTGTATTAATAATCTAACCAATACATTTGATGTTTGATTCATGATTGTCAATCTTTAATTTCTCTTTCTGAAAAAAATTTGTTGAACATTATTTTAATCTTTTTAATATTTATATTGAGTACTACTTTTCTATTGTCATCTAATAAATCTTGCAATATTTCCTGAAGCTCTGAAATATTATTTACAAAAAAAACAATCTCATCATCTACAAAATGCAGATGAGAAAAATACTCCATGTATTTTTTCTCTTAGTTTTCACTTTAATACATATATCTGAATAAAAGTATAACTTATATACTTGGAGTTTAGATATAATATAGATTTGAACACAGATGTTCAAACTCTCTTCAACTATCACTTTATCTCATACAATCAATACATATGGCAACATACATGTGAATAAGATAAATGATCTCCAATATATGTATTTCACGCTGAAGAAGTATTCATCAGTTGATCCAGATCATCTTCTCCCAAACACATATATAACTAGTGCTCAGTTTATGTTAAGATAGCGAATCATCAAACTTTAATGGACAGGCTTGAATCTACTCTGCCTTCCAACTCTTCAACCACCTATATCATTGAAAATCTGATGGTGAAATGGCTAAATCCTTGTTGATGCCAGTATTATTGTCAAGTCCATGTTGATTTAAATTCATACTGACCCTCATGTATAGGGCCTTTCCCATTTAAATACACAGAAGAGGGATAGGCAAAATATATGCTGAATTTGTAATATTTTTATACAAGCTTTAGAGATATTGAATTATTCTATTGCATATTCTTATTAAATATAAACTTCTTAGTATCATTATGTGATTTAATCACTGATGTTGTATTATGATACGTTTTCTGGATAATATAAGAATATTGATGGTTCAAAGTTTTAGTCATTGATAAAATGCTTATAAAGTCAAAGGCCATTTCAGAATCTGTAAATACAAGGCATAATGACAACTCAAATTCACTGGTTCTATCTATAACTATTATCAAAATTTATATGTTATCTACTGTAATAAAATCACTTTTAAAAACATCTTGTTCTTTTGGTTGATGTGAATCCAAAATTTTCTATAGATGACTTGTAATTATCTTGGTAAAGATTTTATGCAAACTAATTTATCATCTTTTTTAATCTACCTTATTCTTCCAATAATCTGGGGCATCTTTACCATTTATTCATTTAATATATAATTTCAATATGAGTTTTATTTTTTCACCAGCTTCTTTTAAGATATCAATAATAATAATTTTATCATTTCTGGAACATTGTATCATCCCTTCATTCAAAATGATCAATAACTCAGAAGATGCAGTAATTATAGTGGTTATTTTGTTTTTGTTTCTTGTTCTTTATTATTATATAATCCTTTATAGAACTCTTCTACACATTTTATAATATCAGCTCTCTTTTTAGTTAATAGTTCAATCTTTTCTTCTTGTTGTTGAAATAACCTTTCTTCCAATACTAAAATGTTGGTTAATACTTTTGAAATTTTATTCTCTTCTATAATTTTCTTGCCAATTCACAATTATTTTTTTATATCATTATTAACTCTTTTAGTATTCTATTATAGAATTTCAGATATTCTTCTTAATAGTTCACTTTTAAATGTTGTCATTTCTTTCTTATCTTCTTCATACATTGTCCCAGTAAAAAATTTACTAGTGGTAGCTATTTTTTGCACCAATTATATTTCTTGCCATTATTTATAGATTATCAATTATCTTCTTAAAACAGGCAAAACTCTCTATACAGTAGTGCCACTCAGTGCAAGCCAGAGTAATCAATGGACGCCAGAAGGCTTGTGCATAAAATCCCTATCTAGTGCCTACTCATCCATTATCACCAGAAATGGGAATCGTGTGATGTTAGGTAGTTCAATTATCTTCTGATTTTAGTCAAATCTGTACCATTTTCAAAGTCTGATCATATTTTTAAATGACTAGTAAGCTCTAATTTAAATTCATTGAAGTATTTCTGAAGATTAGGAATATTAATTGTTAATATGTTTCTTTAATAATTTTTGTCTCTCTACTTTTGTATGAACATGTATCTTGTATCTCAGTAATCAATAATTATTTCTCATGCTAAATCTATTAATAACATTACAATCTTGAAATATACATTTTATCTTAGTCAAAATGTAATCCAATCCTGCCGTACCTTCATTTGATCAAATCATGAATCAATCTAATTTATTAGCAACCTGCGCAGTGTGTAGCAAAGTCAGAGATGAAATTAAAAAAATACCAGTAATAATCACATTAATGAATATATCTTTAAGCAATCAAACTCAAACAGCTAGGATATGACTTTGTAAAATACTATTCATATGACTAACAGGTATCACTGTCAGCTTAATGACACCTGATAAAAATAGACATACTTTTTGAACAGTAATGATGGACTGTAATTTACGAAACTTAGACTCTTCAGAACCAACAAACCTGCTTTTCACAGAAAATCACATATAAACAATCTCTTCATTCAAAACGCAATCAAGACAGGGATGTTTGCCACCATTAGAATGTCCATTTTTTTTTAACTTTGCTGTATGGATTACCAGATGCAAATACATCTTCAGACATGTATCTACCAACATCTACAACACCTACCCAAAGTTGCTCAGGCATTTTAGGGACAGAGACAGACTGTTGGCACCGGGCTGGCTTCATCAAGAAACCTGGGACAAAGTCACCCTACCGGATCAGTGAACACGCATCAATATCTGTCAAAGCTCAAGTGTCACATGACTCAGCAGTGATTCTGGGTACACTAGCATCAAGAATTTACATACATGTACAACTAGTTACCCTCAATAGTTTCTAATAAATATTTATTTTTAATATTAAAAAAACAATCTTGATTCGTCAAGCATTGGTGGCCTAGCGGTTAGCATACTGCCTTCCCAGCAGCTGGCCCGGGTTCTTCCCGGTCAACGCTTTGACATATATATAAAAAAAAACAATCTTGATTCAGTTAGATAGATTTTTGTTTTCAGCAATTAAGAGTTTTAATAATGAATCGTAAGCAGAAGTTGAAACAAAATTTAAAGTTTCTTGAATGTGGTTTCTGACCTCTTGACCTCTTCTTAAAACGTTTTGCCATCAGATTCGAAAAGTTATTTTATTCTTTGATTTGTAGTTTGAGCTGAACTTTTTATTGCTTTATTCTTTGCAACTTTATATTATTAGAACCAATTTAACTTCAACCATTTATGTCAAAGAATATTTCAAGTTTGAAGAACTTTCACAAAAATACAAATCTCTCACAAGTGATTTTAAAATTCATATATATAAATTTTAATATTTAATTGTATATAATTAAAAATAATCAGTTATGATCATTTTTCAATCTTTTAAAGATTTGTGACTAACAGAAATAGGTTTCAGAGATTAAATAATCACATTATAATTTTAGATTCAGTCTTTTCCCCCTCTTTTAACTCTTTAGTTGAATTTATAATTTATATTTAATGTCTAAATTTATATTTATATAAAATCATTTTTTATTCATTTGTAATTTCTTTTTTTATTTAATATTTTATTTTATTGCAGTTATTTGTATATTAGACATGGATTTTATTTTATATCAATTTTAGTTTTTTAAAATATTTAAAAAGGGGTCAGAGTGACTTATGGTCAACATGGTAAGGATGAGAAGGTTGGCAGCAATGTGGGCTTTGAGCGTTCCATCATCAGATTTTCAATGAAATGGACGGCTGAAGAGTTGTGGGGTGAAGTTGATTGAAGCCTGTCCATTAAAGTATGAAGATTGGTTATATTCATATAAGTTAAGCAATGATTGCACATATATGTGGAGATGATAATCTGGACCAACTGACGAGTCCTGGTTTAGCTCAAAATAATACATATACTGATTATTTATGTTTTCGACATGTGTGTGATCAAGTGTGCCAGCAATATGAGATAGCATGGATAGTTGAGGATCATGAAAAAGTCTGAGTTCAAACCCTCTATATATTACATATTGGAGTGCAGATATGAAAAAGCCTGTACTGTAGAAAAAATGTATATATTAAAATATTTATTAGCAGTAAATATAATAAACATCAATTTGGTGTTAAAGTTGGAGCCAAAGTGCTTTAAGAAATTTTTTTAGGCCACAGACTTGATATTTTTTTACATAACTGGCTATAACAAATCTATCTAAAACAGTGTTTAAATATCCTACTGCAGGATAAAATTATCTCCAAAAATCCTTATAGAAGACACTGATAGAGACACAATATTCATCAAGTTTGCCAAGAACTGAGCCATTGTTTAATTAATCCTTTAACTAAGAATAGCTAGATATTTTTTAATTGATTAATACTGGTTTGTTATCCAAGTTGTTATTGGCTATCTATTTAAAAAAAAAATTCAAGACTATTGAAAAAATTTCTAAATAACACAAAAAGAAAATATAACAATGATTGGGCAAAAAAATCTATAGAAGAGAATAAAAGTTTCAAAATTATTAAACAACATCTTAGTATTGAAAGAAACTTTATTTCAGCGAAGAAGAAAAAAAATAGAATTATTACTTAAAAAAAGATAATATCGTGAAATAAGTAAAAAAAGTAATAATAAAGAACAAGAAAACAAAGACAACACATGCAATTAAATCTATGGGGCAGGTAAAAATTCCAAAAAATGATAAAATTATTATTGACATCTTAAAAGAAACAGGTAAGGAAATAGAAAAATTGTTGGTAAAATATACACAAACTGTCAACATGATAAAGATATACCACACAATTGAAAAAATATTATAATAATGTTGATATTTAAAAAATATAATAAAGAAGACATTAAAATGTACAGACCTTTTAATTTTCTATCAGTTCTATATAAAATAATTATTCACAGAGACAAAATTGTCCATACAGTAACACTGTGGGACTATTATATGGAGAGTTTTACCTCTGTGATAAACAACTTGAGTAAGCATAAAGAATGGTGATCATGTGACATTTGAAGGTTTAAAATCATTAGTAAGATAATTACAACTCATCTACAGAAAATTTTATATTCAAATTAACCAAAAGAACAAGCTGGATTTAAAAGTGGTTTTAAGATAGATCATATTCAACTATTGAAAGACATTATAGATTGACCAATTATTGTAAATTTCCATTATACTTTGAATTTATAGATTATGAAAAGGCATTTGATTCTTTACGCATTTTCATAGTGATTAAAGCTTTGGACCATAAAGATATAGATTCAGGTCATTGTATTATTTTGAAAAGTATTTAGAAAATGCAACAGGCAATGATGTGTCACAGACATAAAGGTGATTGCAAACTTCTGAAACCTTATAGAGCAGTTGTAAAGAAGTATTTTGTGAATTAAAATGAAAAATTAAGGGAATAAAACACATGTAGAAAATTAAATAACATGATAACAATAAACATACATAATAGCAAAGGAATTGAATAGAAAATAATTGTCTCAAAAACAAATAGAGACATGAAATTTTATAAAGTGAATAACATTGTTTATCGAGTGGTATATTTCTACATTTGGTAATCCAAAAATCCCTACCTATATTGTGACATCATTGAAAGAATTAAGAGACTGAAGTAGAGTTGGGTTGGACATATTGCTAGAAGAGATGATAATAGATGGATAGTTGAAATCTTAAACCAGATTCCAAGAGATTGTAAAAGACCCAGAAAGAGACCACATGTGAGATAGATGGATACATATAAGAAGTGTGCTGGTATGATACAGAGAAGAGGCACTAGAGATCGGAGAAGATAGATTGAACTTGGAGAAATCCTCACCCTGCAGTGGATTGATAATGATTGCAAATGATGATAATGATGATGATCTTGTGTGAAGTAGAATAAGTTTCAAACAAATGTTACTCTGAGATTTTCACGAAATAAAAGTTACTAAATTGAGAAAAGAGGATGCAGACATGTATTTGTTCATTAAATAGATTTTGCATCAGCCTAAATGCAATGATTATATCAAATAATTTTTCTGAAGCTATAAAGAAACAACATATTACTTTATGTTTGAAAATGATATAAAATTTATAAATAAAATACAATTTAAATATATTTTTTAAATAAAATGATAAAAATAATCCTGTTATCAGGAGTATATCTACGATGGAGCAAACACTTAACCTACATGTTATTATAGAATGGTGCAAAAATGAGCAAAATAAACATCTATTTTTAAAATAGTAGTATTACAAATGTGTAAATGTTGTCAAGCGTTGGTAGCCGAAAGGTCAGCACAGCAGCCTTGCAAGCAAGCAGTTGCTTTGCAGACAGTTGTTGCGGGTTCACTTCCCAGCCGATATTTTGACATATGAAAAAAATATATATATGTAAATGCTGAACACAATGCATACTCATATATATATATATTAAATTTTACTATTGTTTTACTAAACGTAATTGCTTATTCTTTTTTACGTCAAAGCGTTAACAGGGAAGTGAACCTGGGCCAGTTGCTTGGAAAGCAGCTATGCTAACTGTTAGGACACCAATGCTTGAGTAAATGCTTATTCTTAAGTATAGACGATATAAAGCAGCACTATCTACTAGCTGTCAAAACAACTAGATATTGAATAAAGTAGTTTATCATTTTCTTGATATCTTAGCTATCAAATATTGTTTCTTTATGCAAATGATATTAGAGATAACTGCATTAAACACAACGCATCATCATCAAGTTGCATTTATATACTTTTTCGTAATTAGTTAAATTTTGATTCTGTGCAACCTTTTTCGTCATTCATTTTATTTAATTTAATCATTTCTAATATATAGTTAATAAAATTTGTTTTAAGTTAAATATACATAATTTTTTTCTATCCTTTATTTAGTAAAACTCCTATAATATCTAGAATTTTTTCCAGAAAAGTGTGTTATTTTTATTTTGCCCAGGCACTATAATCGATAAATATACCAGATTTATGATTAAAATATTTGTTTAAAATTTATAATATTTCACTGCAATAAATAAAAAATTTTGGAAATGATGTTAATAAAGTATATATATTTTAATTTTTAGTTAATAAATAATTTTTATTTAAAGTCTTATTAATAAAATGTCTTTGTTAAAAAAATTTAATTTGTGCAATTTAAATCTTTTAAGATTTTCAGACATTGAATCTGTAACCTTTAGTGCAGTAATATAGTGCTTGACTCTAGAACTCAACATCCATGAATCATAACTCAATATATCACTTCTAGTACTCAAACATTTTATGAACTCTCAAACAATGCAATCATTTAATTATTTCTTATAGACATAAAAACATGATTTGATGGCCAATAGAGTAGATTCAAAAATACATTTAATCAATAAATGATAAACCAGTTCAAATGTTATTTTGGAAGTTATTATTAGGTTTGTTTAAAAAAGAAAATGAAGAATTGTACCAATAAAAAAAAAATTTCACAAGATTGAGAGCACCCCTAGAGAAAGTACCCTGTTCTCATAACCATTGGAATTAAATGTATAGATTACCACAGTGAAATTGCAAACTTAGTTTTTGGGTACATCCATGTGGACCATCATTGGTATCTATTGCTAAAATCACTGGTAACTAAAAATAGTCTGTTGCAATAATAGCAATCATCTACATGGAAATCTTAAAACTATGATTATGTATAATAGGTATTTAAATGTCAAGAATAAGTTAGAAAAGATAGCAAATCCATTATAAAAAGTTCAAGTATTAAATATTTGTTGGAAGGTGTGTAATGATGGTATATTATAAGATAAACCATTAAGCATCACATGATCACTATCTTATACTAGCATATAATTGTTTATAAACAAAGCAAAACTCTCCATACAGTATTGCCACCCTGTGCCAACCAGAGTAATCATTGAATGCCAGAAGGCTTGTGCATAAAATCCCTATCTAATGCCTACTCATCCAATATCCCCAAAATGTATGGGTCTGAACTGAGTTCAGACCCATATGACTATATAAGCTATTGAGCTTAGATTGAAAATATTTTTGTGTTTTCAATTTCATTCTCATAGTTTTGTAGTTAAGTAGAGATAAAAGGTGGGTGCTGGAGGGTTGCATTAGATCCTAAGATCTAGGTGCAGTGCTCTCAGATCCAAAGCTCCTCACTGACGATGGCCACAAACCAGAAACTAGTCTGGGGATATTGGATGAGTAAACACTAGATAGGGATTTTATGCACAAGCCTTATGGCATTCATTGATTACTCTGTTTGGCACAGGGTGGAACTACTGTATGGAGAGTTTTGCTTTGTTTATATTATAAGATGTGATATGTTGGACTATGTCCATCATTTATGAGTGAATGTTGAATGTACAGAAAATTTTAAACTTTATTTAAACTTTCCAAATACAAACAACTTGTTAGTATTAACACATGAACTTTCCAAATACTAACAAGTTGTTTGTATTTGGAAAGTTTAAATAAAGTTTAAAATTTTATGTACATTCAACATTCACTCATAAATGATGGAAATAGTTCAACATATCACATCTTAAAATATTTGATATTGAAAAGAGATGAAAGGTGTGTGAGAAAACAATCAATGTTTAAGAATGTGTTATATTGAGAGTAACCACAAATATAATAAAGTTTTAAAACCAAGATTAAAAGAGTTTAATTAATACCTAGCAATACTAAAAAACCTGATGGTTATTTAAGCTTATATTAAACTACTAATCATTATCACATGATCACCATCTCTTCTACTAGCACATAATTGTTGTAAACAAAGGCAAAACTCTCGATACAGTAGTGCCACCTGTGCCAACCAGAGTAATCAATGGATGCCAGAAGGCTTGTGCATAAAATCCCTATCTAGTGCCTACTCCTCCCATATCCCCAAATTAGTTTCTGGCTTTTAGCCATCATCAGTGAGAAGTCTTGGATCTGAGAGCACTGCACCTAGAAAATATTATTGTGTTTTCAATTTCATTCTCTTAGTTTTGTAGAAAAGTAGAGTTAAAAGGTGGCTGCTGGAGGGTTGCATTAGATCCTAAGATCTAGGTGCAGTGCTCTCAGATCCAAGGCTCCTCACTGATGATGGTCACAAGCCAGAAACTAGTCTGGGGATATTTGATGGGTAGGCACTAGATAGAGGTTTTATGCACATGCCTTCTGCCATCCATTGATTACTCTGGTTGGCACAGGGTGGCACTACTGTATGGAGAGTTTTGCCTTTGTTTACTAATCATTATGGTGATAAAAATATTAAAATGTTTTGAACTATTTAAAAAAAAGAAAGTAATTGGAAACTTATATAAACATAATCAATAATGAGAAATATTCTGAAGGTGGTAGAGATTTAGATCACAATTTAAGGTAAAAGTAAAAAAAGAACCAAATCAAAAATGGAATTAGCTATTAAAAAACTGAAATAGACTATTAAAAAAATATATTCAAATTTTTTAAATACAACAATAAAAACAAATAAAAAACTAAATTATATAACTGATGAAACTAATATGGGTTTATTTTTAAAAAAATTTAATGGATGTGCAAAAAAAATCTGAATCTAATGATTCGAACCTGTCTCATTTCTTTATCTATAGTTTGAACAACATATTAATAAAAAATTTAAAAAATTAGAAATTAGTAATATATATTTATATATTTTAAATTCATTACAGGAAAATTATTGCAGATATTAAAAAACTTAAAAATTAACCATTTAAAATCATCCAGGAATTCCATTTTTTTGCATTTACATCTTCATCCCTAATTTTCATCACAAGACAAATGAAGCAAAAACCTATAAATTTTAGTTTTGCTGATGTTATCAAGTTTATCTCAAAGGAACTCTGAAGAAATTTAATACTGATTTCTTGCATTGAAATATAAAGATGATAATGAAATACAATAGAGAGGTATAATTATGCATAATATGAAGTTTTTTGTGGAAAAGGCAAGAAGTCAATTAATCAGATTATAGGAGCAGTATGTGATAAATATGATGTATTCACAAATTAAGTTGTACAGTCATCACAAAACTCATCTTTAACTCTTTATCATTTGTTTTTCTATCTTTGTTTTTTTTTTCTGAAATCAAAATTGCTGGATTCATGTTAATGATGGTGATGATAAGAGAAATCTGAAATACATCATACAGGAAACTGGAGAAAGAGATTCAAGATGATAAATTGTCATAAATGATACATAATCATCTATGAACATTGATTGGTGGGATACATGTCATGTGATCATGCTTTTTGATAAATGTCTTATGATAATAATGATTTTAAAAAAACACACACACATCAAAGCAAAAAAGTGGCAATTTTTCCAATAACCGAATTACAGCTTTGTAATATATTTTGAACATGCACTACTAATAATATATTTTAAAATTTGATATCATACTACTACTGATGATGATGATGATGATGATCATGTGCTTGATCAGTATTCTTTGCCAAGTGACTTTTTGAAAATATAAAAAAGCTTATTTATAGTTGATCACTTAGCAGAATAAATTTAGAATACAAGAAAACTAACAAGAGGAGGCAGTAGAAGTAATTAATAAAAAATCATTTTTTTAAAAAAAGTAATGCAGAGGCCAAAAAACTGAATTTCCAAATATATATATCATGTTAAAATATTCAAATAGTCATTTAATTATCTCCATTTTGAATATGTGAAGAACGACTCTTTGTTCAAAAAAACTAAGATGAAGTAATGTTGAATGAACAGAGTTTCACTCCCAATACTCTATTTGACAAATCAAATGCAATTATTAAATTTTAAAAAAATATATCATAATAAAAATAACTTGAGCAGGAAATAACTGAAACTTCCAGCAAGTTATATGACATATTTGCAAGTTGTTCAGCTCTGAAGTCAGTCCAACCTCTCACAGAGGTGGATCAAGCCAAGTGGGGGCCCCAAGCGGTAAAAATTTCGGGGCCCTCAAACTCTAGTTAGAAAAAAAAAATTCAAGAAAACTCTCATTAAGTTATTAACAAAAAAGAAAAGTAATCAAAAATTTCATACCATAAAACATTAAATGAATTTATTAAAAAAAAATTTTTTTTCATGAATTTCCGTCTAGCTTTATTTCTTGCAAATTCGTCAATTATTTTTGTAGTGTCAATTCGGCTTAAAATTTCCTGCTCTATATACAGAATGGCTATATTATTTAATCTTTCTTCTCCCGTACTCCTTAAATAATTTTTTGTATGCTTTAAAACAGGAAACGATCTTTCTCCTGACGCATTGGATAAAGAAATCGTTAAAAAAAATTTCAATAATATTTCAACATTCGAAAATGTGCAAGACAATTCTTTGGCGGCTCAATAGATGTCTGGTGTGTTTTTATTGTGTCCTGGTTTTCTTTTAAAAATATTTAAAAATGTTCAAATTCGTCTTCAAAATTACAAACATCAATGTCATTTTTGTAAATATCCTTAAACTTTTTTATCGCGTTCTTTTTCTTCTATTGATAAATTCTAATCAAAAAATATTTGCGTTATAGGAGGGTTGATTGAATACAAAAAAACATAATTTTCTTCGAATCCTAATGAAAAAACATTTTAAGACCTCTGAGCCCTACGCGGCCGCTTAATCCGCCTCTGCAGCTACATTAAAAATCTATACTGTTACAAATTCATATACCCCTTAGTGTGTTTTTTTAAAAATACTTAAGTTTAACTTCATATAATATATATTTCAAACTTCTATTCCATCATATATTACTGAAGCATATAATCAAAGAGATGGGGGAAAAAAGATCCCCAAGTTGCGCATTTCATGTTGAACAAGCACTCATCAGTTGGCCAAATCACAATCTCTCACACATATCTTCACTATGTTCTCAGTATATAGATAGATAGAAAATTACTATAGTTTATTTGACGGGTTTTAAATCTTGAGTTAAATAACTTTGATAAAACCACTTTATGGAGATATATTAATAACTGTTACTAATTATTTGTTAAGCTAGGCATTATCCATAGCCTAAATATATACTTTAAAGTTTGCAGTGTTACAGAGGTATTAACACCTGATTTCCTTGATCATATTGACAGTTTTGATAACTGTCACACTCTCATGCAAAGTTGGGGACTGTCCATTTTTTAACACATTATGGAGGAGTGTACTAAAGTTAGTTATACTGTAGCATATAAAAAAAAACAAATCAGCATCTAATAAAATAAATTAATATTAACCAATTATACATAAATAAAAAAATGTTGAGACTGCAGTTTATTTCAAGAGATAATTATAAGATAAAAAAACTTTTTTAAAAAAGAATAATAGTTTCTTTTAAAAAGAAACGACTTATGAGCGAAATAAGAGTAATCAATCACTCGCAAGCGTTATTATATAAATCCTATAGTAAAAAAGAAATTCAAGTTTTTATTTCCACTAAAAAAGTGTAAAATTGGCAAATTTATATTTAGTTAAGATTAGCTATTTATTATTCACTTTTCGGTTTCTGAAATTTTATAGGCTTCAAAGTGCCCTAATATTTTAAACCATTCCATAAACTTTCATAAAAGGACAAGAATAGGATTTTTTTTTATTTTAGAATTGAGATTAACTGTTCAACTTTTAATTAACAGATCTATATTTCATTTTTATGGTCTGAAAAAATTTTTACAAACAAGAATTGGTTTTAATGGCAAAGATTCAGCTGAGAATATTAAAGTTAGCAATAATGGCACATCCCAAATGACTAAACATAAATACTTGATGATGGGTCATTAATAAACATCAGAGCTTTTAACTTACAAAGTTGATTTTCTTTCCTGACTAAGAATAAAAAAAAGGTATTTATCTAATTAAGAATATAATATCACTGGTTGAACGTATTAAGTTTCAAAGATATATATATAGCTATACAAATATAGATATCGGTGCTGTGGTATTAGAGCTGCGACATGAAGAATTATAATCGTTTAATCATTAAATTAATTAGGTTATTAAATCAAAAACATATTTTAAAATCTACATTTTAAAATAAAACAATTTAACAAAAAAAAAATACGAAAAGCATTTTAATGTGAAAAATAGTTAAAATGCGTGTTTAAATTAAATTGTGTGTTTGCACGTGCATATTCTGCATAATCTATTTTAATACATTGTACAGGCTTATACCTGCATTTATATATGTAATATATGCGGGATTCGAACTCAAGACTTTCACACGACCTACAACTCTCAGTGCCATCTTATATTGCTGACTCATCTGATCACACACATGTTGAAAAGAAAATCATCAATATAGTATTTCGTGCTAAACCAGCATTCATTAAAGTATGAAGATTGGTTATCTTAATATAAAGCTGAGTACTAATTGTATATATGTGTGGAGATGGTAATCTGAACCAACTGATGAGTGCTGGTTTAGCACGAAATACGTATATTGGTGATTATTTATCTTTTCAACATGTGTGTGATCAGGTGAGTCAGCAATATAAGATGGCACTGAGAGTGGTTATTAAGACTGTAGGTAGAAAGTTCCTAAATACGACAAGTGAGAAGAAGTGGAGATTACTGGGAATATGTATATTAAAAAGTTATACATTCTGATTATTGTTATAATATTTTTTTAATTATCTAGTTTAGAAAGGTTCTTCATTTTATTATTTGCACTTTTTTCTTTTTGAAAAATATCATCCTTTTTATAAATTTCTGTATTTTGCAATTAAATTCGAATAGTTGCAACACATAATTAGACTTCAAATAAAATATAGTCTATAAAGGAACCACAATATCTGCTATATTTTGTTCCAAGCCCACTTCGCATATATTATTCATTGTTATTAAACTACAAGTAAGCCATACTTTTCAAAATACACATATGTATAACACATAATTCTTCATGTCGCAGCTCTAATACCACAGTACCTAGAAATCAGCTCTCAGATAGCACATACTACTATGATACCAATTAAATATCATATGATCTCTATTTGCACATTAATTTTAAGTAACAAATCTATTTCATGTACGTTATTTATGCCATCTAGTGTTAGCTTGAAAGCCAACTGCCCCAAGCCAAGATTTTAAAGTGAAAAATGATAGGCTGATTGCACTCGATATCAGTACTCACTTTCAAATCTTGGTTCACAAGAGCAGTTGGATTTTATTAGCTCCTGTTCTCAGCTGATGCTTTCTAATTGA
The DNA here is from genome assembly GCA_028023455.1 of Epiperipatus broadwayi. NCBI lineage: Eukaryota > Metazoa > Onychophora > Udeonychophora > Euonychophora > Peripatidae > Epiperipatus > Epiperipatus broadwayi. The sequence goes on from JAQFVV010000169.1 coordinate 383,817, forward strand.
ATAATTATAAATAGGTGATTGCATGCATTCAAATATTTCAATCTAAAAACATGTATTATAAATATTATTTCACATCATTATCATCATCAACAACCATTATCAATCTACTGCAGAATGAAGGTCTCTCCAAGTTTAATCCATCTCCGATCTTTAGCTTCAATTCTCCACATCATCCCTGCACACTTTCATATTTTATCCAACCATCTCACATGTGATCTCCTTCTGGGTCTTTTACAATCTCTTAGAACCCAGTTTAAGATTTTATTTCACATATACATCTGTATTTCATCATATAAAGCATTGGAATAAAAATCATTCAGCACAGAGTTATTGTATGTCTGTAGGTTAGTGCTTATTAGCAAGGCATAACAAAAAATATTGAGTTTATTTAGAAAGTTTAAAACAATCTGAGGTTGCCATAAAATTCAATCGTGATTAGCAGACATTTGTCATACTATAGATCCATTCTTAAAATCGTGATTTTTCTTTGTTATTAAGTATAAATTTTAAAAAAGCAGAAGTCACAAAAATACAACTCATAAAGATTAATAAGTGCTTTTAAAACTTTTATATAATTTTGATTTTTAATTGACTAACTAATTTTTAGATATATGTAGCAATTCAGTCTTACTTGTGTAAGAATATTGCTATTACATTCATAACAAATTTTAGTCATTGTGAGTTGTGTTCTGGTTGTGCACAATAGAATTATGTTACCACATAAACAAATATGAATCAATCAATTGTAAATCAAAATTATATAAGAATATAAAAAGCATTTATTTGTTTTGTAAATTGTACATTAATAATCATTAAATAATTGCCAAGCATTGGTGGTCGAGTGGTCAGCACGGCTGCCTTACAAGCAAGCAGTTGTCACGGGTTCGCTTTCTGGCTGATGCTTTGACACATGAAAAAAAATAATAATCATAATATTACAGGAAATATTGTATTTAATAGTTATATATTTTATTATTTCAACAATATCTAATATAAATTTAAAAAATAACTTTGACACAAAATTCATAAAAATTAATTTAAAATATTTTTTAAAAAATTGTTATTAGATAACTTATTTTTCCTAAGTGACTTTTGATTTAAATGTGAAAATTACATATATAAGTGAATAGGTTTTATGTCTTCCATTTATAAATATAAAATTCAGATTTTTTTTAATATGCTTGGAAAAGAGAGTTAGAATTAACAGGATGATTTCATAGAATTCCCAGAGTTTTTGATGATGCTTATAAATTTTATTCAATTATCCTGTTCACTAAATGTCATAAAATAAAAACACAAAACAAACGTGCTTCTTAATGTGGATTTGTAAAAATAGGAGTTATTGATATCATATATTATCAGAATACATCAGGGGTATAAATTAAATCAAATAAACAAATAAATATTTGCATAATCTCCATCTAATCTTATAAATCTATTAACCATTCTCTGATATATAAGTTGGTGTGAACAGAAATGACTGGTTTTGTATGCAGGAATATTTTAAGTTTCATGGTCTCTTTCGTTTATTTTTATTTATAACTACATTTTCAATTTTGTTCATCTTTTTCTCTTTCCCATGATTTCAACCAATATTCCATGACCTTCTATCACTTTGATTCAGATCAAATATTATCTTTTGTGTTCAGTCTTAAGAAACCTCAACTTCTTATAGTTACGTTTATTAAATAATGTGGAAGTAGTGAAAATTCTCAATGAGCTATATGTAAACTATCAATAGAAGTGAAATGAAGAATGGTCCACCTCCACTTTAGCTTTAGTTGTATATAAGCATACCATTTACTAACATACTTACATGTAGAGCATGATTTATATATACAAATATATTTTCAAGACAACTATAAGCTATTCGGAAATCACCATAACTAATCAGAGGGAAAGAGTGAGCCTCATATTGAACAACCTCTTAATATTCAATTAATCTTCATTTAATAAATACATTTCTGAATAATTTCAATCTGTATTCGAGTTATTAAAAAGTTGTGTTTATAGTTATACTTATTAATGCAATACTTTAAATTGCTAGATCGGAAGTCGAACTTCGATAGTGCACTATTACTTTAAATATTATAAATCTCCGTGCACTCACACGTCAGTAAGACTTTAAAAAACATAAGTGAATCACTTAAGTTTAGAGTGCATTTCTATAAATACACCAACTTTCACTAACCATGCAGAATCAGGGTTTGAGACTATTGTGTGCCTGATATTGTAATCAAATTTTGAATTGTACAAATCTATTAACCTATTGGAGGAGAAAGACAGGGTCTCATTTTTAATTACCCACGACCAGACAAACATGACTTATAAATGTAAATCTATTATTATAAAGCGCTGAAAATCTTGACCGGAAGTTGGTGGGTGGTGTTGAAAATCTTGAAATTATTAGACCGGAAGTCAAACTCCGATAATGCGTTATTACTTTAAATATTGTAAATCTCCACACGCACTCACACGTCAGTAAGAGTTTAAAAAACTTAAGTGAATTATCTAAGTTTAGAGTGTCTTTCTATAAATACACCAACTTTCACTGCCCATGCTAAATCAGGGTTTGAGTCTATTATGTACCTGATGTTATAATCAAATTTTTAATTGTACAAACCTATTTAACTTATTGCAGGAGTAGTTGTATTTTTTGCTCAAATTAAAAAAATGTCAATTGAGATTTAAAAATTTTATTTTAAAATCAAAAAAGCATGTTTTTAATTACTTTTCTGTAATTTTGCAAAATAAGAATAAAAGCTTTTTAGCTTATATGACAAAAAAGTAAACGTTCAAATATACATACACAACGATAAATGTTAAAAATACAAATGTTCAAAAAAAATTTTTCAGATGAAGGAAATAAAAATTGAAAGTCATAAATACCTTGACCAGATTAGTAATATAGATGGAAACATAATAGATGAAATTAATCATAGAATTAATCTTGGATAGAGTGATTTTGGTAGAAGTAGCTTAATATTAGAGGAAATATGCCTATCTGTTTGAAAAGGAAAAAAAGATTTTTAATAGATATGTTTTAACAGTGCTTACTTATAGATGTGAGACTTGAATATTTAACAGTATATATAAACTTCAGATAAAATATAGAAGTGAATGTTAAAAATAACAATGATACATAAAAAATGAAATATATGGGTAGGAGAATCAGCAGGTATTACTGGTTTTTTTTCCATATGTCATAGTATCAGCCAGGAGGCGAACCTGCAAGAACCATCTGCAACCAACTACTTGCTTGCAAGATGGCTGCGCTGACCTCTCAGCTAACAACGCTTGACAAAGGTATTATTGTTATCATTGGAAGAAGAGTAAAATGGAGATGAACACAGTTTATTGTTAGAAAAGATAATAATAAATGGACAGTGGAAGGTTTAAAATTGGAAAAGACCTAGAAAGAAACCAAATGTAAGATGGATCAATAGAAGAAGAAAGTTTGATGGTGTGAAGTGGAAAAGAGAAGCTAGAGATCAGTGAAACTGGATTAAACTTGAATTTTCATCCTACTAGGGATTGATAAATGATTGAAAATAATGATATTGATAATGACAAAAAAAAGGAGAAAAGATAATATTAAACATAAACATATTTTTTTATACAACTAAGTAGCAAAGATTTTGCTTTGCTAATAATAAAATATTGACATTAAAGTGAGTTCTATATGAGGAAAACAATTTAATAATTTCTCATATTGATCAAAAATGGATTGACTGACAGTATAATAAATAACTATAAAATTGCAAAAATGAAAATATATAGACTTTTTATGTTTCAGTCAAGTTTTGTCATCCATTTTCAGATAAACTACTATTTAAATAATTAAGCTATTATACAAATGTCAAAAACTAGTTGGTTAAATTTGACATTAAATAATAGTTGTTAATGAAAATGGACAACTATAAGCGAACAATATAATTTTACAATCTTGTAGATGTTTACAAATGGAAAGGATAAACAACGTTGGGAAATTTTCAATATATAAATAAACAATGAGGATTGCCAATTCCTCTACAAGCTTTATGATAAATGCTTAGCCAGAGCCAGCATGTAAAATATCTGTCAGGAACCCCTCCCCAAACCCCTGACCATGGTTTCATGCTTTGGCACTCCTCAGAGAGGTGTCAGAGTAGGTTCAGACACTATATCTAAAAATACCAACCCAAAGCCAAGCACCTAGCTAAAAGTTATCTATTGAGTGGAAAATCTGAAATTTTCAGACATCTACATGTCTTCAAACCCAGCTATCCAACTCAAATAGCTATATGGGGCTGATAGATCTTCAGCCATACCCTATATTAGTAGTCTTAACAATATAAAATTGCATAAGACTTATGGCAGAGACTATAAATAGTCAAAATAAGAGTCATATATCACATGCCCCTATCTCTTAAGCTTATAAGTTATAAACAATGAGGATTGCCAATTCCTCTACAAGATTTATGATAAATGCTTAGCCAGAGCCAGCACTTAAAATATCTCTGTCAGGAACCCCTCCTCATTGTTTATAACTTACAAGCTTAATAGATAGGGTCATCTGATATATGACTCTTATTTTGAATATATAAATAAAAATTTTGCATGCACTTTAATTAATAGACATTATCATAACTATTTTCAGTTTTAGAAAGGATGAATAACACCATTTATAAAGAATGAAAAACTTTTATAAACTCAAACTATTGAGTCAAAAAGTATTTACATATTCAAATTATAGAGTCGAAAAGTCTCAAAACATTATGCATATTTAAAAAGAGATAGGGTCACATGATCTATGACTCTTATTTTGACTATTATGCATATTTATTTATGTACATATATATATATTTAAGGATGTTTCCATAACTTTATTATTTTTATTTTTTTTAGAACAAAACCCAAAGCCTGTAAAATGAAATTGAATAAAGCAACAAGATATATTTTCTTGGTTACGTTTAAACTTTTTAATCCCCTCCCCCTTCTACAGCATCCAATAAAATAAAATAAAAAGTGGAAACATCTGTGGCTAAAGAAAAGTAAAAAGTTTTTTTTTAACAGTAAGCTTGATAAATAATCTCCATCCTATTTTAAACCTCAGCCTGATAAATAAACCATTCCATATCTAACTAAAGCAAAAAAAAACAAAACTTCAATACCTCAATTCTTTAAAATCTAGATAAATTTATCATATATCTCATATATATATACAATACTTATGTTTAACAACAATAAATGCACTCACACACACAAAGACAATTTCAAACTCCCTAATATTAAAATGATTTAATTTTAGAAAAATGTACAACAATGTAAGATGAATATAAATTAGTGTGAGTTTTCCAGTAAACCAAGATGGCAGCCCGTATTTTTGATAAATTTACAGTTTCCCGGACGTCCCAAAAAATTTTACAAAAAAAAAAGGCCTGCTAGAAAACATAGTATTTAATATTTACATTTTATTTTTTTATTATTGTTGTTTTAAAAAAAGAAATTGTGGAAAAATTAATTACAATATTTACAAGTTTATCTTCTTTTGGGGGGAGGGGGAGCAGGAAGGTCTCAATTTTTTATCATTATGACAATTTACCAAAAACACTGCTGTCAAAAAGAAACACACTAAACTGAACCAAAGTACGACAATGTTAACAGCATTTCATTACTTCCCATGTTATAATATAAATAAAAAAAATGGAAATAAAATTTCTTAATGAAATTTATCAGAATTTAGATACTTTGGTATTATTCCTGCCATAATATATTATTCCAATAATACTTCTAAGAAATGTGTGAAGTTTAATCGATAAAATTTATCCACAGATCCAAGGAGGTATTACTCTAAACATGTTGCAATCTTAGAATAAAATGTCAGCAGAAATAATATGTCATAGCACATGTAATATGAAAGTTCAAATGTAAAAAAATAATGGAGACATATTCATCATGGAAAAATGAAAAAAGTTTGTTGTGTTTGGTTAGGCTTATAGATTCGTTTCCAAACCAACAGACACAAAAAAATAACTACTCAGCAATTAATATGTATAATTTATTAGTGCTTAAAATATACATATGTTAATTAAACAAATGAATAAATACAGTTGATACTATTGAATGCTGAGATAGTCAAGCCAAGTATGGAACTCACTTCTAGCTAAATGATTAGCCTGCCTTGTGAGCTCTGGTAAGGCTCTTCCAGCTATGTATTTAGTTCACCTTGAGTTGGCTCTAATTCAGAAGTAGCAGTTTCCAGTCTATATGTAGACTTGCCTCACTGCATGGATGTTGCGATAATGACTATATAAATACCTTTGCTGATGACAGAAGGTTTAATGGAGAACACGTTCTGTTGTTCAGGTTAACAGAAGTAATTGCTCTCTGCCTTGCCTCCAAAAGGCATACTATTTAATGGCAGATCCCCTAACTTACTGGAAACATGCAGATTTGGTGCATGAACCTCAGTGAAGGATTTAATCCCATTGGATAGCAACTAGGTGCTAGCCTATCAGGTAAGGAAACTGGAATAGTCCATTTCTGAAGCCAGGGTCAGATATGACAAAGATATTATGATACTAAATAAAACAAGTATTTGTGAGTTGTGCCTTATTAGTACAATACTATGTGCCATCAAAGTCATCTTCCCCCTTCCAGCATGATACAGTGTTTTGCATTGTCATATTCTATGTGTAATAGCAAACTTCAAATCTAAAAAAACAACATGTACTTTCCAATGATTGGAGAGATTCATTATGGAAAAAAGAAAAAATATAAAAAAGAAGCCTGAAACATTTTTTAAATGGCAATTGTAACAAAGTTTTAGATTTCCATTATTTTTTTAATCTAAAAAAAAAAAAAGATGAACTATAAGTTAAAATCAGACCTTTATCTAAAAATGACGAACTGTAAGTTTAATCTTATATTTTAATTATCTTTTAAAAAAAAAACATACAACTGTAAATGTATGATAAATTTAGCCAAAAAAAAAAAACAACACAAATATAATGTATTTTGAAATAAAATACAAAAATTATTTACAAATAATGCGATACATTTGTTGCAAGTTTAACATTATATTTTTAAAAAAAAAAACACAAACTTTTAACAAAAAAAAAACAATAAATATATAAACTGTATTACTTACAAATGATGTGAGAGATGTATTATATTTTGGAAGAGTGGGGAATCACAATGATGAGGTGAACCATTTAATATCTTCTAAAATGGAAAGGGAAGGGTCAGCTTATTTGACATTGATTAGTCATGTCAGGTGAACCATTTAATATCTTCTAAAATGAAAAGGGAAGGGTCAGCTTATTTGACATTGATTAGTCATGTCAGGATTCTTGGTAGCCATGACATTATAAATAGAAATTTCAAATAAATATTACCAGATGAAAATGTCACCAAAGTAGTATGTCATAGCAGGAATAATACCAAAGTACCAGAATTTATTCCTTTTTTTTTAATTTAACAATTGATTTATTAATTTTGTTTAATTTAACAACTAACATCTCTTGGATTATAGGCCCTGAATTGTATATTTATCAAAAATATGAACTGCCATCTTGAATTACAGAAAAACTCACAAATACCAGAAAAAATGCTGCTCACTCATTATTTACTCATTGAAGCCGTATAACTGTATATATGTATAAAATCGCATTTAATTAATAGTTATCAAGTAGTATTAAAACAAATAAATGGACATTTGATTCAATTGATTCTGAACTCCAACTGATAGTCTTATTTTGGTTATGCTACATGATAAGCTATTTGATTAGAAAAATATATAATTCTTAGAAAGTGATAAAAATGAAGACAATAATTGACAAAAAGGATATAAATCCTGTTGTTACAATAATGATATGTTCTTATTGAATCTAAAAAATTAAACAAATTATTCTTTTGGAGAATGTGATTTGGCAGCACTAAATAAAAATCATCATCATTGCTAGTTGTCAGTCAAGAAACAGATTCCAAATACTAAACCATATTACCTTTTCTAATATGCCTTTCTCTATTTCACATTATTCTTTAAATATAAATAGTTATTTTTATGTTATGATCATAGTACAACTTTTTACCCTCAATTTTTTTTTCTTACTTTGTTTTTAAATATAGTTCAATCTAATTCCTCTCTATATTCATAACTTCCTCTATCATCATCATTTTCAACCATTATTGATCCAAGTTTAATCTATTTTTCTGATCTCTAGACTTTTTTTCCACATCATCCTCACACTCTTCCGCCATCTCACATGTGGTCTCTTTCTGGATCTTTTACAAACTAATCTCTTTTTTCACTTCTCCTCATATACACTTCAATGCAATTTTTATATAATTCCTTCTTAATTTTCCTTACAGTTTCAATTGTCCTGCAGTCTTCATCAGAGCTACAACTTTTAAACATGTAATCATATAACCATTATTTTATATACATATCTATATACATATTTTTTTAATTATTACATTATTATTCCCAATTACATCTAATTTTAACTAATTTTACTTTTACACCTTTTAATTTATACTTATTACTTATTTCTTATTATTTTTTATTTTTACTCCATTCTATTTTATTTTTCCTCTAATTTATCTATTATTCTATTTTCATTCTTTTATATCACTATACACTACTATTTCACATTTTATATTCATTACATCAATCTCTTTTATTACTTTTTCTATTATTTCTTTATAATTCTTCTATATCCTTATTTTATCCTTATACACATATCTAATTTTTTTATTAATAATTTCTATTTTATTCTTATTTATTTTACTTACCTCCTATATAAATTTCACTCTTTCTTTTTACAATTTCAATTTTTAAATACTTTAAACAGGTTGTAACCTGTATTCAATGTGCTTTAAAATTCGTAATAATCAAGCATTGAATACAGGTTAAAGCCTATTTAAAGTATTTACATATGCTTTCTGTGCACTCAATAAATTAATTTCAATTTTTAAAAATTTTAGCCTTTTTTTCATATATTCCTTAATGTAACTTTCTATATATCAATTTTCCTAACTTTTTATTCTATTTTCCATTTTTTTTTTAATTATTTTCTCATATATATTCTTTTATATATACCTTTATTATTAATAATAATTTTCTATAAAAACAATAATATAAATATGATAATGTTTTTCTATAAAAACAATATTTTTCTATAAAAATAATATCCCCCCCCCCATACCTATTTAAATTTGGCTTTATTTTCTTAATATAACTTCTTTTATTTTTCTATCTCTTCTTTCATTAGTATAATTTATAATTTTTATACTATATTACAATTTATCTTTTACAATCTCTTAGAATCCAGTTTAAGATTTCAATTGTCCATCTATTATTTTCTCTTTTAAAAATATGTCCAGCTCAACTCCACTTCAGTCTTTTAATTATTTCAATGATGTCAGTAAACACTGTTTCTTCTCTCACCCATATATTTTATTTCTGATCTCTTCTTGTTATTCCTAACATAGATCTCTCCATATTTCAGTCTACTCAAAGAATTATTGCTCTTCTGTTAAGTGTTCAAATCTGAGATCCGTAAGTAAGAACTGGTAAAACACATTTATTAAAAACCTTCCTTTTCAAATACATAAGCATATTTTATTTTAATATTATTTCTACCAAGAGCACTCTAACCAAGTTTAATTCTATGATTAGTTTCATGTATTATGTTTCTATCTGTAGTAATAATCTGACCAAGGTATTTGTAGTTGTTAACACCGTCTATAAATAATGCTTTTTCATTTAATTTTTAATCTTTCTACATTGTTAATTTTATCATTTCATCTAATTTTACCATTCTTCCTTACGAGCATCTTTTCTCATTTTTCCTAATTGTTTATATTTTGTTTCCCTATAAAGTTACATTTCATATTAATTTTTTAACAATGACTCTAATTTCAATGAATTATAGAATAACCTGTTTTATTAAGAGCCTACTTAGACATTTCAATGTATTTATTTCTATTTTATCATCCATTGACCATTGTTCTTAATGGGGTTTTTTTTTCACTATCCATTGTAATTGCCTTAATTTTATTTATATTCACCCAAAATCTTTGTCAAACTTTATCATACTTAACATTTTATTTAAAACATTATCATTAAATGATTTTTATATGCTTTGTGACAAAAAGTGTTTATGACTTATTTATAAATATATAACTTAAAAATTCTATATTCAATAGTTAAAGAATCTTCTTTACATATATATATATTACATCAAGATTAATATTCCAACACTGGTCTATTAAGTAGATGAAATACTCTCAACCCAAAGCACAAGATAAAAAAAATTTAAAGAAAGATCGGCCATCTTTTCTCTTTATTTCAGTTTATGGAGAAACTAATCTTAAGCACTTTGGACAGAAAGCTTGAACATTTTAAATCAATTATATTACTTTATTAAAATTATATTTCAAATTGCTTTATATTAGATTAGTGTCTATATATAAATTGAGGTAAAGAAAAAAGATGGCCATTCTTTTCCCTAAAAAAGTTTTATCTTGGGATTTTGAGAATATTTAATGTACTTAATAGACTAGTACTAATCTTGATGTGTTATGTAATATTAACTGCTGGAAAGTGTATATTTATATATAATTAAAATTACATTAAGATATTTATATAAATGTTTGCAGAGAATGACACGACTTAAAAAGAAAAGTGAAAGAGGCTTGCTTTATTGCTAGGGACAATCATACCATCAACAGAAAAGACACGTGTTACAATATATCCAAGAAATGGAATTCATAAAGTCATTTGCATAAATTTGCATTGCAGTTAGCCACTTTCTTTAGTTACAATATGGCTATGATTATGAGGGTTGTGTCCCTTGAAAGCACTCAGATGCACTTATACATATTTATTTTGTATTATTTTTGTATTATTGTAATATATAAAGAATTTAGAAAAATTCAGTTTTGTGTGTGTATGTGTTGGTAGTGCAAAGCAAATAATAAAACTCTGAAACATTATTTATGAAAACCATATATGCTGAAAAATCCAGGCAGCTTAATCATTTATGTTTATCTTGAATATCTTTGCATCCCACTGAAGTGAATCCACAAAATATTTTTTACAGAACTACTATAAAAGTATTTAAAGTGAGAAATATATGCTTCCATACCAATATCAATGTTATCATGTTTTATAATCAATGTTGTTGCATTTTCTGCTGAAATTTGATACAAAGCATTAACAATAACATTAATGAACAAGGCAAAACTCTCCAGACAGTAGTGCCACCCTGTGCCAACCAGAGTAATCAATGGATGCCAAAAGGCTTGTGCATAAAATCCCTATCTAATGCCTACTCATCCAATATCCCCAGACTAGTTTCTGGCTGTGGCTTTCATCAGTGAGGAGCTTTGTATCTGAGAGCACTGCACCTAGAAACTAGTCTGGAGATATTGGATGAGTAGGCATTAGATAGAGATTTTATGCACAAGCCCTCTGGAATCCATTGATTACTCTGGTTGGCATAGGGTGGCACTACTGTATGGAGAGTTTTGCCTTGTTTATAAACAATTATGTGCTAGTATAAGAGATGGTGATCATGTGATGCTTAATGGTTTAATAACATTAATGCTTATGAATTTGAATCCAATGCAAAAATTATTACTTAATAGTTAACAATTCTTTTTATAAATTCTTTTCATAGTTATTGTTTTGGTTGGCTTGAATTCAAATTTAAATATCTAAATATTTGTCTACCTAAATATAAATATTTCTCTTGCATGCTTTCAATCATATGTTATATCCTTATCATTTAAACTTTTTTTATAACTTTGTCAACAATTTTTTTATTTCTTCATATGAGTTTTTTTTTTTTAATAATATGGTGTACTGTTTGGCACAGCTTGTAGAGCATATAACTTGGGATTGGGCAGTTCCAAGATTGATTCTAGTGCTCACAGGCCTGGCACATAAACTTCTTATAAACTCCAGAGCAATAAAACCATATGCCTTTCTTTTCCTGTATAATGATTCCATCAATTTTTGAACTTTTCATAGTTTCATTTCTTCAAGTACAATATGTTGCAACTCAGGTGATGTTTTATTATTATAATATATATACTTGATTCTTTGTTATTTATTTTTGTATAAAATTCTTTGACCATTTCATGGTATTATTAGTGAATGTGATAACCTTACAGATGAATCCCCTTCCCAATATCAAGATATTTTATATCTATAATATTTATATTCTTCTATAGTATTCTTACTATTTCACAGTCACATCACATGATCACCACATCTTATGCCACCACATAACTGTTATTAAACAGGCAAAAACTCTCCATACAGTAGTGCCACCTGGACTAACCAGAGTAATCAATGGATGCCAGAAGGCTTGTGCATAGAATCCCTATCTAGTGCCCACTCATCCAATATCCCCAGACTAGTTTCTGGCTCTTGGCCTTCATCAGTGAGGAGGGCTCATTGATTACTCTGGTTAGCACAGGGTAGCACTATGTGTGGAGGGTTTGTATAAGTGGGGGGGGGGGTGGGGGTGTGTGGGGGTTTGTCTAGGGTGGTGGGGGGTGGGAGCGGGGGGGGGGGGGGGGGGGTGGGGGGGGGGGGGGGGGGCAGTGCCACCTGCGCTAAACAGAGTAATCAAAGCTCCTCACTGATGAAGGCCACAAGCCAGAAACTAGTCTGGGGATATTGGATGAGTAGGCATTAGATAGAGATTTTATGCACAAGCCTTCTGGCATCCATTGATTACTCTGTTTAGCACAGATGGCACTACTATATGGAGTTTTGCTTTGCTTTGTTTATAAAAAATTATGTGCTAGTATTGAAGATGTGATCATGTGATGCTTGCTGGTTTAACACCAATCCTGCCTAATGGGGTAGTGGTGGCTATGGTTGTAAAAGAGCCAAATACACCAAAATGTATGGGTGCTGAACTGAGTTCAGACCCATATGACTATATAAGCTATTGAGCTTAGATTGAAAATATTTTTTGTGTTTTCAATTTCATGCTCATGGTTTTGTAGTTAAGTAGAGATAAAAGGTGGTTGCTAGGGGGTTGCATTAGATCCTAAGATCTAGATGCAGTGCTCTCAGATCCAAAGCTCCTCACTGATGAAGGCCACAAGCCAGAAACTAGTCTAGGGATATTGGATGAGTAGGCATTAGATAGGGATTTTATGCACAAGCCTTCTGGCATACATTGATTACTCTGTTTAGCACAGGTAGCACTACTATATGGAGTTTTGCTTTGCTACTATAGATTAATTGATGTGTCAAAGTTACTGCCCTCACAACTTTGACCCAAACCACTTGATGGAAGATTATTAATAATTTTTATTAGTCATTCATTAGATCAGAAATTGTCCATTTAATGAATAATATAGGGACTGGTTTCTGCTTTTAACATCTTGTGGTGGGTGCAATCATAAACATATGACCAAAGACATGAAAAGGTTCTCTGACCCCCAAGATGCACTTTTCATCTCAATTCAGCACTCATCTTGGAGATAATACATTTTTTTTCACATGCCTTTTGTCATATGTTTATGATTAGACCTCTCCATAAGGTGCTAAAAGTGAATAGAAACTAGTTCCTATCCCGCAATGAGAGTGGTATAGTGAAAATTACACTACAGAAATATTATTCATTAAGTAGACAATTTCTAGTTTCATGAATGACTAATAAAAAATATTAATATTTTTATGCTGTTTGAGAGTTTTTTAGGATACGAATACGAACTCAGACTTTCACACGACCCACTACTCTCAGTGCCATTTCATATTGCTGACCCACCTGATCACACACATGTTGAAAAGATAAATAATCACTAATATCCGTATTTCATGCTAAACCAGCAATCATCAGTTAATCCCGCCTATATTACATATATAAATGCAGGTTTTAGCCTGTGCAATGTATTAGGATACGAATAATTTATTTTTTTTACATATATTATATGTTATTATCTTATTGATCAATCTAACTATCTTAAAAACTTTTAAGATTTTAAAATGAACTAACAGTTTTAAATTAAATCTGCTAAAATATTATTAGGACTCTCTTTTTTCAATACCTTTAATGATGTTTCTTGTTAAGCAATAATAACAAATTAATGTTTTATATAATAATATTAAATTGTTATAAACACACACTAATCAATCCTAACTCATATATACAATGATCAGTAATTATAATCTCACTACTAGCATATGTTTTTCCAACCAAATATGCACAGAAAAATAAGGAGTAGGATGACGGTGCTATCACTTATATGATATATGTTTATGCAAATTTAATTTCACTATATTAAACAAGATAAAGCGCATTCAATTTTTACTCGTTGCAATAAATTATCAGCCCTCTGCTGCCAATTATTTGAGAGCTGGCAGGTGTTGATAATCAAGTCAAAGAAAAGAAAACTAGAAGTATAGATATTTGTTTTTATTTCGAAACCATTTATGACCTTTTTGCTGGTTTGAATGGCAGATACTGACATTCCCTATCTTTATTGGTTTTGAAAAGTTAGAGTATTGATTAAAGCGAGTCTACTTTTCCATTTTTAAATTTTCACAAAGAAATTAACTATAAGCAGCTTAACTTTATTTCGTAACTTTTTGACTTTTATCAATCTTTTAAGGATTAGAAATTACCATTAAAAGAAAAGATATCAAATGTCTTTTAAAATCACAAATTCTTGTCAGTCAAGACTAACTCAAAAATCAAAGCACTCAAAAAATCAACAGCTATTTAATATTGGAAAATAACTAAATAAATTAATTGAAATTCTTGATGATTTTTATTCTACTTTTAAAAATTTTCTAATCGTTTGCCACTAAAACTTTTCAATTTAATTTGTTATATATATTAAATGTTATATAATATTCAGTATTATTTACTAAGCACAGAGATCATATATAATTTAACAGAAGGGATTTCCATCTTTAATATGTGCGTTGTACTGAGGTCAACAATAACATGTTGAGTAGTGAGGATAAGCTCAAACACAAGATAGAGAGAGAATTTTTTTAAAGATAAGAGTGGCCATCTTATCTTTAAACCTAAATTCTAATTATATAGGCCAATCTAAAGTGTTTCAGTTTGAGAGTGTAAAGATATTTCTTTATTCTCTTTTACATTTATTATAGTTTTTAATAATTGCAATATTAACACATAATAAATTGAAAATTTTTGCAACAGTTAATATATGAAAAATAATAATAGATGTAAAAGTGAATAAAAAAATATCTTCATGCTTTCAAACTGAGACACTTTCGTTTGGCTTATATAATTAGAATTTAGGTTTTAAGATAAGACAATTCTTATTTTTTAAAAAGTCTATCTTACCTGTGATAGTATCCTCAATACCCAACATGACATCGTTGGCTACTATAAGATCAGTATATTACATATACTAAAGGTGGAAATCCTTTTTCTTTAATTATATGTTATATGTACGTACATATTGTCTTTATATATATGGGTACATATAATTATTAAAAATTATTTTAAGATTATGATTGTAGATACTTATTAATATATTTTAAATTTAACTAACATGGTGGATAAGTCTAAACAGTATGCAAAGAAATGTCATTAAAAGAACATAAATTTAATGAAATATAAGAATTTTTAAAATTTAAAATCCTAGTTTGATTATTTAATTATATATATATGTATAATTGTAAAAAGAAAAAAATCTTGTCATTAATAACATTTAGTGTAATTTTCCCCCAAATTTCCAATCTATTAGCTTGATACTTTTCTAATTTTATATAGAACTTGAAGTGATGCGATATTGCTTCTCCTTTATCAACATCAGGAATCTCTCAGCCACTACACCCAGAGAAGCCTGTTGTGCACTTTGCCTTCCCTTTCCATCCCCCATCCTAAATTTTTCCCATATTCTTCTCTACTCCATTCCATTTCCACAACATCATTTTCATCCACTCTATGACCTTTATATCTAGATCTCTCTTATCTTTTTGCAAACCAGCATAAAAACCAAGAAACGACTTTCTGTATAACAATTCAGTATTGTTCACAATAATGCCATATGGTAGTATTAAATTTTATATAACTTTTTTCATTCATAATTTTTTAAATTATATAAAATTAAACAGTAGAAAATAAAAATGAAAGTTTTAAAGAAACGTGTTTATTCTCATCAATGTACTAAAGAGTAAATAACGCATTAAAAAGTAAAAAATAAATTTTCTTCCGCTTTTACAAATAAAAAGTGTTGAATGATCGTATTTAAAAATCCACGAATAAGATTCTCAAAAAATCATCCCTTCTTTCTTAATCAAAGTAATTCTATTTAAAGTGGGTATTAATTAGTTTATTCAAAATATTCTTTGGAAATTATAAACGTGATTGCTATACATTTTCATTTGTAAAAACTGAAAAAAAATTACTTTTTTATATTTTTAGTAATTTTTATTTTTTTACATTTTAGTACCTGTAGGTAAATAAATACTTTTTAAATATTTTCTATATATTTTTTAATTTTCTACTTTTTAGTTTTATATAGTTGCAGTATGGAACAAAATACCAAATCCCATATAAAATAAAATATTTAATTTTTTGCTTTTTTTTTTTTTTTTGCTTAAATTTGCATACTTAAGTAAGCAATATTTCAGACCGATCAAAAATTGGAAAATGGATAGAAATTGAGCTAAAACAAGTTCACAGATAAACAACAGACAAAATAACAGACGTTAACTAAAACGTACAATAAAATAGAATTTTTAGAGTCAAAAATCCTAGCTTCGTCAAGCGTTGGTGGCGAGTGGTTAGCACAGCCACCTTACAATCAGTGGTTCCAGGTTCGCTTCCCGGCTGATGCCTTGACACATGAAAAAAAAAATCTTAGCTTGATTATTTATATTTTTTTTTATTTATTTACAAGAAGCCATATATATATATTTGCTATTACTATTATTTGTTGGAAATGTTTTTTTTTTTTTTTTCAGAATTATAATCTATTGCTTTCATTTCTTTTTTCTTTTCAATTATGTGATGATTGAAAACTTGTTCTATAAGAAAATTTTGATACAAGTACAGGTGAATGATACTCCTTCCCACAAGAAGTAAGAATTGCATTGTGTTTTAAGTATATATTTTCGTTACCATTAAAACATCTAGACCAGAAGTCAGCAAATGTAGTTCTTTGATTCCAATCTCATGGCTCCTTTTATCATAATAAACATAAATACATTTTTTATTTCCTCATGTAATTTGTAAATAAATATTTTGATGACTTATAATAGAATAGTAAATGATGAATATTTAAATATTCAAAATTTGTGAATAAATAAACTATCGAAATAATTTTTTGTTTTTATTCACTTATTTTTAAGAGAATTTTTGTTTTTGTTAGAACGTATACAGATTCTATTATGTTCTATTACTAAAATAAATGTTCAAATATATCCACAGCTATTTATAAATTCATATTTTATAAGAACATATTTTTCACCACTTCTACTTCTTCAATGAAGAAGGGGGATACTTCTATCCTTACAGCTCATCACATTTAAGATTATTATTTAAAGGAAAGGGTAAGGATCGTAGAAAGTTGAATAATTATAGACCAATAGCGGTAATATCAGTTTTATGTAAAGTTTTCTCATATATGGTGGCTAGAAGAGTTGTAAAATGGATGGAAGGGAATAATGTAGTGGGGGAAATACAAGGAGGTTTTAGATTAGATAGGCGTATAGGAGATAGTTTATTTGTAGTTACACAACTTATGGATATGAGTAGGAATTCAAGTAAACAGTTATATATGAGTTTTATAGATATAGAGAAGGCATATGATAGAGTAAATAGAAATAGATCATGGATAAGTTTAGCAAATTTGGGAATGGATGAAGCTTTAATAGATATTATTAAGAAATTATATGAAAATAATTATTATATATATTAATTAGGGAATATAGAATCAGTTAAAGTTAAAAATGAGGTGGGACTAAGGCAAGGATACCCTATGTCACCTATTTTGTTTGTGTTGTATTTGAGTGAAATGGAAAGAGCAATAGAAAGATTAGGAAGAGGGATAGAGATACCGTTAATAGGTAGTAAGGGAGTATATATTTTGTCAGGTCTTTTTTTTTTGAGGATGATATATTTTTGTGTGCAGAAAGAAGAGAAGATATTGAAGTTATGTTGAGGACATGTATAAGGGTGGGTAAAGAGATGGGGATTAAATTTAGTGAAGAAAAATCAAATATAATGATGGTTAATACTGAGGAAAGAGAAGATGTAGAATTTTTATTGGGAGATATTAAGTGTGGTGAATAGATATAGTTATTTGGGAATTATTTTAAGTAATCAGAAAAATTATTTGGATGAATGGGAGAAAAAATTGATAAATGAAGCAAAGAAAAGAAAGGGATTGATAAAGAAATTAACAGTGTTTTCATATAATAAATATAATGTAGTTAGAATTATATGGAAAGGAGTTGCAGTAGCAGGGTTAACATGTGGTAATGATGCATTATATGTTAGTAAAGAGATATTACATTATTTAGAAAAAGTTCAAAGGGAAGTAGGAAGACATGCATTGAATGCAGATGTATGGACAGCAAGGGAGGCAATTCAAGGAGAAATGGGATGGTCAAGTTTTCATATGAGAGATGCAAAAAGTAAAATGAAAATATTTGGTAGATTGCAGTTTATGGATAATAAAAAATAGCCAAAATAGTATTCAATTGGGTTATGAGAAAAGGGCAGGTAACAAAATGGATGCGAAAGGTAATGCGGTATGCAAAAGATTTGGATAAAGAATTTATATCAGTATATTTGTACAAAAGATGGGATGATTGTGTTAAGAGGATTGTTGAGTGTTGTAGTAGTAAGGAATGGGATAAAAGAATAGATTTATTAATAAAGAATAGGGAATTAGAGAGATGGAGAAATAGTATGGAGAATAAAAAGAGTTTATATATATATATATATAGAAATAAACAGAATATTAGGTGTTAATTTACGATAATAGTAAGGAAAGTAGTTTATTGTTTAAGGCTCAAACAGAATCTTTAGCACCAAAAGAATATACATGTAAATGGAAAAAAATGGGTGATTTATTTTGTAAATTATGTAAGGAAAGAATAGAAAATATTAGGCATTTGTTAATTGAATGTAAATGCTTGAAAACAGAAAGAGTATATATAATGAAGTTATGAAAGAATAAATATGAAAAAAGTGATTATACAGAAAGTGAATTATTGTTTTTTATGCTGGATTTGGGAAAAGATAAAGGGGATTTAGATATAATGGTTATAGAGTTGACAAAGATTATGTTGTGGAAATGGGATGGAGCAGAATATGGGAAAATTTAGAATGGGGAATGAAAAATAAAGTGGCTAACAGGTTTATCTGGGCATAATTGCTGAGATATTCTTGACTTTGTTTAAGGAGAAGCCACAATACATCACATTGTTAATGAATGGGGGCGGTAAACAAATGGCTTTTGTGTTAAAAAGTTTGCCTACCTCTGATTTAGTCTCATCTGATTAAAGCAGACTGTATAAAGAACATATATAGATAAAAATAATTATATCTATTTACACAACAATAATTAGATAGCTAACTATCAACCAGATGTTTAAAAAAATCTTAACATGCTTCAGAAATCTCCCAGTTCTTTTCAAAATTCTATCAAAGTCATTATGCATCCTTTATGATGTTTTATAGTTAGTAAATGATGTGAGTTCTCTGTATCAAATACAGATTTGAGAACTGAAGATTTCAGAATCAACATTTAGTCTGACATTTCAGGTACTCATTTTAGGACTTCCTGAGTACAGTCAATTTTTTTATTATTTTTATTTTTATAACAAATTAAGTGGTTGTACTACTAAAAAAAATGAATGATTGCAGGTTTATAAAATTATGTGGTTACTTGCTATAATATTTATATATATATATGTAAAAGCTGTAGGTATGTATGTATAGAAAAGAAGAAAGTACATGTATGTATTACACGTGTTTATATATGTTATTTGATAATCGTATTAAATAAAAAACTTCGAAACAAAATAATAAAAAAGATGCTGAAAAACATGGGAGAAGGGAGAATTTTATTTATATATTACTTATCATGCATTTTGTTATGGTTGACAATTAAATTAGGATAAAAAAATTAATACTTTCCCATTATGGAAGAGCCACATGGTACACTCATGACACATTTAACTGTCATGATTAGGATTTGCATTTAAATACCAGCTGGTTAAAAAATGTTTTCAGGTTTAAAACCATTAAACATAATATGCTTTCCATTTCCTATGCTTACACAAAGCTGTGAAAACAGTAACAAATCCATACAATAGGGCCACCTAGTGCAAGCCACAGTAATCAATGGATGCAAGAAGGTTTGCGTATAAGATCCTAAGATCTAGCAGCAATGCTTTCAGATCCTTAGTCCCTCACTGATAAAAGCTCCAAGCTAAAAACTAGTCTAGATATTGGATGAGTAGGCGCTATATAAGAATTTTATTATCAAAATTTCTTGCATCCATCGATTACCATGACTGGCTTGCATTGAGTGCCACTACTGTATGGAGAATTTGTCGATGTTTTCAGGTTGTAATAAAGCCTACTATTTTTTGTTTTAGATAGCCACTCATAGCAATATAACTAAGCATTTAATATTGATAACTAAATATATATCTAAGTTAGAAAATAAAATAATAATGAAAATGATTTAAGCTTCTCACCTATCAATTTGTAAGTAATGACTTATTCTTCATTGTTTTTATCACAGGTTTTACCTGACATTGGATTATTTATGGATTATTTAAATGCTGTATTATCTTTTATCTTACTCTCTTATTTAAAAAATGATTATATAAATAAATTGGTTTAATTAAGACAATAGTTTTCCATGGAATATGATAATTAGCTATGTTTATGCATAGTTGATAGAGCACCCCAACTTGGAACCAGGGAGGTTCCAGGATCAATAAAGGTGCTCAAATTTCTTATGAACTCCTGAGCAATAAAGTCATATGACTTTTTGCCCCTGTGACTTGGGATTCCAAGGTTTTAAGATTGATCTTGTGCTCACAGTTATGGCACTCAAATTTCTTATGAACACCTGAGAATAAAGCCATATGTCTTTTTGCCCCGTGATTTGGGATTCCAAGGTTTTAAGATTGATCTTGTGCTCCCAGTTATGGCACTCAAATTTCTTATGAACACCTGAGAATAAAGCCATATGTCTTTTTGCCCCATGATTTGGGATTCCAAGGTTTTAAGATTGATCTTGTGCTCACAGTTATGGCACTCAAATTTCTTATGAACACCTGAGAATAAAGCCATATGTCTTTTTGCCCCATGATTTGGGATTCCAAGGTTTTAAGATTGATCTTGTGCTCACAGTTATGGCACTCAAATTTCTTATGAACACCTGAGAATAAAGCCATATGTCTTTTTGCCCCATGATTTGGGATTCCAAGGTTTTAAGATTGATCTTGTGCTCACAGTTATGGCACTCAAATTTCTTATGAACACCTGAGAATAAAGCCATATGTCTTTTTTCCCCATGATTTGGGATTCCAAGGTTTTAAGATTGATCTTGTGCTCACAGTAATGGCACTCAAATTTCTTATGAACACCTGAGAATAAAGCCATGTCTTTTTGCCCTGTGACTTGGGATTCCATGTTTTCAAGATTGATTCCTGTGCTCACAGTTATCGCACTCAAATTTTTTATGAACTTCAAGCAATAAAGCCATAAGCCTTTTTTTACCCTGAATGGTTTGAGATAGTTGGTAGAATGTCAAACTTGGGATTAGGAGGCTCGAGGATAAAGTCTGCCACTTTCAGGTCTAGTACTCAAACTATGAACTTCTGATCAATAATGATATATGCCTTTCTTTCTTTATTTACCTTATTCTATTTTTTTTTTTGTTTTCAATCACTTTCCAATTTCTGATCTAAACAAGAACATTGTACTCTTATCTATTCCTGATGACAATATATTTTTTAAAGTTTTTCAACCATTTTAGCAAAAAAATCATCAAAATTTTAATTTTATATGTAACATTGGTGCAAGTGATGTCTAGTGATACCCCTTCTAATTTAAAACTAAATTCATCCATTTTCTAATTTATGATCTAGTTAAAACATTGCAGTTAGTGAAAAATTTAGATATTTAATTTTATATGGGATTTATTTTAAATGTAGGTAATTTTAGTTAACATTTTCAAAATATAAAATTAAATAAATTCACCTCATTTCAAAAATTCAGTATTACATATATAAAACTAAATTAGCCAAGAGGTTAGACAGTTGTTGTAGGTCAGCTTCCTGGCCGATGCTATAACATATGGAAAAAAAATGTAGAAGAAAAAAAGAATGCTTTTACTTAAATAAACGCACTAAAAATTAAAAAATAAATTTTCCTCAACTATCAAATAAAAGATGTGTATGACTAAGCTATTTAAAATATGAGCATGTGTGAAAGTGAAGAAAAATATTTTTTTTAATATTTAGTGATAAAAGAATTTTTTTTGTTTTTATTATTATTAATAAAAATGGAGTATCTTTAATTTATTTAATTTTACAACATGGATTAGATAAATATTGTTTAATTATTGTAAATGTAGGATTGGAAAAGTAGAGATGAAGGATGAAAATTAGAGATATCTGACTACAAAATAGTTTAATTATGGAGTTTGAATTAGTAGCTAGATGAATACCTTAGTATATCATAAAATGTGTTTATGTTAAGCTATGTTATATAGAATATAAGATTAGTTATTAAAAGAACTTTTAATTCTCAGAAACAAGAAAGATATAAAGAAATATGTTAATGAAGATAACAAAGGTTAACATTTTCTTTTTTTATTCTATATGAGATAATATGCTTATTTGCAGAAAGATTCTCAAATCTTTGTCAAGAGTCACTGTTTCATAATTTACTAATGATAAGAGTGAAAATGAGTACAATTATTTATTAGTGTTTTTTAATAGATTTATAACTATGTTTTAGATGTAAGTGTGACTTTTTGATAGCACCAATATAAATAAAATTAATGAAGAAGTGAGCTATATGTAAACTAACCATCAGTTAATATAAGCATAAAATGAGCCCACCTATTCTTTAGCTTTAATGATACATCAGTAAATGGTACAATTTATATATGATTAAAGATAAGTGGACTCATGCTCTACTGATGTTTGACAATAGTTTACATATAGCTTGCTGGAGACTTTTGGTATTTCTGCATTAATTTCAGTTACCCCTTAGATAAAATTGATTTTAAAAATATATATTCATGTTTCGGAAATGAGGTAATACAGTTATTCTAACTCCAAAATATGAGAGAAAGAAAAGTAAAAGTTGAAAACTGAATTTCACAATTACTATACAAATCAATTCCTAGATCATAAACATTAGATATGACAATTTAATTCCTGAAATGGCCATGTGGTGTCTCTGATGTCTTAATTGTATTGAAGCCACATGAGTATTCATGTTTAAACATGTTTATGCTGGCACACATGTAAATTTTAAGCTGATAGAGCAAATTGCTAATTAGCTATTGAAAAGATAATAAATATCTATGCTTTCACTTGGTATAAAAATGAGAGGCTGAAATTTTGATTAATGCATTAATATCAAATTTTATATGAAAATTGGCAAATGTGCTATGAAATATTACAATTGTTGCAAGTGGCCTATGGTAAAGATGCTATGAAGAAATCAAGGGAGGTTCAAATATTTGATAGATAATCCCAGAAGCAGATGGCCAATAACAACAATAACTGACATTAATAGTCCACCAAGAATATATTTAACAGGAGAGAGGGACAAATAATCGACTAATAAGGTTATTTAAAAGTTAAACTACCAAACATCACATGATCACTATCTCTTATACTAGCATATGTTATTAAAACAGATCCAAAGCTCCTCACTGATGAAGGCCACAAGCCAGAAACTAGTCTGGGGATATTGGATGAGTAGGCACTAGATGGGGATTTTATGCACAAGCCTTCTGGCATCCATTGATTGCTCTGGTTGGCACTGAGTGGCACTACTGTATGGAGAGTTTTGCCTGTTTTATTTAAAGTTCTTCAAAGGTTACATGATTCTGTTTGAAGAATGGTTCATCTATTACAACAATGTGCCAAGCTGTAATAAGCTCATTGTAAGAGATGTCTTGACCAAAAAAAACCAATTACACAACTAAACCATTCTGCCTATTCATCTGACTTAGCTCCCTGTGATTTTTGATTATTTCCCAAATTAAAAACTGTACTGAAAGGACAAAGATTTTCTACTATAACTGATATCCAAAAAAATGTGGGACTGCTCAACAGTATTCTAAAAATGAGTTCCAGTTGTGCTTCCAGAAATGAAAATACCAATTTAATTAGGATATAGATGCACAAGGGGACTATTTTGAAGGTGATAGTAGCCACTAGTGTACACTTCCATATGTATATTTTATAGAGAGACATTCTGGAAATTACATTGGCACACCTTGTATATTCACATTGTATTACACACTCATTCTTTCTTTCTTTTTAAGTCTTTCAGCATTCTGAAAGAAACTTTTTCCAATTTATAATTGGATTACATTCCTACCTATATCTCCTAATATAAGCAATGAATAACTGCATTTCATTGAAGTGTTCCCTCAAAAACTAAATTCAAGTTTTTAAAACTATTTAAAAAGTGAGTTACTTTTCATCATTTGCATCCCAATCCAATGGGTGAACATGTAAATAGATTCAAATTTGCCATCATGTTTTCAAAACATTAGAAAGTAATTGTAAATAATTTTTTTAATGTTCTTATATTATGTCAACAGAAAGCCCAGTACTGACAATGTTAGTTAAAAGGGAAATAATTATAACTTAAATTAATTTATTAATTATCACAATAAAATGCTTATCTTTTAATTCTTTTAATGCTACCACAGCACATTAAAGTGCATGTTGCTCTTTAACAACAAACTCCATCTCTCTATTTAGAACATTATATCATCCATTCAGACCATTATGTACATTGTATATTATTCTTTGAACTCACAGAAATCGTGCAATCATCAGAATATGGTAAATCTAGGAGCCAAGAATATGAAATTTTACATTTTGATTTTAATATATGAATTTTTTTCTACACTACAGGATTTTTCATACCTGCACTCCAATATATAATTATAGAGGGTTTGAACTCAGATTTTCACATGACCCTCAACTATCCACACTATCTCATACTGCTGACACACTTGATCACACACATATTAAAAAGCTAACCATCACCCTAACTTTGATCCTGATATCCATTCTATGAATCTACCAATGAAATATTTTAAAAACCACTATCATAAAAATGAATAACAAAGGTAAAAATTTATAGTCCTTTCTGTTTAAAACTGATTTTCAATATTTCAAAATTTCCACTCCAGAAATAACATTTTCTCAAATAAGATCATAAAACAGCTGTATAATGTGAATAAAATGTTACATTTTGATTTAGAAATGTCGAACTTACTCCACCCTCAATTTTGAAGCCATCCATTCTAGATGGAAATAAATGATTAATGATAATCGTTACTGCATTTATCTAGAATTGATGATGTCAACGTTGTGGATTGAGTACGTTTGACACTTATAAATCAAAATATAACAATTTACTATTGATAAATACTGCATTTATAATAAAGATATGTATGGGAAATGCGAACTGATAGATCAGTGTTGGTTCAGCATAAAATGCAACTTGGAGAAT
The DNA here is from genome assembly GCA_028023455.1 of Epiperipatus broadwayi. Taxonomy (NCBI): domain Eukaryota; kingdom Metazoa; phylum Onychophora; class Udeonychophora; order Euonychophora; family Peripatidae; genus Epiperipatus; species Epiperipatus broadwayi. The sequence continues at coordinate 409,556 of JAQFVV010000169.1, forward strand.
CATTTGTTTTTTATTGTATCTTTAGTCATGTGATTTGAAAATAATGTGATGGTGTGGAGATTATTTAATACATTCATAAAATGTGAATAAACTTTTGTAAATAACTGCTATTATCAGACGTCATTAAAAATGCTTTTATCAATGAGTCAAATGTTTTGATCAAATCAGAATAAAAGTTATATTTATATCACACCCTTGTTTTCAAGTCACTTTTAAGTGGGTTTTTTTTTTTTGCAACAAAGACCATATCCACAGTACTTACTGGTTCTATAAAACTACAATGAGTTTCTTGGCAGGCACTCATCAATGTTGAGTCCTACCCTATTTAATAAAATCTTTGAAAGTAATTTTTCTGTAATCAGTAGTAATGCTATTCTATGATAATGATTATAGCCTCATATATTTTTATTTTATATGTTGTAATAATAGGAAAATCCTCAAGACCAAAGGACAACTTCCCTGTGTTTATATATTTTTAAACATATTGTAATAATTTTGAAGCTAACATATTATCACATTGCTAGGATGTCATAACAACTCCCAACTTTTCTTCTTTTAAAAATTATTTTAGCTTCATCTCAGAGGACATCTCTTTCCAAATATAAGCTGATATATCATTAAATGCACTGATATTAATTCTTGTATTATTATTCAAAATATGGCCAGAAGAGGTACTTCTTATTATAAAAGGATAATGGATATGTCTTATGATTTTGTCATTTTCTCTTCTCTCAGTTCATACAGGCATCATGTGATTGTTTTAGCAGGAAGATTATATGTTCCACAACTTGACTGGCAGGCATCAGTTTTTAGCAATGCATTCTTGTGGATTCCATTTTAAATAGCATGGAGCAGTCCTACATTAATATTTGTTCCAAACACCAATGGCCTTCAATCACTTTGCCAAAATAGTTCTTCAGCTACCACCTAATGGTAGCTCCCAGGGTACCTCCTCAATGTACTTGCTATGTGACAAGTAAGTGCTGTCCAGCAACAAAAAGCAAAGAAAAAGATAAAGTGACTTATTATCTGCTTATTTATATCCTTTTCACAACAATACAAGGTAGTTCTCTCTAATTATAATTTTAGTCAATTTAATCTTTCATTAAATCATTAATATTTTTATACAATAGAATCTAAATTTAAAAATTCAGTTCAAAGATTACAGGTATGATTATCTTAAAATAAAATTTTATATCCACTTTTTCTCAAATGCTATCTAAATATTTTTCTTATTTTCTTTATATATATACAAAAAAAAAAAATTAAAACATTTTCTTTTTTTTATTTTCCAATAGTGTAAATTAATTAGTAAATCATTTTATATTATACTTGAAACAAAATTTTGTTTCATTTTTTTTTTTATGTTGTAAATTAATTAATATAAGCAACTGCATTTTCATTACATATTGCTCTTAATATATAAATACATTGTTTTGGCATGTATGTCTATGTTGACAATTATATTTATATCCAAAACATACCAATAAATACAATTATAACAGCATCATTTCATAGTAGAAACATTAATTCTACTATTTACAATTAAAATTTATAAAGTGACAGCAAATCATTTTTATATACCAAATAAGATGTATATAATATTACAAACACATGTCACTATGCTACTTTATGCTCCTATAGCTGTTTTTTATCATTAACTTTCCATCTCTTTCTAGCGAATTATTTCATTTTTTGACCAAATTGCCCCTGGTGAATTTTTTCATAAGTATTATACATTAAAATGCATGTAAAATGGTATATGTTATTATAATAAATTTTTTGCCAAAAATTTTGTGCTAAAAAATGGGAAATTCAAAATTCCCACTCTTACAATAGACATAAGTCCCACCCTGATATGTTCAGCCATTGTCTGTTGCCAAGGCTATAAAATGTTTGACATTGTAGTTCCAATGATGCAAAAACATGTTTATTTGCAAATTTATTATGGTTTTAGATTTTTTTTAAAAAATAATTTACACTATATTTATTAGATATCAAAAAATATAAATTATTAATAACTTATTTTGACTTGAAATACTTTATTTTCAAAAATATAATGTTATATTAGCAGCTAATGTAAATATGGCCTGAAGCAATTTACAAGATTAGTTTCTCATAAACAATCTACTTTATATTTACGAGTAAGAAAATATCGCAATTTTGCAATAAATATTCAAAAAATTTAAACATTTAAAGCATAATTCATTAGTTATAAGAGAAATAAATAATTATTCATTTGGATGTTTAAAAATAAAAGAATTAAAAAATATTTTGTTGATTATATAAACTGAAAATAATCTTTCTAGAAACAATGATGTGTGAAGTCTTTGTTTTGATTACAATCTCATTTTTTTAATATTTACAGAAACAAAATGCAAACATTTAAAATTTATTTCAGTAGTAAACAAAAATATCTATCAAATGAAGTCAAATTTATTATTTTCTGATAAGTAATAATCATTTTATCATATATTTTATGTTGATGTGTGAGACAAAGAAAAACATCAGAAAATGATAAAATGTGTAAAAGGTTTGCTGCAATACAAGAGGATTAATTATTAATATGACCATTTTGTAATATTAAAGAATGTCATAATAACCTTAGTTTGAACTATTATAATATATTGTAGTTATGTCTTGCTACATCAAACATTAAACATAAATGTCAAATATGGAGCTAATAATCAAGTGCATTCTAATTCTGAAGTCCTTGGTAAATAAAGGGTTAACATTGAATATAACACTGAGAAATAATAGCATTTTCAAGTTTATTCTAAAATCTTAGTAAATAATGAATGTTTTGGTCTAGTGCATGTGAGTTTCTTTATACTTTTTCTCAAACAAATATTTCTATTTTTAAAAAAAAGCTAGTTGTAAAATTAATTTTGGAAATGAAAAAGGGAGAGAAAAAGATTCTTAAAATTATCAATTCACAAAATTTTTTTAACTAAATCATTTATAAAGAAATACAGAATTGCAGAATGAATTTGTATAATTGGAAAAAAAAATTTTTTTCTCTGTTTTCCCTTTGTTTCCAATGATGATTACTCATCATAATTTTTCTTTTTCATGCTTTTTAAACAGCAAGCATTGACACTTATTCTAAGCTAGGTGTTTAATTATGCTGTTTATTAATAAAAACCTTATAGAGAGTTGGATTGAAGAAAGTAAGTTGGTAAGATATAAAAGATATGTCAATAAAAAAATTTGAGGTTAGTCAATCAATCTATATGTTGTGAAAACCATCGAAGTACTATATACATTCTGAAAATATGAAAACAAGAAAATGTACATTTATAAATTAAATATGTGAGGGTTTTATATGAAGATAAGATAAATTTTAAACAAATGGCATTCTGTCAAAATTTTTGTGGTCCATGTCTTGACTGCATAATGCTCTATGGAACAAATAAGTGAAATGTTTAGCTTGTATGACCTGGCATAAATAAAAAAAACTTAATTGCTCCATACATGCATAAGGGTGCCTTACCAAGGAAAAAAAGATTTAATGAGAATAACCAGCAAAACATGAACTGGTTATTAAAGAAATGCTGCAATCCATTTTGTTAATAGGCAAAAATCCATAATTTTTCTAAACCATATGGATGAATTTGTGTGGTTATAAACTGCCAGGGAGCAACTAGAGGATTAAGAACTCATTTTAAACTTATGAATGAGAATTATATTTCAAAACTCTATGAACAAATTGAAAACAAAAAAAAGTATTCACAAGAATTATTATCAGAAGACAAAAACTGTTTTGCTGACAAACATAATGGACAAAGATAAAAGTCAAAAGAATTTAAAAAAACAGCACTCAAAATAACAGTTATCATTTATTTTGTTAACTTTTAACAAATATTAATTTATTTGTTTACATTAACCCATCTACTCTAAATATTATAAATGTGTTTACTTTACAATAAGATATGTATTTATATTTTGTAATTTTTTTTATACATGTGCATTATCTATTTTCTAAAATGATTATTTGTTTTTTCATGTATATAATTTCAACCTTGATGTGACATCTGGATAATATATGTATAGTATGTGTATTTACTTATTCTAAAAGATAAGATAGTTAATATAAAACTATTGATATCTAATGATACCAAAGGCTTGTCAATAGCTGTAATATTAATTACTTGAGAAGACAATTTGCATATTACTACTGGAATAAATCTGTTATTGCTGTATCTTTTATCTTGTTCATTTTTCATTTATGCATTTCATCAAGTTAATTAAGTAGTGCAACATTACAAACAGGTTATGTGAATCCCCAAAGATATGATCCATTGCTAAACAAAAACTCTTTAAAAGGGTATAAGTTAAAACCTAGAGTGTTAGTGGTGCCATTCTGAAGCCTTTAGTAATATTACCAGCCAGACTTAATAAATATTTTGTTCATGCTAGGTAGCATGGGTTATATCTATATGATAAGGAAAACATATTACTGTGTGGAGTTAACATTATAAGCATTAGACTTTAACCTGTTAATGTCCCTCATTGTGGTAATCATAGTTTATGATTGGGCTAGTAACACAGTTATAAAGGTGACTACAAGTGGTCTGATCATTGTAGTGTAGGAAGGATCCATGTTACAATATGTACAGAGAAAGAGAGAGAAAGAGGAGAGGTACAAACAGACATTGAACAGCTAACTTTTTCAAATTCCTAAAGTGGTACACTGAAAAAAGATATTACTCATTAAGCTCATCATCTATTGAGTCAAAAAAGTTTAACATTTTCTATACTTGTTTTCTTCTCTACCTTAATAACATATAGATATACATTTGCCTTCATATCTTGTTTTGGCTATTAGTTAGCTGATTTCCTGAAATATAACACATTTTAAATATTTATTATACCAATATTGAGGCAAAACTCTCCATACAGTAGTACCACCCAGTGCAAGTCAGAATATTCAATGATTGCAAGAAGGTTTGTGCATGAAATTGTTCCACATATTAGTTTCTAGTTTGTGGCTTTCATCAGTGGAGAGCTCTGGATCTGAGAGCACTGTGTCTAGATCTTAAAATCCAATGCAACCCTCTAATCTGGTAATATTGAAAGAGTATGCACTAGATAGATATTATATGCATAAACCTTCTTGTATCCATTGATTACTGTGGCTTGCGTAGGGTGGCTTACTATATGGAGAGTTTTGCCTCTGTTATAACAGATTGTATAAAGCATAGGAAATGGTGATAAATGTGATGTTTAGTAGTTTTATATCATACTGAATAATATTAATAGTAATTATATAAAAATTTATATTGTTAATATTAACGTAGTAAATATTTTATAAAATTAACTTCAGTTAACCAATTTTGTTATTTTTATAATATATGTTTATCTTCACATATAAAAAGAGAAAGTTTTACACTTAAGATGTATGCAATGAATACTGATTGCTTAAATCAATTTGGTAGGTAAACAAAAGTATTTGCCAAACAGTTCATTTAAAATTTTAACAGTTTGATGTGATACAAACTGACTTCAAGACTGATTTAAAAAAATAATAACTAAACAATGATGCTTATATTAATATTTAATTTCAAATTAAATATTCTAATTAAAATGATTTACGAAACTATTAGGAGAATAAATAATAGATGGAATAATCAAAGGTAATGACCAGACTTTTTAACTACAAGACAAAAAAAAAAGTTTTAAGTAAAAAAAAAACAGATTAAATAAGTCACAGCAAAGTGTAGAAACTTGGTCCAGTATGGGAAGATTTTTTAAAAAACCTAAACAATGAAAAGAATTTGTGTAATAAGTATTTCTTTTTCTTTTTTAAATCCATTCACCTTATCAACATGGGTGTGACGAGAATCTTGGCCTCAGAGTGGCCTTTGAGCGTTCCATTTCCAATTGGATGGACGGTTGAAATGTTGGAGTGTGGAGTCGTTGAAGGCTGTTTATAAAGATTGGCTATCTTACTATATATCTGGGCACTTATTGCATATATGTGTGGAGATGATAATCTGGACCAACTTATGATTCCTGGTTTAGCATAAAATACATCTATTGATGATTATTTATCTTTTTGACATATATGTGTTCAAGTGTATTGGTGTTATTAGATAGATTGGAGAGTGGTGGGTCATTTGAAAGTCTGTGCTCATATACCCTATATATTACATATATTGATACGGGTATATAATAAGTCTGTATTTCACTTATCAATTTAACTTTCTTAAAAAATTGAATGAATAAATAAGATTCCTTTAAGAATATATACATGTATTAAAAAGAAAACAACAACAGTACATTTCAAATAAATTATTTAGCATTACGTGTGACTTTTTAATTAAGTCAATATTATTGACAAAAAATGAAACTAAAATATATCAATTTCCTTTGCACTTTTTTCCAATATTCAGTAAGGTAACACTTATATTGTCAACTCCCCTACAGTTCATGATTTTTTTTCAATACTTTATCATGCATATATAGACCTTTTTATTACATATACATATGCAACACAGACGTTTTTAGTATGATTACTATATGCATATATATATATAATACAATTGAAAAATTACAATACTTATTCACATTAAGATTAACAAGAAAAGTAATTTAAAAAAATAGGATGTAATTTTGAAACAAGAAAAAAAAAAGGAATAATAAAAATGCAAAAGAAGGCATATATGTAAGTCTGTTGTGCATGTGTGGGTTTACTGTCATATTATTTCAAAAAATATTAAAACTTCCTTATTTTATTCTTGTTATAAATATAAATAATGATAAAGTGTCAGAAAGGAACATAGTTCAGTTTCATCACAATTAAATACTTATTCTAGAACATATCCCCCCCCTCCACTAATTTTTTTTTTAGGAGACATAATGCAGCTTCTTCAGTAATTTTGATTTTTTAATTTAAACTACACAATAATCCACTGATTGCAGTTTTTACCAAAAAAAATTCTTATTCACCTGGGTCTCTTTTTATGCGGATTATTTTAATGCGATTTTGAAGTTATGCGATTCATGTTTCTTCTTAATGTTTTTCAGATTTCACTATATTTATTAGATATCAAAAAATTTAAATTATTAATAACATTTTGATTTGAAATACTTTTTTTTTTTCAAAAATATAACGTTATATTGCTATATTAGCAGCTAATGTGAATATGGCCTGAAGCTGTATTTAGAATCTTAGCTTCTATGTAAATAACCTAATTGTACTAATGAGTAAATAATAATAATAGATTTATACTTACGTATTGCAATAAATATTCAAAAATTTTATACTTTTAAAATGTACTTTGTTAGATATAACAGAAATAAAACAGGCAAAAACTCACTATACGTATTGCCACACAACAAGCTAGAGTAATCAGTGGATGCCAGAAGGCTTGTGCATAAAATCCCCATCTAGTGCCTATTCATCCAATATCTCCAGACTAGTTTTTGGCTTGTGGTCTTTGTCAGTGAGGAGCCTTGGATCTGAGAGCACTGCACCTAGATCTTAGGATCTAATGCAACACTCCAGCAACCACCTTTTATCTCTACTTAACTACAAAACTATGAGTCTTAAATTGAAAACACCTTAATATTATCAATCCAAGCCCATCAGCTTATGTAGTCATATAGGTCTGAACTCAGTTCAGCACCCATACATTTTGGTGTCTTTGGTTCTTTAATAACCATAGCCACCAATATCCTAATAGGCAGGGTTGGTTTTAAGCCAATAAACATCACATGATCACCCTTTCTTATGCTTGCTTGTAACTGTTGTTAAAACAGGCAAAAACTCACTATACATATTGTCACACAGCAAACTAGAGTAATCAATGGATTCCAGAAGGCTTGTGCATAAAATCCTCATCTAATGCCTACTCATCCAATATCCCTAGACTAGTTTCTGGTTTGTGGCCTTTGTCAGTGAGGAGCCTTGGATCTGAGACCACTGCACTGCTGGAGGGTTGCATTAGATTCTAAGATCTAGGTGTGGGGCTCTCCAATACAAGGCTCCTCACTGACAAAGGGCACAAGCCAGAAACTAGTCTGGGGATATTGGATGAGTAGACACATAGGGATTTTATGCACAAGCCTTCTGGCATCCATTGATTACTCTAGGTTACTGTGTGGTTATATGCAAGCATAAGAAAAGGTGATCATGTGATGTTTATTGGCTTATAACAGAAATAAATAAACTTTTAGATTTTTAAAATAAATAACAAAGATTTTATTCTTTTTGTAAACTGAAAATAATCTTTCTAATGGTAATGTATAATCTTTTTGTTTTGAATGCGATCTCATTTTTTTAATATAGAAACAGAAAACCATTAACACAGCATAAGACTGAAAGTGGCGCTAGTTGTACATCATATCATGAATCTGATTTCTTACCAGTTCACAAACGAATGAATATTGTCAAATAGCGATAATGATTAAAATATGTATGAAAAAATGTATAATTAAATACTGTAGTTAATAAAAAAAGTAAATAAAGTTTGGCTTGTATTAATTTTTTTCAAATATTTGAAATTTTTTATTAGTCATACTTTATTTCCTTAAATTTTTTAATGTGAATTTTAAAGTAATTTTTCTTTGTTGCTTTGCTTTTATGCAATTTCTGAAAATTACAGAACCTCTCCCTCATTTTTCAAGGTAAATTAAGTCTATTTTTGTGCAATTTCTTTTGTGAGTGTTTTCTGAGGAACCTATCTACCACATAAAATGAGACCCAGGTGTAATGAATAAAACTTTAGCTATTTCAGGACCACAAGCAATAATCATACAAATTTTTTTCCATATGTCAAATGCGTTGGCTGGGAAGCAAACCTGGGCCAGCTGCTTGGAAGGCAGCTATGCTAACCGCTAGGCCACCAACGCTTTTTCTCTTTTCATTATTTCACAAATAAACAATTTGTTTTTAAATTAGCAGCTAAGCTGAAATTTATTTTCGTTTTGCAATTAAATTAATAATTTTCATTTTTTTACTTAATATAAGCATTTAGTGGATTTTTTTTTTATCAGTAGGCAGAATTTCTGTGAACACTAGTTTTATATTCTGAAGTCATTTCAAATGAAATTTTAAAATTTTGAAAATAAAAAATACTTTATTCTAGCATGTGTTCTAGCTTAAGATTACAAAAAACATAATTGAATAAGTTCATGTAACTCAGTGAAGAGTGAGACTTACAGAGGGCACTGAAAGCCAAAAAAAATCATTGCTGATACATTTTTAATTAATTTATGAATTTTAATGTTTTTATTTTTGTTAGTCTACTATTTTTATTAGATAAGGTACAAATAATTTAGTGGGTCATTAATAATGATTAAAGTCAGTCAACACTTGGACAATCTCAATATCAATAACAATCAACTATCTCAATCTGTTGTCAAGGTAACCTTGTTTTAAGAATACTTATGAAATGGATATAGTCTTTTGTTAAAAGAGCCATATACAATATTATGGGATGATTGATAGTAGAAATATATATATATATATAAAGACAAATATAACAGTTCAATGACAAACTTTGTTTGTTAACCAATATATATGTAATGAAATGTTAATTGCCAAAACATATTAACTTAATAATAGATATTTGTAGTATTCTTAGAATTAAAAATAACAAAAAATATACTGAGACTTCAGGCACCACAGTTTATTTATCACTGATATATATATATATATATATATATATATATATATATATATATATATATATATATATATATATATATATATATATATATATATATATATATATATATATATATATATATATAAGTGTAATGAATCATTACAGAAAAAATCAAATTTCTTTTCTAGAGATATTCACACAGTGTAATAGTTATATTTTGAAATCAAAATATTCATTACACAACTTGGTTTCAAAATAGGAATTAACAATAAAGTGAAAAAAGTATTTAAGAGCAAGATTATAGATGAAAGTATTTAGTAAAAATGAAAATTAAAATATTAACAAATAAATCCCTTACATGTACACAGAACATAAATAAAAAGAAATTAAATTATCCTTAATGTTGTTACTAAACATATTTTTTTTTAGAATTTTTAACTCGTCCAGAAATCAAAAAAGTATTAGAAAAGATTAATAAAATATATATAATAGATAGATATGTCAGTCTGATAGAAAGTTTTCAGAAAGTCAAAATGAAAATTTTTTAGGAAAAACTGATGAGCAAAAATCATCCTACCATTATCTGAATCAAACTTCTTTGGTTAAAATCCAAGAGAAAAATAAAAAAAGGCAATGCTGAAGCACTCAATTCTGCACACAAATACTTCTTAGCAATATACAAAAACACTAAACATTTCAATACAGGATAGCAAGATACCTTATAATACAATAGTTTAATGAAAGGGGGAGGGAAATTAACAATGAAAAATTGAGAAAATTTTAATATATAAAAAGATCATTGAAATTTGGGTCAAATACAATTGACAATAATTTAAAGTTCTAATTATAAATTTATTTAAACACACATTGATTGCGTAAGTAATATTCATTAAGGCTGTAGCCTCAAGCACATGTGTATAAAATACGATTGTAGGGACCTCTACAGGTCTTAAACCACAAGCTTAGAGTAAGCTTGTGGTTTAAGACCTGTAGAGGTCCCTACTATCGCATTTTATACACATGTGCTTGAGGCTACAGCCTTAATTGACAATAATATAATTCCAAGCATATTTCTTCAAAATATAAAAAAAGAGATTAAATGCTTAAGTAGTTCTACATATATTTTATGAAAAAGATAAAATATATGTCTCTGAGAAGTCAAAAAAAGACAGAGGTAACTTTTATACATATATCTTTAAACGTATAGTATTAATATCATCTATATTCTTTATTACTTTTTACAATGCTTTTTTGCAATCTAAACAGTTTTGATTGCCCCAGAAATCTTCTTCAGAACTATAACAAACCCAATACAAATAATATATATGATTATAGGAAGTATTAATTGATAAATATGGAATACAAAAAGAGTAAAACTTATAATATATACAAAAGTAATAATTATATAGAGAGCTATATAAAGATATATGTGGGTATATAAATAATAATTATAAGATAGAATATATGTATATATATAAAATATAAAATTATATGTTCATGTATATTTGTATTAATGTATTTAGGTTGCATTTTAGTTCTGAAGAAGATTGCTGGGGCAATCGAAACTGTCATAGTGGATTGTAAAAAAGCATTGTAAAAAGTAACAAACAATATAGGTGATATTAATATTAAATGGATTTGGCAATGCAATAAGAAAGATAATGATATCTTTAAAATTATATACAAACTGCAATCAATTTATATACAGCATGGGAATGAAAATCTCATTGTAGTTTATAATGCAGTGGTAAAATTCTAAATTAAATGTGTTATGAGATTGGCAAGCAATAGTAAAGTATCATCAACCATGGTCAAGGGTTATTGCTTGATTGTGGTATTATTCTTCTATATAAAACTCTAAATATGCTCACCAATCTTGTTTGCTAAGTATTTTTCATATTTGATTCTGTTAATCTTCAGTAATGGTTAGTAAACAGATACGTATCTGTTATTAGCTAGAGAATGCATAATAATTATTTATATTATTTTCTAACTTTCATAAAAATGATGGTAAGATATAGGGTATATGAACACAGACTTTCACATGACCTACCATTCTCCACTCTATCTCATAACACTGATATACTTGAATATATATATATGTCGAAAAGATAAATAATCACCAATATACATATTTCATGCTAAACCAGAAATCATCAGTTTGTCCCGATTATCATCTTCACACATATATGCAATAAGTGCTCAGATATATATTACGATAGACAATCTTCATACTTTAATGGACAGGCTTCAATCCATTCCACACTCCAACTCTTCAGCGATCCATCCAATTGAAAATCTGATGATGGAATGTTCAAAGGCCACCCTGAGGTCGAGATTCTCATCACACCCATGTTGACCTAAAGTCAATCTGACCCCTCATGTACAGGAAATATTTATTACATTGTTATCATAATTAATACAATATTTGTTTTTGTATTACTCCTAATGCAATTACTTCCTCATCTATTACTTTAAAACAGTCCTCATATTTAATTATTATTCTTTGAAGTCAATTGAATATTTATTCTCACCTGTGTTATAAAACAAAAAAAAGTGTTGATAAAACTACAACTTTTTAAAGAAGTCATCATCATCGTTAAACACTTAAGACCATCTTAACTCTAGAAAAAAATAAGAGAATAGGAAATCAAATAAGTATGCTGAAGTACTCTAAAATATAATAGATAGTAAAGAAAAAATGAGGTATCAGAATTTGACAATATTGTATATGAATGTTATGCTTGCAATATAGACGTGAATACAGAGACCAGATACAATTTTAAAAATTCTCAGATTCTAATCAAATTAAGATTTTAATTATCTAATTAATCTTTTAATCCTAGTCGTTTTAATTAAACAGATATTTAGTGATTCATAACAAAAGAGTAAAAACAGAGTAGAAGACACTCAAACCATCATCATGCAGTAATTAGCAAGCATGGTGAATGATATACCTTTTTTTCACAGTTCCTTACAAGAAAGACTGTTGGAAAGACCTTTGTCTTGTATTTAACTATTTAACAGGATTTACCTACTATTTATAAAGAAATATATGTACATGACCCTCAGTGAACAAGCTCTTATAAATATTTATACATATACTGCAGAAAGGAGTTTGCTGTTAAATAAAAGAAGACCCATTGATTCCTCTTGAAGACCTTAGAGGAACTGAGCAGGGCAAATTTGTAAAATCCACTCCATAGGTTCTTATCAGAATACAAACACGGATGGGCTGCTCACCAGCATGGTCAGTTTATTAGCTTTTTCTCTCTGAGTTTAAGATCAAAAAACACCATGGTCTTTCTATCAATTGCCTGATAGCTCTTAGCTGAAATATCAGCTGAGTTTTCTTGAAGACAGAATGAATGTGTGATTAAATGATTTTTTTTTTTTTACATGTGAGATGGATGGATGAAATAAGAAGTGTTCTGTGCTGTGGAAAAGAGAAGCTAGAGATCAGAGAAAATGGACTGAACTTAAAGAGATCTTCAACCTGCAGTAGATCAATAATGGTTGAAAATGATGATGATGATGATACTTAAATCTCATATTTATTTAAATCTCATATATATATAAGCACACACAAAAAACAGCGTCTTAAATTCTTAATGAATGCGTAAAATCACGATTTTCACCTAAAAAGGATAAGTTAAAAAATATTTATTTACTTTCTCATTTTTTACTGAAAATGTTTGATTAAAGCACTTTATTGGTAGTAGTTAAACCCCACTGAGTTCGACTTCAAAGTTTTTCTATTTGTACGTAAAACTTTGCACTAAAAACTTCATAAATGAAAAGAACCTTTACTTTTTCTTTTTATTCAAGCCATCAGCTTACAAATGTCCTCAAATCTATTTAAATAAAAAGATATCCCCCTCCCTTCGAATACTTATCATTTTAAGTCAAATAGATTGCTTGCATATACAGTATATTAAAAAAATGTTTTAAAAAAAAAAAAAAAACATTCCATTTTTTTTTGGGGGGGGGGGAATGCAGTTTTTTATGAGTTCAGAAGTTCAATTTCTGTAGATAGATTTTCAATGAACTTACAAAAGAAAATATATTAAATTCTAATATCAATTTTTTCTTATTATCTAATAGCATTAACCAGAGTCATCTTTTAATCACTAATTTATGCCTTCTTTTCTTTTAATAATAAAAAAAAAAAGTATCAATCCTTAATAAAAACTGATTTTTTTTTTTTAAAGACATGCATAAAAAAATAATGGTATCTATTAATGGTTGTCACGAAAAGCAAAAGAAAAATGTTAAACTTTATTTTTTGCATATAAATCTTTTTTATATAAATACATATATCATAATCATTAGTTGTTATCATGATAATTACGAACATTATTAAATACTGTACACACAAACTCAAAATACATACCACAACTTAACATTTAACATAATACAAACATCAACAAAATGTATTATTAGTCTGTAATAAGTATTAAAGAGAGTAAAATTAAACGGTTACTGCAACTTTATTAAATTAAGATGGCACCTATAATTTAAAAATATCTGTTAAATCGATTATTATTTTTATCTAAACAGATGTGGATAAAAAAAAAATCTAAAGATACTGCCCTGATCTCTGATTGAGCAGAAGGATTTAAACAGAATTCACTTATTTACAATAAAATTGAGATATATAATGCAAATCATATATTAGGCAAAGTCATTAATTTTTAATATGCTGACTATCATGTTCTACTCAAACATGGTGTAATTATTATATTTAAAATCTCAAGTGATGGCTTGTAACTACAATTTGTGGAGTGCTGCTTCAAAAAATGTTAGCCATTGTTTTAATATTAAATCAAAAAGAAACACTACCTTATACTTTCACAATAAAGTCAGAAATGTGTGAACAGTGCTCTCTCTACTTAGGGTGCAACTTCTTATCTCGGATGTGTGTGTGCACAGCAGCCAAACACCATGTCTCTGAAACTGTAAAAGTGCACAGTTCCATAGAAGGATTTTTGTACTTTTTTCATGAAATAGGGGATGGCTACTGACATTAAGCTTAAGGATTACATAATGTACAAGTATAAAGAATGAATTAAAGAAAAAAGACTCATTATAGTGAATGTTAAAGGGGGTGCTGCCGTTCTGCAGTGCTTATGCACAAGCCTATTTGTTTTATAATTTGTCTATTCATCCATACCCATTTTATCATTTTTAAAACTCTATTTAGAACAAAATGATACAGCAACCAAACTCATAGTAAAAACATATTTTTGTTAAAATAAAAATTCTATGTATACAAGTTATATTGTATTTAGGCTTATCAAACACAGAAAACTATAGATAATTTATGAATCTATAAAACATGACCATACACCTAACTTAAGAAGAGTATGGCCCTTCATTCACCTATAAAAAAGAATGCATCATATTGCAATTGTATGTTTTTAGTTTTTATAGCTATGATGCTATACTCATTTGCTGGAGTCTAACTTATCCTATGACTTTTAACCTCTTGCTATTATCAACTATTGAATAGCTAGTTGAGTTATCTATGAGCTATCTACCTGAAAAAAATAAGACTTTGTGATCTGAAAACAAAAATTTCAAGGTTCAGCTAGCCAGATTTAAGATCCAAGTCACGGGCTTGATATTCTAATATATTAATTACTACAAGACCTTTAATTTGATTTATTTACAAATAAATAAAAAATTATGAATATACGATAAATTGCTAAATTTCAAGCACAGTATTCATATGTAATTTTCATCATAAGGGAAGTACAGCCTGTACACATGTTCTGTACAGTTTTTAATAACTCAATAATGTTTTATCCATTATAAATGAAATATACTCTCAAACCATGTCACAAGATAAAGACTTTGAAAAAATAAAAACATCCAACTTATCTTTATACCTAAGTGAATAGATTTAAAATGATTAATGGAAGACCTTCACACCCTCATATCAAGATGCTTTAGATCAGTGGTCTTCAACCCTCAGTCCACGGACCAGCACCAGGCCACAGAAGTTTTCTGCTAATCTGCACTAGACTGGCAGGAAAGTTTGTAATAACAAAATAATAAGATTTTAAACTTTTAATTAATATAAACAAATTTTATTTATTTTTTCATCGCACTGATTAAAAAAAACAGAATGAAAACAAAATCTAATCAATCATACATAAATTAATTTGTTTTTCTATTTATCACATATGTTTATGGGAGGAGGCAGAATTAAATTTTTTATTATTTTTCTAAAAAAATTCAAAATTTAAAAAAAGTTTTTTATTATACAAACTCCATATATATATATATATATATATATAACTTCATCTTGTATATTTAACATTGGAATACAGATATTATATTTATCATAATCATTGTCATGTAATTACACTAGCTGTGATATTTCCCAACATTCAGGTGGAATAACATTTTATTCTTGCATGTTCTAACAATGAAATAATATGTAGAAATGCAAGCACATTAATGAGAATGATTGTTATTGTACTGTTTTCTGTAGCAATATGACTACGCAACTCGAGAAAGAGTTTTCGGCATGTGAAGGTAAGCATTACCTTTACAATACACAGTAACTAGTGTGCTGTTTTGGTCAGTTATAACAATTATTCTCATCTAAGGCTAAGCAGTTTACATCTTTAAGAAAATTTATCTGTTAACTTCTGCCAGTCCGCAAAATCTTATCCTTATTTTTTCCGGTCTACAGGTATGAAAAGGTTGAAGACCACTGCTTTAGATTGTTCTATAGAAGTTAATTTAGATACAAGATAAAATGACTGTTCTTATCTTTTCAAAGTCTCTATCTTGTGACTTGAGAGTATTCATTTGGTACTCAACAGAACATCATTGAGTTATATAGCACATGTGTATAGGGTATAATTCACTTCTGATAAATATATATATATATAAGATAAATAAAATATTTTAATAAAATATTAGCAGAATTATTGTGGAAAATAAAAGTTTACAGTAAAATTTTTTTATTTCAAACTTATAATGATAATATATATATATATATTACTATCTGCTTTAATATTATTTCATCTTTTTAATTATAATTTCCAATTTATAGCCATTATTTTAATTATTTTATAACTTTCTTTTTAAAATTAGATTAGATAAGATGCTGTCAAATCAATGTTGAAGCACCATTAACTTTAGATTTCTTAATTGCATAATTATTGTTATGATAAATAAGTTTAATATCTACTTGATAGATATCCTTTTATTTTTTGCCTTCATTTTTTGGAATTATTTTTTCCTCTTTTATCATAATAAGAGATCATTCCATAATAAGACAATTAAAATTGTAATTTAAACTATAAATGAAAAGTTCAGCCTAGCTGAATAAAAACTTCTTTATTAAATTTTGCTAATCCCTTCTAATTCCATATAATGCTTAAGTATATACATTATACTTGTATTCAAATATTATATATTCAGTCTATATTCTGCCCACTTTTTCTCTGTATTGAAATAGACAAATTAAGTTAAGGTTCTACATATGACAGGTCAGAGTGACTTAAGGTCAACATGGATATGACAACAATACTGGCATTAACAAAGGTTTTGAGCATTCCATCATCAGATTTTTAATGATATGGGTGACTGAAGAATTGGTTAGGATTAAAGTCTGATCATTAAAGTTTGAAAATTTGTTATTTTAATATAAACCAAGCATTGATTATATATGTGTGTGTGGGAGATGATGATTCGAACCAACCGATGAGTACTGGTCTAACATAAAATATGTATGTTGGAGATTTTTTATCTTTTTCACATGAATGTGGTCATGTGTATTGATTATATAAGATGGAATGGATGACTGAAGGGAGTTAGAAAGTCTGGGCTCAAATTCCCTTTAAATTAATCATAATAATGTAAAATTTCTTTGTTAACATTATAGTTCCCTGTCAAGCATTGGTGACCTAGTGGTTAGCATAGCTGCCTTCCAAGCAACTGTCCCAGGTTCGCTTCCTGGTCTACACTCTGACATATGAAAAAAACATTACAGTTCCCTTGCAAGTATTAGTGCAATTGCACATTAATGAACCTTGGAGTTCAAAGGTAATGGTCCAGCTATATTTACATCCAGTGCTCAAATTGCTTACGAATCTCCTGAGCAATAAAGCGTTTGATTATCTTTGTAAAACATTACAGTTCAAAGACTCAGACAGAAAAGTACTATAACTTGAATTTTTTTGATTTTTGATTTTAATAGTAAATTCATATACAGTAAATCCTTGACTGATTGTTTTTCAAGGGAGAGGAGAAAATAAATGGTACGATTATAGACTATAAAATTTGATAATTACTCACTGAAATATATGTAAAGTATAATTTATATTTCATAATTTCCAAATATTCCATGCTTATTATTTGCAAACTATGTGTGAATATTTTGAGATCACTGCAGTTGTGGTTGTATATTTTGAGATCATTGCAAAGTGAGTGCGTGTATATTTTGAGACTATTGCAAAGTGCGTGTGCGTATATTTTGAAACCATTGCAAAATGTTGAGTGTGTATTTTGAGACCATTGCAAAGTGTGTATGTATACTTTGAGATGATTGTGAAGGGTGTATGTGTGTATTCAGAGACTTACAAAGTGCATGTGTGTGTGTATTTTCAGACTATTGCAAAGTGTTATGTGTGTATATACATATATTTTGAGACTATTGCAAAATTTGTGTGAATATTTTGAGGTCATTCTGCCTCACTCACTGATAATCCATAATAATAAGCTACATAAAGTTGAGTAATATTAAGCCTCTTTTAATTTGTAAAAAATTATGCGATTTTACATTTTTAAAACAAAATACATTAATTTGTTTATAATTATCATATACATAAAATTAAGTGTAAACAAATAGTTATTGTCTTAACTGGTTTTTTGAAATATTTGTTTTACTTGTATGTGTAAAAAAAACAAGAGACATTTTTTTCATTTGAGAGATTAAAAAGAAGTCGCACAGAGTGGGATGGAGTGAATGTGGCTGATGGATAAATTTACTGGGTCATAATGAATATAATTAAAACTTTTTACATTCAAGATTTATGCATTAGCCACATTGTCATGATAAAACATGCACTTTTCACTTTGTCACAAAATGGAATGTTTATACTTTCCTGCTTCATGCAAAAATTTCAAAACTTATATATTTTAATGCTGATTGTTATAAATGAAATCTGAATGAACAATTTTCATTTGCATCCCAAAAAGAAACCAGCATCATCTTGACATTTGATTTTACTTGCCACACTTTTTTGGGATGTGGTAAATTTAACACTTCTATTAAACCACATGTAAACTTGCACTTTACCAGAGCAACTTGCTTGTAAGCTTCTTCAAGCATTACAACTGTTTTTTTCTGCCATTTTTGCCTAAAAAGAAAACAGAATTGTCAAGCATTGGTGGCCGAGTGGTCAGCACAGCTGCCTTATAAGCAGTTGTCCCGGGTTTTCAGGTTCACTTCCCAGCTGATGCTTTGACACATGGAAAAAAAAAAAGAAAACAGAATTGTCAAGCATTGGTGGCTGAGTGGTCAGCACAGCTGCCTTACAAACAGTTGTCCCAGGTTTTCAGGTTCACTTCCCAGCTGATGCTTTGACACATGGAAAAAAAAAAAGAAAACAGAATTTCACATTGTTCCAACTTTTCAGCTATTACAAAAATCAACAAATGCCCAAGATGCACTTTACAAATAGATGTGCTATGTAGCACTACATTTTTGCATGATGATGTCATTTGTCAGATTTATGCAGAAAGGTTCCTGCAAGAGATATCTGAAAGCAGAAGCATATCCTACATTAGATTTATCTACCAGATAATGATTCCAGTTATTTTTGGCTACCCTCTTATATTAGACCTTCTAATCAATAAAAAAAAACATATAAAAACAAAAGGATTGACTTTAATATATAAACTTCTAAATGCAGATAGAAATCAGTTCCCATCTTGCATGAGAGTGGTGTAATAAAAATTACACTACATGAATGTTATTCATTTTTGGATAAATTTTAATCAATAAACATCACATGATCACCATTTCTTATGCTTGCTTATAATTGTTATTAAAACAGGCAAAACTCTCTATATGTATTGCCACACACTGCAAGGTAGAGTAATGGGGATTTTATGCACAAGCCTTCTGGAATCCATTGATTACTCTAACTTGCATTATGTGGCAATACGTATAGAGAGAGTTTTGCCTGTTTTGATAATTTTTAGTCTGATGAATGACTAATAAAAATTATTAATAAAATTTTTAGTTATCCTTCAAATTTTAAAATTTGAAGTTTGTGTTATATTTTGAGAAAAATGTCATTTTATGGCAT
This sequence comes from Epiperipatus broadwayi, assembly GCA_028023455.1. Lineage (NCBI taxonomy): Eukaryota > Metazoa > Onychophora > Udeonychophora > Euonychophora > Peripatidae > Epiperipatus > Epiperipatus broadwayi. The sequence continues at coordinate 429,504 of JAQFVV010000169.1, forward strand.
ACACAAAAAGATAATTTCAGACTAAAGAGACTCTTTCTTTTTTTTTTCCACTAATGTGAATTAAAACATAGAGCAAATTTATCTTTGAGAAATCTAAAGTGAGATATAAATTCTTATGCTTACATAATTCTTTTTAATGAATACAAATAAAATTGTATGTCATATTATGAAATATATCTCTTATATCACATGATCAGCATTTCTTATGCTTGGTCATAACTGTTATTAAAACAGGCAAAACTCTCCATACAGTAGTAACACTCAATGCAAGCCAGAGTAATCAATGGATACTGTAGGGTTGCATCTATGTGGAGTGCTCTCAGATCCAAGGCTCCTCCAAGGCTCCTCACTGATGAAAACTGAAGATAGAAACTAGTCTGAGTACATTGGATGAGTATGCACTAGATAGGGATTTTATGCACAAGCCTTCTGCAATTCATTGATTACTCTGGCTTGCACTGAGTGGTACTATTGTATGGAGAATTTTGCCTGTTTTAATATCTCTTATATATATCAAGTACTGGGCTCCTTCAAAAAACTGGAATAAAAGCTTCAAAACTTTTATTATTATTATCATCATCATCATCATCATCGTTATTATTATTATTATCAATTTTGCATTAATCATCCTGGTATATTTTTGATTTTGAAGATTTGAATATATACAATATTTGATATCTACTTCCTTAAAAATATCAATTCTATTCATCATTTGAGTTATCATCCTAAAGTATATGATGACTATATAATTTGTTATGCTGATATTAGTTTTTGAGTGGTATTTTTGGGAATGTGTTTTATATATTAAAATTCATTTATTGTTTTTGTAAAAAACGAAATAGTCTTTGTCACTATATTTTATTTTAAATGGAGTTATTATTTGCTTTGTTTCAAGTTGTGTATTTTAAAGTTAGTAAGAAATATCTATATTTTTATATTGGATTATTTCCATCATCTAATATCTGTGTTGAGTGTCTTTAGAAAAGTTTAGTTTTATTTAAATATTCCAAATGCATTCAACTGCACTAACTGTTAGTAATATCACAGAAAACAACTGTTAGTAATATCACAGCAAACAGGTTAGTATATGCACTAACTGTTAGTAATATCTTATTTATAAATACTTAAGACTTGCCTATGCATATATGCTTAGGTTAAAAAGATAGAGTGGATTCATTCTGTCTTTTCAAAACACTACCTTGTGTTTAGAAATGACATTATTTATGAGGGGTTTAAATCTATACAGTGCATATATAGAGGAATGATTCCCTAATGATTGTTATAAATAAACTCAGCATATGTGATAACAAATGCTAAGAAAGAATGTGTAACTTCTCTCTTTTGGAGAGTTTATTGACATTATATAACTCATTGGAAGCTTCAGTTACTTCATGTTTACTTACATAATTGAGTTATTTATTATTTACAGATATTAAAACTGAGTTTTCATTTCATATTTAGAGGTTGTTTAGACTAAACCTCAGCTTTGCTCCTCTGAATACTTAAATGGGGATTCTTAAAATTTCTTCTATAAAATCAATAGGTTGAATTTACTCCCTTATTTAAACTCACTTTAAAAAAACTAATAACTGAAATACAGGTTTATTATATACCTGTATCAATATATGTAATATATATAGGATATATGAGCACAGACTTTCACAAATCCCACCACTCTCCATTCTATCTCATAACACTGATACACTTGAACACATATATATCGAAAAGATAAATAATCAACAATACGCGTATTTCATGCCAAACCAGCAACAATCAGTTGGTCCAGATTATCATCTCTACACATATATGAATAAGTGTTCAGATATATATTGTACCATTTATTTATATATGGTACAAATATATTGGCATTTGGTAAAAGCTAAAAAAAGTAAATTTAGATTATTTGTTTCATTAGTATAATTTTTTTTAAACGTACAATGAAAGTTAAAATTTGCGTCCATATTTTTTTTTATCTAATGAAAAATAAAAATTGGAAAACATAAATGACATGCAGATTACTAATCCAGATAAATTAAAAGAATTCCAAAAGTAAAAAGATAGGCTAAAAGAAAAATATTTTAGCTAATTAAAGATGGCTGAAAGACATTATAAGAAAGAGAACTTTATAACGTAAATTTTATAAAGAATGTACAAGATTATCAACGTATATTTTGACAAACAAAAGGTATGCGCAGAAGTCTGAAAACTGGACCCTGACTATAAAATGAAAGAAACCAGTTAGATCAACATCTTGTTTCATCTGTTTTTCTTATAGTCAGTCCTGGATAAATATATCCAGGATCACCCTACGCTGAAATAATTCTGCATGTTGGAGTGAACCGGAGCTTTGCTGACATCGTTCTGGAAGATGGACAGCAGAGAAGCTTCATGATTGACCAGTAGAATAGACTAACTTATAACCAATGGCTGAGCTCATTCTCCCACAAAAAAAAACTATGCATAGTAATCTACAAGCTTTGTGAACTCACTAAACTTACCAGTAAGTTATGATTCATTACTCCCGATTATGACTAAATTGTCGACAAACAATTTTTAAAAATAAGCTTATAATAGGATCCCGATATAGACTTTAATTTTTCTGTTCAAGAGACTTTTGTTTACTCAAGAACTTTTTAATTGTGAAACTTGTTTTGTATTGATTGATTCATGTTTGGATTAATGTGTGTGTGCTCTTTCCAGTTTATTTAATTCGTAATTTATCTTAAAATATTTTAGTTTGTTAGAATAGATTTTACTTTTATCAACCTCTTTCATTGTACATTATTAATAATAGTTATTAATGATTATTATTAAATTTATTATTAGTTTAGTAAGATTTAGAAATATAATTTACCTTTGCCAATATGTTTTGAATAAGCTCCAGGAATAATAATATCAAAAAAATAATTCTCGTTACGGTATAATATAATACCGATTCTTTTAAAAGCATTTTTCTTTTTAATTTGTGAGACATGATGTGACAGATTTCAGCGGATTCTTATATGAATCCTGGTGCCATGATAAAAGAAATAAAAGCTGATTTCATTGATAACATAAATCGTAACAATTACTATGTAGAGTTGATCAGGAAATATAGTTATGTTTTTAGAAATAGAAATACAACTTTCTTCTTTTTGCATAACTTGATCAACTCACACATTTTATTGCATATAGAGGCCTAGAAAAAAGAGGAAAACGTTACAATGGTGCTCAATGTGGGGCTTCGATGTAACAACCACAACCTGAGATAAGTTGTAATGGTAAAGAATATTACAAAGATAACCAAAAAAACCCATAGCCGGAGAATGAATAGTAGTTTTAAAAAAAACTAACTAACTAATTAAACCCTAATTATTAAAATATAAAAATATTTTTTAATATGACTTACAGAAAGAAAAAATATATATATTTTTTAATATGTCTAAAAAAAACATAATCGTGCCTGATGTAGATGTAAGTCATAAGTATTTGTCCAGGTAAGCAGTTACTGAAGAGAGAAAAAGCATAGCCCCGAGTCCTAGAATGCAGTATATAATATAAGACTGTCTTTATATGCCCATCAGTCTATTTCTAGCAGGGGTCCCAATAAAGGGGAGGGCAGACCAAGTTGCCACGAGTTTATAAGACTCAAAATGATAAGCAATGCTCATTTGTTCTTATAACTTGGGCTTTTTATCATTACTATTATGCTTAAGCAGAAAGGACACAGGTGAATGTAGAAATATTTCTCATTCCCGCCATGTTAGACCTAAAAGTGGGCATTAAAGTTGAAACATCGCTTGTGAATGAATCTATGAAATATATCAGCACGCTAATACAAAAAAACACACGAATATGGACTTAAAGCTTAAGAATAAAATTAGTTTAAACCCCTATTTTATTCTCATCTTCTGGCCCCAGTGGTATGTCCCATTTATTTATATATGGAACAAATATATTGGCATTTGGTAAAAGCTAAAAAAAGTAAATTTAGATTATTTGTTTGATTAGTATAATTTTTTTTAAACGTACAATGAAAGTTAAAATTTGCGTCCATATTTTTTTTTTTTAGCTAATGAAAAATAAAAATTGGAAAACATAAATGACATGCAGATTACTAATCCAGATAAATTAAAAGAATTCCAAAAGTAAAAAGATAGGCTAAAAGAAAAATATTTTAGCTAATTAAAGATGGTCGAAAGACATTCTAAAAAAGAGAACTTTATAACGTAAATTTTATAAAGAATGTACAAGATTATCAACGTACATTTTGACAAACAAAAGGTATGCAGAGAAGTCTGAAAACTGGACCCTGACTATAAAAAGAAAAAAACCAGTTAGATCAACATCTTGTTTCATCTGTTTTTCTTATAGTCAGTTCTGGATAAATATATCCAGGATCACCCTATGCTGAAATAATTCTGCATGTTGGAGTGAACCGGAGCTTTGCTGACATTGTTCTGGAAGATGGACACCAGAGAAGTTTTGTGACCGATCAGTAGAATAGATCACAAGATCAACTTATAACCAATGGCCGAGCTCATTCTCCCACAAAAAAAAAATATGCATAGTAATCTACAAGCTTTATGAACTCACTAAACTTACAGGTAAGTTATGTTTCATTATTCCTGATTATGACTAAATTGTCGACAAACAATTTTTAAAAATAAGCTTATAATAGGATCCCAATATAGACTTTAATTTTTCTGTTCAAGAGACTTTTGTTTACTCAAGAACTTTTTAATTGTGAAACTTGTTTTGTATTGATTGATTCATGTTTGGATTAACGTGTATGTGTTCTTTCCAGTTTATTTAATTCATAATTTATCTTAAAATATTTTAGTTTGTTAGAATAAAAGAGATTTTACTTTTATCAACCTCTTTCATTATACGTTATTAATAATAGTTATTAATGATTATTATTAAATTTATTATTAGTTTAGTAAGATTTAAAAATATAATTTACCTTTGCCAATATGTTTTGAATAATCTCCAGGAATAATAATATCAAAAAAATAATTCTAGTTACAGTATAATATAATACCGATTCCTTTAAAAGCATTTTTCTTTTTAATTTGCGAGATGTGATTTGACAGATTTCAGTGGATTCTTATATGAATCCTGGCACCCTGATAAAAGAAATAAAAGCTGATTTTGTCGATAGCGTAAATTGTAACAATTACTAGATAGAGTTGATCAGGAAATATAGTTATGTTTTTTAGAAATAGAAATACAACTTTCTTCTTTTTGCATAACTTGATCAACTCACGCATTTTATTGTGTATAGAGGCCTAGCAAAAAGAGGAAAACATTACAATATTAAGATAACCAATCTTCATACTTTAATGGACGTGCTTCTGTCTACTCCGTACTCCCACTCTTCAACCGTCCATCCAATTTAAAATTTGATGATGGAATGATCAAAGGTCATCCTGAGACTGAGATTCTAAGCATATATAAGAACAAATGCTAAGAAACAACTGGTATTCTATCTCTTTCAGAGATTTATTGACATTAGATAATTCATTGGAAGATTCAGTTATTTACTGTTCATTTACATATAATCTGAATCAATTATTATTTATAGATGCATGTGAATAGCATAAACACTAGCAGTAACAAACAAATGAATAATTAGTCAGATCTGATCTGAACTTTCAATTGAAATGATGGTCCAGGTTCAAATTAACTCGTTTTGAATATACTATGAGAAAATCGAATTCAAGTTAATGATGTAAGCAAGATATGAAAATGGCCAAACATAAAATAGACAGACTTTCATTACCCTAATAATAAATGCGAAACTGAGAAATATGAAAAACCAGAGTATAGTTCATTCTAGTTATATATCATTTATATAATTCCCAGAGTAATATTTACCGAGGCTGTAACCTCGAGAATATGCATGTAAAATGCGATAGTAGGTGTTTAACCACAAGCTGATAACATTTTATTTTTTTAAGGTGAGAAAAATACCTGTTACAAAATATTATTTATTTTAGAAAAATTTAAACTTTTCACACTTATTCATATATTTTCTTTTTTTAGAATTTCTCAGTAAATGATTATGCAAATTTAGTAAAATGTTAATCTAGTTTTTATTTCCTTAGATAATTACTTATCATTACTTTCAAACTAACTCTTTAATGATAATACAACTTCTGTTAATTAAAGGAAATATCTAGGTAACTGACTATTCGTATTCATATCATTTAGCTGTTAGAATGTGAGCTATTTTGACAAAAAGCTTTAGATAGCTAATTTTTTTTTTTGTTATCAACAATGATGCCGTTGGCTTTTTAATAATTTTAATTAATAGGCGATTTTGCGGTGAGGGGGGGGGGGGACAGAAATAACATCTCAAGTAAAATTATACAAGAATAAAATTAATAGTGAATTCAATTAGATGAGTGGAATAAATTATCATATGAAAAATTAATAATTAAGATGTCATATATATATTGAAATGACCAAACGTCCATATGTTGAGGGTTTTTTTAATATCAAACAGTACATTCATATATATATACTACCTCCTAATCTATATATATTGATTGTAGTAAAAATACTTTGTTCATATTTGTAATAGCTTTTACTAACAGGTCACCTCCGTAAAAGTAGAAGGTGGTATACGTAAATGGTAATTTTATATTTATTATTAATTTAATAAATAAGGCGGGTGTTTTAATATGAGTAGGGTGTGGAGATTTGGTCCCTTCAATATTTACATTTGGATTGCAAAACTATATTTACTTATATATATATATCAGTTGCTGTAGTTAAAGTAAGATTAGCCTACAGCTAATGTAAACAACTCAAAAGTAGAAAAGCTATAACTTGAAATTATTGGTTCTTGTCAAATACCTATACTAAGTTCTTTAAATATTACCATGTTTCCTTGAAAATAAGACTGGGTCTTATATTAATTTCTGCTTCCAAGGCTGCATTAGGGCTTATATTCAGTGGATATCTTATTATTTCACGTACAAAAATCTACTCAAGTGCAAAAATATAATACAAAAATCTACATTCACTTATGGTCTGGAGATGAGAGTGTTTTGGATAGAGATTTTAAATATTTTCTCATACCGCACTTGTTTATTAAGAGCTTGTTTGAGCTATTGGTACGCTCTCTGTGTGCATTTTTGTAACTACGAGCTCTTTAAAAGTAATGTCATGTTATATATGACTTGCTTTTTTAATTATTATAAACAGAATTGTTCTCTGGTAGATATATCTGTTGTAATACATGCTTCTGATTCTAGATCACCCTTATAGGGACTCTTTTGTATCAATCTGCCAAATATCATCATCATGTGAAATAGTGGTCCATATAGCATATATTTTGTAAAGGGTGTTTTGCATGTTTGTTGACTTTTGTAATGGCTAAAAAATTGAAACAATGTGAAATTCTATATTTTTTTTTAGGAAAATAATAGGAAAAACTGTTGTACTGCTTGAAACAGCTACACACAAGCTGCTCTGAAAATACATATGTTTATGAATGTTTTAATGGAAGTCTTAAATTCACTATATCCTAAAATAAGTATGGTGCGTGAAGTCCAATGTCAAGAGGGGGTGCAAATGGCATTGTTCAATCAGAATTTTTTCGTAATGATCAGGCATTTAAAACTACATGTTCTCAAACTTTTGCATGATGCAATAAAACATAAACATCCCATTTTGTGGTAATGTGAGGAGTGCATGTTTCAGTGCAACAGAGTACTAGCACATAAAGTCTGAGTGTGAAACAATTTTGTATTACATTCAACATGATCCAGCTTATCCCTCTACCACATTCACCCAATCTCACTCCATATGACTTCTTTTTAATATCTTGTATGAAAAAGTCACACTTTTTTTGTAAACTTAGAAGTGGTGAAAAATAAATGACAAAAGCATTCAAATGTGTCACTTTGAAAGTATTTCTGGACTATTTTGGAATGTGAAAAAAATTTTAGACCAGTTCAATGCATTAAATAGACTATACTTTGAAAAATGTTCAATTCCTGACATCTAAAAATAAATATACAATTTTTTATTACAAAAGTCCATTTATTTTTCAGTCCCCCTCATATAATTCAATATGACTATGTGTTTCAACAGATGAACAAAACCCATCAGTCTGGCTGACAATCTTAAATAGAGCTTATATTTGGGGCAGAGCATATAGTATGAGCAACCTGAAAAATCATGCTAGGGCTTATTTTTGGGTTAGGTCTTATTTTTATTTAAGCATAATGTAAACCTGATATGGTTTGGTGCATTGTAGAATAACAGACTCTGGAGCCCAAGTTTCATGACTTATGGCTCCTCACTTCCAATGCTCAAACTACTTATGAACTCCCAAGAAATTAATTAGTGAGTTGTTTTGATTAATAAAATGTGAAACATTATCAGAAATTAAACAAATTGAATATTAACTTACTATACATTTGGAATGACTGTTAAATTCATATTTTATATATAAATATTCATATTATAAAAGTATTTATGTAAGACATAATATAATATGGATAGTGTAATAGTAAACAGTTTTTAAACAGTTCATTGTAAAAAAAAAAAAAAAGACCCAATTCTTTACCCTATAGAGGAATCGGAATGAGAAGACATTATATTTTCCAATTTCTAGCTGATGAGTTTGTGTTTTTCTTTTGTCCTTTAGTGGAGAACAGCTAAATACATATTTACTAATTATTATTAGACTTGAATTGCTACTTAGATTAGTTACAGCCATGTTATTTTGGTTGATGCCAAATTAATGCCAATTGATCTTATCCAGAGAATTGAATATTACATTTGGAAAAAATAAAACAATTTCTTTATCTTTATTTTTTTTTAAGATGTGAAATTTTTGGTAACATTTTATTCAATGTGCAAGTTCTTTATGGACACTATAAGTTCATCAAATGATCACCATTCTTTATCCTTACAGAACTGCTTTTCACAGAGGCAAAACTCTCCATACCGTAATGCCACTCAAAACAAGCCAGAGTAATCAATGGATGCAGGAAGGTTTGTGCATAAAATCCCTATCTAGTGCCTACTCTTCAATATCCCCAGACTAGTTTCTACCTCCTCATTCATGAAAACCACAAGCTAGAAACTAGTCTGGGAATATTGGATAAGTAGGCACTAGAAATGGGTTTTATGCACAAACCTTCCTGCATCCAATGATTACTCTGACTTGCGCTGAGTAGTGCTACTATATTGAAAAATTTGCCTCTGTGACACTATAAGTTAATGGTATTTAGAGACATTTAGTTTAACCAATAAGCATCTAAACTATCAGGCATAGTTACTAGGGTAATTTTATTATTCATGTTTCTTAATTTTTTTTTTAACCGTCATTATCCTATTCCAAAGCCTTCTGATCCTAAGTCAGAAGCTCTACAATATGCACAAAACCGCTGAAAGGTGTTTTGGAAAATATGAATGTATTATGAAGTTCTTAAAATCACCAAAGGATGACAAAATAAAGCAGAAAAAATGTCTTAAAAGTCATTGGCTTTCTTGAATATATTTATTTTAATAAGCAAAATTCAATTTGAAAAATAATTATATCAAAAACAAACATAAACATATTGACTGCTTTTACGATGAAAAAAATTATTTATCTTGAATATTCCCATTTCTTTCTTTTATATATATATATTTAATTTATTCTGCATAAAAAGATTAATTATTCCAATTATTATAAGTTTAAAACTATTTATTTTTGGCATTTACTTTTCAGCCTTTCAAGAAATGAAATTTTAGTTTTTGTATGGGTATTTTTTAAAGCAGCACGTAAGTGTACTCATTAGTTTTGCTTCTTGCATAAAAATGTTGTGAAAATTTTATTGATTTATTGAACCTTAAGCTAATTGAGACCTTAATTTTATAAATTGCTGTTTATGTTGATTTAAAACCTTTTACAAAATTGAAATTGAATTAAGAATATCAAATGAATTATTGATCATTACAGTAGAAAATTCAGAAGGGAGGGAGAGAAAAACACATTCTAAAAATTCTTTTTTATATAAATATAAGTTAATTCAAAAACAAACACTGAAATTAAATCTTACGATAATACGTTACTCCCAGTGCATTTAAATATTGCATTTTCCTATATATAATGTAATATAAAGGTATATTATGCCATAAAACTTTTTTTTTTAAAAAAGAAAAAGCAAATAAATAACACATGACGATCATTTTATTCAGTCTTATGTCATTATATATATATGCAAAAATACAAGTTCTAAATGTCAATTCAATATTATTTCAAATTCTTCTAAGACTCAAGCTTAATTGTTGATAGTAATAAAAAAAACTGTTTTCAACTGAAAGAGACTCTTTAATTCCTTTTGGAGCCTTAAAGGAACCAAGCAAGGCAAATTCTTACCACTCCATATGTTCTTGTCATTGCAGTAGTTTGTAATATATGAATGGAGCAGGATAGAGAAGAATATGGGAAAACCTAGAGTAGGAATGGAAAGAGAAGTCAATTCTCTGGGCATAGTTGCTGAGAGATTCCTGATTCCATACAAGAAGTCACAGTGCATCACATCACATGATTATTTATATAGTATATAAACATAGATATGTTGTTCAGCAATATGCATCAATCAGTGTGGTAAATGTCTTGGGTTTTTTAATCTCTGAGTTTAAGATTAAAAAACACCAATATCTTTATTATCACTTGCCTGATAGATCTTAATTGGAATGTCAACTAAGTTTTTTTGAAGGTGAAAGGAATATGAAATGTGAATGAACTTTTTTAGAGATATTCATAATCATGGTAGACATAACTGAATTATAAAACTTACTCCTAGAAGTCTATAAAATCACCAGCCATGGCAGCCATTTGTGGCTGATGATTGAAGACCTAAGAATCCCTGACTGCAGATCCAGGCTACCATTTGCTGATGAAGTTTTATTTAGGTACATAGAACTGCAGGTCATTTTCAAATACATGAAAATTGCACGAATTGGAAGAACTATCAAACATTAAGTGGGACATTCTTAAGCTTTGTGAATTTAGAAGAAAATATAAAAAAACAATTGATTTACAAGTATACTTTAGAAACACAAATATTGAAAGCACTGTTGGGATTGAATTCATTGTAAATAAAAAAAAATGGAAGAACAACAATGTGGAGAATGAGAATAAATTATGACAAGTGGCAAGATTAGTTATTTAACTTAATGGAATCTAACAAATGCAGATAATTTAGATTTATGCCCCAACAAATTTTCTTTGTGATGAAGATAGAGAGATTTTTTTATATGAATGTACAAAAGGTTTTGGTAAGAAAAACAACATCTTAAAACCACTATGGAATACTTTAATGCTAGAATTAGTAAATGATTAGAAGCTGAAAGTATTCTGAATAAAAATAGAAATAGAGAGAATTCTTTCTTTGAGAAAAATATTAAACAGTAATGAACATAGAGGCATCCATATAAAAATACAGCAGAATTGATTTATATTTTGATTAGCAGAAAATATATATTTCAAGATTGTAACATTCTAAATAAAATCAAGTAATCATTTACTAATGAGATGTAAGAGATGCAAAACTCTCTATATGTATTGCCACTTGGTGCAAGCCAGAATAATCAATAGATGCCAGAAGGCTTGTACATAAAATCCCCATCTAGTGCCTACTCATCCAATATTCCCAGACTAGTTTCTGGCTTGTGGCCTTCAGCAGTGAGGAGCCTTGGATCTAAGAGCACTGCAGCTATATCTTAGGATCTAATGCAACCCTCCAGCAGCCATCTTTTATCTCTACTTAACTACAAAACTATGAGATTTAAATTGAAAACACTATAATATTTTCAATCCAAGCTCATCAGTTTATATAGCCATATAGGTCTAACCCCAATTCAGTACCCATACATTTTGGTGTCTTTGGTTCTTTAATAACCATATCTACCACTATCCTATTAGGCAGGATTGGTTTTAAGCCAATAAACATCACACGATCACTATGTCTTATGCTTGCTCTTAACTGTTATTAAAACTAGAGAGACAAAAATTAAGAAAAGTAGTATTCATAGCTAATATTCCTAACCTTCAGAAATATTTAAATGAATTTAAATTAATTTAAAAATAATAACAGATTTTGAAGATGATTAAACATTTGAAAGAGGAACATCAATAAAGATAGTTTAGTATAAAAAAGCAGCAGTTTGCCTATAAATTTTCTATTGAGACAAGATAATATATGAAGAAAGCTAGGTATATGAAAATATATAAAAATAATCCATTAAGAAGGATTGGATGTCTATAATTTTGTAAAATATTATAAAAAGGAGTTAATAACAATATAAGAAATAATTATGAATTATCAAGAAATGCTAGAGATGATCATAAAAGCCTCAAAAATATAATACAAAATCTTAGAATTGATAAGAAACTTATTTCTGCAATAAAAAAAGATGAAACTACTACTAAAAAGAGAGGTGGCATCATAAAAAGATATATAAAGAATTATATAGCAAGAAAAAACAAGAAAACAAGGTATTGCTCACAATTATTACATTTTCTGAATTACCCAACATGCAATTAAGTCTTTGAAGAAGGAAAAAGCTTTAGGTAATGTTAAAATAATAATCAGTATCTTAAAAGAATAAGGTGGAGAAACAAAAAAAATTGTTGGTAAAGTTATACATCAAACTTCTAAATAATAAAGGTGTACCAGTTGATTGCAAGAATGCAGTAATAATATTGATATTTATTAAAGATGGTATTAGAAATTACAAACTTATATGAGTCTTTTACCAGTTCTGTACAAAATTTTTACCTTGCCTAAAGAAAATTATGGATTTTGACCAACCAAAAGAACAAACAGTATTTAAAAGTGATTATAGTAACATGGATTCCAATCCAAATATTGCAAAAAGTTATAGAAAAGGTCAATGAATATGATTGCCAATATCTTTAGATTTTTAGATTGTCAAAAGGTATTTAATTCTATATGCATTTCGACAATGATTAAATCATTATATCATCAAGATGCAGACCCAGATTATTGTTATATTCTGAAGAGTATTTATCAAAATGCAGCAATAATGATTATATTATATAATGATACTAAGAAGATTAACATTGAGAAGGGTTGTGAACTTTGCAACATCTGCTCTATCTTTATTTAATATATATATATATATATATATATATATATATATATATATATATATATATATATATATATATATATATGATATATATATATATATTTGTGTAAGAAAGAGATGCTTTCAGTAGTTTTACTAGGATATAATTTAAGCTAAAATTTACAAACTATTGTTTTATCAATCTTATTGGTATATTAAATTGCTGAATGTTTTAATTCAAAAATATTTATATAATTTTTGACAGAGTAAAAAATAATTTAATGAAGTATGGGTGATATATCAATTCATAACCTTAGTCATGTGATAGTTTCAGATCATTAAGAGTTCACCTATGCTGTTCTGTATTCGTACGGTGTTTATCAAGAGTTCATCGGGATATTTTTAGAAAATAATTAAAAACTAAACTAAAACACCATCCAAGACTTTCCAACAACACACTGAATTCATTAAAATCTAAAAGATAAAATATTGAGGAAAAACCCATAGTTAATTAAAAATATGAATAATAATTTACATTTATATGTGTAGTGTTACAGAATGCAACTTTTTTAATCAAAAACTCTAATCCAATACCATAACATTACAAAAAAGAAGTTCACCATTGCACTAATCTGAATACTTTTACAAAAACTATTCTCATAATGTTTCTTTTATTTACAATTACTTCTGGATTGATATTATTATCAAACTAAATTTATTAACTACTTAATAACAAACTATTTATTAAATGTCATATATATTACCTTTTTATAAATCTCTACCTTAATGCAATTTTTATATAATTCCTCCTTTATTTTTCTAACAGTTTTGACTGTCCTGCAGTCTTCATCAGAGCTGTCATTTATAAATGTCATACATTAAGCTGACAAAGAAAAGTACAATATATTAATATTATTTTACTTAAAATGTTATCATATCACCGAAACCAAATCAAGCATTATCAGTGGATATTTCAAAATGTATATAATAAGATTATCCATTTAAATCACCAAATTATATCATTTCTGTCAATGGATGCATAATCATTCTCAAGTTTCTGATTTGTCACTTCAACTGAACAGATAATTTCTTCACCTTACTATTGGTTATTCTGAACTTAGTAATATCACCAAAATTTATTGAATATAATTTTATCTATTTTAATTAATGTATATATTCCAGCCTTGTTAGCTAAACTGTTTGTCTACAATCATATCAATCAACACTGATGGCATAATCAAAAATAGATGAATTTGATATTGTAGCTTTAACCTCATCCAACTGCTATATCATTTAATCCTTGAAGATTTCACAATCATTAGTTCATATCATTTATAAGTTATTCCATTGCACAATTACATGCGCTTCATCTCCAAACACTTAAGATTGACCCATACTTAAATGTTTGCATTGAAAAGATAGATGGATTCATTCTATCTTTTCATTGTTTTATTTTAAGCTTAGAAAATGATATGATTATTCATTCATGAAAATACCCAAATTCAAAAATATGAAGATTCTCAAATCTGCAAATCAGTATCATACATTATTTCAAAATAAACATTCAACATAATTGTTTCTAAGCACATACACACCAGGTTATTATATCAAATTTACATTTTGAATTATAAGTGTCAAATTTACTCCAACCACAACTTTGATACCAACCACTCTAGATAAATATAGTAATGATTATCACTAATCACTTACTAAACTGGAGATTATCTCTAGCCCAGATATAAACTTTAAACCTCAGTTAAAGACATTTTTCTGTCCCATGTGTGGGGGTATGGAGGTTATTTAGAACATTTATATCAAATTTATTAAACTTTACAACCTTAAGAATAAAAGCAATAAACTTAACCACTTCCTTGGATTTTGGTAGCTTTATATTTATCCCATACTTAAATATGTACCATAGCCTGTCAATTGAATATATAATACTGCTTAGTACATACTAGTACTCAACAAAAATGTTTTAACCTCATCATATAAGATGTCTAATTGCTGAAAATATTCATGCTCAAAACTAAAAAAAAAAAAGGATTTTACAAAAATTTCAACTGATTTTAATAAAATACTATTGATTTACTATGTGTTTGCAGCAATCACATGCAACATGGCAATATCATTTTAGAAAAAAGTTATCTTACTCATTCAGTTGTCATTTACATATTCAAAAATGTTTATAGGTATAAGAATTTGAAAACCCTAAAAAATTACATTGAGCAGATTCACCTGAAGCTCTAATTATATCAAAAATCAATGTAAACTCACAACAGACTCTCCCCTTCCCTTTTTTCTCTATCTCTTTGCTTTTTCGGGTAAAAATCATCACTCAGGTTTCTATCTTAGCCCTTGCTGAATATGCATTATATGTCATTCACATTCTCAAAAACTACTGTAATCATTGTTTATGTTTTCTTGCCTTTTTTAAATTAACATTTCAGATCTTGTATGTGTTAATAATGCCATTCTTATAACTAAAAATATAATGCATCTGCAGTTCACTGAACTCTTTTATATATTATACAACTTATATATCACTAAAAAGTTATTAACCTAACAGATTGCAAAAGAAATCAACTATCATCAATATTTACATTTTGGCAATACTTTTTGAAAATCTTTTACAAAAATCAGATCACTGGTTAACTATACAATTAGAAAGTTTTCTTTAGTTTTGAATACAGTCAATACTCCAAATATATTTTTAGAAAAGCAGGAATTGCAAATGTTATTCATCCTCATTACTGAAGTTAATAATTTTCACTGCATGCTGCTGTATATTAAACAACTTTGGACTTGTGGGCCCAAAGTTACTTATTTAGTACACATGTAACAAATCATTTAGGCAAGTTGGTGAAGATCCTACTTCAACTTGAAAAATCTCTGTATATATGAATTTAATATTAATTATCTGCAAAAACATTATTATTGTTAAGTCATTGTACAGGTTTAAATCTGCATTTATATATATAATATATGCAGGATTCGAACTCAGACTTTCACATGACCCACTACTCTCAGTGCCATCTCATTATTGTTAAGGTAGAAACTGACACATCTTATTAATATGGAGACATATTTAACTTTTAGACAATGTGAAGTTTTGTGACATTACCTCAATTATTTCCTCCCAAATTCATATATACTATGGTTTTTTTAAAAAAAGTTTTTTAGATTAAAGCAGTAGCAAACTCTCCATACAGTAGTGCCACCTATTGAAAACATTAGTAATCAATGGATGCAAGAAGGTTTATTACTGTTTTAACAGCTTGTGCACATATAGAAAAAGATAATCATGTACTCTTTTAGATTAATTGAATAATATGTTTTAGGCTTTCATCAACATTGGAATCAAATTTATTTACTAATCTTTTTCTAATGAGAACTTTCTGAATAACACATATTAGTAATTCCTAAGTAAAACTTGGACTCTATGTAGTGTAGAACCAAATCTTTATTCATATAATAGACAACTACATATTTTTTAAATAACATAAAAAATTATATTATATTGAGCTATGTTTTAACTGCGGCTCTTATTATTTGAGATATTCATCATCATTTTTCAACTATTATCGATCCACTGCAGGATGAATGTTTCTCCAAGTTTAATCAATCTCAAATTTCTAGCTTCTCTTCACCTCATCATCTCAGCAATCTTCCTTATTTCATCTCTCCATCTCACATGCAATCTTTTTCTAGGTCTTTTACAATCTCTTGGAATCTGGTTTAAGATATTCAATCCTGTTTATATATTTATACCATAGTAAATGTGAAGTTATTTTTCAATGTAAAAGATGCTCAATATGGTTTAGAGCTGTGATATAGTGGTAGGCTCTAGGGTTCGGGTCTACAAATCACAGTTTAATTCTGCTATTTCTGGTTCTCAAATTTCATGTGGATTTTTGAATGATCTCCTAACCAGCAGTAAAAGATTTGACTATTTTTGTCTGTATAATTTAATGCAATCATAAATTGGTGGACTTATTGAGTTCAAGACCCATGGATTGGGCTCCTTTATCGCTAAAAATGGTCAAACTTTTTATCAACTCTCAAGCAATAAACCATTTGAATATATATATAATGTAAAAAAATATTTTAAATAAAAGAATTATCATTGGTGAAATGATGCTAATATAAGTTCAGATATTTCCCAGAAGCAAAAAAAAATGGTTATTAGATCTTTTTCAAACCACAGCCAAGACAAGTCTTAAGTATCTATTTTAAATCCTTCCCTACTGTGATATTTCTAAATGATGCTTAGAAATTGTCATTAGATAAGACTTGTACCATGTAGACTAAAGGACATATTAATTTTATAAATGATGAAAAAATCAACATTAAATGAGAAACAATAAGGAATTATATCCATCCTATTAATTTTATTGTTCTACTTACATAAAAAAAAATACTGATTACATACTGTCCAATAATTTGCCAATCTAAACTGTCATCAATAAATAAAAATATATACATTTCTCTGTATGCATTGATGCTTATTTTATTCACATTTATTTTATGGAAAAAAATTAACATATTCTTACTTCCATTCATATCTTTTCCAATTAATTATCATATAATATTGCAATGTGATTATGATTTGTGCTAATGTGAACTGCATTCATATATAATGGAGTTGCTATAGTAGGTTCCAGTATTGTCCTGCATGTGCACAATATAACACCCATACATCTGTTAGCAATTGAAGTTAGGAGACATAAAAAGTTCTGAAGAAGATTGCTGGGGCAATCGAAACTTTAAACTGTAAAAGAGGGTGGTAAATAAAGCATTGTGTAACAGTAATAAAGTGCATGGATGATTTAGTATTATATGGCATCTGTATAGAATATATATGTTTTTAACATATACATGTACTATATCTATACGTTTTTGCTTTTCTTGAAATTTAAATATAAAATATTTTTGCTTGCATTTGTTGTTACATATGCAATTTATTATGCTGTTAATCCCAGTTTCAAATTTCAAAATATTGCAAATTTTAAAATGTACCCATAAATGTTTATGCAATATATCCATTTAATCTTGTAATTTATTTTTCTATTCTCCCCAAATCCACATTTTAAAACTGCAGATACTTTCTTTTTTTTTCCTAATTGTCTATATCTTTGTTTATATAAAGCAATACTCAAAATATTTTAAGTCTCTTTTTTATATCTAATTTTAATAAGTTATATATAGAGCTCGCAAATATGCTCTTAACAAGTTTTTCAATTTGTGAGCTCTATATATAACATTTATAATACAAACTTATTAAATTAGGTCATGTGACATCTGGCTTGATATTTTTTTTTGTAATTTTAATAAGCTATATAATAATCTGTTTTTTTTTTAATCTCCTTAGCCATAGCAATTCTTATTGTTTATCACTACTTTTTTTTTATATGTCAAAGCGTTGACTGGAAGCAAAACCGGGCCAGCTGATTGGAAGGCAGCTATGCTAACCACTAGGCCACCAACGCTTGACGTTTATCACTACTTCTATCTTTAATTAAACAATTTTCCAAATATATAAATGCACTGAAAATTTTTTAAAAACATTCTACCTGATAATTAATCTTAATCTTTTATTTCCTTCACTTTGATTTTCTTTGATCCCCAAATTTTCTACCTATCTCATTAAACATTTTATATAAATCATACTCATTTCTCCTCAGCAAATTTAATACAATTTTCCTTTTTACTCTTCCACAGTTAATTCCTTTCTTATCAAACCGATACTCATTTAGTAAATCATTTTTAAATAAGTGTTTAACACAAAATGAATCTCTCCGTCTCAAATCTTAATGTATGAACAAAATTTAATTTGACATTTATACCATTTGATGCAAGTAAAATTTACCTAATATATACAGTATATGAACACAGACTTTCACACGACTTTCCACTCTCCACTCTATCTCATAACACTGATACACTTGAACACATATATGTCGAAAAGATAAATAATTACCAATATACATATTTCATGCTAAACCAGCAATCATCAGTTGGTCCAGATTATTATCTCTACACATATATGTAATAAGTGCTCAGATATATACTAAGATCGCCAATCTTCATACTTTAATGGACAGGCTTCAATCCACTCCATACACCAACTCTACAACTGTCCATTCAATTGAAAATCTTATAATGGAATGCTCAAAGGCTACCCTGAAGCTGAGATTCTTGTCACACCCATGTTAACCTAGGGTCAATCTGACCCTTCATATACAGGCCATAATCCATTTAATACATATGTGAGGGATGGGCAGACATCTCTACTGTGTAATAACTGATATACAGGCTTATTATATACATGTATTCATATATGTAATATATAGGGTATATATACACAGACTTTCACATGACTTACCACTCTCCACTCTATCTCTTACCTCAATCTGTATCTTTATATGTTAAATACTCAATATACAAAGTCAATTCACTCTACATCAAGTGTTCAATCAATAAAAAAAAATTATTAGCCTGACCTCTCTCCATATATATATATATATTATTTCGTGTAGTCATTTCTCAATAAATTATACGACCATAATGTTGTCAAAAAACTTATAAACTCCTAATGTCGATAAATTATATAAATAAATCGAAATAATAGTCAACTCATTGATATACAAATTAAGTTATACGATATCAACGTCTTGTCTATTATTTCGATTTATTTATATAATTTATCGGTTAATAAAGTGTTTTGATAGAAATAACAATATTACAAGGAAATATATCTGTGTGTTGGAAAAGAAAGGATTTTAATAAATGTGTGTTATCAATTCTTACTTACGGATTTGAAACTTGGACACTGAACAGAAAAGGAATATAGAGACTTCAGACTATTTAACGAAGTAGAGAGACGTGTGTTATGAGTAGCAAGAAGAGATCAAAAATGAAATACATAGGTGAGAAAAAAAACAGGTGCTACTGAAAGAATTAAAAACCAAGGTGGGAAATTGCCTGGACATTTTTCTAGAAGAAATGATAATAGATGTATAGTTGAAACCTTAAACTGAATTCCAAGAGACTATATGTAAAAGACCCAGAAAGTGATTTATGTGAGATGGATGGATGAAAAAAGGAAGTGTGTTTGGGGTGACGTGGAAAAGAGAGGCTAGAGATTGGAAATGGACTTCATCCTACAGTGAATTAATAGTGGCTGAAAATTATCATAAGAATGTGTGTGAGCATATTCATGCATATGCCTATAGGTATAAAAATATGTAATTCAATGAAATGCTTCTGATACAATGTTTAGTATATGCTTGTTATGCTCATAAATTAGTGTTTGAACCTGGATTGGATAACAGTTTTAATTTTTCTTAGGTTTAGAACTTTTCTTTAAGTAACCATCTTAGCTAGACAAATCTAAATAATAGAAGATAACCCAAGAAAAAAAATTGTTAAAATCTTTACCATTAATTAATTAGCAAGCCTGGAGAGTTTTGTTTTCTTTGCTGGTCCTCTCGAAAATAACTTGTTGGAGAAACCTTTGCTCTGCAGTGAGGCATTTGAAGATAATCTAAATCGTAAAAATTATTTGTATTAAAATTTCAACTGTTCATCTATTATTATCTCTTCTAACAATAAGTCCAGACCAACCGATCTTCAATCTCTTAATTATTTTAATAATGGCAGTAGCACCTGTTTGTTCCTTCACCCATATATTTCATTTTTGATCTTTTCTTGTTGCTCCTAACACATCTCTCCATATTTCATTGAGTTGTCTGAAGTCTCTGTACTACTCTTCTGTTAAGTGTACAAGTCTCAGATCCTTAAGTAAAAACTAGTAAAACATATTTATTTTAAAATCTTCCTTTTCAAATACATAGGCATATTTCCTTTTAATGTTATTTCTACCAAAAGCACTCCAAAACATGTTTAATATTACCACTTTATTACAAGTGGAAAATATATATTTTTAAAAATATAATTTAAATATATTGAATTATAAAACTCAGCACAATATATGCCATGCATTTTTTTTTTCTTTAATATGTAAAATTTTTTCCTTCAAAATAAAAGCTTTAAGAACTGTAAACTCATTTTGATAAGGCTTAGCACTATAGCAAATTCTAGCTTAAAACTTCAACATAATTTTATTAAAAGCTTTTTTATTAAAATAAAAGTTTTCTTATATCTCTCCTTCAAAATTAAGATAAATTAAATGATACTTTAAAGTTATATGAGCAGTTACAGGCAGAAAAGTAAACCATAGGCAAAAAAAAATAGATTTGAAAAAGGATCTATTCAATACATAGCTGAAATTTAAATCTTTCAAAGGTAATTTTTAATTTAAAAATAGATTTCAGTAAGCTGATATCCGCAGTCCAAGATAAGAGCAAACCATAAGTTGAATTTCCACAGGGTAAGATAGCTATTAAAGGGAAAGTCTATTTAATTTTGTAATACTGGTAAATTATCATTAATTCAAAAAACTTTTATTATCCAAATGAAATTTTAAAGGTGATAAATCTTTTACAATAAATAAATTAGTTTGTACACGCATTTACAAATAAAATGAAAGATAAAAAAATCAGTAAATATCCATAAACTAATAAACCAATTGCAATGAACTTTTGTGGTCTGCAATGAAAGCTATTGAAACTGTCAATATGGACAAAAACACTTAAGTGTTGATAACTATAACACTATGTTCACATAGTACACTGACTATGTCAGTATCTGCTTATCTCTATAAAAATTATATGTTTATATATAATTATTTTTATAATAATGACATATTATTTGTTAATCACCACCAGCAATCATCAGTTGGTCGAGATTATCATCTCTACACATCTATGCAATAAGTGCTCAGATGTGTAAAGATAATAATCTGGACCAACTGATGATTGCTGGTTTAGCATGAAATATGTATATTGGTGATTATTTATCCTTTTTTGACATATATGTGTTCAAGTGTATCAGTGTTATGAGATAGAGTGGAGAATAGTGGGTCGTGTGAAAGTCTGTGCTCATATACCCTATATATTACATATATTGATACAGGTATATAATAAACCTGTTTATCAGTTATTACATAGTAGAGATGTCTGCCCATTCACCTTATATGCATCAAATGGACTATGTCCTATACATGAGGGGTCAGACTGACTTTAGGTCAACATGGGTGTGACAAGAATCTCGGCCTCAGGGTGGCCTTTGAGCGTTCGTTCCATCATCAGATTTTCAATTGGATGGATGGTTGAAGAGTTGGAGCGTGGTGGATTGAAGCCTGTCCATTAAAATATGAAGATTGGCTATCTTAATATATATCTGAGCACTTATAGTATATATGTGTAGAGATGGTAATCTGGACCAACTGATGATCGCTGGTTTAGCATGAAATACTATTTATCTTTTCGACATATATATACTCAAGTCTATCAGTGTTATGAGATAGAATGGAGAGTGGTGGGTCATGTGAAAGTCTGTGCTCATTTACCCTATATATTAATTCATTGTGAAATTGTGTTTACTATAGTTGAATAGTGATAGTCGTGGTTTACCTATAATTTACCTAAATAAAAAAATTTGCCCCCTCCCCCACATTTTGTGGTCTTAACAAATTTTTTGCGCATTTGAATTTATTGCCATCAATTGGCGCATTAATTAAAATTCATGATCGATTTAATGACAAACAATTGTCTATTTAATATGGAATTGTGTTTGCTATTGCTGTAATTAATTTCTTTCCAAAGATTCATTTTCTAAATAAATTACATTATTTTCATGTTTTCAAACACATTATTTTTTAATCATTATTTGTTTACAAAAATAGGTTAATTTCAAGTTTGAATTGCTAAAAAAAAATTCCTTGTTTATATTTCAAACATATTATATTATTCTTTCTTTTTCTTATTGTTTTTGATTTTTTTATGGGAAAATGAAAGTTTTTGATTAGCTTATTCAAGTATAATTTGGTATGTATACTCTGAATTCACCAACGGATTGAACATACATACAATAAGCACCAAGTGATGTATATTAAAATGCTTCATCTTTTTGTCGTACAATATTGTCAAGCATTGGTGGTCGAGAGGTCAGCGACAGCTGCTTTACAAGCAGTTGTCCCGGGTTATCGGTTTCGCTTCCCGGCTGATGCTATGACACATGAGAAAAAAAATAATTATTATTATTTTAAAAAGACCAACATTCAAAACTTTTGTATAAAAATTTACCATGATGGTATTTTTGTAGTAATTATATATGTGTGTGTGTTCTATTTCCGTCATCTAATATTAATTGTTAAATGTCATTAAAAAAATTCAAACTTTATATATACTTTAGAAATATATTCAGCTGTTAATTATAGCACGCAGGGTTGAAATATAACTCAGTATTTAAATGGTATTATTAACCTCTCTTTTTCAGGTATTTCTGGTATGACCAGTGACAATACCAGCATGGAAATTGAACCTGGTCTTTTAGATTCATTAATATTGAATTTAAGATCAGGCTCTAATCGACTAGATTATTCTGTTACCTTAAAATTCAGTATTTGTGAGTCTAAAGGTCCAGATTTGATTCCCATGCCAGAAATGTTACTGGTCAGTCCAGAATTAAAGAAGAAAGAATATTACTCAAAATATTGGCATTATATTCTAATCTGTGTGCTATTATTAACTACTCAAAATTCTTACTTCATTAATTTTACTGATAATACATATATATATATATCTTTAGTATCTATATAAATGTATTACACCAAAGATTTTGAAAACACATATGGATTTATTGCTCAGGAGTTTATAAAAATTTTGAGCACCAGATCTGAAAATACCAGAACCAATTCTCACACCTCATGATCCCAAGCTGGATGCTTTATCAACTGTACCAAACTGTGTATGGTAAACCATATTTATAAAGGCGGAATTCCACCTTTTATTAATTAAAGGAGGTTGCCTTGACAACAGATTAAGATTGCTGATTGTTAATGTTATAGCTTTATCAACTGTACCAAACTGTGTATGGTAAACCATATTTATAAAGGTGGAATTCCACCTTTTATTAATTAAAGGAGGTTGCCTTGACAACAGATTGAGATTGCTGATTGTTAATGTTATTGATATTGTTTAAGTGTTGACTGCTTTTATGAATATATATATACATAATCAGTTTTCAAAATTTTCCAGGACTATAAACTTATATTTTAAAAATAATTATATGACTACACAAGAACAATTTGATTTGTTCAATTCTGATTTGAATAAAATTCATTCTGAATTTACATAAACAGGAAGAAACTGTTATTTAAACTTGATACTAATATAAAATGTTCATATAAGTTACATCATGTCAACACTTCAATTTATTTCATATTTACAAAGAACAATAGATGTGGAAATGTTAATTAATCAGAAATTTCTGTAAAATTAATTGTGCAAATAGTTGTTTGGGAGGTCAGATGATTTTCAAGCATTATATTGATAAGATGACTACAATTCCCCTCCACTATTTCTCGTTTATTAATTAATTTAGAAATTTTTAATTTTTAAGGCTGCCATTCTCATTACCAATCTAACCTGTACAAAATGGAAACTGTTTAGATAATGTTAAAATTACTACTTTGTTTCTCACACTTATAACAAATGAATAGAGTTATCGTAGAAAAGATAAATAAACCCAAGATGTATCTCTGGCAGAACCAACAGTCATTCATTATCCCAGGTTATAAATCTCTTTCAAGTACCTTCTTCATTATTTATTTGTCATACATTATAATATTCAATTTGCAAATGTTACAACTTTTTTTTCTCATGTGTCATAGCATTAGCTGGGAAGTGAACCCACTAACCCGGGACAACTGCTTGTAAAGCAGATGTCGCTGATCTCTCGACCACCAATGCTTCACAACTTTTATAAACTTTAATCCTGATCATTGTCTTTAGATAACTATTTAATAATTAATAATCATTTATTAGACTAGCTGTCATTATATTATTTTTAATACTTTAAACTTCATTAAAGATCAGTATATCTCTTCTTTAATTAAATATAAAAGCATAATATTATTTATTTTTTCCTTCATTTGTGTTTGTAATTCAAATTTGCAAATGTTTGTTTATCTGCACATAACGAAGTGATTTTTTTCTTGCTAAGTGAACTTTTGATGGAGAGCTATAATTATGGTAAACTTCACCAAAAGTGCAATTAGCAATAGGATATAAAGATGAAAGAAACTACTTCATTACACAGATGAACAAATGTTTGCAATTTTGAAAAACATAGTATTGTTAATTTAACTGCACCCTCTCTTCATAACAACTACATAGTATTTTAAATATATTTTAAAACTATGATTAAATGTATAATGAACAATAAAAGGCATTTGAAAAAAGTTTCTGACTTGTCTCAATTGGAAAATACTGGTTCAGACAGAAATGCATCTTGGGGCTACCCCCCTCCCCAATATCTTAGCATATGCTTAAAATGTAAACAATAAATAATAATTTGTAAAAGTACCAAAGATATTATTTCATGCATAAAGAAAATAAATGGAGTCAAATTAATGATGATTATAAAATATATTGATCTTTAATAAAGTTTAATTGTTTACATGACATCTGTGCAAATACATGCTTCTTTTTTGTTGTTAAAAAGTTTTATTAATAACAAACTATGTACAAATATTAATATATTTACAGTAAAACAAATGTCTGGTACATAGGCAAAGATATGACAAAAATACAATATAGTATGGGTAACCTGATAGGTTATTTATCTCTAATTAAATGTTCTCCAAAATTGAATAGTTAGATGTTCTAAATGGAAAGAAAGTCTAGAAATTTATTTTCAAGAGTTAAATCTGATGAGAATGTTAATTGAAATAAATGTTTACATTTTAAGAGAGAACAACTGAGATATGTCGTTGATTGCCAAGTTTTGATCATGATATTTCTGGATAAAATTTGAGTAAGTAAAAATATGAGTTAAACGATTCTTTGTTATTTTTTTAGTACATTTTATTTTTTATTGTCAAATAGCCATATAATTCTTGTATATGAATAATTACAGATGCATTAAAAGGTTTAAAGTATTATATATATATATATTTAGTTAATGTTTGAGGTGTATTGTTCACTTATGAAATATGAATAGCATAGAGATGAAAAGTATGGGTAGGTTTGAAAAAGGTGTAGCATATCTTCTGGATATTTATTGCACAAAACACATATAGGTTCAATATTTAACTTAAATGACTCATTAAGAAATATTTTTAATAGTAACTTGATGTAATAACTTTGATTAAGGAAAGATTTTGAATGATTTCAATAATTAAATATCATTTGACAAAGATTTTAATTCTAAATAAAATGCCTTGATGTCAGCAGCTGTTAGTGATTCAAGAAAAAGGCAATTGAGGAGATTCTCTTCTGGAAAAAATAGACTTATATATTTGTGCAACATATGTTTTTACTTGCATTATATAAACAGAAAAATAAGTTTAAGAATAATTTATTTACTTGTTTAAATTTTGTAAAAATTATTGAATATTTTTTGTTAATAAGTATTTGAAGTTTGTATTCAGTTTCATCCGCTTTTTAACAGAAAATTACTTAACTGAAAATTTACTAGTGTCAAATCGAACAATTTATTGTCAAAACTTACCTTTTTTTTTTTTTGTTTTTGGAATTAAAAGTTAATTTTTTATTATTCACATTTTTTACAATACTTTAATTGATGCCTTAATGAAATTTGTCTTAGATACATAAATTTGCTGGACAACATATTTTTTCATTATATATAACTTTTAATCTGAAAACTAAATTGAAATCTTTTCTTTTGCTTTCTTATCTCTGTTTATTATTTTCAAGAATTGGTTATGTTCATGATCAAGTAATTGGCTTGTTTTCATTATCATGTAAGGGATATTTTATTTCTAAGATTAATTTTATTTTTAAATGTTTTTATTTAAATTGGAACATCTATTTGTTAGTATGTTTCTTTGTAAACTTTTGAATCATATTTAAGTTAGAATGAAAATTTGAAATTGAGATTTAATAAATTCAAATTCAATAAAATTGCTTCAAACTTGGCACATAAGTAATAAATACCATGCAAATCCATATGGAATACTAATCCTTTTGGTAAGTCACCTAGTTTCTAAATATTGAACAGAGAGTGAGAAAATCTTAAATATTTTGATATCAAAGTTAAATTATTATTTTTTAGAACTTTAATATGTTTTAAGTAAGGCTTATGAGAGAGCAGTATAGAGATTTTCTGCATTTTTAATTTATAGTTACATTTTAAAATTGAGGTTTAATAAATTTAATAGAATTGTTTCAAGCTTAGTATAAATCCATATAGGACCCTGATCTCAATAAGACATCTAGTTTCTTAAATATGGATCAGATGGTGGAAATCATTGAATAATTTAATATCAACATTAAAAAGTGTTCTTAGAACTTTAATGTGTTTTAAGTAAATCACAAGAGGGTGATGTAGAGATTTTTTGCTTTCAATTTAAAATTATAACAACTTAAAAATGAGGTTTATTAGATTTAAGTTTAATATAATTTGTTGAAATTTTGTATAATTTTTTTAAATCTCTAACAAAGTGATAGTATAGAATAATATTTTAGACATGTGATGTACTTTCTTTGATAAGAAAGTATGAAGAGGAGGGTAATTTTTAATATTTTTGTATTCTTAGATATTTAATATGTTTTTTCATTTATGTTAAAATAAGAAATGTTAGTATACAATATAATTTTGTTAAGCACTTTTTAAAAAAAAATTTCAAAAGAAAAAAAAGTCAAACAATTTTAAACAAAAAAGTAACTTACTGATTTATTATACATATATAATTATCATTTTGAGGCTGGCTATTTTGAAATACAGACTCTAATATATTTATTTCACAAGAGGGTGATGCTGGATTTCTCAACCATGTGGGGTGATTTAATATTATATATAATTATGTACACATACTAAATATAATATATACATAAAGATTATACATATTATCTTACAGCAGAAATATCTAGTGATATATATATACTATAAGTGTGAACTTGATTTAAAGTAAAATTATATGTATTAAGTGAAGTTCATTTACAATATAGATTTGGTACGCATTTTTTTTTAAAAAAATTTCAATCAAAAGTAAAAATGTCAAACACTTCACTTAAAAATATTTATATATTTTTAATCACTTACATATATATATTATTATGTACACATACTAAATATGATATATAAGATTATACATATTAACTTATAGCAAAAATATCTAGTGATATATATATTAACTATAAGTGTCCTGTTGATTTAAAGTACAGTATATAATATTAATTTGAATACAAGATGTATTTTTTTCCAAATTTTGGACCCATAAAAGAGGGGTGTGTCTTAAATTTGAAATAAATATTTTTAACATCTTAATTATGTGGGTCTTTGCTTTACACTACACATGTCCATAGTATTATGATCATTGATATCTGTGCAGAATAGCATGTTAAATATTTTTTAATCAAAAGAAAAAAGATTTAATATTAAATGTCAATATTTTTGGATTAATTTTGTAAACTGCTTTAACACTGTCAAACTGTTACTTTTAATATTATTTTCCTAATTTTACTATTATTTTATTAAGAAAATCATAATAAATAATCTTTAGAATTTTTTTACAACTAATAAATCAATAATATTTAAATTTAAAGTTATAACAATGAGATAAGAACCAGCGTTCCAAGGCACTGATTGATCTTTTCTTGTTTTCTACACAAGTGAGCAGTTGTCAATGATTTTGATAATTCTAATATCTTCAATTTAGTTTTCAAAGTGAAAACATATGTTTTAGAATTTTTTTACATTTATAATTTTTTTCAGAAAATATTTATGAAATATTATTTTAGAAGAATGATTCAGATTTTAATAGAAAATACTGGTATACCTTTATACAAAAGCAACTTGACAGAAATCATGTTAATATTATTGTGCCAATTTTACTGTCATTTTAGCAAGAAATTCATACTGCATAACCTTTAGAATTTTTTACAACTAATAAGTCAGTAATATTTAAATTTAAAGTTATAACAATGAGATAAGAGTCTGCCTTCCAAGGGACTTATTGTTTGTTTCTTGTTCTCTACTCTACACTAGAGAGTGCCTGTCAATAATTTTGACAGTTCTAATATCTTTATTTTGATTTTCAAATTGAAAATGCGTATTTTAGAATCTTTTTTATACATTTATAATCTTTTTCAGAAAATATTTGTAAAAATATTAATTATTTTAAAAGAATGATTCAAATATTAATAGAAAATTTTACTCTTGGATGAAAACAAATTGGCAAAGAAATTATAAAATTTGGCAGGAATTTATAATTGGATGACAAACATATGTTTTTTGTTTGCTACTATAAATTATTTTTAACAATTATAAATAGAAAATACATTTTTAAAACACTTTCATTTATTTTAATAACCTGACAAATTATTAAATTTGCATTTTAGAAAAGGTTTTTAATCAAAAGAAAAAAGATTTACCGATAACATCAAATGTCAATACCATATTTAAAATCATTTTTTCCTTTTGGAAAAAAAACATTATAGTATTTACACTAAAAAAAAAGATTTTTTAATGCAAACAGTATAATAAAAATACAAACATTATCAGATACTATTAATTAAATGGCCTGAAGATAATGTACTCTAGTGGAATAGTGAATATGAGAATTCAAGTTCTGAAAATGAAGATGCAGAAAGTGAAAATAACACTGTAGAAGATTTGCAATAAATTAGATGAGCTTATTATATTTATATTAGTTCCTATTTAAGTAAATAAAAATATTTCTTATTTTTCAATAAAATCATTTTAAAACTTTTGTTCCAAATTTCCAAGCTTAAAATACTATTGCATTTTAAATTTTAGGAAGTCATATATTTGAAGTAATATGGTAGTTTTATATTTTTATTTACTATGCCAATACTAAAAAGTTAAAAATAATAGAGATTTTTTTTAAATTAAATGCTTTTATTTTCTGTATACTACAAAAAAATTGTTTCTTGAACCATAATTGGGTTTTTTATATTTAAGTCAAAATAAAAGTATGGAGAGCCCAGAAATTAATTAACTCAATCCAAATTTTTATAATGAGGAATTGATTTAATTCATTTCTGGAATCTTCTCCCCATGCTTTTATTTCAAGTTAAATCTAAAAATCCCAATTATGATTAAAGAAACTTTTTTTTTATTGTACAGAAAATAAAAGCATTTTACTTTTAAAAAGTTTTTATCTATTATTTTAATTTATGCTGTAAAGAAATTTATGAAAAGAAATACTGAATAGTGAATAAGTTTTTTTTTTTAATTAAAAAAAAAATATATGAAAAAAATTCCACATGAAAGTATTCAAAATGAAGCACTTAAAGAATTAGTCTATAAATGAATTAAAAATAATATATTAATCCCTAATCTAAAACAGGCAGAACTCTTATACATATTGCCACTCAGTTTTAATAATTATAAGCAAGCATAAAAATTGTGATCATGGGTTGTATATTGGCTTAATCCCTAATCTAATAAATGATTACTAATAATCATTAATTTCTGAAATTAAATATGATGATTATCAATAAATATGTAAAAAAAAACATTTGTAAATTAAATATAACATTGTAAATATAGTCTTTAACATGTCTGTTAAAACCATTTTTTAAAAAATAGCATGTTAATTAGAGTTCTATGCCCAATATTGATAACAAAAATTCTTTTAAGTGATATTAAATTAATATTTTAATAATAAAACAATAGGTTGTGTGATCATTATTATTAAAAAAACTATTCTATTTTTTTTAAAAATATAAATAAACTCTATTAAAGCCAAGCGCTGTTAGCCGAGAGGTCATCGCAGCTGCCTTGCAAGAAAATAGTTGTTTGCAGACGGTTGTGGGTTCGCGTCCCGGCCGGTGCTATGACATATGGGGGGAAAAAGCTCTATTAAAGCGTTTTATCATTTAAAATATTATTACTAATTCTTCTTCTACATATATAAGCAAGCGTCCATTAATTTTAAATTGGTTAAGACTGTGTAATCCCAAATGTCTTAGAATGTAATAAATTGCAGCCTCTAATCAAGATAACGTAAAAAAATAATGTGTGCGTGTATACAATAATAAACTATCTTGAAATCAATTTTGATTTTTCTTTAATGTAAGAACAGAAATAATAACAGATGACAAGAGAAACTAATCATGATATCAACAAATGTCAAAAGATATTTTCGTGGATCAAAAATTATTATTTATTTTCAAAATTGTCATTCAAATGCAAGACTTGTCATTTGCATTCAGTGAATGAGCAGACAATATCATTCAGCACTTAGAATTCTATTAGGCTGAAATCATTGACTGGTTTAGTAATAGTGACAGGTTTTACTAACTCCAGGTATAGGAAGTATTAGGTAGTCTTTAGAAAAATAATCATTCTTCTACATTTTCAGATCTTTGAAACGGAAATCCTGTTATCTTTAACATATACTTTAATTCAATGAAAATATAAAATATACATTAGGTTGTCAGAACCTACATAATGGATTAGTCAAATCTAAAAAAACTTCTTTAAATATATATTAACCGAAACACAGGCTTATTATATACCTGTATCTATATATGTAATATACAGGGTATATGAGCATAGACTTTCACACGACCCACCATTCTCCCCTCTACCTTATAACACTGATACACTTGAACACCTATATGTTGAAAAGATAAATAATCACCAATATGCGTATTTCATGCTAAACCAGCAATCATCAGTTGCCCAGATTACCATCTCCAAACATATATGCCGTAAGTGCTCAAATATATATTAAGATAGCCAATCTTCATACTTTAATGGAAGGCTTCAATCTACTCCACACTCCAACTCTTCAACCGTCCATCCAATTGAAAATCTGATGATGGAATGCTCAAAAGCTACCCTGAGACCAATCCCTTATATACATATTAAATGGATTATATCCTGTACATGAGGAGTCAGATTGACCTTAGGTCAACATGGGTGTGACAAGAATCTCTGCCTCATGGTGGCCTTTGAGCATTTCATCATCAGATTTTCAATTGGATGGACGGTTGAAGAGTTGGAGTGTGCAGTAGATTGAAGCCTGTTCATTAAAGTATGAAGATTGGCTATCTTCATATATATCTGAGCACTTGTGGCATATATGTGTAGAGATGGTAATCTGGACCAACTGATGATTGCTGGTTTAGTGTGAAATACATGAATTGGTGATTATTTATCTTTTTGACATATATGTGTTCAAGTGTATCAGTGTTATGAGATAGAGTGGAGAGTGGTAGGTCGTGTGAAAGTCTGAGCTCATATATCCTATATATTAAATATATATATATTAATATTATTTAATAATATTTTTATTTAACAGAATCTACTGATTAATATCTCTGCATTTGTTTTAATACACACACACAAACCTGCATATATATGTAAGAGTGTAATTACCATACCAGTATAAATATGCTGGTACATGTATGTCTCTATAAATAAGCATTAATACATGTTTTCTAACACCAGAATTATGTTGATTAAGAAAGAGACACAATTAAATATCATGTGACTTTTTATGCTGACTTTACTTTGCAACTAAGTAATATTTAATATTGTCTTGGAATTGTTTTTCTAAAATTTACTATAGAATCTCATAACTCAAACACACAGGCTTATTATATACCTGTGTCTATATATGTAATATATAGGGTATATGAGCACAGACTTTTACATGACCCACCACTCAGGTGTATCAGTGTTATGAGATAGTGTGGAGAGTGGTGGGTCGTGTGAAAGTCTGTGCTCATATACCCTATATATTATATAGAATATCTCATGTGAAATTCAAAGAGGACTAGATAGAATAATATCTACAACAGTGATACATCTTTTAATATTTGTAAGTATTACTTGCATCAAAAACTTATGCATTCTATATTGCAGGGTGTCCAACAAGTCGATCGTGATCCACCGGACGATCGCAAAGCCATTTTTTGGTCGATCGCGAGGCCATTCTGGGAAGATCTGTCAGATAATGAGAGGAACAAATTAAGTCAAGATTTTCAAGTTTTTTAGTTATTTTTGTTTTTGTTCTAAATTTTTTGCCAATTCTAGATAGGTGAAGTCCATTAAGTCGTATTATTATTGAAAATAATATTTTTAATCTTGACTTAATGTAGCTAATTTGAAATAATAAATATTGTTAATAATTACTCATATTGCTTTAATCCCCCCCCCCCCGGACATGAGTTTTTTGGCCCGTTAAATAATTGTTATTTTTTGTTAGGTAGATATATAAAAATTGTATATATTTCACACCTCCCTCCACTTAGATTACGCCTATGAAAAAAAGGCGATCGTCTATGACAACAAATCGATCGCAATACATTTTTAAAATAAAAAGTAGATCTTATGAACACAAAAGTTGGCCACCCCTGCTATATTGTATGGATTTAAACAATATCTGAGTAAGAAATACCAATTAGAGACTTCTTATATTTTTAAAGAACACTTTGAACAAGCTCTTCTATGTTAAATAAATTGATTGGAGAGATCACCTCTATCACTGTCTTTTTAATGTTACTCAAGTGTGAAAATATACAACATCATTGTATCTCTCAAATATTTGTCTGTATGGGATAAATAAATCAGAACATGACCATAATGGTAAATGATAACATTATTTGTAGCAGTGTGTACGTATTGAGATGAATCTGATTCTCAAAAATATTCATATATTTTGCAACATACTAAGAAATGACTGAACCAAAGTTTCTATAATATAAATTCACGAATCACGATAATTCCTCCATTAAATTTTATGATTGGAATATAGTATTCTGGATGAGAGAATGCCTTTTTTTCGAAAATTGTTGACAAATGATTTGTGAAACTAAAAATGAATACTGGTCCAATCATATGATGTTCTTCAGTTATCCTGATCAGCCATATTGATTTTCTCACAACATTCACATGAACTTTGAACTACTGCTTCATGTAAATCTCATAACAAATTGTGTGCATTATTGTGGCAATGTTCAAGTGTGCCTTTACTTTTAAAGATATTTGTTCTAAGGTTAAGGAAGCGATGCCAAATCGATAAACAGAAGAATCACTTGTTTCGCCATTTCTAAAAAATGGATGGTATAGGAGGCAATTTGCATAAATTTGCATATAACTAATAATATGAAAAGACTCTGAATATGGAGCTACAATGGCTTTGAAAGTGCTAAGTCTGTAAATTAGAATATATATAAAAAAGCCTATAAATTATTACATAAAAAAAGTTTCACCGCAACGCATATTATTAATTAAAATCCTTTGTAATCATTGACAGTTGTTCTCTCTAAACATTGATTTGCGATCATAAATGGTGTTATAAATTTTCATTTGCAAACAGGATTCTTGAATCAATGATAAAAACATTAAGCTTACAAATATATATGCATATACTTTCACGTATATATTTTTTGTTTTAGTTAATTATTATTTAACATTAAGTTGTGCTACAGGTAAGTTGTTTTCTGTTCAATTGTTATTTTTTAAGATATACATTTTTTAATATCAAGTCCGTATTCACACCGACATGTGAAGTTGACTCATACAGTCATTATAATACTATATACTTATTAAGACTTGGGAAACACACTTAAATGATATGTACATAATTAGTTCATAGTCTTCATAACATCTTTATAACACCTTGTGTTGTATTTATTGAATCAGAAAAAGCACACTTAAGCGATATGTAGTTAGCTTATTAACTCATTATAAAACTGTTTAGGCCATGAAAGACAACTATTTAAATATATTTCATAAACTTCTGTTAGTCATTTCAGATATATTTTCAAACATTTATCTAATCAGTTTTTCTTCTAAACAATATTAGCAAATTATATTAATACTATAGTAACTTTTAATTCTTTAGAATATATGCTCTGATATTTTATTTGTCTGATTTTTCTTACAATTAAGCAAATTGCTATACAAAACATTTAGGAAATGACTCATTTGAAAGCAGATATTTAGAAGAAAAAAAGAGCTTATCATCATCTTAGTGATTAAAACAGGCAAAACTCTCCATACATATTGCCACTCAGTGCAAACCAGAGTAATCAATGGATGCCAGAAGGCTTGTGCATAATATCCCCATCTAGTGGCTTCTCATCCAATAGGTTTATGGCCTTCATCATTGAGGAGCCTTGGATCTAGGTATAGTGCTCTCAGATCCTAGGCTCCGCAATGATGAAAGCCACAAGCCAAAAACTAGTGTGGGTATATTGTATGAGTAGGCACTAGATGGGGATTTTATGCACAAGCCTTCTTGTATCCATTGATTACTCTGGCTTGCACTGAGTGGCACTACTGTATGGAGAGTTTTTCCTGTTTAATAACAGTTATAAGCAAGCATGAGAAATGGTGATCATGTGACATTTCTTAGTGACTTTCTTTGGCACAATATGATTTATGGTTATTATCTGAACTTAGATTCCTTGTTATACAATTCATTCCACTAAGAAAATTAAATATATAAAAAAAAATCAATTGTGAATCAAATAAAAAAAAGTTGCATAAATCACTTCTCAAAATCTAAGCTCTCAAAGTTTGCTTCCTTTTTTGATTTGTTACATTACTCTAATTCTAAATAGAAATTCTTAATGACCCATTTTAATTTTTAGTTTTAATGCTATCTGTCAGATTTGTTGTAAAACAAAGTCTTTGACAAACAATTGAAAATATTACCTTGCTAAACCCTGCATGAATATGTTCTTAGCCATATCCTGAAGAATATAAAGATATCTAGATATTCAGTCATCTTTAACAATAAGAAACATAAAAATGAATGATAAAGAATAGCATAAACTCTACATCAACTCTATTATATGTTTTTCAGCAAAAATAAATATTCAAATCTAAGACATTGTCCAAAGTTTATAAACTGTTATATCTCCTGAATAACATGGCATTCGCCAAAATTCATAAACTCCAGATTGTGTAAATTAGATTTGTTTGAAGTTGCTCAGATAATGGACTTTAATTTTAGCAAACTATCTAAGTGTATAATTTAATTCATGAATAACATGTAGACGTGTTAAGTATTTAT
The DNA here is from genome assembly GCA_028023455.1 of Epiperipatus broadwayi. Taxonomy (NCBI): domain Eukaryota; kingdom Metazoa; phylum Onychophora; class Udeonychophora; order Euonychophora; family Peripatidae; genus Epiperipatus; species Epiperipatus broadwayi. The sequence goes on from JAQFVV010000169.1 coordinate 465,739, forward strand.
TTGGTACTTAGTGTATTATTAAATTTCCTGCTTTGTATATGTTAATTTTAAAAGTCTCTAAAAGTGGAAAATATTATTCTGAGGAAAAAATCACAGATATCTACTAAACTTTATAGAAAAAGTTATAACGACCCTTTAATTAAACCAGGCAAAACTCTCTATACAGTACTGCCACCCTGTGCCAACCAGAGTAATCAATGGATGCCAAAAGGCTTGTGCATAAAATCCCTATCTAATGCCTACTCATACAATATCCCCAGACTAGTTTCTGGCTTGTGGCATCCATTGGTTACTCTGGTTGGCACAGGATGGCAGTACTGTATAGAGAGTTTTGCCTGGTTTAAAAACAATTGTGCTAGTATAAGAGATAGTGATCATGTGACTCTTTAATTATTAATGACGGTTTTATATGTTGAAAATTTTATATTACAATTCTAAAACCTTATGTATAATTTAGAAAATTCTATAAGTTTTAAAGTCTTTACCAGTCCGATGAAACAAAAACAAAATGAGTCATTCATTAGACTTGAACTCATTCATTTAATGAATAACATTTCTGTTATGTAATTTTCATTACCCTACTCTTTCAATCCACTTTTAACACTTTGTGAAGGGGTGCAATCATAAACATATGACCAAAGACTAGTGAAAAAGATTTATGAGCCCCCAAATGCCCATTTTATCCTGAACCAGCACTCATCAGTTGACCCAGATCACAATCTCTTGCATATAACTTTGCCATTGTTCGGTATATACAAGGTAGCCAATTAATTAATACAGTTTAATCGACAAATGTCAAACTTGCTACCGTCACAACTTCGACACAAACCACTTAATGGACCTATATTAATAATTTCCTCTCCTTTGTACACCTCACAAAACAAAAAATGCAAATTCACAAAGTGTTAAGAGCGTACAGAAACCAGTTCCTATTTCCATGAGAGTGGCGAAGTCAAAATTACACTACAAATATATTATTCATCAAAAGAAATTTAAAAAAAGCTTTTTTTTTTAACTTTAAATATATTGTTTCTTTATATTTTGCCAACATTAAAAAAATTTCGTGAATAATTTTAAAAAATTATAATGTTTTTTTAAAACAATTTTTCTCTTTCTTCTTTTTCAATTTATTTCTTTTGAATAGTTAAAAAAAAAAAAAATTACTGTAATCTAATTGGATATATATCAATTCAAAAAAACTAATCAATAAAAACATTTTTAAAAACTTCAAATTTCTTAGATTCAATTAGTTAATTAAACGACCCAAATATTTTTGCTTTTATGCATGTTTGTTCTGGGTTTTTTTTCTTTTAAAAAAAGATAACGGTAATATTAATATAAATCAAAATATATTTTGCTAAACAAACTATAATGCTATATTCATAACCTGTAAATTAGATTAAAATTTTAGAATTTTTTTTTTTTTTTAAATAGCGATTTATTAATTAAAGAGAATAACAGACACTGCATAGCAATTAATTTATTAAACAAGGGACTTAGCATACAAATAGATTAGTAATCTTAGAGCTAAAGGTTCTAATACTGACGTTTACTTTGTCACTTCAGAGGAAACCTAACATCATACAACCATTTAAACAAATAATTATTTGATTATCATTTTGCCTCCTAAACCTCTAAGATACCTTTTTTTTTTTAATTTTTAAAACCCATTAAGTATAATTATTTTCTAGACCAGCTTATTTTTTTATACATGATATGCACTATAGATGTCAATGTAAAACAACTCTACCTAAATATATATAGAAGTAAACGGAACATTGGGTGTGAGTTAATTTGTGATAATAGTAAGGAAAGTAGTTTACTGTTTACGGCTCGAACGGGATCTTTAGCAACAAGGGAATATACACGCAAATGGAAAAATATAGGTGATTTAGTCTGCAAGTTGTGTAAGGAAGGCATAGAAAATATTAGGCATCTGTTACTTCAATGTAAATGCTTGGAAGCAGAAAGGGTACAAATAATGAAGTTATGGAAGATTAAATATGAACAAAGTGATTATACAGATAGTGGGTTATTGGTTTTTATGCTAAGTTTGGGGAAAGATAAGGGGGATTTAGATATAAAAGTCATGACATTGACAAAGATTATGTTGTGGAAATGGAATGGAGCAGATTGTGGAAAAACTTAGGGTGGAGAATGAAAAGGGAAGGTAAAGTGGCTAACAGGTTTCTCTGGGCATAGCTGCTGAGAGATTCCTGACTCCGTTTAAGGAGAAGTCAGTGTGCATCACATCACATCACAACTCAATTTTTAATGATTTATTATGTGGTACCAGATAGAATTATCACTACTAAGAACATTAGTGATTCATTCATAAAGATAGGATTTTAATGGATAAAAGAAATATTTAATCTATGGATTACCATAATTTACTTGTTGATGGCAAAAACAGTCATTGTTATGCATGAAACAGATGAACTCAAAAAACATGGCATCTGCTTCAAAATCCTTTAGCTTTCTGTAATTATACTATAAGTTTATCTTGGTATGAATGAATCTCCACACAAACATTGCTAAACTTAAATCTTAAGATAGCAAAACTAAAGAATCATCTTCAGCAAAAATTTTCCAAAAATCTTATGAACATTCCCCATGAATATTAATTACATGTGTGGAAAAATTATGCAACTACATTTTCACTTATTAAATTAAAAAAAAAATCCTTAGATGTTACATAATTTAACTCTAGCTTTACTTAAGCCAATAGTTAAGAGAAATTTAATGAGAGTACACAATATCTTAGTAGCAACCTCTCCATACAATAGTGCCATCAAGTACAAGCCTTAGTAATCAATGGTGACGCTACTGTGTAGAGAGTTTTCTATTGTTATTGACAACCTGTGTAAGCATATGAAATGATGATCACATGATATACAAAATTATTTCACAATTATTTAGTCAATCAACAGAGATAACTATTTTGAGCTAAACTCTGCTGTATGTAAATACTTTGGAATTTAAGTGATTCTATTCAACTAAGCTTTTACAGAGTAAAGAGAAATAAAGTATCTTATAGTTGAAAGTAAATCATAGCATTATCACTCATGTTTGCTGATGATACTGCTATATATATGTGTGTGTGTGTGTTAATTCTAATACTCACATGGATAAATGATGAATTCATAACATTATTTCCAGGAGCTAGTAAAAATATAATAACTAAATAGCTGACACTTCAGTACAACATCAAGTACTTTCCTCAGAGCTTCTTCTTTCTCATATATATGCATATAATTGAGTGGTTTATTGCTCGGAGGTCTGGTTTATTGCTCGGAGGTCATAAAAAGTTTGAGCACCAAAAGTGATAGAGAAGAGCAGTGATCTATAAACTTTGGTCCCTGAGTTTTGACACTTTAACTGAAGAGCATGCGTAGATTTTATCAACTAAAAATATTAAGATGTTAAGATTAGTTCCAAAAAAATCTTATATGCTTGGAAATCATTAGATCTACTTCCGATTTTAACTCCATATCATAAGTATCTCAGTTGCATAACAGTGCATAGGTTAGCTACAAATAAGCAAAGTACTGTAAATAAGCAGTCATTGGGAATTGGGGAAATGTTCACCAACTGGAAGTGGTGAAGAAGATGGTGGTGTGTTTACTTCTATAAAATGCCACAATTCCTATGATGGATGTATAATGATAAGTGTTGACTATCAGTAAATAAGACAACACCCCACTGGGTTCTGGGTTAACAACATCATTCTTCTAAGTCAGCAGAAGATCACTATATATAACAACAATGAGGAGGGAGTGGTATATGAATGTTAATTTTTTGAGATTCAGCTAGCTCATTAAGCCTGCTATGGAAGCTATTGCTGGGTAAAGAAGGCACTGGGAAACCACTTTGTCTTATAATTCTCTTGTTTCATTATGAGTAGTTATACAAAAATCATTACATTTGATGTGGAGACCTTAACTAAGAATGACTCTGGTGACTTTCCCAGCATGAAGCTATTCAGGTCATAAATCTTCAAAATCCTCATAAATTTTATTCACTGTGAAAATACACATTGAGAAGGATTAGGTCTTTGAAAAGAGCTTTGAAACTGGAAATTTTGAAAAAAAAAAGAGTTGTATATAAATAATATTCATGTTATAGTATTAAGTGAAGTGATATAGGAGGGATGTGGGAAAGTAAGTAGTGGAGACTGTTATTTTATTCAAGTGGTGTGGAGTTGGCATTGTTGATGGGAAGAGAAATTTGGAATAGTGTGGCAATGATTGATTGTATTGACAATAGGCTGATGATGATGAAAATAAATGCAAGTCCTAGGGATTTGGTAAACATACAAGTTTATATGCTGACTACTAGTCATGGTGATAGTGAAATTGATGAAATATATGAATAGAGGAAATTATCCAACATGAAGAGGAAAATGCATGTATATTGCTATGGGTTATTGGAATGCTGTTGTAGGGAATTGTGCCATTGGTAAAAGAAATGAAAGATGTAGCTGGCTTGTATGTAAAGCTCCAGGTGGTAGAGAACTTTATCAAATTGATTATATATTGATTCAGGATGGATACAAGAATTCTATTAAGCATTCACATGTTTTTCCTGGTGCTGATATAAATTTCAGATCGTAATTTGGTTATGGCTAAATTAAAGCTCAAGTCTAAAAAGAATTATAAGAGAAAAACGATATGTAAGATGGGACTTGGATAAATTGAGAGGAATAGAGAAAGGAAAATTTGGTTTAATATGTGAAAATAAATTAAAAAGGATTGTTCAAGATGAGGAATATATTAATATTCATGATAAATGCAGATGTAGAAATAAAGAAGGATTCTTAAAAAGAGCAAAAAATGCAATAGGTATTATTCAGGTATAGAAACGTAACCTTTGGACAACTGAAGTTGGAAAAGATGCTTTACCTACTGTGCCAAATGTCACAGGGCATTAATGGTAATGATTAATATATTATTTGAAGTGAAAATTGTGTATGTGTATGAAATTTTGCATATTGAATAACGATGATGAAAAGATAAAAGACTACGATGTAAACCAACTGAAGAATGTTGCTGCAGCAATGTATTTTGGGAGGGGGAATCATTTACCTGTTTTAGATATCTTTACTGAAGTATGGGTAATAGAAGTTTTAAATAAACTATTATTATTATATTAGAAATAATAAAAAGTCAGATGTCACATGACTTATATATAGCTTGCAACTTATTTAGACTTTAAATAATAAATAGATGAGCAAGGCTCTCAACCTAAAAGATCATATTCATAGTGCTTAAATACAGCAGCTGACATTATTATTCAGAAAAAATAATGATTTAATAGAAGACATTAATATGTTAATTTGTTGATTTACATATTCCTCTTTCTGGACAAAGTGTTACAAGAGACTTTTTGTTTATTGCATAGGTGAATAATAATAAACCATGCCTCTTTGATTTTTTTTCTTCTGATCATTGCATTTTGCACACACTACATTAACAATATGTGGATCGAAGTTATGGCCAGATTTTATTTTATGGTGGAAATTTGTTATATTTTTAATTTAGATATAAAATTATAAAATTACTTCTTTTCCTGTGTTTAAATTTTAAAAAATGTTTAGAACAATACAAAGAATAATAATAGTAATTTAAGGCCAGTATACAATCCAGCAAAATAAAACCCTAAAAGATTCAAAGCCATATCATCTTTAAGGATAAGTCTGCGCATTTTCAAATGATAACAAACAGTAGTAAACTGTGGTTCCATCAGGAAAGAATAATATTACTAGTTACGAGTACTTTATTATTTAAACCTCTGGTCTGTTTCATATATCAAAGGTCAATCAATGTTCTGAACCCTAATAAAATCAATCTCTTCTTTTATTAATACAAAAAAGCCCCAATCCCATTACTGTCTTTGATAAAAAAACATTTCTACCATCTTCTTCCATGTTAGTTTAAAAAAACTAACATTTTATCATATATGTGATTCTTTTAATAAAACATTACTAAACAATATTTTAGTGAAACCATAAAGAAATTCATTCCATATTTCAGAACATGCATTATTGCAAATATTTGAAATTTTCAGTTGTTTTTTTTTTAATTTTTAACAAAACATATTTCTATAATAATCTATTACTTATTAATAAAAATAAATATAGGGGATTTGAACTCAGATCTTCAAACACCCATAAACTATTCACACTATCTCATACAACTGACATACATAAGCACACACATGTAGACAAAATAAATAATCACCAATATATGTATTTCATGCTAAACCAGTACTCATCAGTTGGTCTCGATTATCATCTCCCACACATATATACAATCAGTGCTCAGTTTATATTAAGATAGCAAATATTCACACTTTAATGGACAGGCTTCAATCTACTCCACCATCTAACTTTTCAGCCATCCATATCATTGAAAATCTGATGATAGAAAGCCCAAATCCCATGCTGATGCTAACATTATTGTGAAGAGCGGCTGGTTTTAAAATATTTATTATTAAAAAGCAACATTACCTATAATTATATTATAGATATTTTGAACCAGTATCAGAATATAATTTATTATAATTATTATCCATTATGCACACAATATAGCAAAGGATTCATTAGTACTTATCACAAGTGTTGGTAAATATTAGAGGAGTAAAAACTACTCGCCAAGCTATTAGGTGCCAATTAATAAGTGTTTTCAGAGGTTTTACTTCTGAATACTCATTTATTGATCTTTATTTGAATTGGTAAATAAATTATGTGGGCTATTTCAAAATATGTTGAAATTACATGAAAAATTTCAACAATTTGATTTCCAGAGCCATGAAAATAATAAGTTAGATAAGTTAATAACGTAATATACTACCACGTGGTACTGATATAATCAGTGTACCATATTCCATTTTCTTTTTCTTTTTTCTGCTTTTAAACATGCATGTAGCTTGTGAAGTCTTATTAGAATAAACTAATCGATAAAGTGGAGATTCAATGTATTTTTGACATTGAAGCATATTTAAAGACATAAATAATGAACTTAGATATTTTATATAATCTAAAAATAAAAAAAAATGGAATACAGATATACATCATTTATCTATATTTAAATAGTAGTTATTTTTTTGTAATAATTTTTTGTGAAGTAAGTAGTTTGCAAAAAATGAATAGGTATTATGTATAGGTCATTAGTGAAAAATAAAACATTTTCCCATACAGGAAATTGTTTTGTGTGTGTGTGTGTGCGCGCGTGTGTTTTCTTTTTAAAGTTTTTACAAAGTAATCTCAAAAATAATATATTCCCCGGTATTTCTATGATAATATTTTTGTTTATTGGAAAATTGAACTTTACACGTGGAAATAGTTCATCATTGAAAAATAAAACATTTTTCCATAACTAGACATTAGCTAAATGATCACTAGCCATACAAAGCATTGTGTTGATCTGGTGACTGGAATAAACACCCAGGCTGATTGAAGGTTCATGGATTGAAGCCAAATTCTGAAATGGAATTACAGTCTCATTCAGGTCACATATGCTGCCTCAGCAATAAAACAGCAGTGAACTGAAATTTCTTTCTAGCCTTGCTTTGGAATGTTCACTATGTTTATTTATCACTGGTAATCAAAATAACAACAACAAAAAAATAATTTATTACATTCCTTCTTTTTTAAGCTTTGATTACGAATGCAATAAATTGTTTTATTGTACTATTTATTAAGTTACTATGTATTAATGAAGTAATGTATTTTTTTTAATATGTCAAAGCATCGGCCGGGAAGCAAACCCCGGGACAACTGCTTAGAAAGCAGCTACGCTAGCAACTAGGCCACCAACGCTTTGATGAAAAATAAAAAATTGCCACTTTTAATGAATTACTAATGTTTTTCATAAACCTCAAAAAAGAAATATGTAACTTACAATTAATAATAAGATTTACAAAAAAAATCTATGATTTACAATGAATTTGTAATTTAGTATAACAATCTTTTATGAGAATCCAAGTTTCTCTATAAATGTTCAATTTTTTTTTTTCATATGTCAAATGCGTTAACCGGGAAGCGAACCCGACCAGCTGTGTTGACCGGGAAGCGAATCCGGGCCAGCTTCTTGGAAGGCAGCTATGCTAACCACTAGGCCACCAATGCTTGGCATAAATGTTCAATTTATCAATGAGTTACCCCAGTATGGTTTCACAATCTCTATACAGTATTTAAAAAAATTAAATATAGAATAATATTTATATTGATACCCTACCACATATTTCATATATATGAAATAAAAAACAGCCTTTAAATTAGCTGATCTCCATCTACTAATCAACAATCGGAGTGATTATTATATTAACCATAAGCCACCTGCTTTAAAAAAAACCAAACCATATATATTATGGCTAGTTGTAAGGTTACGTTGTACTTTTGATTAGTGTCTCTTCATTCAGAATAATGCAAATTTATATTTATATTACTGTATGTAAAACGGAAACAGATTATATTTAAACTTCAGTTAAGTATCAAGGTTGTTTCTAGAATCGAATAACAATCGTATAATTTTAATAATTTTTCTCAAGTATGAATGAATGTTGTTTATCTATATGGTATTTTTAAAAGTTCATAAAATACACCGATAAAAAAACACTTCCTATATTAATAAACCTTAATAACATCAGATAGATTTCTTCTTTCAAACAGTTTTATTGTTAAATTCACAACTTATACGAATAGTAATAGAATTTTTAAAAATTTTAATTCTAAAATTAAACTCTTTATAATTGACATTTGAAAAGATGAGAAGAAAACTTTTTAAAAAATCTAAACTATTGAATTAACATTAGAAATGTGCACGTGTTTGCTTCAGTGATTCATAAACAATTATTAAAAATAGTTTTGTTGGAAAAAAAAATAAACAGTTTAACTTTTGAATTCATGTTAAATTGTGCAGCAGTATAAAATATTTTTTTATAATCAAATTAAAATTTAAATTACTATTATAAAAAAAATTATTTTCATTTTAAAGCTTCATTTATATTTAATGATGAGTAAAGAAAAATCCAGTTTATATAAAGTGAAGATTATATATAATGTGAGAGATTTTGAATACACTCTGCAATTTATTGCAGAAGTGAAATAAAGAAGTAAAGGCTCCTAGGCTGATTCCTAATAAATGAAAATAAAATAGCATTAAAAAGCTCAGTTTAGTCAATTGAATGGAATATATATGATCTCCTAATAAACAGATCACATGGTTGTATATAGTATAATCTTCGAAACATAAAAGTAAATAGAAAAAATCAGTTTGCATAAAACTATAAAATCAAAGAGCATCATATGATCCTAGCTTATACAATGACTTTTAGAAATAAAATCTATTTATACAACTCTAGATCTGCCACCTATTGTAAACTTGAATAAACTGCTCTTTGCATGCATTCTTTATTCATAGATGGAGCCACCATAACCTATCAATTTCGACCAGAATAAGTTAATTGATCAATTTCATTTTTTTTTTTTTGTAAAAAATCAAAAACAAAGGAAAAAATGTAATATGTTTAAAAACATAAAAATACTATTATTTGTTTGGGAAAAAAATCATGGAATTTTTATATTTTTAGAACAGACAATAATCATCAAAAAATAAATAATTTGTTTAAAATGAAAATAAGTAAAATTATTTTGAAAGCAAACCTAATGTAAGTATCAAAGGAAAATGCCATATGTGAAAAATGTTGTAAATGTCATTGAGAAACAAACAACACACCGAATATGTCTGGATTCATGTTTTGATTAGAAAATTTTAAAAATATGTGATCTAGATGTGACAGGGAAAGTTTGCAAAAAAATCTTTCCATTTTTTTTTAAAGATTTTGTACATGGCCTCAAATCAAGAACATTCAATATACTGTATGTGAACTCCTATCACTAGATTAATGTGAAATTGCTGGTAGAAGGACTGAAACCTCTGATGGTTAAATTTATATAAGCCAATCATTTATAAAAATGTATTACCAAGTCAGGTGTGAATTCCCATTCACTAATAAAATGCAGAGTATCATTATCCTATCACAGCTCATAGAAATTCCAGTAATTGGTCTACCTTTAGCATGAATACCCAGTGTCATCTATTGTAGATTCTGATTCTTGTGGTCAGAAACTTATGCACTGTGATCTTTCAATAAAGTTGGTATATATATCCTAAAGTACTTTTACAATTGGATTTGTGACAAATAAAAAATCTGGTTAAGGTTTCCTCTGTCTCCACTGTCTATTTTTCTTGGACTAAGATTTTGGCTAAGAAAACATCTCAGCACATACTAAACCAGATAATCACAGTATTTGATTTTTTCCTATGAGATTTATAACTGTCAACACAGATATAATTATAATAAAAAACAATCTCTAAGATGTCACTGCAGATTGCAATATATTCTTCTATTCAACTCTGTGTAATGAAAAACAAACAATACTATCTACTTGTCTAACAATTTTTCTATGGATGCCATAAAATAAATGTAAATTCTTCCTTGGACTTTCTCCTCTTTTCTAGCATAGGACAACAACACTGGTTTCAAAGCTCAGTAGTGTCATAGTCATGTGATTGGGTTAGTGCAAAAATACTAGTCTCTCTCTTCACTGCTTATTACTTGGTAATAAAATGTTTTCAACAATACTTTTCTCATAATTTTATGGGTAATCAAACAGCCAAATTAAAATAATTGAAGCACATGTGGACAAGCACTGGCATAAATTCTAATGATGTTATGTCACTCATTTATGCAGAGAGAAAACAGTCAATGTCTACCGCATCTTTTTTTTAATGAATTTTTTTTTTTTTTTGCATTTTTTCTAATTAATGAATTTAAATTTTTTTATGTATTTTTTTCTTTCCTAATTCAATTTATTATGTAATAGTGTTTTCTCTTGTTAAGGAGTGACAGTAAATATGATCTATAATTTCTTTAACTAAAAGTTTTTGCCTTTGCATTCTTTTTGCCAACCACAGTTAATTATCCTCACTTTGTGGACTAAAAATTTTTTAGACTTTTGCAATAAATATAAATTTAAATTTCTTGTGGATTTATTGCCAGCAAATATTGTCATTTAATTATGAATATTGTTTACTGTATTATTGCTAATTCATGTATATTGGTGATTATGTATCTTTTCTACATGTGTGTGGTCATGTGTATCAGTTGTATGATATAGTGTGGAAAGTTAATGGGTGCTTGAAAGTCTGAGTTCAAATCCCTATATTTTATTATTCTAAATAAATTACATATTTTTTATATTATTTGTTTTATTATTGTCTGCTTCAAATTTACAAATGTGTATTCATCTGTGTAATAAAGTGGGGTTTTTTTTCCTTATAACCTAAGACTAAATGCATTTTAGGTGAAGTTCACCTCATTAGATTATAAAGAAAAAAGAAACCATTTCCTTATACAGATAAACAAACATTTGCAAATTTGAATTATAAATACAAAGGAAAGAAAGAAATCAATAACTGTCTCCATACAAAATATATTGATTTCAGATTTGTTTTTAAAACGATTATATTATTTTTATTTTTCAAACATATTATATATTTTTCTTTTTTTAACTTGATTTTTACAGAAAAAAATAAAATTATTAATTAGCTTCTTCTGGTATACGATGCGATGTGATGCACTGAGCTGTGACTTCTTTTTCTGAGTAACGAATCTCTCAGCCACTATGCCCAGAGAAACCGGTTACCCACTTTACCTTCCCTTTCCATTCCCTGCCATAATTTTTTTCATATTCTTCTCTATCCTGATTCATCTCATTTCCACAGCATAATCTTTGTCAACTCCATGTCCTTTATATCTAAACCCCCCTTATATTTTCCCAAACCGAGCATAAAAACCAAGAACCCACTTTCTGTATAATCACTTTGTTTATATTTATTCTTCCACAACTTCATTATTTGTACCCTTTCTGCTTTCAGGCATTTGCATTCAATCAACAGATGCCTAATATTTTCTATGCTTTTGTTACACAACTTGCAGACAAAATTATCCACATTTTTCCATTTATGTGTATATTTTCGTATTGCTAAAGATGCTGTTCTAACCTTAAACAGTAATTTACTTTCCTTGCTATTATCATAAATTAACTCACACCCAATATTCTGTTTACTTCTACATATATTTAAACTCTTTTTACTCTTCATACCAGTTTTCTATCTCTCCAATTCCCTATTCACCATTAATGCATCTATTTTTCTATCCCATTTCTTGCCACTATAACACTCAACAATTCTCCTATCACAATCATTTCATCTTTTGTATAAATATATTGACTTAAATTCTTTATCCAAATCTTTTGCATACCATACTAACGTTCTTACACATCTTGTTGCCTTCCCTTTACTCATAACTAATTAAATTATATTTTGGCTATTCTCTTATTATCCACTGCAATCTACTGAACATTTTCATTTTGCTTTTTGCATCTCTCATATAAAATCTTGACCATCCCATTTGTCATTGAATTGCCTCCTTTGACATCACACATCTGCATCTAATGCATGTCTTTCTATTTCTCTTTATACCTATTCTAAGTAATATAACACCGCTTCATTTACTCATTATGCATATGTTAACCCTGCTACTGCCACTCCCTTCCATACAATTCTAACTACATCATATATGAAAATTTGATTATTTCTTTATCAATCTCTTTCTTTTCTTTGCTTCATTTATCATTTTTTTCTTCCATTCATCCAAGCAATTTCTCTGATTACTTAAGACAATTTCCAAATAGTTATATCTATTCACCATACTTAACTTTATATCCCCAATAAAAATTATTTGTCTTCTCTTTCCCCAGTATTAATCATCATTACGTTTGATTTTTCTTTACTAAATTTAATCCCCATCTCTTTGTCCATTCTTGCTCATGTCTTCAGCATAACTTTCATATCTTCCCTACTTTCTGTGCACAAGAAGACATCATTCTGCAAATAAAAGATCCGATAATGTATATAGTCCTTTGCCATCTATTAATGGTATCTGTATCTCTCTTCCTAGTCTTTCTATTACTCTCTCTGTTTCTCTCACATACAACAAAAACAAAATAGATGTCATAGGGCATCATTGCCTTAGTCTTACCCCATTTTTAACTTTAACTGATTCTACATTCTACATTCTCTAATTCATACATATATTAATTATTTTCATACAATCTCTTAATAAGATCCACTAAAACTCCATCCTTTCCCAACTTTGCTAAAGTTACCCATAATCTATTTCTATTTACTCTATTGTATGTCTTCTCCATATCTATAAAAATTATATATAACTGTCTACCTGTATTTCTACTCATATCAATAAGTTGTGTAAATACAAATGAACTGTTTCCTAGACACGCATCTGTTTGAAAACCTCTTTGCATTTCTCCCACTATATTATTTTCTTCCATCCATTTTGCGACTCTTCCAGCTACCATATATGTGAAAGCTTTATATAACACTTATGCTACCACTATCAGTCTATAATTCCTTAACTTTCTATGTTGGTATGAATACTGTGGCTCCCCATCCGATACAACATATCTGCAAACAGATTTTTAACTCGGTATCATTTCAAAGTTTCAGCATGCATCAGTATGGCCTTGTGAGTAAAACGTGTCTTTGCTTAAAGATATATTTTATTATCACTATAGCAATATATATTAAGGCTATAATCTTAAAACTATGCACCTAAACTGTGACAGTACAGACCTCTACAAATCTAAACACAAGATTTGACTTTAAAAGATGAGTGGTCACTTGTATCTTCGACCTAATTTCTAAATATGTAGGTGAATCTAAAGCATTTTGATTTGAGTGTGTGAAAAATAGTCTTAAGGTTATAGCTTAATATATATTACTTACATAATGAGTATACACTTTACAAATTATTAATTACAACTTTAAATTGTTTTAAGATTTCTAATTATAAGAACTTCATACTGACTCATTGTAATTTGAAGATTTTGTGTATGTTAGTTTGGATAGAAATTGTGGACTTAATCAGTGAGGTAGTTAATAGCTTCACGCTCTCAAATCAGAATGCTTTAGATTCACCTATATATTTAGAAATTAGGTCGAAGATAAGAGTAACCACTCTTGTCTTTTAAAGTCATTAATCTTGGGTGTAGATTTGTAGTAAGTCCCTACTGTCGCATTTTAGATGCATAGTCTTAATGTTACAGCCTTAATATTTGTTACTTACGTAATGAGTATATATGCTTTACAAATTATTAATTATCACTATAGTGTAGAATTTTCAAATTAAAATTATTGCATAAATACAAGATAAATGTGAGTATAAAAATAAGGCATTTTAAAATAATCTTTTTTTTAATTATCACAACAAAATCATAACAGATTAATACATTTTAGACTTTGTATGTATGATATGTTATTTAGTAAATATGTTTCTCTAGCTTTAGCCACTATGAAATTCTTAATTATATTTTTAATATCTAAAATATCTGTAATATCATTTTCTATTGATATTAATGATATATCAATATAACATTCTTCCCATGTTGTTAATCACAAATAATTTATTAATTTTAGCTTTGAAAAAAATCTTTTCCCCAAAAATTACTGATAGGAGCAGTATTAAATAAATATATAATATAATGGTATATTTATCTATGTATAGTTTAAAACATCATTAGAAGATATATGCTTTGATAGCTGTTGTTAAAATAGATCAAACTAATTTGCAATCACACAGATTATGCTAGTGTATTTAATGAATGGCAGCTTTAGGTGTAAGCCAGATGCCATAAGATTTTCACTGCAAGCCCACAACCAAAAAGTGAAGGGACCTTGGTTCACTAAGCAAACTAACTGGGAACCCTTAAGCAAATGGATCCAAAGCTCCTCACTCAATAAACAGACTACAAGCAGATACTACTGGAGACATTATCGATAATTAGACATCTAAAACTGGGTACTTATGATGATATACCAAGCCTTCTAAAATCCATTAGAATACTCAAAACATTGCTACATATGAAAAACAATAGTGACTTTTGCCTAGATTACCAACACCCTATAGTCTAATAATGTATTAAAGCCTTAAATAAATAATTTGGGGAGATATATATATTTTTATAAAGCATTATAAAATCTTTAATTCTTCCAACAAAAAAATTCTTCCAACAAAGTCATACCTTTCATATCCTGAATGTCAGAATTTTCATTCTCATTCAGTCCTATGTTCATATCTTTGCACTCCATTCTTTTAATATACTTTTAATGTCTTCATTGAGCTGTTTTAATTGTATAAATCTTTCAGTAATTGATAATATTGTCGTGTGGAAACTGTAAAAAGAAACATGGATTTTAAATTTTTTTATCATCATTTATTAATTCATTTGTTGTTTCATATGTAAACATTCTTTTTTTAAAATTCTCTCTTGAACTTCTAAGAAAACAACTAAAGTTAAGAATATTTGTCATCTTTTTTGCAAAAATAATAAAGTTATTTAAAATATTAATAAATTCATATTTTCTGTAATTATTTGTATATTAGACGTCAGATTCTGCATGAGTTTGCTTATATTTAAAATAATTGAGATATCTTACCAAATATTAATAGAGCAAACAAATTGAAATATACAAATTTTTAAAATTACATTATCAGTCTGAACTTTAGAATCAATATCTTTCTTCTCATCTTCCCTAATAATTTTTTGATGTTACTTTTAAATAGATATTTAAACAGGCAAAATTCTCTATACGTATTGCAACTCAGTGCAAGCCAGAGTAATCAATGGATGCGAGAAGGCTTGGGCATAATATCCCCATCTAGTGCCTGCTCATCAAAATTGTGGTCTTTGTCAGTGAGGAGCCTTGGATCTGAGAGCACTGTATCTAGATCTTAGGATGTAATGCAGCCCTCCAGCACCCACCTTTTATCTCTACTTAACTACAAAACTATGAGTCTTAAATTGTAAACACTATAATATTTTCAATCCAAGCTCATTAGCTTATATAGTCATATAGGTCTGAACTCAGTTCAGTACCTATACATTTTGGTGGCTCACTGACGAAGGCCACAAGTCATCTGGCATCTATTGATTATTCTGGCTTGCACTGAGTGGCAATATGTATAGAAAGTTTTGCCTGTTTAAATAACAGTTATAAGCAAGCATAAGAAATGGTGATCATGTGATACTTTTAAATAGCTTTATTGTTTTTATTCTACTCTCCCACTAACAGTAGTAAGAAGTTTTAAATTTAAATAAATAGGAATAGTTCGTTATAAAGAAAAAATAAATAATATTATAAATAAACTACAGTTTAGTATTGCTTTCAACTGGGCAGGTCACATTCATAGCACTAGATAAAGTCAGATTTGTAAATGAAGGAGCACATAAAGTAATTAATATGTAAATTGATAAAGCAACCCATGAATCTTTTTTACTTATCACATGGGTGTCATGCTTTTTTGAGTTTTCGATTTTGATTATTGTGCTCAACACAAACTACTTTGATGTTAAGCAGATCGAAGTTGTGACCAGAATCACTCTCATGCTCCATGAGTACTGGTTTTATGTTAGGATCTGTTTTAGTGTGCCTATATATATGCATAATTATGTTGTGTTAACCTAATGGTGTTATTGGCATGGTATTCACCATAATAAATTGCATTGCAAGTCGATTCATTACAACTAATTTTGTAGATGATCTGGAGAATTCATCCTTCATAGTGAATTACTCCTATTTATTGAATTACAAGTAAAGGTCATAAAAATCCCATGATCACCATTTCTTATATTTGCTCATAACTGATGAAGGTCACAAGCCAGAAACTAGTCTGGGGATATTAGATGAGTAGGCACTAGATGGGGATTTTATGCAGAAGCATTCTGGCATATACTTGCTCATAACTGATGAAGGCCACAAGCCAGGAACTAGTCTGGGGATATTGGATGAGTAGGCACTAGATGGGATTTTTTTGCAGAAGCCTTCTTGCATCCATTGATTACTCTGGCTTGCACTGAGTGGCAATACATATAGAGAGTTTTGCCTGTTTTAATTAAGTAAAGTTTATTGAGTTAGATTGTGAATATGTGCTTTAATATAGCCCAACACTTCACAGACACTTAAAAAAAATGTGCAATTCTTATATTATCCTCCAAAATTAATTGTTTCAAATGAAATGTTAGCTTCATCAATAATTATCAAATTTAACACTTTTATAGAGGATTAAATGAAATGAAGTCAATGCTTAAAATGTACGATTAATTATTCATATGTGGTGTTTTCAGTTTGTTGCAAAATTAAATTATTTTTTAGCATAATTACTACTTAAAATATTTTCAACACTAATAAAAATAATAAAAATTATTTAAAAGTACTAAAAATATTAAAATTATATTGAAAAATTAAAAATCACTTGTGTCTTAGCCTCTACAAGATTAAATTTTCTTCTAAATAAGAGTCATAGATCACACGACCCTATTCTCTTAAGCTTGTAAGTTATAAACAATGAGGATTGCCAATTCCTCAACAAGCTTTGTGCTAAATGCTTAGCCAGAGAAAGCCTTTAAAATATCTCTGTCAGGAACCCCTCCCCAAACCCTCAGAGAGATGTCAAGGTAGGTTCAGACACTAGATCTAAAAATACCAACCCAAAGCCAGCATTTAGCTAAAAGTTATCTATTGAGTGGAAAATCTGAAATTTTTAGAACCATGGTCAGGGGTTTGGGAAGGCGTTCCTGACAGAGATATTTTAAATGCTTTCTCTGGCTAAGCATTTAACACAAGGCTTGTTAAGGAATTGGCAATCCTCATTGTTTATAAATTTTCTTCTGTCTTACATATAAATTTTCGATGCTTAAAAAACCTTAGTAATTATAAAAATGAAACATATTTTACAATTATTAACAGAAATACCTTTCTAAAATATGTATATATATATATATATATTTTAAATAGTAAAATTAATTAAAATAGATAACACTTATTTAATGAATTAACAGAGCATGAAATGAAAAAATCTTTTTAAATTTACAATTATTTAGCATTCCTCTTCCAATCAGATGTCTTGTGTAAATCACAATTTACACAGCTGCATTGGATGGCTCACTCAACATGTTCTTTTTCTAAATAATACAAATTATCCCATATATGGTTAAAGTGCTACTTGGATTAAATAACGTTTCATTTTGATGTAGTAACAGTGACAATAATTATTTCCCATGATTAATTTGTAAAATTATGTATATAAAAAAGCAAAACCGGTATTTTGGGGCCCAAAATGGCAATAAAAATCATCTTAAATACTTATGCCTTGATATTTTTTGAATACACATGAATTAAATGGACTCATAAAATTCTGAGGCCCTTATACATTATCCTCATTTAGTTTATAATATCTACACCACTAAATGTATAAAAGAGTTTTCTATTTGCTAACAAATATATTTCCAATTATACATGTCTGAATATCAGAACAAATTTTAAAATGTAAAACTTTCATTAGCAACAGAAACTTTAATGCTGCAAAATCAATTGAGTAAATATTTAATGGAATTTAGCACAATGATGAGACTAGAATACTTATTTTTTATACAAGCCAAAAAGCAATGTTAATTGTATATATCAATTAAATATTGGTAAAGCCAAATTGATATGAATAAGCTAAATACTAAGCTTTGAAAATAATATATATATTGAATTAAATATTTTCATGGATTGTTATTATAATAAAGAATAGAAATAAGTTTATATCCATATAATCAGAAATAATTTTTGCCTTTTGAAGCTGCCTGGAAACTATCAATTACTACTACTTGACAATTACACTGAGGCTAAACAAGTTTTCTCCATTAATGTGTATATAAATAATCCCAGTGCATAACACTACTGAAATAAATATACAAATATTAAGCATTAAATCACCCCACATGGTTAAGAAATCCAGTACCGCCCTCTGGGAACTAATATATAAATACATTAGAGTTTGTATTTCTTAACCATGCGGGGTGATTTAATGCTTAATATTTGTATATTTATTTCAGTATAGCATTATGCACTGGAATTATTTTCTATACATTTGTGTTAGGTGGTTTAAAGATTAAAATTACTAATGTTTAGTTTGTCTTTATATAATAATAGTAAAACATGTTTGTTAGTAGCAAAAAGTTAAGATCTTTGCTTGCTAAAATTTCAAGTTCTTTGTTTGAGTTTGTTCATATTTCAATGTATATCATCTTATAGCAGACAGTTCAAAGCGGTACTGTGTACCATTTTTAGCTGACTATTTTTAAATATAAACTCTAATGTATTTATATATTAGTTTACAGAGAGCAGTACTGGATTTGTTAACCATGTGGGGTGATTTAATGCTTAATATATATATATGTAATAATTAATAATATAATGCTTAATACACATATGAATTATTGTGAAAGAAAACAACTCTTTGCACATGTACTATAAAGTAGATATGCATTCTCCTGTCAATAAATGTTTTAAAAGTATAGGACCAGCTATGCTTTTAAAACATTTATAGGTAGGAGCGTGCATGTGTGAAAAGTAGTTTTCCTCCATAATATTTCATATATATATATATATATATGTCCATGAAAAAGATACTGGCCACACTATTGATTTTGATGAAGCTAAGGTTATCTTCTTTGAGAGAAATAAAATCAAAAGAAGAATTAAAGAATCTTTATTATTGAAAATTTATTATTCTGAAGCAATTAATTTATTTAAGAGTTCTTTTAATATTAAGGGTAGATGGAAAGTGAATGGATTTGTGGGTAATGTTTAATATATATATTGTGTAGTTTTAGTAGTTCTTTACACTTGAGAAGTCTGCTTGTAGCAGTGAAATCTTTGGTAGTGTTTTAATATTATTTTTATGCTGGTCTTTTCTGAATTTTGGATTTGGGGTAATTTTATATATATATGAAATTAACATCTTTAATAATCAGGAAAAAATTAAATTACTGATGAGATCAAATGCAAATATTTAGTAAGAAATTTTATTAATTATAATGGCAAATAGCTTAAATAAAGGCAAAGCAAAAAATATATGAAAATAATATAATTTATTTAAAAAAATAAACCACAAAATAATACATTTAGCATTCAAACAATGATTTCAGAATAAATATTCTTAATAAAACATGCTGAATAAATAGATTACATGAGAAATCGATTTTATTGATGAAAGCAAAGACTAATTAAATTTTTCCGAGATATTTGCATTGATATTATTTATTGAAAATATTTATTTTTCAATTATTTTTATTCTCTCAATCTTATTTTCTGGTTTTCAAATATTTTCACTATTTTCACTTTTTTTTTTTTTTGCTTTGTCTTATACAGCTATTTGCTGTGTTTTCTAACAATTTTTTTCACCAAATGCTTACAATGATCACACTTATTAAAACTATTCATTTTTCAGTCATTGTTTGTGCATTAAATATGTCATTTTTAAGTTTGTTTTCTAAATAAATTATATTATTTTCCTGTCTTTAAATATAGAAGTAGTAGTAGTAGTAGTAGTAGTAGTAGTAGTAGTAGTAGTAGTAGTAGTAGTAGTAGTAGTAGTAGTAGTAGTAGCTAGTAGCTAGTAGTAGTAGTAGTAGTAGCTAGCTAGTAGTAGCTAGTAGTAGCTAGTAGCTAGTAGTAGTAGTAGTAGTAGCTAGTAGTAGCTAGCTAGTAGTAGTAGTAGTAGTAGTAGCTAGTAGTAGTAGTAGTAGTAGTAGTAGTAGCTAGTAGTAGCTAGTAGCTAGTAGTAGCTAGTAGTAGTAGTAGTAGCTAGTAGTAGTAGTAGTAGTAGTAGTAGTAGCTAGTAGTAGCTAGTAGTAGCTAGTAGTAGCTAGCTAGCTAGTAGCTAGCTAGTAGCTAGCTAGTAGTAGTAGTAGTAGTAGCTAGCTAGTAGTAGTAGCTAGTAGTAGCTAGTAGTAGCAGTAGTAGTAGCAGTAGCAGTAGTAGCAGTAGTAGTAGTAGTAGCTAGTAGTAGCTAGTAGTAGTAGTAGCAGTAGTAGTAGTAGCTAGTAGTAGCAGCAGTAGTAGTAGTAGCTAGTAGTAGTAGCTAGTAGTAGCAGCTGTAGCTAGCGTAGTAGTAGTAGTAGTAGTAGTAGCGTAGTAGTAGTAGCAGTAGTAGTAGTAGTAGTAGTAGTAGTAGTAGTAGTAGTAGTAGTAGTAGTAGTAGTAGTAGTAGTAGTAGTAGTAGTAGTAGTAGTAGTAGTAGTAGTAGTAGTAGTAGTAGTAGTAGTAGTAGTAGTAGTAGTAGTAGTAGTAGCAGCAGCAGTAGTAGCGGTAGTGGTGGCGGTGGCAGTGGTGATGGTGGTGGTTGTGATGGCGGCGGCAGAGGTGATGGCGGCGGTGGCGGTGGTGGTGGCGGCGGCAGCAGCAGTAGCAGTAGTAGTAGCAGTAGCAGTAATAGTAGTAGTAATAGTAGTAGTAGTAGTAGTAGTAGTAGCAATTGTAATATTGTCATTATGATGTAGTAGTAGTAGTAGTAGTAGTATTGTGATGATGATAGTTTTTAATGTTTTATGGAAAAATGAAACATTAGTTTATTCTCTATTATGTGATGTGATACACTGTGACTTCTCCTTACACATAGTCAGGAATCTCTCAATAACTATGCCCAAAAATACCTGTTAGCCACTTTACCTTCCCTTTCCATTCCCCACCCTAAGTTTTCCCATAATCTCCTCCATCCCATTTCCACAACATAATCTTTGTCAACTCTATGGCCTTTATATCTAAATACCCCTTTTCTTTTTCTATGTAGATGGTGGCTCTACCCCAGGTAGAACATTTATACAACTAACACTAAAAAATCTCAGTTTGACCACATGAATGAAACACTACATTCAATCTTCTAGAAACTAATCATATAATTATCTATTGCCTCTACTAAACAAAAACTTAGTAAAACTAAATTCAATGTTTGAGGTTCGCTATCAAAATTATTTTTCTTTGTTTTGAGTTCTAAATTTTCAGAAAGCCCAATTCAAACAAATATGAAATAGAAAATACTTCAGAACTTTTTGTGCCAAAACCTAATATTTATTTTTTGCCTATAGACAATGCTGATATAATTTTTGTGAAAGTGGTACATTGCAAATGAAGAGTAGAATCTAGAAGGTGGCAAGTTATTGATGTTAATTTATATATTCATAAAATATATGAACAAAAATTAATATTTTTTTTGCTCTAAAATAAATTAAAATATTTACCTTACTCTAAGTATTTGAATTGTTTAAACAATGGTGGAGTATAAGTGTCTACATGCTCATGTAAATATGTTTGTAGAAAATGAATAAAATAAGAAGATTAATAATTTCTATGCGCATGAATATTTTTTAAAAAATGTCAGAAAATAACCTAAAATATTCTTTTGAAAACAATTTTCTTGTTTTACAATCTAAGAAAAAAATTGAAAAATGAAGATTTACATAAAGAATAAGAAAATTAATTCTAATTAAATCCTATAAAGATAATAAATTTTTGAATTAAGAGCATTTTAATTAAATGAGTTGTTACTGCCGATAAAGTTATTTTCTATTTGTCAAGCCAATTGTAATGAATTTGTTTCAAATTAGATTTAAATGCATGTGGAGGCATAAAGAAATAATTCTTAAGGAAAGAACTGCCCTCTGTGAAGTGATACTTATATCTTCACCTTTCCTTTTTTTTATTCCTTCATATATTCATATTGTAATGATCAAAATGAAAGTGAAGATCAAATCTAATCGCAATCTGCACTACACGGGCGCCATCTAGACATTTGAGCCTAGAAAATTTTATAAAGTAGGCAGATACACGCTGTTAAGATTCCACTTTATTTAAATATTCAGATCATTAGCCCAAGTCACTAGCTCAGTGGAACAGCAGAGATTATAAAATATAACTTTATATCTTAAATATAAAAACATAAAAGCCACTGCCAGAAATTAACACATAAAAATATTTATTTACACACATATAAAATCATTCTAATTTGAGGAATAAGTTTAACATTTTAGATTTTTATATTAATCTTTAAATTTACATTTAAATAGGTTGCAATAATGAGTTTAATATTTATTTAGAGGGTCAAGTATGAATAGACTATATAGATTGTATTTGAAAAGAAAAATGTTCTATCCCTTATTTCACCTTAGGCCAAAAAGTTCACAGTCAAACCGGCACCAATCCATCTGATACATTTATGTATTCAATGTAGCATGAAAATATGACAACACAAAATACTATACTGTCAGGAATGTACATCTGAACAGTAAGTAGAGTTAGAGAATATATTGTCTCTCCACCAACAGGAATGCTACATCTGTTGGTGAGTAGAACAATAAACAAAAAACTCCATAGGAATGGACTGCAGTCCTTTGCCAACTTACAAACCCATCCATAGGCAAACAGAAGGTGTGTGGCATATATGTGCAATCCTGCCCATAGCGGATCTCATACTACATCTACTAATTACACAAATATATCCAATCCATTGAGCTAATTCAACTACAAAATGAATAACCTAAGATTACCCTCCCTTAAACTATATATAACTTTATAAATCTATACAGCCATTCATGCCCGACTTAAATTTAACATTTATTATGTTCGCACAGATGAATTTTATAAAATTTGTTTTAAAATGTTGAGTATAGATCGGCTGCACAGATTTCATGGTTAAAAACATTCCAAAATAAACATAACCGATCAAAATACAAAGTCATCAATAATGTCAATTGCATAGGGAATACAAAAAAATCCAATAGCATTCATCATAAGATGCCGCAATGACATGATGACTTATATATTTTAATCGATTATGAAACAGCAACATAATTAACCACTAACGAATCTATGCAACATCTATACCCAACTTTAAATTTCATGCATTTAAATAATTTATACGATAAGTATTAATACAAATAAAAAATAACAAAATGGAAATGATGTTTATCAATGCAAAACATATAAATTTAAACATTTTCAATTAATTTTAAACTTAAAAGTCAAATAGAAGTTCATAAGCTTGAACGAAAGTTCTTAATTACTTTTAAATTTTAGAGTTCATGTCAATAGCTTACAGTAGAAGAATCACTGCTCTTGATGTAAATTTCCACGGAGTCTTTATTTGAAAACCCGGTCAGATGTTCCGGAGGTAGCATTAGCTGGTTCATTTTGGTATCACAGTCAGTTCATTTTTAAAATAGAGAGAGAGTGTGATATGTGCGTCCTATCACGACCCTCAAAAACAAGCCGGAAAAACTGTGAGGAAAACTGTATTTCTTCTTTTATAGTATCCACACAGATTCAACCAACAAAACGTCACTAATCCATCCTTTTCATTCGAGCCCGGGCTGAGGCTTGGTGCGTCCATTGGTCAAGCTAATTTCTCTTTATTCTCTTATCTAACTTTTCATCTGACCTTTTAATTACACAGCTTTTGGATAATTAATAAACAATCATTTCCATTTACAGATTACAGGAATTAATTAATACCTGTTTTTATTTTAACTTACGTTATTTCTTTATTAAAATATTTCTATATTTAAATCTTTTATTTTTTTATCAAAAAAGTATGTTCAAATACTTTTTTATTTATAAAAAAAAAATTTTTAAAGTTTTGCATCTGTGCGAACATAATATATACGTTATACGTTTAACAAACATTTTAATTTTAGCATTTAGTTTTTTCCTTTTTAATACATTTATTTTTATTTTTGAACTTAAAAGTTTTTATTTCAATTTAATGTAACGACATATTTATATATCGTTACAATATATATATATATTACTTTTTATAAATCTCCACATATACACTATAATGCAAATTTTTTTTATATATAATTCCTTTAATTTTCTAACAGTTTTGACTGTCCTGCAGTCTTCATCAGAGCTACATTTAAACATATAATCATCATATAACTATTATTTTATATACATATAAAAATACATAATTTATATTATTATTCATAATCATACTTTATTATAATTAGAAAAAAGGGAAGTAAAGATATAGGGTTAAAAATAAAGTATGATTATGAATAATAATATAAAATATGTATTTTTATATGTATGTAGAATAATGATTATATGATGGTTATATGTTTAAATGTAGCTCTGATGAAGACTGCAGGGCAGTCAAAACTGTTAGAAAATTAAAGGAATTATATATAAAAAAAATTTGCATTAGAGTGGATATGTGGAGATTTATAAAAAGTAATATATGTGGTGTGATACAGTAATAGAGTAACAGACTCTATAACTTAATGTTTATAAATTACAGCCTCGGCCTGTCATTTCTGTGACTCAAATTTTTTTTTTATGAATTCCCAAATAATAAATCTTTGAATTATTTTCTTTTAAGTATAGAACTTAAGGAATAAAATAATTGCATTAGCTTTGCTATATTGTATATAAAATATGATAAATGCGTATGCATTTGTGATGATTAAGTTCACAAGCTCATCCTAGGAAAAGTACTACATACCTCATTGCTGAATATCACTTTTATTACCTTCAAAGTACTACACTTGGAAAGCTACACACAAATGCCAGTATCTAGTCCACCCTTTAAAGTAATTTTAGAACTGTTGTCATATTACCCTTAATGTTAAACCACTAAGCATCACATGATCACTATCTCATACTAGCACATAATTGTTTATAAACAAGGCAAAACTCTATATACAGTAGATCTAGGTGCAGTGCTCTCAGATCCAAAGCTCCTCACTGATGATGGCCACAAGCCAGAAACTAGTCTGGGGATATTGGATGAGTAGGCATTAGATAGGGATTTTCTGCACAAGCCTTCTGGCATCCATTGATTACTCTGTTTAGCACACGGTGGCACTACTGTATGGAGAGAGTTTTGCCTTGTTACCCTTAATGTTCTTAAAGTCATGACTTCCTTTTAATATTTTCTTTATTTTGGGTAAAAAAAAATGTCACTAGGGCCTCGATCAGGTGAATAGGAATGATGTTCCAATACACTTATTTAACTGCCACAATAATTTTCAGCTAATATTTTTTTATTTTTCTATGAATTCTTAATTGAACCGATGCTTCTCACAATCAGCTAACATATTTGATGCACACTTTGATGAATTCTTGCAACATCATTATCAGTTCTGCTTGTCACTAATCATTCTGGTCTCTCTTTATCAGTTACACTTTCTTTCTCCTTAGAAAAACATTCGATATTTGTCCACAACCATTTTTTCATGGCATTATTTCCATAAACTTGGACTAACATGGTCCTGATTTCCATTTCCATTTTTGACAAATTTTACGTTTGTTGTTGTTTTCTGATTCAAGGTCTGATATTCAGCAAAGCACTATCACAACTCAATACAAACATAGCTGTAAGACATTGATATACCAGTGTTATAAAACTTTACTGAGTTGTTTATACAGTACTGCCATTGTGAGAGCATGGGTCAAGGTCACAAACTTAGTTGTCATACCTTGCATAATTGTTATATATTTGTCATATCTGTAAATCCACATGGAGGCAATCCAAGACAGTTGTTTAAAATACATGAAATTGAGCTCTAACCTGTATATAAACCATTTTGAATACAAATAAAGTAATATTTGCTCTGATATGTTAGTCATTATTTGTTTTCTTATATTAAAACAGGCAAAACTCTCCATACAGTAGCGCCACTCAGTGCAAGCCAGAGTAATCAATGGATGTCAGAAGGCTTGTGCACATTGATTACTCTGGCTTGCACTGAGTGGTGCTACTGTATGGAGAATTTTGCCTGTTTTAATAACAGTTATGAGCAAGCATAAGAAATGATGATCATGTGATGTGTTTTCTTATATATAATTTATATGTAGATTGATACCATTTTATTTTGATGAAGAATGAAAATTATCTTTAAGTTGGAAATATGAATTAATCTTCATTTTGTTGTTAAAATGTTTTAATTTAAATTTGTTAGTCAACAATTTAGTGCAGCACTGGACAGCAGGTACACTTTTGTAATGATATGCCCATTGTAAAATAGTTCTTATATGTGCAGATTGCATTTTTCTTTGGAAAATGTCATCTGAAGTGATTTCTAATCATTGCTTTTCTGATTATTTCAATAAAGCTTTTGTTACACTACCATTATAATTATTTCCTTATGTGATTTAGTGCAAAGGTAGAATATAAACTCTGGGGCCCAAGATCCACAAATTTTAACTCACCCTTGCCATAAAGTTTGAAAGTTTGTATTCAATTCCCTTATATAATTATATCTCTAAAAACTGCAAGTATATAAATTATACTTATATTCAATCAAATATTATTAATAAGATAAGTAAATTAGGTTTTAGCTAATAAGCACATTTTCCAACTTCAAATATGTTATTAAATCATCCTTCCAAGTAGTACAATTCATAGGCAGTGCACATATTAAAGATTATAAGTTAGCCTCATTAGATATCACTGAGCGATATAGCCCTGTGCCATAAAGGCTATTCATTTATATTATTAAAAAATCTACTGGTGAATAGTGGGGATTTTTTAAGAAATCATTTCAAAACACTGACAAACAAATGTTTGCAAATTTGAATTGCAAATACAAATGAAGGAAAAAATTAATATTAAATTTTCCAACTTATGTTTAGCACATATTTGGTAATAAATTTGTACAATTGTACAAAAAAAAGAAAAATGTTTGGTTTTTTTTTTTGGCTCTTCAAGATTGCTTTGCTTATAAATAAAAGCTTATTTGCTTTGGATGTGTTAGAATATTTACTGCAGATTGTATTGAATAAAAATTAGGTAAGCAAAGCATATTTTAAATTATACGCGATAGTCAAATTAGAAGTCATAGATCACATGACCCTATTCTCTTAAGCTTGTAAGTTATAAACAATGAGGATTGCCAATTCCTCAACAAGCTTAAGAGAATAGGGTCATGTGATCTATGACTCTTATTTTGACTATTTATAGTCTCTGCCTTAATTCTTATGCAATGTTATATTGCTAAGATTACTAATATATGGTATGGCTGAAGATCTCTCAGCCCCAAATAGCTATTTGAGTTGGATAGCTGGGTTTGAGGTGTCAGAAAATTTCAGATCAGATTTTCCACTCAATAGATAACTTTTAGTTAAATGCTGGTGTTGGGTTAGTGTTTTTAGATCTAGTGTCTGAACCTATCCTAGCACCTCTCTGAGGAGTGCCAGAGCACGAAATCATGGTCAGAGGTTTGGGAGGGGGTCCTGACAGAGATATTTTAAATGCTTTCTCTAGCTAAGCATTTATCACAAAGCTTGTTGAGGAATTGGCAATCCTCATTGTTTATACACATACTTTTTTGATAGAAATTTAGCCATTTTATCTTATAATTGTAATGCTTTTCTGCCATTTACATTCTATGAGTTCAGTGGCATTACAAATTGATCATTATTTAAATAAAATGGCAGATTTTTAACTAGTACTATAATAGATATTTTTTTGTTTATAGAAGTAAAAGATACAAATTGATGGTGATTGTTATTGCAAATTATTTTACCAAGAGTTTTGATGAATTTTTAATAATTTAGAGTGACCTATTTGTTTCAATATGAAGCAATTTGAGTTCAAAGTAAAGTATCTTAGAAAACCATGACATCTCATACATGAAATCTTTATTTTCTCTGTTGTCTGATTGGTGAATATATAAATGTTTACCTGATGCCATGTGTCCAATTCATAACCACTGCATTTATGCAAAGGAAGTAATTCACCTTTAATAAAAAATGCTGGGGTAAAAAATCAGTACATATGCTTTTAACTATGGAGATATACTATATATTTTGTGGTGTGTTTTACCAGTTCTTACTTACAGATCTGAGACTTGGACACTTAATAGAAGAGCAATACAGAGACTTCAGACCACTCGAAGAGGTATGGAGAGATGCATGTTGGGAGTAACAAGAAGAGATTGAAAATGCAATATATGGGTAAGGGAACAAGGTGTTACTGACCTCATTGAAAAAATTAAAAAACTGAAGTGGAATTGGGCTGGACATATTGCTAGAAGAGATGATAATAGATGGATAATTGAAATCTTAAACTGGATTCCAAGAAATTGTAAAAGACCCAGAAAGAGACCACTTGTGAGATGTATGAATCAAATAAGAAAGTGAGCAGGGGTGATGTGGAGAGGGGCAGCTAAAGATCGGAGAAGATGGATTGAACTTGGAGAAACTTTCATCCTGCAGTGGATTGATAATGGTTGATGATGATGAAAGGTTCACAGCCAGCTGCATAAACAGTTACCAATGCCAATTCATAATTCAATGGCAGGGCACTCCATAATTTTTATGGTCTGTCAATCCCCGAATATAGTTCAGATGAATGACATACTCAGCAATGTTTGTAAAAAACATATTATTTACATTAGATCTTTAAAAAAATATTGTTAAAATAATCAATTAAAAAAAAATACAACAATAATATTTAATAAAAATAAATATTCCATCATTAATAAATGGTAACTATTAATAAAGCTAAAAAAAACTATGTTTGTTTGTGATACTATCAAAAACTCAAAAAAAAATTTTTTAATTTTTATTCAGAGGGCATCCAATAAATATATAGTTGTGGCATAATGATTTCAAATATAACAGACATTTAAAATTATAAATTTTAATTTAGCTTTATTAAATTTCAGAAATTATATAATATTAAAATGTTATAATTTATATTAGATCTTTTTAAAAAAATGTTAAAGCAGTTAATTATTGCAAAAACAACAGGCTGAAAGCCTGGAGTTTTTGGTTAAAACCACTAAACATCACATGATCACCATTTCTTATGCTTGCTCATAACTGTTATTAAAACAGGCAAAACTCTCCATACAGTAGTGCCACTCAGTGCAAGCCAGAATAATCAATAAATGCCAGAAGGCTTGTGCATAAAATCCCTATCTAGTGCCTACTCATCCAATATCTCCAAACTAGTTTCTAGTTTGTGGCTTTCATCAGTGAGGAACTTCGGATCTGAGAGCACTGCACCTAGATCTTAGGATCTAATGCAACTTTCCACCAGCCACCTTTTATCTCTACTTAACTACAAAACTATGAGAATAAAATTGAAAGCACAATATTTTCAATCCAAGAGCATTAGCTTATATAGTCATATAGGTCTGAACTCAGTTCAGTACCCATACATTTTGGTGTCTTTGGATCTTTAGTAACCATAGCCACCACTATCCTATTAGGCAGGATTGGTATTAAACCACTAAACATCATATGATCACCATTTCTTATGCTTGTTCATAACTGTTGTTAAAACAGACAAAACTCTCCATATAGTAGTGGCACTCAGTGCAAGCCAGAGTAATCAATGAATGCCAGAAGGCTTGTGCATAAAATCCCTATCTAGTGCCTACTGATCCAATATCTTTAGACTAGTTTCTAGCTTGTGGTTTTCAGTGCAGTTCTCTCAGATCCAAAGCTCCTCACTGACGAAAACCACAAGCTAGAAACTAGTCTGGGGATATTTGATGAGTAGGTACTAGATAGGGATTTTATGCACAAGCCTTCTTTCATCCATTGATTACTCTGGCTTGCACTGAGTGGCACTACTGTATGGAGAGTTTTTCCTGTTTTAATAAGTTTTTGGTTAATAAATAGTAACTATTGACAGGTATGTTCCAAACTTTTTTTTTTCACTTGTGAATTCTCACATTTATTTATACAGTATATTAAAATCTTTTGTTTGACTTATATTAATTTTTTTAAAAAAATGTGTTAAAGAAACCAATTACAAAAATTTACAAATATTATATTTAATGTGTAACTTTTTTTACAAATGATTTATTGTGATGGAAGTTACAGTCAAATTCACATATCAAAACAATAGCCTTTCAAATGGCCATATAATTTGTATAATACATGCACATATATACACATTTATACATGTCCATTTATTATCTTGTTACTCAATCATCATATAAAATCTCTTAATTAATTAGGAAAAAATTTAAATTGAGAATGAGCAATTATAAACTGTATTATCCGCACTTACGACTTTGCCAAGTTAAAACTGCAAGTCATACTGTGTGGTCAGCAAATAACATTATACAATTCCCACGCTGTTCTTTTCCAATGAAGCTCTCCAAACGCATTGGTCTGCCATGAAGCTCTCCAAACGAATTGGTCTGCAATGAAGCTCTCCAATGAATTGGTCTGCAACGAAACTCAGCCATGGATGCTCTCCAAGGAATGGTCTGCACCGACTGCTCTCCAATGAATGGTCTGCAAACGGATGCTCTCCAAATGCATGGTCTGCAACTTGCTACTGCATGACTGCTCTCTACTACTCTATATTACACTGCTTAGTTATTACCCAGTGTTCCTATTGCTCTCTGACAACTGCAACAATCAATCAATGCACTGACCAATAGAGTAACGTCTCTTATCCAGAAATGTTTGTAATCAGCAAATATTTCTAGGAATTGTCGATCGCCATCACGTCAAGGCACTAATTAAATTCCTCAGCTATCAGAGCGCGATCTAAAAACAGCCTTACGAATAAATTCTAGTTTTTCTGAAGTGCACAAAAATGTCTACCATTTTTACAAACACTACACTCCTCCCTCCACTCCAGAAAAACCCTTGTTGCTATTCCTTGGTGTTGTTTTTCTCTCGCTACTTTCCTGTTATTTCACTCAGAAATATGTGATTTAACAGCTGCTGAAACTTTTTTTTCCAATTACGTTAGCTTCCGATGTTAATTGCACAAATGTTTTATTTCCAAACTTTCACCGATGTTAACGTTACTAATTGGGATTGTCATTTTCGCCCAGTTTCTCTGTCTACGGATAAACTTATAGTTTAACGTATTCGCTACTTCCAGGTTCCAAATGTGACTGTTCCATTGTATTATCCGCATTTACGACTGTGCCAAGTTAAAACTGCAAGTCATACTGTGCGGTCAGCAAATAACGTTATACAATTCCCACACTGTTCTTTTCCAATGAAGCTCTCCAAACGCATTGGTCTGCCACGAAGCTCTCCAAACGAATTGGTCTGCAATGAAGCTCTCCAATGAATTGGTCTGCAACGAAGCTCAGCCACGGATGTTCTCCAAGGAATGGTCTGCACTGACTGCTCTCCAATGAATGGTCTGCAACTTGCTACTGCGTGACTGCTCTCTACTACTCTCTATATTACACTGCTTAGTTATTACCCAGTGTTCCTATCGCTCTCTGACAACTGCAACAATCAATCAATGCACTGACCAATAGAGTAACGTCTCTTATCCAGAAATATTTGTAATCAGCAAATATTTCTAGGAATTGTCGATCGCCATCATGTCAAGGCACTAATTAAATTCCTCAGCTATCAGAGCACGATCTAAAAACAGCCTTACGAATAAATTCTAGTTTTTCTGGAGTGCACAAAAATGTCTACCATTTTTACAAACACTACATAAACTATATTACTACAATAACTCTATGATCTGTATTATTAGTTTACAATTCAAGAAATAACTGTTACATAACATTTATTCTGTTTATGCTTAAATTTGATATATTTACATTTATTAATATCATTTCATTAGATTTAAAAATATTGCTTCGTTGTAAATCGGATGATTTCGCATTGTTAATTTATATATATAATATTTAGTGGATTAACCTTTTAACCGCTAATTATATTATTGGTTGTATGAGGTAAAAATCAAATCTTTTAATTGGCCAACTCACAAACTGAAGACAAAGCCTATTGTTAAAACATATTCACCTATAATATTAAATTCAACTCAGATACGTTTATAAAAAGTATATTACTAATTTTTCAGGTTATGAAGAGAACGAAAGTTCTTTCAAAAATAAATTGCTATTTATTTATTCTAAAATATTCAATTTCGGCAACATAAAAGCTATAATATAAACAAAAAGGTTGACTTTTATGTTATAGAAAAGTAAATATTTCTTTTAAATATTTCTTTAATATTTTTACTAAAATCTTCAATATTTTTCGAAAATAATTTTGTTTTTTTAGTTTTTTTTTTTTAAAAACTAGTTTAATTTCTGAAATTATATTTTTTTAATAATTAAAATTGCATTCGAAATGAAAATCTCAGCGTTTTTCTTTATTTTCTTTGATCAGGCGGTTTCTTTGTTCTTTCCAGCCAATCAGAATGTCTTTTTCGGCTGAGAGCATGCTAAGAACCAATCACAACTCATGTTCTTTCTTTGTTTAGGTTTAAATGCGTTTTTTTTTTATTTTTTACTTGTAAAATAAATCGGAAGAGGTCACCATCTTACAGAACTTTTAAAAACCTATTCAAAACCTATCAAACAAATTTTTTAGCATAAGAACTGGCAGAGTTAGAGTGACGTCAGATGTCTACGAGGAGCCTCGTAAGAAACAGTCTTTTGGTTAAATGTGAAGGTATTTAAGCTTCACACTCTTAGTTCAAAATGCTTGAGTCTGGATTATTTAAATAAAATTGAGGCATAGATTAAGATGGATCCATCTTTTTCTAATAGTTCTAGCTTGTGTTTTAGAATTTAGAGTCCCCTGTGATGCCATTATTCCATCTGATTGGCTGTCACGTAAGCATTTTTAAAGCGTATCTGTTTGAAGGTGTTTAGCTTTCACGTTATTATATTATCTGTTTACGCTTAAATTTAATATATTTACATTTATTAATATCATTTCATTAGATTTAAAATATTTCTTCGTTGTAAATCGGATGATTTCACGTTGTTAATTTATATATATAATATTTAGTGGATTAAATGTGAAGGTATTTAAGCTTCACACTCTTAGTTCAAAATGCTTGAGTCTGGCTTATTTAAATAAAATTGAGGCATAGATTAAGATGGGTCCCATCTTTTCCTAATAGTTCTGTCTTGTGTTTTAGAATTTAGAGTTCCATGTGATGTCATTATTCCATCTGATTGGTGGTGACGTAAGCATGTTTAAAGCGTATCTGTTTGAAGGTGTTTAGCTTTCACGTTATTATATTATAACATTTATTCTTAAAATTAGTTTTTTTAAAAGGCGCTTCAATACTTTAACTCCAGTAAGTTGTAAATATTATAAATATTTATTAAATAAGTTTTTTTTTAAAAAAAAAAAAAAATCTTTAAAAAAAGAACAGCATTCCATTATATTATTTATTTACAAAGGTCAAGTAAGGTCTAAGTTTTAATTTTGTAAAAAGATTTATAAAGGTCGATTACTAAACAGAAAAAGTAACAAAAATATTTTTGCCTCAAGCACAAAATTTACATAGAAAATATAATACAGAATTACAAAAAAATAGTTGTTCTAAGAATTCAAAACATTTTATACATGGATAAAAATCATTTATTAAATTCAGTAATATAAAAATATCAAGTCTGTCAAGCATTACTGGCCTAGCGGTTAGCATAGCTGCCTTCCAAGCAACCGGCACAGGTTCGCTTCCCCGTCAACGCTTTGACATATATTTTAAAAAAAAAAAATCAAATCAATTTCATCATATTAATAATGTGAGCTGTATATGAATTGCAAATAATATATGTATATAGCTAATTAATTAATATAAATAAAAGAACAAAACAATCATTTGGAGAATGATGTAAATATTGATAAAAGTTGAATCTTTTAATAATTAATTCCTAAATATGTAAGTTCAGTTAGTTATTATAGTTAATATAAAGAATTTGAACTTAGACTTTCGAGCACCCACCAACTATCCACACTATCTCATATAACTGATACACATGACCACACACATGTAGAAAAGATAAATAATCACCAATATACGTATTTCATGCTAAACCAGCACTCATCAGGTAGTCCAGATTACCATCTCCCACATATATATATAATCAGTGCTCAGTTTATATTAAGATAGCCAATCCTCATACTTTAATGGACAGGCTTCAATCCACTCCAATCTCCAACTTTTCAGCCATCCATATCATTGAAAATCTGATGAAGGAAAGCCAAATCCCATGCTGATGCCCTGAATTTACTCTGACTCCTCATGTATAGGACCTTATCCATTTAAATACATAGCATCTCACAACAGTATACATTTTTATATTTTTAGCTCTATGATCCACAAAACAAGCAACTGCTTGGGTTGGCACAATATAAAGTACAACATATTTGCTTCAAATTAAAAATTAAAAATTGTCCATTCTAAAAAATGTTATATATAAATACACCCAATGGAGTACAATGATAGCTTATAGGATGAAAATAGAGTGCTACATAATTTTTCTACACTCATTTAAGAATCGAGCAACAAATGTGGATGTGTGCAAAAAATACTAAAACAGAAGACATATTTTTTGCAAAAGGTTTTAGTTATGAATTTAATTTATTTATCTGCTTAATTAGTAGTGATTGTATAAATACTTCTTCCTTCTTCTTCTTCAGTAATTTTGCTTATTCATATACAACTATATATCTTATTAAATAATCACCATTTTCTTACTTTAAGCAAATAATGTTTATTATTATAATAAAATAAAATGGTGGAAAGGGAAAGGTAAAGAAATAGATTGAGATCTGAAGAAGACTGTGAGGAAGTCGAAACTTTTATTATAATAATAAATATTATTTGCTTAAAGGTGTAAGAAGATGGTGATTATTTAATAAGATATATAGTAGTGATTGTATACATACTTAATTTTTTTTTTTACTTATTATGCTGCATATGTATAATAATTTGGGCCAGAAGTCTGAAAAATCTCATTGTTGTGAAAAAAATCTCCAAATAAAAAGACTGCAAAACTGTCAATGAACAAAAATATTACAAGGAATATCATTGTTTGACATTATCATATGTATATAAGATGTTTTATAACCTTTCTGGAAAGCTGAGAAATTAACCTGACTGCTGTGAGAAAAAAAATTTCTAAGTGAAAAAGTAGATTTTTTTTTTCACCATAAATTTGTTTTTATTTTTAGATCATTTTAATTTTGACTATGAGAACAGAAAACAGATTTAAAATACAGCATTCTGAAAAGAATAAATTTGAAGTATTACTATTACTGTGAATTTTTATTGTGGTAAGTTTAATGTTTTTATTTGATGCTTGCAATTAAATGTGTATGTATTTTTACAACTATATTTTTATGTTTAAATAAGCTATAACACAGGCAATGGTGACGCTAATTACAAATCATAGTATTAATTGGCTGAATGCTTTTGAGAAGTTTTTATCATCTCATAATCATAGCAAATGGGTTGTGTGAGCATGGTGGAATATGTATATGAAAATATTTAAATATATGCAAAGTGGATTAGAAAGTTCATTTTTTGGAGAGGGAAAAGTATGCTTCCTTTCGGTTTATAGTATAGGTGTTGTTAGCTATAAGTCATGCTTCTTTGATTTTACAGTTAGAGTCATGGTGTTTTATGATGAAAGCTGAAGATGATTCAAATGTATGGTTGGTGGACTAAATGCAATTGCATTCAGGTTTATTAAGATCTCTTTTGTATAAATAACAATACTGAGGGACACAAGTGGAGACAAATGTATGGGAATTGTCATCGTATATGGCACTGCAACTAATTTAGGAGCATAGGATCTTCCATATTGTGTGAAGAGTGTGATCAGAGGGTAGGCAGTCTTATGAATTATTAATTAATCTATTAGTTGAAGGAGGGGGTACAAAAACTTAGCTTAAAAGAAGGAGAGAATGGTTTTAACAAATTTTTTAATAAGGGAATGGATGAGAAGCCATGATCTGACATCTTTGGGAGAGTTGGCATTTAACTTCTGGTAAATTGCTGTACTTGATTCCAACATTAGTGAGGTATTTTAAATATTGTTCAATGTTAGTTTTCAAGTTATTTCAAATTTATATAACTGATAATTACAAAAAAAATGATGAAAGACCATTTAGGGTGTGTGAAGCCTCTGACTTCCAAAGGTTTAATACACATAGAACAGTTGAGTTGACTTGCATCTCATTGTACATGGATGTCCAAATATTTAAGTTCATTGTAATATAGGGAATGCATCAATAGCTCAAACAATATTACATATTTGTAAATACAAGCTCATAAAAGCAATATCATGCCATATATGACTTGCTTTATTGATTATTAAGTTCATTGTACAAGTCATCCCAAGCAGTAATGAATGATAGAGAGGATTGCACCTGGAGATCTGATTGAATATTTATAATGAATGTTTCAGGTCTGGCAACAGAGACAACATCAATAAAATGGGTATAAATAAGATTGGGGGTGGTACTGAAGTATTTAGGAAGGAGTTTATCTTGGAAGTGATTTCACTATATGCTGGATAAGATTCTGCTGAGAGATAATCCCATGGACCAATAATCTCTCACATAAAAATATTGTCCATTGAATGTGGTGATAATATTGTCATATCAAGCCAGGTAAGAAACTCAGAGTTAAAGGTGATGCATGTTTGCAGGTAATTGCTTTTTCAAGTTCAGCTTTGACAATATTAATAATTGAGCTGTATAATTCAGTAATGTCTAAAGAGTCAATTTTGTATTCTTGCTTTAACTTACAGTGTTTAATGTGAGTAATGAAGTTGATAGAAGACTTGATGGTAAAAGGTCCATATCTGATTTGATCCGTTAGTTATTAACTGACGATTATTGCAGTGTTGAAATAATGCATGCCTCCAAACTTCAATATAAGCCTGTGTGGAGAATTAGATTTGTGTACCTTAATGTTAACAAACATTCTGGGAAGATAGAAGAGGAGGAATATATTCTATAGTATTCAGCTTTGGTAAAAACTTTGTTACAGTGTTCATGGAGCAAGCAAGAAATGAATTTGTCTTTATTGAGTTTGTTATTAAAGTTGGGGAGAGTGTTGAATTTTAATTTATTTATTTGTAGATTCATTTTCTCATTATACTCTTTTTTTGTTAGTATTAATCGATTCCCTTTGTCTTTTTAAGGCAAGTTATAGAGTTATCTGAAAGGAATTGCTTGGTGTTATTAATTTTCAACTTCCAATCATGATTAGACGGATCGTTTGGTTTATGATGGATAACCCTTGATGAGCTGAGTGGTTAGTTTATTTTTATTAGGATTGTATAATAGGGCAACCTCAACATCATATATCAATTCCATTATGAGTGGTTGCATTTGGATGCCAACAAATCTCAGTCCTTGTTCAAGCGTAATTCTTCTATCAGGGGGAAGGTCTTGTTGGTAAGATTGATGTATAAAGTTTTTTCCATCAAGGAAATGACAACTTCCTGTTTTTCAGCAAGAAAGATGAGTTTGTGGAAGAATTTAAGGTGTAGATTTGCTGATAAGTTATTGCATTTAGTAGTAATATATTATGGGATAGATGTGTTTGCAAAGATCCAATCAAAACACTTTTTCTCTTTTTTAAGTGTGTTTCAGCATCCCTTAATCATTAACTTGACTAAATATGATTGTAAATGTATAGCAATTTTTTGATAGTTGTAGACTACCAGATTTATTTTGGTTCTGCATCAGTTAAAAAAAATATGAAATTGTGAACATGCTTATAGGAATTCAAGGCATTAGAGGGTATAGGTTGAAAGGCCAAGACATAATAAAGGTTTATAATGGAGATTCTTGTCCATAATAATATAAGAGTAAAAGAAATGTAGTTTTTTTTATTATGTATCACATTTTGCCTGCTTAAATTATTGTTTTTAATAATAACTTTGGACAAGATTAGAGACCCAGAATAGATTACATCTATATATACATGTAGTTCAGTGTAAAATACAATGGTCAGATAATATGCGTCTGTTGTTTATCATGTAGGTGATATTAATGATAAACCATGCCCCTTTTTAATTTTCTTTTTCTTTTGTTGCACTTGGCACAAACTATTTTAATGCTATATAGATCAAAACCATGGCCACAATTCGTTTGTACGCTCAAGCAACAATGACTTTATATTGGGATTTTTTTTTGCATGAGAATACATATATTGATGTTGTGCTAGCCTAGTGGTGCTATTAGATTATGATTTCCATAATAGACTGCATTGCAATTATTTTCATTGCAGCTAATTTTGTAAACAATCTGTAGAGCTTGGTCTGGAGGCAACCTATCCTTTGTATTATTTAAAAATCTATTCAGAGTTGGAGGAATTCTAAAACTGACATTAAATGCATCAGCACATATGTGTTTTACTGTTGTGATGAACCAGGCATGAACAGAAAACTTATCTACTTAGTAGCACTGTTATTAATGTAGAATAAAAATTTCTAAGCACACTAAAATAAAATGGTATGCTTATATTCCACATTTACCAAATCTTTAATGTATATTTTAATATTGTTCTCTCTATCAACTTCATATTTAGATAACATTTGATTTCTATAGAGAAAACATTTAAATCCAGCCAGCTTTTGTGAAATAGGAGTGCACGATTGAGAATGTATAACTCTGCAAATGTTGAAAGGTTTTATCATTTTGTAGTCTACCTGGATCAAAAGAACAATATTGAAATATACATTAAACATTTAGTCAATGCAGGATATAAGCGTAACATTTTATTTATAGGTTTTAAATTCATTGAAATTCTTATTGAAGATGTATATGAGCTAAATTCTACATAATAGAAGATAGCAAAAAAATTGTTTGCTTGGTGCTACAAAGAAGTTTAACCATCCTTCGTTTTAGGGTTTACTGATAAAGATATATTCATTACTTAACTATACTGCCCTGTGTAAATATTATTTGAAGTTAATGAAGTTGATGACAATAATCAAATGGTTTATTGCTTGGAGTTCTCCAGAATTGACTATTCCATTCTGCACCAAACCACAAAGGAACTTTTTACAGTTACAAATCAAATACAAGAAAGTTTATGATTTTCCAAAGAATATTTTGTAGCAGAATAAGCTTGCGAAAGCATTTTACGATATAAAATTCTAATTTATTACTACTGCTGATGCTACTATTGCTATTACAATTACTACTTTTTGTGCTACTTCTACTGCTGCTACTTCTACTACTTCTGCTATTGCTACTACTACCACTATTATTTTATTACTATTATTATTTTCAAAGAATTTTATTAACAAGTATTTAAGGTTACATCAATTTTCATTGTTACAGTGAGCATAAATATTTTTTTTATATCCACATCAAAAGGGAAGAAGAATCTATTTTATTAAAGTTCTTGTATTAATTATGTAGTTTTAGTTTGTGAGAGCATAAGTCAAAGGTTCCAAATCTAATGAGTCAATAGTAACACTAAAGGTTACATGATTAACTCCAAATCTAATGAGTTAATAGTAACATGAATAGTGTTCTTATAGTGATGATAATGAGAATAAAAAATTTTGTTATTGCAAATGAGATTTGATCACATGGTATTGGATGCAGATTTAAGTAGGACCATATGGCTTTATATGTGGATTGATGGGATAGTTTCTTGTTTTTTTTCTTTAATGACTTCAAGTTTACTCCAGAAGATATACTTCTGATATTATTGTTGTATTATAAGATGCACCTAGTAGTACACAATAGTGCAAAAATAACTAAAATGCCAGCTTGAGTATTGATATACAATAAACCCTTGGCTGAAGCTTTATAAAAATGTGTCAATCTTAAATTTTGGAATTTTTAAATAATGAAAGAATTGACTAGTGAATATTGTCAAAGCAAATACATTCAAAGAAAATATGATGCTAGTTTTCAGTGTCTTTATAGCAAAGGTTGAAATGTTCATCCATAATCTTGCAATTTATTTATACTTGTATAAAAGTAGATAATGATTTTAGATTAATTTTAATAGGAAAATCAAAATATTTAGGTTCAAGAGACCAATATTTAAATTCATTTATAATGTGTTTCTTTGAAATTTTAATAAACTTTTCCCAGAAAATATAATTCAAAATAAATGCACACAAAATGTATATAGAGAAAAACTTTATTTAATTCCAACA
Source organism: Epiperipatus broadwayi (assembly GCA_028023455.1). Taxonomy (NCBI): domain Eukaryota; kingdom Metazoa; phylum Onychophora; class Udeonychophora; order Euonychophora; family Peripatidae; genus Epiperipatus; species Epiperipatus broadwayi. Next base: position 506,594 of record JAQFVV010000169.1, read on the forward strand.
ACAATAGTTAGTTGTCAGAGGAGTTTGTGACATTTATCAACTATTGCTATGAGCATGACTACCAGGTAGGCCGAAAGCATGCTAAGCATACCATGCTTTCTCTATATACATTTTGTGTGTATTTATTTTAAATTATAAGTTGTTTGTTATATAGGCATTCATGGTACTTTTAGTAGATTCAAAAAGATCACTATGAGTCCATTCATAGATCTCCCGATATTTAAATTATGTAGAGAGAGTGGGAATTCAGGCTTGGAAATGTATTGGTGAGGGGGAAATGAATTTTTCCCAGAAATTAAAAGCAGGCAGGGGGATATCTGTAGGGTTGATTATATTGGAAATGGAGATAATTAGGTTGATGGTCTTTTGAGTTTTGTATGTGTTATACAATAGAGACAAGCCATTTTGAATAGGAGGTTTTTGAAGGTAAGTAAATTGACATCAATAAGCTTACCCCAAACAATGTTGCTAAGAAATGAGTAGGTAACATGGTTATCATTTTTTGTAAAGATGGTAATGGAAGATAAGGTTATGACTCTGGTCATGATAAGTAAATTAAAAAGTGATATTTTAGAGTAAATAGGGGGTAACAAGATATTTAAGTTTCTCAGTTTTGTTTATAGGTACTTTTGATATCTGGCTCATATAGGTGAGTAGTTAAGATGAAAAAGAAAACCAAAGAAAGGCCTTGGATCTTGGAAATACAGCTTTTAAATTTTATCTGTATATACAGACCAAGCAAATGACTTGCCAATGTTAGATTCAGTCTCATATTTGACGAATTTTGAAAGAAATTTCAAGAAGAGTTGTGATTGGTTTAAAGAAAGATAGATACACATATAAAACCTATGTAAGCAATAACTGAAATGTTAATATTGATATGATGCATGTCTTTGATAGAAGAGCCTGGGAGGAAAATCTTGTGGTGTTGAGCAATAAAAGGTGAAGCTAAAAAAAAAATTTCCATTTAGTGTAATGCAAATTTTATAAGTTTGTTATTATGTACAGGACTGAGGTAGGTATTTTTATACTGGTAAATCTTCTAATAAAGTGATCTACAAGTAATATATCAAAAGCAGATTTAATGCCCAGCTGGACTACTAATGGATTATATTTTTCCCCATCTTAACAATATCAATTACAGTTAAAATTAAGAATGCAATCTTGTTTGTGGCGGCACCTTTCTTTTTATTTGTAAATTGAGCTTTGAATAGTAAGGATAGCAAGAATGGCTCAATCCCATCTTTAAGAATTGATTCTAACAATATGATTGCTAATGATAGTACTGACGTGGGTCTAAAGTTACTGGTCACAGAGATATTTTCATGTTTTTTGAGAAAAGGCACACAAGATATTGGATAAATAGTCTGTATTTTATACATTTGTTTTCATAAACAATTGACCATATCAGTTATCTTACTGTGAAATGAATTAGATGGGATTGTGCAAAAAGAAAGACCCCTATATGTGTCTGATGGCATAAATCCAGAATGGAGGCTGTTTTTGCTTTGAGTTCATTTATTGTAATGATGTTTGTATTTTTTGAAATATCAAGAAAATTTGGTGAAGGATTAAATATTTGTTTGCTTTGAAGCAAGTTTTTGTATTGGTTGATCTGGGAACAGAACATGTTAGTCCATGTAAACTGTACTTCTAGTACTGTAATCATATGGGAGTGGCCAAGAACTCAGTAAATGCAACCCTTTGACCATGTATGAAATTTTCTGATATAAATTATTTTTTTTTGCTGCTAATATATTGCTGAAAGTTTCAAATGCAGATTTATATAGATGTTTTAATATTTATATTCTTGTTCTTTCTTCATAGATAGAAGTAGATTGTATAATATTTTTGATCTGCCAGGTTTAGTAACCTGGATGGAGATGGGGTGACCCTGGAGATGTAAGGAAAGACCAAGTTTGTATTGAATTAAACACCATTTTATTGAGTTTGAAGAGTCCAACATAAATTATAGAAAAAAGAAATTCAAAGATATAGATAGTAGTATTGGATGTTCTTGACACTGTTGTAATTTATTTTTTGTGAGAGATCAAGGTGAAGAATGATTATTAATACTAAATAATAAGAAATAGATTTTTTAAAAGATAGATTGATTTCATGATGTATCACCAAGAAGTAGAAACATAGATCTAATAGTGACTTATGTCTACCATTATTGAATGAGATTGAGTTATAAGGAAGGAAGCATTCACCACCCTTTAGAAGGAAAAGACAGTATATAAAACCATTTTGAAATGAATATGGCATAGCTCATATTAAAGTCTCCCAAAAATACGCATGGATGAGATGAGGAAACAAAAAAAGGGTGTAGGATCAGTATTAGTTTATTGATTATTTGTGAGTTAGTTATGATAAAGGCAATAACTATTTTTAAAACTATGGCAAGGCATTGCATTGTGATATTTAGAATATTAGAATCTAAATAAATTTAACTGCTTTAAAAGGTATGTATTAGGTACAAAGAGATCAGGACCAGTCAAAGATAAATTTGGTAACTGAAAATTTGGAAAAGATTGAGAAGCTCCGTTAAGAAAGTGGTTGATTGGGCCTGTCTTTGATGCATTGTGTTAAATTACACAATTGGGATTGGTCTACGGTTAATCCATTTTGACAGCTGAAAGATTTTAGTGGGATAGTTTAGATCCCCAGAATTAAATTAAATCTAAAAAGCATAAAGAGTAATCTAAATTGAGTATTTACCAAACCAAGGTAATCTTTTACTAATTTTTTAGATCTAGATTTCACTTTGAGTTATTATAGCTAATAAATCATCAGATCATGACATTTAGCTGTTTCATCTAGGTTGCAGTGTATGCTAGGTATGACCATTCTTAAATGGCAGCTTGGTCATCTTCAGATAAGAGACGATTAGATTCTTATGTGCTATTGAGCATGGTTAGGTATGACCATTCTTAAATGGCAGCTTGGTCATCTTCAGATAAGAGACGATTAGATTCTTATGTGCTATTGAGCATGGTTTTAATCTTATTCAAATTGGCAGTTATAAAAAATCTTTGTCTTCAGTTGTAACTTTCATCCCCATTTCTATTGTAATTTATGGACTAGCTTTCAAATGTCTGCTGAAAGAGCTTGATTAAATTGTCCAAAATGTCTGCAGAGATTTTATTAATGGGAATGTTATAACAGGTAGAAAAAGTTATACTATCTGTTAATGTTTGATTGATTTCGGATGTCATGTCTATATACTTTTGCTTTAAAGCATTGGTATGAGGTAGTTGCAATCATGCCACATTACTTATGTATTAGGCTTGGGTTTATTCACAATATATTTTTATGCTTTCAATCAAAATATAGTGTTTTCAAATATGAATTTAACAGCAGCATGTCCTCCTGGTATGATATTTTACTTAGTATACTATTTGGATCAATTCCTTTAAAAAGTTTATTTTGAATTCAAAATTGTTGCCATGCACTGGTACATGTGTATCCTTTAGGAATGCAGGCAGGAATTCTATTATGACTATGAAATGTTCTATTAATATTTGAAAGTAATTTATATTGCAGTTTAAGTACATATTTTTTAAAAACACCAGTCTATTTTGATACATTTTGTAGTGTTTTGTAAAATGGCAGACATTTTGTGCACTCCAGAAAAAACTAGAATTTATTCGTAAGGCTGTTTTAGATTGCACTCTGATAGCTGAGGAATTTAATTAGTGCATTGACATAATGGCGATCGACAATTCCTGGAGATATTTGCTAATTACAAATGTTTCTAGATAAGAGACATTACCTTATTGGTCAGTGCATTGATTGATCGTTGCAGTTGTCAGAGAGTGATAAGAAGACTGGGTAACATTGAGCAGTGTAATACAGAGGGTAGTAGAAAGCAGTCACGCAGTAGCAAGTTGCAGACCATGCATTTGGAGAGCATCCGCTTGCAGACCATTCATTGGAGAGCAGTCGGTGCAGACCATTCGTTGGAGAGCATCCGTGGCTGAGCTTCGTTGCAGACCAATTCATTGGAGAGCTTCGTTGCAGACCAATTCATTTGGAGAGCTTCGTGGCAGACCAATTCGTTGGAGAGCTTCGTTGGAAAAGAACAGCATGGGAATTGTATAACGTTATTTGCTGACCGCACAGTATGACTTGCAGTTATAACCTTGGCACAGTCTTAAGTGTGGATCTTACACATTTTAAATCAATACATATTTGATGTTTTAATTGTTTTTTAGAATCTGTTTTTTGGCTCTTCATCATAAAATTCGAGTGCTACATATATGAGGTTGGGGTTTTCAGCCATCCTACAGACAGCATTTCAAATATTGTGATTGGTTAAAGCTTCATATAACAAATTCTTTAGAAAATTAGAATACAGAACAAGGGATATCAGTAGCTGCAAGTACATTGTTTGAAAAGAAGCCTTTAGTCAAAAAGATCTTTTGGAATTATGTTGTTAAATTTTTCTATAGTATAACTTGGGCTTTTATTTGTCACACATAAGTAAGTCATCGTTTTTTGTAATTGTAATATATGCATTTTAAATTAAACGTACATACGAAAGTGTCTTATTCTAAAATATTATTTTATTGCTAAATCTTTAAATTTTGCTACTAATATTTTAATCATAGACGTTAGCTTGAAATGCAATCAATTGTAACAAACTAATTAAACAGATAACGAAGGAATTTAAATAGCAAAACCCAATTTAATTAAATCCCACCTTAATTTATAAGAGTTACTCCAGAAAACAAAAGAAAGCAAACAGATAAAAGGGGGCCATTTTGAAAAGAACAACGACGCAGAGTAAGGCAGTTATTAGCAGCCATATTTGGAGTACAACGGCAGTAGACGTCTAGTAGTTTTGAGTAGAGATATCTCGCGTTAGTGCCTGTGGTAAATGACCAGTGCCCAGTGGAAATGTAGTCCATGGGTGTAGCTGGAAGAGCCCACAGAAATGGGGAGACTGCAGCAGAGAAGAGCATTAGTTGCAGAGAAGAGCATTAGTTGCAGAGTAGAGCATTAGTTGAAGAGCAGGGCATTCGTTGCAGAGAAGAGCATTCGTTGCAGAGAAGAGCATTCGTTGCAGAGTAGAGCATTTGTTGCAGAGCAGAGCATCCGTTGCAAGAAAACAGCGTGGGAATTGCGAACTACCCTCATTGAGAAAGAAGAGAAGTTAGGCGTAGAAACTATACGTTCAGAATTATAGTGCGAGTATTCGTTATCGTGTGTACATAGTGTACTTTTCTAACACAGCTCGGCGGTAATCAGAACTTTGTATAAACTGTAAATTAGTGAACATCGAGCTGTTTTGACAATTAAACTAACTAGTTCGCAAATTAACTTTTGTGTGCAGTAATTGAAGAATCAATATACAGCAGTAATGCTTGAGGTTTGCATTAGGATTTGATTACATTGCCAACCACATGTTTATTTTTTTAGATACTTTTAACTAATTATTTCACTGTTTAACATCTTTAGTATATATTAGACCAGATTGATCACACATATCATCCATAGGAGCTAACATATTAATATAATTGGGAATCTGTATTACTCCTTTTATAGCTATTAAACTCAGAGAAATAGTTATATAATGCTTAAAATTATTTTTTTATTCTCTATTAAGTTATTGGATAGATTAAAAATATGCCGTTCTTTGATTAAAATAAAGAAATATAAATTATGTTTCTCACTAAGTTGCACAAGTTTCAAAGTGTTTCACCTTCTGGTGGTAACTAAATGAATATTTATAATTTGTGATTACAAAATAATTGCATAGTTTGTTGCTTGGAAGATTAAATAATCTTCAAGCACCAAAATAATAGATTACAATACAATAGTTTCATTCAGTTGACCAAACGGTGACTTTTTTAAAAAAGAATTAATCCAGGGACCTTTAGGTCTTAAATACGACATAATACTGATGATTGACAACTTATAAAATTTCATAACCTTCTCTGATCCAGAATTTCATAACTGTTGATTTTTTAATAGAATTTTTAGATTAGGGAGAAATTTTAGAAATTGAATGATTATTTTCATTAGATATTTTTGATAAGTATATATACAACACATAACGAATCCGCATTCCTTCAAATAAATAAACAAAAATGGCTTTATGTGATATTTATTCATAGCAATCGAATTCTCAATCAGCATAGTTTATATCTCTAAAATTCTTTCCAAGAGAGTAATAGTAAAAGGCAGACTTCTAATCACATTGCTCATTTTTTAGAATAAAAGGTCATTAATAGAACGTAGCTTTATCTGGATGATTAAGATTCTTTGATAAAAATGCAAAATGATAAAAATGTTTTTCAAATATTATCGTTACTATTTTAATTTTAAATTTGACTTTTATTAGGTCTTAAATTAGTTATAAGTTTAACATATTGGATAGTTCGAAAAAAAAATTAGTTAATAATCTACTTAGATAGTACAAGATTTATGTGGTTTGTAATTTAATCATATTAAATAGTCAAACAGAAAGAAAAAACCATATAAATGTTCTTAGTAATTACAAACGTAATATCAATAAATCATTTCCAAATGCATGCCCATACCATGTGTGTCCATTCATATTTTAGTTATACATCAATCACTAACCTAAATTTCACAAAGGAGGCTTCATGTGGTAAAATAAATATTGGGGGGGGGGGGAGGAGAAGCTAGCATCATATCTCTGTTTTTGATTTTAGATATCTAATTGTAAAACAGGGACTACAATTTCTTAGATGTAGGGTTAAAACAAAAATGACATCCCAGTACCCAAAGGGTGAATATGATGAAAATTGTGATTAATGGAGTGGGAAAGGACAAGCTTTATGCTAACTATGAAAGTAGTGATTGATGAAAATTTGATTTACTGATACAATAATTTTTCTATATACAAGAAGGGCTGAGCATTGGAATAAACAATGATGTTTTCTTCTGGTTTATGAGGACAAATAAGGTCAATGTTAGCATATAGCATTCTTTAAGACAAATAGTGATTCATTGGTAGAATTTCTAGATTGATTTCAATAAGGAAATCAAGATATTTTGGTTCTAGATGCCAGAATTTGAATTTTGAAATGATTTGTTTATTAACAAGGCAAAACTCTCCACACAGTAGTGCCACCCTGTGCCAACAAGAGTAATCGATGAAATGCCAGAAGGCTTGTGCATAAAATCCCTATCTAATGCGGCTTGTGGCCTTCATTAATGAGGAGCTTTGGATCTGAGACCACTGCACCTAGATCTTAGATCTAGGTGCAGTACTCTCAGATCCAAATGTTGGCACAGGATGGCACTACTGTATGGAGAGTTTTGCCTTGTTTATAAACAATTATGTGCTAGTATAAGAGATGGTGATCATGTGATGCTTAATGATTTGTTTATTATTGAGATTAAGCAGAGACTGTGATGTGACATTATGAGTCATGTTATAAGCCTCCCAATATATTATTTTCCTTGAAAAAGAATGCTGATTTAGATCAAAATAATCAGCCACACATTTAATAAAGGATGATTTTACAAATTATTTTTTTTTATTAAAACAAATTCAGTCTACAAATATCTAAATCTATAATATACTTATCAGAAACAGCTTGAGATGTTAATTTCAATTAAAATATTTTATTAAGTTCTTTGCACACACATATATAAAACTGTAATAAATTTTATTTAATTTGAGACTGTCTTACGATATAATAGTAACTTATCTGTCTGCCATTTTCAAAAGTTAATTCCAATCAAGCTTAAGATTTTTCCTCCCATTCCATATTGATTGACAAGTGGGTACGTAGCCACTCTTATAGAAATATGAAACAAGGATGGAAAGCCATTGAAGACCTGATGAGTCTTGGGAATATATCTACTGTTTTAGTGTTACCCTATGAAGATCTGTTAAAGAGCCATTATTCTGAGGTGGTGATAAAAGGAAATATTATGACTGACTTTTATGTGGTCAAATACAAAAATAATTTCAGTTGTATTTGTGAATTAAAATTAAACTATTTTTTTAAAAAAAAAAAAAAAAGAATAACTGGATATAAGTTTACTTATTTATTAGCAGAAATTAGTTTGTACATATGATCAAATACTGAATAGCATAATTAAAGATTATATAATAATGTAATACAGGGAGTTGTACCAGTAGCTTAAACAAGCTCTTAATTGATAAGTGCAGTAAGAGAAAATATTTAAAATATCCAAAATACTCTTATCCCCAAACCAATTGGTTTTGAGCTTATGGCTCACCTCAGTGAGGAGCTAGAATATTCAGACCCTGGATCTAAAAGATCAACTCAAAACCCAGCACTTACTTCATATATAATATTTAAGTAGAAACTCTGAAGTTTTCGGACACGAAAATGTCTTTTACTCCAGCTATCTAACTTAAATAGCTAATTAAAGGTTAGATGATTTGAGTTGAAGAAAATTCATAGTCTGTGAATTGATGCTGATATAATAGACTCAAAATAAAGACATCATAAATAACATCATTTGAGCTAAATGTAAACTCTTTAAGAAAATTATGAATTTATAATATACTCACAATGATTTTTACTATTAAGAAATTCCATAAAAAGAAAAAGCAAATGAATTTAAAGCTAGAGTGCAAGGATGCAATGGAATGTTGGTACTGGTTACTAAAATTTAAAAATGGTTTCGTAGTGATTTTTAAAAAGTGAAATATTAATTGATTTATTAATTATTACTAAATTTCATTCATCATATAAATAGACACACTTTTCTAACTTTAGATTATAAGTAAATGAAAACAAATAAGAAAATTCTAAAAGTGAGTTTTCCAATGACTATACAAAAGAAATAGAGGATCTTAATATATGCATATATAACTTAAGTTAGTTCTTTAGATGAGTAGGCATTAGATATGGATTTTATGCACAAGCCTTTTGACATCCATTGATTTGGGTGGCGCTACTGTATGGAGAGTTTTGCCTTGTTTCTAGCCTTGTTCATAAATTATTGAAAAGATTAACTAATCCAATCCTTTGTGTCATCAAATCATTTTGGACTTTCCTTCATTACCTGGGAAAACTAATCTTCATAGTTTAAGAACTTAGCAATAGATGCATCAAGTACACAATTTTTGTCATACAATTTATATTATTATTTGTTCTAATTCCTGACTTTGATCAGTAAAGGTTTATTTTATCCATTCTTTCAGATCAGATAGTTGTTGTTGTTATTATTATTATCATCATCATCATTATTATTATTAAAACAGGCAAAACTTTCTATATGTATTACCACTCAGTACAAGCCAGAGTAATCAATGGATGCCAGAAGGCTTGTGCATAAAATCCCATCTAGTGCCTACTCATCCAATATCTCCAGACTAGTTTCTGGTTTGTGGCCTTTGTCAGTGAGGAGCCTTGGATCTGAGAGTGAGACTAGTTTCTAGCTTGTGGCTTTTGTCAGTGAGGAGCCTTCGATCTTAGAGCACTCTCAGATCCATGGCTCCTCACTGATGAAGGCCACAAACCAGAAACTAATCTGGGGACATTGGATGAGTAGGCACTAGATGGGGATTTTGTGCACAAACTTTCTGGCATCTATTGATTACTCTGGCTTGCACTGAAGTGGCAATACATATAGAGAGTTTTGCCTGTTTTAATAACAGTTATGACCAAGCATAAGAAATGGTGATCATGTGATATCTATTGACCTCCTCCTGCTGCTGCTACTGCTACTGCTGCTGCTTCTACTGCTACTGCTACTGCTACTACTACTACTACTACTACTACTACTATTATTATTATTATTATTAGCAGCAGCAGCAGCTTTCAAAGGACTTTATTAAACAAATTATAAAAGGTTACATCACTTCTTTTTTATACATAGTATTAGATTAAAATTACAAATAATAATGTTTTATAAAGAGTCAAAGGCTCGCAATTTCTCTGAGCTGTTTTTAAATTGTGGTATTGCAGTGGTGACAACTGACATTCTTTGGTTTTTGTTTCTCGTTTTGGATTTCTTAATCTTGAGTGATTTCATCATTAAAGGCTTGAAGGTATCTGTAATTGAGACCAGATGTCATTGAAAGTTTTTTGATTTGTTAATCTTTTGTCTCTTTGATATATTTTACTAAGTTCATTTTCGAATGTGTTTGGGTGCTTCTTGGGTTATTGTTGTATAAGAATTTACATCTTGTGCACCATATGGCATATATAATTAATATGCTGATCCTGATGTCAGCAAAGACTCCTTTTATGAATGATTCAAATAGGCTCTTAATTTTTATTTGAAGAATATATATTATTGATCAAATTTTATTAAGTCCTTGACATGAAAGAAAAAGGTGATCCTGTGTTTCTGAGTCTTCGTGATAAAGGATGGATAGCTGGTCTACATTTTGGCAGTTTCTTTTATATCTTGGGAAATGTGTTGGAAGTGAATTAAGCTTAATTTTTAATAAAAAATCATATTTCAGTTCAAGTATCCAGAATTTGAATTTATAGCAAAATTGTTTGGTGGTGATGTTAAGCATAGGTTTATCATTGTCTTGTAGAGAGTGTAGAATTGAATGGATTTCCCAATATTTGAATTTGTTTTGTGGTGGTTTGAAAACCAATTTTCTATAGACAGTAATGGAGTGAGTAATGTTTTCAATTTGAATTGGAGATAGTATATCTGTGAGAGTAATTGTTGTAGCTATGGACTTTTTTTTTTCACACTGAGAAATTATGTTAATTGGTTTTTGGATTCTGAATGTTAGAATTGAGTGGATCCTAACCCATTTTGTGAGAATGAATTTTTTGAGATGTCTTGTGGATATTACCCTACAGAAGGTTCCTGCAAAGTGAGTCTATTTGTTTAATGGATATTTTTTTCCTAAAAGATGACATTCAGTTCTTAATATTAGATAATGAAAATAGTCCACAAATAATTAATACTAAAATGCCATCATTACCAATCTTTAGACAAATGCATAAAGATCGTTTTAAAATATAATAAGAAAAACCAATATCATCTCCATAACAAATGAGCCCTAGCTTACGTAATGCAATACAGGCACAAACCCAATTTATTTTACTCCACTTTCATCATTCATTGTAAAGCTACTTTAGACATATTTCCAGACTTGTTTTTGGCATATGACCATTGCCAGTGAAAATTTTGCATCTGAATCTAGTAGATGTGATTTTTGGATCAAGTGCACCTTACATCTACCAGCATCTTTTATTCTTTTACATACTACCAAGTAGAAATCCAAAGCATCTTAAATGTTTTAAATTTGCATAATTTATATAATTCTAACATCATATCAATATTTGTACATACTATAACAATCGGAAGGAAGTGGAGATCGAATCTAACCGCAAAAACAATATCTGCAACTATCAGGGCGCCATCTAGGCATTTGAGCCTAGAAAAATTTATAGAGTAGGCAGATACGCGCTGTTAAGATTCCACTTTATTTAAATATTCCGATCGTTAGCCCAAGTCACTAGCTCAGCGGAGACGCAGAAATAAAAATCTATATCTTAATTTATATCTTAAATATCAATAAATAAAAGCCACTGCCAGAAATTAACACATAAAAATATTTATTTACGCACATATAAAATAACATTTAAATTTTGAGGAATAAGTTTAACATTTTAGATTTTTATATTAACTTTTAATTTTACATTTAACTAAGTTTCAATGAGTTTAATATTTTATTTAGATAGTCAAGTATGAATAGACTACATAGATCTGCATTTGAAAAGAAAATATTCTTCCCTGATTTAACCTTAGGCAACAAATTTCGCAATCAACTGGCGCCAATCCATCTGATACATTCATGTATTCAATGTAGCATGATACGACAACACAAAATACTATACTGTCAGGAATTTCATCTGAACAATAAGTAGAAATAGAGAAGACATTGACTCTCCACCAACAGGAATGTGACATCTGTTGGCAAGTAGAACAATAAACAAAAAACTCCATAGGAATGGACTGCGGTCTTCTGCCGACTTACAAACCCATCCATAGGCAAACAGAGGGTGTGTGGCGTATATCTATAATCCTGCCCATAGCGGATCTCATACTACATCTACTATTACACAAATATATCCAATCCATTGAACCAATTCAACTATGAAATGAATAACCTAAGATTACCCTCCCTTAATATAACTTTACAAACTATATAGCCATTCACGCCCGACTTAAATTTAACATTTAAATACGTTCGCACAAATGCATTTTATAAAATTTGTTTTAAAATGTTGAGTACAGATCAGCTGCACAGATTCCACGGTCAAAAACATTACAAATTAAACACAACCGATCAAAATACAAAGTCATCGATAAACGTCACTTGCATAGGGAATATACAAATCCCATTAGCATTCATCGTAAGATGCTTGCAGTGATATCGTTGACATATATTCTAATCGAATGTGAAAACCACAACATTATCAACCACTAACGAATCTATGCAACGTCTATACCCAACCTAAATTTCATCATTTAAAATTTAAACAATAAACAATTTATACAATAAGAAAGAAAAAAAAATGGAAATGATTTTTATCAATCGGAAAACATATAAAATTAAACATTATTAATTTGATTTAAAAACTTACAAAAGTCAGATAAGAGTCCGTTTTTAACATTTAAGTTGGCTTGTTTATCAATTTATAAAACTTGACGAAAGTTCTTAATTGATTTTAATAATTGTTCATTTCATATAGCTTATGGTAGAAGAGTCCAGGTTCCTGTTTTTTAATTCCCGCGACGCCTCCATTGGAAGATAATGTTCTGGAGATGGCAATAGCTGGTTCAAGGTATCACAGTCTTTTCCTTTTTTTAAATAGAGAGTGTGGTATGTGCGTCCTACCACCTCTCAAATCCACAACGCTGGAACTGTCCGAAAAAACTGTATTTCCCTTTTTATATTAATCCACACGGATTGACTGAACAAAGATGTCACTAATCCAAATTTTTGTTCAGGTCCAGGCTGAGGCTTGGTGCTTCCATTGGTCAAGCTAATTTCTTTTTATTTTCTTATCTATCTTTCATCAGATCATTTTAATTATACAAGAGCCCACGGCTAGCTTGCTTTTCAAACAATTTATAAACAATCATTTCCATTTACAGATTATAAGAATTAATTAATACCTGTTTTTATTTTTAAATCTTGTACCTTTTTTTTTTATATAAAAAAGTACGTTTTATTTGTTTTTTAAAAAAAAAATATTTTTAAAGTTTGGCATCTGTGCGAATGTATATACATTTAACAAACATTTTAATTTTAGCGTTTAGTTTTTTACTTTTATTTGCGAACTTTTAAGTTTTTATTTTAAATTAATGTAACGACATATTTATATATTGTTACAATACATATACTGATGTCCTCATTTTCTATACAATCATACTAAAATGCATAATTACTGAAATGGTATCAACATTTGTATAATTATCGAAGAGAGTTGACTTAAATTCAAACATGTTTTTGAATTTCAGGCTGATAATTTAAAAGTAAAAAAATAATCTCTGGATGGATGCATTAGGTCCTTTTAGACACACCCAATCCCAGTCCAATTTATCTCAGGTGAAAGTTATGGACCAAAAGCTAGTGTGAGAATGTCAATGATAGATAGTGAACATGGATTTAATGAACACTATCATCTAGTATCTATTAATTCCTCAGATTTTCAATAGATTAAAGAAAGGATTATGGCTTTCTTACTCCCGAGTTTATAAGAAGTTTGAGTGCCAGAATTGTATCAGATTAGATCCTGGAACTGCTTTATCCCAAGGTAATCCTTCTGTATTAAGCCATACAGGGCTTATAATAGATGATACCAGTGAAGTAGAAAAATAGAGTTTCATCCTTTAAGTTCTTAAAACATCAATATTTATAATACGTTATTTTCTGTTGAACTTTTTAAAAAAATTTAAGCAAATAAACTATATATAATAAGAGACTAATTATAAATTTTATTAAACGCAAATTATTATATTAAGTAATATTTACTAAGGCTGTAACCTTAGGTATAAGCGTCTGAAAAATTCGAAGGTAGGGACCTGTAAGGTCCCTACCTTCGAATTTTTAAGACGCTTATTCCTAAGGTTACAGCCTTAGTAAATATTACATAATAAGAGACTATATATGTAATATATAGGGTATATGAGCACAGACTTTCACACGACCCACCACTCTCTACACTATCTCATAACACTGATACACTTGAACACATATATGTTGAAAAGATAAATAATCACCAATATACGTATTTCATGCCAAACCATCAATCATCAGTTGGTCCAGATTATCATCTCCACACATATATGCTATAAGTGCTCAGATATATATTAAGATAGCCAATCCTCATACTTTAATGGACAGGCTTCAATCCACTCCACACTCCAACTCTTCAACCGTCCATCCAATTGAAAATCTGATGATGCAATACTGTGTGTTTCAGTTATTACATAATAAGAGACTATAGACTTGCCTAACTCCTTTTGTCATATTGATATAGTCAGAAATTTGTACTCTCAATACAATTTGGTACTTTTTCTTCTATCCTCATCTACATAATTTTTTAAGATAATCAATTCTTTAGGATTATTATGCAATCCATTGAGCACTTAAAAAATAAAAATAAACAGCTTGTTGCTTGGGAATTCATACAAAGTGCGAGCATTAGAAGTGCCGGGTTTGAACCTGATCTATGGACCTTGAGATCAAGGGTCCACTGCTCTACCATGCTCTAAACTATTTGGGGTATCTCAAAAAAACATATTAATCTCGCAATTTAATAAAATTCTAACTCATTTGTATCAATACACCTCGTATTAAATGTATATCTTCAACAATCTATTTTTTAAGGCCTCTTTATATAGGTTTTTTTTAAAAAAAAAAAAAACGAAAATCCGTTTTAGACATTTCAATAAACTTTATTAAATTATGAAATATATCAGGTTATTTTTTTCCCAAAAAAATTAAATTACTTTATAATTTTTTTAAAGGACAATGTTGTGTCGTTTTCTATAGAGTATTGATAAAACACTTTACTTTTGCAAACTTAAAAAAAAAAAATAGTTATAAAAAAAGAAAGAAAACGCAACAAAGCTTCTATAGCAACGTTCAGTTTTTAACTAAGATATGAAGATAAATAACTAAACTTGGGAATAAATATGATACTGAGAATTCTTATTTATAAATTTAAAAAAATCACTCTCCTAAAATGGATAATATATATAAATTTTATTATAAGTTTGAATGTGACGTGAGTAAAGATTCCTCTAATGTAACACTAATGACGTTAAAAATCATGCAGAGACTCATATGTATCTGTCTGTCAATTAAACAAAATGAGATCACTCTGCTTGAAGTCCCAAGATAATATATAAGGAAACAAATTTAGACAGTACATACAAAATGGCAATATTTTGTTCAATTGACAATGAATGTTGAGCGGTCAGGGAAATCTTGGCTCTTGAAACATTTATATATTTCATGCTAAAACTGTGACAAACTTTCCATACAGTAGTGCCAACCAGTGAAAACCATAGTAATCTATGGATGCATGAAGGTTTGTACATCAAATCCTTATCTATTATCTACTCCAATATTTCCAGACAAGATTCTAGATTTTGGCTTTCATCAGTGATGAGGCTTGGATCTGAAAGCACTGCACCTAGATTTTATAAGAACCTAATTCAACTCTCCAGCAACTATCTGTTACCTTTTATGTTAATCATAAAGCTAGGAGTTCAAAATGAAAACAGTTGTTTTCAATCCAATCTCATTCACTTGGATGTCAAATAGATCTGAACCCAGTTCAATATTTGCACATTTGGAGATATTGGATGAGTATGCACTATATAAGGATTTTATGCACAAATCTTCTTGTATCCATTGATTACTATGGATTAGTGCCACTACTCTATGCAGAGTTTGTCACAGTTTAACAGCTTGTGTAACCATATAAAATAGTAATTATATAATGTTTAGCAGTTTAATAATATTGATTATGATTATGGTTATTAAAAAAACCAAAGATATAAAATTATATAAATACTAAACAGGATTCATATCTACATGGCTCTCTAAGAGAATTAGCTTTGACTGAAAACATTATCTGTTTTCATTTTGTACTTGTGGTGTATAACTAAAAACATAAAACATGCCTGTTGGAAAGTTGCATTAAATTCTAAGATCTTGGTGCAGGGTTCTCAGATCCAAGGCTCCTCATTAATGAATGTCACATGCTAGAAACTAGTCCAGCGATATTAAATTAGTAAACATTAGAGTATTTTATGCACAAATCTTCATGTAACCATTGATTATCATGATGTACACTGGATAGCACTATTCTGTGGATAGTTTGTCTCTGTGTTTTTGTTGTAGTTGAGAGAAATGGAAGGAGCAATAGAAAGACTAGGAAGAGGGCTAGAGATACCATTAATAGATGGGAAGGGAGTGTATATATTATCAGATCTTTTATTTGCTGATATGTTCTTGTGCACAGAAAGTAGAGAAGACATGGAAGTTATTCTGAAGACATGCACAAGGATGGGTAAAGAGATGGTGATTAAATTTAGTGAAGTAAAATCAAATATAATGATGATAAATGCTAGGGAAGGAGAAGAGAAAGAATTTTTATTGAGGAATATAAAGTTAAATGTGGTGAATAGGTATAACTATTTGGGAACTGTCTTAAGTAATCAGTGGAATTGCTTGGATGAATGGGAGAAAAAATTGATAAATGAAACAAAAAAAAGGGACTGATAAAGAAATTAATAATGTTTTCATATAATAAATATGACGTAACTTGAATTGTATGCAAGGAAGTGGCAATAACGGGGTTACTTAGTAAAGTACAAAGATAAATAGAAAGACATGAATTAGATGCAGATGTTTTAATGGCAGACAAGGATAAATGGGAAAGTGAAGATTTTATATGAGAGATGCAAAAACAAAATGAAAATGTTTGGTAAATTGCAGTTTATGAATAACAAGAGAATAGACAAAGTAGTATTTAATTAAGTTATGAGCAAAAGACAGGCAACAAGATGGGTGAGAAAGATAGTACAGTATGCAAAAGATTTGGATAAAGTCTTCATGTCAGTATACATATGCAAAAACTGAGATAGTGGCAAGGAACGGGATAGAAGAATTGATGCATTAACAAAAAAATAGGAAGTTGGAGAGATGGAGAACTAATATGGAGAGTAATAAAAAATGTAAATACATATAAAAGAAAACAGAATATTGGGTGCTAATTAATTTATGATAATAGCAAGGAAAGTAGTTTATTGTTTAAAGCTTGAACAAGATTGTTAGCATTAAGTGAATACACACATAAATCGAGAAATGTTGATGATTTATTCTACAAGTTATATAAGGAAGGCATATGAAAATATTAGACATCTGTAATAGAATGTAAATGATTTCAAGCAAAAAGCATATGAATAATGAAGTTGTGGGAGAATAAATATAAACAAAGTGATTATACAGAAAATGGATTTTTGGTTTTTATGCTGGGTTTGGAAAAAGATAATAGGGATTTAGATATAACGGCCATAGACTGAGCTAATGTTACGGAAATGGGATGTATCTGGATAGAGAATAATATGAATAAAACAGGGTAGGGAATGAAAAAGGAAGGTGGGGTGATGTGGCTAACAGATTTCTCTGTGCATAGTGACAGAGATTCCTGAATCTGAGAACAGAGCAGCTGTAGAGCATCAGATCACTGTGGTTGAGAGAATTCTGACTCCAATCAAGGTGGTCAAAATGCATCACATCACATCACCATTTTAATAGCTTATGTAAGCATAGGCAATGGTTAACATGCGTTGTTTAATGGTTTAATATCATTCCTATCCATGGGATAATAGTAGCTACAATTATTAAACAATCAAAGACACCAGTATATATAGATACTGAACTGGGCTCAGATTTTATGACCTTACAAGTGAATGAGCTTGAACTAAAAAACATTTTAGTTAACTAAAATGGTAAAATATGAGTGCTGGAGAGTTGCATTAGATCCTGAGATCTAGGTGGTTCTCTCAAATCCAAGACTCCTCACTGATGAAAACCACAAGCTAGAAACTAGTCTGGGGATATTGGATGAGTAGGCACTAAATAGATATTTTATGCATAAAATTTGCATCCATTGATTACTATTGCTTGCACTAGATGGCATTACTGTATGAAGAGTTTAAGAGGCGGGCAACAAGATGGGTGAGAAAGGGTAATATGGTATGCGGAAGATTTGGATAAAGAATTTATGTCATTATACTTATACAATAGGTGGGGTGATTGTGTTAGGAGAATTGTTAAGTGTTATAATGGCAAGGAATGTGATACAAGAATAGATGTATTAATAAAGAATAGGGAGTTGGAAAGATGGAGAATTAGTATGGACAGTAAAAAGAGTTTATATATATATATATAAGTAAACAGAATATTGGGTGCAAGTTAATTTATGATAATAACAAGGGAAATAATTTACTATTTAAGGCTCAAACAGGATCTTTAGCAACAAAGGAATATACACATAATTGGAAAAATGTGGGTGATTTAGTCTGCAAGTTGGGTAAGGAAGGCATAAGAAAATATGAGGCATCTGTTAATTGAATGTAAATGCCTGAAAGTAATAAGGGTACAAATAATGAAGTTGTGGAACAATAAATATAAAACAAAGTGATTATACAGAAAGTGGGGTATTGGTTTTTATGCTGGGTTTGAGAAATGATATGGGGGATTTAGATATAAAGTCTATGGAGTTGACAAAATTTATGTTGTGGAAATGGGATGGATCAGGATAGAGAAGAATATGGAAAAAACTTAGGCTGGGGAATAAAAAAGGAAGGTAAAGTGGCTAACAGGTTGTTCTGGGCATAGTAGCCGAGAGATTCCTGACTTCGTATAAGAAGTCACAGTGTATAAAAAGTCACAGTGCATCACAGCGCATCACAATGGTGATCATGTGATGTTTAGTATTTTAATATTTCATACTGTACATTTTCTCATAATTATATAATAATTTTGAGTACTTATTTTATTACTTTTGTGTATATATAAATCACTGTTAGTCCTTATATTCTTTATCTACAAAATCAATATGTAATATTTATAAATTATGTTTATAAAGCAATACATTCATAATTATAAAGTTACTTCTTTCAACAGTTAGTTGAATATCTAATGATTCAAGAATTCACATGACATTCAAACATTCTGGTAACAAATTAAGTACATAGTTCCATGCAACTGATCATACTGATGTGTTTTTATTTTTTGTTAGTGCTAGTTTAAAATGTTCCTCTGCTGACCAAAGATTTCTCCTAGTATTTTCCCTAATTTCTTATTTTTCTTTAATCTTGCCAATATGATTATGGTGGATCAAACTAATTCATTATACCATATTCTTCTTGGTCTTACTCTACTTCTTTCTCATGAAGTAGTTACCATTCCATGGCAAATATAGACCACTTCTTATTTTATGCTCTCATTATTGATTCGTCTCATCCATCTCCAGATTCTTCACTCCCAACATGACATCTTTCATTCCTGGACTTCTACTTTTGTTAATGATTGCAGCTTTTTGCTTATATATTTGGCAT
This sequence comes from Epiperipatus broadwayi, assembly GCA_028023455.1. NCBI lineage: Eukaryota > Metazoa > Onychophora > Udeonychophora > Euonychophora > Peripatidae > Epiperipatus > Epiperipatus broadwayi. The sequence goes on from JAQFVV010000169.1 coordinate 526,175, forward strand.
GCTTTTCTCCATGGAATTTTGTTCTCCTCATAGATTATAGTCATGTGTTTTTGTAAATGATCAGCTCTGTTCATTATAAATGAGACATAGAAGGACACAAACATCAAAAAGTTTCCATGTTAGAGTGCATAGAAAATCGCATTTCAAATAACAACCAATGCTCTATACAAGGTGGCAGGAAGAAAGAAAATTAAATTTAACATTCCAATAGGGTAATGGCAAAATCCATTAGATGAAAGCAATAGGGTAGCAGCATTCCATTAGACTAATTATTTCAATAAGGTAGCAGCAATCCATTAGACTAATGTGTCTTTATAATGATTATTATCTGGCGTGTAATTTGGATACAGTCACATTTCTTTCCTTTCTAATTAGTGCTTTGTATATTTATTTCTTTATTTGCTTCATTAAAAATAACTTAATGTTGTAACAGTTTTTTCTGTATTTAAAAGAATCTATTAAGCGTATCAGGCATTATAATTCACAACTCAGTTTATCTTTCAGCAATCTTTTGGCATTTCTTTTAACCTGTAATCGATATATAATTTTAAGTTTATTTTATCTACATGCAATCTTTCTTCATTGCTTTTAAACTTAAATTAATCTATCTAAAATAAAGTTTTCTTTATTTTTCAGCAATTCTTTGTCCATTGGTTTAGAACTTAAATATATTTTACATCTAAGTTTCCTTTTAACTATTAGCAATCTTTTTTATTGCTTATAAAACTTACTATCTCTATCTATTATTAGGTTTCCATTACTATTTTTCTCTGGAATACTAGCATTAGAGCTGATATCCATACGGTTACTAAAACAACATATATATATTACAAAATATAACAAATTCAGAATTTTTCATTTTTTAAGGGATTGATAATGAATGAAAAATGCAAATAGAAGCAGATATATTACCAAGTTCCTGAAGAATAAAAATCTCTCTGCGCTTACATTTATAATCTTAATATATATTAAGATTAGGAATATAAACTTTAAAAGACTTTCATTCTTCAGGGGATTGATAAAGAAGTAAATAGAAACGCGCATAAGAGAATCTTTTGTGCACTTTATTAAGATGGTGGATAATGGTAAATTTCACCAATGATAAGTGTAATTTATCTTTTATTATAGTTCCCATAAATGTACTTACTTTTAGAGGTCTACCTCAAACAGAATAAAATTCATAATGTTTTAAAACGTTTTGTTAAATTTAACTTTCTAACTCCCACCACTTGATACATGACCCCAGACATATCTAAAACACCTATGCAAAAACATGTTCTATTACTAATTACGTTCGTCTGTTTTTGGATTGAAAAAACCTCAAACATTTATATTTTTGACAAAACTTATTAATTGAATAACTTCGCATATATTTAATACAAAGCTTTTATAACATCTATATTTAAAAGCTTTAATATAATTTTTAACATAATTCTTTCTCTACTTGTTACTTTTATCAATTAATTATTTTTAAAATAGCCTGGTGATTTTGGCGCAGAGCATTTGACTTGAGGCTAAATCTGTAGGTTCCAGGATCCTGTGCGATTTGGCGCAGTTGGTCGCGGTCGACTTGAATCTAGGTCTTTAGATTCAAACATCAGCATTTTAACTTCTTATGAACTCTCGAGTATTAAAGTCATTAGAGGGTTTTTTTAATTCTTAGAATAGATCCTTTTATTTTTATTTGCCAAATAATAATCAGTTCTTTATATATACAATAAAGAGTTAAAAGTTATTTTATAAACAATGCGATGATGTTTAACATTAACACAGTCAACTCATTATAACAAAATAATAAAGCTATAAATCAAAACAGTTGTTAAATGCATCTTTTTTTTGTTAATGTAATATTAATACTTATGCACATAAATTTAGATCAACTACGTACGTGTGTATTAAAATAAAATAAAAAAATTAATCCTTTGCTTAATTAAACTGCATTTAAGTCCATTATTGTATAAGATAAATATAACTTAATAGTATTTTTGCAATATGAAAATGTATGTTTATATTTATAACAAATACTCTCTTAATTCCTTTAATAATTATTATCACATGCAAACAATAAGGAAATATATCTCTTAATAATACCTTTTCCCTCTCTATAATAACAGATAAATAACTCAACGCTCTGTCCTACTGTAGTGCAAAAATTTGCCCAACAGCCCTCCAAGAAAAATTTGTGAAAAGTACAGAATGATCATACTTGTCAACTTATTGATGATGATGTTTCTAGTATTTACTTCTAGCTAAAAATATTAAATATCTGTATAGATGCAAAATAGTGTTTAAAGAGTCCACTTCAGAGCAAAAGTTTCTCAACAGCACTTCTTAGAATATCAATAAAAAGAAGGTATTATCTTAGGATTAAAGTTTGAACAGTTTTTCATTTTTGTTTCACCTTGTAACTAAAAAAGAGTCAAGTACTGTGCTTAGGCTAATAATAGGCCCTCCAGTTAGCATATAGCAGAGTGATCATATATACTGATTAACTGGGAATAACAAATAAGTAGAACTCAACCAAGACTACCTCCTAATGCCATCAAAGAAAGGTATTATGATCAATACAATATTTGTTTCTTCTTCACTCACCTCTAGTCATCTAATGATCCTGGGAATTTGAGGGTTTTTTTTTGGTTCAAGCCATCAAAAATCAAGAAACAGGCTTAGAAGGATGGCAGTCCTTAATGCCGATCTTGACTTGGCACGGTACAATCATAAATGTGTCATTTTAAATTGAATTTGAGACAGGATTTTTAACTGGCAAATATTTTTGCAGTCTCATTTAGTGATTTTTCTGCCTATTGTGGAAGTGGACGGGATGTAGAAAATGTGGACAAGCACATCTGATTAATCTATCATAAACTGATTGGATTACTCATTAAAGCAATAAGAATTAAAGTAATATCGGTAATAATGGTAAAGCAGAAGACAGTGATAATACTAAAGATTAATATTATAAATCTTTTTTTTTAAATAAATAGGGAGTTAATATTTAATATTGTCAAAATTATTAAGTCATCTTTCAAAAAAAGTTTAGCAAATAGTTGCAATTTTTTTGCAAGGGTACACCAATCAGTGAAAGGAAATTTCATAGTACTGGATTTACTACAAAATCTAATTTACTATTTTTTGTTTTTGGACTTTCTCAATGTGCCAAAGAAAGATAAATAGGGTTCAAACTTCCCTTGCATGGTGCACATAATGCATATGCTTCAACAGTAGAATCAGAGAACTTAGAGAAAACTTATTTTTTGCTGAATTGCATTATTATTAAAAGATTTTTTTTTCTTGGAAATTTTAATGCAAATGTGTGGGTACAAATAATAGACTTTAGCCAAAAGTTGTTGGAAAGCTGCTCACATGACAATGGCAAAAAATTCCATAAATCAATTTAGTGTGACTATACATAATGTATGGAAACCACTAATCAACATTGCTCTTAGGAAAAAATGAAAAAATTAGGAGGAACCACATAGATACGTATATGAAATTTCCACTGACTGATGCCTTTGGCAGAATGGCTCAGTTAATTAGAATGTTACCTTAAAATTCAATACTCAAAAATGTAAGGGTCCAGTTTTGATTCCCATGCTAGAATTATCACTGGCAAGGCCACCAACACCTGAAGAAGAGGGGAGAATAATACCCCTCAAAATATTGTGCATATACTAACCTGTGTGCTGTTACTAACAATTGAATGTATTTGAAATATTTAAAAAAAGTTAAAATTTTTCTAATGACATTCAATACTCATATTAGATGATGGAAATAGTCCATTATATAAATACAACTAAAACACCATTATCACAAATATTAAGGAAACCATGATTGTTTGTTGATTATATAGAAAATAAATGTTCTGCTTGGCAGAATAATAAATTATATGTGGAACTTTATAATAAGTACAGATATCTGAAGGCAGATGTTTAACAACTATAAGACTTAAAAAATAATTTCTGAATTAAAATTGCAAAATCAGACATTTTTGGTCTTTTTTTGATATACAAAAACAATATATAAATCTGAGAACTGATATTAAAATCCCATTAAATCCAGAAATGGCATTCTTATATGATGACAACAATATTTTGAACAGATGGAAGGAATATTTAATCATATTTTGAGTGATGCAATGAGAACTTAAATGACTTTTAATGATACTTCCGTTTTACTTATTCACTTAGACTTAGACAAAGCTAACCAGCTTAATGAAGTCAAAACAGATCTTTGTAATCTTAATAATGGAAGTTCTATAGATCCTGATGAATTACTTAAACAAATTTTAAAATGAGGAGGTGATATATTATCTTCAAAAATATTGGAATTGGTAAAAATTGTACTATTCGTGTCAAAGCATCGGCTGGGAAGCGAACCCACAACAACTGCTTGCAAGGCGGCTGTGTTGACCTCTCAGCCACCAACATCTTAAGAATGTTTTTATTGTTTTAGTTTTATAAAAGTCAAGGGTATAGGCATGACTGCAAAAATGATTGTTATCCCTTACAGCAAAGGTATTTTCAACGATTTTGTTTAATGATTACTAGAGACTCAATGTGAAAAGCACCATAGATATGACTTTTATTACAAGAAAAAAATGTAAAAAGTGTTAGAAACAAAAGAGTGGTTTATATATTTCTTTTTATTAATTTAGTTTAAGTATTTGTCACAATTAATCATGTTTATGGTATTGTTTGAAATTAGTTGATTGTCCACCAAAGTTGATTTGATATTAATGGAATGAAAGGAAATGTTATTACTATAATTAGAAATTCAAGCATTTTGAATAAAAAATGATGTTAAATTAAAATGTCTAATTGCTCCAACACTTAATTTTTAAGTTGGTTGTCTTTGGAGCAGTTTATAAACAGAAATGAAATAGTGATACAGGTTTAAACCATTGAACATCACATGATAACCATTTCTTATGCTTACTCATAACTGTTATTAAACAGGCAAAAGTCTCCCTACAGTAGTGCCACTCAGTGCAAGCCTTCTGATGTTCATTGATTACACTGGTTTGCACTGAGTGGCACTGCTATATGGAGAGTTTTGCCTGTTTGATACAGGTTTGTTGATAAAAAATTTAATTCAAATCAAAAGCAAAAATAAGAACTTCATTTTCTTGTATTCTGGATTTAAAGTATCTGATGATTGTGTTATTTTTAGCAGTTCAAAGATTCTACAGAATGTACTTTATGTTTTAAATGTAAAATGTAAAGATTTTGGAATAGTAATTAATGTTTTAAAAACTCAATTTCTTTATCAGCCAATGACTGAAGAAAAATCCTCAGCAACTTTTATCTCAGATGAATTATCAACTTTGAATAGCTTGGTATATTTAACAGTAGAAAAGTAGACTTAGATGATGAGATCCAAAACAGACTCCAATGTGCAGCTACTACTTTTAATAAATTAAAATATAGGATATTTCATCATAAAATAACTACTGCTACTAAGTTAACTATATATAAAACTGTTAATTTAGCTAATTTATTGTATGGAAGTAAGACTGGGACAATCTATTAACACAATCTAAAGCATTATAAAAGTTTTCATTTAAGGATATTTTGTAAAACTTTAAATAGGAAAATCATAAAACCAATCAGTATGTTCTTCACCTTGCTAGATATAATATTATAAAGTTTATTCATACAAAATTATATCTTAAAACAGGCAAAACTCTCCATACAGTAGTGCCACTCAGTGCCAACCAGAGTAATAAATGGATTCCAGAAGGCTTGTGCATAAAATCCCATCTACTGCTTACTCATCCAATATCCCCAGACTAGTTTCTGGCTTGTGGCCTTCATCAGTGAGGAGCTTTGGATCTGAGAGCACTGCACCTAGATCTTAGGATCTAATCCAACCCTCCAGCAGCCACCTTTTATCTCTACTTAACTCAAAACTATGAGAATAAAATTGAAAACATGATAATATTTTCAATCTAAGCTCAATAGCTTATATAGTCATATGGGTCTGAAATCAGTTCAGTACCCATACATTTTGGTGTCTTTGGCTCTTTAACAACCATAGTCACCACTATCCTATTAGGCAGGATTGGTGTTAAACCACTAAACATCATATGATCACCATTTTTTAAACTAGCACATAACTGTTTTAATAACAGTTATGTGCTAACATAAGAAATGGTTATTATGTGATGTTTAGTGGTTTAAAATTATATCTTCATGGGATTAAACATATAAAATAAATAAACAAAAGACTTTCTAAAAGTATTTTTTGTGCAGAACTTAGATATGGTTTTGTAGGAGAGGTAACCCCCTTTTACATTATAAAAGTTGTCTTAATAATATTGTAAAGAAGCATAATTTTGATTGTTTTCATTGGAATGATTTGCCAAAAAATAAAATTAAAAAACTACAATTAGGCAAATGTTGAAATATGTTTTTTTTTCTTTTATTAAAAGTTAAAAGGCAGAATTTCAAAATATCAACAAACATAAAAATGTGTCTGCATGGTCTATATATAAATTTATATTTCACATGATCACTATTTCGTATGTTTACACAGAGTATTAATAACATTAGCAATCTCTAGGTGTAGTGCTCTCAAATCCAAGGCTCCTCATTGATGAAAGCCACAAGCCAGAAAATACTATAGATATATTGGCTGAGTAGACACTAGATAGGAATTTTATGCACAAACCTTCTTGCATTTATTGATTACTAAGGATAGCACTTGGTGGCACTACTGTACAGAGAGTTTGAACATTGGGTGTGAGTTAATTTATGATAATAGTAAGGAAAGTAGTTTATTGTTTAAGGCTCGAATGGGATCTTTAGCAAAAAGGGAATATACACATAAATGGAAAAATATGGGTGATTTAGTCTGCAAGTTGTGTAAGGAAGACATAGAAAATATTAGGCATCTGTTACTTCAATGTAAATGCTTGGAAGCAGAAAGGGTACAAATAATGAAGTTATGGAAGATTAAATATGAACAAAGTGATTATTTAGAAAGTGAGCTATTGGTTTTTATGCTCGGTTTGGGAAAAGATAAGGGGGATTTAGATATGAAGGTCATGGTATTGACAAATATGTTGTGGAAATGGGATGGAGCAGTTTATGGGAAAACTTAAGGTGGAGAATGGAAAGGGAAGGTAAGGTAGCTAACAGGTTTCTCTGGGCATAGCTGCTGAGAGATTCCTGACTCCGTTTAAGGAGAAGTCACAGTGCATCACATCACATCACATTACTGCTAGGTTTATATTTCTTGGGTATAGATTGGTTAGTGTAGTCATTACAAAACTCAGTTTCTTTTTAAAACTTTTTTTCTTGGAGTTGAACTACTACCATTTATGAATTGCTGCTGTGGGTTGCTTTCATATATATAATAACTTTTGTCTGTTTGAAAAAATGGGGTATTTTTCCCCTCCTTTCTTTTTTTTTTTTTTGCTTTATTATTGGCAGAGTGCACTTTTGGTGCCAAACCCCATAATCATAGCAAAAAAAATATTCCATTTCATCAAGCATACACACATGATGTATAAAAGTATTACATGTATAACGAAATGAAAATTTAAATTATATACATGTGTGTATATATACAGATAGTTATCTACAAATTCATGACCCAAAAAACAATCCTAAACTTAATTGAAACTTGAAGTTTTACATAGCCAAATTTAAATCCAGATTGTAGATATGTCATGTGAATATACTCTTGTTATACTAGGTATCCATTAAATGGCTATATGATGACCAATAATTGAATATCTAGATATTTAGATATGATTATCTTTATTCTAGAAAGCCCTGTTAAAAAATACTGCCTGCAATGTGCAACTGTTATAATTTAATTCTCTTGGATTAATTTACTTTTAAATATGTGGAATTTATAGTGCACTCCTAAGTACTTACTTAATATTGATGAAGTGGGATTAAAAAAATAAATGAAAGAAAAAAAGCATATAAGTAACAATAATTGAATTGATTTCAAAGGATGGAAAAAATGTTTCTTGAAAATATTAAAACTTAAAATTAGAGGCAAAAATGTTTGTTGAATCATTGTAGCAAAGAAAAATATATGGCAAAATTTACATAGGAGAGTCCACATGTGTGTGTGTTTAATTAAAATATCAGATATATTTATAAACAATGAGGATTGCCAATTCCTCAACAAGCTTTATAATAAATGCTTAGCCAGAGAAATCATTTAAACTATCTCTGTCAGGAATCCCCCCCCCAAATCCCTGACGATGGTTTCGTGCTTTGGCACTCCTCAGAGAGGTGCCAGGGTAGGTTCAGACACTACCCTGGCACCTCTCTGAGGAGTGCCAAAGCACAAAACCATGGTCAGGGATTTGGGGGGGGTCATGACAGAGATAGTTTAAATGCTTTCTCTGGCTAAGCATTTATTATAAAGCTTGTTGAGGAATTGGCAATCCTCATTGTTTATAATTACAAGCATAAGAGAATAGGGTCATGTGATCTGTGACTCTTATTTTGACTATTTATCAGATATATTTATCTTTAATTGAAGTTTAAAGTTGATAACTGGGCTAGAGACAATGTCTAGTTTACTAAATTATTAGTAGTGATCACTACTGTATTTATCTAGAATGGAGGGTGTCAAAGTTGTGAATGACATAAGTTTGCACGTGTACCATCAAACTGTAACAAATTAATAAAAGTAAGTATTAGATGCTCATAGATGATAGTAATGGTTATAATATTTAATATGATAAATATAGTGTGGTAATTAGAGTATTGATCAGCAGGCTCATAAAACTCAAAATCAATGATGAAGAATTTTTCAATTTGTGGAAGATTTCCCATGAAGGCTTAGCATTTTTTCAGTTCAACTTCAAAACTAATATGGATACTTGGACACAGTTAATTGAAAAATAAAATATATCCCATAAAATTTGAGTTAAATTGATAAAAATTGATGCACTAATGGGGGGGGGGGGGAAATGCAACATTGATTACTGGTAAAAAAAAAAAAAGTGCTTAATACCTACAGAGGTATGATCTTTACCCAATAAAATATCACATGATTTTCTCTGAAGAAAATGGCTTTCAGTAATATACCTCATTCATGAAGGCCAACAACCAGAAGTTAGTTTAAGGATCCATAATTACTGTGCTTCTATAAAAAGTCTAATGAATATTATGCTTACAGTGATAATGATAAGTAAACTGAGTAGAGTGAATTTCCATTTAAATAGATTTATTCTTATTTTATAATCATTCAAATATAATGATCTTTTGATTATTCAACATTTGTAGAACTGAATTGTACTAACTACTAATATGTTTATATGCATATAAAAAAAAAAATTAATAAGTTTAATATATATATATATATGCAAATATTTAAAATATTTAAAGTAAAATATGCAAATATTTATATTAGTTCAAAGTCAGTTGGATTTGAAGACATATTGATATCTGAAAATTTCAGATTTTCTAATTAATAGTTAAATATTAGTAAAGTTATGGGCTTGACCTGGTATTTTAAATCTAATGCTTGAATATCCTAACACCTCACTGAGGAATGCCAAAAACAGAAACCGGTCTGGGGATAGGGATATTCTGAAAACATGTTAAGAGCTATTGGTGCGCTCATTATATAACATTATATTACATTCATAAGAGCAATCATTTTCATTACTATACTGATGTTAATAAGAAAAAGAAAACAACATTAATGTTAAACCTAAAACATAAATGGAAGATAGGCTAGCACAATGTTTAATATTTTATCGGTAAACAGTATGCCACAAATTAGTTTATTGCACCAGAACAATCTCATAGTGAACAGACATAATGACTTAAATGATTATTGATTTGATACAATTAAAAGTGATATCCTAACTTAACAAATAAAAAGAGCGATCGCGTATTGTTTTAGAACTGAACAATTTAATACAATATTAGAATGATGAACTTGATGACTGCATGGGCCAGTGCAGTAGCAGAATAGCGATCTCTAAAACTAAAGATCTATGCATTGCAGCCCAACTCTACCATTTCCTGCCCTCAAACATGATTTCCTATTGAGTTATATGTGGTTTGGTGGAAGATATTTGCTGAATCATGTACATTTTGTATTTGGTAATAAAGATAAAATATTAAAAATTTTAAGACTTCTCATTCGATAATTTAATATACAAAAATTAACAAAGCGTATGACACACTTGAATGAGAAGCTATAAAGATACACAGAAATTATTACAAGCTAAGCGCTTTCGAGGCCTTTTGCCTCATATTCATAGTGGTACTGTGCAGCTCACAGTACCGCTATGAATATGAGGCAAAAGGCCTCGAAAGCACTTAGCTTGTAATAATTTCTGTGTATCTTTATAGCTTCTCATTCAAGTGTGTCATACGCTTTGTTAATTTTTGTAAAGATTTACAGATTAAAATTCAGTCTATCTTTTCTAGTAACCAAACGTATGTGATTTCCTAAATGACTAATCATGTCTATCTTTTATTTAATAAATAAATACTTTTAATAATTAATAACTTAATGTTAAACTTGTGGAATAACTAAATACACATAATTTAATATTTTAGTTATTTCAAAATAATTTGTGAAACTTAGATCAATGTGAAGTGTTAGTGATGTAAATATTTGTTAAATCCAAAAATGTTATGAGGACAGCACATTAGACACTTGTCAAATAAACTCTAGAAATTATATATATATATATATATTGAACAATGGTAAAGATATGTGTAAGAGATTGTGGTCTGGGCCAACTAATGAGTGCTGGTTCAGCACAAAATATGCATCTTGAGAATCTTAGATCTTTTCCACATCTTTGGTCATATATCTATGGTTACATCCCTCCATGAGGTGTTAAAAGTGAATAGAAACCATTCTTTCTTGTGGGAAAGTGGTATAGTAAAAATTACAGAAATATTATTGTTAATGTCAAAAATTTACCAAATTCAATAGCAATGTTTTAAAATGTATGATGGATAAAGTTCAAAATTAGTAATGCAAAATAGCTGCAGTAACTCATTCATATCTTTTATAAATGATTTAATTTCTAAAAGTGATATTGGTAACTATTTGTTTCTATTGAACAGGATGATTACTAATGCATTTTCTTCTATATTTGAGTTATTAAAAGGTTGTATTTACATCTATTAAATGAAAATTAATTTAATATTAAGATGTTGTTAAATATGAGATTCAGTCTTTTTTCTCTAATTAGTTTTAGTGATCATGATCTGTATGTATTTTAAAAAATGAAATGTTTATATACGATCAAAACTAAGGTATAGGTAGGCTCATTCTACATTTTACGTTTACTGATAGTTAATTTATATATAACTCACTGGGAGTTTTTAGTCCTTCCACATTACTTAATCCATTTTCTTATAAAAATATATTTTCTTTTTGATGACATCATAAGTGATCAAAAAATTGACCTACGTTCCTATGTTTTATTTATATCATAGCTATTGAATATCATTTACTTTTTTACTTATACCTATTGTTAGTGAATTATAATGATTCGTATGTGGGTGGCTTTACTAGTACTAGATATAAATAAGGGGCATTATCATTTGTTCCATGTTTCATTCCAAAAGATTGTATGATTGAACCAACAAGCATTTCTTATTCTGCTAAGACGGGTTAAGGTAATGGTAAAATCATCTTAGATAGCTCACTCTTTGTATACAAAAATGTAAAAGAAAAGAATATTTATCAATATGGATAACAATTAAGAACTCGGGGATTCTACACTTTTTCTTTCTTGGTTCCCTTAATATCAGTTACAAACTCTGCATAATAATCCATATTTGAATAACACACGTAGCTGACTTCAAAAAAGAAATTGTAATCTTTCTTTTGAAAAAATTGAATTTTAATTGGATTCAAAATCTGATAATGAATTTGACAAGTACATATACTAATTATTATGCCATTAATAATTTGAACGTATTTACATTTTTTGGGCGATAGTTCAAAGTGTTATTTAAGTTGTGTTCTCTGCAATTTAAGCTGCCTATTATTTACAAAAAATAATTCACTTCATTTTGAAAAGATTCAAAATATTAATTAAAAAAAATTGAATAGCAATATTTAATTTTGTTTAAAGAAAGAAATGAATACATAATTAAAAACTCATTATTTTAAATATGATTAAAATATTTCATTTTTCTGTACTTCCGAGGATTTCTCATTTAATATGTAGTTATATTAAAATTTAACATTTAATGTATTAAGTCATTGATTGTCAGTCAACTCAACTAATTAGAAAACTTTATTTTTCAGAATTTCAAATAAGGAATGAAGATCCTTAAACTAATGTTTATTCTATATGTCATAAAAAGTCCAATTAATCTATACATGTAATTAAGGAATTTATTCATATTTTCCACATACATCAGTATTCTCAATGCTATCTCATATTGCTGACCCACCTGATCACACACATGTGTGTTCACGTGGGTCAGCAATATGAGATGGCGTTGAGAATAGTGGGTCGTGTGAAAGTCTGAGTTCGAATCCCGCATATATTACATATATAAATGCAGGTTTAAGCCTGTACAATGTATTATACATCAGTATTAATAAAATAAATTATATGATCAGTTTGACTGAAGTCATAAGTTATTTAATTGCCAAAAAGATAGGTTGTAATTAAAATGAAAATATCAAGTAGCAATATGTCTTTCTTCTAACTTAAAAATATCAAACTACGCAATGCAATAAAAATAGGCGTTTTCGTTCTTATTTTTAACATACAAAATACCTTTGCAAAAATTTAAAAGATATTTAGTTTTAAAAAACTCACAAAAATTATTTATGTTTATATTTAGTGTGCTGTAGAAATGATCCGATCCTTTAATAATAGTTCACTTCTTATCTAAATGTTAAAATCTTTGGTGGGTCGTTTGAAAGTCTCTTCTCATATACCCTATATATTACATATATAGACACAGGTATATAATAAGCCTGTGTTTCAGTTATTACATAGTAGGGATGTCTGCCCATCCCTTGTATATGCATTAAATGGATTATGTCCTGTACATGAGGGGTCAGATTGACCTTAGGTCAACATGGGTATGACAAGAATCTTAGCCTCAGGGTGGCCTTTGAGCATTCCATCATCAGATTTTCAATTGGATGGACAGTTGAAGAGTTGGAATGGATTGAAGCCTGTCCATTAAAGTATGAAGATTGGCTATTTTAATATATATCTGAGCACTTATAGCATGTATGTGTGGAGATGGTAATCTGGACCAACTGATGATTGCTGGTTTAGCATGAAATACATATATTGGTGATTATTTATCTTTTCAACATATATGTGTTCAAGTGTATCAGTGTTATGAGATAGAATGGAGAGTGGTGAGTTGTTTGAAAGTCTGTGCTCATATACCCTATATAATAACAAATGATGTACAATATTTATAATACAGAGATTTCCCTTCATTATGATTGGCAAATTATGAAATACATACCTATTAGCAATACAACCGGTATTGGGGAAGCATCGCAAAAAACTCCCCTTTTGAAATTATGACAATTCCAGCCTACTGGTGGTTTACCTTATGTGGAGGTATGATAATGGTGATAACAAGCAGCTTCATGCTTTAGGCTTGGGCATGCATCCCTGCATTTTACCACATAGTGGGCAATGTGCTTACCATTATCTAATACCAGACAGTTTGAAGTTGTGTGAATTACCTCTCAAATGGACCTCAATATATATTGTGATCCTGTGCTTACTGGAAACAATCGGATTCATTGACCCTAGCTTTCCAATTGTCCTGTTCATGGGAATGGCTATTTATTTGTTTTAAATGTTATTTCTTTGACCAACTCTATTCTTCATTCAAACTAATTTTGATAACATTCTAAACAGAATCGGACTATTATTTGAGGGAAAGCTTCTAATGAATTGGGATGAGTTCACAACACTGTTATCGATATTATCTGAGAAAAACTAATATAAGGTGATGTAACTTCAAAAGGTATCAAATAATTGTTAGATTACAAACGATTTAGAACCAAATCTATATATATATAAGTGTAATTGTGAATGGTAAACAGAAGAGTATAGTGCATAGAATGGCTTTGAAAATAAATACAATACAGTATACACATTTATTACAGTGATTATAAGCTAAAAATGTGTATCATATATCTAAAAATAGACTTACTACACAAATGTGTATCATATATATATATATATATAAATAGACTTATCATATATATATAAATAGACTTACTATACAAATGTGTATCATATATATCTAAAAATAGACTTACTATATAATACAAGAAAAAAATAAATCAACGTGCAATACATGTGAGCGTATTTGTAAATCACAGACTGTTTTGTACATTGAGCACAAAACTCATCTTTATCTTTCCTATTCTATTAACTCCTCTATTTTTTTTTAGTGTCAGAGTGGCCATGCTAATTTATAATTAACTGCTGATCTTAAATGATGAATACTTCATTTAAAAACATATAGTTGAGAAACATTAAAGTTGGAAAATAGAAATGAATCAATTCTGCACTGAAAATAAAAAAAAATGTAAAAGCGTATGAGAAACATAAAAATAAAAAAAGTTAATCAGGATGATAAATAAATAAATACTATTTTTTATGGGATAAAATAAAAGTCAAAAATAATTTAATATGGAAAAAGAAAATATTTGATTTGATTTAATATATGAATTTGTTCTACAGTACAAGCTTTTTTATACCTGCACTCCAATATGTAATATATAGAGGATTTGAACTCAGACTTTCACCCAACCCTCAACTATCCATACTATCTCATACTGCTGACATACTCTTCAGATTTTTAATGAAATGTACGGCTAAAAAGTTGTGGAGTGGAGTGGATTGAAGCCTGTCCATTAAAGTATGAAGATTGGCTCTCTTAATCTAAGCTGAGCATTGACTGTATGTATGTGTGGAGATGATAATCTGGACCAACTGATGAGTGCTGGTTTAGTACAAAATACAATATTGGTGGTTGTTTATATTTTTGACATGTGGGTGATCAAGTGTGTCAGCAGTATGAGATAGGGTGGATAGTTGAGGATTGTGACAAAGTCTGAGTTCAAACCCCCTATATACTACATATTGTAATGCATGGATGAAAAAAACTGTACTGTAGAAAAAAATCATATATTAAAATATAGTGCTGTAAGGTCTGTTTATCCCTCATATATGTATGTAAATGAATTATGTCCTGTACATGAAGGGTCAGAGTGACTTATACTCAACAAGGATAGGATGAGAAGGTTGGAACCAATGTAGGCTTTGAGCATTCCATCATCAGATTTTCAACGAAATGGATGGCTGAAGAGGTGTGGGATGGAGTGTATTGAAGCCTGTTCATTAAAGCATGAAGATTGGCTATCGTAATTTAAGCTGAGCATTGATTGTATATATGTGTGATGATAATCTGGACCAACTGATGACTGCTAGTTTAGCACAGAATACAATATTGGTGATTGTTTATCTTTTCAATGTGTGTGATCAAGTGTGTCAGTAGTATGAGATAGAGTGAATAGCTGAGAGTTGTGACAAAGTCTGAGTTCAAACCCCTATATATTACATATTGGAATGCAGGTATGATAAAGCCTGTACTGTAAGGTCTGTTCATCCTCATATATGTATGTAAATGGATTAGGTACATGAGGGATCAAAGTAACTTATGATCAACAAGGATAGAATGAGAAGGGTGGCACCAAGGTAGGCTTTTAGCATTCCATCATCAGATTTTTAATGAAATGGGATGGAGTGGACTGAAGCCTGTCCATTAAAGTATGAATGTTTTCTATCTTAATATAAGCTGTGCATTGATTGTATATACGTGTGGAGATAATCTGGACCAAATGATGAGTGCTGGTTTAGCACGAAATGCTTATATTGGTGATTGTTTATCTTTTCGACATGTGATCAGTGTGTCAGCAGTATGAGATAGCATGGATAGTTGAGGGTTGTATGAAAGTCTGACTTCAAACTCCCTTAATATGATTTAAGAAAATCTAAAAAAAAATATAAAATCTTTTTATTTCCTTATTTTGCTATATTATTTCATATAAACACAATTAACTGTCAGATTATATATAAGTTTGCAATAAAGTGTTTAAAATAAGGAGCACAATTGTATTTATATTAAAATTTTCTAGATTATAATTTAATATTTTTAAAAAACTCATTTTATACAAAGCAGAGATATTTTGAAATACTGTACTTTATATATATATACAAATAGGAAGAAAGAAAGAGAAACAAAAAATCAACACAAAAAATATACAAGTGTAAACAGATTATTTTTTGATTTTTGAAATAAATGACTTCTGCAAAATTAGTGAACCAAACATACTTATTTAGATATATATATTAACAATTAAGAACCATATCATATAGTGAAGCATATTTGCCCCCATGCCTATGTCTGGGTTTGAATCCCGGTTGAGTATAACGCTTCAGATTCCAATAAAACAGGATTTTGCATTACGATATCTGATTCATAATCAACTCAGTTGACTATTCAATATTATTTTGTAAATGGATATCCAGTTGTTACCTAAAGATTAAAACACTTAATAAAAATACTGTGCAAACCATTGCCATTTGCTAATCATTGAACCTGGTAAATAGCTTAATCTTTTACCGTTATGTTATGGAAGACTGTTGGATACGTCTTGGTTCATCTGTGAGCTAATTAAAAACTGAATTACATGTTTTATCTACATAAAATGGGTTGCTTTGATTGCAGAATTTGCTTTTAGAAGAGATTACATATTCAAATTGTTAGCAAATTTTCCTTAAATAAGCAATAAAATATGTAAAAAGAAAAAGAAATTATGGGACACTAACAAGTTAAAAATTTGTTTTAAAATATCTTGAAAAAAACTCAGCAATGAATGTTGTACATTTAACTTAAAATGATAGAATTTGTCCGAAGGTTTATGATGATGGTATATTATTAGATGTGATATGCTGGACTATTTCCATCATCTATGAGTGAATGTTGAATGTATAGAAAATTTTAAACTTTATTTAAACTTTCCAAATATAAACAACTTGTTAGTAATAACACATAAATGGACAACACAGGTTAGTGTAATTAAGCTTTAGTAATTTTATATTGCTAAAGTTATTAATATATGGTGGATCTGAACTTGGTTTAGTCCCATATGGCTATTTAAGTTAGATAGCTGCATTGGAAGACATATGAATGTCTGAAAATTTCAGATTTTCTACTTAATAGTTATCCATTAGATAAAGTGCTGGGTTTGTCCTGGTATTTTTAATCTAATGCTTGAATATCCTAGCACCTCACTGAGGAAGCCAGCAGCAGAAACTGGTCTGGAGTTGGGGATACTCTGCAAAGCTTGTTAAGATCTTATTTGTGAGCTCTATATAAATCAGTTCATTAATTTTAAATAAATACAAATACATCATTTTTGATCTTTTACTCTTTTTGATATTTTACAATATTGTCTTTGAACTTTATCTACAGTGAACTTTCTTCTTAAAAGATTTTGACACCTTGTTGTATTACATTTCTATTATATTCTATACTCAATCATATTCTTCCAATAAAAGAAATCAATTAAACAGGAAAAACTCTCCATACAGTAGTGCCAGCCTGTGCACCTAGATTAGGTGCAGTGCTCTCAAATCCAAGATTCCTCACTGATGAAGGCCGCAAGCCAGAAACTAGTCTGGGGATATTGGATGAGTAGGCACTAGATAGGGATTTTATGCACAAGCCTTCTGGCATCCATTGATTACTCTGGTTGGCACAGTGTGGCACTACTGTATGGAGAGTTTGCCTGTTTAATAACAGTTATGTGTTAGTATGAGAGATGGTGATCATGTGATGTTTAGTGGTTTAAAAGCAATCAATATTGTATCTTTTTTTAAGTGCTCAAGTTCTATAGTACTTTCTTAAAAAATATGTTACCATTAATTTACTTTATATGTCATTATTACATCTAACAATCAAAATACTATACCTATTTGTCTTATTATTTTGCTTTCATATTTTTAGAATCTCAGGTGACATTCTTAAGTAAATTTTCTAATTCTTTTACATTAAGTTTATAGGAAGTCTATTTCTTTCATCTTTTTATAATCAAGTGGACAAAATAATAGCTTTATAAATAATCAATTTGATTGCAGTATTTATAATATTACAATCAAATACCCTGTTTTTAATTTAAATGTAGCTGCAACATTGAGTCAATGTTTTACCTTGTATTCATGTCAGTTTTATACTACTAAGATATTTAGATTGATTTCTATTCTCAAGCTGATATATTGTTGAAGACCTTTTTTTCACCACTAACTGATAATGGTAATAGACTTGAGTTTTTTAATATTGGGTATTAAGAAGCTCTGTAAACCATCTTTTGAACTAGAGAGAATAACACAATCATCAACATACCATAACTTAAAAGCTAAGAATTTGAAGTTCACGTCCTTCTTTTCATTCATTCAAGTTAAAAACACCAAATCAAACCCAGATTCTTGTTTTAACATTAACTGTTTATACTTTTTCTATATAGAATGTAATAAATGTAATAAGTGCACTTATACACAACTATAGACAAGCTTGTTATTTCTATAAATTAAATATGGCTTAGCGCTTTTGAGAACTTATGGCATTCTCACATTCATAGCAGGTTGAACTATGATCATAATGTAGAGATGAATAATATTTTAATTTGCGAAGATGAATGTAACTGTATATATATATAGCCAAGAATATGAATGCTATCAACCGTAGAGACTCATCTTTCCCTCTCCCCAAAAAATGAATACTCTAATTTAAATATTTAACATCGAATTTAATTGAATTTTAATCTCTTCAAATGTATACAATTACACTCATCTCTCCATTATGATTATAGTTCAACCTGCTATGAATATAAGAATGTCATAAGTTCTCAAAAGTGCTAAGCCATATTTAATTTATAGAAATAACAAGCTTCTCTACAGTTGTGCATTGATTTTGTGAAGCCATCTATAAACTATTCCAAAGAGCCTTTCATTCTTTTCTTCCAATGCATAAGATTGTGGTTAAGACCAGTAGAGTTCGCTACCTTCGCATTTTCAACCGCACATGCTTTAGGTTTATTGCCTAGTAAATATTACTTACATGATCAATGTGCGTTAAATAAATTTATAATTAAACTTGAAATTGTTTACACTAAATTTCATCTCCAATGCCTCTGATTCTTTGCCAGCATTATTAATGCTTTCTCTTATTCTTTTATTTGAAAATTATATAACGTAATTAAACTTTGGTGAATGGCCATCTAATACTAACAATATCACGACTTTTTTCAATTAATTGAGCCAAATATCTGGACCAAATGAATAAAATCAATATACACAATTTATCTAGTAAAAAAAAATGATGCATAGTGCTTCTTGATTTTCAGAAACAGCTGGATCTGTAGTGAGCATTGATTGACTTATAACCAGAGGCAATATATGCAATATGGTTTTTGAGAGTTCATTCACTGATTATATATATATATATGTGGGGTGGGGGGGAGATGATAATCTTGACCAACTGATGAGTGCTGGTTCAGCATGAAATACGTATATTGGTGATTATTTATCTTTTCTACATGTGTGTGGTCATGTGTATCAGTAGTATGAGATAGTGTGAATAGTTGAAGGTTGCTTGAAAGTCTGAGTTCAAATCCCCTATATTTACAATTAAGTTCCAGGTATAAGAATGCCTGTATTTCAAATCTTATAGTGGATATCAATGATATTTTATGATATTGCAATATTTCCTGTCCTCTTTTTCAAATTAAAATCGTAGAAGCATCCTAATGATCAGATGACATGACTTCATGGGTCTATATATTCATGAAAAAATTAAACTGTTTTGAAGTTAACATATCACAATTATATTTTAAAACTTACAAAGATATTTACAACATTAAAACACCAAACAGAAATGACTCCACATTATTATAATAAAATAATTACTGTAATATATAAAAAAATTCTTTTCATTATTTTTAATTATTTATAGACAAAAGAAAAATAATCACTTATAACTATAAACAGATTTGGATCATTAAATGTTTAAATTTTATTCCAAAAATTTTAAAAGATCATAGAAGAACACCCACAGACATGATAAACCATTAGTAAATACATTTTTATTATTTTATCCTCTCTAAACAATGAAAAAAAATTAGAAATAACTTCATGATAGTTTGGTTGAATAATTCATGAATTTTTGATATAAAAAGTTTTTTTTTTTTTAAAAAAAAAAAGTAAATTGAACCAAACAAGCTTAAAGTTGTAACCCTTTTAAGATCATCTTATCAAAGCATCACTAGAACTTTGTTTTTAACAAATCAGCTAAACTTAAATAAAAAATAATAATACAGATGTTTCCATTAGATTGGAATTCTATTATAAATAATAAAATAATATTTGTTACAAAAATTTATAAAACAATTTAAATAATAAAAATAAAGAACTTCTTAAAGTTTATGATGTGACTGAAATTGAAGTACTAGAATATGTTAAGAATACATATGGCAACTACAATTGATGATGATTAAATATTATCAAAACTTAATAACGTGGAGGCTCCTATTTACATAATATATTACTTCACTTGGACACATAGCAGTATTTTCTAACATTAAAACAGGCAAAACTCTTCATACAGTAGTGCCACTCAGTGCCAACCAGAGTAATCAATGGATGCCAGAAGGCTTGTACCTAAAATCCCTATCTAGTGCCTACTCATCCAATATCCCCATACTAGTTTCTGGCTTGTGGCCTTCATCAGTGAGGAGCTTTAGATCTGAGAGCACTGCACCTAGATCTTAGGATCTAGTGCAACCCTCTAGCAGCCATCTTTTATCTCTACTTAACTACAAAACTATGAGAATAAAATTGAAAACAATAATATTTTCAATTTAAGCTCAATAGCTTATATAGCCAAAGACACCAAAATGTATGGGTATTGAACTGGGTTCAGACCCATATAACTATATAAGCTATTGAGCTTAGATTGAAAATATTATTGTGTTTTCAATTTTATTCTCATAGTTTTGTAGTTAAGTAGAGTTAAAAGGTGGCTGCTAGAGAGTTGCATTAGATCCTAAGATCTAGGTGCAGTGCTCTCAGATCTAAAGCTTCTCACTGATGAAGGCCACAAGCCAGAAACTAGTCTGGGGATATCGGATGAGGCACTAGATAGGGATTTTATGCACAAGCCTTCTGTCATCCATTGATTACTCTGATTGGCACTGAGTGAGACTACTGTATGGAGAGTTTTGCCTGTTTTAATAACAGTAATGTGCTAGCATAAGAAATAGTGATCATGTGATGTTTAGTGATTTTATTTTCTAACATAATGTTCTATATTTCATGCAAATGCATTTTTTATAAAAGAATTAATTTTTCATTTTTTAATATACAAGGTGTGACAATTTAATTCTGGAAATGCACCTTCATAAAAGATACATGTGGAAGTGTATATTAGTGGCTACTGCCGCATTCAAACTAATTCCCTTGGCGTTCCATTCCTGGAACTCATTTTAAGGAATAATGTTGAGTAGTTGTCCCACATTCTTTTGGTTATTAGTTATAGTAGAATATCTTCATTCTTTCAGTGCAGTTTTTAATTTTGGAAAGGACCAAAATTTAGAGGGAGCTATGTCACGAGAATAGGCAGGATGATCCAGTTGTGCAATTGATTTTGGGGCCAAAAAGTCTCTCATAATGAGTGCACTAATGTCCAAATATTTATTATCTTCTCAATAGCTAACTAACAACTACCTCTGTCCACTTAAAAATTTACATATATGTTAATCTTAAACATGTTCAAACATGAATGTTCAATATTTGTGTGATTTTGATACAATTAGGTTACGAATGATACCACACGGCCGTTCAGGGAATTAAATTATCACACCTTCTATATGGACAGTTATTTTGCTCATTAAAATTAATATATATATAAATTTTATAATATTTTTAAATTTCAAAATTTTGTACTATGGAGTAATGGTAACCAATTACAACAAAACAGATAGAAGAATGAAAGAATTTACTGTCTGTTAAAATTGTTTCAATATAAAATTGTTTCGTATATAAAAAGTGAAATTTAAAAGTAAATAAGGTTTTTTATATGCAGACAAAAAAAGTTCAGAGAAAAATATAATTCTATTTAAATCAAACATAAATACAAATAGAATATTTTAAAAAAAGTTACTTTATAAATGTAAATTACTGCACGTTTTTAAAAATGAGCTCATTATCTCACAGTTAAGTGAGTACAAAAAAATTTTAAGATGCCAACAAAATAAATCATTCAGCTATATATATATCAATGACTTCAAATTTGTACTTCCCAGATACTTTTATTAGTATATTCAGGTTATTTTTTCTACCTTATCCTATTTATAAGCCTTCACTTAACCAACGTTCGGAACATTAAATTAAACCAATTTTACTATTATAGTAACTATCTTACTTATTCTTTTTTCTTCTCATTATGCACAATTTTGACAACATAGATAACAAATGACGATTCAAAAAATAAAATTTGCTCATTTCAGATGTTCAAATGAACAGGATCTCCAAGGCAATCCATTATTCAATTTTTTTATTTTTTAAAAAAAACTTTTTTTAGAAAGAAGAATGCATATAACATTATTAAATTATATGTTGGATAATTTCCATTACCAACTTTAATTATTAAAAGTTTTAGAAAAATTCAAACATTATTTAAACACTCTAAATACATTCAACTGCTAGGAATAACACGCATGTTAATATATACACAACATTATGAATGGTATTATTCTTCTACCTTCTTTAGGTATTGCTGGCCTGATCAGTGACAGAAATAGCATGGAAATTAAACTTGTGACCACATAGTTGTAAATACTGAATTTAATTTGGCACTCAAACTTTAATTCAAAAATTTAAAAACCATTCATTCAATGTGTATACTAATGCCATCACCTTAAGTAGAAAAGTAAATAATACTACCTAAATTATGTTCGATACCAATCTATGTAATATTACTGAGAGGCAAAACTCTCCATACAGTAGCACCACTCAGAGCAAGCCATCGTAATCTAAGGATGCAGGAAGATTTGTGCATAAAATCCCTATCTAGTGCCTACTTGTCCAATATTCCCAGACTAGTTTCTAGCTTGTGGCTTATAGTTAGCTAATAAGGTAAATGCTGGCCACTGGAGGGTTGCATTAGATTCTAAGAACTAGGTACAGTGCTCTCAGATCCATGGCTCCTCACTGATGAAAGCCACAAGCTAGAAACTAGTCTGGAGATATTGGATGAGGAGTCACTAGATAGGGATTTTATGCACAAACCTTCCTGTATTCTTGATTATTCTGACTTGTACTAGTACCACTACTATATGGAGAGTTTTCCTCTTTGTAAACAGCTTATATAAGCATAAAGAATTGTGATCATGTAATGTTTAGTGATTTAATATTTATTTCATAGAGGATGATGCTGAATTTCTTAATGATGGTGGTGATTTGATATTTGCATATTTATTTCAGTATAGCATTAATGCACTGGAATTATTTTCATGTATTAATACTGGTACACAATTTGCTACTAATAAAATATATAAATAATAATAGTAATAATATATAAATATATGATTCACCACAAATTTGGAAGATATAGTAAACCATTTAGCTAATAGCATAAGACTCAGCAAGTGTTAAAATTTATAATATATGAAAATAATGGTAGATGACTATAAGGTGAGTTGTGTATTAACGGTGAATATTATATGTGTTAGAACCAAGTTCTAAAGATTGCCTTGTGTTTTGTAAGACCAAGTGAGTAAAGAGTCAAAAAAATCTATTGCTTTTATATAATCCACAGATATTTTACTTTGATATTGTCTCTGTACAAGTATTGGAATTCCTATATATATTCTAAAAAAAAATAAAAATACAGTAGTAGTTGTATTTCTTTTTTTTTTTGTATTTGGCATGACAAAAACTTGATATTGAAATGCTCAGACTATCAGATCATTGTGTGACCTCCCAAATAATAAACCAATCCATTATTAATGTTATTACTTAGACAACAAGTCTTTTAAATTTAAGCAGAATCAATTAGGATTTAATATTATTTACATTTAAACAAACATTACTAGAGTATTTTTCTGAAGGTTTGTGATGATTGTGTTCTAACTGTATTTTTTATATTGGACTATTTCCATCATCTAATATGTGTGTTGAATGTCTTTAGAAAAGTTTAATTTTATTTAAATATTTCAAATGCATTCAACTGTTAGTAATATCACAGCAAACAACTGTTAGTAATATCACAGCAAACATTAGTATATGCACAACGTTTCAAGAGGTATTTTTCTCCCCTTTTCTTTAGGTGTTGCTGGCCTGAAGAAAGGGAGAAAAATACCTCTCGAAACATTGTGCATATACTAACCTGTTTGCTGTGATATTACTAACAGTTGGTGCATATACTAGCCTGTTTGCTGTGATATTATTAACAGTTGAATGCATTTGGAATATTTAAATAAAATTAAACTTTTCTAAAGACATTCAACACACATATTAGATGATGGAAATAGTCCAATATAAAAATACAATTACTAAAGTATGTAGGATACTTACATTCTGCTGACGCAAACATGGGCAACAAGTCTAATATATAAGCACCATATATATATAGTCTCATTTTCTAATAATCATTTGTCAGTTATATATACTCCAACTATCTTAAGGTAACTATAAGAAGAATTCGCTACACTAGCACACATCTCAGCTTACATGTATTTATATATTTCAGCTTAATTTACACTTATTATACATCAAGACAAGTATATTTCTATGCAAGTTGTCTTTATTTTCTCCATTAATCAATACAGAATTTATTACTATTTTGATTTGTGATAAACAAAAGCATTGTTAATATTTTAGATATAAATAATATTAACAAACGTGTGACAGTCTATCTATCATTTTCAAGTCAATGTTATAATTTTAATATGTTTACCTTCTCTACAAAAACCTAACAAGCACAGAGGCTTGTCATTACTGACGAGAAATGGTGATCATGTTGAGATCATTCATTACTCTACTTCATCTAATTTGAGTTAAATTTACTTTCACTCTTTTCAGTTTTCAGTAATAAACATCTTACTTTTGCAAGTCCTCCTTACTCAAAATCGTGATATTTTGAAAGTGACAAAGAAAAAAATATTTATTTAAAGCATTTGCTTTTAAATGCCGTTCATAATAACAAGTTTGATTTTAGTATTTTTTTTTTTGTATTTTTTTTTTTTATATATGTCAAAGCGTTGACCGGAAAGCGAATCCGAGCCAGCTGTTTGGAAGGCAGCTATGCTAACCACTAGCTCACCAACGCTTGACTGATTTTAGTATTAATGTTATTAAACTAAAAAAAAAAAAATAGAATTATTGTAATAGATAACGCAACAAAGTAAAATTTACAGCCTCTTTTTAATGAATAATCAATTGTAAGATAAAGACCATTCAATAACCCTCATAGAAGAAAGCAGTATTAACTAGGCTTGTCAACTGCTAAATAGTAAAAGTTTGAGCAGTTTTTCATCTTTGTTTTGCTCTCTAGCTAAGAATAGCTAGATATCCGTTTACTGACCAATATTGAATAGATGGATTGATATGAGCCAGTTATCCACAAAATAAATCCTACACAAGTTAAAAAGAATTTCATTTGGTTCAGATCATTGTCATGAAAAGCAGATGAATTACTTTGGCACAATGAGGGCTTGTAGTTATAATAGCAAATTCTGCATGCAGTAGTTCCACTCAGTGCAACTGGTCTGGATATATTGGTTTGAATAGGTATTAAGATAGGGACTTTATTTACAAATCATCTACTAAGGCTTGCACTGGGTGGCTACTGTATTAATAGCTTGGGTAAGTATAGGAAATGGTGATCATATGATGTGAGGGCATGTAGATTGTATAAGTTTCTCAAAATATAACCAAGAAGTAAAATCTCATCTATTTAACAAATATATTTATATATAAACACTCACTGTATGCAAACATAAAATAAAAACAAAATTACACACACTATTGTTCAAACACATTTCTCATGGCTAACATTCACACCACACACATATATATATATATATATTGTTAAAGAAATTATTGCATCTAGAAAAGATGATGATATGCACATTTAGCAAATGATAGTCAACATGGTAGACATAAAAACATGCTAGACATAAAAATCATCATAACTGGTAGTCAATTGATATTATCTGCAAAATATAAGAAAATATTTTTTTTAATTACATTATACTAAATAATGCAATAAACAGTTTAAGGTTGTTGAAACATTGTCAAGAAGATAAGATATTTAATCAGAAAAAGACACGTTTCAAAAAAGGCATAATTAAAATATTATATGTAAATGGTTATTACATTCACAGAAGAGCAACCTATAAAGTATAAGCTGGTAGTGTATAGGAATGGTTGATGAAAAAAATTCATGCATTTTGGCAAGTGTTATCTTAGAAAGATCATGTAATCATCACCAAAAATGATAGAGCCACAACTTATTGCAGACACTATTTGACAAAAGTTATAAAAGATAGCATATAGTGTTGACTTAAACCTGATGGTAAAATAAGAAATACAAAGGATGGGTCAATTTTTTGATAGAAGATGAAGGTGTCTACTAATCACAAAAAATTCACAAGATTGAAAATAATACACCTATGTGATGACAGATATTATATACCAAACTATTTCAGAAGTAAAAACAATGCCTAGACAAATGGTATAATCTGTATATGATATATAAGATAAATAAGTAACCAAAAAGATTTATTATTTAGGATTTCATAAGAAGATTAAACACTGAAAGTTCCAGAAGTACAATTGATCTACGATAGTGATTTTCATCTGGTGTGCTACAAAAAAATTTAAAGATCATTATTTAAATAATTTTTGAAAGAAGTCCAAAGCACAATAAGTGTATATACCAAAATTAAAACCTCTTTAAAATAATTATACAAATATATCATTCTTGTACTAAATAAACATATGTATAATATAGAAACAATTATATATGCATAACACCTGTTTATTTCTAAAGTGGCTGTGGTGTATTCTTGAAAAATGAGGTCATGAGACAAGTCCTTAGATGGTTCAATTTGACAAGGGTTTTCCAAGAAACAGATATATGTTGAAATCATATAAATCAAATGAAATCATGTCATTGCAGGGTTGCATAAGCAAATTTTGATTCAGCAATCTTTTATTATGCCTGAAGTAGTGAGGATTGTATCTCATACTGAATATGTCATACAATTATATCTAGATTTGAATAATGAAGTAATTGGGCACAATTATCTTGTAAACCTTTATTTTGAAAGTTTTCCCAAGTGTGTCTAATTAACACCCATATTTCTTTTAAAAGGTATGTCTTATTGGTTTACTACTTTTATTATTTTTGATTTGTCATTTTTTAAATTTCTATTACATGTGTTCAATTAAGATGGACAAGTTTTTAATTAGGAACCAACAAATAGAAGACAATGTTGGTACACTAAATACTGCTTCATCCAGTAAATCAGAAACCAAATTAAAAACAAATATTCATCAATATAATAGCAATTATTATCATTCAGTTTCACACATAATGAAGAAAATTCACAACATTCCACATGTATAATTTGTGGTGAGAAATGGCGAAGGAAGCTACAGTTCCTAACAAATTAAAATATTTATAATCCAGAAAATCTCACTTATCTAAAAAGTCATGGAATATTTCGGATGATTTGCACTCAATAATACTAAACAAGACAAAATATAGATAAATACTCAACAATATCAGATAAACCACATGAAATGATTTACACAATTGCATAAATCATTAGGAAAATGACATTTTGTGCAATTACAGAATCTGCTATTTTACTAACTTCGTGTGCAATTGTAAAAACGGTGTTTGAAGAATACAAAAAGGAAATTTAAAAATTTCACTCTAGGTAATATAATTTCTTGGCATATTAAGGATTTATCTCGAAATATAGAATTTCAAGTAATAACTGCCTTCACAAAAGTAAACATGTTTTATATATAATTAAATGAATCTTTTGATATCAGCAATAAGTTCTAACTTTCAGTATTCAATAGATTTATTTGCAGAGAAGTCATGAATAGTTTTTGTCAATCACTCTAAACAACAAAGAGCTAAGATATTTTTGATTTGATTGATAATTATAATAGTAATATCTTGTCTTAGGATTCTGTCATATGAATTGTAAAAGAATTTGTTACCTTTGCACAAAAAATGAATCCAAAAATTATTTCTACACGTTGTTTTTTACTTAGAGAAGTACTAATCTCAAAATCATTTGTGCCTGAATTATAGTAAGTCCTCAACAACAGTATTAAAATCACCTTATATATAAAATCCCTAAACATCCGTAATGTTGTCATGTGATATTCACATTTCTTTGTTGGAGGAAGTATTTGTCAAAAAAAAAAATTATTTGTTCCACCATTAATAAACCCTAATAACTTATTTACAAAGCATTTTATGCAAAGAAAGTAATTTGTTAAAGCAACGGATTAAAAAAAATATATATTACAAAATGAAGATCTTTTCATAGGCTGAGTACATTTCTGGATTCTAAAAAAAAAATATGCTATTAGAATAAAACTTTTTGAAGGCAAAAAACGCTTGGAAAAAAGTGCTTTTAAAAATAAAATCCACCATTAATAAAAAATGCTTCGGGGGGGGGGGGGACGTGTTAACTACAGAGATATAGTATTTAAATCGCAAAAGAAAATATGATCACAGTACATAAATTTATGTTTGAAATGCAATATTTAGTGAGGAGTAAAAAATTGATGTTATAGTACTGTACTTCCATTTAGTTTTGATTAGCATAGAGTTTATGTGAAGAATTCATAAAAAACGCTCAGAAAAATGTCAAGCGTTGGTAGCTGAGAGGTCAACGCGGCTGCCGTGCAAGCAAGCAGTTGCTTGCAGACAGTTGTCTGGGTTCGCTTCCCGGCTGATGCTTTGACATATGGGGAAAAAATGTATCAGTATGATTACATTTTTCACATTTAATATATAACATTAAAATCTTTAATTTACATTAAATCTTTAAAGTGTGATAAACAGAGCAGCTAAAATTCAAAAAACATTAATCACAAAAAACTATTTGCCAAGCGCTTTTATTACCATGTACCAGAGTCATGTGACATAAAGCAACCAATTAAAAAAGACTGCAGGCTTTGCAGAGCCCAAGTATGGCTGTTTATTATATAAAAAGCAGAACATTGCAATCAAGATCACTTGCAGAATTATGTTCCTTAATAGATACTGCTCATATACAGTGCTTGTTGCAAATGGAAGTCAGAGAATATCTTGAAGAAGAGTTCTATCAAACCATTATGAATTAAAAGAAGAAATATCAATTTTTTTAAAAATGTAACATTATAAAGTAGTCATTTTATTTTGTGATGAGCTTTGTTGTAATCAAGTTGCAATTTTTTTCAAGTTTTTTTCAATGTTTGAACACTCTCAGTAAAAGTGGGCAGGGGCATCACGAAAATATTCTTACATCTACAGACAAAATTAATGCTTTCAGAAAAAAAATTATTGCTCTGGATGGAAAGGATCAAGCATTGGTGGTCGAGAGGTCAGCGACAGCCGCTTTACCAAGCAGTTGTCCCGGGTTAGAGGGTTTGCGTCCCGGCTGATGCTATGACCCATGAGAAAAAAAAAAGGGGTTTTAACTAGTGAAAAGGTGTGGATAAATATTTTATTGAACAAATTTTATAAACTTTAGATTGGATATAAATTTTGAAAAATATTTTATTGCACCTATACTTGACATAATATTTCTGGAGTGGTAAGAAATCGCTTTGTTCTAAGTGTGTGTACATCAGCAAGTTTAAATATTACGGAAGAGGAATGATTAGTACAAATAAGAAATGACAGAGAATTGCATTTAAAATATTCAACACCAGGTGTTACGTCATTTCGCGTATCCCTTAAGAGTGAATTTCCAAATACTATAAAAGAAGCAATAAAATACTTCTTCTGTTCTCAATGTTATGTTTGTACAAAGCAAGCTTTCTTTTTCTCATGTGTCATAGCATCAGCCGGGAAGCGAACCCGCAAACCCGGGACAACTGCTTGTAAAGCAGCTGTCGCTGACCTCTCGACCACCAATGCTTGACAAAGCTTTTCTGCAATGAATGATATTAAAAACAAAAATCAATTCTGGTTAGAATCCTTGGAAAAAGTTTAAAAGGACGCCTATCCAAAATTTGATCTTGCGAAACAGACACTCTAAAAAAACATCAAGTTCAGACATCTTATTAAATGTTGTAAACCGAAAAATAAATAAAAGTGAGTTTTTGTATTTTTTAAGAATTTCAATTACTATCTTTTTATTGCAAATTATAATAAATTTTGTTTGTGTTAATAAATAAATCATAAAATATATACTCTACGTTTTATATATATATCATAATTTAAGCGTGCCGCAAAAGTTTAACTATAGGTTCATATGTAGAGTGAAATAAAAACGATCGAAATACACTGATCTAATGATATTATACTTTATAGTAAGACATTCTACTACTGTACTAAATAATCCCAACGATCTCAAGGCCAACACCAATGTTTCTATACCAGATATGGCTTTTAAAATTACTAAATCCTATTTACTTCAGTCAGATTCAAATCCACCACTTAAATCTACATACGCTTAAAGTTTCTCACAACCCTAGCAATCAAAATTAGGTTTTCCACTGATACGTCTATTTAGTTTCATTTTGCACAGATATACGCTTTTATCAATGAAAATGACTTCATTTATTTTAGTTATTTAAAAAAGTATTAAGTAATTTTAGTTTAAATACAATGTGCATTTAATAAATTTAATATATATATATTTCAGTACATTGAATACTTTATCTTTCCAGAATTACTTTTGACCATTTTTTCTCATTATTTGCATTTTCTTTATTTTATCAGCGGTTGTTTTATTTTTCCATTTTTATTATTTTTTGTTATCTATTTTGTTGCACAAGAAGACAATTTAAAGAAAAGAAAAATTTATTGTTGCGATGATAAATTTCTGATATCCAAAGCGGTTTTTCTTGCTGTATAAAGAATATTTTCTATCGGAAATGTAATTGAAAATGAAAATCATAACAGTGTTTGACGATTTACAATAATCTTTCAAAAATTATTGTGCATTATAATGATGTAAATAGCTTAATAATATTTAAGAAATAACTCTAATGAGATAAACTGTATTAAATGAGTGGCAAGTAAAAGCAATCTACCACCGATGATGATCATTATTGTATAAACATATTTCTCCATTGCTTAGTTACTTTCACCTGCCCTTAAGCAGAGAGATTATTTTTCATACACTTGTAAACAATCAGTTTGGAAAATTATAATTGTGATCTCTCACTGCAGATTAATGCTTTATCGTTAGATATGATCGTGAAAACAAAGCTTATCAAAATACTTTTCATCAACACTGATATAAGCATATATGTATATATGTGATAATGAATCGCATCTCTCTTGTTTATTTTTCTCCTAATATCCATTTCTTCATACACACATATATTTATATATACATGTAAATATATAAAGCTAATACAACTTATGAAACATATATATTACGAGAATTTTGTTTTGTTCTTTTGTAATGAAGCTCTGTTTGGCAATGCAAAATATAAAACCTGGAAATTTAGTACAACTAAAATTAGTAAGTAAAAACTTCCACAAATTATTCGTACATCTCAGTGCAAAAAAAAAAAATGGGTATTTTATTAATTCATAATAAAAAAAAATTATAGCAATAAACATCATATGATCACCATTTCTTATGCTTGTTTATAACTATTATTAAAACAGGCAAAACTCTCCATACAGTATTGCCACTCAGTGCAAGCCAGAGTAATCAATGAATGCCAGAAGGCTTGTGCATAAAATCCCCATCTAATGCTTTGCACTGAGTGGCAATACTGTGTGGAGAGTTTTTCCTGTTTTAATAACAGTTATAAGCAAGCATAAGAAATGGTGATCATGTGATGTTTATGGGCTTAAAACCAATCCTGCCTACTGAACTCAGAACTATATGACTATTGTAACGGGCACATACGTACGTTACATTAATTTTTTATTAGTAAACATAGAAAAAAAAAGTTCGCCAATAAAAATTTCTTTTTTAAGAATTAAAAACTGAAAATTAAAAAATCATCTTAAACTCGTATATATAAATCGCAGAGATAAAAAAAAAAAATTATTAAAATAAAACTTTATTAAAAATAGAAAGGTATTTTAAAAACAAAAGCTTAAAAAGATTTAGAGATAAAAATATATCTTTAATCTTGGAAAACATATTAATTAATCAGAAATGGAAATGATTGTTTTAATTAGTTAAATGTAAACTAGCCTTGGGCATTTAAATGTAAAAGCATCGGTCAGATAGGAAAACAATAGAAACTAATAGCCAATGAAGAGAAAAGCAATGGAATCGGACCTCAGCAAAAAGACCATCTCATCGATGACGCAATGTAAATTCAATACTTCAAATTAATATAAAAAGACAAGTTTGGAAATTATAAAGGATTAATTATTATTACGATGTGACTATATGTATTAGTACGGAGTTGGAGGTGAAGGGATTGAAAGAGGCACTTTCAATTCCTTCAGCTGTTAAAGAAAAGGGAGTGAAACATCATTTTCTACATTGAGGACCAACTAAATTAAAAAACCTCCGAATGAATAAATAAAACAACGGCTAAATGGATACCAATCTTTTTAGGACAGCATGGGAATTCACGTTCAAATGGCAAGGAACATATAAAGATGAACTGTTTAAAAAACCGTAAGAACTTTATAATTTATGAACATTAAATTAAAAACTTTCCATATATAAAAAAATACAAATAGAATCCTATCTGACCAACGTAAATTAATATTAATAATGTTATTTGATTTTTTTTTTGTTAAAATCATTTCCATTTATTTATTTTGTGTTCTTTAAGTTTTATCATGATTTTTATTTTTCGTTAAATTAATTCTATAAATGTTAAACTTAAGTCGGGCATGAATGGCTGTATAGATTTGTAAAGTTATATTAGGGGAGGGTAATCTTAGGTTATTTGTGTCGTAGTTGAATTGGGTCAATGGATGGGATATATTGGTGTGATTAGTAGATGTAATATCAGATTCACTATGGGCAGAATCGTTTCATACACCACACTCACCCGTTTGCCTATGGAAGGAATTATAAGACGGAGAATGCAGTTCCTTTCTATGGAGTTTTTTTTATTGCTCTTCTTGTCAGATAGATGTCATATTTCTATTTGACCAGAGGCAATTTCTTCTCTTAACTTTTTGGTGATGCCGTATTTCGTATTACATTGAATGCATCGATATATCAGATAAATTGACGCCAGTTTTGGCTGCGAGCCTTTAGCCTAAGGTTAAATAGGGATAGAATGTTTTATTTTCAAATGCAAATCTATGTAGTCTATTCATACTCAAAACTAAATAAAAATGCATTAAATTTAAGTTGTTTATAGACGCTTGCATGGATTGGTTATCGGTTAAGTATGTTTTGGGTTTTCATATTTGATCAAAATATATAGACATTCGATAAATAATGATACCTTACGGTGAGTATCTAAAATGTATTTATCCGGATGTCTTTTAAGTTATTGGTGACAATGCAAGTATCTTATGGTGAATACTATTGGGTTACTTATAAATTTCCCTCTGCAATTGTCAGTATCAATGATTTTATATTTTGATTGTTTATGTTTATTTTGAAATGTTTTTAACCATTGTAATCTATGTAACCGATCTATACTCAACATTTTAAAACAAACTTTTATAAACTTCTCTGTGCGAACTTATAAAAAAATTAACATGCAAAGTTGTAAAAATTAAAAGGTAAATTAAAATCAAAGTTAAAAATGTAAGTTAAATTTCAAAAGGTAAACTGATGCTAAAATAATTTTAAATCTTATATATGTGCGTTAATAAATGTTTGTATGTTAATTACTGGCAGTGGCTTATTTTATTCTTTTTTTATATACTCTTAGATTATGTTATTTAATCTCTGCTATTCCACTGAGCTAGTGACATGGGCTAACGACCAGAACCAAAATATTTAAAAAAAAAATAATAATTTTTTTTGACTTACGTATCTGCCTACTTTATAAATTTCTCTAGGTTCAAATGCCTAGATGGCGCCCTGTAGTGCAGTTTACATAAGTCTACCTTCTCCCCGGATCGTTACACTATATAAGCTAATGAGCTTGTTAAGTAGAGATAAAAGGTGGCTGCTGAAGGGTTGCATTAGATTCTAAGATCTAGGTGCAGTGCTCTCAGATCCAAGGTTCCTCACTGACAACGTCCACAAGCCAGAAACTTGTCTGGGTATATTGGATGAGTAATCACTAGATAGGGATTTTATGCACAAGCCTTCTGGCATCCATTGATTACTCTGGCTTGCACTGAGTAACAATACTGTATGGAGAGTTTTGCCTGTTTTAAAAAAAATTATATAAATTTTTAAAATGGATTTTTAATTTTCTTTGACTTACAAAATATGTTTTCAAAGCATTACTTATATACTTTTACTGCCATTATATTTTTCATAGTAATTGTAATGAACACAGATTTATAGTTGTAAGACAACTAGTGAATTGGAAATATGACCTAGTGAAGCATGTGTTGTAGAGTTAAGACATGAAACTATTTTGAGATTTAACATGAATGGGATCCATGGGAAAAGACTTTCATTATTTTCTCAAAAGTCTTAGTGCCAAAAATGATTCCATCAATATATATATATATAATATGATTATGATGAACTTCATCAAAAGTACACTCAGCTTTAGGTTATAAAAAGAAAGAAACCACTTTAGTATGCAATTAAACAAATATATGCAAATTTAAATATGTATATATGAACATTAAAAGCATAAAGCTAAACTAGTCAATAAAAAATTAGAATTATCTCAGATTCACAACTCAATCAGACTAGCCAAGAAAATAAATTCTAAATCACTTCCAATGGTTTCACTGTTACAAGCAGACTTCTCAAGAGTAAAGAACTGCAAAATAACAACATATTTAAACTAAACATTATCCACAATTCCACTTACTTCCCATCCACACTTAATATTAAAAGAACTTTTAAATAAGTTTTTAATAATAAGAATTCTTTAATTTTTTTTATTTCATTTCTCTCAGAGAAAACAACTTTTAAATAAGTTAATTGCTTCAGAATTATAAAATTGTAATAATAAAGATTCCTTAATATATTTTTTTTCATTTCTCTCAGAGAAAACAACCTTAGCTTCATCCAAATTAATAATGTGGCCTGCACCTTCTACATGGATATATAAGGCAGAACTAAGATATTTATTTCTAACCCAACTTTGATGTACCTTTATTCTTTCATTTAATCTCAAATTACTGTCCTATATATACCTTCTTACAAAAACAAGAAATAATATACATTACTCCAGGAATAGTTTTTTTATCAAAAATTTCCTTGTATTATTTAATAAATAATTCAAACTAATATCCCTTTTCCAAGCAATTTTCTTATTTCAGAACAAATTACTATTTTTACCTACAATTTTATAAAAAGACAATTTAAATGGCAAAGAAATAAAATATTTTTCTTTATACTTTACATCATACTTTTAACAAAATTATCAAGAGTAGTCAACACTCAAATATATTATCTTTACAAAATTGACCTTTTTAAAACAAAGCTATCCCACTAGAATTATTTACTTTCTTATTTCTATAACAATACTTTCTTAATAAAGCAGCTACTTTATGAGATACAGATTGATAGCTATCAGGTTTAATTATAAATCTTAACTCTTTATTCTTTAAGAAATTATTGTTATAAAAATAAAAGATTAAATAATTCCAGAAGGGTAGTTTGTTTCAAAAAGTTCAATTTTATAAAGATTATGTGAGTGTTGCCTACTCTGATAAATATGCTAAAAGTATTTTGTTTAATAGTAATAATATTTGTAATGATGTAAAGGATAAAGAAAATGTGATTTTATTTCTTTGCCATTTAAATTGTCTTCTTATAAAATTGTATGTAAAAATAGTAATTTGTTTGGAAATAAAAAAAATTGCTTGGAAAAAGAGTATTACTTTGGATAATTTATTAAATAATTCAAAGGAATTTTTTGATAGAAAGAGTATTTCTGGAGTAGTGTATATTATCCCTTGTTTTGTAAAAAAATATATATAGGACAGAATAGCTTGAGTTTAAATGAAAGAATAAAGATACATAAAAGTAGGTTTAGAAGTAAATATCTTAGTTCTGCCTTACATATCCATGTAAAAGATACAGGCCACACTATTAATTTTGATGAAGCTAAGATTGTCTTCTTTGAGAGAAATGAAATAAAAAGTAGAATTAACTAATCTTTTTTATTAAAAGTTTATAATTCTGAAATTATTTAAGAGTTATTTTAATATTAAGGGTGGATGGTAAGTAAGTGTAATTGTGAGTAATGTTTAGTTTAAATATGTTGTTATTTTGTAGTTATTTCACTTGAAAATTCTGATTGTAGCAGTGAAACCATTGGTAGTGATTTAGTGTTTATTTTCTTGGCTAGTCTGGTTGAGTTGTTTAATTTGAGGTAATTTTGATTATATATATATATATATATATATATATATATATATATATATATATATATATATATATATATATATATATATATATATATATAAAAGAATCAAGTAAAAATTAAAGTTATCCACTGATTCCTCTTCATACCACTCTTAAAAGAGATGAATGAGACATTAATAACCTTTATAGAATCTTTTGGAACAGCAATTATTGCACTGCAATAAAATATATTCTGAGAAGTAATATCATACCATAAAATAAATCAAGTAAAATTTCTAAATGTATAAGCAACCCCCATTTCCCATTCATTATGTAAAATTACCTACCAGTATATAAAAACTGTAGACAAAACCTCTCATTCACTATGAACATATTTTGTGATCAACTTTTCACTCTCAAATAAATGAATTAAATATTTGAAATGCCTGGATGTCACAGTTATATTAATAAACTGATATTTTGTATATAAAAACAAAACAAAATGGGTGGATTCTATCAATGTAATAGCCAGAGATATCTTTATTTTTGGGGAAAAAAAACTCAATTATTATTGATAGCCCCTAAGTCTAAATGTCTTTTTTTTGTAGTTGATGTTAGCATTAGAGATTGTCAATAGTAAGTGGTGGTTTCTTAACAATATTAAAGGTAAAAGTATCTCCAATTACATGGAAAGAATTTCATTCTTTACTTTGTTTACATCATAATAAATTATTGAAAATATTTAATTTAACATATATACATACAATGTGATCTGTTAAATTTTAAGACTTAAACAGGGCCTATCCAAATCTTACAAAAGGCAGTGTGTTTCAGCTTCTCTATAACTCTTTAGGAAATCATAATTTAGTTGCCACAAAAAATATCCTTTGTGGCAAATAAATTATTGCCCCATAAGAAGCAGTAAGGTGGAAAGAAAATCCTATCTTGTGAAAAGTTTGTGTAGATCTTGTATTGAAGGGTTAATACAATAGAAATAAAACTGAGATTCTAAGTAATTTCAATCCTTAAAATCAATGCCATACTTATAATATATAAGCATTAGTTTAACAACTCAAATGTGGAAACCAGATATCTCAAGCTTCTAGTTTACTTAATGAGTTACATAATATATGCGGGATTCAAACTCAGACTTTCACATGACCCACAACTCTAAATGCCATCTTATATTGCTGACTCACCTGATCACATACATGTTGAAAAGATAAATAATCATCAATATATGTATGTCATGCTAAACCAGCAGTGTGTAAAAAGTCTGCCCATCCCTCACATATGTATGTATGCATGGATTATTTTCCTCTACATGAGGAGTCAGAATGATTAAATGTCAACATGGATAGGATGACACCCTTGGTACTAATGTGGGCTTTGAACAATTCCATCATCAGATTTTCAATGAAATGGAAGGCTGAAGAGTTGTGGGTTGAAGTAGTCTGAAGCCTGTCCATTAAAGTATAAAAATTGGCTATCTTAATATAAAGCTGAGTACTGATTGTATACATGTGTGGAGATCATAATCTGGACCAATTTATGGGTGCTGGTTAATGGACAGGCTTCAGACTACTCCATCCCACAACTCTTCAGCCTTCCATTTCATTAAAAATCAGATGATAGAATGTTCAAAGCCCACATTAGTACCAAGGTTGTCATACTATCCATGTTGACATTTAGTCATTCTGACCCCTCATGTACAGGAAAATAATCCATTTATACATACATATGCGAGGGATAGGCAGAACACACTTCTGGTTTAGCACGAAATACATATATTGTTGATTATTTATTTTTTCAACATGTATGTGATCAGGTGGGTCAGCAATATAAGATGGCACTGAGAGTTGTGGGTCATGTGAAAGTCTGAGTTCGAATCTCGCATATATTACATATATAAATGCAGGTGTAAGCCTGTACAAGGTATTAATGAGTTATGGTAGTTTACAAAGTATATCGATAGTGAAAGAGGATGGTCTGGAACTTTTATGTCTTAGAGGATAGTACTACAAAATAAAAAAAGGTGTTTATAAATTTTGAAAATTTCAATTACAGGTATCGTTGACATTCGTACCTAATTGTTTCCTGAAACATGTATGAACGTTGGAATGTACGAAAATAGAGCAATGTAAAAAAAAAAAAGCATCAGAAAGTGGTTTTAAAATATTTATTTTTTAATGAGTGGTATTAGCATATACAGGTGGTCCTCTACTTTTTTTTTTAAATTTATCACCTTAAATTTTATTACATTGTTAATGAAATAATTAAAGTGGTAGAAATAAATTATTTAAAGGTTTAAAAGTTAGACAAATGTAAAATAACACACACACACCCATATATATATTAAAAATATAAAACAATTTATGTAAAAGAAATCAGTCAAAAATATAAATAAGATAAAAAATTAATATTTATAAAATTATTAAAAATATGTACGGATATATATTTATTCGGTTTATTAAAAAAAATTGTATGGTAAAAATATTTGTAAGTAAATTGCTTCACTCATTTTTCAAAAAGTTTAAAATTCAATACTCTTTTCATTGGGTTTATTACTTGGATTACGATTATATAAATAAAATGACATGTTAA
Organism: Epiperipatus broadwayi; assembly: GCA_028023455.1. Taxonomy (NCBI): domain Eukaryota; kingdom Metazoa; phylum Onychophora; class Udeonychophora; order Euonychophora; family Peripatidae; genus Epiperipatus; species Epiperipatus broadwayi. Next base: position 565,460 of record JAQFVV010000169.1, read on the forward strand.
TTATTCAAAAATATTTTTAAATTTGCATATGCTTTTACTCTTATTCATAATTACGTTTTAGATTTTAATTATAAATTTATTAAACGGACATTGATTACGTAGTAATATTTACTGAGGCTATAACCTCGATAATATGCTTATAAAATGCGATAGTAGGGACCTCTACAGGTGTTTTAACCACAAGCTAGCGTAAGCTTGTGGTTAAAACACCTGTAGAGGTCCCTACTATCGCGCGTAAGCTTGTGGTTAAAACACCTGTAGAGGTCCCTACTATCGCATTTTATAAGCATATTATCGAGGTTATAGCCTCAGTTTTAGATTTTATGTTTTCTGAAGCAGGATTTACTGTATGAGAAATTAATTGCTGTGATCACAGATAATAGATGAACCAAAACGCTGTAAGTTTTTATGTGATCAATGAGAGAATTATCTTGGAATAAAAGTAATCAAGACATCTCAAATTAATACAAATAAATTTATTACAACTTTAAAAATAAATTAACAATATTAAAAAGTTACAACTTAAAATTATTACATTGTACAGGCTTAAACCTGCATTTATATATTATTTATCTTTTCAACATGTGTGTGATCAGGTGGATCAGCAATATGAGATGGCACTGAGAGTAGTGGGTCGTGTTAAAGTCTGAGTTCGAATCCCACATAACTTAAAATCATATAAAAATGTAAATCATTCTGTATATATAACTAAGGGTCGATTGATGATTGCAATATAATAGATGCTAGATGCATGGATAAGAACAAAAACTCAACTACACATTACATAAATAATACTTTATTGATTAGTATCTCCTGTTTTCTTTATAGATTTATCAAGAGATAGTTGAATTGTATTTTTCTCTTTCTTTTATTGATAAAAAAATTCCATAACATTCTGTGTCTTTTTTATTGTCCTTACAAAATAGTGAATTGTATGAAAGTTAAGGACCACCTATATTCTATTCAACTCCAATTAAAAATATATTTCACACAATTTACAAATTGCTGCTCCACAAAATGTTATCAAGTGTTTAAATATTATCTAATTTTATGCAAAAGTAGTGTAAATAAAAATAGACAAATAACTTCATCCTTCACTTGTTTCAATCATTTTCATTGCTATTTATAGTTATATTATTGAGATCATCATAAAACGTAAAATTATATTCTACAAGAATTTTGACAAAGATGCACTGCATTGAAACTCTGACTTAGCAATGTAAATAATAACACTACAATTAGTCATCATCCATATTTTCTTGTGGAATACAATTACATACATTTACATAATCTTATTAAATTTAAATCAAAAGGAAATTACATCTTATACACATGCACTGTAATGTTGTTTTAATACCTGAATGATATTTTGTTGAGTATAAAGGATATTTTCAAACCAAAGCACAAGATAGAGACTTTCAAAAAATAAGAGTGGTTGTCTTATCTTTGTATCTAAATTCACTTATATAGGCCAATCTAAAGTCTCTTGGAATGAGAGTTACCTAGATTTTAATATTTCATAATATTAACAGGCAGTAGATTGGAAGATTTCCTGATAGTTAATAGATAGAATAAAGTTAATTGTTATAAATGTAATTTACCCATCTATTTTGAACCCTTTTGAGCAAAAAACTTTTTATTGTACATATATAAATATACAATCTTACATTTCAACTGTCCTACAGTTTTCTTCAGAGCTATGATATAATGAACAAAATAAAATACATAACTATATATATAATACCCTAAAAAACATAAACAATAAAAGTAAGAAAGTCATAAAAAATAATAAAATTAGTAAAAAATATATATAATATAACAAAACATATATACATATATGCACAATAAAAAGTTTTTTGCTAAAAAATGTTCAAAGTAGAGTGGATAAATTGCACTTATATAAGATATTACAGCAAAATAAAGGAAGTGGTGAAAATTTGGTAATACTTCTAAAAGTTAATGGATATAAAGTGATTAATGCAGGGGTCCCCAACCTTATGCCCGTGGGCACCATGGTGCCCGCAGACCATTTTATGTGTGCCCGCCGCTATCCGAACACGATAAAAAATTATTTATCTGATACAAATAAATTTCATTTTTAAAATTTCTTATAAATTATTGTATTATATTGTAATCAAATTGTAAGGCATTCTATACTTTTACAGCGTAAAAATATAAACATTAATTATATGTTAAAATTTTATTTTTGAAATAAATATTTTTTTGTACATTATGTGTATTATTAACAATATCCAACTATAAATTTACATTGAAAAAATAATTGGTGCCCACCACCAGTTGAAAAAATAAAAGGTGCCTGCCACCTGGTCGGTATTATAGAATGTGTTCTTAAGTGCAAAAAGGTTGGGGACCCCTGGATTAATGGAAGGCTTTCCCACTCTCATTACAAAATGTTTTAGATTGACCTATATAAGTGAATTTAGATACAAATATAATACAGACACTCATATTTTCAAAGTCTCTTTATTGTACTTTGGTTTGAGAGTATCCTTCATATTCAACAAAACATCACTGTGGTATTAAAATAACATTACAATCCATATGGATAGAGTGTAATTCCCCTTCTGATTAAAATTACGTACAAATACTGCATGAGTAAATTAAATAGGGAGTTACATAATCTTATTACTTTGCATAAAAATGTAATCTAAAAAACATATTTAGGGTTATAATGGTAATTTTCTCATATCCAAAGCAATTTGCATTTAGTAAAAATATTTTCTGCTAAAAATATGAATGAAGATAAACAGCTTTTAAAATCAAATATAGTGATGAAAGTAAAGTACTGGGATAAAATGTGTTAGATAATTACAAGTTATAGTTAAATAAAATAACTGATGATCAGAAATGAGAATGATTTAAGTTACTTTTTCTTTCTTTTTTTTTTTTTTTTGACAAAAACCATGCACACTAATATATAGGAAATAGACAATATAAATAGAATTATCTACCATATGGTCACTATATTTTATATGTTTATTAGAATGAAATGAAAACATATTCTATTTTAATTTGTAAAGACTGAATTCTTAGAGATAGTGAGAAGTATCTAACACGATATTGATGTCAGTTTCATAAACTTGTGAGAACAAATTTCAGAAATGTGTTTTTAAAGAAAGGTCCAACTATGCTTCTTAATTTGATAGAGCATGCATGTCCAAAACTACAAAACTTAAATATTTCTAAAATCAACATGAGGATAATGATTATTGTTGTTTCAAAGTAATCTTTATTAAGTTACTATATCAAATCTTATAGGCCCAAATGTGCAAGGACCACATTCTGTCACCTGTGGCTAGTGTGTCAAAGAAATTACAATGGTACGCTGATTATACCATTGAGCAGTGGCTCAAAGCAGTTCACCACCTTACACAATAAATTAGGTGTTACAGGCATATTATCTTTGTATGAACTTCGTCTATGGTCTATACTTTATTTTCAGATAATACAGTAATTCTCCAAGATGATAATCTCCAATTTAGATTCACCTATACAGCAATATTTTGTTTGAGAAACAAGAATAGTACTATACAAATTCCATCACTTGAAGTTCTCCTTTTAGAAAACATAAAATAGGTCTCTGTGAAGAATGGCTTAATATTTCACCAGATATTGTTCAAAATTTATATAATTCCATCTTACATATAATAAAAGGGAATCTTGATGCCTATGATAACCCTATGTCCAATTAGTGTTGCATTTAAAAACAAATAATGGTGGAATAGCTACACTAATAAAATATCAATATCTTGTGAAAAATCTGTTTTCATAATGGGAAGTTTATTCTCTATGCTGCATTTGCTTAGAACTTTATTGTAAAACTTTCCATACAGTATTGTGCCACTCAGTGCAAGCCAGAGTAATCAATGAATGCCAGAAGGCTTGTGCATAAAATCCCCATCTAATGCCTACTCATCCAATATTTCCAGACTAGTTTCTGGCTTGTGGCCTTTGTCAGTGAGGAGCCTTGGATCTGAGAGCACCACATAACTGTTATAAAGGCTAACCCCCCCCCATTTTTAAATTGGCCCCCAACTCCTTTAAAACCACACAAAATAGTTTGGAATTGTTTGATGAGTATATAAGGGGGTTTTCCCCCCCCCCCTCCTTTTTATTTTCCTTCCTTTTTTTTGGGTTATATGGTAGGGTTTTTTTCTTTAAAAAGGGTCACATAACTGTTATTAAACAGGCAAAACTCTCCCTACAGTAGTGCCACCCTGTGCCAACCAGAGTAATCAATGGATGCCAGAAGGCTTGTGCATAAAATCCCTATCTAGTGCCTACTCATCCAATATCCCCAGACTAGTTTCTGGCTTGTGGCCTTGGATCTGAGAGCACTGCACCTAGATCCTAAGATCTAGGTGCAGTGCTTTCAGATCCAAGGCTCCTCACTGACGAAGGCTACAAACCAGAAACTAGTCTGGGGATATTGGATGAGTAGGCACTAGATAGGGATTTTATGCACAAGCCTTCTGGCATCCATTGATTACTCTGGTTGGCACAGGGTAGCACTACTGTATGGAGAGTTTTGCCTGTTTAATATTTCTTAGTAGGAATTTAAGAGCATATATGTAATTTTTAAACTATTTCTTGTTATTCTTAGAAATACTTTTTATTATGGAACACAAAGAAAATTGTGCAAGTCATGTAATACTCAAACTATGAGTGATTACAATTGCATTGAAGAGTTAAAATTACTCAATATGTTTTATTAGTAATATCTTCCAATTGGCTGCATAACTATGAAATACAAAAAGCTTTAATGAATCAAAAGGCAGGCATGTTTGGAAGATTTATAGTAAATTTTCTGAACATTTAATATTTAGGATACATGTGAATTGAAATCAAGCTTAAAACATTGAATAAAGTATTTCTTAACCAATTTTAGTTCCTTGACATCACGCAATAGTAAACATTATGTAATCATTAATAAGGATATCAATATTTTCTATAATGATAAAAAATTATGTCCAAAATGATATTTAATTATTCAGTATCAGGAAATAGGTGGAATTTATCAAAAAGAGTCTTGTGAATGGAATTTAGTATTTTTATCTGTTAAGTCTCTAACCTGGAGTTTGTATTTAAATTGGATAAAACTTGAAATCTTTCCTTATGTTACAAATAGAGTTAGGATTTGTGTTTTAGATCACTTGTTTATATTTAGCAGTCAAACTGACCATCCAGTAATGGTAAAGATGCAGATTAATTTGTATTGATCAGATGAGTGTTAATATACTGATAGCAAAACAAAAATATTGTAATAATATTCTATTTTCACCAGCTATAGTAGAAATATGATATTTCTATGAAGGAGAAATATGATATTTCTATGAATGTCTTCACCAATTTTTCTGAAATTATTATACTCCTACAGATGTTTTCACTTATTGTGGTGAAGATATCATAGTCTTATGGATGATTTCACCAATGTTGTGGTCGTATTCTAATACCTAGAGATTTTAAGATATTGTACTACTATAGATGTCTTAACCTACTGTGGCAAAGATATCATACTCTTAAGAATGATTTCACCAGTGGTGTATAGCAGGGGTGGCCAACTTTTGTGTTCATAAGATCTACTTTTTATTTTAAAAATGTTTTGCGATCAACTTGTTGTCGTAGGCGATCGACTTGTTATTATAGGCGTAGTCTAAATGGAGGGAGGTGTGAAATACATACCATTTTTATATATCTATCTAGTAAAAAATAACAATTATTTAATGGGCTAAGAAACTCATGTCCTGGGGAATTAAAGCAATGCGTAACTATTAACAATATTTATTAATTCAAATTAGCTACATTAAATCAAGATTAAAAATATTATTTTCAATAATGTTACGACATAGTGGACTTCACTTATCTAGAGTTGAAAAAAATTTAGAACAAAAACAAAAGAACTTGAAAATCTTGACTTAATTTGTTTCACTCATTACCTGACAGCTCTTGCCAGATTGGCTTCGCGATCGACCAAAAATGACTCTGTGGTCGACTGGTGGCTCACGATCGACTTGTTGGACACCCCTGGTGTATAGGTATCCTAATAACTATAGATTTTAAGTTATTCCACTTCTATAGATGTCTTAGCGTATTGTGGAAAAGATATCATCATACTCTTACGAATGTTTCACTGGTGGAGAGATTTTAGGTCACAGTACCCAGATGTCTTCATGTATTGTGGCAAAGATATCATATTCTCATAAATATTTTCACCAGTGCTGTGGAGATATCATAACATCTTTAGATTCTGAAATCTAAGGTTATTTTTAATTCATCCGAAGAGGTACATAATTTTTTTATTCCAAAATTATTCAAAAGTAAACAACAACACAAATTGTATTTTTTACTCATAATTCTATCTCTTTTACTGATGATTTCATAATTAAATCTTTAAAGAAAAAAAATACATATAGTGATTAACCTTATCACATTTTCTATTGATTAAATTATTTTATTTAAATACAATACAAATTACAGTTTAACGATATTACAATATATATTATAAATAACTTTTCCTATACAAAAAAGTGAAAATAATATAATGCTTTTATTTATCATTTAAGTAATATATATTTCTAAAGCTTGTGAAATACAAAGGCAACATTGAGCAAACAAGCATAAGTCAAAGCTCATCAGCAGTAAATGTTAAAGAGTTTCATGCAATCAGATTTTATGTTAACAAAAAAAAAAAGACACGTGTATCTCTTTTAATTTCGAACGAAATCTCTTTCATTTAAAGGGTTATCTTCTGGTAATAAAGTTCAACTTGTATGAACATTTTTCAAAACCTGATAAATTGCAATTGACAGGTCATTATTAAGTTACAAAAAATAAAAAACAAAAAATACAAAGAGTACATATTACAATACCTTGCAATAAAAAATGAAAATGTAATAAAAATAACAAACTACGTTACTTTAAAAATTCTGATAAAATATTTTGCTTAATACATTTTATTCAATATTATGTCATTTTGATGACCCAGATCAATTTCCAAATTCTCTTTCAAAAGGTAATATAATTTTTTTTCATATGTCATACCATCGTCCGGGAGGCGAACCCACAACCATCTGCAACCAACTACTTGCTTGCAAGGCAGCTGCGATGTTCTCTCGGCTAACAATTTTGTTTTCTTATTTACGTTTTTCATCATTGATAAAAATAACGCCTACAACAGAATCATAACTCATCATTCTCATAGAATGATGCATTTTGGGAATTAGTTGTAAATTTATAATTGATAGTTTTCATAGTCTATATAAGATTATAAAAAAACAATAAAACAAATAAAAAAATTAAGATTAGGCTTATTTTTAGAAATAATGTGATCATGAAATTGAAATGTCACATGCACTATATGAATTGCTTGACAAGGAGCATGTTTCTAATGTATCTATGGTCTGAAAGGTTGGTCTGACTTCGGGGCTGGGAAGGTTGTGATTGGGTTGCAAGTATGATATAACTCATTGGAAGCTTCGTTTACTTTCTATTCAGCTACATTAAAGTATCTTTAGTCCACTATACAGGCTTCCACACACCTGCACATATATAATGTAATATAAGGAATTCGAACTCAGACTTTCACATGACCCTCAACTCTCCATGCCATCTCATATTGCTATAACCCACCTGATCACACACATGTTAAAAAGATAAATAATCACCATTATATGTATTTCATGCTAAACCAGCAATCATCAATTGGTCCAGATTACTATCTCCACACATATATACAATCAGTGCTTAGCTTTATATTAAGATAGCCAATCTTCATACTTTAATGGACAGGCTTCAAGCTACTCCAATCCACAACTCTTCAGCCATCCATTTCATTAAAAATCTGATGATGGAACATTCAAAAACATGTTAAAAATAGTAAACAATATTACATTTAAAAATCTGGAACTGCAAAGTCCAGAAAATAGTTTATTCAAACATAGAAAGTCCAAAAAAAAACTAGAAATGGTAGATAAATTTTAAGTTATTTATTAATAAAAAAAATTTAAAAAGTCAATTGAAAAAATATCAAATAAAACAGTTTTAGAATCCAGAACATACAGTAGAAGGAATGTTTCTGATTAAAAAATAATAATAACGATCAAATGTGACACGATTACCATTTCTTATGCTTAACCAAGCTGTTAATAAGAATAGCAAACTCTCCAGACAGTAGTGCCACCAATTGAAAGCTTTAGTAATCAAAGAATGCTAGAAAGTTTATGCATGAAATCCCTATCTAGTGCCTAATCATCTAATAATCCTAGACTAGTTCTAACTTGCAGTTTTTATCAGTGAGGAGTCTAGGGTCTGAGAGCTCTGCACTTGATTTTAGACTCCTAACTTTATTCCCAGACCAGTTCTAGCTTGTAGCTTTCATCAGTGAGAAGCATTGCACCTAGATCTTATGATTTTAGACTCAGCTTTATGGTTAACTAAATAGGTAAAAGGTGACTGATGAAGGTTTGCATTAGATCCAAAGACCTAGGTGCAGTGCTTTCAGATCCAGAACTTCTCACTGATAAAAAGCTAGAAATTAGACTGGAGATATTGGGTGAATAGACCTTAGACAGGGATTTTATGTACAAGCCTTCTTGCATCCATTGATGACTAAAGAGTGCAATGCATGGCACTACTTTAAGGAGAGTTTGCTACTGTTAGAAACAATCAAATGGTTTATAGTTCAAAAAATTTATAAATGTTTGAGCACCAAAAGTGATAGAACTGAGCAGTAATCCATGAATGTCTCAAGAATCTATCACTTTACTACTGTACCAAATTATCAGGGCAATAAAAAATTTAAATCATAACATAATAACTGAAACACAGGCTTATTATATAATAAGCCTGTGTTTCAGTTATTACATAGTAGAGATGTCTGCCCATCCCTTGTATATGTATTAAATGGATTATGTCCTGTACATGAGGGGTCAGATTGACCTTAGGTCAACATGGGTGTGACAAGAATCTTGGCCTCAGGATGGCCTTTGAGCATTTCATCATCAGATTTTCAATTGGATGGATGGTTGAAGAGTTGGAGTGTGGAGTAGATTGAAACTTGTCCATTAAAGTATGAAAATTGGGTATCTTAATATATATCTGAGCACTTATAGCATATATGTGTAGAGATGGTAATTTGGACCAACTGATGATTGTTGGTTTAGCATGAAATATATATATATTGGTGATTATTTATCTTTTCGACATATATGTGTTCAAGTGTTATGAGATAGAGTGGAGAGTGGTGGGTGGTATGAAAGTCTGTGCTCATATACCCTATATATATCATAGTAACATAGCAAACTGTTAAAACACTTTTTAAATTCAGTTAAGAGCGTAATCTAAGAAAATAAAATATTTTGATGGTCATTAAGACCAATGCTAAACTTGTAATTTTGAAGACCTTAGATTAAGTAGAAACCTTACTTATAAATGATAAAAAACATAATGGAAAAAAAATATAATAACATATGAATAAAAATAATAAGACCAGTACTATAGCATATTATTTTAAAAATACAAATTTAGATTTCTTTACAATTTACATTGTTAAAATGATTTCAGTAGAAAACAACAAAATTAATTTGAACAGATAACTTAATGAGACAAAATTGTAAGAAGTAGGTTTTAACATCCAACATGGAAAATTTTGTGGATAATATATTATGATTAAGTATACTGATATATTAAAATGAAGCATGTAAGAATACAATTCCAGGTATAAAAATCAGAAAATAATTATAAACACTACGTATTTCATTTTATAACTAATCGCATATTTCACCGACTACAATTTTAATAATTTTCTATATTTCATGCATTAACTTATATATAGGGGATTTGAACTCAGACTTTCAAGAAACCTTCAACTATTGACCCTATCTCATATGAAATACATATACTGGTGATTATTTATCTTTTCGACATGTGTGTGGTCATGTGTATCGGTAGTGTGAGATAGTGTGAATATTTGAAGTTTGCTTGAAAGTCTGAGTTCAAATCCTTATATTTACAATTAAGTTCCACGTATAAGAATGCATGTATTTCAAATCATATATATATATAATAAATAATCATAATTTTTTTAAATATCTGTAATTGAAACCGAGGCAGCTACTACCATTCTCTTTCATTAATTTTGACATCACATAACTCAATAGGAGGTAGTTACTTCAGTTGCAATTACATAGATATAGTTTTGTAGTTAGTGTGGTATTTTTTATTACTTCTGAACGTTTAAATGAAATAGCTTCCACCACTGTCAAGGTTAACTTTTCGAAGAAAAACCATTAGATTACTTTTTCCAATAGCAAAATAATTAGTAATTTATTCCATAAACCTAAAGACAGAGTAATTTAGTAATACCAAGGTGTTTATAAAAATCCATGTTTACAGTGCTCAAAATGCTATGTAGATCAATACAATAGATAAATTAATGTCAGAATTAAAGAACATAAAAATGTCTTTAATCAGAAGTTAAATACATGAGCTTTTACTTCACATTTTTTGGAAATTGGTCACAACAGGCTTTTGACAATGCTAAAATACTTGTGAATTTGAAAATTATGATTTGAAAACCTAAAGGATTTGATTGAATTATTAAAAAGTCAACTGGTTTAAATACAACTGATGAAGCATAATGTATTTCAGCCTTATGGAGACCATTTATTTTATTTATTTCTTCTAATATAAACTTTAAACCAATTAATGGTGAAACTAAAGAAAATAAACATTTTGTATTCTTTACCTCACACTCAATCTTGTTACTATTTGGGAATCTAATGGTTTTCTTTGAAAAGTTAACCCAAAAACTACTTTATTTATATAACTGTGAAAACATTAAATATATATATACAGGATCTTAATAAATAAAAACCTGAAACAAGCATCCTTCTTACAATAGGTGAAGTGAAGCTTCCTTCTGCTATTTTATTTAAAACAAATGACTCACCTTTTGGGAATACTTTGATAAAATCTGTGAAATAGTTTATGAGATTAAAAAAACAGTAAAATAGCAAACGAACTTCCAACAACAGGTTGGCTGAATGCCATTATTGATAATTATCCACAATAAAATCCAAGAAAATAAAAAAAGTAATTTCATATAATGAAAAGCAAGTTTGAACTTTTCATAATAAAATTCAAGACATATAAATTGATAACTTAAATTTTATTTGATTTAATATACTGTAGTTCATTATAAGTTTATATTATGCATATCCTATTAAAATAATAAATATGTTTAATGTCTATATATTAGGTTATCCCACTAGTATTGATAATATTAAACCAGGACAAATCTAAAAACAGATTGAGATAAGTTAATAAAATTGCTCTACCTTTTAATAATATTGACAACGAAGGTCTACAATGGATAGTTCTGGAGTAGAAACAAGAGAAATGCCTTTGCATATTAGACTAGCTTACATTTCAACACTCAAAAAAGTTCAAAACAGAAAAAATTGATAATTACAAGGTTTCATATTTGTTGCATAGTTATAAGTAAAAATAAAAGATTCCAGCATAGTCAAGCATTGGTTGCCGATAGGTCAGCACAGCTGCCTTGCAAGCAAGCAGTTGCTTGCAGACAGTTGTCACGGATTCGCTTTCCAGCTGATGCTTTGACATATGGAAAAAAAAATATATTCCAGCATAAATAAAGTCAACTCTAATAGTACAATATTAAAAGTAAATGTAACCATGAATTCAAAAATTACAGGAGTATGATATTTTTATTATTATTACTTAATGATCATATTATATTATAGTCAACATGTCAAAATTCATATGGCAAATTCACACTAACTTTGAACCTTTATCCTCCAGCTAAGAATATCTAGAAACCCATTAAAAATGAAGGTTTCATGGCTAAAAAGTTTTTAATAAATTTGAATATCAGCAATGGCAAATCTGGGTTGTAATCTATATACTTTGGGGTCCAGAATTTGCCATTCTAAGACTGCATCAAACTGCATGGATCTAAACATCTATTTACTGGCATTCATGTGATGTCTACTAGATTAGCTATGAGCTATCTATATGGAAAAAGTCTAGATTTATTAAGCCTAAGATGTGAATTTAAAATTATGGACATACCATACAATTTTTTCTTAATAAACAAAGAGCAATGGTATATATTCTGCAGATTATAATTTAGAAAAACACTATTAAAATAAGGATGCTGTAAAACTTCAAAATTTTGGTGTCAAAAATTGATATAATAAATAAAAAATAAAAAACATTTAAATTTTCAGCAATGAGACACTGTCTATAAACTGATTAATATAAAAACCATTAGTGAAAAATGGCGACTGCTGAAATCTATAGTTGTTCCTCTCATGTATGATTGTCAATTATCATGAAACAGTTTTAAATAAAATATAAACTGTCAAAGGGAATCTGTGATAATTTATTTCATGACTCAGTTAAAAACAGATATTATTATAACATCTTCACCATAAAATAGTTTCTACTTGTAACATTTGAATAATCAAAACTCTCCATACAGTAGTGCCACTCAATGCAATCCTTTCCTTTGCATAAATTATTTGTCTGATTTATTTATTTTTTAAATATATAAAATATTATTAGAAAAATATTTCCATCTTTGTTTTTAAAAACTGTATTTGTAAACAATCAGTAGCATAAAGATTAATTTTCTGTACATCTAGCAGCATCTAATAAGATCATTCATTGTGGTTTTGAATAGATTTCGCAGTATTATGTAATCTTTCTTGTAATTTATTTACCTGTTCTATTTTAGTTTTTTGTCTGACATTTCAATTTCAAAACAAATTGGTTTTTGTTTTTATGAGGTTCACTGATATATCCTCTGTTCAATTATTAATATCCCATACAAATAGATTTATTTAATTTACATGAGATATTAATTCTCATCTCATTGGCCTTTATTCTCAAGAAATCTACTGATTTTAAAAACTTCTCTATTTTTTTATATATAAAATGTGTGGTTCTAAATTTATCAGCCTTCCCCTACTGAAGTGAATTATCTCCATCTCATTCAAACAAGTGAATGGTATAATAGATGTGAGAGGCTGCAAAGACGACATGTGTAAACATTGCTTATACTGTAAGGAAACAAATTGTTTTTTAAAACATCTTAAGAAGAATAGCTAAAATCTAAATTCTTTAATACACACACTTTGACACTGTGACTAAGCTATGGAAAAATAAATTCTCCCACATATGAACACAAACAAGTCCGGATAATTTATTAACAAATTTATATTTAATAAGAATCTCGGTAAATGTGTTCCACATATTTTAAATCATTATCATCAATATTTCTTAATTCATTATTTTAAAAATGACATTTATTAAACCATATAAATTTCAAATTGTCAAACCTTTTACAATTTTTAATTTTAATAATTAGACCCCAGTGAGTTATACTAAATTAATACAACTCCATCAAGAAATAGAAAAATACAGAATGGGCCCACCTGTATTTTAACTCAGACCATATATAAACATTCAGATCATTGACTTATTACAATGCAGAGCATTAATATATCATAATTCAGACTCTGCCTTGTAATATGCCAATAAATTGGATGCTTGTATATGACCCAAGCAAAAATACAGATGGGTCCACTCTGTACAATTCGATTTATCAATGGTGATATATTAGTTTAATATAAGCTCACTGGGGATTTTCAGTAGTTTCCACACATATTCCATCTACATTTGATCTATTATAATTTATATCCTTAATAATAATATATCAATAAATCTCTCTTTAATAGAATTCTTGGGTGATAAACAATGAAACAAAAAAAAAATTTTTAAATCTCTCCCATAATTTCTTGATTGTTCCTAGCTGTGTTTCTTATATTGGCTTCTGGCAATATACTTGTCACTAAATTTACTTCTGACCACATGCTATTTATCAGCATCAGCAAATAGAACTGGGTTTTTATTGATACCCAAATATTACCATTAAATTTTCCAACTGGAGTTTCAATTGTAGACCACAGTGAATGTTCTAATTATTTATCTAAATCATATATGTCAATTTAAATTCATCCTTATTACAACTGTACTGTCATTTCTCACAATGATCCTCATATCCAAAATTACAAATGCTAAGACACCATTAAACCAAGATCCTTGTTCCAAGGTTTTTTTTTTTAATTTATAAATTTTTCAGATTTTAGGAAATTTTTAATCCCCATTGGAAATTCAACCCTGGTAAGAGAGATATAAATAGACAATGCACTGCAATTAGATTTAATAATGTATAGGTATTTACTAAATGTTTATTTTTTGTTTGTTTATTGATTCAATTTTATTTGTAAATGTGTGTATAAACTAATTTATTCCTCGTGAAGATTAAAGATTATCTTTGAAATTTTTCTTTTGAAAATTGAAATCTTTAAATAATAGGTGTTCGGTTTCCATTTTCCTTGTACTGTATAACAATGTATATAGAACAATGTATGGAGAACAATGATATAGATGTGATGTGATGCACTGTGACTTCTCATTAAACGAAGTCAGGAATCTCTCAGCAGCTATGCCCAGAGAAACCTGTTAGCCACTTTACCTTCCCTTTCCATTCTCCACCCTAAGTTTTCCCATAATCTGCTCCATCCCATTTCCACAACATAATCTTTGTCAATGCCATGACCTTCATATCTAAATCCCCCTTATCTTTCCCCAAACCTAGCATAAAAACCAATAATCACTTTCTGTATAATCACTTTGTTCATATTTAATCTTCCATAACTTCATTATATGTACCCTTTCTGCTTCCAAGCATTTACATTGAAGTAACAGATGCCTAATATTTTCTATGCCTTCCTTATAGAGTAGGCTATAGGTCTATTGTCATTGTCTGGTGTTGGATAGCAATGTGTCGGCGGTCCATCACAATATATATACACACATATTTCAATTTTAATTTACATGAACAAGGATATTAATAAATAATATTTTAAAAGCAAATATCAACAAAAATGATTTTTCTCTTAATTGTTTGTTAATTAATCACTCTTGCAAAGGAAATTGCTCCCACATTTTTATTTTAAACAACTGAACGAGAATCTATTTTAATCATTAGTCAGTGACATTTTAAAATCAATTAATAACTTCGAATAATTACAAAAATAGTCTTAAAATAATATTGTAATTGTTGTTAGAAGGTTTTTAAATTGCTAATAGTTTCATAATTTCTATAAGAACTGATTTTAAACAGGTTATTTTTTTATAGAAACAATATTCACTTAAGAGTAGATTTAAAAGCACAATCGCACTTTCTTTTCTCATCGCAAATAACTCGAGTAGTTTTATATAAAAGTGTTGCAGCACGAACTCTTCATTTAATCAAATTTACTAAAGATAATTTTTTATTTAGATGAAATTCTCTTTCGCTTTTGCAGAACTGGCGCGCGTAGAACACACTAGTTCTTTTGTTTCTTGCAATATCAGTCTGTACGTGTTCTATGGTTAGTTCTCTCTTTTTCGTAGCGTTCATAACTATATCATGATCTTAACAGTAATTATTATTATTCTTTCCAATTGATCAATAGACCATTAACAAAACTCCTCCCTTCTAATGATGACAAACAATCTCTTACTCAGTTCAATTCTTTCTGGATGCTATATATTTTGTAACTGTCAAATTTAATTTGCTTAATTTTAATTATAACAAAATCTTGATTATTTCAAGCAATCAATCAAATTATATCCATTATCTCATTATTATCGAAAATGCCAATTTCGACCGATTAAAAAAAAATCAATTACATGTTCTTAAATTCAGTCGAAAAAAAAAGTTTTGTTTTTATCTTTTTTAACATACGTGAATATAGGCATATATGAAAAATTTTCCAGAAAATCACCCCATAAAAAATGTTTTCACACCTCTGTGTGACTCACATACGTATAATATAAAAAATATAGATCATCACAAACATATTTAAATAAATGTTGTAATTATAAATTTATTTAAACGCACATTGATTACGTAAGTAATATTTACTAAGGCTGTGACCTCAAGAATACGCGTGTAAAAATGCGATAGTAGGGACCTCTACAGGTAAGCTTGTGGTTAAGACCGGTAGAGGTCCCTACTATCGCATTTTTACCGCATATTGCACAGACTTTCGCATTTTTACCGCATATTGCACAGACTTTCACATGATCCACCACTCTCCACTCTATCTAATAACACTGATACACTCAAGCACATATATGCTGAAAAGATAAATAATCACCAATATACGTATTTCTTTTCAGCATATATGTGCTTGAGTGTATCAGTGTTATTAGATAGAGTGGAGAGTGGTGGATCATGTGAAAGTCTGTGCTCATATACCCTATATTACATATATAGACACATGGTATATATTAAGCCTGTGTTTCAGTTATTAAATAAATGTTATAAATTATATCAAGAATGGGTTTGGAAATGTATTAATAATTTTTATTAGCCATTCATTAGACTGAAGATTATCCACTTAACGAATATTTCTGTAGTGTAATTTTCATTACACCACTTCCATGCAAGGTAAGGACTGGTTTCTATCCCCTTTTAACACTTGTGGATGGATGTAATCATAAACAACACATTGTGGAGAGGTGTAATCATAAATATATATCCAAAGACATGTGAAAAGATGTATGATCCCCACGATGGACATTTCATGCTGAACTAGCACTCATCAGTAGGCTCAGATCACAATCTCTTACACATATCTTTATCATCATTCAGAACATATAGAGATAGCCAATTACTACAGTTTAATTGATGTGTCAAACTTGTCACTCTTTCAACTTTGACACAAATTACTTGGTAGGATTATATTAATAATTTTTATTAGTCATTTATTAGTCTAGAGATTATCCACTCAATGAATAGTATTTCTGTAGTGTGATTTTGACTATATCACTCTCACACAAAATAGGGACTGGTTTCTATCAACTTTTAACACTTTGTGGAGGAGTGTATTTGCTTTCAAAATATTTTTCTCTCTCCCTATTCATTATTCTTTCTCATAAACAACTTCTCAATAATGTTATATACAAAATTAACAAAGCGTATGACACACTTGAATGTGAAGCTATCAAGATACACAGAAATTATTACACGCTAAGCGCTTTCGAGGCCTCGAAAGCGCTTAGCATGTAATAATTTCTGTGTATCTTGATAGCTTCACATTCAAGTGTGTCATACGCTTTGTTAATTTTGTATATTAAATTATCGAATGAGAAGTCTTAAAATCTTTAATATTTTACAAATAATGTTATATAAAATATCCTTCTACCTGTACATTCTCTCATCTTATTAGTTTGTATTTTTAAAAAAACCAAGCTTATATTCCCCAAAATTAGGAAATCAACTAGTCTTCATATTTCTTGTGATGTCAAATAACATTGTTCTTTTTTTTTTTGCTAATTATTATTTTTAATATCATTTTAATATTAAGCATCACATGATCACTAGCTTATACTAGCACATAATTGTTTATAAACAAAGCAAAACTCTCCATACAGTATGGTTGCATTAGATCCTAAAATCTAGGTGCAGTGCTCTCAGATCCAAAGCTCCTCACTGACGATGGCCACAAGCCAGAAACTGGTCTGGGGATATTGGATGAGTAGGCATTAGATAGGGATTTTATGTACAAGCCTTCTGACATTCATTGATTACTCTGGTCGGCACAGGGTGGCAATACTGTATGAAGAGTTTTGCCATTTTAATATTATTGAAAGTTTAATACTATAGACTAATCTCAATTACTTTTTTTCTCTTCACAATATTTAGTGCCAAAAAATAAACATTATATCCAGTATGATTTTACACTTACATTCAGATTTTGATATGAGATCTCTAGATTCAGATGTTATTAATATATTATAAGTCACACTAGAATAATTATATTTTCATTAAAATATGATGTTAAGTAATCTTCTAAAAAAAAGTTTAATGTCAACAAAAATATTTTAGCACTGTAATAAAGCATTATACTTAATCTATAATTATATTAAAGGTATACTCTAATGTAACAAATATTTATACTTTTCAATCACAGCTTTATAACTACAATTTTTTATTTTACAAGAGTCAAACTTTATGCACCCACAATTTTGACACCCACCACTTCACATAAATACATTAATGATTAATACTAATTATTTATTAAATTAGAGATTTTCCCTAGCCCAGATATAAACTTTATATCACAGTTAAAAATAAATGCATCTGTTAATACATAGTAATTTAGGCCTACTGAAAAGTACTGATTTCATATGAAATACATGTTGGGGATACATTTTTTTCCAGATGTTTTTGTTTATATGTTTCAAGAATGTGTGTTAGATTGGAAGTTTTAAATATATTTAAAAAGGTTATAAATTGATGTTTTTGGTGATATTTCTTATGAAATGTTTATAAATTAAAGCACATCAGATTTTAATATATGCAAAAATTTATAGTGAAAAAATAATCAATCAATAATTTTTGTATTTGATTAATTAATATCTTCTAATTAGTTTATAATGCTCTACAATGCTTTCCAATTCTCAATCATCATGTCATTCTGACTAGTCCAAAAGTCTTTTTGCAAATTTTTCATTTCTTTATTACTTCTCATGAATTCTTTTTGTGTGACTTTTTTCTCTCTACATCTTCAATATATATATATATATCATTCAAATTATTTTGATATAATTTCATTTATTAATATTTAGTTGTTTCTTTTATTATTTTTATTACTTGTCTATTCTCTTAACTTTCCTGTAATTTTTTTTGCACTTCCTTTCTGCTATATTCTTAAATTTCTATACCTTATTATTTTGTATAATGATGCATTTTATTATTGTCTTATGTATTCAATATTTATTAATTTATAATATATTTTAATTTTATAATATCCTATTCAATATTTATTAATTTATAATATATTTTAATTTTATAATATCCCATTTCTCTCATTATTGTAGCTTTTCTTCCCTTTATATTTCTTTCTTTTGTAACTTCATTTGTTATTCTTCTTTTTGTGATCTTAATGCTTAATGATTAATTAGTATTCCTTTATATAGAATTAATTTTTAAAAATTATATTAAAATCTCATCATCATCATTAGAAATCACTAGTAAATGATTTATGATCATTCAGTATTTGCACATTAGTCTTGCACTGATGGACATCGTGTCGGTACTTAACAAATGTTTATATAAGCACCAAATTAAAGACATTTACAATCTTCTAAGAATGTAAATGAATTAATTTTCTAAGTGACTATTGGATAATATTCAGATGAAGAGAAGGTAGTTGGTTTAATTTCCACTCACAAAAAAAAAACTGTAAATGTGTATTGGTTTTATTTCCACTAAATAAAGTTATAGGTAGCCATTTTTCAAAAGTGAAAAATAATTTTTCACAAAAAATGGAAATGTGTTTTGTAGATTCCATCATTTTTTTTTTCCAAATAAATCTTTAATTAATGTGTATACATGTTACTTTATAAGATCAGTAGATTGGAAAACTATGGCCAGACTAATACGTAAGTACCATCATTCTAATTCCAGAAAAATAATCAATAAATAGAATAAGCTTCAAATAGGCTTTGTGATGACTATACAACCCATTCTACAAATTAAAAATACCTCCATATCTTTTGAATTATTTATTTGATACCTTATGACATTATCTTGTAATATATTTAACAGTGAACTATACTTTTTGAAAAATGTATTATCTTGTCTAATTCTAGATCTCCATTTCATTCAATCCTCAACCATGACTATTCCATGTACCTCTTTAGAGTACCTGTGAGATAATCTTTATAACAAAAATGAGATCCGCCTTTTGCTCAAAAATCATGCTTATGTTCATCATAAAATACATTTTTGGAAATCTATTACAATTCATTCACTTCTCATGGCCAATCCAACACAGATGTGTTTTTACAATGACTTCTGGGATAATGGATGATTGTGAAAGGATTGAGATAATAGTGAAGGATACACTGATTAAAAAACTTGCAAATATATGCTTACATTCATCATAAAATACTCTTTTGGAAAGTGATACCAATCCATTACACCCAATCCAATGATTACTGATTCAATAACATCATATCTTTATAAACAATATATATATAATTATATATATATATATTAAACTGAGTTTGATAAAATTGATCTATACTCTTGCTAGGTATGAATAGGTTTAAATGCATTTTATAATAATTTAAAAAAAACATAGAATGGACCAGCTCTTCAAGCAGAGAAATACAATATCATTGATAGATAAACCATCAAAGGCACCTATAACAGATCAAGGATATACAAAGCATAACCTATGATCACATTTCCAAGCAATAGCATTTCTCAACTGCTAGATTCAAATCCCTACCATCCAAAGCATTTTATTTGTTTTGAGGATCAATCTCAGTGGCATCCAACCATAGGTTATATAATAGGCATGCTTCAGATGACAGGCACACAATCCAGCATTTGACATATCCCATAACTAGATCACACTCTGTCTCAGGCTCCAGCACATTTACTTAACCCATAAAAGAAATCTACATTAATTTACTGATGATGCAGTGACGAGAGAGAAAATAGACAAAATAACAATTAAGCAAATAACATTTATTCATGCACACACATATCTAATCTACTATAAAATAACACAATATTGAAGTTAATAAAACAATATATATATATATATATATATATATTGTTTTATTAACTTCAATATTGTGTATATATATATACACACACATAAGTAATTACTCATTCTAAATTATGATAGTTCTCCATTAATTAAAGTTCATTTCATTTAAAATAAAGTGTCTATAGACAGTGATCAAAATATATTTAGTTATTTAAAGTATCTTTACCCAGGTTTTCATGATTGTCAGTTTCCAACTGTTTGACTTTTTGGTTCCATCAATGATTCCATGGCTGTCCTTTCAGTTTTCTGTAGAACAATAGGAGAGAGAGAGAGAAAAAAGAGTTTGTAGAAGATTCTACTTCACAATCTCAGATTGGTTCCAGGTATTGATTCAGGAAGAATAGTTGATGGCTGAAGGCTTGAGGCATAAAGCCCTGTTGGACACTCCTATGGTGTATGCAGTTTCTGTATTAATGTTTCTGCAGCAGTAATGACTGGTTTGTTACAGCATTTAAATTTTCTCCAAAACTCTGAATCTGCATTCTTCTGTATACTTTATTGCTAGATTCTGAATTAAATGAATAATACTGGACTGATTTACAAATTGCAGCCCCGACTAAAGAACAATAACCAAGATATAACATTTATACTTTTTTTTCTCCCATTGTCTTCCATATTTTTTAATGTTTATCACAATTAAATCTGTTTTTAATTAACATCATAATTCGAATATGCTTTGTTTTAATTAATTTTTACGTTTTGTTAATCTAATTGCTTTCTTAGATTAATCTACTATCTTGCTGATAAGATAGTTTACAGTTTGTAGTTATTACAATTATTGATTTCAATTTTATTATCAGCTAGAAATCTTTTAAAGTAATTACATTTTGAAAGTTTTACTAACATTTATTTTTACAACTAATTTTTAGTCTGATTTCACCTTTGCTTATTTTACACTTATAAAAACTGAAACACAGGCTTAATATATACCATGTGTCTATATATGTAATATAGGGTATATGAACACAGACTTTCACATGACCCACCACTCTATCTAATAACACTGATACACTCAAGCACATATATTTATCTTTTCAGCATATATGTGCTTGAGTGTATCAGTGTTATTAGATAGAGTGGAGAGTGGTGGGTCATGTGAAAGTCTGTGCTCATATACTCTATATTACATTATAAAAGGAGTTTCCTTTACAAAGAGAGAAAAAAAAAGTTTTAAAATCTTTTTTTAATTCTATTTTAGATTTTCCTCCAGCCCTCTTTTTAACAAATAGTTGTTGTTTTTTTTTTTTTTAAGTGTCATAGCATCGGCCGGGACGCGAATCCACAACCCGGGCAACTGCCTGCAAGTGCAAGCCAGTCGCGCTGACCTCTTGACCACCAATGCAAGACAAAAAAATTTATTATATTTTAAAATCAAAATATAAGCAATCTTTCTATTTTATTTTTAAAACTACGTTTTTAGAACCACTCCTTAATTATTACTTTTGGACTATTCTCATTTATTTGATTTTATTTCTTTTTTTAATAAATCTGATCATTTATTTTTAAATGATAACATATGTAACGCAGAATATATGTGTGTTTTTAACATATATATTTGCTAGCGGAACAATATATATATATAATAGAAGTGATAAACTTCTATACAATTAATGTTTTCCTGAAGATTTGTGATGATGGTGTTTTAGTTGTATTTTTATATTGGACTATTTTCATCATCTAATATGAATATTGAATGTCTTCAGAAAAATTTAACTTTATTTAAATATTCCAAGTACATTCAACTGTTAGCAATAGCACATCAAACAGGCTAGTATATGCGCAATCTTTTGAGAGGTATTATTCTCCCCTCTTCTTCAATGTTGCTGGCCTAATCAATGATAATACTAGCATGGGATTTGAACCTAGATCCTTAGATTCTTGAGTATTGAAGTTTAAGGTAATGCTATAACCAATTGAGCCATCTTTCCAAAGGATCAGTGACAGTATTAGCATGGGATTCAAACCTGGATCCTTAGATTATTGAGTATTGAATTTTAAGGTAACACTCTAACCAACTAACCCATCCTTCCAAAGGCCTGCCACTCATGCTAGTACTGTCACTGATCAGGCCAGCAATACCTGAAGAAGAGGGGAGGATAATACCTCTTGAAATATTGTGCATATATTAACCTGTTTGATGTGCTATTACTAACAGTTGAATGTATTAGAAATATTTAAATAAAGTTAAATATTTCAAAAGACATTCAATATTCATATTAGATAATGGAAATAGTTCTATATAACTAGTTGTATTAATGCAATACTTTTTTATCAGTCAAAAAAACAAAGTGAATCCAATTTCATTTACAATCCATGAGCTTATATTGATGATGATTACAAGAGCAAACATCAAATCTATGAAGATGCTCATGTAGTCATATTCAAATTATTTATAATTTATATATACAAGGTAGAGTTAATTTGTACTCATTTTATTAATGCTATAGTCAACTGACAAAATATTAAATATGTAACATTCAAATTATATACCAGTAAATAATTTGAATCTTTGGAGGGTTATATATAAACCTCCATGTGCTAGCTATATTTATGCAGCATTTCCTAATATTAAAGTTTACCAGTAAAGCAAATGAAAAATGAATGCATGTCCATCCATAGCCCATGATTGAAAGAGGATAGTAGACTTACATGTTTGCCCTTTTCAAATCGTCTATAATTTATACTAAGAGTGACTGCAGTAATACAGATAATACGTAAAGATTCATCATTCAAATTATTAAATATTATTTAATGCTTTATAATTTGAATGTTATATAAATATAATCTTCCCAGCAGTTAATATTATATAATGTGTAGAGATTAATACTACAATACTCCCAATCCAATACACACAATAAAATTTTGTTAGAGAAAAGATTTTATTTTTCTTCTCCTTATCTCAACTTTAATATATAAAGACTAATTTTAAGAAGTTTAGAGAAAAAGCTTGAAGATTTTAAATCAATTATATTATTTTATTAAAGCTATATTTCAAATTGCTTTATATTTACATATATATACAGTAAAAATAAATTGTTCTATACGTATATACCATACATAATATGTAATAAAATAAATTCTACAAGAGTATGTAGATAATTATCAATTATCATGGTAATAAATTTTGATATGAAACAATATTTATTACTTTGCTAGGCCAAGGTTTCAATATGATGTATTTTTGTCAAAGCATGACTAAACTGAATATCAGCAAATATATTAGTACATATGTATAAAAATACATTAAACTAGTCACCGATTATAATAAATAGATTTGCATGTGCAAATTGACCTAACAGTTGTCTATATCATTGGATTAAACAACCAGTGCTTTCTAAGAGGAATGCTATTGGCTTTTATATTTATAGAGTTCTTAGACTTACTTATGTGCCGTGCTTATTTTACTTTTCATTTTTTATTATTATTTTCTATACAAATAATTTTAGCATCAGCAGATATAAAGAAATGACTGGATTTTTTCTTATAGCCTATAAATACTTAGCTATAAGCGTTGTTGCATTTAGCTCTGTTATATAATTGAGCATGCTGAGTGATTCTTGATTTTAAGTTTGCCCATGTCTCTCCATAGCATCTGATATTGCAAAACTGACAATAGAGGGTGTATACCAATTGACCTTTATCATTAATCTTATTTTTGGAATTGTTAATAAATCTATTTAGTGATAAGTGCATCTAAAACCAATATTAAAATTCTTGCACATAATCGATATTATTTTTGAATGTGTTATATCAATGCATGTCAATCCATGGTTTAGAATCAGATGTTCTGTCAAATTTATGTTTATTGTTAAATTTTCTTATCTATTTGTCAAGCATGACCCTAGAGTAACCAACTTTAATTAAATATTTTTTAACTGAAACACACAGGTTTATTATATACCTGTGTCTATATATGTAATATATAGGGTATAGGAGCACAGACTTTAACATGACCCACCACTCTTCACACTATCTCATAACACTGATACAACATATATATATATGTGTGTGTGTGTGTTCAAGTATATCAGTGTTATGAGATAGTGTGAAGGGTGGTGGGTCATTCAAGTGTATCAGTGTTATGAGATAGTGTGGAGAGTGGTGGGTCATGTTAAAGTCTGTGCTCATATACCTTAAATATTTTTTTATAACATTCTAATGTATTTTTTCTCTCGTCTTCAAACTTACAAATGCAAATTATGTCCTTCAAGGTAAATTTTCTTTGCATCACATATGACCTAAATTTTTTATCTGTATTTTTTTTTCTCCCACTGGTAAAACATCAGTCTATATTTAAAATAAGTCACTAGATAATAAGGCTAGCACTTGATATTTTAAATTTCCATTATCTTTGTTCAGAGTCAGCAAATCAGCATTATATACATTATTTTTGAATAATGTTTTTTCTTGATAGAAGACATTCAATATTATAATAAAAGATAATCTAGATCATAATGTATTTTAATATATTATAAAATCCATATTTTACCATAAAACAACAACAAAAAATTACTTTTTAAATGCAAATATGAGCTAAAAATATATTTTAGAAACTTTAATACGATTTAAAAATCATTTAACATATTTTAAAAGAAAAATGATGGAGTTTAAAAATTCATTTCTTTTTTTATAGTAAAAAAAAAAACTAAAAAAGGTTTCTCTGTTTCTCTCCATCAATTCAATGCTTGCAAATAAAATCTCAACCAATTAGCATTGAATAACTTAGACATCAGAAATGTAAATACTTTTGATAACAAGTAATTTAAAATAATATTATTATTCATAATTCACTTGTTTTCGACATCCTGAAAGAATCCCTAGAAATAAAATGTAATTTCTTTTACTAGGCTATATTGACATTTGATGAATATTATGATAGTTTGTGCAGTAAATCAAAAATTATTTATGATGCAAAGAGAAAAAAGAAAAGCGTTTTAAGGGATTAAAGTAAAATCAAAACATTAGTGAAAGATTACTAAGCATTAATATTACATTTTCATAAAATTAGTAACTAAATTTCTGATGGATACGACCATAATTCTTGTTTAAAACAATAGAATTTAATACAGTGTTTTAATATGATAAAAGTAGAAATGTGGGGTTAAATCTTGACTCAAAGATTTTTTTTTCCATATGTTAAATGCGTTGAATGGGAAGCGAACCCGGGCCAACTGCTTGGAAGGCAGCTATGCTAACCGCTAGGCCACCAACGCTTGACGATTCAAAGATTATCTTTACGATATACATGTGTTCAAGTGTATCGGTGGTATGAGATAGAGTGGTGAGTGGTGGGTCGTGCGAAAGTATGTACTCATATACCCTATATATTACATATATTAATACAGTTAGATAATAAGCTTGTATTTCAGTTATTACATAGTAGAGATGACTGTTCATCCTTTGTATATGTGTTAAATGGATTATGTCCTGTACATTAGGGGTCAGATTGACTTTAGATCAACATGCATGTGACAAGAATCTCGCCTCAGGATGGCCTTTGAGCATTCTATCATCAGATTTTCAATTGAAAGGATGGTTGAAGAGTTGGAGTGTGGAGTGAATTAAAGCCTGTCCATTAAAGTATGAGGATTGGCTATCTTAATATATATCTGAGCACTTTTTGCATATATGTGTAGAGATGATAATCTGGACCAACTGATGATTGCTGGTTTAGCATGAAATATATATATTGGTGATTATTTATCTTTTCGACATATGTGTTCAAGTGTATCAGTGATATGAGATAGAGTAGTGATTGGTGGGTCATGTAAAAGTCTGTGCTCATATACCCTATATATTATATTTTTAAGAAAATATAAAAAAAGCTCTGAATTAAATATATATATAAAAAGAATTCATATAAAATGATAAAACTTTTATAATGTTTTATCTATTTCTTCAATTACGCTTAGGATAACAACAAAATTCTTGTCATTCAATTTACGTGCCTTGCACAATTTAACATATCAATACTCAAGAATTAAATACACCTGGAGACTATGCTGACAATAGTGCTGAAACATCATATAGCCTATAAGCAACTAATTATATATATTTTTTAATTAATTATGTACAGACAATCAAGATACAGTGTCAGAAGTAGAAATTAAAAAGTAAAAAGAAACAGCTATTGCCCTTTGCCGTTTAGCAGAGTGGCAGAAAGACAGTTTCATGAGTTAAAGATTTCTAGATTGATTTCCATCTGAAGAAAATAAAATAAACCCAGTTTGGCCAAATAAATAGAACATAAATATCTTGAATGCTAAAATGGCATATGACATAAGAATATTTCTTTTACTTAAATCATTAATAGATATACATAGGGAGAAAAAGAATTTTCTCTACATTTATAACCATTTAAAAAAGGCAATAAATTATTATTATGTACATACCATTAAACATCACATAATCACCATTTCTTATGCTTGCTCATAACTGTTATTAAAACAGGCAAAACTTTCCATACAGTAGTGCCACTCAGTGGAAGCCAGAGTAATCAATGGATGCCAAAAGGCTTGTGCACAAAATCCCTATCTAGTGCCTACTCAAATCTAGGTGCAGTGCTCTCAGATCCAAGGCTCCTCACTGACAAAGGCCACAAGCCAGAAACTAGTCTGGGGATATTGGATAAGTAAGGCACTAGATAGGGATTTTATGCACAAGCCTTCTTGCATCCATTGATTACTCTGATTTGCACTGAGTGGCACTACTGTATGGAGAGTTTTGCCTGTTTTAATATTATGAACATAAATATAATATTAATCCAGAATCTCTTTCTCTCTAACAAAAAAAATATTATTTTTTAAGTACTTTCTGATGAATCTGTCATCTATATTAATATTAGCTGGATATCTAAAGTGATTTTCAATAATAGTTTTTTTATGTTTTTTTAATCATTAAGCTGTACAGAACTTTAAACTTTAACTTTTAATTTCTAAGAATCTTTCACTTTCTCTTTTTAAGTTTCTCACATTTTTTTTCTTTCATGTGTCAAAGCATTAGCCAGGAAGCAAACCCAGGACAACTGATTGTAAGGCAGATGTACTGATCACTCGACCACCAACACTTGACAAGTTTCTCACATTTGTCTAAGAATATGCCATGTCTTAACATAGAATGTACTGCTATTTCTTTACAAAACAAAGTCAAGTATTTCAAATCTTTTATTTAAAAATCTCTTTCCAAAAAATAAAGGGCCATTGTCATAAAATAATGTTATCCATCAATTTTTACATGAGATCTATTTATTTAATAAATATCCTCAAGTGAATGAATGTTTACTTAGAAAGATATTCTATTTATTTATTTCACTTAAATTTTTATTTGTTTACTCATTCATCACCTAAAAGAGAATCAAAGTAATACAAAAGACTGCTAAAAGTTTTAGAAAGCAAATTAAACCTAGAAATAAATCTCTATATCAACATTTTGTCAGTTTTAGATTTGATAACAATTAAATATTAAATTTTTAAAAGTAACTACATTTTTAATTAAGTTAATAAAACTACATTTAGGATTTCAAAATTCAGATAGTGAGAAAATAAATCTATGCATATACGTTATATTCTCTGATCAAGATAACCATATAAAGATGCTACAACCAAATGATAACATTTGGTTATTGTTTAGATGCCTTGACAGTGTCTTAATACAAATTATTTATCATACCTATATTAGGAACTATATAACAAATGTTAATAAGCCTTTTATTTCATTGAGGTACATAAGAATATATATATATTAGAACAATAAAAAGAAAACAAATAACTTACTGTATATGTTTTTTTCACAGTACATCATTGCATATAAACAAATTTGAATTTAAATGGTTTTTCAATTGAAGAAGGTTAAGAAATTAACTGAAAGTACTTTAGTGATTTGTTATAATTATTTATCAAGTATATTACCATTGTTATAATTCATTATTTTTATTATATGTTATAGCAATATGCCTATTCCTAGACTTACACATGAATAAAAAAATGTTCATATTTCATTTCTCTACATATTTTTTATGAGAAGTCATTTACTCATTATTTATATATTTATTACTCATTATTTATATATTTTACATATTTTTTGTTTATTAAATAATTAGCCTATTCTTATCTTAGAATGTTTATTATAAAATGTTATTAATTTTAAATAAGTATTAAAGAAAAACTTGATCATAATCCAAAGATTACTATAAATTAATTTATGCTATTTGTTTGCATAATTGAGTTAAAGTTAATAAATAAAAATATACATCACTATATTTATTTTTGTATAAAATTATTTTTTTTAATCACAAGAGTTCTAAAACACTAATTTTTAACATGTGTGTATCCATCCCAAATTTTCTATAAAGAGCTAAATTAGGTGTTGTACTACATTGCCTATTCTAGAATTCTTATAACAATAACTATATGAAAAAATAATAAAAAAATTGCTAATAAGATCAAATAAATTTTTAAAAAAACTTCACTTACTACTTGAACTAGCTGCCATAATCATCGGATGTGTTTTTATAGATTTATATTCTTGTTCAAATGTCAACATGTCTGGCTGAAAAGTTAAGTTGGAACAGAATCAAATGACCTGACTCTTTTCCAAAGTTTTCCAATATAGTTATCAAGATTCTACCTGTATTCAGAGAAATAGCTGATATCACTATAATAATCCTATCTAAAATTTGTTAAAAATTTTGGAAAAGAAAATCATTCCATTTAGAAGGCCACTTTACTGCTGCTACCCAAAATCCTTAGGGAAACTTTGTTGACTTCTCTGTAAACTGACCAAGCAAATTTTCTAGAAGACTGCTTCACTTTTCTAAAAAGAACACAAGGACAATTAATCCCAGTCAATGTTAAATCATCACCTGAAAGCAAATTTGGCTATTGTGTCAAGCTTCACTGCTCACAGAGATTTTAACATAAAGAACTTTTTCATATGATCTTTAAAAAAAGTTTTTCTAAACATGACCTAAAATTAATAAAGGACTTGATTTTTTAAAAATATTATTCACTTGATCACCATTTCTTATGCTAGCACATCTGTTATTAACAAAGGCAAAACTCTCCATACAGTATTCCATTAGATGGTGCGAATGAGCTCACAATGCTCCACTTCATATCATTTCAAAAGTTTAAATTGTTATATTCGTCCAAAAAAAATTCTGATTTTCAGCTCCTTCACAAATCAGCACAAATCAGGTAAGCTTAATTTATTTATAAATTAGGTTAATCACTAAAATGAGTGATAGTTTTAAATTCTTGGAGAAGCTATAAGCTATGCCACACTAGCTAACTAGATCGTCTAGTGACAGTAACATTAAGTTCAGTTTGTCTAAGCTTATTAACAGCCAAGAGTCAGAAATAGCCAAAACACCTCAAGAACATGCTAAAGCATTTATTTCCACTCCAGAAGGGATAATTAGGCCTAAAAAATAAGTAGCACAAGTAAAATATCAAAAGAAACGGTTCAGAAATCGAAAAAAGAAATGAACTCGTCTGTTTATTCTAATGCTAAAAAGATAGTTATGGTAAATTCGAGCCTAAATCTAAATAAAGACAGATTTTCATCTAATATTCTAGGAGAACCTTCAGAACAGAATGCTACATCTAAAAATAGAAACAAGAATAATCAAAATCCATTGAATATTTCAAAAATAAGCCTGAAATCTGAAAAATATCATTACGGGAAATTCAACATGGAAAGTTTAGAAAATTTTTTCACTAAAGATAGAGCTTTACAGGAAACAGTTGATACTCGCCATAACAAAGCACAAATTGGCTCCGAAGACACCACACACCATGAATTAAAAGCCCATAAGTCAGATTTAGACAAAAAAATACATAGTTTATCCAAATCTATCAGCTCAGGTCCCACAAAGCAAAAATTAAATCAAATTTCCATTCCATTGTCACAATTTACATAATGGTCAAGAATTCAAAATACAAAAATCGTCAATCACACATAGTGAAATAAACACTTTTGAGACAGAATTTCTGCTGATTTCCACAACTTCTAAAGCCAATAATGCACAAAATAAACACTCTACCTCTTCATTACACACTATCAACTCACAATTACCAATGCACAATAAAAATCAAAAACATTAAACAATTGGAAAAACGAAGCTATGCTACTGTTCTGGAAAACAAAAATCTTAATTCACACTTTCAAGCAGAAACTGAGCCAGTAACACATCGAAAAGATCTGGAGTCTGATGAGGATGATATAATAATGTTTAGTGATGACATTCTTTATGAACACATACACCAACCTAGTTCTGACAGTCTCATGAACAACTATGAAGCAATAAACCAAGAGTTTAATGCTAGAATCCCAACAGCACTGCACAGTTCCTTTCTGAACTATCATAGTGATAGATCCGTGATTATAACCACTACTGATGATAGCTGCCAGCTTTTTCCCTTTCCAACAGATAACTTTTTTCAACTAATCAAGTAGCTCAAATTGATAGATGCCATTAGTAGAATATACCACTACCCAAATAAAAGGTACTTCATAGTTAAATTCCAAAACCTCATGCAGAAGGAACTGTTCAGAAGACAGCAAATCTACCTGAAGGGAAAATATTTAATAAAAATAGATATGAATAAACTGAAAACCATGGCATAGCAAGAAATTGCTACTTCAACTTCAAAGACATAGATCTACAGAGGATGCTGGGGAAGTTTGGAGTGGTCACAAATTTCAAATACCTTGCAGAGAGAAGGGCAGACATTGAGCTTCCCTCTAACAGTGTTGCATTTTCCATCAAGCTAAATAAAGACATTACACCTCTTGACATTCCATCCATACTGGAAGAAAAAAATGTCCTATCTACTTGACATTTAGAGGAGTACCACCCCAGTGTTTTCACTGTGGTGAATGTACAACACTTAGTTAAAACTTGCCCTAAGAAAATCTGTGAAAACTGCAATGGTAGAAAAAACAAAAATCACAGATGCCTATCTTCAACACAAAACTTAAGGCAGCCACATAAAAGTTCATCTCTCACTAATAAGAGTAACTCACCAAACCAAAGTGAAGACTCAAAAATGAACACAGACCAAGAAGTTTATCAAGACACTACAACTCACACTATAAATACTACAAAAAATGCTATTGCTCTTTTCTCAACAAACAAAGCCCCCCACTAAAAAACAAAACATCCCACCTTTTCAAAATAATTACATCCAACAACCTACTAAACCTCAACATCAGAATTTGCCAGAAGCAGATTTAACACATCTACAGCATCAAAAAGAAGGTAACTGTGATGCAATCTCATCACAAAAACAATCACATGTTCCAGATACAGCTCCACAAGAACAGATAACTCCAAATAACAAAAGAAAGACCGAAGACTCTTACAGCTCACATATTGAAGACAACAACAACTCCACAGCTGAATCAGAACCTGAGTCTGGCTTTCAAAAACTAGCAACAAACAGAGGATCTAGCTTAAGAAAAAAGAATGACAAAAAAAGAACCAAACTGGCCCAACTGTCCACTGATCAAAACAGTACATACTCACAAATTGAAACAATGGAAAGTGAACATAATGCAATAGTTCAGAATAGTAGCATTGACACTAATTCTAAAATTCCAATTAGATCTAAACTTTCTTCACCATGTAATGAATTTAGCATTGAGGAAGTACAACCTCATAGAACTATCCAATAACTTGCTTGCACAAAACAGTTTATCTCAGCCTAAATGAACAAGCCATTCCAACCAAACCAAATTAAAATGTTGCTGAATTTAGCTGGAATAAATGTCAGAGGATTAGCCTCCATTGGTCAAGTTTTTGCTATTAAGAGATGGTTGGCAAGAACAAATGCACACATAGTTTGCTTCTCGGAAACTAAGTTGCATGCAAATTCAAACCAAATAGATCACCTCAAGCAACAATTGGGAGCATTCCACTACATACCTTTACAGACAGCATCATCTGTAACTGCTCTACTCATCAATAAAAATTTAACATATATTTCCCATAAAATAATGTATCTCAGCAATGACCTAATAGTATTCAAACTTACCTTCAATAACATGTCCATAATAATAATTTACATATATTTTAAAAGTGACTCTTATGCAGCCCTACTAGAAATCAATAAAATTAATGCCTTACTATCAGCTGAAACATCTCCCATAATATGCTATGAGGATTTCAATATGTCCTATGAAAAATTTAATGGCAAATACCTTCACCTTCTCAACAGAGTTCCCACCGGGATCATTCTCATTTTACACTAGGCAGACAAAATCCCTAATAGATCTACTGTATTATTCCTCAGAACTTCACTACAACATCAATGCAAAACTGCAACTGGTGCCATTCACTGATCACCTTGCACTACTGGTATCACTGCATCTAGATCCAACAGTCATGGCCCACAGAATCTACACACATTATTAGAATACTAAATAAAGCAGCAACTCCAGAGATGATTTTTTCAGAAGCCTACATTCTCTTTAGCAAAATAGACATACTTGCACTGCCACCAATACAGGCTTGGTCATCCTTTGTAGGAATCTTAAGTACAATCATAGACTCATACACAAAAATGAGTAAAGGTCCAAACAAGCTCTTAAAAGAATTGGATCAAATAGGTGACAGTATCACAAGACTTCATCAAGGTAATGCACACCCACAAGACATCATGCAACTAAAGTATCAATACCACAACAAGCAAAAAGTCATCACACAATACATAACCACCAAAAGATCTAAAGTCTTCTTGTCCAATAAGCACAGCTGGATGCACAGCTACATCCACTGGGCAATTGGTTCTACTGGATGGCCAACACCCACCTCAATACTGGATGGCCAGTTTTTTCTTGGTAGGCAGGCAATGCATGAAAAATTACACAACCACTTTCGCTCCAAATTACAACATTCTAAGTTTGAAATTGGTAATATCTGGCATCAATCAGAGGAATGCTTTGATAATGACATCACTGAAAGTCAGGTGGTCCAGAAGCTTATGGATTACCCAGAGAGCATTCATCCGGGACTTCATGGGATTCCCCGATTTGTATTTCTTCATCTAATCCATTTCACTGCCCCAATTGTGCGGCGAATGATTGATGTACTAGCACAAAGTTTTCAAAACCTTCCAGATCTTTACCCTATAGCCCTTGTGCCTTATCTCAAGAAAAAGAATCATCCCTTCACACTAACAAATATAAGGCCCATCTCCATGATCCCACTGCTTATCAAGACAATTGAGTCAATAGTTAAAGATAAAATTCAACAACAGCTATTTAAGCACATCACACCATACCAGTTTGCGCACAAGGGCTCCTCCATGACAGATGCACTTCAGAAGTTTCTTTTCCTGACAGAACATGTGAGACGGCCCAGGAAGGCAAAGCCGGTGGTAATACAGCTTGATTTTTCTTCTGCCTTTGACTCAGTCATTCCTGCAGTACTGCTTCAGACCCTCATTGACTATCAAGTTCCCCTAGTCTATGTTAGAATCATTGGAAATCTGCTGTTAAACAGATCAATTTTTTCATCATTGGATGGCAGACTCTCCAATGGTTTCAGATCTCACCTTTCTATTCCACAGGGCTCTCCTCTTGCCACCCTATGTTTCACTGCCTATATTAATCCCCTGCTCAGAGAAATTGATGACAATCTTCCTGGGGTTTATGTGCCTGCACTCAAATGCTGTGTGCAACATATATCATACATCGATGATGTCACAATTTTTTACCAGATAAAATCTATCTAACAACTCTAATAAACATACTAAACAAGTTCTCTAATAAATTCAATCTTCACATAAATTATGATAAATCCTCCATGTGGCAAATAAAAACAGGCTCAGTAATTCCATCAGCATTTATTTCTGTATCTCAATTATTTTTGGGCATTCCCATGCATACGTCCCCTCTGGCCAGAAGAAAGCAACTTCAAAATGACATCTTGGAAAAGACCAGTAAGGTGGTGCAATCGCTGGCCAGAATCTCCCTCTCACTGCCAGACAAAGTGACCTTACTCAATATGCTTGTTCTACCAAGACTCAATTACTATTTACCAATAGTTAAACCCACAAAAGCATTTCAGGCCTCTATGAACACCATCTGTGCAAAACTTCTTTGAAATGGAAAGGTGGCTGCAATCAGCATTTTCAAGATGCAGATGCCAAAAGATTCAAATGGACTGGGGCTACACTCAGCTTCAACAATTTACTTCCAAAAATCCATATCCATCATACGTATAACCATTCAGAACCAGCAATGGTATTCCAGTCCATGCCAGTTGAACTTACTGACACTCCACCACCACTTGGAAGCAAATGGCTCACAGAATTGTGGGAACATGTCTCCAAGCACACACCAATAATGAAGTCTATGCTTGAAAACAAAACAATTTACTGGCAGGCTTACCAGCTAAAGTTTAAAAACCAGACAACACTCCCCATCACTTTGGATCTAAGCAACAAACATCTTATGAAGAAGCTAAAACAATGGTACATTGAGCCTCGTCACATTGATTTCCTGCTCAAACTCAACCTCTGCTCCCTGCCCATCAATCACTTCCTGGTATTGAGAAGGGGCTTCACAAAAATTGGTTCACAGTGCCAACTGTGCAACAAAGATGAAGAAACAGTTGACCACATCATGTTCAATTGTCACTTCTTTGCCCCAATAAGAACATTTGTCAACAATACTGTGTCAACAGACTTTAGAGATGCCTATATCATTCAAAATGCCATCAAATCGGGTGAATTTTCCCTCATTTGGCTCTCAATCTTCATGAACTATGCCGTATGGCTAACAAGATGTAAATACAAATTTGGGAAAGTAATGCCTACATTACTAGAAACCTTCATGCTTCTAATCAACAAGATTCAAGCCAGAGATCAAACACTTGCACTTGAACAGAATGCCCAATGGTTGAACCATCACAGAACAACCACTACCACAGTCTTTAAATGTTACCCAACAGAGTCATCAAAAAACAATGTAATAAATTATTTGTAATTTTTAGTAACCAAGTAATGTTTTCTGAATAAAGTTTGTATTTTTATATAATAAAAAAAAACTCTCCATACAGTAGTGCTACCCAGTGCCAACCAGAGTAATCAATAGATGCCAGAGGCTTGTGCATAAAATCCCATAAACATTCTAAGATAAAAATAGGTTAATTATTTAATAAACAAAATTATTGTTTTCAATTTTATTTTCATAGTTTTATAGTTAAGTAAAGATAAAAGATAGCTGCTGGAGGGTTGCATTAGATCATAAGATCTAGGTGCAGTGCTCTCAGATCCAAAGCTCCTCACTGACAAAAGCCACAAGCCAGAAACTAGTCTGGGGATATTGGATGAATAGGCACTAGATGGGGATTTTATGCACAAGCCTCTGGCATCCATTACTCTGGTTGGCACTGGGTGGAACTACTGAGTTTTTCCTTTTGTTAAAATATTA
Organism: Epiperipatus broadwayi; assembly: GCA_028023455.1. Classification (NCBI taxonomy): domain Eukaryota; kingdom Metazoa; phylum Onychophora; class Udeonychophora; order Euonychophora; family Peripatidae; genus Epiperipatus; species Epiperipatus broadwayi. The sequence continues at coordinate 601,627 of JAQFVV010000169.1, forward strand.
TTATTATGCACATATTATTTTTAGAGCTCTTGGAGATTTTTATTACAAGTCAGGTAATCTAAAAGTTTGAATACTATATTTTTATATATTTGTGTATATTTGAGTGAATGAACATAGTTATTTTATATCTTATATGTATTTCAATTTGTGGGGAAACAAATAAAGGTATTATTGAATGTAATTAAAATAATGGAGTAACTTACATTATGCTTTCATTTTGTTTCTCCCATTTCAGAATCCATTTGGATTTAGATTTAGCATTTATTTCAAAATGTTCATAGCAGACTTTGCAAATTAAAATTTTGTAGATAGTCAAAGATGAAGTTCATTGACTTATTTTCTTTTATTATTTTGTTTGATGCGTTAAATAAAATGTGAATGATGATTTTATTATTTAATTCCTATCTATATTATTTATTAGCATATTCATTCATTTCACATAAATTTCAGTCACATATCTGATTTAATTTGTTATTATTATTTCACCTGAGATTATTGATTACTGATTATTTTAATTTTTTTAAATATATTTAAGTTTAATAAAATTTGCTCTTTGATTTTTCATATATTATTACAGAACCTTGTTTTCACATCATTATTTCATAGGAATAAAATGAAAAAATTTAAAAACAACTAAAATATCATCATTCTGTAAAGAATCTTGGTTAGAATATTTATAATCATCACATGACCACCTCTTATGCTTATGTATAACTGTTGTTAAGACAGGCAAAACTCACTATAAGTATTGCTACACACAGCAAGCTAGAGTAATCAATGAATGCCAGAAGGCTTGTGCATAAAATCCCCATCTAGTGCCTACTCATCCAATATCCTCACTGACGAAGGCCACAAGCCAGAAACTAGTCTGGGGATATTGGATGAGTAGGCACTAGATGGGGATTTTATGCACAAGCCTTCTGGCATTCATTGATTACTCTAGCTTGCTGTGTGTGGCAATACGTATAGTGAGTTTTGCCTGTTTTAATATTTATAAACATTGCACATAAATCCAAACACACTCCATATATTAAACTATAGTTTCTTTTTCATTTTAAATTCCATAAATTGAAATAAATTAATCAATCATCTTTACAACTAAGACATAAAATATTATTTTATATTGATTAAATTTAATTTAAGCAAATTAGCACTTTACATTTAACTATTAAAGATTTTTTTGGGAGATATGATTGAGAAGGGAATGTGATGGAGAATAACAAAATATATGTTGCAAATTTCAGAAAACAGTTTGGTGTTGAAAAATTAACATCATATGAAGTCGAATAAATAGACTGGTTCACTAAATGATGTAACTTTTTGGTCTTCTTAACCTGCTTTTTTCTAAAAGTAGAAAATCTATACTCATTTATAAATGATTAATGATGATGATGATAATATATATGACCAAAAGTTCTGATAATATATATAATCAAAAAATTTTTATAGACTTATTTTATTAAATAAAGTGAAAATTTGTAGAAATGTTTAAATATATATGTTGTAGCAATGTGTGGACAACCACAAACATTGAATACGAGCATCAAACATAATGATAATAAATAATGACATTTTTAATTTCAACCCCTCGGTAGATAAAGGGTTAAGTATTATTTGCGAGTTGTGTGTGAGTTTCTTCACATTTTATCATAAACAAATGTTTCTGTGCATAAAATAAAAGGACAAAAAAGAGCTTTGTTAACTAATTACAAAATTAATTTTCGGAAAGAAGAAAGGAAGTAAAATAGTTAATAAAAGTTATCTCTGCAATAGAATGTTTAATTAAATTTCATTTATATAATGCTGTGTTCTGAAATGAATTTGTATTACTAAAAAGAATATTATTTTTCATATTTCTGTTTTCTGTTTTGTTTCCAATTATGATTCATCACCATCTGTTTTCTTTTCTGTGTTTTTGGAAAACAGGCATTGATAACATTGTAGGAGGATAATTAAGCTGGTTTTTTTTGATAAATACAACAGAGGATTGACATAGAGTTTGGACGGAAGCAATTAAGTTGTTCAAAAACACTTGATAACATATAAAAAAGACTGTAGCTTTAATTTTAAGATCAGAATACGTTTTGAGTGACAGAAAGAGTGGACTAAAAAAAATTACTATGAAAACCATCTGTACTGTGCATATATGAGCTCAAAGTTAGAATATTATAAAGAGTGCATTACCATTTACACATGTGAAGGCTTTATATAGATATGTTTTAAATTTTATTAGAATGAATGGCTAAAAACTTTGGTAGTCCATCTCTTGGCTGAATGGTCATTCAGGAGAAAAGAAACAATGCTGTCCAGCCTTTAAGTGAAAATGACATGGCACGAAAAAGAAAACATGATTGCCCCACCCCAGCTCTATCTTATGTGGTTACTGATATGCACCTTACCCAAGAAAGATGAGGAAATCTACTGATGCCCAATAATGGCCCAGCCAAACAATGAACAATTCGTAAATCAATCGTAGATTAGAAGAAGTAGATTAGAAGAATACCACGAGCTATTTCATTATTCTGTAAACTTAACAACTGTTAATCAAGAATCACATGGACTAAATGGTTCATCTGTGATCCGGTCAAGACAGCGTATAAGCGTAATCAGTGGACTAAAACTCACACAACTTCACTGATTGGTGGAAAATAAAAATAATCTCAAACAGTCAGACAAATAAAATATCAGTTTAATTTTTACATAACTACCTCTTTCTGGCAAAAGATGAACAAAACTAAAAGTAAGAATTATTATCATTATTATACATTGTACAGGCTTAAACCTGCATTTATATATGTAATATATGCGGGGTTTGAACTCAGACTTTCACACGACCCACCACTTTCAGTGCCATCTCATATTGCTGACCCACCTGATCATTATTATATTAATTTTTTTTTCTCATAGCTGATTGGTTAACCATTAACTTGTATCAGTTTTTTAATTTATACTAATCCACCTACTCTGAATATTACGTGTGTTTGCTTAGAGTAAGGTGTATATTTATATTGTTTGTGTGTGTGTGTGCATTGTCTAATTTCTAATTGAAGAATTGAATAAAAGTGCTATTAATACTTTATTTATGTATGTAATTGAACCTTGATAGGCATCTAGGATAATAAAAATATTTTTGCTGTGTGTGTGTGTATTTACCTAATTCATAAACCAGATAATGTAATTTATCATTACCTAGTAACGCAAGATGTCTTGGCAAGAATTGTACCAACCGTTGTTTGAGAGAATATATATATAATTACATGTTACTATTACTGGGAATAAAACTGTTGTTATATATATATATGCTTTATTCATTTTTCATTTATGCATTTCATGAAGTTAACTGAGTAGTGCAACATTGCCGATGAGTATCATGAATCCCAAAGCTATGATTTGGTGCTAAGAAAATTTTTTACTAAAAGATATAAGTTCAAACCTAGATTGCTAGTGATATCTTTATGGGTCTTTAATAATATAACTAGTCCAAACTAATAAATATTCCAGTCATTTTAGATATCATGAGTTATATCTATATGATGATCAGGAAATATTACTGTCTTAGAATTAACATTATCAGCATTAGGCTTTAAACTGATAACGTCCTTTATTATAGTCATCATAGTTTATGATTACGTCAGAAGGCCATCAAAGCAGCCAACGTATTGTCCATTTACAGTATACTAAAGCAATAACCAATGCATGTGTGCATTTTTTTATTTTCTTATATCCACTAATTAATAATATTAATTTACATTAGTGACATAATAATAATCAACAAATACTTTGTTAAATTTTTTGATCTTGAGTGTTTCCATCTAATTAAAACAAACTTATTTAAGAATTTCATTAATGAATAAAAGAACAGAAGAAAAATATGATTGTAATGTAAATTTTGTGGTACTTAAGTATTATTCTGCACACCAAAATTGATTATGAATGTGTATGGACACTAAGGCTAGCAGCCATGTTTTTTTTTTAATTATAAATTATCAGAAGCATGGTTATCCCATAAGCGTAATAAATATGTTTTACTTTTCAATATTAAAAAATATCAATAAATCCATTATAAATTCCTGTTAATTTTAAAAAATGGAAATAAATGTATTATAAATTCCATTCCCAACATGTAATTAATTATTTTTCTTTATAGATCATATCACGAATAAATGCTAACAGTTTTGTAAGATTGATTATGTTTCTACATTCGGAGTTTCGTCAAAATGATTACAACTTGGAATCTTCCATCAACAAAAGAGCAAGTGCTTTAGTATTTACAAAACTATGGTATACTGCCCTCCCAAAAAGTCTGTTGTAATGGTTATGATATAAGACTTTATTTTCAATGGACACACAATAGCAATAACCTTAAAGCTTGTCATAAATGAATCTCCCTTTGGAAAGGAATATGGTTAGAAGGTTGAGAATGTCATTTGTAATTGTAGTCAGATTTATTTATAGCTGGTGTGAAGAGTAAGGACCATATAATGGGGCAAATGACAATTACATTTATACAACAAAACAGTTATGGATTGGAACAACTACCTCCAAGAAATTTGCATCTACAGCTTTTTATCTAGACTGTCATGCAAAATCAGAAGTCCTAACAAAATAGCAGAAATTGGCAAAAGCCTTTTAAGCAAGCAAAACCAACAGGGGAGAATACTTCCATAGTAGTGGTTATTTGGTGGCTTGTGCAGAAAAAAGTGCTTTATAAAAAGTGTCCTAGGGAAAGCGGTTATCATTCTTATAAAGGCTATTAAAGAAAATGTAGTTGATGAATCTATAATTTATTCAGATTGCTGGAATGCATATAAAACAGATGATTTATGCCATTCTGGTTTTGAAATTTTAAGATCAAGCACTAATATGACTTCATGAATTCACCTACAGATATGCATATGCAAAACATCAAAAGACTATAGGGTCTAACCAAATGGCAGAACAAGAAGCACCGGGGAACTGCATGACAACATGTGCAATCCTGTTTATCATAATTTATGTGGTGATGCATGCACAAAGAAGAAGATAAATTTGTGATTTTCCAAACCATTAGGGATTTCAGTCCACCTAATTTTTTTTTTAAAAAAATGCTTGTAACTTAAATTTATTTTTTTTATTTAAAATTTATTGTCATAGTTATTATTAAATTTATTGTTTATTTAAAATTTATTGTCATAGTTTTGTGTTATTTATGTGAATGGAATTTATAATACATTTATTCATTGATACTTTCTTATAGTAACAAGTAAAACATATTTGTTAGGATTGCATGATAACTATGCCCCTGAAAATGTATAATTAAAAAAAACATGGCTGCCAACCTTAATACTTAAGTATCATTTTGTGTTATCTGTAGACCTAATTTAGATGAATTAGTATTGTTTTATATTAAAATTAAAAGGTAAAAGTATATAATTTGTAAGTATTATTACTTGTATCAGCAAAAGGTAAAATATATTTATAAAAAGTCTAAAATTATAAAGAAACAAGCTGAAAAAAGCAGTTTTACCACTGATACATTCTCATTTGCATCAATCAAAATATCTATTGGAAAATATTATCTAAAGTTTATTGTGCTGAAATTCTGGCATTTAAGTTTTCAAATAAGCAAATAAAATTACAATAAATTGTTACATTTTGATCTGCAAGTATCAAAATTATTCCATCCACAACATTGATACATACCACAATAATTTCCACTACTCATTTATGCAATTAGAGATTGTCTTTAGCTCAGATATAAACTTTAAACCTGTTAAAGGATAATAAATCTGATTTTTTAATTAAACACACACACACACACACACACACAGAGTTATTCACATTTCTCTGTTTCACATGTAATATCTTTATAAATATATGTTAAGCAATCTTCACATCATGACACATTCTTTTCAAATCATTGAATAAAGATACATTGCAAGATAAATAACCCCCAAGATGCATTAAGGCTGAACTAGCATTCATCACACTATGAAAGATCATGACCTGGGCCAACTGATGAGTGCTGGTTCAGCACAAAATGTATCTTGGGGATCATTTATCTTTCATTGTATCTTTATTCATATGATTTGAAAAGAATGTGTGGAGGTGTGGAAATTATTTAATATATTTATAAAAATATATGTGGAAAAAAAGAAAAAAAATAATATAGTTTTCAATACTAATATCATCAATTAGTCACTAAATAAATAAATAATTGAATGGCTTTATTACTTGGGAGTTCATGAGAAATGTGAGTACCAGAAATGGAATCAATTTGACAACTTTTCACTCCAGACGTTGACACTCTATCAGTGCACCTAACGCCATATGGTGTTAGCAATCACTCTTAAATGAATACAATCATTCTAAGTTTAGAGGAAAATAAGATCAATAATACAAACAAAAACAATGAATAAAAGTTTAAAAACAAACAAAGAATCATTAAAATTGTGGCATGCGTTATTAAGGGATATAATTTTTCGTATAAATACACAATTCTAATGTCATATTTTATACAAAAAAAAGATTGTTTAAATGATTAAAACAACAGAGAATATAAGACTAATCTTGATTAATTTATTCATAAGGTTTTAGTTATTAATGAATTAAATTAAAATACTATATTCAAAGTTATATATAGTATAACTATCATCCAAAATACAAAATTGAAAACACTTTTTATCAGGTACTTTAGGTTGCCACTGAACTCCACAGGTGATGGCGATAGTGGAATAGCCTTTATATATGAAAACCAATTGTGAATAACCAATAAACGATGCCCAACCAAGAGCGCTTATTGCCTTATAGCATAGAATATTCAAATCATCAAAGGCAAGGTACTGTTTCAGATACAAACTCTTTTCCATCTTACTCTTTTCCTTATCCAATAATCATCACATGATTGCCATTTCTTATGCTTGCTTATAACTGTTATTAAAACAGGCAAGACTTTCCATACAGTATTGCTACTCAATGCAAGCCAGAGTAATCAATGGATGCCAAAGGCTTGTGCATAAAATCCCCATCTAGGGCCTACTCATCCAATATCCCAGACTATTTTCTGGCTTCTGGCCTTCATCAGTGAGGAGCCTTGGATCTGAGAGCACTATATCTAGATCTTAGAATTTAATGCGACCTGCCAGCAGCCACTTTTTGTCTCTACTTAACTACAAAACTATGAGTCTTAAATTGGAAAACACAATAATAATTTCAATCCAAGCTCATTAGCCAGAAACTAGTCTGGGGATATTGGATGAGTAGGCACTAGATGGGGATTTTATGCACAAGCTTCTGGAATCCATTGATTATTTTGGCTTGCACTGAGTGGAAATACTGCATGGAGAGTTTCCTGTTTTAGTAAGTTATAAGCAAGCATAAGAAATGGTGATCATGTGATGTTTATGGGCTTAAAACCAATCCTGCTTAAAAGGATAGTGGTGGCTATGGTTTTTAAAGATTCAAAGACACCAAAATGTATAGGTACTGAACTGAGTTCAGATCTATATGACTATATAAGCTAATGAGTTTTGATTTAAAATATTATTGTGTTTTCAATTTAAGACTCATAGTTTTGTAGTTAGAGATAAAAGGTGGCTGCTGGAGGGTTACATTAGATCCTATAATCTAGGTGCAGTGCTCTCGGATCCAAGGCTCCTCACGATGAAGGCTAGAAGCCAGAAACTAGTCTCAGGATATTGAATAAGTAAGCACTCGATAGGGATTTTATGCACAAGTCTTCTGGCAATCCATTGATTACTCTGACTTGTACTGAGTGGCAATACTGTATGGAGAGTTTTGCCCGCCTTTTCCTTTTCCAGTTATTTAAGTTATTATAGTACCCAGTCATCATGAATCTTGTATATTAATAGGCATCATACTAAATGTGACAATGAGTGTATATTTGTGGATTAATATTTTCATCCTTTAACTTCATGCACAACATTTAGGACCCATCCCTCCTATTCCCGCTACTACTGTAAAATTATAACTACATAAACTGTTGTAAAATTGCATGTTAATGATATTGGCCATGTAAAATGAAACAATTAATGGGTGTATTCCTAAAAGAATGTTTTGTGATAAACTTGAGTATGGTTTTCATGAAGAAAGTAGATCTCATATGTAAGGATTATCTCAAAAAACATTTTTAAAAAACAATTTCAAATGCTTTCACTAGGAAGATGTAAAAGAGAATAGAATGCATTGGAAAACTATAATTAGATATGGTGTTGAAGTATTTCAGAAAAAGTTTTCTGCTGAAGAAATTAAAAGACATCATAAAATATCAAATAAACAAAATAATGGACCAGCATCATCTATATGTGATGCAGTCATCACAAAACTCATTTCTAGAGTAATCTCTGTCCCTCTCTCTATCTGTCTCTCTCTTTATGTCTTTCTCATTCTCTTTCTCTCTACCTTTGTTTGTTTCTCTGTGTCTATCTCTCACTGATCCTCTCTTTCTGTATTTCTCATTCTCTCTTTCTGTCTATTTCTGTTTCTCTCTCTCTCTATCTCTCTCTGTCTTTCTCTATCATTTTCTCTGTCTCTCTATTTTTTTTCTCTCTCTCTCTCTCTCTCTCTCTCTCTCTCTCTCTCTCTCTCTCTCTCTCTCTCTCTCTCTCTCTCTCTCTCTCTCTCTCTCTCTTGCTCTCTCATTCTTTCTCTCTATTTTTTTTAGTTGAAATGGCCATATACATTTATAAGTGCCTTATAATTATTATTATTTATTTAGTACATTTAAAGATACTGCATTTAAATAAAAAACCCACAGTAATTTTAATTTATTAATTGATCCTTTAATGTATTTTTTGTACAGGAATCCTTTTATTATTTGGTTCAAAAATATTTTACAACATCAAAATATTTGCCATCAAATATTTATTACATAGTCTAATTATTACAGCTAAAAATTTTAATGTTTCCATGGAATATTTTTCAAACTGTTAATCATATATATTTTGCTTTTCTTTTAAAAATATTGTCATTTGGCTATGTCTTACATTTATCTCACCAAGTATAATTTTCTTTAAAAACATCAAATCATTCAGAATTCTTCTTGAAAATTTTTTTAAATTCTTTTCAAATTCCAACTATGGCTTAAGTTACTGGAGTGCCAATCCACAGAACCATAACTAGAAATTGGTAGAGCTCGCATAAGAAATAAATACACATTTTTTTCTAGGCTATTGCACAATTTCTGAATATCACAATCATGATTTTGTAGCTTTTTACAACAAAAGCAAATCTCTCCATACAGTAGTGCCACCCAGTGCCAACCAGAGTAATCAATGGATGCCAGAGGCTTATGCAAAAAATCCCTATCTAGTGCCTAATCATCCAATATCCCCAGACTAGTTTCTGGCTTGTGGCCTTCATCAGTGAGGAGCTTTGGATCTGATAGCACTGCATCTAGATCTTAGGATCTAATGCAACCCTCCAGCAGCCACCTTTTATCTCTACTTAACTACAAAACCATGAGAATAAAATTGAAAACAATATTTTCAATCTAAGCTCAATAGCTTATATAGTCATATGGGTCTGAACTCAGTTCAGTTCCCATACATTTTGGTATCTTTGGCTCTTTAACAACCATAGGTACCACTATACTATTAGGCAGGATTGGTGTTAAACCACTAAGCATAACATGATCACCATTTCTTATTCTAGCACATCTGTTATTAAGAATAACAGATGTGCTAGCATAAGAAATGGTAATCATGTGATGCTTTTTACAACAATATACTGGACATTGTTATTAAACATTCCATTATTATTAAAAATAAACTAAGACCAAATACTACTAAGACATTGTGCCATTCCTTTATTAGAATACTTTTTAAGGTTAATATAAAGTTGAAAATGCTAGTTATTGATTTTTTTTACAAAAGGATATGACCCAACATTTTTCAATATTGACTTCCAAATATTTTTCTGATAGCAATCTTGAAACCTTTTGATATTAGTCAGTAAAATTTTGTGTTCATTAAATTTAGCAATATTTTTCTATAATTTGATATCAGCAAAACAAAGAATATTACTGCCAATGATGTATTGCTTTATATCCAAACAATAAATTGAAAAAATGCAGTGACCAAAGAATATTTTCTTAAGGCATTCCTATCACATTTGATGTGCATAAGACTTTTTAATGTTATGGGATACAAAACTAAACTTATTAATAATAAAAGACTCAAACCACAGCAGAAGCTAGAAGGAAAAAACTGAAGTGCCATTTTGAAACCAACACACTCTGCTAAAAGCTTTTCTTATATCAAAGTAAATAACATCCAGTTGCAACCTGTTGTCAATAGTAATTTGAATGTGGATCGAATTGGTATATTGAATGTGGATCGAATTGGTATAACTATATCTATCTGATACAAATCCATTGTGTTTATGGTAGAGATTTAGATAAATTACTTATTACTTTACTATGCACACATTTTTTAAAGATTTTACCAGTTGCGTATAACAATGAAAGTGGGCTAAAAAAGGTAATATCATAATGATTTACATTTTAGTATTGGTGTAACTTTAGCAATTTTCCATAAATTGGGGCAAATACTTGCTATAAAGAGATATTAAAAATGTAACTAAGAAGTATTCTTTGTAAATGAATACTGAAATCATATCATGTTCAGTATTTTTTGTTTTGTTTATGAATTGTTTAACTGTCAACAAAATATATTAGTAGTTATTGTGTCAAGATCAACCAAATTTCTGGTTTTAAAATCAGCAATCTGTAAGGATTTGTTAATACATTTCTATCTGTATATGATGAAAGATAATCAACAAAATTATCAGCTATAAACTCCTGGCACAACTGACATTTTTTTTTGAACACCATAATGTTGTCTAATATATGACTTTATTTGGATCTAATATTATTCTCCAGTTGTCTGATATATATTTTAAAACCTATTTTTCTTTTGATTTTAAATAGTTTTCTAAAATTTATAAAGTTATAATAGCACAGTACATCTTTATTGCTTTAATAGCTTATGGTACGTTTTCTTTTATTCATACAAATGTTTTTTTTTTCAGAAAATCAAGAATATTTTTTAAAAATTACATAATTACATATAATGCTTTAACCTTAATATTATGTGCCTTGAGTGCTTAATTTTACCATGAGAGGGACCTGTACAAATCTTAACACAAGATTACGACTTTATAAAGATAAGAGCGGCCATCTTATCTTCAACCTACTTTCTAATTATATAGGCAAATCTAAAGCATTTGGATTTGAGAATGTGAAGCTAATAAGTTCTTCACTAATTAAGTCCACTACCTCATTTAGAAAGATTTTATCATTTAATGTTAGCTTCAAAATCTCTCCTAATCTAAATCAGTTATTAAACAATAGTAAAGACTAAGTTGCCTCCAGACCAGATCCTCCAAATCATCTATAAAATTTATTATGGTGAATCCTAAGCCAATAAAACCACTAGGTTAGCACAATATATATATATAGTTGAACAAAAACAGATTCAAAACAAAATCAGTGAACCTGGAGCATAAAATCAATTTTTGTTGTAAATTTGATCTACTGAACATCAAAGTAATTAAACAGGCAAAATTCTTCATACAATACTGCTACTCAGTGCAAGCCAGAGTAATCAATGGATACCAGAAGGCTTGTGCATAAAATCCCTATCTAGTGCCTACTCATCCAATATCCCTAGACTAGTTTCTGGCTTATGGCCTTCGTCAGTGAAAAGCCTTGGATCTGAGAGCACTGCACCTAGACTTAGGATCTAATGCACAAGCCTTCTGGAATTGATTGATTACTCTGGCTTGCACTGAGTGGCGCTACTATATGGAGAGTTTTGCCTGTTTAATAACAGTTATGAGCAAGCATAAGAAACAGTGATCATGTGATGTTTAGTGGTTTAACATCAAAGTTGTTTGCACTGAGTGCATCGATCGAAAAAGAAAATTCATGGAAGCGTGGATTATCGCTAACAATACTGAGATGATAAATAAAAAAGATTCATGTGTCGCTTTATCAGGTGAGTGGAATGTGTAAATCTATTAATTTAAATATCAACTACCTTTTATGTATTTGTTCTCTGCTTCCTCCCCTTCATTTACAAATTTGGCTTTATTTGGTGCTATGGATATGAATGACATGTCTGGATGAAAGCAAGGTTGAGCTCTAGTTAATTTGTAACATTTTAGTCTGCCCTTTGTAGAGAACTACACTCTATATTGTATTATTATTATTATTATTATTATTATTATTATTATTATTATTATTATTATTATTATTATTATTATTATTATTATTATTATTATTATTATTATTATTATTATTATTATTATTATTATTATTATTATTATTATTACTACTATTACTACTACTACTACTACTACTACTACTACTACTACTACTACTACTACTACTACTACTACTACTACTACTACTACTACTACTATTAGGTTCTGTCTAACAGCAGTCAACGTGTGATTATCACATGAAAAGCATTCCACCTATTCATCAAATTGTCAACACACTATGTAAAATTTTATAACTGCTTTCTGCCTAAGATAGTAATATATACTAGAAATTAAAACATTTATATATTTCTATCTTAATGTAATACGTCAAACATTGATGGCCTAGTGGTTAACGTAGCTGCCTTCCAAGCAGCTGGCCCAGGTTCCTTTCCCGGTTAACGCATTTGACATATGTATAGGTTGTAACATCTATAAATTAATTCTAAATGAAAAAGATTCTTTCTCTTCATTATTATAATAAACATGTATTCAGTGTATTGATCTAAAAGAAGTTATATACTTCTTTTACAGTTACTAGGTGTTAAAGCTTTTCAAAATATTTCTATAGGCTGACCATTATAAAATAAATGTTTTCCATTTATTATAATACATAAAAATAAAAGATGAAAATTTATTTGGGAACTCAAATTTGATATTATCTCCGTGTTTAAAAAGAAAGAATAAATATTAGAATGAGATGATATTTCCAGTTTTTAAATAACGTTCTACAGTAGGTCCAAATTCTAAAATAATTTTGGATAATCAATTTAAAATGTTTATAAAAAATTGGCCTAGCGGTTAGCATAGCTGCCTTCTAAGCAGCTGGCCCGGGTTCGCTTCCCGGCCAACGCATTTGACATATGGAAAAAAAATTTGAAATATACATAAATTTTTCAGTAGAAGAAACCATTTTAAAAATGAATGTTATTAATTATTTATAACCATAACATTGGACACTCTTTTAAAATAAAATAACTTTTTGAATGGTCTAGCAAAATTTATTTATTTCCATTCATAACGCATGTAATTTTTATGTATTTTTTTAATGTGTCAAATAAGTTTGTCTCATCTTGTATATATATATATATACACAGAGATAGCATCCATACATAGTAAAATAAGTTAATAATGTTACAAAAATATATAAAAAGAACTGAAAAATTGATTAATACATCACTGATAATCAAATTGAAAAGAATAAACTTAAACAACTAAACGTCACATGATCACCATCTCTTATACTAGCACATAACTGTTATTAAACAGGCAAAACTCTCCATACAGTAGTGCCACCCTGTGCCAACCAGAGTAATCAATTGATGCCAGAAGGCTTGTATATAAAATCCCTATCTAGTGCCTACTCTTCCAATGTCTCCAGACTAGTTTTTGGTTTGTGGCCTTCGTCAGTGAGGAGCCTTGGATCTGAGAGCACTGCACCAAGAATAAACTTAAACTCAGCCTATAATTTAAATGTCTATTTGCTTATACAATATATAATGCTTTTCAAAATACAAATTTAAACTATTTTTTTTTTAATTTCTGTTTATTACAATAAATTGTACAAATGACTTTATATACACATGAATCATAAGACAAATACACAGGTAAGAGAACAAACAGATGTTACTGATATCACTGAAAGAATCAAAAAAATGAAATGGAGGTGGGATGGACATGTTGCTAGAAGAGATGGTAATGGATGGATAGTTGAAATCTTAAATTTGATTTCAAGAAATTGCAAAAGACCTAGAAAGAGACCACATGTGAGATGGATGGATGAAATAAGGAAGTGTGCTGGAGTGATGTGAAGAAGAGAGATGGCTAGAGATCAGAGAAGATAAATTGAACTTGGAGAGATTTTCATCCTACAACATATCAATAATAGTTGAAAATGATAATGATGAATAAGAAAGTAGATGCAATATATAAGTACAGAGATAGTTAAACATCAAACCTAAGAGAAGTAAAGACAAGTCAGTAGCAGAGCGACAACTTCTCTGTATACCTTTACAAAGAAATAGTAAAAAAGAGAATAATAATACATAGCATCCCAGTTTATCAAAGACTGGCTGATATTTAATAAACTCTTTTCTTATTTTATTGCCAGATAAATATTAACTAACCTATTGAATATTTGCTGGAACAAAAACTTCAATCTTTTTTGGAAGCGAAAAAAATTTCAGATTCTCTAAATATTTCCAAAGAACTGGATTAGCAATTTCATTTAACATGGACAACTTCAGCAATTAGATTTAAAAAAAAACAACAACTTATAATTGGCTTAATAAAATAATTTTATCTCATCGTTAAGCGTACCTTTAAATAAACCCCCTTGTGAGAACCAAATATATAAAAAATAATAATCTTTCATCATATAGTGATAAGATATTTAGCAAAGCATTTCTATATACATACTGCATATGGATTTGAACTCAGACTTTCAAGCACCCACCAACTATCCACACTATCTCATACAACTGATAAACATGTCCACACACATGTAGAAAAGATAAATAATCACCAATATACGTATTTCATGCTAAACCAGTACTCATCAGTTGGTCCAGATTATCATCTCCCACACATATATATATAATCAGTGCTCAGTTTATATTAAGATAGCAAATCTTCACACTTTAATGGTCAGGCTTCAATCTACTCCAACCTCCAACTTTTCGGCCATCCATATCATTGAAAGTACTGCATATAAGAAAAGGGCAAAGGACAGCAAATTTAGTCTAATTCTAGGATCTGTCTTTAAAAGACAGATGCATATATCAGCAAGTTTACATCTTTTAAAAAAAAAAGTTTATTTTTTTCTATAATCAGATAAAATAAAATAACATCAGTATTAATTCTAAAATTCCATTAAAAAATTGAATTTATGATTAAACATATAGATAAATAAAGAATGACCTCAATGAAATAATAATTCCTTTGCGATTATCCAATTATTAAAAACTAGTTTGGTGTGTGCTGAGAATCAACACGTATTAAACCAGTTATGGCTTTGTCTAAAGTACTTTATTATCAAAATGCTTCAATCTTGCTGCAGGCAAAAAACAAACATATACAAGTATATTATACCCCCCCCCCCCAACTTCCTTTCTTTATATTTTGCGGTATGTAATGACTTTTTTTTATTTGGTATAACAAATAAAATGTATGGTCACTTTATTTTCATATCATTTTCTTTTTTTTTACAAACTAAGAAGTTAATAAGCTTCCAATATTTTTGATAAAAGTATTATTGTGTAAATGTCTAACTTTTATAAATAATTTCAGTTCTTTTTGAAACTTCTTTTAATGTTGATAAATTTAATAAGTAAGTTTCTCAATTTCGCAAAAATAAAACAAATACAAAAACCCATTGTTTTATGTCCAACTTTTTTTTTAAAAAAAAAATTACTGATTAAATATTTTTTTAATACGCAAAACAAAGGGATATATATATATCAAATGCGTTGACCGGGAAGCGAACCCGGGCCAGCTACTTATTTGTAATAAAGATAGCGTTTTTGTTTTACAACTATCATTTCAGGATGCTACAATTGGTTTGCATATGTTAACACTATCTACTAAAAACATCTTTATATTTTAATTAACATTATATAAAGTTCATTAAATAACACATACATAAGTAACATGCGACATAGTAATACAAAATCAATTCTACGCTTCAAAAATGAAATAGATAATAATAAACAAACGCATTTGACTTTATTACTCGGAAATTCAGAAGAAGTTCGAACGCCAGAACTGCGAGTGCCGGAATCGATCCTGGAACCTCCTGATCCCAAGTTGGACGTGCAGGGCATAATTAAATAATGTGCTAATTACGTTGGACTATTTCCATAATCTATCATGAACTGTTAAATGTCTAAAAAATTGTAAACTTTATTTAAACTTTTCCAAATACAAACAACTGTTAATAATAACACATAAAGGCAACACCGTTTAGTAGAATTACAGGAACATTTTTCTACGTTCTTCTTTATGTGTTACTGGCCTGACCAGTGATAATTCTAGCACAGGAGCCAAACTTACATCTTTAGATTCTTGAATATCAAATTTTAAGGCAATGCTCTAATCAAGCCAGCAACACCTGAAGAAGTGTGGAGAAAAATACCACTTGAAATGTTGTGTAATCTTCTAACTTGTGTTGTCTTTGTGTGTTTCTAGTTGTTTGTATTTAGAAAAGTATAAATAACATTTAAAATTTTTTAGACATTCAACATTTAATGATAGATGGTGGAAATAGTCCAACATGTTAGCAACATAAAGGTATTGTCTTTATTTTGAGTTGTTAAATTGAAAAACAATCAGTATTTTAAAAAATGTTTATCTTATAGTAATTATTAAACCACTAAACATCACATGATCACCATCTCATGCTAGCACATAACTGTTAGTAAACAGGCAAAAACTCTCCAAATAGTAGTGCCACCTTGTGCTAACCAGAATAATCAATGGATGCCAGAAGGCACTACTATATGGAGAGTTTTTGCCTGTTTATAGTAATTATGTGATCTTGGAATAAATGTGTTAGAAGATGACAAATAATGACAAAATGATGATTAAACTCTATCACATGATCATGCTTCTCTGTAACCTAATTATTTTAGCAACACATTTTCATTTGAGGATATTTAAACATCTTCTTTTGATAGACTGAATGGCATTGCTGTGCTTAATCTCCCTACTAGTTACTCAAAAAATCTCATGATCTACCAAGCAACTAACCATACATTTATTTTTATAAGTATCTATGCATTATTTTATACATAAAGTCATATGATTAATTACAGTATATGGGGGAGGTCTCCACCATCTATTCAGGGCTGATCCTGTAGGTTAGGCAATGAGGCAACTGTCTCAGATGCCACAGATGCCGAATAAGTAAGAAGTAAAATGAGATATTTTATTTAAAAATATAAATATTTGATATATTATTGAATACATATTCTTTTGCTATTGTATCCATTGAATTCATTTGGTAACACTTAAAATAAGCCTTTTCAATAATCTTAAAATGCAGTTTTTAGGTTTACCTCAAATGCCAAAATTGATTGGGCGAGCTTGACAATAATTAATAAACTGTAAAATATTTTTAAGTAATTCTGAACTTACCAATGCAGCATCAATTATATGTTTTGGCTTATGGTAAATGAAGCCTTTTATTTTATTATCCTAGTGCCATCTATAGGATTTATTAATTCACAGAAATTAATGTAATTAAGGTATCTGACAACTAACTCCTTTACTTCCTTTTTTTATCTTCACTAACAAAGACAAGAGCTAGAAACCAGTCTGGGATGGGGAATAAATTTCACTACTACTGATATCTAAAGATTATTCAAGTTTACAATAGATGGCAATAAATGCTCTTATAATTCTGAACTTAATGGCCTAAATAAAATATTTCCTTAATTAACTGATTATAAATAATATATCACATGTATTTAAGACATTCATATATATATTTCTTATAATACTTCTTTCATATACACTTCAATGCAAACAAATTTTCTTAAAAAACTTTTTTATTTTCCTTACAGTTTCAACTGTCCAGCAGTCTTCATCAGAGCTTATCAAACTTCCTCTGCTTTAAAATAACTGAGAAAGTTTGATAAGCTCTGATGAAGACTGCTGGACAGTTGAAACTGTAAGTAAAATAAAGAAGGGATTATTTTAAAGCAGTTGAAGTTTGATCAGCTCTGGTGAAGATTGCTGGACAGTTGAAACTGCAAAGAAAATAAAGAAGTTTTTTAAGAAAATTTGTTTGCATTGAAGTGTATATGAAAGAAGTATTATAAGAAATATGTATATATGAATATATGAAGATATGCAAAAAGAGTAAAAGCGACAAATAAGAGAATATACTTCTGATAGGAAGAGAATTATTTAAGACATTACTTAGAAATTGAAAAATAGCATATGAATAAAATTAAAGTCATTAGATCTTTAGGATCTAAACATCATATGATCACCATCTCCTGGGGATTTTATGCATAATCCTTCTGGCATCTATTGATTTCTCTGGTTGGCACAGGGTGGCACTACTATATGGAGAGTCTTTAGGATCTACATAATGTCTGATTAAATGTTGCAATTATTATATTATTAAGTAGGCAGTGATGCTGTGAATACATGATTTCAATTGTATGTTATTTGAAAAATGTAAACAAACAAAAAAAACTTTAAAATTCATAAATTTATTACATTTTACAATATACAAGCAGCCATTTTCCCATCTCTAAGTACTATACACAATCATGTTTAGTAAAAAAAACAAGATTTGGAAATTAATTTTATAATATTGCTAGCAGCCATATTTCCATCTTGGAATACTGGATGCAATCATGTTTATTAATCGATTTCCTCCTTCACTCCCTTTTCACCAAGAAATTTTTGGCCAACCATAGGAGTTTCACCAAGATCTCTCCCCTATGCTAACTCTGTAAAACTGACAATGAAACCCTCCAGCACTTCCTACTCAAATGTCCCTTTCTGCTTGGAGTGAGATGTGTCAACTCTTGCCTTTCATCGCACAGGAACACCATCCAAAATCCATAGAAACAGGGGTCTTTGCAACTCTCAGACTATCAGTTTTCCTCATCTATGCACTCTGGCTGCTCTGATGTGCTATTATATTTGACCAGAGAGTACACTCAGTGAATCAAAAACTATTGGACTTAATTCACTCTCTCAAAACCAGAGATACCAAACTAGCCCCACCTCTGCTCCTCAGAGACACTTGGCCAATCCACAAACTCCCATATTCTCAGCCTCTGTCACAGGAGTCAACCATTTAAATGTTTATGACCTGTGTGGTCACTCGCTCAATGAAGATGTGCATCTTGGACTTGCAACCAAAGACTTTTCTTGGCCTGGGTTACATGCCCTTTCCACTTCCCATTCCCTTTTCATATGTATCCTTCCCCTCTCACCATGTTGCTCCTGAATTTTCATTTTACCATGTAACCGCTCCTTTGTAAACCTTTTTTTAACTGTAATTGTATCTGGTTTTTTCATGAATAAATTTTCATCACTAGGAAAAAAAAATTCTTCAATTTATATTAAAAGCTCATTCATTTTAAATGTTTTTATATTAACTTATCCTTTCTATACTTCTATTGGGATGTCTGCATTTTCAAATTTTTAACACTGAAAAAAAATCTGCTCCTGTTTAGAACTCAATCTTACACCTTTACGTTCTTAAGAAAACTTTTTAACAACTGGACAACAGAAATAGTACATTTATAGAATAAAATTTTGTTACTATTGATTTTATTATTAAATTAATTAAAGTAAAAAATGCACATCTGATCAAAATATAACATTCATAGAATAAAATCTTGTTAATAGATTTAAATGATAATTAATTAAAAAATCAATACCATAAATATTTTTATATATCACATGATCATCATTTCTTATGCTTGCTCATAACTGTTATTAAAACAGGCAAAACTCTCCATACAGTAGTGTCACTCAGTGGAAGCTAGAGTAATCAATGGATTCCAGAAGGCATGTGTATAAAATCCCTATCTAGTGCCTACTCATCCACAAGCCACAAGCTAGAAACTAATCTAGGGATATTGGATGAGTAGGTACTAGGCAGTGACTTTAGCACAAGCCTTCTGGCATCCATTGATTACTTTGAAGTTTTAACCATTTTTAAAAATAATATGTAAGTATAACTAAAAAAATAATGTAAAAAAAAACATTTTTTAAATAATGCTTTTACATAAATAACTGACTAAAAAGTACAAAATAACAAAGTAATCCATTTGTTGGTTAATTTGCCATTCTTGGAAAATAACAGAGATTTTAAGAATCTAGTCTTGTATAAAACAATTGGAAGTTTCAAAAATCTTGTCATTTCATAAAAGCATTTGAGGCTCAAATAAATCATAAAAATCCAAAAGCCTCAAATGCTTTTATGAAATTACAAGATTTCTGCAATTTCCAATGGTTTTATATACAAGTTTAGATTCTTAACATCTCTGACATTTTCCGAGAATTGCAAATTAACCAAAAAGTGGATTACTTTGTTGGTTACCTTATTATTTTATACTTTTTAGTCAGTTATTTGCATAAAAGATTATTTTAAAAAAATTTTTACATATTATTATTCTTGCTTTATTATCATTTCTGAATTTGATGAAAGTACTTTGCATAAAAAATGTTTTTTAAGCATAATGCTAAAAATTGTGTAAAATTTAAGAACATATTTAAAGTTGATACAGACTTAAAAATGTAAAAACAATTTAGAGATTGTAGCTTTGTGATAATGAAATTACTATTGTGTTTTTATAAGAGAAAAATTATTGTAAAGAAAGAATATTTCACAGGGTTTTTTTAATTCTGATGAAAGTTAGACATTTCACTATTCAATTTTATTTAAAAAACGAAAATGTGGAACAGTAAGTTTTTTTATATTTTTATTTTTTCTGTGACTGAATGAGTAATGAACATATGCTAAGTAAAATATATGTAAATGTATCCTTTCAATTTATAATTATTAACAATATCATTATTATTTAATTTTGCTTTATACTATAATCTTAATTTATATATACATACTATATGTATAAAAAACGTCTATGTTATATATATGAGTGTTTTAAAAAGCTACCATATACCTGCAGTTCAATTACAATATGTATTCTATTCTAATCAAAGTTTATTGGTAAAACATGAGTTATTGTATGTGGCATATAATGTATGCAATGGGAGATTGAAAGAAATTATAATGGATATCATAGTTTCATTACATTAACCACTAAACATAACATGATTACTTTTTTGTGCTTTCACAAGCTTAAGAAATGGTGATGATGTAATGTTTAGTGGATTCAAACCAATCCTGCCCAATAGGATTATGATGACTTTGATTATTAAAGAATCAAAGATACCAGAAAGTATGAATGCTGAGTTCAGATCTGTACAATTATACAAGCTATTGAGCTTGAATTAAAAACATTATTGTGTTTTCATTTTGGACCCAAAGCTTCATAGTTAGCTAATAAGGTAAAAGGTGACTTCTGGAGGGTTGCATTAGATCCTAAGATCTAGGTGCAGTGTTCTCAGATCCAAGGCTGCTCACTGATGAAAGCCACAAGCTGGAAACTAGTCTGGGGATATTGGATGAGTAGGCACTAGATAGGGATTTTATGCACCAACCTTCTTGCATCTATTGATTACTCTGGCTTGCACTGGTGGTGCTACTGTATGGAGAGTTTAGCCTCTGTGTTTCATTATATGGTTTATTTTCATAATAGTCTGGAGACGAATAGCAGTAGTAGATGAAAATATGTAAGAAATTGTTCATCGCAATCCCCTCAAAAAAAAATTCTGCTAATTAATAGTGGACAGATGCATTATTATTAAAAGAGTGAAATTGTCAGTAAATGATAATTGGTAATGTCTACATGTGGAAACAAAACTAACAAGCAAATATCAAATGTTAAGCACACTACTTTATTCTGTAACTATGATTAATTAGTAGATAATAAACATATTAAATTATTATTTATATTGTCTTTTTATCATAAAATTAAATTTAGTAGTTTACATTCCAATACATTATCCTTGTTGTTGTTTTTATGTATATGTCAAAGCGTTGACCGGAAAGCGAACCCGGACCAGCTACTTGACAGGCAGCTATGCTAACCGCTAGGCCACCAACGCCTGACTAATCATTGTTGTTTTAACGCATTTAATTGCGTAAAATTTATTTATTTATGTAGTAACAGAAAACTATATAAACATCATTTAAAAAAGGTGTTAAATAAGTCAAAAAAATTATTTTAATAAATCCAGAAAAAAAAAACTCATTACATCAACATTTAAAATTAATTATAAATGGGGAAGACATTTCAATATTAACTGAAAAATACGATATCATATGACTACGTTTTAATTATAAAAAAAAAAAAAGGAAAAATCATTCTACAAATGATGTTAAAGATTATGAATTCAATATTTTTAATCTTGTGATCTTTCTAAAATTATTACAAATGAACGCATTTAAGCATTCTCAATTAATTCTATTAGATCAAATCTAAGATATTATATAATAGCCAAATTCTGAATTGTAAATTGGAAACTCACAGGTCACTTTCGACCTCCCTCCCCCTTCAGCTATGCTATGCCTCGGCATCATTAATTACAAATCAGAATAGTTTTGATTTGTACTAACAGCACATTAAAAACATATATATGAATAAATTTCTTTTGTTCATATTAGTTCTGATAAAACTTAGGCTTGATAAAGCATTTTCTTATTGGTAATATTAATAAATAATTAAATAGAATTATTTACAGATAATCAATAAACATTTGTTCTGTTAGAAGAAATGGTAGTGATGAATTCAAGAACTAAAAGATTTTTCAATCAAAGCTCAACTATCACTTCTAGTATCTCCTGAATGACCAATTCAGTTGTTTGTAATTATATATTGGACTATTTCATCATTTAGTATTAATTGTTTTTTTAGCAAAATTAATTTAAAGTTTGCAAAGGCATTAAACGGTTACCTAGTAGCACACAGATTAGTATATAACACAATGTTTCAAGAGGAATTATCTTCCCCTCTTCCTCTGGTACCTAAAGAATGACAATACCATAAGGAAATCAAACCTGGGATTTTTAGATTCATGAATATTGAATTTAAAACAATGCTCTAACAAAACTAGGTTATTTTCTCAGAAGCACCGATTAGTAAAAATTGTATATACTTTACCTCTTGATTTCTAAAAAACATTTAACAATTAAAATTAGATGATGGAAATAGTTCAACATATAATTAAAACTATACCAGAAAGCAACAGGATATATATTTAACCCTACTTTGGCTGCAGTAGAATATATTGAAAGAAACAATTCAAAATATAAAATTAGGGAAGTATGGTGTATAGCTAACAACACCTATGCTATAAACTGCAAAGAATCATGCTTCCCCCTCTCCAAAAAATGGAAAGTATAATTTATATAAATTTGAATACCATTCTCTTATATATATATTCCACCATTTCCTATTCTGATTTTGCTATGAATATGAGAACACACTCTGCTCAGTTTTTCTATTGTTGCATTCCAGCACACTTCACTAATAATATTCTCTTATTCTTCTCTTTCACATTCTTTGCATATCTTCATATATTAATATATACATATTGCTTATATGAATAGATGAAGATATGCAAAGAATGTGAAAGAGAAGAACAGTCATTTCAATTATAGCAGATAAGCATAGAGGTCTGATGAAAACTGCTGGACAGTCGAAACTGTAAGGAAAATAAAGAAGTTTTTAAGAAAATTTGTTTGCATTGAAGGGTATATGAAATAACTGTTATAAGCAATATATATATATGAACTTATAATATTATCATCACAAATTTTTAGACAAGCAACCCATCATGGTGGAATATACAAGTTTTAGAGTTAAAGGCTCCTGGATCGAAACTTAACCTATTATTTCTGATGCTTGATCAACACATAAATTTTTCAGTGGCAAACAGTCGATTAATATTTTTAAAACCACAATCCTTAGATATAATAAATATGGCACAAATTTTTGTTAGTTTAATGAAAAACATATATTTAAAAAAGAGACAGCTTAATATTTAAAAAATAGTGAATATAAAATAAAAATTCACCCTTTGCTTTAAAAAAAGAGTGAAAATATTGGTTGTTAGACATAAATGACTAAATATTACAAATTTTATATCTAAACTCCATAAAATAGACTCAGACAACTTTTAACTTATTTATTAATAATTAATTATAAACAATGAATACACAAACAATTTTAATTCATTTGGCTGTTTTATGATTTATTTATACAAATCTAGTTTACATACAAATTATGTCCATACTGACACAAATTGGACCTGAACTGATTCACTATAGAGTAATTAAAATGATGGATGAAGAGACAATAGAAGATAAAATGGTCAAGCATTTTATCATCAAATTAACAAAATTTGAATATAATTAAGGCAATAAACAATCAAGTGTTAATATTTTACATTGGATGCCATTAAGTCTAACCTGAAGTAAGATAAACCAAATCATAGAGTTAGTTCAACATATTTATTAATAACAGTAAAATGTCAAATAGAAAATAAAAACTAAAATCTTCCTTTACCTATTATTGCCTACATGAATCTTCAACACATGACAAATTTTCTTTTACAGAACCTTGTTAAGATATCAGTATTAGCCTTGAGTCATATTTATAGGATATCCCTTATTCATTCAATGTTGGGAACTATTCCTGTTTGCCCCCTAAAAAATGAACTCATCATATAGATTCAGTAAAACAGGAAGTGCCTATCATTGGATAATATATATATAAATAACCAAACCAATAAAAATAATATGTGAATTAAAATATTTTCCTTGCTAGTCCATTCCTTCTGAATTGATATGTATAATAATTATTTTCATACAATCTCTTAATAAGATTCACTAAAGCTCCATTCATTCCTAAATTTACTAAACTTACCCATAATCTATCTCTACTTACTCTATTATATGCCTTCTCTATATCTATAAAGATCAGATATGATTGCCTGCCTGTCAGGCAGTCTCTTAGCCTTTTACCTATGATTTCAGCTGTTTGGACACCAAAGGAATAGTGTGCTTTCTTATTATCTTCCATAGCTATGTATGTGTTGTGGACCAATTCCATAATTGTTATGGAGGTTATTCTTCCTTCATTCATGTATGTTATGATTATATAATAAAACAAATTGGATTTGCCTTTATTATATATAATTAATAAATGTTAACAGATGACAATAATAAAATTTGTCTGGTACATTACCTGTTATGGTAAATGGTTCAAGTAAATGCTCATTGAGACATGTTTTTTTTTAACAAGCTCAAATGGAGTTTCTTGAAAAAGTCAATCTAACTTTCCTGGAGTTATGGTCAGTGTACCTGGACATATTGAACTTTTATATGGATTCCAATGAAATTAAAACAGAAGTAACATTAGCCATGTTCTGTATAAGGTTCTATAGATCAGCTGCTTAGCAAGTTATCATGTCACAAGCAGCACCACTAAATCCTTCTAAACTAATGTTTGTTAAGATCATAGAACTCCTAGATGATTACTTTATTCCAAAGCCCCTAGTAATAATGTAAAGATATAAATTCAACCTATGGAATCGAATAGCTGATGAAAAAGCATCTAACTATGATATCTTAATTGCAAAAGGTTGGTATTTCCTGTGAATTTTGGAACATTCCTCAAAAAGGCACTGAAAGGTCAGTTTATATATGGTACAAAAGATCATGCATTAAGACTCAGATTGTTAATGGATCCCAATACTACATTTGATACTGTACATTTCAGAAAACTTTAAGAGAAGAAACAATCAATAGTCAAACGTTGTTAGCCGGGAGGTCATAGCAGCCACCTTGTGAGAAAGTAGTTGGTTGCAGACGGTTGTGGGTTCGCATCCCGGCCGATGCTGTGACATATGGAAAAAAAGAAACAATCAATATTTTTAAACCACTAAACATCACATGATCACCATCTCTTATGCTAGCACATAACTGTTATTAAACAGGAAAAACTATCCATACAATAGTGCCACCCTATGCCAAGCCACAAGCCAGAAACTAGTCTGGGAATATTGGATGAGTAGGCACTAGATGGAGATTTCATGCACAAGCCTTTTGGCATACATTGATTACTCTGGTTGGCACAGAGTGGCACTACTGTATGGAGAGTTTTGTCTATTTTATCAATTTTTTTTGTGAGCACAAGTATAGAAATACAAATGACATGACAAAACCAAGTCAAAGATTAATGAATGACACATTAATTACTTCAGAAAATAAAATATCAAGAAACTGGGGGAAAAAAAATTGTTAATATTGCAAAAAAAAAATCATTTAACCAGTCAATATCCGTCTTTCAATACTTGCTGGTATTTTTCTCATTGTATTGAACATATTCAGCTGCCTAACTTATAAATAGGGAGCAGAATAATGATAATGATTCATCTAATAATCAAAATCATCAAGCAACAAAAAATCTAAATGTGCTTAATGAGCAGGATTGGTTTAATTTTAAACCACAAAACATCACTATTGCCACTCTTTATGCTTATATAAGCTGCTTATACAGAGGCTAAATTCTACACACAGTAGCACCACTCAGTGCAAGTCAGAGTATAGGAAGTTTGTGCATAAAATGCATATCTAGTGCCTACTCGTCCAATATTCCTATAGTAGTGTCAGCTTGTGGCTTTCATCATTGAGGAGCCTTAGATCTGAGAGCACTGCACTTAGATCTTAGGATCTAATGCAATCTTCCAGTAGCCACCTTTACCTTATTAGCTAACTATAAAGCTTTGAGCCCAAAATGGAAGTACAATAATGTTTTCAATTCAAACTCATTAGCTTGTATTGTCATATAGATCTGAAGTCAGTTCAGCATCCATACAATCAACAAGCCAGAGTAATCAATGGATGCCAGAAGGCTGATGGGGATTTTATGCACAAGCCTTCTGGCATCCATTGATTATTCTGGTTTGCACTGAGTGACAATACATATAGAATGTTCTTCCTGTTTTAATAACAGTTATGAGCAAGTTTAAGAAGTGATGATCATGAGACATCCATACAATCCTTTCCCATAGGATTATGGTGACTGTGGTTACCAAAAAGTATGGATGCTGAACTGAGTTCAGATTGATATGACTATACAATCTAATGAGCTTAAATTGAAAAGATTACTGTGTTTTAATTTTGGATTCAAAGCTTTATAGTTAGGTAATAAAGTAAAAGATGGCTGCTGGAAGGTTGCATTAGACCCTAAGATGTAGATGCAGTGCTCTCAGATCCAAGGCTCCTCACTGACAAAAGGCACAAGCTAGAAACTAATCTGGGGATATTGGATGAGTAGGAACTAGATAGGGATTTTATGCACAAACCTTCTTGCATCCATTGATTACTATGGCTTGCACTGGGTGGCGCTACTGTATGGAGAGTTTAGCCTCTGCGTGCTTAATGAGCAAAGTGAAGTCCCGGCTTTTAAAAAATATACTTGGACAAATGTAATTACAAAAATGTATAAATTATGGAAATGTATAATTTCTTTCATCACTAAAATTTTCATTATATTAATTTAAAAAGAAAAATGAATTGCAAGCTTGGATAATTACTAACAAACTGAATAAGCCAATAAACATCACATGACTACAGTTAGTATGAAAATTCATTAATAAGTGAGAACACATTATTATCAATTGTATTACTCATTTGTAATTATACAAATAAATATATTACTGGACATATTGCTAGAAGAGATGATAATAGATGGACAATTGAAATCTTAAACTGGATTCCAAGAGATTATAAAAGACCCAGAAAGAGACCATATGTGAGATGGATGGATGGATGAAATAAGAAAGTGTGTAGGGGTGATATGGAGAAGAGAAGCTAAAGATCGGAGAAGATGGATTGAACTTGGAGAGACTTTCATCCTGCGGTGGATTGATCATGGTTGATGATGATGGTAATTTAATTTCTTATTGATTAATTTGATATACAGTGAGTGTATTTATTTGTACAAATATAATCACAAAAGAATAATAAAATTAGCAATAAATTAATTTTTACTTATTACCTGAGCTTAAAATTCATTTTTCCATTCAAATTAATATAACAAAAATTTTAATGAAGGAAGAAGTATACAGTATATCATAAATAAATTTATTATTATTTTATAATTACATTTTTACAAATAAATATTTTTACATTATATAGCAATTCAATTCCTTATTATTTTATTATTATTTTGTAATTATATTTGCCCAAATAACATGTGTTCTCTATATACTTTAATTTATTTTTTTATTAATTAGTCTTTCATTTGCAATGAGCCCCACCTAGTGATAAAAAATGATTACAGTAGATCACACACTAATAATCCAACATTGAAATCCTATAAAACAATTTTCATAGTGCATTTTCTTAAATGTAAAAATGTACCAAAACTCAAACCACAAATAATATTGGTATTGTTACAATATTTGCTTTTATTTACAAATAAAAAGCATATATGATAATATTATCATTATAAAGACAAGTGAATTAAAAAAATAATCTGTCTATATATAATTAAAATGCTAATTTGGTGATTAACTTTCATTGGTAGCTGAGAGGTCAGCGTAGCTGCCTTGCAAGCAGTTGCTTGCAGACAGTTGTTGCAGGTTCGCTTCCCGGCCGATGCTTTGACATATGGAAAAAAAACTTTTCATTGCATTAAATGGTTTTCTATATTCTAATAAAAAATGGGAGAATATGGAACTTATTTTTTCAAAATCTCTTTAAAAAATCTAAATTATTTTATCATTCCTAAAATTATTTCATGTGCATCATGTGACCAAAGAAAGAAGACAGTGTGTGAAGTTTTAAACTTTTCTGAGACTATATTTTATGAAAAAATAATAATTTATTCTGATTTTTAAAAATAGATTTCAAATATGCCTTAGATACAATTAATCATTGCTTATTATTAGCAATGAAAATAATATATCAGATTAAAGTCACATTGTGAAAGCTACTAGCAATTTCTTATCTAATACAAAAATTTTCTCAACTATTACATCAATTTGTGTGTGTGTGCTCAAACACATGCCTACAAATAGATAAAGATTGAATTTTTCAGATTTTATAAAAATGAGTTATCAAATAATGCTTACTTGGAATCAGCCAAATAATGCTTTCTTGGAATCAGCCAAAAAAACAACAACAAACAAATAATATATAGGAGTGATATCCCCACATAGTGAAGATTTTTCTTTATACTATTTTTCTTTATTAGATTGTAAAAGACCCAGACAGAAACCACATGTGAGGTGGATGGATGAAATAAGAAAGTGTGCAGGGGTGATGTGGAGAAGAGAAGCTAAAGGTTGGAGAAGATGGATTGAACTTGGAGAGATCTTCATCCTGCAGTGGATTGCTAATGTTTGATAATGATGATAATGATATTGTTAAAAGGAGGTTGCCTTGACAACAGTTTGGTAATTGTTGATTGTTATTGATATTGGGATTGTCTAAATGTTGACTGATTTTTAATGTTTTATATATATATATAATGCAATTTATAGTTAAAAGGCTCAATAATATATAATAGCTTTAAAGTGTAGTAGTAGGATAAATTTTGTTAAGAGGGCAGCAAGCAATGATAAATTATCATTGGCAATTCTATTGTGTAAATATTCTACCTTTCTTTAGACAGAGAATTTAACATGAAAGTTTTAAAAATACTAATGCAACTGAATAAGAGAGATTAAATATTCCATTTTATTGACTGCACACTACATTTATATGAAAATATGTAATAAATGAACTCTTCTATTTTATATTTTTAGTTAAAAATGCAACTGTGTTCTTATTTAAGACAGCATATATACATAAGCAATTTGAAAGTATGACATCGTATAATAATAGACCCTCCATGGTTTGGCACAGTTGCTAGTGTGTCCAACTCTGGATCAGGAGGTTATGGGATTGCTTCTGGCCCTTGTAGGACTGCACTCGGATTTTTTATGAACTCTTAATCAATAAACCATATCCCTTTTTTTTTTTCATCTTGCTCTATTTCTTTATGATATCAAGTTTGCCAAAGAGTTTTATATTTTTCTCGGTTTTCTTTCTTAGGTGTCATTATAAAAAAAATTTAAATTTATAATAAGTATAAATAAGATATATAACCTATGATGTTGAAATAAACTTCACTTCTAAAATGGTGAATGTGGAAAAAATTACTTTAGCCACATGAGTGTCTGTCTGTCTGTACTATTTAGAAAAATCTTTTCTGAACAGTGGAGCTCATAAGATATTGTTTGTCATAAATTAATCCATACCAATAAACATTTTACGAATATCATATTTTGTACAAAGTATATTAAAATAAGATTATTTTTAAAGAAAATGTATAAACTTTTCAATCATATTTTTGCTTGCTATTACACGAAAAAGATATCAAGAACATTAAATAAAAACATAATAATCGGAGACGATATTAATGTAAGATTAAAACAACAAATATGTATGATAAAGCCGAAATAGATCTTGCAGTAACATCTATATTTTTAGAATATGAAAGGATATTTAGTCATGTTTTTAACCTTAGTCAAAGATATAGATAGATGATTTTTACATTGAATATAATGATAGGAAAAAGAAAAAATTATTCTTTAATAATATAAATTCAGTAATGAACACAATACAATAGTGTTTATTGGCTGCATTTTAGAATCAACGCAATTAAATATATCTTTAATGGGTTTTTTTTTAATGCAATATTTGCCTTTGAAATGAATACTGGTCTCTGAAATTGTAATAAGGTTATATTTATTGCCCTATATATTTTCTCTGTGTAAGAAATATTATAATTACATATAGTTTGTCACATTTCATTGATAGAGTTTTCACGGTTTATTAAAAGAAAATTAATGTAAGCTTTATATATATAAGTAAATCATGAATATTTGAAAGAAAACTAGAGTGAAAAATGACGACAAAAGACTCAAAATTTTAACATGTTATTATATTGGAATAATTATGAGTTACTGCTTGGTTTAAAAGAATGTTCTATTATGTTAAATGCTATTATTTCTTCAATTTACTATGTGGCAAGAAAATCCATTTAATAACATCAAAGTGTTAAATGCCATTACATAATTTCTAATTAATATTGAAACTTTACATTCAACTTTTGGATGAACATTTTTCTAGGCTTAATTATATAAATTATCGCATAAACCCTTCAATTTTTAAAAAAATTCACAGTAAAATGATACAAATGAATATAAATCTTTTCATGACATTTTCTTCACTTTTATGCTGACTAATTCAAGCTCAGTAAAACCTGCAAAATTGATTTACGAATTAAGAAATCATCACTTTAAATATAGATTGCAATTATACGTCATACTGATAAAATCCATTAGTAAAATAGTTTAAAAATTAAAAAGAAAAAATGCATATTTATTTAAGGTCTGAGCAGCTTAAATCAAGATCGTTATAATGAAAAGCAAAATGAAAAACAATGTCTTCCTAGGTGACGAAGTACTTCATCTTAATTATAAAATTGAATTCAAACTCCAAGATTATTTTTTTTCCCCTCTATATTAGATTGTTTTTTCAAAACCGTTTAAATAGTTTCTAATATGTGTGTGTGAATTCATGGACATGTACTTATTTCACATTAATATCTGACTAATTATAAACAACATTAACAGCAGTAAACCATTTCCTATCAATTGACCGGATAGCCATTTTCAGAACCGTGAATAATACAAAGAATAAAATGGAGAATGTCACATGATGCTTTGTTTACGTACACTACACTCTTAAGTGATTTGCAAGTAAGTGAATATCTTTATAATAATACTTTTGTCGTAAGTATAATATTTCTGGATTTACTTCTTTTTTTCATATGTCATAGCATCTGCCGGGAAGCGAACCCACAACCGTCTGCAACCAACTACTTGCTTGCAAGGCGGCTACGCTAACATTGCTTGATGATTTACTTTTTTTTTTTTTATCGAAAAATTTATATTTTATCTAATAATAGTTGATCTTAATAAAACTGATTAATTGTGTTTTCATAATACACCTTAAGTATCTCAAGAACTAAAGTTTCTTGGATTAATTTTTAGCTGACATAAATTTTTTAAAATCTTATTTTGGCCAATTTAAAAAAAAATTATTGCACTTAACTATTAATTGTATGCTCAACATTATATAACTTTCTAAACAAGTAATTTTTATATATTTATTTATAAACATTATATGAGGGGTGAGCAAAAATAACTGGAATTTTGTAATAAAAAATTATGTATTTGTTTTTAGGTTGCTACAAATTGATCTCTTTCAAAGAGCAGTCCATTTAATGCAATGCACCGGTCTAAATGTGTTTTCACTTTCAAAGTAGTCCGACACTCTTGCAAAGTGATCCCTTTTAACCCCTGTGTTTCTTCACCACTTCTAAATCTGCAAAAAACATTTGAGACATTTTTTCATTCAAGCGGATAAAAGAAGTCACACAGAGTAAAATCAAGTCAATATGGCTGACAGATGCGCTAAGTTATACTGAATTTAATTAAAAATTATTTCACATTCAAAGCTTTATGCTCTGGTGCATTGTCAAGGTAAAGTTTGCATTTCATATTAAGTTTAAAATGTGATGTTATTGTTTTTGCGCATCACACAAACTTTTCAGAACTTACAATTTTTTGATGTTATGGTCATTATGAACAAATTCTGAGTGAACAAATCCATTTTCATCCAAGAAAAATTGGCATTGTCTTTACATCGTCATTTGCCATGCTGTTTTAGATGCAATAAAAACTTTCATTAAATAACTTGTAAACTTTTGTTTTTCCCAGACTAACTTGCTTGTAAGCTGTTTCAAGAATTACAAATGTTTTTCCTGCTGTTTTCCCTAACAGAAGACAGAAATTCATATTGTTTTAACTTTACAGCTATTACAAAACAAATAAATGACACACACTTAACAAAAATATTTGCTAGGCCTTAATATGACTTTTCTCAATGATGAAAACTGGCAGATTGGTGATGTGATGTGATGCACTGTGACTTCTCCTTATATAGAGTCAGGAATATCTCAGCAACTATCCCCAAAGAAACCTGTTAGCTGCTTTGACTTCCTTTTCCATTCCCCACCCCAAGTTTTCCCATATTCTTCTCTATCCACACAAGAAGCATCTAGTGGCAGAAATATGTACTACAATATGCTCACTTTTCAGGGAACAGTTCACTTTATTTTTGATTATCCTCTCATATATTTTTATTTCTCGATTATGCTTATTTTTTGTTTGTTTGTTTTAAAAGGTTAATTTTTTTTTCTTTGCTGACTTCATTTACTATCTGCACATTGTTTCAGAATTATATTCAATCTACTTCTTAAATCAATGCACTTTCTTCTTTTATCAGTTTTACATTTATTACATAGCATTATTGGTCATTTTATCTTTTTTTTTACTAGATTGTGTGATTGTTATTGCGAAGGAATCATATCCACTTTGATGAAAAAAGAACCTATATCTTTGTTTTCCAGTAAAAATAAAATATGTTAATTAAAATAAAAATATTTAAATACATAAATAAAAATGATTATACAACAACAAATATTAAATGCAAATAGAAGAAGCAATGCTCCCATATAAGCTATGAATAAAAAATATTCTCATAAATCAGAAAACAAGAATAGAATCGGGTGACAGCAATTCCTTCTAGATTCTCAGGAAAATCTCAAAACTTTCTTGGATTCCCTGTGATGCTGTCCAGGTCAGCTATGAGAAGAGTACTGCAAAACAGCATTTTAGAAAAAACCAAAAAGGTTGCAAGTGCTCTCTCAAGGATCTACTTATCACTCCCAGGTAAGGCAGCACTGATCAACATGTTGGTGCTTCTGTGAATTAATTACTTCATGCCACTTCTTAAACCAATCAGATCTCTTCAGAATGCAATAAACTCAGTCTGCACTGGCATCTTGTGGAAGAGGAAAACAGTAACCATCAGTCTAGCCAAGATGCAGAGACTGAAAGACCTGAATGGTCTCGGGTTGCACGATCTTAATATCTTTTTTATTCAGAAATGCCTAGCAATGCTTAAGATGATGAATGCAAGATTGCCAGTGGACTCATTACATGGACTCATTACAGGATGAGAGTGAGCCTACTGACATGCTGCAGCCCATATGAAGTAAGTGGGACATGGGGCTGCTAGCATATGCCAACAAATTCTTCAAAGTTATGGCATCAATTATTAACAATACTAACACTTACTGACAAGTTTACAAATACATGCATGTGAACATTACTGAATTAACTACTGAGTTTGATTTATCCACCAGATTACTAATCAGGAAATTAAAATTTTACTACTTAGAAGCCAAACATATTGATTTTATCATAAAAACTTAATTTGAAAGCCTTACCAACAAATCATTTTTTGGTAAATTATAGAAATTTCTCTCAAATAGAACCACTATATAGCTTATGTAAAATAGCAGATGAAACTATTGGACATATTTTTACTGCTTGCCCATTTTTGAGTCCTGCTAGACAAAATATTTTAACCAGAGTACTGTCGGCTAACATGAAAATTCTAAGAATCAATGACAATATAACGAGTGGTGTTTTTGCTGCGATTAGAATGTGTCTGTTTCTGCTTTATGCCATGTGGTTAACCTGAAATTATTTTGTTTTTAAGCAAGGAAGTAAGAAACCATGGGAGAGATGTAAAAAATGTATTCAAAAAACTATGTTCAGGGATCACTTGTTAACACCAGAAAAGCTCTTCAGGGACACTTGGGGGCAACTTAGGCCACTGGATGAAGAGCCTATCCTCAGGCATGCTAATTAAATATTAATTCATGGTTAAAAAATAAATAATCCAGTTAGATGGAGAATGACAAAGGATCACTCCCAATCAAAATATGGTTTGCATAATGATCACTGGCTAAGTCACTAAACGAAGAGCCAGTTGTTCTGATATAAAACTAGTTACATAATAATTACAGACTAAGTTTGAATGATGAGCTTCTCGCTCTGATCATGAAATCAATTTGTCATAATAAGTGTAACTAATGTATCAAACAGCTATATTTTCTAATTTGGAAAATTATTTACTGATGATTGTCGTAATAAGTATAACAAATCTAAACAAATGTATACCAAAAAGATTTATACTGTAATTGTATGCGTATTTTCCTTAATAAAAAAAAAAAAGAATAGAATGAATTCACATTATTTTTTATCATTTGCTAACAAGCAAGAATATTATTTACTCAGAGATTAGAGAACGGTGGGGGGGGGGAGAGTGTTTATGTGATATTAATAAAATATATTGTATTTTTCAACATATATGTCACCAGCAAAGTGTGAATACCAGCATTGAAACGATTGCTCGGAAATTTCATACAATGCCAAAAGTGGGATTTTCAAATATGAAATGCCCAAATTTCCACACCTTTCCTAGGCATTCTATAAAACAACAAAAAGAAAATTGGCTAATTATAAAATACTTCCAGAGAGAATGTCTGTTATTGCAAATATGACATTAACTTTAAGTTTCTCACATTTAACACGATTAGTAAAATTAATGATTGAAATTGTTAGTAAATCTTATATGTATATGCTAAAGTTAGTTAATGAAGAGTGAATAGATAATTGTCCTGAAATTAATTATATCCTTGAAAATTTATATGATTTGGAAATCCTTCTCTTTTGGAACTTTACTTCCAAAATAATGGTGTAAAATGTCACTATTTCTTTCCAGAACTTATTTGATGTTTATTGAAAATTCATCATTTCACTACTGTCATCACACTCTACCTTGATAGTATTGTGTTTTAGTGATAAGGGTTTTGTTATTAAAAAAAATAATAATAATGGCGTACTTGAAATTAAGAAAGTGAAACTTCATCATGATATCAGAAATTCAACATATAGGCAAGTGTTTATTATTTATTTATTTTTGATAGTTTCTTTCATTCTAGTTTTCTTATAAAGAGTATTATATATAGAGCTTGCAAAATAAGCTCTTAGCGAGCTTTGAGAATATCCTCAACTCCAGACCAGTTTCTGCTTCTGGCATCATCACTGAGGTGGCAGGATATTCAAACATTACATTAAAAATACCAGGACAAGCCCATCACTAAATGTATAACTATTGAGTAGAAAATCTGAAATTGTTAGACATCCATATGTCTTTTTAGTCCAGATATCTAACTCAAATAGCCATATGGGATTGAATAAGTTCAGATATACCATACATTAATAGCTTTAAATTAATATATATATATATATATGTGTGTGCTCTGTGCACAGATAATGAAGCTATTAGTAAATTGTCAATGAAAGTATTAAAATTTTACCACCAAGTGCTTTCGGGACAGTCTCAGTCCCATATTCATGGTGAGTTATTCTGTTAATAACTGTAAAATTATGCAAATTTATGCAAACTTATATGCAGATGTTACGTGGACCATTTACGAGATAGGGAATAGCAGGCCTCTCTTCTGTTGATTGCCGATGGGTCAGCCGCAATGAAGTAAGCTTCCCTAACTTTATGTTTGGTGTCATTTGTTTGGTGTCAGTAAAATTTTAATACTTTCATTGACAATTTACTAATAGCTTCATTATCTATGCACAGAGCATGTATATATATTAATTTAATTTGTGTTAATGAAGTAAAATTTTAAGTATTAATAGCTTTAGCAATATAAAATTGCCAAAGCCTTAATAGCAAAAAATAAAATGTGAAAAAAATCAAATCAGTTATACATTAGATAAAGTTCTGGGCTTGTCCTTGTATTTTTAATCTAATGCTTGAATATCCTGGCACCTCACTGATGATGCCAGAAGTGAAAGCTGGTCTAGGATTGAGGATATTCTCAAAGCTTGTTAAGAGCTTATTTTGTGAGCTCTATATATAATATTTGTAAATACAAGCTTATTAAGTTAAGTCATGTGACATCTGACTTGGATTTTTTTTTTTGTCATTATAAAGAGTATATCTGAAAAACCCTGTATGTTCTAATCTTATATTTTTCCATGAATCTTTTTGCTAAAAGTCTTTTTTCATACTTTGTCGACAAGCCTTTTGGCATTTTTAGAGTGCCTAGGTATTCTATACAATGTCTTGGGAAAGTCTGTAAAAAAATGAAAATTTCATATTTTTCCCAAAAATGTCATGCATTGCATAAAATGTATAGCATTCAATGTCATTTTTCACACGTTGCCAGTAATATATAAACACTTCTTTCAGCAATGTTTTATTACTCTTTTTAATTTAATACATTATATGGTACATATGTATATCTATATATTTTTTTTAAAAATACAAATAAAAAAGTTGCATTTTAGTCAAGCATTGGTGATCTTGTGGTTAGCATAGCTACCTTCCAAGCAGCTGGCCTGGGTTCACTATCCAGTCAATGCTTTGACATATGAAAAAAAAAGTTGCATTTTTAAAAAAATATATAAAGGTCAAATATGATAAAATAGTTAGTTGCTTAAAAAATTATAAGGAGTCCAGCTCTGGAAGCATCAGAGCATGGTCACATTCCATTAATGTTGAGTTTCACTCTACTGGGCTAGATGTTGCATGGTTAATGATCCGCAAATGTTTTTAATAATATACATGTTGCACTGAAGAGGGCAGGAAAATGTTGGCAAAAGAAGTTTTAACACCCTAAAAAATACATTATTGTTGTCGAATCTTTATTGGCTTTATTTATTTATTGACATGCAAAAAAATAATATAATGGACTTTATCTATTTACATTTTTATAATAACAATTAAATCAACATCATCAACCATTATCAATCCACTGCCGGATGAAGGTCTTTCCAAGTTCAATCCATCTTCTCTGATCTTTAGCTTCTCTTCTCCACATCATCCCTGCACACTTTCTTATTTCATCCATCCATCTCACATCTGGTCTCTTTCTGGGTCTTTTACAATCTCTTGGAATCCAGTTTAAGATTTCAATTGTCCATCTATTATCATCTCTTCTAGCAATATGGCCAGTCCAACTCCAGTCTTTTAAATTTTCTATGAGGTCAGTAACATCTAATTGTTCTCTTACCCAAATATTGCAATATATGGGTAACAATTAAATACTGTAGTATATATTCATGAGGTAAAACTCTGCATTATTTTGTTTTATTCATTTCAATTAGTTTAATAGTATGAGTTACTTTGCTTAAAAATAAACATTTTTTGGTGTGTGTGTGTTTTTTTTTGTACGTGTCTTCGATTCCATAGTTTTAATTCTGTTTATTAATTAACTATAAAAATATTAAAATAAATTACATTTAAAGACCAATAAGCCAAATAAACTATTTTTAATAATGATTAATTGCTATAGATTTAAAAGAATATTTTATTCTCAGACAACTTAAACCTGTTTTGAAATGCCATCAAACTAATAAAAATCTATTTTATTAGTCAACATTTTAAACTTAATTTTAAATTCTAATAGTGATTTAATGTTTTGACCTTCTTAATTTTTTTTAAAGATTATCATAACTTCTTTTTTAAAAAAAATCGAATAATAATATAATCCGCTCGAGTTTGTTAGAAAACAGACTAAGGGTGAAGAATCCAAATCTGGATATTTTTTAAACGTAAATTAATATATCTTAAAATATTTAACTCAAGTTGAGTTAATAAAAGAGTTAAAAACACATGACTTCAAAAAGTAAAATTACTTTTATACAAAGTTTGTTCTCTTCAGAATGGTAGATTAAATATCCATTAATAATAATAATTAACTTAATCAGTCAGTATATTGAATGTTTACTATAGTAAATAGACGGGTTTGAACTTAGGATTTTCAGTCTATATTCATCCTCCACTCCATCTCAAACAACCGATACACATGACCACATAATGTGAAAAAGTTGCCCCCAATATATGATCTGGCCAACTGATGAAGGCTGCTTCTGCACGAAATACTTATATTCGGGATCATTTGTCTTTTTCACATGTACATGGTCACGTGTTTCGGTTGTTTGAAATGGGGTGGCAGATGAATATAGACTGAAAATCCTAAGTTTTAATCCCTCTTTTTATTAATAATGATGATGATGATGATGATACAATCAGTATATAGAGTGATAAATTATTTTCCATACATATTAATCATCAATTTTTAAAATAAAATAAATAAATAAACATGAGAAATTAATAAATAATTAATTTTTTTTTAAAAAAATCACAATCAACGCTACTTATTTTTAAATTTATTATATGAGTAATTAATATTTACTAAGGCATTAAACCTTTAAGCATGTGCACTTAAAAATACAAAGATAGGGACCTCTACAAGTCTTAACCACAAGCTTACTCTTTGGAAGAAAGCGTAATTAAAAATAATGGTTCATAAAGAAAAGTAATGATATTTTATCATAAATCATTTTTCATAAACTTTTTATATGACCCACTACTCTCAGTGCCATCTTATATTGCTGACCATCTGATCACATACATGTTGAAAAGATAAGTAATCACAAATATACGTATATTGTGCTAAACCAGCACTCATCAGTTGATCCAGATTACTATTCCACACATATATATACAATCAGTGCTCAGCTTTATATTAAGATAGCCAATCCTCATACTTTAATGGACATGCTTCAAACTACTCCAACCCAAAACTCCGCCTTCCATTTTATTGAAAATCTGATGGATGGAATGTTCAAAGCCCATGTTAGTGCCAAAGTTGTCATCCTATCCATGTTGACAGATTAGTCATTCTGATCCCTCATGTACAGAAGAATAATCCATTTATACATACATATGCGAGGGATGGGCAGATCTTTTACACACTATTTATATAAATTAATGCATTGTACAGGCCAGCAATATAAGATGGCACTGAGAGTAATGGGTCATGTGAAAGTCTGAGTTCGAATCCCGCATATATTATATATATAAATGCAGGTTTAAGCCTGTACAATGTATGCATAAACTTTTTATTAACTTGGCTTAAGATGAGTATGAAAACAGACTTCATTATTATAGAAATATATTTGTTATATATATATAGCTTAAAGGAGTATGTCATAAATCTGAATGGTTTAATCGATTGTGTATTTATATTGTGACGATCACATATCGGAACATAAGCTGATAAAAGGTTTAAAATTTAGGCAAGGTTCAAAATCAAGAAATGTTTCAATATTGTTGCAGCAAAGAAAAATATAACCCAAACAGATATGTGATCCAAAAATTTGCATGTTAGGGGGAAAGTTACAGTAATGACTAATTTCTACTCACTTATTTTTATATTTAGAAATATAAGGGATTTGAACTCAGACTTTCAAGCACCCACCAACTATCCACACTATCTCATACAACTGATACACATGACCACACACATGTAGAAAAGATAAATAATCACCAATATATTTAGAGTACTTTCACTCTATCACAAACAAGACGAAGTGATTTTTGGAATTGTTCAAAGCTGGAATTTAAACATTTATATATTTGGCATTATACTAGTAGTACAAATTTTAAAAACTTTGAAACAATTTTTCATAAAGACTGCTCTGCTAAAAATTCTATCTTTTTTTACTATGAACAATAAAGGGAATGGCCCAACCATTTTCATAAACACAGTTAGGTTTAGCTTCTAGTGATGAATTGGCTCAGATAAAAAATGTGATTGGCAAACATGTTCTCAAAGGCAACGAATTGATGGGGTAATTTACATCAAATTAATTGCTCTTCCTAAGAGCAATAAGAGGTAAAAAGGTAAGCAATGTTTTTGAAAATCTTGTTATGAGTTGTGAAAAATGTATATTTTTGGAAAATAGGTGGGCAACATTGCAGGAATAACAAAGGGCAATTTAAAGTACTTATTTGATCAAATTAGAGCAGAATATCAGTTATCAAATTTGAATTGATAATTATCAGATTCCAGTCATTAACTTTCAGCCACATAGAGAATGAAGCTGAAATAATTAAAGAATACTATGAGCCTTTATCAGTGGTTCCTAGTTATAAAACCTGATTGCTAGAAAATAAAATAAAAAACTAGCTATCACTGAGAAAAAATACTTGTCAGCATATCACAATTGTAAAAATAAGATGCCATATTTACATTTATAGGTTTCCCAAGAAGGTTGGCTAAGAACCACTAAATATGAATTGAACCAGTGTCTTCTAGCATGTAGTGTTTAGTAGTAAATGGTGACCTGCTCAAATCTTCGATAACCATAGAGTGTTGTCTTGATCCATTGAAAATTTCTTTAGATATATATCTAGCAAAAGAACCTTAAAACCATAATTGCAAATTAACTAATGTTTATGTCATCTAAGAAAATACAACTATATCAAATTCTCCAAATGCTTTGAGCATTAAGCATTCCA
This sequence comes from Epiperipatus broadwayi, assembly GCA_028023455.1. NCBI lineage: Eukaryota > Metazoa > Onychophora > Udeonychophora > Euonychophora > Peripatidae > Epiperipatus > Epiperipatus broadwayi. Next base: position 642,851 of record JAQFVV010000169.1, read on the forward strand.
TCATTGTTTTTTAATAAAATGGATGGTTGAATTGTTGGAAGGTTGTGAAGATTGAAGCCTGTCCATTAAAGTTTAAGGAATTGATATCTTAATATAAAACAAGCACTAATGATCTGGCCCAACTGATGAATGTTGGTTCTGTGCAAAATACATTTATTCAGGAATCATGAAACATTTTTGCATGTGTGTAGTCATGTGTATTGGTTGCTTGAGATGGAGTGGATAATGAATACATTGAAAAATCCTGAGTTCAAACCCTCTACTTACATATCCAAGAACCATTCAGTATAAGCAAGCTACATACTGCCTTTGAATTATATATTTCTTGGAAAATAGATTATATCATAGTATAAGTTCAGCCCATCCCTCTCCTAGTAATATATATCAATACATAATGTCTGATAATATGAGGGATTAGACTGACAATGTCTACATGGATGTGACTATAATCTCAAATCCACCAAGGATTTTGAGTATTCCATTATTGATTTTTCAATGAAATGGGCAGTTGAATTGCTGAAAGAATGAAAAGATTGAAGCCTGTTCAATAAAGTTTAAGAAATTGCTATTGTAATATAAGCTGAGCACTGAATGAATATGAAGTATGGGAGATTATGATCTAGCCCAACTGTTGAGTGTTGGTTCTGCATGAAATATGTATACTGGGGATCTGTTGGTTCTGCATGAAATATGTATACTGGGGATCATTTATCTTTTTCACGTGTGTAGTCATATGTATTGGCTGTTTGAGACAGAGTGGAGGATGCATATAGATTGAAAATCCAAATCCCTCTATTTTCTATATAGGGGGGTGAACTCAGACTTTCACATGACCCTCAACCATCCATGCTATCTCAAACTGCTGATATACTTGATCACACACATGTTGAAAAGATAAATAATCATCATGTATTTCATGCTAAACCAGCACTCATCAGTTGGTCCAGATTATCATCACACATATATACAATCAAAGCTCAGCTAATATTAAGATTTCCTCTCTATATCAAAATTATGAAAAGGATAGGATTTATTAAATGAATAAATTGTGAAGTTGCAAGCACAGATAAAATTTGATTAATGTTTGACCTGAAATGTGGGTGAATTTAGTTCATTTTTCAGATATGGTAAAATATTACAATATCATATTATCATTATCATTTTCAACCATTAATATTACATTGCAGAATGAAAGTCGCTCAAAGTTTAATCCAGTTCCTCTGTTCTTTACCATCACTTTCCCTCAACATATTAGAAAATTCCTTATGTCATTCATGCATATCATATGTAATATTTTTTTACTACATTTACCATCTCTTAAGATCCAATTTAAAACACTAACTGTTTTTTATTATCTTTTCTAGCAATATGTCCAACCTACCTTCATTTTAGTCTCCCAATACTCTTAACGATGTCAGTGATATCTATTTGTTTCCTCATCCATATAATTCATTTTCAATCTCTTCTCTTAGCATATAGCTCTCCATATTTTGCTGAGTAGTTTGAAGCCTCTGCATTACTCTTCTGTTAAGTGTCCATATATCAGAATCATAAATAAGAACTAGTAAAAACATTTATTCAAACAGGCAAAACTCTCTATATGTATTGTCACTCAGTGCAAGCCAGAGTAATCAATGGATGCCAGAAGGCTTGTGCATAAAATCTCCATCTAGTGCCTACTTATCCAATATCCCAAGACTAGTTTCTGGTTTATGGCCTTTATCAGCAGAAGGCTTGTGCATAAAATCCCCATCTAGTGCCTACTCATCCAATATCTCTCAGATCCAAGGCTCCTCACTGATGAAGGTCACAAGCCAGAAACTAGTCTGGGGATATTGGATAAATAAGTACTAGATGGGGATTTTATGCACAAGCTTTCTGGCATCCATTGATTACTCTGACTTGCTCTGAGTGGCAATACATATAGAGAGTTTTACCTGTTTGAATAACAGTTATGAGCAAGCATACGAAATTGTGATCATGTGATGTTTATTGGCTTAAAAACATTTATAAAAATCTTTTTCCAAAATATATTATTTCTTCCATAAGCATTCCAATATATTTATTCATAGTTATCAATATTTATTTTCTTCTTCTGAGAAAATCCATTAAACATTACTTTAATCTTTTAAGCATTTATTTTTCCTATTATTTTCATTTGATAACTCTTGCAACATTTTCTAAAGTTCTGAATTATTATTTGTAAAAACAACCAAATCATCTTCAAAATATATATCACTTAAATAATCATTATTCTCTCAATATTTGGATGGCATTCGGTACTTTTGTTCAATTAGAATCTAAATTTTCCTGTGAATGAAATGAAATTATCTTGATAAACATTTTGTATAGAAAAGATAATCACTTTTCTTAAACATCATTATTACTACTGCTTTTTTTCAATTATCTTGAACATTTTGCCAACAAATTTTCTATTTTTTGATTTGCATCTTTTAGGATGTCAACAATTATTCTTTCAATTTCTTGGATCTTTTCCTTTTCTTCATAGACTTAATTACATGTTTACTTTCTTCATTTAAAATGCTAAGCAATTCAGAAGATTTAATAACCATAGGAGATATTTGGCTGTTTTACTCTTTATTACTATATATATTTATATATTTCATGATATTATTTCTCTTTTTAATGGTAGTTCTTTTTTCCCTCATTTTATTATAGAAATAATTTTTCTTCCAATACCAAGATGTTTTATAATTTTGAGACTTATTTTTTTCTATAGCTTTTCTTGCCAATTCACAATTATATTTTCTACATTGTTACAAACTCTTTTTTATATCATTTTATAAAACTAAAGATATTCAATTCTTTTTAAGAGATCATTAAATTTTTTTCTTCATATTTCTCTTTTTCTTCATATATTCTCATCTCAGTAGGAAATTTACAGTTAAACTATTTTGTTTTTAAGAGGTTATTAATTTTTTTATTTTTATATTTCTCCTTTTTTTTTTCATGTGTCATAGCATCGGCTGGGAAGCAAACCCGCTAACCTGGGACAACTGCTTGTAAGGCAGCCTTGCTGACCACCCGACCATTAACGCTTTCGTCATATATCCTCATCACAGTAGGAAATTTACTGTTAAACTATTTTGTTTTTAAGAGATCATTAAAAAAAATTTTTCATATTTCTCCTTTTTTGTTTCCTGGGTCATAGCATCAGCTGGGAAGTCAACCCATTAACCCAGGATAACTGCTTATAAGGCAGCTGTGCTGACCACTCGACCATCAATGCTTTCTTCATATATCCTCATCTCAGTAGGAAATTTGCTGTTAAACTATTTTGTTTTTAAGAGGTCATTAAATTTTTTTTTTCATATTTCTCCCTTTTTTTTTCATGTGTCATAGCATCGACCAGGAAGTGATCCCGTTAACTGGGACAACTGCTTATAAGGCAGCTGTGCTGACCGCTCAACCACCAATGCTTTCTTCATATATCCTCATCTCAATGGGAAATTTACTGTCAAAATATTGCTTTTTTTGTACTGGCTATCTTCTATGTGGTTCTTAGTAAAGTATCAATTATCTTCTTATTAATTCAAATAAGAACCATCTTCAAATTTTGTTAACATTCTAAAATGATTTGTGAGTTATAATTTAAATTCATTGATGTAATTCTGAAGCTTGGCTTTCTTAATAATGTTCACTTCTCTAGTTTTAGATTAACATGTATCTTACATCTCACTAATCAATGACCAATTCCTGTGCTGAATTAATTAAAGACATTGCAGTCTTGAAATACATATTTTCCATTAGTCAAAATATTATCTAATTCTGCTGCAGCTTTATTTGGATTCTTCCATGTCCATTTCTGATTAGCATTTTGCTCAAAAATATAGTTTTTTTCTTTTTCTGTGAACTCGCACAGTTATCACCATAAATAAATTTACCCACAGCATTTTTATCTTTCAATCATTCACCAATTCTAATCATATAGTGTTCTATGATAATTTTAAAATGTTGTTTGTCTTGATGAAGAGCATTTTATACGTCTATATAAAAATTCTCTAAATTCATCACAATAAGCATAAGAAATGATGATCATGTGATGTTTATTGGCTTAAAACCAATCCTGCTTAATAGGATAGTGGTGGCTATGGTTATTAAAGAACCAAAAACACCAAAATGTATAGGTACTGAACTGTGTTCAGACCTATATAACTATATAAGCTAATCAGCTTGGATTGAAAATATTATTGTTTTCATTTTAAGACTTATAGTTTTGTAGTTAAGTAGAGATAAAAGGTGGCTGCTGGAGGGTTGCATTAGATCCTAAGATCTAGGTGCAGTGCTCTCAGATCCAAGGCTCCTCACTGACAAAAGCCACAAGCTAGAAACTAGACTGGGGATATAGGATGAGTATGCACTAGATTGGAGATTTTATGCACAAGTTTTCTGGCATCCATTGATTATTCTGGCTTGTACTGACTGACCATACTGTATGGAGAGTTTTGCCTGTTTTAATGAGAAATTGTTGGAGCATAAACTTGAATTACCTCCATTTGCTATCTCCCATTAAATCAATTACCTAAACTTTCCATTAGTCTCCCCAATATTATGATAGATCCTACTTCAGTTGTGCTTTCAATATTTGTGCCTTTGTAGTAACATGTACATTCACTTTTTATATCAATTGTCTCTTCATTTTTTCTTGTAACTTCACAAAACCTAAAATGTTCCATTTAATATTAGACAATTCTTCTAATTTATACAATCTTCCTTCACTTGAAAGTGGTCTGCAGTTATAAATACCTAAGTAAGTGATCATCATAAATTAGTAGGCTGAGTCGACAATCAAAAAATTTATTAGAGTCTTCATTTTTAATTACCAATTGTTGTTTTGGCTGGCAAGTTTATAGGCTCCTAAAAATAAAAACTTAGGTTTACCTGTCATGATTGTAGATATTTAAAAAGTGAGATATCATTCATATATGTACATTCATCTTGCCTTCAAGAAAATTCAACTGATATTTCTATTATACTCTTTCAGGCAACTGGAATAAAAAGTCCATGGTGTTTCTTAATCTTAGAGATAAAAAGACAGTACACTGACCACATTGGCTAAGGCAAGTTCATGAACAGCCCATCTATGACCATTTATTATGTGAATAATTACTTAATAATAATATTGACAGAATGTATGGTGCAAATATTAAAAATTTGCCCTGCTTGCTTCTTTAAGGCTTCGGAGAGGAATCAAAGGATAATCTTTTTAATTAGCAGTAAAGTCCTTCTGCATCCAACCATAATATGGAAGATATTTATTCTACAACTATTGATGGACAATAATGATTAGTTAAGGCTAAACAGGATTAAGTGATATAACAAAAATATATCTGAAAGATGCACTTATTCAAAATTTATAACATATTTATAACTGTGATGTATTAATTCTAACATTCTTTGCTATTAAGCCAATAAACATCACATGATCACCATTTCTTATGTTTTCTTATAAATGTTATTAAAACAGGTAAAACTCACTATACGTATTGACACCCACAGCAAGCTAGAGTAATCAATGGATGCCAGAAGGCTTGTGCATAAAATCCCCATCCAGTGCTCTCAGATCCAAGGCTCCTCACTGATGAAGACCACAAGCCAGAAACTAGTCTGGGGATATTGGATGGGTAGGCACTGGATGGGGATTTTATGCACAAGCCTTCTGGCATCCATTGATTACTCTAGCTTTCTGTGTGTGGCAATACGTATAGTGAGTTTTGCCTGTTTTAATTCTTTGTTATTGATGCTATTTAATTAATAAATACATTTTTGATTAGTTAAATGAGCCTATTTTTATTTTACAATTATTCTCTTACATAGAATTGCTTTTCAAATGTTTATTCAATTGAGAATATTTAATGGATATGGTCATCATTCTCAATAAAACTTGGCTTAGTAATAAATATAATTAGTAGAAATAAGGATTTGGATTAAAGATTGTAGGTTAACCATTCATCAAAAGAGCATTGCTTAGAACCATGGCTTTCACCAATCGTTAATATAAGAACAAAACTATTTTTAACAGATTATACCTGTGCACAACATTTTTAGAGTTAGATCATATATCCAAAAATATAACCAATATTCTGATAGAACTTTATGATGAGGAATTCAGAACTGTGTAGAATATTAAATTGATTACCACCAGTAACTTGAAAATCAGGTATACAGTACCATATACTATAATTAGATTTACTAAAGTTAATGAAAGAGTTAGGAACGATTTATCTTACAACATTTTTTATCCGATGAGCCATTCAGCAGCAAAATACCCACTTCTGATTACTCTTTGATCTTAACATGATCATTGATGGATTATATCAGATATCATTTATTTACTTTGAGTTAAAAATATGAACATGGGTTGAACTATATTTTTACACCAATAAGAGATTACCAGACTCATTTACAGTCTCAGACTCATTTATAGTCCATTTGGAACACCAAAGTGTAGCCAATAGCTTGACAAGTTAATTATTATGGTGTTACATATTTGTAAGAGTTGTTAGTGTGCAGCTTTTGTTTCAATATATATTTATATACATTTCTAGTATAGTTAATTCAGCACTCTACATTTTTTAGCCTTTTTATACTGATTCTATAGATTAAAAAGATGCAATATATCATTTATCATTTTGTCCCATTTATAAAATTCTTATATCTTTAAAGCAAATAATTTAATATATCCAGCACACAGTTCTTCTTTTCAAAATAGTTCATATATATCTAATATAGAAATAAAACAAACTAACTCCTTCTTTTTAAAACTTGATTTTTTATGACTATAATCATGAAAAAGAAATCCAACGTTTCGACTATTTTTTATAGTTGTGATTGTAATAGGAAAGGGGAGTGAAATAAGTGTGCCTTGAAAAAGACTATAAAAAATAGTCGAAACGTTGGATTTTTTTTTCATGATTATAGTCATAAAAAATCAAGTTTTAAAAAGGAGTTAGTTTGTTTTATTTCTATCTTTAAAGCACCAATATATTGCTGCAGGCTTATATATTATACAGCAATCCCTCAATAAAATATTGTAATGATTAATTTTAAAAAATATGTTGGATATTATGATATATTTGTACATTTATTTTATATTATCATAGTTAAACTAAAAATTATCAATTACACCCACCGACAGCCCCCCCCCACCTCAATGCTTTTTTTTATTTGCTTATTATTGGTTTTTGTGACTATGTAAAGTTCATATTAAATTATTTAGATATCAATCCCCCTCCCTCCCCCCATCAGTTTCGTCTGGGAAAGATAATTTAAAAACCGATCAAATTTTTTATTTGTTATTTGCCAAGATAAATGTAAATCATAAATTAAATAAAATGATTGAATGAATTCTTCGAAAGCCAAAATAAAACATGATGTTATTTAGGTTAAGTCTATTTACCTTCAAATATTTACTTAACTGTATTTTTTTTTAATAATTTTATTTTAAAATGAATCTTACTAATTAATTTATTATTGCGGTCAATATTGTTTAAATGAATGTTTAGATTTATTTAAAATAATAAAATCTGATTCATAAAAAATTAATCCTCCCCCACCCACAATTTTGTGAAGATTTAGAAGTTCCTAAAATTTATAGACAAATAAATATTATACCAACCATTTTTGACAAAAAAAAAAAAAAAACGTCAGCAATATATATTTAAAACAAATCTCTATTTTTGTTTATATTTCATTACTCCATGTGGGTGTATGTTTAAAATTTAAAAATCAGATATATTGATCATTAATTGAGGTTTAAAGTTTATATCTGTGCTAGGAATAATCTCTAGTTTAGAAAATGACTAGTAATAATCATTATTGTATTTATCTGAGGTGGATGGTGTCAAAGTTGTAAGTGGAATGAGTTTGACAATGGTAAATAAAAATGTAACAATAAAACAAAATAGTTATCGCACTATTAAGTTGTTGTATTTTAAATTTTAAAAAAAATCCTTCAAAAAGTTTTACAAATTTTGATATTAGAATTAAATCAACATTACATTTTAATTAATCTTTTGTTTTCAGATAAGTGGCTTTAATGCTAAATTTCACTGATTATTTTTGACAATATTTTTTTTTTCTCATTAAATAATTATATTTTACATAAAATCTATTATTTTAAAACTATCTTTTATTTTTTGTAAAAACAAAAAAAAATGAAATAAAATAAAATTCAATATATATTAATCATGTTATAAATTGAAAAGAATAATCTATTTAAGTTATTAAAAATATGTTTGGTTTTTAATAAACTAGTCTTCAACTTTGCAAACACTATTAAATACTGTAGTTGTATTTTTATAATGGACTACTGTATTTCCATCATCTAATAATATATGTATTGAGTGTCTTTATCTGCAAACACTATTAAATAGTTGTATCTTTATACTGGACTATTTCCATCGTCTAATAATATATGTGTTGAGTTAAAATTCAAAAATCGAGAATCTAAGGACCCAGGTTCGAATCCCATGCTAGTATTGTCACTGGTCAGGCCAGCAACACCTGAAGAAGAGGGGAGACTAATACCTCTCGAAACGTTGTGCATATACTAACCTATGTGCTATTACTAACAGTTGAATGTATTTGTAATATTTAAATAAAGTTAAATTTTTCTAAAGACATTCAATACATATATTATTAGATGACGGAAATAGTTCAATATAAAAATACAACTAGGACACCATCATCACAAACCTTCAGGAAAACACTATTAAATAGTAGCTTGTAAAGTTATAGAAATCTGATGCAATTAAAAAGTCCTTTTCAATACCTCATAAATTGCTACTGAAGATTTTTACGTAATCATTCAACTATTTCATCACCAAATTTTTTCCAACTATGTATATATCCTTATTTCAATGCATCTTTAATCTTAGCTCAATCCTATCACAACCATCCATCAATCCAGAAGTCTAATCAACCTCTCACACTATAGACACATTAGAAACATACTTTTTTAAGTAATCCAAATAGCACAAGTTAGATTTTAACTTTACATGCAAATTTTTTTTTAGAGATACTTAAGCTGAACTTCATATAATAAGTATTTTGAAGCTTCTATCATGTATTACTGAAACATATATTCAAAGATGTGAAAAAAATAAATGATTCCCAAGTTGCACTTTTTTGCTGAACAGGCCCTCACCAATTGTCCCCCATCACAATCATTTACACATATCTTCAAGGTTGGCACTAAGGTAGGCTTTGAGCATTCCATCATCAGATTTTCATTGAAATGGATGGCTGAAGAGTTGTGGGGTGGTGTGGTTTGAGGCCGGTCCATTAAAGTAGGAGGATTGGCTATTTTAATATAAGCTGAACTTTGATTGTATATATGTGTGGAGATGATACTCTGGACCAACTGATGAGTGCTGGTTTAGCACAAAATATGCATATTGGTGATTATTTATCTTTTTGACATGAGGGTGATCCAGTGTATCAGTCATATGAAATAGAATGGGTAGTTGAGGGTTATGTGAAAGTCTGAGTTCAAACCCCTATATATTAGGGTTATGTGAAAGTCTGAGTTCAAACCCCTATATATTACATATCTTTATGTGAAAGTCTGAGTTCAAACCCCTATATATTACATATCTTCATTATTTGTTCAGTATATATATAGATAGCAAATTGCTGTAATTTAATTGACAGGTTTCAAATTTATCTGCACTCTCAACCTTTGATAAAAATCATTTTATGGAAATATATTAATAACTCTTACTAGTCATTTATTAAGCCAGATATTATCCATAGCCAGAATATTTAATGAATAGTACATTTATAGTATTATAGAAGTATTAGCACCTGATTTCCTTGCCCATGTTGACAATTTTGATAACATTTATTACACCATTCTCGTTCAAGGCAGGGACTTGATTTTTTGACTCATTTTATTACCCTTGAATATGTGTAAACATTCTTTGCACCATAATATATTGTCAAATTATATTTCTTATCTCAGTGCATCAGCTTAACTCACTCCTATCATAACCATCTATCAGCCCAGAAGTCAGAACAATCTCTCACCCTATAGATACATTAGTCACATATATTTTTTCAAGTAATCTATATAGCACATGTTACAATTTGACTTCATATTCATGTTTTTTAAAGATACTTAAAATATGTATTTAAATATTTTTCAAACTTCTATTCCATCACACGTTACTGAGACATATAATCAAAGACATGTGAAAAAGATAAATGATCCCCAAGATTCATATTTTGTGCTGAATCAGCACTCATCACTTGGCCCAGATCACAATCTCTTACACATGTCTTCATCATTAGTTCAAGATGGATGGATAGATAGATAGATAGATAGATAGATAGATAGATAGATAGATAGATAGATAGATAGATAGATAGATAGATAGATAGATAGATAGATAGATAGATAGATAGATAGATAGATAGATAGATAGATAGATAGATAGATAGATAGATAGATAGATAGATAGATAGATAGATAGATAGATAGATAGATAGATAGATAGATAGATAGATAGATAGATAGATAGATAGAAGATGTAGATGATAGAGATAGAGATGAGAGATAGATGGATGGATGGATGGATGGATGGATGGATGGATGGACGGACGGATGGATGGGTGGGTAAGTGGGTGGGTGGGTGGGTGGGCGGGCGGGCGGGTGGATGGATGGATGGATAGATGGACTGACAGATGGACAGACGGACGGATGGGCAGACGGGTGGATAGCAAACTACTATATTTTAATTGACAAGTTTCAAACTATCTTCACTTACAGTAATAATAAAAATAGTGAGTTTCAATCATTTTAACTTATTTCCAGACCTTTTATCAAAATAGAATAATCAAAATCTTAAAATTCTTCTGGGGGTAAAATAAAATCTTAATAAAATACACAGTGAAAGGCAACTTACTTATTGTAAAACAATAACAAAAATATAGTATCACCATGTAAATTTAATTATAGGCTCTTGCTATAGATAAATACTAAATTGTAATAATGAAAACATGTATAGTCAAAGATCTGGGCCAACTGATGATGGCAAGTTCTGTCAGAAATGCATCTTGGTGACAATTTTCTTTTAACATATTTTTATGCATTTATTTTAAGAAATGTGCTGAATTTAAAATTTTCACTACACAGTAACCATATTAAATCACTAAAACATCACATGAACACCATTTACTATGCTTACACAAGCTATAAAAACAGTAGCCAACTCTCTGTATAGTAGTGCCACGTAGAGTAACCATAGTAATTAATGAATGCAAAAAGGTTTATGCATAAAATTCCTATCTATTGCTTACTCATTCAATATCCCTTGACTAGTTTCTAACTTGTGACCTACAGATCTTAGGATCTAACGCAATTTTACAGCAGCCACATTATCTATCTAGTTAACTATAAAGCTATGAGTCCAGGATGAAAACAATAATATTTTCAATCCAAACTCATTCAGTTTTATAGTCATACATATCTGAATCCAGTTCAGTAGCTATTCATTTTGGTGTCTTTAGTTTTTTTAAAAAACACAGTTACCATAATTTTGTGGGCAGGATTGGTGTAAAACCACTAAAACATTACATAATTACTAGCTCCTATGCTAGAAACTAATTTGGGGGTGTTGGATGAGTAGGCACTAGATAAAGATTTTATGAACAAGCTTTCTAGTATCCATTGATTGCCAGCACTAGGTGTCACTTCTGTACAGAGAGTTTGCCACAGTTTTGGTTTAATATTACTGTCAGTTAAAAATTTAAAGAAATAAAATAACATTTAACTTTTAGTCTTTTTTTTTATGTTAATAAACTTTCAGAAATAATTTACTATTGATATATATAATTATATGGGTTTTTTTTTTCATATGTCATAGCATCGGCTGGGAGGCGAACCCACAACAACCATCTGAACATATTGCTTGCTTGCAAGGCGGCTGCGCTGACTTCTCCGCTAACAACGCTTGACAATTATATGGGCATTTATCTTTAAAAAGTATGTTGGTTTCCTGAAAGCAATTGGAAGCACTAGAAAATAGGTAACTACATACAAAAGATAACATTTGATAATCAGAGGTAATCTAAACACTTTTAATGCAATTTATTTGAGCATCTGAATATTAGAATAGCATTATACTGTATAATGAGTCATTTATATTATTTAGATGTATAAATATAGAAAGTTGTTTCCTTCTCTCTTTGCCTAATTAGATATTTATTTTGGAGATTTTACAAACCAATTAGTTAGCTAGAAGATTTAATGATTACTGGAAGATTATTTAGTATATATACACACACACATACACATAACATAAACGTGAAAATGAGTGCTAAATAGAAAAGCACTATGATAAATCTGAAATTTATATGATTAAGGTAACGTTATTTTGCCACTGTTTATTATACATATATTTATAAGTATATTGTCTATACTAAAGTTAATGTAAATAGAAGGGATTTAAACTCAGACTTTCAAGCTCTCTACAGCTACATACTCTAACTTATGCACCCGATACATGTGACCACAAATTTGAAAATATCAATGATATCTAATATCCGTATTTCATGGTGAACCAGATCTCACAGTTGGGCCAGATCACCATCCACCACACATATATATAAACAGTGCTCAGTTTATATTAAGATAGCAATTCTTCAAACTTTAATGGACAGGCTTCAGTCTTCTCCACTCTCCAACTCTTCAGCCATCCATAACATTGAAAATCTGATGATGGAATGCTTAAAGCTTTTGTTGATGCTAATATTATTGTCATACCCATGTGGACTTAAGTCACTCTGACACCTTAAATTCCTTCTGTTTATATATATATTGTGACCAGGTCAGCTACACAGTCCATTTAAAAAATTGTATTATAGTCAGTTTTATAAATAAAATATTTTAAATTATTATCTATCAGTGTTAGTCTGTATTAATTTTATGCGTAAAATGAGTTAAAACATACTACATAGTTGATTAAAAAGCATATCTAAAATATTTTAAAGATATCTTAGTTCAATTTATAAATACAAGTAGTCTATAGTCTGCTATTTAAAGTATAAAGTTAATTAGTATTTATTAAAGTTATGAATGTAATGTTATTAAAACAGGCAAAACTCTGTATATAGTAGTGCTATTCAGTACAAGCTAGAGTAATCAGCGGATGCCAGAAGGTTTGTGCATAAAATTCCTATCTAGTGCCTACTCATCCAATATCCCCAGACTAGTTTCTGGCTTGTGGCCTTTGTCAGTGAGGAATCTTGGATCTGAGACCACTGCACCTAGATCTTTGGATATAATGCAACTCTCCAGCAGCCACCTTTTATCTCTACTTAACTACAAAACTATGAGAATAAAATTGAAAACACAATATTTTCAATCTAAGCTCATTAGCTTATATAGTCTTATAGATCTGAACTCAGTTCACTACCCATACATTTTGGTATCTTTGGTCCTTTAATAACCACAGCCACCACTATCCTACTAGGCAGGATTGGTATTAAACCACCAAACATCACATGATCACCATTTCCTATGCTTTCTCATAAGTTATTAAAACAAGCAAAACTCTCTACACAGTTTTAATAACAGTTATAAGCAAGCATAAGAAATAGTGATCATGTGAATGTTAATGTTAAAGTAATAATTTTAATTGAAACATTTAATATTCAATAAGTTTTTCTAATGTGTTTTAAATAATTTTATTCTCAGTTAATTATTTTAAATAAGTAATATTTAATTATTCTAAAATATTCAGAATGATGTCATAAAGTCTGCAATGTGTGTGTATTTATCTTGGTGCACACATATTCTAGACACATTAAATTAATTTTAGCTTTCTTGTTAATAAAAATTTGATACCGTTAATTTCTTATTTTGGTTTGATTAATGTTGCCAATTATTTTACTAATTTTGATTTTAAAAATGTAGCAAATTTTTGTTGCATTGTTTAAATAATATTTTATACTTTAAACTTAGTATTAAAATGGTTAATTATCCTTTAATGATAAAATAAATGTATTTTAATATTGTAGTTAAATAAAGTGTTAAATAAAATTTATTTAATTATAAAAGTTAAATTAGGTAAATTATTTTAAGAAAAAAATCTTAGAGAGAAATTAATTTATATGTAAATTAGTTTGTCTGGAAGAAAAAAGCAGCCAATTAAATGATATGGAATAAAAGTTATAGATATAGTGTTTAGCTCAAGTGAGACAGTCAAGTCCTTAGTCATTCGAATCGATTCAAGTTAGGTCAATTAAGTGTTATAAAAAATTTTATTTCCAATCAAGTGAAGACATAATTTTTTTTTAATATTTTATTTTCTTATCAGTAAAGTAATAAATTATATTTTCAAATGATTTATAATATTAAGAAGTCAATTTGATTTATTCTACCATGGAGTAAAAAAAAGTATTTCCTATTGGTAAATTCATATAAAGCTTAATAAAACCTTGGTAATTGTTGGAGACAGGCATGAGTTATCCAATCAATGCACTAATAATGAGGAGATGATATCAAAAATGGAACCATACAGAAAAAAACAGCATACATAGGGGTATTTAATTATGTGTGCAGGGATACATTGAAAGGATAGTTTTATTTGATATTAATGATGAATCCTCAAAAATATAAACTTTTATGGGATTTATAGACCCATGTTATTTAGAAGAAAATTATTAGAAATTATTAAGAAAGTTATCTCTTATTTAAAGAAAAAAGAAGGAAAGAATGTGTGCAAGTCAAATAATGCATGAAAATAAACTTTATATTGGGTTTTTTCCTTAACTATTATCTGCAAATGTGTCATTTATAATATATCTGCTACTAACTTTTCAAAGATTGAATGAATATTAAATATTGTTTTAATCATCTACAGCAATCATTTTTATAATATTATATGTTGCTATTATAGTTCGTGAAAAAATTGTACAGAAAGCATTAATTAATGTATAAAATGTAAAACATTTAAATAATCCATACTTTTTAACATCTTATTTCTTCCAAGCATAACAAAACAGTTTTAATATGTTAAGTGTTCTTAGTTTTAGAACTATACTCACAGAAGTTTGGCTGCAATGAGAATACTCATATATTTTCCATAAAATTTTAAAAAAAGCTCCAAAATTTATATTGCCAACTTAGATAATTTAATCAACCATTACCGTCTCAATCACTGTACTATTATTTTACATTCAGTACTGCCCATTCCAATCTTTAGAATTGATTGCTCATTAACTATCTCTTATGCATACTAACATAAATACATCCTTTGCATATCTACTTCTTGATAAATCAAATAGACATGGAGTAATGGCAATTGAATCACCATTCAGTTTTCTTTTAATCCACTCATTATATTTTGTTATTCAAGATTGAAATGTTTTTGCAACAAGGTGGACATCCATAGCCAGAAACTATGTCAAGCATCTGTTTGGGATAATCAGTTTGTGTTCATTGATTCCTTATGCTTATATAAATGATTCTATGTTTGAGTAGTAAGTTAATTGTATCTACATAAATGATTCTAAAATAAAGACAGGAAATATGGACCATTCTGCCTATGTAGCAAATGTAAGATAAAGATATTAAGTTTGTCTTTGAGATATTTTGTTTTAATGTACAGAAGTGTCTACAAATAGTTTATATTTGAGGTTAATAAAATATATATAATTGTTGCTAGTATCGAGGCTACAGTGGAGCTAAAAGATTGGTTTAGGTTCAATAATATTGCATATTTTGAATATTTTTTAAATCATTAACTTGAATGGTAAAAAGAAGTAAAAATATCTGCTGAGTTGATAGATATAAATATCAATAATCAAGATCAGTTTGTAAGTCTAATATATTAAAATTATACTCTATACTTCATTTACCCAGACCTTGTAATAAAGACTTTGCAGATAAATACATTTTTTATTTAGATTTTAAACAATTCACAAGCACCATTTTAAATAAATATTATCCTTAGTTCCATTTGGTGTATTATCTTTTTATTTATTTGTTCATTTCATTGCCTTTCCATTTTGTTTTTATTATGTTATGTTTTTTATGCTAATTTATACTTGAATATATTAATTAACTCACTGTGCAATTTATAATTGACTCAATGCTGTGGATATGTAGCACATTAAATGAAGAATTATTATTATTATTATTATTATTATTATTATTATTATTATTATTATTATTATTATTATTATTATTATTATTATTATTATTATTATTATTATTATTATTATTATTATTATTATTATTATTATTATTATTATTATTATTATTATTATTATTATTATTATTATTATTATTATTATTATTATTATTATTATTATTATTATTATTATTATTATTATTATTATTATTATTATTATTATTATTATTATTATTATTATTATTATTATTATTATTATTATTATTATTATTATTATTATTATTATTATTATTATTATTATTATTATTATTATTATTATTATTATTATTATGATGTTTCAAAGGATAAACTTTATTAGTGTTCTAAAAGGTTACACAAGTTACATTTGACAACATATTTCTTATATATAAATTGTTTTCACAAAACTGCATATGTACAATGATTTGATCAGTACCCGTATGCTTTATCAAACTAGAAGTATCTAAGAGAAAAAAAACAGTTCAATAAAGTCAATGATATTCACTCAATCATACGATTATATTCAATTAGATATACTTCAATTAAACTAAAGCAGGAATGCGTCTAGTTTGTGTCAGTTGACTTTAGAACTGGCACAAGGATCCATGTTAAATATAGTTTTTTTTTTGTGTGCTTTTATATAAGTTCTTGTATATTCCAGGTGTCAATGTACTTAGTTTGTTCTGTAATCTTCCTGTCTCTTTCACGTATGGTTTTCAGCTTATTTCTGAACGTGTTTGGATGTCTTCTGGGATTATGATTGTATATGAAATTACACCTTGTACACCATAAGGCATAGAGTAAAAATGTGCAGATTCTTATTTCAGCAAAGACACCCCTTTTAAAAGAGTCAAAAAGGGTTATCATATTGATTTTTTTATCTTTGAGTGAAGTGCTAATGATTTCACGAATGTTTTCTAGACTTGAGCATGAGAAGAAAAGGTGGTTTTGTGTCTCCGAGTCCCTATGGCAAAGATTACATATATCATCTATATCTTTATAGTTTCTTTGATATCTCAAAAAGTATTGTGTAGGAAGCGAGTCCAGATTTATCTTTAGGAGAAAGTCAAAATATTTTGGTTCAAGTGACCATAGTTTGAATTTGCGACATAATTGTTTATTATTAATATGAAGTGGTGTTTGTACATCATCTTGATTTGGATGTAGAAGTTGATAAACTTCCCAATATTTATATTTGGCTTGTGGTGGTTTAAAGTTAAGAGTGTGGATTGTTAATAATGGTGTAAGTAGTGTGTTCAGATATCCTTGAAGAGGAGGTGGTCTATCTGTAGGAGTAATCTTGGCAGAAATTTCTAAATATGGGAATTTTTGTGCACATGTAGATATTATGTTCAATGTTTTTTGTATTCTGAAGACATGTATTGAGTGAAGGCCAAGGCCATTTTGTGAAAGGGGTTTTCTTAGGCGTTTTATTGATATTGAGATAATCTTTTTTCCCCAGAATAATTTCCTGCATAAGGAGTCTATCTTATTTGTAAATGCTTTGGTATAAATGATTGTTGGAGTAAAATAAGAGATTTTTGTGATCACTAACATGTTAAGCAAGGCCATTTTTGTATATAGAGAGAGATAGGCTTTGGAGAGTGAATTGACAGTTTTTTCCACTTTCTCTATCAAATTTTTCTGTATGAGCGATCTCATAGGTGAATGTCGTAAATAAAAATTGAACCCAAGGAATGCGCTTGGTCTACCTTTGAAAACTTTAGTAATGCTATTACCGGTGAAGATCTGCCATGCACATGATTTCTCCATATTAAATGTTAGCTTATATTCTTTTGTGAAATTATTAAGTATCTTAAGAAGTTTGGGAATTTGTTTTTGGGATGATAGAAATATTGCTATATCATCCATATATGCGATACATGAGATGTTGTTATTGATTGTAGGCACGTAGACTCCTGAAAATTCATTTTCTATTATTTTTATAAGAGGGTTGATATAGGCAGTGAACAATAAGGCACTGAGAGGTGAGCCCTGAGGGATGGACTGATGTGGCACTATTGGTGGTGAAGTTTTCCCATTTAGGGAAACATAAATCTCACGGTTTAAAAGCAAGTTAGCAAGCAAGTTTAGATAGGCGTTTGGAACTGAGTATTTCTGCAGAGTTTTAAGAAGAGTACTGATGGAAATCATGTCAAAAGCAGCTTCAATATCCAGTTGAATAACAACTGGACTGTATTTTTTATTATCTCTAACAGTTTCTATAGTTGACTTGAATAGAAAGGCTGCCTGTCCTGTTGAGGATTCTTTTTTGGCAAATTGCATTTTTGATAGGTTTGGCAAAATGAATGGCTCTATTTTATCTTTTATCACTGATTCTATTATCTTTATGCCAAGGGAGCACATTGAAATTGGACGTAGGTTAGTGGTGTTTGAGATTAATTGTTTCTTTTTCATGAATGGCACAAGCATAATTTGATTTAAGCCCTGTATTTTATAGATGTCTTTAGTGAGGTAGGAGACTAGGTTAAGCATATATTGTGCAGTGATTTTATCAATATGTTTGTATACGAACTTGGGAATTCCATCTATGCCAGGATGACATGAATCTGGCATCGCTTCTATTTTTTTAATGAAATCTTTTAAAGAAATTTTAAATTCATTTTCTGATCTATCTTGTGAAAAGGCCATTAGACTTGGTGAGGATACCCTCTGGAATTTTTCTCTATACAATATGTAAAGCCGCTCCAACATAAAATCTCCATAGACAATTTCAGTTTGAACTTTAATAGCTGCTGGGACTCGCACCTGGGAGGGGTGGCCTAGCGCCCATCTAATGAAGTTTCTGGTATACATGTGTGGCTTATTTAAATATAACCTTTTCTTTTTAATGGAGATATATTCTTTAAGCTGGTTTGTTAACTCTTGATATGTCTTCTTTAAAGCAATCAGACAGGGACGATCAAGATTTGATTGAGAAGTGCCAATAATTTTTTTATGGGTTTCATCCATAAGCTTTAGTAGTTTTGTTGGGGATGTTGTTGTTCTGGTAAGATGATCAATGTTAAATGAGAGCAGGCTAGTAAAGGCACACCATGCTTGGACTGGATCCATTGTAATTTTCTTCAACTTGTGAAGATATATATATACTTCTGAAAAAAGATATTCTGGTGTGCGTGATGGTAGTAGAACTCTGATGGTTCTTCCTGTATTAATTATTGTTCTATTATCAAAATTAATTTCCAGTGACACTAAAACAGCTGCATGATCAGAGAGGGGAGAATTCTTTAATTGAATGCATATCATGTTATGCAATGATGGCGAATAGAAAACCAGATCTATAAGTGATGAATGTCTACCATTGTTAAATGACACGGCCTTCTCCGGCAGAAAGCCTCTTCCACTCATCATCGGAAAGGACAGCTGATGTAACCATTTGCCAGTGAAGGTCTGATATGTCATGTTGAAATCTCCCAAAATAATCATCGGATACATAGCATTTGTGAACCTGGAGTTAAGTGTTTGTATTATTCTATTTATAATAGTGGGACCTGGAGGGATATAAACAATTGCTATGTTTAAGGTAATGGCTTTATGAGTAAGTGTAATTATCAGCAAGTGCGCATCAATATGTAGGATTTTGAAAGAACTAAATGGGCAGGCTTTATCAATGATAATGCCTGTACCCGCTGATGGAGTGTCAGATGTGTTTGAAAAAGCTGTAAAGCCCTTGGAATTTAGCTTGTCTGTAGGGTTGATTAGTGAGCCACTGTAGATTTTTGTTTCGATAATGCCCATTATCTGCGGTTTAACAATGTCGTACCATTTAGCAAGGAGGTCAATTTTTTGTGGGGAGTTTAACCCTCTAACATTAAAGACTCCTATTTTAATATCCATTATTTGAATGTGTGTGTACGTATATATCAGAATCTAAGCCTAGCATAGGAAAGTTTTATTCTAAAAAAAGGTTAAATATTTTAATAAGGGAAACTGTAGTATATTTTAATGGATCAATAAATATGCATTGTTCAATTATTGTCTGTAGATTTGAGAGAAATATCATTGGATCTCGTTTTCCTGTCTGTGAATGGGTTTTCAAGTGAAACTTTATTTATGTTTGTAATACAATCAGTTTCCTCTTCCATTGGACTATTTTCTGATGAGTATGTGTCAATTAGAGAGGCATTGTAATTTTGCGCGATGTTAGATCGGATCTTCTCGTGTCTGGAGGAGGGGAATCATTATCACTACTTTCACATTCTAGAGCCATGACTTTCTTGGGATTATTACCGGATTTTTTTTTTTGATGGCCGACCTGGTTTTCTAGTGATTTGTGAAGTTTCTAGAACTTGTTGGGTCGGCAACACTGCGAGTGATTCCATTATTTCGAGAGATGTTTTATTAAGAGGGGGTGGGATTTCCGGATTAGGAGAGGAGGAAACTACAATGCTATCGAACCCTGCAGTATGTAGAATCAGCTTTCCACCACTGCTAATGTCAATATCATTTTTTCCCTCAATATTATGGTCTGTCGAATGCACATCTTCATCTACCGTCACTTCTTGATTACTATGGAGGTCTTCTTTTGGGCATTGATGTAAGGGGGATGCGCTCATATTACATTTATTACAGTATAAAGCCGGACAGTTGCTAATAAGATGACCGCGTTCTTTGCAATGAAAGCATTGCGGTTTTAGACCGTTTATGACAAGAAATAATGTCGCTTCTTCATCTGCAACTTGTGTTGGAATATTTTCGGGATTAATGTTCTCTCCCAGTTTTACCTTAAATCTATAATTGTTACTAAATATTGGGATGGGTGTATTTTTAATCTGTAAAGGCTGAAAATCTATTACCTTCCCGAACGGTTTCATAAGTTTAATGAAATCTGTTTCTGAGTAACCTAGGTAAGTTTTTTTTATTAAGCCAGTAATAAAGTTTTCTCTGTTGGGATTGACTACAACTAATGCGTATTGCCCCAGAGTTTTCATTTCTTGTCGGAACAATTCTTTGCTTTCTTCGTTTACAAATTCAATAGCCAGATAACGCGGATTCGGATGATCTCCCACACGAACTATCAAATTCCATAGTTTTTTATTATTTATCTCTTCGAATAGAAGCTCCTTAGGGAATCTATAAAGTGAACAGTTTCTATCCGTGATTGCTATGACAACGGAGCGTTCAGTGAAAAAGCGTTTAAATGAATTGAAGAGCTCCCTAGGGATGGTTTGGTTAAACACTTCAGATATTTTTTTAAGGCTATCATTAGACCAAGGCTCTTTTATTGCGTTAACATAGGTTTCAGTAGTTTTTGGAGTAAGATCTAGTTTCATCAGATCTCCTGCTGTAGAACGGTGAAATCTAGGCGCTAGCTGTGTTTTCCTTGAGAAAAACAATCGCGGATTATTTTCACTTTTTTTTATAACCGTTGATTGTGTTTTTGCAACTTGTGCATAAGAACTCTTATACGTGTCTGAGCTGGCGGACATCATGGCTGGATGTTGGACATCTAAGTCCATTATGCAATCAATCTGTGTTGCCTTTTTGTATTTCTCTTCTTTTTTTTTAATTAATCTATTAGTTTTCTATTTTATAGTTATTAGAGATATAAAATTCTTACCTGCAATCGGTATATTTTACGATATTCTAATAAATTGAGGAGCACGATCTAGAGGAGTGGCAAGCTAGAGGCGACCTCTGGTGACTATATATTATTATTATTATTATTATTATTATTATTATTATTATTATTACATAGTGTCATTGAAGCAATACTATCCTGCAGGTTTGATGATATATCAATGGATGTCTTTTTTGCATAGACTAATAATGATTATAATAAAAGATCATATCTAATATGCACTTCTGGATATTAATATGTAGATTTAAAAAAAACCACATTATAGCCTTTTCTTAGTAATAATCCTAAGTCACTTTCCAGGAATAATAATTTACAGACATTATTAAAATCAATTTGATCTGAAAAGCTCTCATCTACCATGCATGCATAAAGGACATCTACAAACATGTCCTCAAGTATCTCGTGATACAAAGAAATAATGGAAACTTATATAAATTATTCATAAGTGCAGAATATTTAAATTCTTTATCATTTCATATAGCGCTTCATTTTCAACTACATTGTATATGAGGGTGGTAATATAGTGTTATTAGATGATCCCCAAGATACGGGCTGATTCCATCTTAATCTATCTAATGAATGTACTGCTTTGAAAATCAAGTAGCATATGTCTCACGTTGCTACATGTGGATAAGTTTTGTCTCATTATCAGCATTCCTTCTGAGTGAAAAGTTTCTATGCTGAACAATATTTAAATAGATATATTTAAAAATATAAATACTGACCGAGTCTAATAACGTACTTATAAAATACATGAATAACAATATTGACATATTTATTATTATTGAAAAATTTTGAAATCTTATTACATATTTAAATTCTCTTCCTTTTTACCAACATGTCAATAATGATTGCATTTTTTAAATTTTTTAGATTCCCAGATTCTTAAAAAACGTAGTGTTAGAATGTTAATAGATAGAATTTTTTAAAAAAAAGATAGTCAAGGGGAGTTAATTCTCACAAAATTCGTATCATTCTTTAAACAAATGAATGAGATTCAGTACAGTTCTCACTAGCAGCATATCATCAAACATTCCTAAGACTCTTTTTTCTCATCTCTCCTAGCTCATTCACCGCTGGGAAAACTTAATAGCAGAAATATGATGGATGACACAAAGCCTCAACTTGGAAAAGTAATTGATGCAAAACAGTTCTCTTTCAGTCAATTTTTTCAATAACAGTGACAAAAAGAGCTGTCATAATAATAAATATGTTTTAAAAAATAACAATATAATAGCGCATAAAGGGAGTTAAAATATAATACGACAAACATCAAAAGAATGACGATGTGCCCGAATATTAATAGAGTGTGTACTATAATAATGCAAGTCTTCAGTTATCAAAACTCAATATAATTTTAACCTGTTAACACCTGGTATTAGATTGAAATAACTGCATATGTTATTATGATTAGTTTAGAAGTACCTAAAAAGTTTAAATTTGTAGAGTTACGTTTTAAACTGAATATTGATATAATATAAAGTGGTTTATATACACTCTATTAAATTTTTTTTTTTTGCTGTCTGTATGCTCGGACTGATTTTTTTATATATATATATTAATAATTTTCACACAAAAAAAGCAAAAAAAATTCTGCTGTTAAGATTCATGGTTCTAAAACAGGCAAAACTCTATATACGTATTGCCACTCATTGCAAACCAGAGTAATCAATGGATGCCAGAAGTTTTGTGCGTAAAATCCCCAGCTAGCGCCTACTCATCGAATATCTCCAGGCTAGTTTCTGACTTGTGGCCTTCATCAGTGATGAGCCTTGGATCTGAGAGCACTGCACCTAGATCGTAGGATCTAATGCAACCCTCCAGCAGCCAAATTTTATCTCTACTTAACTACAAAACTATGAGACTTAAATTGAAAATACTATAATATTTTCAATCCAAGCTCGTCAGCTTATATAGTCATATAGGTCTGAACTTATTTCAGTATTTATACATTTTGGTGTCTTTGGTTATTTAATAACCATAGCCACCACTATCCTATTAGGCAGGATTGGTTTTAAGCCAATAAACATCACATGATCACCATTTCTTATGATTGCTGTCTCTATACATATTGCCACTCACTGCAAGCCAGAGTAATCAATAGATTCCAGAATGCTTGTGCATCCAATATCTCCAGACTAGTTTCTGGCTTTGTGGCCTTCATCAGTGAGGAGCCTTGGATCTGATAGCACTGCACCTAGATCTTAGGATCTAATGCAACCCTCCAGCAGCCAGCTTTTATCTCTACTTAACAGTTAAGAGCAGGCATAAGAAATGGTGATCATGTGATGTTTATTCATGGCTCTAGTGATATCAAAGCAACCAGGTATTAAAATAGTCTATAAATAATGTAAAAATATTGTGGGGGAGGGGGGATTATATATTTTTAAAATATCAGTTGAATCACTTTCTTGTAAAGTGTATATTTTTATTTTATATATCATCATCATCATTTTCATCCCCTACTGATCCACTACAGGATAAAGATCTATCAAAGTTTAAACCAAATTCTCTGATCAATGCACCAGCAAACTTCTTTGTTTCATCTGCATATATGTAGAAATGCTAACATTCATATACAAGAAAATTGTAAAGTTACTATTTTCTAAATATTATTAATCAAGTACTAATTAAGTATAAACAGAGCAAAACTCTCCATACAGTATTGCCACCTGTGCTAAACAGAGTAATCAATGGATGCCAGAAGGCTTGTGCATAAAATCCCTATCTAATGCCTACTCATCCAATATCCCCAGACTAGTTTTTGGCTTGTGGCCTTTGTCAGTGAGGAGCTTTGGATCTGAGAGCACTGCATCTAGATCTTATGATCTAATGCAACCCTCTAGCAACCACCTTTTATCTCTACTTAACTACAAAACTATGAGAATGAAATTGAAAACACAAAAAATATTTTCAATCTAAGCTCAATAGCTTATATGCACAAGCCTTCTGGCATCCATTGATTACTCTGTTTAGCACAGGTGGCAATACTGTATGGAGAGTTTTGCTCTGTTTATCAACAATGAATGTGCTATTATAGGAAATGTGATCATGTGATACTAATTAAGTAATTATTTCATAAGCTGTTTGAAAATAATGTACTGATATAATAGTTTTTCTTGATTAAATATTTCCAGATTGTCAACAACTTTTTTCTAATCTTGTTTAATGTAAGTGATATTCAATACTAAGATTTTTCTGCATTTTTTAAAATCATTTTCATAAAAAATGGAAGTGAATGAAATCTGAACATTATGCAAATCATTTAGTTGGCTTACATCTTTCAACCCTCTATTTAAAATATTACTATCAAATCAGATTTAAAAATTGTAGAAAAGCATAATCCTGTATGAACTATTGCTTCTTATGTTTAAACAGAGCATAATTTATGGCAACAATATTCTGAAAATGATATATATACTGCTACCATGTTGCACAATCCATGTTTCAAAATAAAAAAAGGAGTTAGAATAAAATTTTGTAAATAATATGAAGAGGTAATCAAAAATAATAACTACTCTTTCTTATTGCATTGCCAAATGTATACCATATAATACTAAATTGTCCATTCATTTTACTACTGTTATCCAATGCTTTACTTACCACCCTTTTTTGCAGTTTACAGTTTTGATTGCCCCAGCAATCTTCTTCAGAATTTTATATCTCCTAGCCTCAACTTTAAATTCAAATTTAAAGTATAATGGTAAATTTTTAAATTTTGAAGTTAGAGTTGAGGCTAGAAGATATAAAGTTTTGAAGAAGATTGTTGGGACAATTGAAACTGTAAACTGTAAAAAAAGGGTGGTAAATAAAGCATTGTGTAACAGTAGTAAAGTGAATGGACAATTTAATATTATATGGTAATCAAAAATAAACAGAATCATTCTCTGTAGGATTAGCATATTGTAGTATATGCTTTCTCTTCTAGATGCCTTTTGTAGGGACCTTCCTTGCATCAGTCTGCCAACAGTTGTCACCAGATGAAGTTATGGTACCACATAAAAAATGTTTTTATTATGTGCATTTCATTTGATTATTGGTTTATGTAATGGCTAAAAAGTTGGAACAAGGTGAAATTTCATTTTCCATTAGGGAAATGGCAGCAAAAACAGCTTAATCAGGCTGCTCTGGAAAAAACACAGGTTATGAGGGGTTTAATGGAAGTGTCAAATTTATTACAACTCAAAAAAGTGTGGCAAGTAAAGTTCAATGTTAATGCTGTTTTTTTTTATGCAAATGGCACGATTCACTCAATGCCAGTTATAATAAGGATTAATTGTAGTGATATAGAATAAAAAAACGTTTTATAAATGTGAGATAATTTCACACCTATTTGATCCTAATTTTGTTTACCCTAAGAAGATTTTAAATTTCTCAGGTGCTTCTCATCATTATAAACACACACATTTTATGATCTTTTTTAGATTTATATGGATTAGATAAACTAATAAAAAAATTAATGTTTTGAAGCTAAATTTTATTTGCCTTTCTTGATGTTGACAATTTATTTTACAGTTAAGAATAAAGAGATAGTGACATATATGGGTTAGTGCACTGCTCCAAAATACCAAGAGTTTTATTATTTTAAAGCTGTACCCCAATAATGCATGATGAGTAAAGTCCAATGTCAATTCAGTCTTGTTTTTTTATGCAACTGGCATTATTCAATCATAATTTATCTGTAATAATCAGGCATTTTATCTACAAATTCTGAAATGTTTGTGTGACATGGTAAGACAAAAATGTCCTGATTTGTGGCAAAGGGGAGAATGCAAGCATCACCACAACAATGGACCAAGTCCACAAAGCTTTTAGTGTACAATAATTTTTAATAAAAACAAAATAATTCAGCTTATCCATCAGTTATATTCATCTAAACTGACTCTGTGTGATGTCTTTTTATTGGCCAGATTGAAAAAATGTCTAAAAAAAGGTTTGCAGACTTGGAAGTAGTAAAGAAAAAATAATAAAAGTGTTAAAAGACTTCACTTTGTAAGAGTTTCAGGACTACTTCAAAAAGTAGGAAACACGTTTAGACAAGTGGATTGTATCACGTAGACAGTACTTTGAAGTTGATTCAATTTGTAATGCCTAAAAATAAACACCCAATTTTTTAATTACAAAATTCCAGTTACTTTGAGGTACCCCCTCCTATAATTAAAATGAATTATAATTAAGTCTTAACCCTTAATGTATTTATTGATATTCTTTCCATCCATGATCGAACAGAGTTAAATAAAAATCCCATACATAGCTTTTTATATGAATACATCTTAAATGATTAAAATGCAAAAAAAAAAAATATGTTTATTGCATGTTTGCTTAAATCAGTTTTTTTTTACCACTGTTGTTTTTAATATTTAAATACAAGTAAGTTATATATACTTTTAAGCTAGATGTAATTATAGGGGATTTGAATCCAGACTTTCAAACTTCATTTTGTCATCCACTTCATCTTATACAACTGATACTCATGACCACATACATGGGACAAAGATAAATGATCTCCAATATACGTATTTCGTGCTGAATCAGCACTCATCTGTTGATCCAGATCATCTCCCATATATATATAATCAGTACTCAGTTTATATTAATTAAGATAATAATCAAAAAAGCAAGTCATATATAACATCTTCAAACTTTAATGGACAGGCTTCAATCCTCTCCATTCTCCAACTCTTCAGCCATCCATATCATTGAAAACCTGTTGATGGCATATTTAAAGTCCTTGTTTGTTATTTTTTTTAAAAAGTATATAAAGACTTTGAAAATACACAGTAAATTTATTGATATTCTTTCTTACCCATGATCAAATACAATTAGATAAAAATCATATAAACGAGATTTTTTATATAAATACATCTCAAATGATTAAAAAGAATATATATATTATGTTTATTGTATATCTTCGCCTAAAGCAATTCTTTTTACTATTATTATTTTTTTAAAAAAATACACAATTACTTATATTTTAAAATATTTATTGACAAAGAAAAGAAAAATTGTAATAATTATTTTGAAAAAAAAAGTCAATGTTGAAGGTTCAATTCGGAATGTTAATTAATCTTTCTGAAAATATAAAGCGTCAATTAGTGAACATAATAGATAGTTATCTAAAGACATTATTAAGGTGGATTAAAAGGATTGAACTTTTAAATTTAAAAAGTTAAAAATGAAGGGAAAATATATCCTATTTGTCAAGCTTTGGTGGTCGAGAGGTCAGCGACAGCTGCTTTACAAATAGTTGTCCCGGGTTAGCGGATTTGCTTCCCGGCTAATGCTGTGACACATGAGAAAAAATATATATCCTATTTTTTTAATTTAATAAAACTGCGAAAACTCACTGAATAAAGTTTCTGTAGTGTTATTTTCACCACACCACTTCCATGCAAAGTAGAAAACTGGTTTCTATCCGTTTTTAACATCTAGTGGAAGAGTGTAATTATAAACATATGATCAAAGACCTGAAAACTGTGTAATCCCCAAGATGCACATTTCATGCTGAACCAAATTCATTAGTTGGCCCAGAACACAATATCTTACATATCTTTATCATTGTTCAATAGATATATAGATAGGTGGGGAGGTATATAGGTAGGTGGGTAGGTAGGTGGATGGGTGGGTGAGCAGGTGAGTGGATGAGCAGACAGGCAGGGAGGTAGGTAGGTCGATATGTACAAAGATAGATAGATGATGAATGGATGGATGGATAGATGGATAGATGGATGGATGGATGGATGGATGGCTGAATGATAGATAGATAGATAGATAGATAGATAGATAGATAGATAGACAGACAGATAGATAGATAGATCAATGGATAGATAGATAGGTAGATAGATAGATAGATAGATAGATAGATAGATAGATAGATAGATAGATAGATAGATAGATAGATAGATAGATAGATAGATAGATAGATAGATAGATAGATAGATAGATAGATAGATAGATAGATAGATAGATAGATAGATAGATAGATAGATAGATAGATAGATAGATAGATAGATAGATAGATAGATAGATAGATAGATAGATAGATAGATAGATAGATAGATAGATAGATAGATAGATAGATAGCAAATATATAGATAGGTAAATAGATGAGCAGATAGATAGATAGATAGATAGATAGATAGATAGATAGATAGATAGATAGATAGATAGATAGATAGATAGATAGATAGATAGATAGATAGATAGATAGATAGATAGATAGATAGATAGATAGATAGATAGATAGATAGATAGATAGATAGATAGATAGATAGACAGACAGACAGACAGACAGACAGACAGACAATAAGTGTCAAATTTATTGTCTTCATGACTTTGACACAACCCATTTAATGGAAGTTTATTAATAATTTTTATTAGTTATTCATTAGACTAGAGATTATCTACTTAATAAATAATACTTCTGTAGTGTAATTTTCATTGCACTACTCTCACACAAGATATTGATTGGCTTCTATCCACTTTTAATACCTTGAGTGCTGGTTCAGCACAAAATGTGCATCTTGGAGATCATGTATCTTTTTCACATTTTTGGTCATATGTTTATGATTGCACCCCTCTTCAAAGATGTTAAATGCTAAAAAAAAACCATCCCTACATTGCGTGAAAGTAGTATAGTGAAAATTACACTACAGAAATATTATTCATTAAATAGAAAATGTTTAGTTTATTGAATGACTAATAAAAATTATTAAACTAAAAATTCAGTTTCTCACTCATTAGTTTTGGCAGCTAATCATCAATCCAGAGAATGTGCACCCGAAACGTAAACTAGGAAACACTGTGCCATAGTGATTCCAAAAACAGCATTGTCATAAATTTCTGATGCAAGTGAATCCTTCTTGAATAGTAAGAAGCTGCATTAAACTTCTAAAATATGAAACACTTAAATGACTAATTTTAAAATATTAATTAAGATGGGCTAGAGATCCCCAGGTACATCTGTCATCACTAGCTCTCTTATATGCTTATGCAGATGCCGCTTGATCTGCATAGTATAATTAGTCAAGTTCAAGTCTTCCAAAAAGTAAAAAATATGTGAAGTGAAAAATAACCATATCCAATTATCCAAATATCTGTGAAAGCCATCAGAAAACTGTAACTAGCAAATCAAAGAAATATTTAAAAAACTACCAAAGAAGATCATTTAGAGAGACTGACCAAGGACTAATAAATGCATCAAAAAAACAAAAACAGTATTTGTAACATTAAAAATTTTGGTACGCAATATCTTGAGGAAATATAATATAAAAAATAACTATATGCAAAAACATATATGAGATACGCTTAAGCGTATCTATATGTTTTCGCATTTAGTTATTTTCCAAAAATAGTATTTCTGATTATTTATTAAGCACACTGTAAGACTGTAATTAAAAAGAGAAAGACTTTTAACCTTTTTTCATATGCACCTTAAATGTTTATATAATAACCAAATGATGTAGTATTTGACTATAAAGGGAGCCCTCAAACCTCAACACAAGATAGAGACTTTACAAAAATAAGAGTGGCCAAGTTATCTTTAACCTAAATTCTTAATTATATAGGCCAATCTGAAGCATCTTGATTTGAGAGTGTGAAGATATTATTCTCTTCACATTTAATCCATTATTTTCTTTCTTAAATTAACTTATGTAAAATCTTGTCATTTATAAGGAGTTAATATTTAAGATCTTTTAAAAGTGCAGGTGAAAAATCTAAATTCCTTTCTGTTTGTAATTACAGACTTACTGTGTGCTTAATAAATAATCAAAACATTATATTAGTTTTTATATTTCCCTTAAAAAGATCTTAAATATTAACTAGTTTTAAATCACAAAATTTGTCATAAGTTAATTTGTCAAAGGAAATAGTGGATTAAATGTGAAGAGAATAACATCTTCATCAGATTGGCCTACATAAATAAGAATTTAGATTAAAGATAAGATTGCCACTTTTATCTTTATAAAGTCTCTATCTTGTGTTGAGGGCTCCCTCTATAGTCAAAAACTACATCATTTGGTTATTATACAAATGTTTAAGGTGCATGTGAAAAAGGTTAAAAGTATTTATCTTTCTAATTAAAAACAGTGTTTGTAAAAAGATACCTTAAAGTTTAAATGAACATGAACAAAGCAAGAAATTTCTTTTTCTAAATGCATAATATTAAACACCTATGAAAGAAAAAAGAATTACTTTTATTACATAATTTTTATTATCTTATTATTTATAAATATTTTTAACAATTGTACATAAATACATTGTATTAACTGTTTATTCTGATTCTCCTAGGTAGAATATTATATTTATTGGAGACAGCTTTTAAAAAATAGGTAAAAACATATTAATTACATAGATTCATTTAGTTTATTACTTTGATTTTATTATAGTAATGGTTATTAGATCTATATTTATGTTTATCGTGATTCTTTCTATGTGTACGTTTTTGTGACTATTCTGTTCATGGTGGAATGAATATTGAAATTATTATTAAATAAGTATTCAAATGTTATAAGCTATATTTTGTTTTCTCTCATCTAATAAAGTTTTAATTAAATGCCATAGTTTATCATTTATAATATTGTCAAGTAAAGATCTTGGTGCAATGAGTTAGCATTGGTAAAAAATGGAGGCATTGATTATTTCAGAAGAGATTTAAACCCAGTGGGTGAATAGTTTTTCAGATTAACTAGACTGGCATTCATGACAAAATGTCAAAAATTATAAAAGCTGTTCATAATGTGTTAAATTTTCTCCTGAAGTGCAAAGATAGCTAATAATTAATTTTTAAAAGATTGATGATGGTCAGAAAAAATAACCATTGCTTTGAGATTAAATAATATAACTTATGGTTTATTAATTTATCTTTAAAAATATTTGAAAACCAGACACTCTTCACAAACTTGGCGCTTAATTGTAAATGTAGGGGATTTGAACTCAGACTTTCAAGCACCCACCAACTATCCACACTATCTCATACAACTGATATACATGACCACACACATGTAGAAAAGATAAATAATCACCAATATTCGTATTTCATGCTAAACCAGCACTCATCTTTAAGAAGCTTCCGATTATTTCTTATCAAATTAATAAGATGATAAATGATTTGATATGCTACCCATGCCACTTACATTTTAAAATATTAACCTGACCTTATCAAGGATCAGTGACCACTTTCTCTGAAAGGATTTTCACTTTTTCGCATATGCACTGTACTAATTTATATAAGCTCAATGATGTGTGTTGACTAAGTGAAAACTCTCAAACCCAAACACAAGATAGAAACTTTATAAAGATAACAGTGATTATCTTAGGTTTAACCTAAATTCTGATTTATATAGGCCAATCTGAAGTGTCTTGGTTTGAGAGAGTGAAGATGTTACTCTGTTCACTTTTACATTCATTAGTTTCTTTCATATAATGGATTTAAAAGTAAACAGAGTAGCATCTTCACTCTCAAACTAAGACGCTTAATATTGCCTATATAAATCAGAATTTAGATTAAAGATAAGTCACTGATCTAGACTCTTTCTTGTATTTGAGTTTGAGAGTTTTCCTGTACTCAAGACAGCATTGTTGAGCTTATAAATTAGTACAGTAATTTAATAAAAATTAACTAAGTATCTCGGCGCTGAAATTTAAATTGAAACATCTTTCTATTTAATTACGTATTATGCGCTTGATAAATAAATTTCAGTGTTACAATATATATATAATTTTTGATCATTAATACAAGATATATATGACGTATAAACATGTTAAATATAACAGGGATTTTTTTCTAATAATTTAGATAAAATTTCAGCTTTGATGTAACCAAAACAGCAACAAATCAAAAGTTGACAATTTTTGTTTATTTTTATCAAAGAATATCTCTAAAATTTTTTGAATTCTATGACACATGAAAAAAAAACAATATACGAGAATAGTTTTGTTTTTAAATCAGTTAAAGATAATGTATGATAAAGATTTTAAACAAACAATTATTTTTTTTTTTTAAATTTAATACTTAATATTACTTAATAACAATAAAATCTCTTTTTCAGGGTTTGAGTTGATGGCCGAGTGGTTAGCACAGCAGCCTTACAAGCAATTGTCCCGGGGTTCACTTCCCGGCCTGATGCTTTGATATGTTAAAAAAAAAAAACTAGAGCAAAAATGTCTCAATAAAAAGACATAAAAAAAGGATAGAAACATCTTTAATTTAATTGATCGTTCAAATATTATAACAAATGACATTTTAATTTTCATTGTCTAATTAAATCTTTATTTTATAGTGATTATTCAGACAAAAAATAGACTTTTGTAAATTTTAATTATCTACAACAAGCACGATTTAAGAATAAAATTCATAGGTGTGTGTACAAATTTTCTCTGCATATGCAAATAGATAGATTATTTTAAATAAATATGTAATCAAAATTTCTTAAAGATTTCAAATTCAATATGATTCCAGTTATGTCTATAATATTTTTCATTTAAGTGCATGATAATCTTGGTTTTCATTACTCGGTTCTTTCTATTCATGCATCATGGATCTTATATTTACCAAAAATTACAACCATTCTTTCACATTTCAAACGTATAATTCATACGTTGTTTTCTCTCTCTCTCTTTTTTCATGTGTCAAAGCATCGGCCGGGAAGCGAACCTGCTAACCTGGTACAACTGCTTATAAGGTGGCTGTGCTGACCTCTCGAGCACCAACTCTTGACATACGTTGTTTTTTTTTCTCATCACGATGTCTATAGCGATATATATATATTTCAATTGTAAAAGTGAGATTGGTTATAATTTTTTAGAATATATTCATACATTTTGTAAGTCAATTCTCAAAAATATGTAGTATATTATTATGCTATAAAAATTTAATGTACATTATTCAACAATTCAATATTCCCAATATTTTGCTACAAGTGAATAGACAATTGACAACCATGATGATTCGATGAAGACTAAGGATATAGTTGAAAATAAACTGTGATATAGATGCCCAGATTATAACAGTTTTCCTGTTATGTTCACAATTACAACAAGGGAGACTAATTGATGGAATGGGGGGGTAACTCAAAAAGTTTTAAACGTGAATAATCCAATCATGATGTGATTTTAATCATCCATTGCTCAATTTTACGCTTGTGATAACAAAGCTTTTATGCCATATCATTCACATGGGAAACAGTTTGTATGTATGTCTCTATCTGTGTTACAAGATATCAAAAATCAATCACCCAATCAATAGTATTCTATCCCGTGGACATGTTCAGAGAGCAGTCACATCTCTCTACTCCGTTCTCTTCAAAGCATAGCTCTTTGATTTCATGTAACTCTTCCCATCTCTTATATCATCCAGCAATGTCAATCTTTCCATCTTTTATTCTTATTTCCACTCACCATTCCCTCAAAAACATCTTTCATTAAACTATACTTTTTTCTTAATATATTTCCATTCCAGTTTTTCTATATTTAATTTCCTCAATCAATCTTCTTTTTTTATTTACTCTTTTCAAACCTTCTACATTTGTTATTTTATTCCTCCAACTAATATTTTACTTTCTTTTATATGGCTGTGTTTCATAGGCTTTAAATCTAGTCTTAATTTTATTGCTCAGTGTCCACATTTCACAACCATACAATAGTGCACTCCACACATAGCATTTAATTAATCTTTTCCTTAATCACCTCTTCAAAGGTCCACAAAATATTTTCTTTCTCTTAGTAAATAAAATATAATGTTGTTATTAGAAGTGTTCTTGGTGTTACCCCAATTTTATTTTTACATTTAACTACAGGTTATAATTCACATAATTTAAATTCTTTCCCTAAAGAAAAGATTTTAGATTAGGTGTCTAGCTAATAGGTAGATACTGTTAATAAATAATATCCTTTGGTTATCACTGCTAATAGATTGCCTTTATTACAATTTTAATGTGTTAAGATTTATGTAATAAATTTTACTATTTTGATGCATTTAGAGTTATGTAATAAATGTGGATGTTTGTTGAATTGTTTTCAAATACTGAATTTTAAATCTATTTTTATTATCCAATTTATAATCTAATTGCATTAATTGTCTATGATTTTACAAAAACTCTTGAACAATGTATTTTGTTAAACAGTTTTTAGGGTACTTTGAGCTCAGACTTTCACACGATCCTCAACTCTCCACACTATCTCAAACCATTGATACACTTGACCACATATATGTCTAAAAGACAAATAATCACCAATATATATATTTCATGCTAAACCAGCACTCATCAGTTGTTCCAGATTATCATCTCTGCACACTTATGCAATAAGTGCTCAGATTTATATTAAGATAGCCAATCTTCATACTTTAATGACTAGGCTTCAATCCACTCCACCCTCCAACTCTTCAGCCATCCATCCTATTGAAAACCCGATGATGGAAAGCTCAAAGCCCATACTGATGCTGACATTCTCTATTTACTATTGTAAAACATTCATGAATAGATTAATAGTTTATAATCGTTTAGGATGGAGTAGAGAATGAATAGAAACTGAAAATCCTAAGTTCAAATCCCTCCATTTACAATTCTAAACATTCATGAATAGGTTAATAGTTTATAATTATAAATAAAATTAGTTTTTTCCCCTAATACAGTGTAAAATTTAATAGAAATTCAAAATTTTTATATAACTCAGTTAGAGCCACAATAGCTAATAGTGAATAAGCATTTTGTTATTAGAAAACAATCTTAATTTATCTTTTTGATTTGATTTTATAATTTATATAGTTTCTAAAGCTCAAATTAATTTATCTATCAGATGATTAATTAATTGAATAATTAAAAAAGTTTATATGGAGTAAATAATAATCAATATGAAAATATTTTTAAATGATCCTTTTAAAAAACATGAATATCTGAATTCTGTAAAAAATATAAAAAAGACTTAAGAATGATGTAAAATAATATAGCTGTCAATTGGAAAATAAATCTATAAAAAAAAATTTTCAAAAATATAAAATATCTTGGTATTAGAAAAAAATATTTTACCATTAAAAAAAGATGCAACTAATATTAAAAAGAAGGATAAACAACATTATGAAATGTTTTAAATAGTTCTACAAAATAATAATAATAATAAAATACTATATATTCTTGTAAGATGTGATATGTTGGATTATTTCCATCATCTACACAAGGTTTTGAGTAGTATTATTCTCCACTCTTCTTCAGGTGTTGCTGGCCTCTATGCACAGTGACAATATTCGCTTAGAAGTTGAACACGCACCTTTTAGATTCTTGAAGATTGAATTTAAGGCAAACGCTCTACCAACTGAGCTGTTCTGTCAAAGGCAACATATAGTAGAAATTTGATATATTTATATATGAGGGTTGGTTCAAATCCTCCTGAGTCCTTCAATTTTCTTTTTTTAATGAGGCAAATTAGTTTTTTATTTTTTCTAAGAGCAAGATTAATTAGAGGCTTCTATACATTATGTATTGCCACACTGGGTTGACTTATAGGATTATTTACCATTGTCATATGAGCAACTTCCTTGAATTTTCTTCTATGCATTTTTTCCTCTTTATCCAATATCTTTTGTATTTTCCCAAATAAACATATGGTCATTGTACATACATGATCTGCTATAGTAGAGACATCTGTTTTTCTCTTTTAACCATTAATTTGTGCTCTTTCAATTGCTATTCAACAGGGCAACAGGATTCACTCATGTATTTCTTTCCACATTCACATGGTATTTCATAGATGCAGTTTTTGTTCTTCAGCATTTCCAGTTTAGGCTTAGTAGAAGCAAGCATTCCTTGAAGTGTGGTATGGCTTTGGAAAGCAGTTCTAATGTTATATTGACTGCAGATTTTCTTTAATTTATCCACCATTCCTGGTGTGTTTGGATACACTCCCATACCAATAATTGTTTTCTCTTTTGGTGACTCTTTGTGTTGTCTATTGAAGGTTTTCCTGATGACTACTAATGGATAGCCATTCTTCATAAGCATTTTTTCTATGTAATCTTTTCTTTTTCCAAATCACTGGTTTCTGAAAAAACCTCCTTTGCCCTGTTCCATAGTGATAATACAATTCTTTGTTTAGTGCTTCTTGTATGATTGTATGTATATGCCAAGTACGTGCTAGTGTGTGTTGGTTTCCTATACACTGTTGTTTTTACCTTGCCCTGAGGGTGTCTTGTCACAATAACATCCAAGAATGCCAATTTTTATTCTTGTTCTGATTCTATTATGAATTTAATTGTAGGAGATATATTATTAATGTGCATCCAGATTGATTGTAATTTTACCTCACTATGTGGCCACACCTAAAGTGTGGCTTCGATATATTGATGATACATTTGTTGAATGACCACATGGTGAGGTAAAATTACAATCATTCTGGATACACATTAACAACATATCTCCTACAATTAAATTCACAATGGAATCAGAACAAAAACAAAAATTGGCATTCTTGGATGTTCTTGTGACAAAGAGTCCCTCAGGGTAAGGTAAAAACAACAGTGTATAGGAAACCAACACACGCTGGCAAGTACTTGGCATATACATAAAATCATACAAGAAGCACTAACCAAGGAATTCTATTATCACTATGAAACAGAGCAAAGGAGGTTTTTTCAGAAACCAGTGATTTGGAAAAAGAAAAGATTCACATAGAACAAATGCTTATGAAGAATGGTTATCCATCAGCAGTCATCAGAAAAACCTTCAATAGATAACACAAAGAGACACCAAAAGAGAAAACAGTTATTGGTACGGTAGTGTATCCATACATACCAGGAATGAGGGACAAATTAAAGAAAATCTGCAGTCAATATAACATTAGAACTGCTTTACAAAGCCATACCACACTTTGAGGAATGCTTACTTCTACTAAGCCTAAACTGGAAATGCTTAAGAACAAAAACTGCATCCATGAAATACCATGTGAATGTGGAAGGAAATACATTGGTGAGACCTATCGCCCTGTTGAACAGTGATTGGAAGAGCACAAACTAATGGTTAAAAGAGAAAAACAGATGTGTCTACCATACCAGATCATGTATGTACTAATGACCATATGTTTAATTGGGAAAATACAAAGATATTGGATAAAGAGAAAAAAATGCATAGAAGAAAATTCAAGGAAGCTGCTCATATGACAATGGTAAATAATCCTATAAGTCAACCCAGGTTGGCAATACACAATGTATGGAATTCTCTAATTATTCTTGCTCTTAGGAAAAAATAAAAATAAAACCTAATTAGCCTCACTATATAAAAAAAAATTGAAGGACTCAGGAGGATTTGAACCAACCCTCATATATAAATATATCAAATTTCTACTATATGTTGTCTTTGACAGAATAGCTCAGTTGGTAGAGCGTTTGCCTTAAATTCGATATTCAAGAATCTAAAGGTGTGAGTTCAACTTCTAAGCAAATATTGTCACTGTGCATATAGGCCAGCAACACTTGAAGAAGAGTGGAGAATAATACTACTCAAAACATTGTGTAATTACTAACCTGTTTTGTCTACTATTTGTGTTATTACTAACAAGTTGTTTGGATTTGAAAAGTTTAAATAAAGTTTAAAATTTTCTGTACATTCAACATTCACTCATAAATGATGGAAATAGTCCAACATATCACATCTTACAATATACCATCATTACAAACCTTCAGACAAATATATATTCTTGTTTTTATATAAATACAAAATTCTTATACAGCACTCATCAGTTGGCCCTGACCACAATCTCTTACACATATTCTTATCATTGTTCAACATATATAGATAGCCAAATACTAGTTTTATTGATAATTGTCAAACTTACTGCTGTTACAAGTTTGAAACAAACCACAGAAGTATATTAATAATTTTCATTTGAAAGACTAGAAATTATCCACTTAATGAATAATATTACAAGCTAATAGAAACTAGTCCCTACCTTGCATAAGAGTGGTATAGTGAAAATTACACTACAGAAATATTATTCATTAAGTGGATAATCTCTAGTCTAATAAATGAATAATAAAAATTATTAATAAATCAAAATAATTTTTTACTTTTTTATTTAAAAGGAAAAATTAGTTTGTATTTTTTTTTTTTGTTTTTTAAATATTAGTAAAATTAAACTTATGTTCACATATATTGACCAAAAATAGTAACGAATCAAAGTTAATCGTGTCTAGCTTGATCCCCCCCCCCCCGCCGCCGTTAGTCTAATTCTTGTAAAAAGTTCAAAAATAATCTATAAATAAATTCTGACTCCAATATAATTTTTTTTTAAATTTCTTAAAATTCAAAATTAAAATGCTTTAAAAACTATTCTTTTTCTTTCATGATGTCAGATTAATTAATTACAGTTTTAATAATGAATTATACCTATACTCTGCTTAGAGAATGGCCTTGTGCAAGGATTCACAATAGTGATCATCATCAATTTGTACCCACTATTTTGATTTACAATTGATTATTCACTATAACAATCTTAAAAAAATTTCGAAATTTTTTATTGCCAGTCATTTTGTAAGCATGATGACGTCATAGGTTAGTTGTTAAAGCTATGTCATCCAAAAGCAATTTAGCAACTTTCATGATGAAATTTTACAGTACATAGTTTATTCAGAATCCCTTGCTTTTTTATATGATCTTCTTGCTTTATGATGAATTTTGGGAGACCAATTGTCCTCACTAAGTGGCATAAGGTGCATATAATACTTATATATTTCAAATTTTATCATAAATTTCTCATCATTGTACTTAGTTTTAGCAATATTGAAATTTTATTATGTAAAATTTACATTTCAATCGTTCATTCTTCTTCAAAATCTGTAAAAAAAATTACATGTTGTCAAAATATTATTTAAATTGAACATTGACTTTAAAACAGGCAAAACTCACCATACAGTAGTGCCACTCAGTGCAAGCCAGAGTAATCAATGGATGTCAGAAGGCTAGTGCATAAAATCCCTATCTAATGCCTACTCACCCAATATCCCCAGACTAGTTTCTAGCTTGTGACTTTCGTCAGTGAAGAGCCTTGGATCTGAGAGCTAATGAGCTTGGATTGAAAATATAATTGTGTTTTTAAATTTTATTCTCATAGTTTTGTACTTAAGTAGAAATAAAAGGTGACTGTGGAAGGGTTGCATTAGATCCTAAGATCTAGGTGCAGTGCTCTCAGATCCAAGGCTCCTCACTGATGAAAGCCATAAGTTAGAAACTAGTCTGGGGATATTGGATGAGTAGGCACTAGATAGGGATTTTATGCACTAGCCTTCTGGCATCCATTGATTACTCTGGCTTGCACTGAATGGCACTACTCTATGGAAATTTTTGCCTGTTTTAATAACAGTTATGAGCAAGCATAAGAAATGGTGATCATGTGATGTTTAGTGGTTTAACATTGACTTTACATAATAAAAGTTAAGCATTTCTAAAATTAAGTGTACAGGGAGATATTGTGTTTGATAGTGAATAAAATACTGTTTATACGATAAGATTGTATTACAGTTGTGTGCGAATGTTGAAAACATCTATATTATATGTGTGTGTTAAAATATATATATATGGTTCATTACTAACTATCTGTCCAGATTTGTAACCAAATATTATGAATATAAAAATATTATTATACATCATTTCTAATTAAAACATAATGTCGTTGATCTTTAAGCAATATTCGACATACAGTCTGTTGAATGACATATCTTACATATTTTTCTACTTTTCACTACATTTTTCATTCTCATTTCAAAACTCTACAAACAACTTTTTTTTTTACTTTTATGAGTTATTCGTAATTCTAGTAGTCCGTTTACTTATTCTTAATATTTTTTAAATCTAAAGTTTCTTTCTAATTAAACTTTACAGTTCTAAATACAAAGTTAAATTAGATTAATGAGATTAATATCATTATTCTAGCTTCTTACAATTCAGCTTTTAGTAACATCTGGATAAAAATATTAAAGAGCTCTTTGAATTTTATGATCATCAAACTTGATTTATTTGAGCAAAAGTTAATTAAGCTTCAATGCATGCGCAGTATAAAAAAAATTAATAAAGACATTCTAAAACAAAGTTAAAACACAAATATTTAAATAAATATTTATAATTTAATAGTCTATCTATTTTATTTTTTGCCAGTTTATTTATAAGTGGAGAAAAAAAGAATTTGGAGAGGGAGGTTGATTTTGTAAATGGAAGGCTGGAGAGTTGTGAGTTGGAGTAGTTTGAAGCCTGACCATTAAAGTATGAAAATTGACTATCTTAATATAAAGCTGAGCACTGATTGTACACATGGGGAGATAGTAATCTAGACCAACTGATGATTGCTGGTTTAGCATGAAATACGTATATTGGTGGTTATTTATCTTTTCAACATGTGTGTGATCAGGTGGGTTAGCAATATGAGATGGCACTGAGAGTAGTGGGTCGTGTGAAAGTCTGAGTTCGAATCCCACATATATTACACATATAATGCAGGTTTAAACCTGTACAATGTATTAATTTATATAAATAGTGTGTAAAAGGTCTGCCCATCCCTCGCATATGTATGTATAAATGGATTATTCTCCTGTACATGAGGGATCAGAATAATTAATATGTCAACATGGGTAGGATGACAACCTTGGCGCTAACAAGGGCTTTGAAAGTTCCATCATCAGATTTTCAATAAAATGGAAGGCTAAAGAGTTGTGAGTTGGAATAGTTTGAAGCCTGTCCATTAAAGTATGAAGATTGGCTATCTTAATATAAAGCTGAGCAGTGATTGTAAATATATGTGTGGAGATAGTAATCTGGACCAACTGATGATTGCTGGTTTAGCATGAAATACGTATATTGGTGATTATTTATCTTTTCAACATGTGTGTGATCAGGTGGGTCAGCAATATAAAATGGCATTGAAAGTAGTGGGTCGTGTGAAAGTTTGAGTTCGAATCCTGCATATATTACATATATAAATACAGGTTTAAACCTGTACAATGTATAAGTCCACTGATATAAAGTTTGTGACTCCACTGAATAAAAAGAGAGAAAAGGATAAGTAATCACACTTTTTTGTGGATTATATGTATATGTAAATTAATATACAATATATGT
Organism: Epiperipatus broadwayi; assembly: GCA_028023455.1. Classification (NCBI taxonomy): domain Eukaryota; kingdom Metazoa; phylum Onychophora; class Udeonychophora; order Euonychophora; family Peripatidae; genus Epiperipatus; species Epiperipatus broadwayi. The sequence goes on from JAQFVV010000169.1 coordinate 684,727, forward strand.
AATTAATAAATAAATAACTCAGATTACATATAATTGAACAGGTTGTAACTGAAGCTTTCAATAAGTGATATCACATTTGCAATACTATCACAACCATCCATCATCCCAGAAGACAGACTAACCTCTCACACCATGGATACATTAGAAATGTACACTTTGTCAAACGATTCATATAGAACATGTTACAATTCAACTTCATATGATTATGGTACCATGATTGAACATTTCTCCACAAAGTGTTAAAAGTGGATACAGTCCCTACCTTGTATGAATGTGTGAAAGTTATCAAATCTGTCAACATGGGCAAGAAAATTCTCTATGTCATTGCAGATACGTTATCCATTGAGTAAGATTTTAAAAAAACACACACATATTTGGGTTAGGGATAATGTCTAGTTTGATAATTAGTAACAGTTATTGGTTTGTATCGATGTTGTACTGCAGAAAATTTGAAACCTATCAATTAAACTACAGTAAGTTGCTATTTATATACATATTGAACCAATGATAAAGATATCTGTAAGAAATTGTGATCAGGATCAATTGATGAGAGTTCAGCACAGAATTGCATCTTGGGGATTATTTATCTATTTCATATGTTTTAGATCATATTTTTCAGTAATGTGTGATGGAATTGTATTTATACCAAAAAACTTAAAGTTTGGGGTGTTTCTAGAAATAATGCATATATGAAGTTGAATTATAGCATGTTGTATATGAATTGCTTGACAATGTGCATGTATATGCCTATGGTATGATAGGTTACTATGACTTCTGGGAATGATGGATGGTTGTGATAGGACTGCAAACATGATGTAACTCGTTGGAAACTTCTGATATTTCCTGCTCGGTTAAATATATGCAATATATATTACAATTAATGATTATTATTTACATTTATTATCAAATTTTCAATAGCATATGGATGTGTATAAAAAGTTTATAGTGAAAGGGAATTAGATAAAAATGATGAATTATTATTAGCTCTACAAAACTGTTCAGCTTGAAAAGCTCGGAATCAAAAATGCCAAATTAAAGATAGGTGTAACTAACAAAGCAAAGCAAAAATCCATATAGTAGTGCCACCTGTGCTAAACAGAGTAATCAATGGATGCCAGAAGGCTTGTTTAGCACAGGTGGCACTACTATATGGAGTTTTGCTTTGCTTTGTTTATAAACAATTATGTGCTAGTATTGGAGATGTGATCATGTGATAGGTGTAACTGTTATAAGTTTATATCACAGATGCATTTTTAATAATTAGCAGATTAGTTTTAAAACATATATTAACTAACTACTATTACAACAACAACAACATTGTTTTCTCTTTCTCATAGATTATATTTCGTTTAAAGATGTGTACAAAAAAATTAGTTTGAATAGCAAAATATAGTTCTAAAAACATCAATTCCTTGGAAGCCCAATTTCTTCCAAAAAAATATTATTCACAATGAGAGCACTCATTAAATGCTCTAGTTACTAGTGTCTGTAGTGAAGTGATATTAGCAGGAAAAACTAAAATACATTGGTTAAATTATTTGATTTCTTCTGAAAATTTTTTTGACTATTCTTAGCAAAAATGCTAATTTTGAGAGTATTTAAGATATTAACATCTTTTACGCTAATAGAGCCATTTTTTTTTTCATGTAAATAATAATATATGCACTGATTCAAAAAGGTAATTTAATAGTGTATGTTTAATATTAAAATTTTAAAATGACAATGCATCATCATCATCATTTGCTTCTTTCATCCTACTATGATGTTTTGAACAAAAGTAGTCAACAACTCTCTCCACACAGTAGTGCCACCCAGTTCAAGCTATAATAATCAATAGATGCTAGTAGGTTTGTGCATCAAAATCCCTATCTAGTGCCTACTCCAATATCCCCAACTAGTTTCTAGCTTTTAGTGAAAAGCCCTGGATCTGAGAATACTGCACTTAGATCTTAGTGTTTAATGCAACTCTCCTGCAGCCACCTTCTATCTATCTAGTTAACTATAAAACTACAAGCCTAAGATAAAAACAATATATGTTTTCAATCCAAGCTAATTCACTTGCACAGTAACACAGATCTGAAGCCAGTTCAGTATCTATATGTTTTGGTGTCTTTGACTTTTTAATAATCAAAGTCACCATCATTCTATGGGCAAGATTGGTGTAACATCATTCTATGGGCAAGATTGGTGTAAAATTAGTAAAACATCATATGATTACAATTTCCTATGCTTACACAGCTGTTAAACAATAGAAAACTCCCACTACAATAATGCTAGATATTGCAACCCTTCTCATTCAATATCCCAGATAAGTTTCTAGCTTGTGGCCTTCATCAGTGAGAAGCCATAAGCTAGAAACTAGTCTGGAGATATTGAATGAGTGAGCAATACAGAATGGATTTTGTTGCACAAACCTTCTATCATCCATTGATTACTATGACTTCCATTAGGTGATACTACTATATGGAAAGAGTTGCTATTGTTTTAATAGATGGTGTACACCTAAGAAATAGTAATGCATGTGAAGTTTTAATAGTTTAACAAGATCTTTTTTCTATTCTCTATTTTAGTTCCATCTGTAATATAATAAACTTGAGTTATCAGTGATTACAAATAATGATGACAGTATAATTTAATTTAATTTATATAACCAAAGTCATTTGGGGCTTTTACCCTTATCAATGAGGACATGGAATTCAAAGGTGACATCCACCATTAATTTCTTTTTTTACTATCAATGCAATAGCCTGAAATTTGAACCCATGCTTATATAATTATATAGATCTACTACCAAGTTAATAACTAAATAGCTTTACAGTAAAAAAGAAGCTAAACGTAACTATCAGATGCTTAGCTGCACTGGTTCAAGATTTGGATTCAAAGTCCTCATTGCACTACCTTCTGATATAATGGTGATTTCTCAAGATTAGAATAGACAGGTTTTAGGATAATGTTAGAATATTCAAGAAGTAAATATTGTCTCAATTTTTTTAAGTAAATAGGAGTACGCTCAACCTATCATTTTGACATTCAAATGTCATATATACTCTCAAGCAACTAACTATATGGTTATTGCTTTATATATCTTACTTTATCAATATCATTATTTATGTTACTAATTGCTGAAATAGTTAACATCTGAATTCTAATCAGCTTATGATTTGAGATAATTACTAAATAACTATAGTTATAGCCTATTTGTCTTAGGCGCATGCGTAGAGAGAGAATCACTTATACAAACATGCACAGAAGCAAATATGAATACGGTTTTAATTTACATTTTGAATAATTTGCATTAAGTATTTATTAAGCTCCTTTTTTATTATTTTGAGACATTATTAAATGCATATTTATATTTTCATCATCGGTGAACTTCTGAAAAATTAATTCAGAGTTCCCGATTACAATGACTTACCACTCTTTGTCAATAGAGTGAAAAATTTAACATACTTTTTTTTTTTGACAAATTGTTTTTCAAACATTTGAAAACAAGACATGTTTCCATAGCTATTAAGTTAAAGAGTGTTCCCCATTCGAGACTAATCTATTTACCTACTCAAAAAGTTGTTTTTGAGACAAAGATCTTTCAACATTTTGTTACTAGTTTATTAAAATCAATATTGTCTTTTAAAATTTTGAAAAGTGAGAGATGTTTAATTAGAGAATTTAAAACAAAACAAAAACGAAAAAAAATAATTAATTAATCAGTTTGTAATTGCAACAAAACTGCATCACCATACTTGATAACTTCTTCTTTTTTTTTCGATTAAACTGATGCTTCCAAAAAAATTTAATAAACCAAACTTTTTTTTAGTACTGATACAGTCTAGGACTTTTTATTTAATATATATATGAGGTCATCTATTACCAAAATATTGTATGCTAATTGATGTCCTTAATTACAATAGTATATTATTCTGCTTACTTGTGTATTAAATCAAAAATGATCATCTAAAGATTCTATCGATATCGATAAAAAAAAATATTTTTTTGCTTTCTGCATTTTATATATGTGATTTATATGAAAGACTTCACAGTAAATTACTTACGACTAAAACATAAGAGTTCAAATTCAAAGACAAAATTTTTAAGTAGTAGGAAAATTCTTAAGTAAGTTCCGATATTTAAAGATAATAACCCCATTATTTGGTCAATAAGTAAACTCAGGATTTTACAGGTAATAACCCCATTACTGATTCAATAATATCAGTTATGGAAGTATTATTTTTTCTGAAATGAAGGGTGTAATATCGTTTAAGCAAACATAAAATTCCTCGCCAACCATCTGGTGATAATAGTTTCTGTAATATTTCAAATACATGTGCAAACATCTCTATGCCCTGCATGCATATAACATTAATGCTTTGGCTGAATCGTCTTATCATTTTTCTGATTAGTATAGATAAAAGAATAGGTATTTTTTTTAGAAAACATGGTGGTGCAAAACAGACTATAAATCACCTGTTACATAATGTACCTGTTAATTATTTTATCCGGTATAAAATTTAGTAAAGATTTTTTAAGGGGGGGGGGGGCAACTAGCAAATGATTATTCTGTCTTTATATATAAGAAATGCACCAATATAATGAAAAAACCATGAAATTAATCAGATATCATTCGCTACCTTTTTAATATAAGTTCCACTAAATTTAATCTTGTGTTTAGATTTGTAGAGGTTTCTCTTGTAATAAATTAAGCACTCAAGGTGCATGTACTAAGGTTTTAGCCTTATTTAAGTATTACATGCTGGCATTGTGCTTAATAAGAATTAATATTTACAACTTTAAATTGATTCAAAATATTTCTAAATTTAAGATCTGACTATTAACTTATTGTAAATCGAAAGATTTCATGATGTTAATGTTTAACAGAAATAGTGGATTCAATCAGTGAAGAATTTATTAGCTTCACATTCCCAAATCAAAATGCTTTAGATTTGCCTATATATTTAGAAAAATAGGTTGAAGATAAGAGTGGTCACTGTTATCTTTATAAAGTCGAATCTTGCGTTTAGATTTGTAGAGATCTCTCTTGTAATAAATTAAGCACTCAAGGCCCATGTACTATGGGTAATCTGCAATATGCTTTTTATAGCCTTTTATTATCGACATCTCTAAATATAGTTACACATATCATCTAGATAATGGGAGATAAATTTCAGTGCCACTATAATAATAATAATATAGTATTAGTGATAATAATGATGTAATATTAGTGATAATGATGATGATGATAATAATAATGATGATGATAATAATGATGATGATGATGATGATGATAACAATATTAATAATAATAATACAACAGCAAAAAGCCGTTAGAAGGTGAGTGATATTGAGTTTCAGCTTCATCATGAGATTTTTTTGTGTTTACTTTTAATATTTCAGAATGGTAATTCAGTATCTAAGCTGTACTTCTTTTTTAAAAACTTTTTTTATTTGAAGAGGTAATAATCTTGAATTTCACTCGAAGTGCTTTTTAGTATACTTTGATACCATTAAACATGAACATTGCTATTGGTAGCATGTTGAAAAGCATTCCCAAGCAGCAAAAAATATTAAACTGCTCAGGAAAATCTAAAAAAAAAAATCATAAATAAAAACAGGCTGATTCCAATTTTTTAGAATTCATTGATACCCAGTGAAAAAGTTTCTCAATTTGTATCTTGTTTTGACCATATCAGAACCAATGCCAATAAATACACACACAAAAAAAGCCTAACAAAAATATTAGATATTTTTAATTTGACAGTATCTGTAAATATTTTCAATTCTTTCAAGAATTTCTTTACTGATTGTTCCATAGTGCTTGAAATTACAGACAAGTACTGTTCATTATAAAAATTTCCCAAAGAATTGTTAGATTTGCTTAGGAAATAGTGATCTACAAACCAATATAGAACAGATTGCAAATCATCCAGACCTCAGATATCTTATACTTGACTCCAAAAGTAAGAATCATTTTTAAAAGGGATATTAAAACACTCAATAAGTGTGCTCTTGTTTTGATGAAACCTGATCAGAAATACTCCAATTACAAGCATTATAAAGAATACTTAACTATACTAGAATTATGAAACTATTTGGTAATGGTAGATGATTTTCAACCAATATTTCTTCCAAGTAGATCAAATCCAGCTTATAGAAATAGTTATGATATAAGATTCAACCCCATGAGAACATTAATCCAAATGGCAACCCCTATCAGATTACTGTCTAAAAAACAATGTAAGGATTATGATCATATAATAAGAACTTGCCCATATGAGAGCTATCTCTATACACCGATGTTCAAAATCAGAAAAAAATTAATCATTATGCATTCATGAATGCAGATTCTCTTAAATAGACCTATTAATTGGATAATAAACTTACCTTCTGCACATGAATTTGCATCATAAAGATGATAGGTATACTGGACCACTTATTCAAACTAACTCTATAGAAAGTATGCTAAACAAAATTATTCCTGAAATCATAGATATAGTAGACTGCTAACAATAAACATCTATTACTTGCTCATTCAAGCAGAAACTTGGCAGACTCTCACCTCTCTTATAAAAAGTATTTGGTCGAAAGTCCAAAAATATAACTTGCAGATAACAATGATGACAGCCAATCTGAGTTGATGAATATGATTAAAGTAAGAACTTTAAACAAAGTTGGAAATTGGATCTCTTGAATCTTCAGTGAAGAACGACCTTAGTCACATTCTAGACATAAGTATGTCATTTTTACATAGTCCTGCTAATAATAAGGAGCAGGCATTATCACATAGAGCATTGGTTATTCCCATGGGAGTATTAATCCTAGTCCCCTAATGAAATTTATTGTCATTGGACAAAAGAGCTTCTAGCTAATAGTCATATGTATTTTGTTCTAGTGTATCATCATTTTATAATGTTTAGTTTCAAACATTAGCCGGATTTAAGTTAGCAATAAAATGAAATATAGAATCTTTAATTTGCTGTTGACTAAAATTTCTAACTGAATAAATAGCATACACTTGATCAACTATACATAAGTACACTTAAAATGAAGATATACAGTGGCTCACAAATTGAATCATCCAGTTATCATAGCAGTAGCAGTTTTGTAACCCCTTCTAGATATTTCAGTTCACCATCTACAGGGTCAGATGGAATTATTGATCAGAAAAACCCCTTTCACTCATTTTAAAATTATATACACTGATTCATACATCTTAATTATAACCTTGCATCACTTTACAATAGTCTTTGTCATTATACCTGTCTACATTCCCCTTGCTGTACTATTATTAGTAGATTAATTTTAATATTAAAGACAGCATTTTCACCCTACCCAATTATACTAATAGATTTTAACATGTCAATGACAAATTTGTCAAAACATGACCATATTTTCACATTCTCATTGATGAGTGGAGATGGGTTTCTACCACAATGTGCTACTCCTTTAACAATGGTAGACAATCATTACCAATCAACCTCATATTCTACTCCCCAGCCTTAGAATCCTCTGAATAACATATTTTAAAAAATTTCCATTCTCAGATCATGTAACAGTTCTGGTATCCCCTGATTTTAATGTGAGTACTACCACAATGATTAACAAGCATAAAAACATCCAAATATTCCTTCCAACAGAGCTATTATTCTCTGAGAGTTTTATTTATTTATTTAAACTCAGACAGTATAAAAGTTCTGAAGATCTGTGTTTGTTTTGCCATAAAGAGTGGGACCCCAATTTGACCTTTTCTTTATATGTCAAACTTATAATTGCATTTCTGCAGTGATCACTATACTATATAAAAACAAAACTGATACCAATTATCTTCTAAAAACTTTTGCAAACATATTAATTATTAGAGGCAGTATGTATATTCATACTCTATACTCTGTGATGCACTTTTATATATTATAATAATCCAAGGATACAATAAAATACATTTGAAATAAACTCAAAATTATATGACAAAGAGATTAAAAGTTGCAGGACAATATTTATATTGACATTTGGTCACCAATATGACAATACTCCTGGATTAAATATAACATATGACCCTCATGAATTTGTATTAGAACTCATGTCAGTGTTTAACATAACAGCACTGATGCTTGAGATAAATAGGGTGTAAATGTACACATCTTTTTTTTCCATGTTTCATAGCATCAGCTGGGAAGTGAACCCGCTAACCCAGGACAACTGCTTGTAAGGCAGCTGCGCTGACCCCTCAACCACCAACGCTTGACAATGTACACATCTGGTGAACCAGATGTAGCCACTCTGTAATTATTTTTAACCTTTTATTTCATTGTCACGACTATTGTCTAAATGATATATAACAACTTACATGTGAACAAATAAACTATGTAAATGCAAAATAATAGTTCTTCAAGTTTAGCAACTTGTTCAATTCAATCCAAATCCATATCAGTTTTTGAATTTTCCAAGGATGTCAAAGATACTTGTATTTCCACCCATGCACTCTATTTACTATTGATTCCATTTCATTTTTCTCAATATTCATCCACATACTGTTTTTCTATTAAGAGTCTAAAACAATTGCACAAGTAAACACATTTATTAAAAATCATCCTTTTTAAATACATACGCATATTTACTTTTAATATTAAGTATATCTACCCAAAATATTTCATCCAAATTTAATTCCCTATGATTAATTTCACCCATTATATTACTGTGTCAATAATCTGACCAATATATTTGCAACTATTAATTTACTAAGCATCACATGATCACCATTTTTATGCTAGCATGTCAGTTATTAACAAAGGCAAAACTCTCCATACAGTAGTGCCACCCAGTGCCAATCAGAATAATCAATGGATACCAGAGGCTTGTGCATAAAATCCCCATCTAGTGCCTACTCATCCAATATCCTGCCTAATAGGATAGTGGTGGCTATGGTTGTTAAAGAGCCAAAGATACCAAAATGTATGGGTACTGAACTGAGTTGAGACCTATATGACTATATAAGCTACTGAGCTTGGACTGAAAATATTTTTGTAATTTCAAATTTTATTTTCATAGTTTTGTTGTTAAATAGAGATAAAAGGTGGCTGCTGAAGGGTTGCATTAGATCCTAAGATCTAAGTGCAGTGCTCTCAGATCCAAAGCTCCTCATTGACAAAGGCCACAAGCCAGAAAATAGTCTGGGATATTGGATGAGTAGGCACTAGATGGGGATTTTATGCACAAGCTTCTAGCATCCATTGATTACTCTGGTTGGCACTGGGTGGCACTACTGTATGGAGAGTTTTGCCTTTGTTAACTATTAATTTCTTCTAATTCAACACTATCAATATTTTTTTTCTTCCTCGTGAAATCTTTATTTCTACTTTCCAGCTTTCCTTTAATAACATTTATAACATTTCAGAAGCTGTGAAGCATTATTTACACAAATAACATCATTTATAAAATCAAGATAGCTTTTAAAAAATCTCTATTCATTTTATTTTAGCTTTTTACTTTGATTCACAAAATACTTTCATAAAACAGCTGTAAAAAGGTTGAGATATAAAATCAGTTTGCAGTTTGATACACAATCTAATCAATTCTTAGTATTTTAACAGTATGGAATGAGTGACAAGGGTTACATGGTCTCTCAATTGGGTATCATTTGTAACACAACACAATATCTTAAGGTCAAATTATGAGATGGAAAACCATCATCATCCTCACTTTTAATAATCAAAATTAAATATAAAAGGAATGAGCATGAGAGATCAACAAAAAAACTGAAAATTCACCCAGTATTAAATAAAAGTAATAATAAAATCATTCATCATTATGAACAATCAATAACAAAAATCAACAGTCAACTCTGTGACTGGATTTGAAAGAGGTCCATTATACACAGGTTAATTATCTAGCCTCTGGCAAATTTAGGGCAGAAATACAATACAAAACTCTGGATGCATATACTTAAGTGCTAATCCATCAGAATATAACAAAAAAAAAAAATACTGAGATACTGAAATATGGTGATCATCATCAATGCTTTGGTCATAAGTACTGACCAACTATAAACTTAATTTCTAAAAAAAAAATAAATAAATAAATGTGGTGTATGGACTCTAAAGGTAATTAATACCTTGTGCCATCCAGGATTATCATCTGGAATTCAAAAACACTGATTAAACCCTTAATCTAATCTAGCTTAGGGAACAAGAATGCTATATACGGTTACTGTGATCCAGAGATAAATAAATACAATATTTTAAATCTATTTTAAAATGAAATAAATTCATTGGAATAACTTAAAACAATAGTAAATAAATTTATTAATTAGAAACAATAATGGTAAAATCAAATTAAAGGTCTGTTAAGTACACTATAAATATAAATACATCATTTTGATTTAAAATATAAAAAAATATGCTATCATATTGTAATTTACAAATACTTCAAAATCCTTACATAAAACACACTTATATAAGCAAAGAGATGTGCTTGTATAATAATATAAAATTAGAATATTCAAATTGTTGTAAACTAATAAAAATTTCAATTTATTTTAACAATGTATAAATAATTACTGATTTGAATATATGGGTACCAATTCAAATGTGAGCATACACTGACATTTACATTCTAGGATATTTTGCTTGTCAAAAAATAAACTTATTAAACCATATTATTATATTTTTATGAGATAATTAATTTGATGTTGAAAATATACATAAAATGCCCACATAATGTGTATTCTAATTTAAATTAAATAAGTGATAGAAATTTTGAATATTATCTTCTTACAAATCAAAGTTATCAGTATACTATTTTTAATTATAAATAAAAGTTTTTAAAAAAAAACATTATCTTTTGGTCCAGTTTAGAACATTTTTTTAAAACTTAGACTTTTGTTTCTTCATGTCCAATATTTAAGAAAGATTGTAGGAGTTTCCTTTTCTAATTCAAAAATAAAATAAAAACTAAAATCAATCCTCTGGAGACAAATAGATCATTTACTCTTATTTTCTCTTTAGATAAATAGTTTATCCAAAACTTATTTACTTTTAAGACTTATACATTAAAGATTTTTAACTGCAAAATTAAGTGTTTAAAATGATGTAATTTTCAATAGATACATTTTACTCACCATCTAATATCTGTATCTGTATGCACTTTTTATATACAATGCAGTGACTTGGTATATTCTTCTCTGCATATAGATAAAACAGCATATGTATAAAATCATGGTACAGCAATCTTTCAGCAAGCCACTAGCAATGGAATCTCTCAATAAGCTGGTTCATTATAATCATGTCTTTAATAGTGTAGTATAATTTTTCTTGATATTTTCAGAAAAGATATATACCAGGTAGCCATTGGCATTCAGACAGCCTATTCGGTCTTTATAATTTTATTAACTTCAGGTAGGCAAGTCATCTAATTCATGCATATGGGCTGTGAACCACATAAAATCAAGACCCTACTTCCATATGTATTCAAATTCTACCATCATGAAACTAACAGCAGCTGGCTTGCATTCTACTTTTGCCTTCTCTTTATAACTCAGTTATAATAATCAGCCTCTTTTCTTTCAACCCCACATTTTATAGTCTATGATGGAATTTGAAAACATAATAATTAAGTTTTTTCTTTATCTGAATCAGAAAAAAAAAAAACAAGTTAATGACTTTTTTCAATTTCCATTAATCAAAACCAAATTTTTTATTTAAAAGTATTTTTAATCCTCCAAATAAAGTTAGATTGAATAATTTAAAATCAACATATACTAATTTTATTAAAAGTTTCAATTTAATTTTTTTTTTAATTTAATTAAAAATAGATAGGGGGGATTTATAATTACCAATGTGATCTGTTATAACATGAAGGCAAGCTTGTTTTAGATTTATTTTTAATTATCAAAATGAGAATTAAATACAGCTTTTTAAATGTTTGATTTAAACTATTATAATTTATGATAATTTTACATTCAAAATTATTATTTAATCCTTAACAGTTGCATATATTTTTATATAAATATCTACAAAAAATTGTGTTCATTTCCACTTTTCTTTTAAACTTTATATATATATATTTTATTAATGTTTTGGATAAAGATGTATATTATTATTATTTGGGATATTGAGAAAGTATAAATAATTTCGACGCCTTTTAATCATTTGAGAGAGGGAGTTTATTTGATTAATAATAATATGATATATATATATATACACTATATGTTATTGCATGTCATGAGACATAACCATATCAATATTGATATGCAATCTAATTAATCATTGCAATTATACTTTGATAAATTCTTTACAAATTGATCTATCTTATGTTTTAAAACTTTAATTATTGTAAAAATACTTATAGTCACATGACTTTTAATAATCTACAATTCCAGAAAAATAATAGCAACTCATAATCATTAATCCTTTCCATAGTATAATATTTAGATGTTATCTAGTATGATGTAATTTTTAAATACTCGTTGACCTTGAGTTTTGTTGAAAATGTAAAACAATTAATACATATAAACTAAGTAATAGTATCGAACTAGCTTTCGGTAAAACACTGTCAGAGTCATTTTAACCAGATTGTTCTTTTAATTAGTTTACCTAAAGTTGGCTATATACAAATTACAAATGAACTTTGTAAATATTTATCTAGAGCTGATAAAAAATGATAGATTTGTAATTTATAATATCTTTTTACCTTTTAATATTCAATATCACTACTGTATTTTTCTAGTCATTTGATATATTTAATTTATATATTTAATTTATAGTTTTGCCATAATTTTTCTATTTCTTCACCTAATTCTTTTAAGACATTGATAATGTTTAAAATAAAAGTCATAGATCAATTCATAGATCACATGACCCTATCTCTTAAGCTTGTAAGTTATAAACAGTGAGGAATTAAGTTTAGATGTAAGAACACTAAAATATCTTAACCCTCCCCGACCAGGTTGCAAAGCATGAAACCATGGTCAGGGGTTGGGGAGGGGTTTGAAGAGAATTTTAAGTGGTTGGCTAAATTTATATAAAGTAGAGGAATTGAATCCTCATTTATTGATAATGTTTCTTTCAATGTCTCCACCATTTCCTGGAGTTTTTCCCCTTTTCATAGAATTAATTGTGTGCTCACTTCATTTAAAGCACTGAACATTTCATAAAATGTAATTATAGAAGCTATATTTTTTGTATTGTTGTGTAGTTCTTTGTAAACTTTCCCATCAATAATAAGATATGTTATTCTTTTAAAAATTGTATTCTCTTCTATAGTTTTTATTCTAAGTGAATTATATTTTCCTTATATCATCAATAACTTTTTTATCCCATTTTATAAATTTTCAACCAAATACTGTATTACTTCTAATATAAGATGCTTTTTTTCCAAATGTTGGATCTCTAAAAGAGGGCTGCATCTTAAATTCAAAACAAAAATTTTTAACATCTTATTTCTGTAGATATTTGCTTTACATTATACACCAAATAGTATTATGAACATTATCTGTGTAGAATAGCATGTTAAACTTTTTTTAATCAATATTTTTTGGATTAATGTCATAAATGGCTTTAACTCCCTCTCAAACTTCTACTTTTAACATTGTTTTGTCAATGTTATTGTTATTTTATCGAGAAAACTCTACCAAATAACCTTGAGAATGAGCATGCCTTCCAAGGAGCAGATTGGTTGTTGGTTCTCTACCCAAGAGTGGCTATCAAAATGGTGACAATTCCAATAGCATGCTTTTTATTTTTAGAATGAAAAGATATGTTTTAAAATCTTTTAACATTATTTTGCTTATTTTGACATTTCCAATATTTTTGTTTTGATTTTTAAAGTGAAATCATATGTTTTAGAATCGTTTAATGTTATTTTGCTGATTGACAATTCCGACATTTTCATTTTGATTTTTTATGTGAAAACCTATGTTTTAACATTATCCCTGCTAATTTTACTGTTATTTTATCAAAAAACTTAACTAAATAATATTTAGAATTTTTTACAACTAACAAATCAATATAACAATGAGATAAGAACCTGCCTTCCAAGGCACTGATTGATTGTTTCTTGCACTCTACACAAAAGAGCACCTGTCAAAATTTTGACAGTTCTGATCACTTCCTTTCAATTTTCAAAGAGAAAACATATGTTTTAGAATCTTTTAACATTATTTTGCTTATTTTTACAATTCCAATATTTTTGTTTTGATTTTTAAAATGAAACCCTATGTTTTAGCAACTTTTTTACATATTTGTTTTTTTCAGAAAATATTTGTAAAAATATAAATTATTTTAGAAGAATGATTCAGATTTCAATAGAAAAATATACTTTTACATGAAAACAAATTGACAAAGAAATTACAATGTTTTGCTGCAATTTAAACAGCCTGAAGATGATATATCCTGGTGGAATAGTGAAGATGAGAATTCAAGTACTGAAAATGAAGATGTAGAAAGTGAAAATACCATATAATTGAAGAAGATTCAAAGTAAATTAGGTTAGTTTAATGTATTTATATTAGTTTCCTATTTAAGTATATATATATATATATATATGCTTCTTAAATTCGAGGGTTAATTTTTTTTCTAATTTTTCATAATTAAAACCCTACTGAGTCTTAAATCCGAGGGCATCTTATAATTGAAATAATATGGTATTTTTAAATGGAATACATCTAAATACTTACATTTGTTTTGTTTCATACGTTGCATTATTCTATTGAAAATTTATTGATGATTGATGCTCTTTTGAACCAGCTAATTTTTTAGAATGTTGTCAGTAATTTTTTTTAATCTAGCCAATTCTGACACATCACTGAAGCTTCCCAATATTTTAAAACTACTTTCAAGTTTTAACTTAAATTCACTGAACTTCTTATGAAAGTTAGAGAGCAATCTTTTCTAATAGCTTTTATTCCTCCTTTCTTTACCTTATCACATACATTACTCTAATCAATTACCTTTTCCTATGTAGAAACAAATATATTACCACTTTAAATTATATGTTTTCTATCAGTTAAAATATAATCCACCTCTGCTGCATTATCATTTGAACATGTCTGTTTCCACTTATAAATTTTTCACACACAAAAAATACATAAATTTCAGATCACAACCCAAACACACACACACACAATAAGTCATTTCAAGAGGTATAAGTGTCCATCAGATGTAACTTTTAGATCAGTTATGGATATTGGCAGGAAAGTCTTTTGCTTTCTTTATAGACGAATAGTCAACCAATGACTGTTGTATCCACTTATACTCTTACTTGAGCAATATAATTAAGTCTACTGAAGACGGTTTCTTAATTTGACATGCAATGAATCCAACTCTTTTATCAACTTGTTTAGAAATTTGTTTTTACATTATGTTTTTAATAATTTATTTTTAAAATAATCATATCTTTTAAATTTCGCATCTTTTTAAATCTCTCGTTCTATTTATTATCTGTAATTATGGTTTTAAAAAATACTAATAAAAAATATTGCAAAAAATTATTAATAAAAACTAATATAATAATTAAAAAAATTGATGTTTCTTAAAGATATTGTAGCTAATGCTAAAAAAACAAAAACAAATTAAAGTTGTGATTAATTGGGATTATTTGATTTTAGTAACTATGGGGAAAAAAAAAGAAAAAAAAACAAACAAATCACAACGTGGAGTGTATTTGGCAAGATATTAAGCAATTGAATGCTCTTTAAGCATATAAAATGATAGAATGATTAGTCACATGGGAGATCACATGATTTCAGAAGAAACTAACCATACAATTGTTTGTCTGAAAGTTTGTGATGATGGCATATGTTGGATATTTCGATCATTTAATATTAAATATTGAATGTCTATAGAAAAAATTTAAACTTTATTTAAATTTTCCACTTACATTCAACTGTTAATAATAGCACACAGCTTAGTATTTGGGTGTTTGAAATGATATTATTCTCCTCTCTTCCTCATATGTTTCTAGCCTGAACAGTGACAGTACTAGCATAGGAATCAAACCTGACCCTTTAGATTATTGGATACTGAATTTTTAAGAATGCTTCATTGGTTAAAATTCAATATCCAAGAATCTAAAGGTCCAGGTTCAATTTCGATGCTAGTACTATCACTGGTCAAGTTAACAACATTTGAAAAAGAGAGAGGAGAATAACATCACTTGAAATGTTATGTTAAATATTAACCTAGGTGATATTATTAACAGGTGAATGTATTTAGAAGGTTTAAATACTTTTAAGACAAGTTTTAACCCTGTATCATAACACCTTGAAATTTATAATAGTCAAGCAATATCTTTATTTTAGTGATAGAGGTTAATTTGTAAAGGAAATATTGGACTTAAACAGTGGAGAGAACAACAATTTCACGCTCCGAAATCAAGATGCTTCAGATTGGCCTGTATAAGTGGAAAGTTAGGTTAAAGATAAGATGGCCATTCTTATCTTTATATAAGTTGCTACCTTGTGAAATGGTTTGAGAGGACCCTCTATCGGCAAAATAAAGATATTACTTGACTATTATAAATTTCAAGGCACTATGATACAGGTTAAAGCCCGTCTTAAAAGTATTTACATATAGTTCTTGTGTGCTTAATAAATAATTACAATTTTAGAAGGTTTAAATGAAGTTTAAAATTTTTCTAAAGACATGCAATTCTTAATACTAAATGATGGAAATAGTCCAACAAATAATTAATACTAAAATGCCACCCGCACAAACCTTCAGATTAGGCTGAAATTTTGCTTTGCTCTCCTCAATTGAGAATTGAACCAGAAATTTTTAGTTCTTGGTTTAATTACTCTACGGCACTAAAATGCACAGATAATTTTAAATTTGTAATGGGCAATCAGAACAAATTTTATGCTATGATCATTTTGATTCTGAAAGAGTTTTGTAGTTTGAATAGTTGACAGTTTGAGAATATAAAACAAATTAAAGATATTAGTAGCTTTTTAGACAAAAAGGCAGATTTGGTTCTTAATATGCTATGCAAGAGGTAATGTACTGCTGTTGCCTTTAACAAGTTAATAGATGGTTCATTAGAGTATTATAACTATCTCTATTAAATCAATCAAATATACAATTGTATTTATCCAAACTTATTGCAAGAAGTGAGACATGAATACCTATTGAAATACATAAAGCCAGCCAAAAAATTTTTATTTAATGATACTCTCTATGATTATGAAATATGATGTTTAGATCATGAAAGTAACCAGTATATTTTTCAACTTGGGTGGATGGAATTATATTGAATGCAACTCAAAATTACCCATGAAAATATGTAGAGAATGAATCGTAACAGATTTCTTTAAAAAATTCATTTTATAGTTAATGCTAACATGGTTTTCATTGAAGGTAAATCCTATTTATATTATAAAAGATTATTCCAAAATCACTATTGAAAAGAACACTGTTGATTATTTTCAGTGAGGGGATATGGTTGAGTATAAAATACAATGAACAGCTACAATTAAGAAATTTCAGGAAAAAAACAATTTGCTATCAGAGTTAAGAAATTCTATAGCAAGATGTAAAATAAACAAAAGAACCACTGTGTTATATATGTAGAAATATCTGAGTTTGCAAACTAATTTGTAATCATCACAAAACTCATTTTTAACATTATATTTCTTCTTTTCACTGTTTATTTTGGAGTTAGAATGGCATATTTTCTTACAAATAACTGTTACTAATTGATGTTTTTGAGCAGAATATATACATGTAATTATAAGTATTCAAATCATCCTTGCAAATGCTATATGATGCAACGCATTGTGATTTCTCCTTATTCAGAGTCAGGCATCTCTCAGCCACTAAGTTGAAAAAAACATGTTAACCACTTTACCTTACCTTTCTATTCCACACTCTAAGTCTTCCCCATATTTTTCTCTACCTTGCTCCATCTCATTTCCACATCATAATCTTTGTCAACTCCATGGCCTTTATATCTAAATCCTCCTTATCTTTTCCCAACCCAGCATAAAAACCAAGAATCCACTTTCTATATAAGCAGTTTGTTTATATTTATTCTTACACAAAATTCATTATTTGCACCCTTTCTGTGTGCAGGCATTCACATTCAGTTAACAGATGCCTAATTTTTTCTATGGATTCCTTACACAACTTGCAGACTAAATCATCCACATTTTTCCATTTATGTGTATATTCCGTTGTTGCTAAAGAGCCTGTTTGAGCCTTAAATAGTAAACTACTTTCCTTGCTATTATCATAAATTATTATCCACCCAATATTCTGTTTATTTCTATATATTTTTAAACCCTTTTTATTCTTCATACTAGTTCTCCATCTCTCCAACTCCCTATTCTTTATTAATGGAGCTATTCTTCTATCCCATTACTTTCCATTATAACACTCAACAATTCTCCTAACACAATCATCTCATCATTTGTATATGTGATGTGATGCACTGTGACTTCTCCTTATATGGAGTCAGGAATCTCTCAGCAACTATGCCCAGAGAAACCTGTTAGCCACTTTGAACCCCTTTCATTTCCCACCCCAAGGTTTCCCATAGTCTTTTCTACCCTGCTCCATCCCATTTCCACAACATAATCTTTGTCAACTCCATGGCCTTTAGATCTAAAAACCCCTTATCTTTTCCCAAACCCAGCATAAAAAACAATAAGCCACTTTCTGTATATGTGATGTGATGTGATGTATTATGGCTTCTCCTTAAACGAAGTCAAGAATATCTCAGCAATTAAGCCCAGATAAACCTGTTAGCCACTTTCTTTTACATTCCCCACTCTAAATTTACCCATAATCTGCTCTATCCCATTTCCACAACATAATTTTTGTCAACTCTATAACCTTTATATTTCAGCAGCGCCCTCTGTTTGAAGTTCTGACTTTATATTATTCACAGGGGGCATTTTTGAAATATCTTAATGCTTGGGAGCATGACTCGAATATTTTCTACATAATTTTCAGCTAGCAATATTGCACTGGAATATTTTCTTGCATATAACTGTATATATATAAATAAATATTTGTTTTTGATTAAAAATCTGTTTAACAGACAGTGATATGTACAATGAACAAATAGCAAAACATTTTTTGAAATATAATTAACACAAAGGGGATACTGAGCACAAGTATATAAAAAAATACTTGGATAAAAATGGTATATACATATGTAAAAGTTTACTTTCTGTATTAAAGATAGGATTGTATAATATGGCCTCTTTTATAATAGTAGGATATATTTAATAACTACCAGAAAAAGTTGAGCTATTTATTTTCTTTAATTAGAAGCAGAAATTAAAAACCAAAGATGTTTAAGTAATAAGTATTTTATCATGTGAAAGACATAAAATAAATATCAATAATTTCATTGTGCGGAAAATGTCATCTTAAGAAATATTGTTAAATGAAAATTTTCTATTATGCAATCAATTTCATAACCTTTAGTTATTAATAAAGAGATTATTTATATCTGGTTAACGAAATAAACATTTAATAAATCTCTTCTACTATCGATATATTTAATTCAACCTTAATTATTCTCTTATAACATTATATAGTATTTTGTTTTGAATTAAACTTACATCAAAAGTAAATTATTTCATTAAACCACATCATAAATGTATGCCCCTACTTCAGCAACATTCGTTACCTCATCCAAGCCAAATCCAAAATCAGTTATCAAATGATTATCTCCATTCAACGCTGCATAGGCACCAAAACCTTTGCATGGATTAGGCTTTCCACATTCCTAACATATTCCATCTGGTTAGTTCGGTGCAGGCTAGCATTTGATGGAAGTCACATAGATGCAGTACAACATTTTATCAAAACTATAACCAGAATCAAAAAACGAGATGAAAGCCTGTCATCACATTATGCATTCACTGAGACCTGGATGCTGTTTGAGCTCCCTGCACAGACTCCATAATGGAATAAATGCATGTTAACATCCAAGAGACTTCTCCGCATTAACTACATACAACAGCATATAGGCTGGCTTTTTGACATTCACACCCATATTATTTCTAGAGGCAAATTATGCAATAACCCAAGAAAATGCACCATTACTAGCACAATCAGCTCCATAAAACACTCAAACTGTCATTCAAGATGACAGATACTCCCATTAACATTTGCCGAGACATCTGTTATCAAGTACAAGTGATTTAACTATTGAGCAATTTGTTTTCTTGTGATATAACTATTGAACAATTTGTTTTTCTGTATAAATGTAATTTCATAGGTTTGTTAAATAAAATTTCTTGGAACAACTTGGATTTTGTATTTTTGTTTGTTTGGGTTTTTTTTTTTTGGCTGATGCTTTGTTTACTATAAGTTACAACTTAAAATTTTTAAATCAATCAAACAAAAATTTTATTATTTTATTTCTTAATCCAGATAATTCATTGCTTACAAAAGTTCTTTTAAAGTCGTTAATCTTGTGTTTAGATTAGTAGATGTCCCTACTGTCGCATCTTAGGTGCTTTGTCTTAAGGTTATAGCCTTAATGTATATTACTTAGTGACTACTGTAAAAGAGTATAGCTAATATAGTTTTAGGAGAAAAAGAAAAAAATGAAAGACAAAGATTAAAAAGTTGAAGATGACTTTTTGCAGTGACTATACAAATCTATCCACAAGTTGTAAATGCACACACATATATTAGTCTAGTCATTTAGACCAGTGGTTGGCAACCAGTGATCCGGTTCCATGGACCACTTATGGTCCATGACATAATTTTAATGGTCCACAAAGAAATTCAGATATTATTTAAATTCTCTAAGCTCATTTAAATTAATACACTGTACAGGCTTACACACACCCTCACATATATAATGTAATATAAGGAATTCGAACTCAGACTTTCACACAACCCTCGACTCTCCTTGCCATCTCATATTGTTGACCCAACTGATCATACACATGTTGAAAAGATAAATAATAATTCATGGGTATGATGACAACCTTGGCACTAATGTGGGCTTTGAACATTCCATGATCAGATTTTCAATGAAATGGATTGCTGAAGAGTTGTGGGTTGGAGTAGTTTGAACCCTGTTCATTAAAGTATGAAGATTGGCTATCTTAATATAAAGCTAAGCACTGATTGTATATATGTGTGAGGATAGTAATCTGGACCAACTGATGATTGCTGGTTTAGCATGAAATACGTATATTGGTGATTATTTATCTTTTCAATGTGTATGATCAGGTGGGTCAGCAATATGAGATGGCATGGAGAGTTGAGGGTTGTGTGAAAGTGTAAGCTCATTTAATAAAATTTCTAAATAAAAAATAAATTTTGTTTAAGCCGTATTATTATATCTAA
The DNA here is from genome assembly GCA_028023455.1 of Epiperipatus broadwayi. NCBI lineage: Eukaryota > Metazoa > Onychophora > Udeonychophora > Euonychophora > Peripatidae > Epiperipatus > Epiperipatus broadwayi. The sequence goes on from JAQFVV010000169.1 coordinate 706,023, forward strand.
AATAGAACAAGAACATTATATTGCTAATTGATTTGTTACAAAGTACACCTGTGACTTGCAAAATATCTACCTCAAAGGCATTTAATTAACCCCAACTCGGTCAGCAGCATAGAAAAAGTAACAAAATAATATCGAATTCTTTGAACTATTGACTAGGCATCAAATATGACTACGGCACACTTTTGTGTTAAAATTAAAATTATTATTATATAAACAAATATATATGTATATCATACCCAGTGCTCGTATTAATTCATACCTTTAAAAAGTTATGTTAGTGGTCCGCAATATTTAAAAGGATGCCGGCCCCTGATTTAGTCTATTTATCTGACATCTAAAACATGTCATTATCACCATTTTCTATGCTTACATAAGCTGTTAAAACAGTAGCAAACCCTTCATCCTTCATACAGTATTGTCACAAAGTGCAAACCACAGTAATCAATGGAGACTAGGATGTTTGTGCATAAAATCCCTATCTGTGCCTAATCATCCAATATCCCCAAACTAATTTCTATCTTGTGGCTTTCATCAGTTAACTAAATAAATAAAAGATGGCTGCTGGAAAGTTGTATTAGATCCAAAGATCTAGATGCAGTGCTCTCAGAGACAAGGCTCTTTACTGATGAAACCCACAAGATAGACACTAATCTGGCAATATTAGATGATTAAGCACCAGACAGGTATTTTATGCACAAACTTAGTAGTATTCATTGATTATTGTGATTTACAGTGGTTGGCCATACTGTACGGAGAGTTTTCTGCTGACTTATCTGACATCTGTAATGCTGATTTCTTTAAAATTTTGCAACAAAGTTTTCTTCATGAAAGACTTCAACAACAACCAGTTGTATCTATTCCTCCTAATGAAAGCAATCAATTCCAGCATTGTTTTAGAATGCCTTTGAGATAATCTTCATAATGTAATGGAATCTGTTTCTCTTACAAAAATCATGATCATTATAAAATACAAGCCAAATCCTTTATAATCTTATGGAACATCATTAAATTAAAAAAATCTTGGTGCCTTTATATTATGAGAATGAGAGGTGAAAAGACACACAGAATAAATCTGGCATGACAGTTCTGCCTACAATTAATTTAACAATAATTATATTATTATTAAACAAATATTTAATTCTAAGACAGTATGTAATTTGCTTATACTGACTGTTTCTTATATATGTAATAAGATGGATTTGAACTCAGGATTTTTTCAGTCTATTCATCCTCCACTTTATTTCAAGCAACCAATACACATGACCACATGCATGTGAAAAGATTTATGATTTCCAAAATACATATTTTATGCAGAACCAGCACACATATGTTAGGCCAGATCATAATTTCCCATATATATATATACAATCAGTGCTAGGGCTGATTGTATACATATGTGGGAGATTATGATCTGGCTCAACTGATGAGTGCTGGTTATGCATGAAATACAAATATAGGTGCTTGAGATGGAGTGGAGAATGAATAGACTGAAAAATCCTGAATTAAAATCCTCTATTTGCATAAATATAGGGGATTTGAACTCAGACTTTCAAGCACTTTTCAACTAACCACACTATCTCATATTTCAAGCACTTTTCAACTAATCACACTATCTCATACAACTGATACGCATGACCACATACATGTTGAAAAGATAAATAATCACCAATATTCGTATTTTGTGCTAAACCAGCACTCATCAGTTGGTCCAGATTATATATGGGAGATGATAATCTGGACCAACTGATGACTGCTGGTTTAGCATGAAATATGTATATTGGTTATCTTTTCAACATGTATGTGGTCAGGTGTATTAATTGTATGATATGGTGTGTATAGTTGAAGGGTGCTTGAAAGCCTGAGTTCAAATCCCCTATATTTATAATTAAGCTCCAGGTTTGTGAAGTGTGCCTGGTTTTCAAATATTTCTACTTACATAAGCAAATATTTATTTTTAATTCATTAAGTGTTTCAGTAGTTCATTACAATTCTGTGTTGCATCTTCATAGAGTAAAAAAAGTTATGTTTATACAATAGAGATTAATATAGCAAGAGCAATTATATAATGCTTGATTTTGATATCTTATTCTTTCATCAAAATGGCAAAAATACAGATAATTTATAACTAGAATTATCAAAGTATATATAGTTAATCATATGCAAAAATACTGATGAAGATTCAAAACAATCAATTTGAGTAACAAAATAAATGTAAGTGTGTGTCTATTAAGTAGATTCATTGTTATAATGCAATTTTATATTAGCCATATAAGAAGATCAATATAAGTCACACATAATTCTAGAAGTTTGCAGTGCTATCTAGTTTTAAAGTGGAATTATAGGAATCAATACCATATGTTGTTATATCATTATGTCTTCTCATTAACTTTCAAATAAGTTTATTGTTTCAATATTTAGATATTTTTTATTCTTAACTATAATGCATTTCACTTACCAATTTAAATGTTATAAAATCACTAAACCATCACATGATCACTATTTCCTATACTTATAGGAGCTGTTAACACAGTAGCAAACTCTTCATATAGTAGTGTCACCCAGTGCAAGCCATAGTAATTAATGGATGCTAGAACGTTTGTGCATAAAATCCCTATCTTGTGTCTACAAGATAGAGATTTTATGCACAAACTTTCTAGCACCCATAGATTACTATAGCTGGCACTGGGTGGCACTACTACTTGGAAAGTCTGCTACTGCGCTAATTTAAATGTTTTTTAATTTATCATTTATAAAAACTGAATTCAACATTGAGTTATTTAATAAGTTATTTACTATGATATTATTTTAAATAAAGCTATTATCATTTAATTTATAATTATATGTTGGACTTCTTCCGTCAAAACTTTTAACAGAACAGTCTAGTTAATTAGAGCATTAAATTTACTGTTTTTAATTTAAAAATTATGAGTTGGATTTCCATACTGGTCTACCCAACAATATTTGAATAAGTAAAAAATATGGTGTGAAACATTGGGTTATATGCTAACCAATGGGTTATTATAAATAGATGAATGTATTTGAATATTTTATATAAAGTTTGAATTTTTCTAAAGACACTTAATAATTAAAGTAAGATAAATAGAAATAATTCAAAATTTAATTAGAAGTAAACTATTATTATCACAAATTTTCAAACTTTGTCATTTAACATTAGTATCCTTAGAAACCAATCTCAATAAGTGGTAATGGAGAATAGTATTCTTCAATTCAATCAATATCTTTTCTAAGTTAAAGCTTATTATATCATTAAATAAATATATGAAATCAAGTTGTAACTTTTCGGTCACCCAGTACAATCTCTACATCAAAATTCTGAATAATTAAATACAAGTATGCCTATTACATCACAACCATGGTATTGAAGATAAATAAAATTTAAAATAAATTATGAAAATGTTTTGTTTGTTGTATATATGTGCGTTATGTTTTAGTTGATTTCCATTTGAGATCTATTTGGTTATGATGGCAGAATTTGAGTATATGGTTATCATTTTACTGGTATCTTAATATTATATGATTTTCTATTTTATTTTATTACTAATATAATGTTGGCAGCAATTTAATTTTCTATTATAATTGGTATAGTAAACTAAATGTAATCTAGAAAATTCATCATAATTCAATTTCATTAATGATTAATTCATTCAATAGTTATCTATATTGATAATTTTGGAAATGAATCAATTATTTTCATTACTTATTAATATAAGGGGGTTTGAACTCAGACTTTCACTCAATCTTCAACTTTCCATGCTATCTCAAACCACTGATACACCTGATCTCCCATATGTCTAAAAGATAAATAATCACCAATGTAAGTATTTTGTGCTAAACTAGCACTCGTCAGTTGATCCGGATTATCATCTCTACACATATATACAATCAGTGATCAGCTTTATATTAAGATAGCAAATCTTCATACTTTAATGGGCAGGCTCCAATCTACTCCACCCTACAACTCTTCAGTCATCCATATCATTGAAAATCTGAAGATGGAATGCTCAAAGCTCACACTAATGCCAACATTGTTGTTCCACCCATGTTGCCCATAGGTCACTCTGACCCCTGATGTATAGGCCATAATCCATTTACATACATATATGAGGTATGGGGAGACTTCAGGCTTAATACTTAATATTTGACATACAGGCTGTTTCATACCAGTATCTTAAATGTAAATATAAGGGGCTTTGAACTCAGACTTTCACTCAACCATCAACTCTTCATGCTATCTCAAACCACTGATATACCTAACTCCACATATGTCTAAAAGATAAATAATCACTAATATACATATTTTGTGCTAAACCAGCATTCTTCAGTTGATCCAGATTATCATCTCTAGACATATATACAATCAGTGCTCAGATTTATATTAAGATAGCAAACCTTCATACTTTAATGGACAGGCTCCAATCTACTCCACCCTCCGACTCTTCAGCTATCCATATCATTGAAAATCTGAAGATGGAATGCTCAAAGCTCACACTAATACCAACATTGTTGTTCCGCCCATGTTGACCATAGGTCACTCTAACCCCTTATGTATAGGACATAATGTAAAAAAAGTATAAACATATTATTTTTTGCTTAATTTCGAAAATGGATAATCATTAAATGAGTATTAGTATCAGTAGAAGTAATAGTGTCAATAGTAGTAGTAGTAGTAGCAGCAGCAACAGTAGTAGAAGTAGTAGTAGTAGAGGTAGTAGTGATAATGTAATTAATTTTGACAGCTATTTAGTACAGTTATAATTTATTGTGTGTATTAATCTTTATAAATTTATTCACAGTATTTTTGTATATGATTAATGTGTATATATTCTTATCTTTTTCTTATAATTACTTTCAATCGAATGACTCTTATGAATAATTCCTCACACCAGTCTCTTCTTGCTTCTAGTCATTCTATTTTTTATTTTTTCATGTGTCTTTAGCCCGGGACAACTGCTTATAAGGCAGCTGTGCTGACCTCTCGACCACCAACGCTTGACTATTTTTTATATAATAAATAAATATTATATAAATTCTCATTCGGCATCTACTATAAATGAAAAATGTACATCACGCTAACGATCTTAAGATAATTTTAAAGATTCAACATATAAATGATTACAAAATTATGTTAATGCTTTTTGTAATTCGTGTTAAAATAAAAACATGAATGTAAATATTAAAAAATGTAATTCAATATCTAAATTAATAGATTGTAATGTAAGATTAGAATATGCAAACACAAAAATCTCATTTAGAATTCCAACATTTAATTGTAGATGTCATCAAGTATTTTATTTACTTGTATTTTAACATTCTACCATTCATATTTACATAGACTGCAATTAGGATGTAATATCTTGTTTGCACACACTGGTATACTTTCTTTAAAGATAAAATAAAAGCACTATTATATTGACATTTTTATGTGTAGATTATGATCACATGTATCATCCCATGATCACCATTTCTTATGCTTGCTCAAGCTGTTAAAACAGGCAAAACTCTCCATACAGTAGCGCCACCCTGTGTCAACCAGAGTAATCAATGGATGTCAGAAGGTTTGTGCATAAAATCCCTATCTAGTGCCTATTCTTCCAATATCCCCAGACTAGCTTCTACCCTGTGGCTTTTGTCAGGGAGGAGCCTTGGATCTGAGAGCACTGCACCTAGATCTAGGCTCCTCACTGACAAAAGCCACAAACTGGAAACTAATCTGGAAATATTGGATGAGTTGGCACTAGATAGGGATTTTATGCACAAGCCTTCTGGCAGCCATTGATTACTCTGGCTTACAGTGAGTGGCACTACTGTATGGAGTCTTACCTGATTTAATTATCACAAGTAATGATGTAATTGAGGTATATTAATGTTGTTGCAGTGATAGGTACAAGTTCTTTAAATTCTTTTGGTCTACTCTTGAGATGTTTATAAAATGAATAATAAATAATAACAACAACATTAATAATAATTTAACTTCATCTTTATGAATTTTCACTTTGTGAAAAGAATTATATATGGAGCATATTTTACAATATTTAATATACACAAAACAATAATAATAATAATAATAATAATAATAATAATAAAAACAATAATAATAATAATAATAATAATAACAACAACAACAACAATTTTTCAAAAGTTTCATTATTTAATATTCATGTGCTTACAAGAATTAATTATTTTACACCTACAGTAATGTTTTGAAAAGCATTCACTAACTATTGCTATACACAATGAAGGAAGTTGCTTGGGGGGGGGGTTGCAATTTCAATTAAACATCTTCAATGTTTATTGCAACAAAATGGACTAGCACTTCATGGCATACTAATATTTAGAATTCAAAAGACCCTTAAATTAATTTCAGCATGGGTCAAGGTCTTTTTAAACCTAAACGCTGATTTGAAAATCATCCCTATAGACATATCCTTTCTAGGTGCAGAAAATTGAAAGTCACTAATAGATCCACTTTTGTCAAATTCAGAAACTTAATTTTGACCTCCCAAAAAATAAATATAACTATTGAGAGATCTATATCTCAATTTCTTAATATAATAATAAGCTTACTCTCAGCGTCTGTAACAAACAATTGTATCATAAGTATGGATTCTGATCACTTGAATCCAAATACTTTGATTTTATATTAAAACTAAACTTAGATTCTTTACCCACACAGCATTTTTTCAGCTGTAAAAGGCAATCTAAAAATGTTGATGATATGTATTTGCTTTGTTATAAAAAAGCAGAAACATGTCCAGGCTATGATTACATTTGTGCAATGATTTTTGTATTTATTTAAAGATAACAAAATTGACATCAATTACTTCTTAAGAATCTTTGCCATGTGTGGGCTTTCAATTATTAGAACTAGAATATTTATTCTCTACATTCTATTGTATACAACAAAAAGAAAAAAAGAAAGAGGAGAAGAAGAAAAAGGAGAAAGAGGAGAAGAAAGAGGAGAAGAAGGAGGAGGAGAAGAAGGAGAAGAAGGAAGAGGATGAGAAGAAGAAGAAATGAGAAGGAGGAGGAGGAGAAGAAAGAAGAGAAGAAAAAAGGAGGAGAAGAAGAAGGGGGAGAAGAAGAAAAAGAAGGAGAAGAAGAAATAATTTACAAACCATTTGCAGGAAGATAATCTAAATATAATAAGTATATATATAGTAAAGCTAAAATGATAGACAATATGATAATGATATGATAGACATACAATTAGTATTTGCCACAGTATAGATTTTATTATGTTTAATAATAATGATGATGATGATGGAAATAACAAAAAAGTCAAAATAATTAAGATGACTTTATTCCTATACTTTTTTCTCCTATACAATATTCTATAAAATAAACACTGCTCTAAAAGATAGATTCAAACACACATGGATTATCATTAATCCAAAATCGTTGACTCCAGAGTTTTGTTGGATCTGTGAATTTTTCAGATTTCATTAATAACCCTCTTCCTTCTATTATAAACTAAATTCTGCTGAAAATTTAAATAAATAATAAGTGAACTACCTCTACTTGGCATACCTTGAAATATATCCTATACACATTCATTGTATTGCAGAATATGCTTACATTTATGTCAGCACAACATTTTTATACAGTGGCAATCAAAACAATAAATAGAAACAATTCCTTGTAACTTTGTTAGGATAAAAGAAGTTTTTGGATTAATGATATTTGCATTAATAGTAGTCCGCTTTCATAACTTTTCAATGTTTAATAAATTACTTTTGTCATATTTCCTTTACTGATGCTCATGCAAATGGTGGAATATCCTCAGGAGTTCATAAGAAGTTCAGTACCTACACCAGAATTGATCCTAGGACCTCCTAATTTCATGTCAGATACTCTAAGCACCAAACCATGCAGGGTAAAAATGCTAATGGCTTTATTGCTCGAGAGCTTATAAAAAGTTCAAGTACCAGAACTGTGAGTGCCAGAAGGGCCAGGATCGATCCTGGGACCTCCTGATCCCAAGTCAGATGCTCTACCAATCATGTCAAATAAGAGTTCATAAGAAATTTGAGTGTCATAACTATAAACACCAGAATTGATCCTGAGACCTCCTGATCCCAAATCAGATGCTCTACCAATCACATCAAATAGGAGTTCATAAAAGTTTGAGTGTCATATCTGTGAACACCAGAATTGATCCTGGGACCTCCTGATTCCAAGTCGGATGCTCTACCAATCATGTCAAATAAGAGTTCATAAGAAATTTGAGTGTCATAACTGTTAACACCAGAATTGATCCTGGGACCTCCTGATCCCAAGTTGGATGCTCTACCCTCTGTGCCAAACTGCTCAGTAATAAAAAACAGTGGTGATAATATTTTCTTGGAATCCATTTTCATTTTTCTAAAACAAAATAATTAAAACATGTGTGGGCACATACACATACGTACAAGTTTTATGCTATGCCCTCTATCTCAAAAAGATGGATATAACTAGTCAAAAGAATTGCATGACCAAATGATTTTAGTTTTGTTAAAGGGGGGAAATGATAAATTTTTAACATGATATACTTTTAACTATAAAAACATCAATGGATATAGATCTTCTTATTCTGAAAATAAATATTATGATTTATAAATAACTATTATAGCTATATAAAATATGTATTTATATACTCCAAGTATTTAAGTAGTTTTAAAAAACAAAACTGAGTGATATTTCAAAGCTATAAACTAAAAATGTGTTACTTAATGTTTACTATGTATTAAATGGATTATGTCCTATACATGAGGGGTCAGATTGACTTTAGGTCAACAGGGGTGTGAGAAGAATCTCGGTCTCAGGATGGCCTTTGAGAGTTCCATCATCAGATTTTCAAGTGAATGGACGGTTGAAGAGTTGGAGTGTGGAGTGGATTGAAGCCTGTCCATTAAAGTATAAGGATTGGCTATCTTAATATACATCTGAGCACTTATTGCATATATGTGTAGAAACGCTAATCTGGACCAACTGATGATTGCTGGTTTATAATGGTGATTATTTATCTCCAAAAATGTGTCCAAGTGTATCAATGTTATGAGATAGAGTGGAGAGTGGTGGGTTATGTGAAAGTCTGTGCTCATATAACCTAAATATTACAAATATTGATATAGGTATATAATAATCCTGTATTTCAGTTATTATATAATTAATGACCCAAGTCAGATTTGATAAATTAAAATCCACTCAGAATACATGAGTCAGGAGGTTATTTTTGATTGCCAATTTAGTAGATGTCTCCACTACTTATAGATGACAATCTTTAAAAGAAAATTATTACCTCAAGATAATGAGAATTTTCTTAGCAGTTAACATATTTAGTAAAATATATAAAAAATATTGAAAATTTTAATTAGAGAGTATTTATCAAAATCAATTATAGAAGCAATCAATTATATGGAATATTGAAGCAGATATTTAATTCTAGTTCATATAAATTTTGTTATTACTGTTATTACAAATCAGCTAAGCTATATAAGAAACATTCATTATTTTAATCAAATCATACTTGTGTGAGAATAACGTTTTGGCTAAGATGCTGAATATTTCTTTAATATAAGATGTGATATGTTGGACTATTTTCATCATTTATGAGTGAATATTGAATGTATAGAAAACTTTAAACTTTATTTAAACTTTCCAGATACAAACAACTTGTTAGTAATAACACACAAATAGACACTACAGGTTAGTAATTACACAATGTTTCGAGTAGTATTATTCTCTACTCTTCTTCATTCTCTACTCTTCTTCAGGTGTTGCTGGCCCATATGCACAGTGACAATATTCACTTAGATGTTGAACTCACATCTTTAAATTCTTGAGTATTGAATTTAAGGCAAACACTCTACCAACAGAGTTATTCTGTCAAAGGCCAGTTGGTAGAGCATTTGCCTTAAATTCAATACTCAAGAATCTAAAGGTGTGAGTTCAACTTCTAAGTGAATATTGTCACTGTTCATATAGGCCAACAACACCTGAAGAAGAGTAGAGAATAATACTACTCGAAATGTTGTGTAATTACCAACCTGTATTGTCTATTTGTGTGTTATTACTAACAAGTTGTTTGTATTTGGAAAGTTTAAATAAAGTTTAAAATTTTCTATACATTCAACATTCACTCATAAATGATGGAAACAGTCCAGCACATCACATCTTATAATATACCATCATTACAAACCTTCAGACCAATATTTCTTTAATATATTTCTCCTACAATATCATAAAATATACATTAATAATAAGGTTAACTATTGAAAACTAGGCAGTAGTATCAACTAGTCCCAGACTAGGTTTGGCTTCTAGACTCCATAAGTGAGGGTCACTGGATTGCACATAACTTCTTTTATACTTTACAAGATAATAATTGTTAGATTATTTCCATCAACTAGCTTAAATATTCAATATATTCAGAAATTTTTAAATTTTATTTATACTCTTCGAGATGCATTCAGTTATTTGGAAACATATAAGTATAGTATCAATTTTTTTTAAATCATTGAATAATTAAACTAGACGGTGGAAACTATCCAATATATAACTACGAGCAAAACACCATCATTATAAACTTTCAGGTAAATATTAAGGACTCAGTATGAACTCGATATTACATCAAACTTTTGACATTATAAAAAATTGTCTCGAACTGGCCAAAGTAGAAAATCAATTAGCTTTTCTGTGCAAATGTAAATCTGAAGGAATTGTATGCAAAATTTGCAAATGAAACCTCAAATTCTCTCTGAAATAGCTGAGAAAATTACTCAGAAAGCAATTGGAGTTTTATTAAGAGAAAAAAGTAAATGATTTTTCAAATATAAATCCTTACAATTCATGAGCAACATGGAACATTTGCAAAAATATATTATTCAATCAATTAAAAAAATCATATTCTAAATAAAAAAATTACGGATATATTAAATTTCATGCTGTACCAAATATAAAAAGGTAATGGCTTAAACTTTTCATTTAAAAAGTATTGAAACCAAACTATTTTCTTGTCTAGAAATATAAATCTTTTATAGGTCAAATAATGATAAATTAAAAAAACAATTGTAAACCATTACCAACCAACATTCAACTCATTTGGTATTATTTTCTCTTTCTTATTTATTTTACAAAGCGCAGATGGTATTGAAATTAAACTGAGAGAGTGCAAACCTCTCAATCGTTTGTGACCATCAACAGCCAATCAGATTGCAAATACTGAGACAGAGAATTTAACAAGAAAAGATTTCTATATATACAAGCCAGTCCAAAGTACTTAGATCTGAAAGCGTGAATCTTAAATATCTTCACCCTCAACTCACTGAGTTCAAATTACAAACATACAGCATGAAATCTTTCGATTTACTATGCAGTAGTTTTTCGATGTTATAACTTGCAGCAATATATGTAAATAATATTTATTTTACAAAGCGCAGACGGTATTGAAATTAAACTGAGAGAGTGCAAACCTCTCAAGCACTTATGACCATCAACAGCCAATCAGATTGCAAATACTGAGACAGAGAATTTAACAAGAAAAGAGTGGTTCCACTCTCTTCCACTCTTTTCTTGTTAAATTCTCTGTCTCAGTATTTGCAATCTGATTGGCTGTTGATGGTCACACTTTTCTTGTTAAATTCTCTGTCTCAGTATTTGCAATCTGATTGGCTGTTGATGGTCATAAGCACTTGAGAGGTTTGCACTCTCTCTTTCTAAATATATGTAAAAAAAGATATTGGAGATATTTTTGCCCTGTCATCGATTATTTAAAGGTTGTTACCATTTTTTTTAACCCATGAAAATATACATATAAATGAGTGTTTATATTTATTTAAGTCATCTGGATTCTGCTGATGATGTAGTTATTTTTGCAAATAATGCTTTAATGCTTTAGTAAATGTTATAAGAGTTTTCAGGTGAAAGCAAAAAAGTAGGATTAAAGTAAATGCTAAAAAGATTAAACCAGTGTTCAATGGATCTACTCAAAATAAGAAAATAAAGATTAATAATGATGAGTTAGAAGAAGTTAGCAACTACAAATATCTTGGTCAGATTATTACTACAGATGGAACATAATGGATGAAATTACTCATAGAATTAAACTTGGTTGGAATGCTTTTGATAGAAACAACTTAATATTAAAAGAAAATATGCTTATATGTTTGAAAAGGAAGGTTTTAATAAATGTGTGTTACCAGTTCTTACAGATCTGAGACTTGTACACTTAACAGAAGAGCAATACAGAGACTTCAGGCCACTTATGAAGTATGGATAAATGTATGTCAGAAATAACAAGAAGAAATCAAAAACCAAATAAAATACATTGGTGAGAAAACAAACAGGTGTTACTGACATCAGTGAAGGAAGGTTTTTAATAAATGTGTTACTAATTCTTACTTACAGATCTGAGACTTGGATACTTAACAGAAGAGCAGTAAAGAGACTTCAAACCACTTAATGATATATGTATATTAGGAATAACAAGAGGAGATCAAAAACAAAATACATGGGTGAGAGAGCAAATAGGTGTTACTGACATCAGTGAAAGAATTAAGAGACTGAAGTGAAGTTGGAAAGGTTTCCAGAAGGGATCATAATGTATGGACAGTTAAAGTCTTAAACTGGATTCCAAGGGATTGTAGAAGATCTAGAAAAAGACCACAGGTGAGATAAATGGGTGAAATGAGGTATGCTGGAGTGATGTGGAGAGGCTAGAAGATCAGAGAAGATAAATTGAACTTGGACAGATCTTCATCCTGCAATGGTAGATAATGGTTGAAAATGGTGATGTATTGAAAGAAGTCATTTGTTAAATGAAAAGATAATGAGAAGATACCCTTTAATAGTTCTTTGAGGTCTTAAAAAAAAGTCAAACAAAAAAAAATTGTAATATCTACTTTATAAATTCTTGTTATTGCAATTGTTTATTATTCGTGATTATTCATATAAGAAATAAACTAGATATGGTTCTTACTAACATTCATCATCCAGTATGTTGATAGCTTTATAGTTAACCAAAATGGGGAAAGGTGGGTTCTGGAGGGGTGCATTAAATCCAAATATGCAGATGCAATGTTCTCAGATCCAAGATTCCTTATTGACAAAATTCAAAAGCCAGAAACTAGTCTAGAGATAGATATTAAAATGCACAACCTTCTAGCATCTATAGATTATTATAGCTTGGACTAATTAGCATTATTGCGTAGAGAAAATTGTTAGTTCTACGTGACTGAGTCAGCAATATTTATAAATACGTAATATTTATAAATCCATAATCACATAATCAACAGTGATTATTAAATTTATAGAGAAACTTGTGTTTTGAAAATTAAAACCTTTATCGTATGGCTCTGGATCGAGAGTTTCCTCATAGTCAACAAAAATAACGTTGGTTTAATATGACAGTAAAGAGCATGTGCAGCGGTTGATTACTAATCTTTTTAGGATTACTGTTGAAATTGCGCTCGTAAATATCTTAGTCAATAATATTAAAAAGTTCATAAAATAAATCAATCTTGTTGAGTAATAAAATGAAATATAGTAAATAAATTATTTCATTGAAGGTTTATATTTCTTTAACGTTTTTGCCAAATTTCTTTCACTCACCGAAGTCACGTTAATTACTGTTTCCATTTTAAGTAACCAGTGATTTCTAGAATGCGTCTTTCGTTTGGAAACCAGCCAGGTACTTATCGAATAATTTAAATGCTGATTTTGGATTCTAGTCCGATGTCTAGTCAATATTATTACAGCTTTATTTTTGTATAAAATAACGGCATCCATTTTTGAATCGAATTTGAACAGATTTTTGTGAAGCAAAGTTTATTTTTATAATTAAAATCAATATAGAAAATGTTAGTAATGCAGTGAAAAGAAATATCACGTCAATATTTTAAATTATAGCCATATTTACTTATATTTTTTTAATTATATATTTTTTCATAAAATAAATATGATAGATGAAAGAACTTAGCTGAAGTTATTACTATGATATAATGCGGAAGTACTAAAAAACTCCAGCGAGGTACTTGTAAACCAACTATCAGAGCTATATGTAAACTAAATATCCGTAAAGTAAAATACAGAATGAGCCACCTACTTTTGATCATATACAAAAATAGCATTTACTGACATACTTGCATGCAGTGTAATTTTTATACAATAAAGTAATTTCAAAACAACTATAAACTATTCTGACATCACTACAACTAATCAGAGGGAAAGACAGCCTTATATTTAACTCTTAATATAAAATTAATCTTCAGCTAACAGATGTAAGTATAACCTTTTACCAGTTCAAATATATATATATATGAAATAATGTGAAAGCATTGGAAAACCCCAACAATCTCTATGTCAACTAACTGACAGTAAACGTAAAATGCAAAATGAGCCGCTCACACTTTGGCTTTGATTTAGCTCCAAAATTCAGATGCTAAATTAAAATGAATATGTTATGAGGATGGCAAGCAGTGGCAACTAATAATGATGGTGATTAAATGTTATTGCTTGATTATAAAATTCTATTAACTAATTACAAGAATTTTGGCAGAAAATTAATATGCAGGCAGAAAAAATATATTCAACACTGCCTATCACTACTCTAGTAATGATAAATAAAATAGAAAGTCATATAACATTAATTTAAAATACTAGCCAGAAAACAAAATTTTACTAAAATTCTCTTCAACCATAGTTTCTTCTATGTAGTTTGTATCTAATTGAATTTCACTTGAAAAGGTTTATTTGTTAATAGATAAAACTATGGTTGTGTGAGAATTTTAGTAAAATTTTGTTTTCTAGCTAGTATTTTAATATTGTGACTTTCTATTTTATAAAAATTGTAGGTACAGTAAATTCATTAAATATTTGGGTATCATAAGATAATGGATGGTCATATTAGTAAGATATTTAATTAAAGACCACTTGACCTCAAAGTAGATATATTACCAAATACATCATGATTGTTTTTATCCAAATTTATATTGCTTCAGATAACCAGGCTATTAAAGATAGCTCAAATGACAAAAGAGTTATCATTTGGAAAGATATTTTTTATGTATGCTACGTTTATAAACTTCCTAATACATACTGGCAATACTCTCCTATTTTACAGCTCCTTATACATTTCTATACTGTAGATTTTACTTCTTATATTAACTTTTGATGGTATGAAACAGTATAAATCAAGCATTCAATATTTAAAGTATTTGGAAAAGTTTCAATAAAGTTTAAAATTTTCTAGACATTCAACATTTAATGATAGATGATTGAACTAATCCAACATATTGTCACATCAAAAATACCATCATCACACACCTTCAGGAAAACACTAAGTATTTTAAATAATTTCAATTTTTATAATTAAAAAAAAAATTAAAAACACATATAGAAAATAGGTATTGAATAAAGTACATAAATTAGCTAACTTTTAAATTTGAAAGTAAATTAAAATATCATTTGCATAATTTTTTTTTAAAATTATTAACAATCCTGAATAGACACTGCTGGTATTATAAGTGAAACTACTATATATAATTAATGACTTCACAGCATATAAATTTACACAAACTATTTTTATTATAGTTACTCATTAAATTGAAGATATTATTGACTGATTAACTTGATTAAATAATTTATCTTGAAAATTTTTAGCAATGTTTGTAAAACAAATAAAGGAAAAATACAATTGTAATATTTGACTAATAGATTTGTTAATGCAGTTTCAAAGTGTAATTTTAAACAGAAAGTAATCAACCCTTTATACATGCACTATAATGTATACTGTTTTATTAAATCAACATAGAGATTTTGGAAAAATGAACAGCTGTCTTATCTTTTGCACCTAAATTCAATTATATAGGCCAATCTTAAGTATCCTAGGATGAGTATGAAGATTTTATATTCTTCACTTCCATTTTCTTTATTACATGTATTAACATTTAAGAAATTTTAATATTTACTGCATGTTAATATTCAGAGATGTTAGAATTAATATAATTGACTAATAGATTTACTAGCACAGTTACACATTGTAAACATAAGGTAATCAACCATTCCACATGTCCTGTTAACACTGTTTTTGTTGAATGTGAGGAAACTTAACTTTTCAAAGTCTGTATCTTGTGTCTTGAATTGAGAATTGCCTCACATTCAACAAAACAACATTGATTTAATATAACTCTACAGGTATGTGTAAAAGGTTAATTATCTTTTGTTTAAAATGATTGAAACTATGCTAAGTGTAGGGGGTTTGAACTGAGACTTTCAACTACTCATCAACCATCCACATTATCTCATACTACTGATACACATGACCACACTCATGTAGAAAAGATAACTAATCACCAATGTACGTATTTCATGCTAAACCAGCACTACAGTTGGTCATAGTATCATCTCCCATATATATATATAATCAGTGTTCTATGCTAATAAATCTATTAGACAATTACATTAATTCTAACATCTCTGAACATTGACATGCAGAAAATATTACATGTAATAAAGAAAATGGAAGTAAAGAATATAAAACCTTCATACTCTTGTTCCAGGATACTTAAGATTAGCCTATATAATTGCCTTTAGGTACAAGGATAAGACCACCATTCATTCTTTCAAAGTCTCTATCTTATGCTTTGGACCAAGAGTTTACTCAGATTCAACAAAAATCTTGATTTAATATAACAGTACAGTGTATTTGTAATTGATTACCTTCTGTTTAAAATTCTATTATTTTTAAAAAAATTATAATTATGTGCATAAAGTTAGGAGGCGTATTTAAATATCTAGACAATTGAGATAATATTACTACATGATTATTATTAATCATAACTTACCATTTTTATATAATTTGCATCCCAATATTTATAATTATAAAATAAATTTTAATGAATTATTTACAATATTAAGATGCAATATGATAAGAAATACTATACATTTTTAACAATGGACAAATATAATAAATTTCATAATTTGTCCATAATGTTGTTTCCAGACCATTAATAATCAGTTCAACTCAATTGAAATAAACAACTAATATTAAATAATTAATTTATTCTAACTGGTTTTGTCTCGAAAAGGTCCTAATATTGGATGAAAACCAGTTAAAATAATCTTATATATAAAATCCCTATTTTCTCTATTGTCTGATTAATGAATGTATAAATGTTTGTCTGCTGTCCTATGTCAAATTCACAATGAGGCAGATATTCCAATGAAAAAAAATTATTATTTGTTCTGCAATTAAGCCATAATAACATGGTTAAATTCACACATCAAATAAAACAGGTAATGGCAAGTGAATTAGTTCAGCTACTATTTATATATTTCATGGTAAAGGTTTCCAGAAATCTGCAGAAACAGCCACAAATGCCTATTCATAATTTGGCATTAAGGTACTTCGTGTATTCATGGTCTATCAATCCCCTAATACAGGGGTGGGCAATTGTTTTGGCTCAGAGGCCACAGAGTTTGGAGAGCCGCATCAGGGGCCTTTTTGTGGCAGCGAAGGTTAGCAAAGGGCCACACCTTTTTTTCATGACACAATAAACACACTGCTTTATTCCCTGTATTACCAAAAAAATATTTGTTTGTCCATTCTTCATTAAACACATGACATTCATCACCGATTTTATATTTTTTCGGAGTGTTCATGGTTTCACTAAAGTTGGAAATGTATATATTTGCTAATGCAAAGACAAAATTGAAATTAACCAGATCAACTGGAAAAGTACTGCACATCATATCTCCACTGTGCATGTGTATTGACGTGGCCATCCTAGTGGAAAATAAGAGACAGGTCTTCGGTCATGCACAGGAAGGAAATTTCAGTTCAAGGCAGATTTTTCTGATTGTCTTGGCGGGCTGCATAAAAACTCTTAGTGGGCCACGTGTGGCCCTTGGGCCACTATTTGCCCACCCCTGCCCTAATATAATTCAGATGAGCAATATACTCAGCAACATTTAATAGAAAAAGAACATTTTCCCATTAAATCTTTTAAAAAAATTGTTAAAGTAACCAATTAAAAAAATATAAATATTATATTTAATAAAATATAAAAATGGCAATTTTGTATTAATAAGTGGTAAGTATTAATAATGCTAAAAAACTTACATTTATTTTTATTTACATTTATTCACAATGCTATCAAAAAATTAAAAAATTTTATTCAGAGGATACACCAGTAAAATGCATAGTTGTGCCGTAATGCTGTCAAATACATCAGGTATATTTTAAATTTAGCTTTATTAAAATGCTTTCATACTGTCAAATTCCTTTACAGTTTAAATGAACGACATACTCAGCAATATTTAGCAAAAAGGCATGTATTTACATTAAATCTTTTAAAAAAAATTTATTAAAGCAATCAAGTTTTAAAAAAATTACAAATATTAGATTTAACAATATGTAATCTTGTCAAGTGTTGGTGGCCTAGTGGTTAGCATAGCTACCCTTCAAGCAGCTGATCAGGATTCTCTTCCCCGTTAATGCTTTGACATATTTTTAAAAAAAAACAATATGTAATCTTTATTATGAAGAATTTAATGTTAAGGAAGTAATGGGTAAATTAAACATATAAAAATGACAGTCTTTCAAAAGTCTGGATTCATCTGGTTATTTAATATTAGTTGTTTATTTCAAGTGAGTTGAAATGATTATTATCAATAATAATAAATAATACCAATATTCTCAAAGGAAATTTTAAGACTATATACAATAAATTCTCCATCCATTTTTTATTGTATTTTTTTTTTTACAAAAATTAAAACTTTATTTACATTGTCAAAATAAGAGTCATAGATCACATGACCCTATCTCTTAAGCTTGTAAGTTATAAACAGTGAGGATTGCCAATTCCTCTACAAGCTTTATGATAAATGCTTAGCCAGAACCAGCACTTAAAATACCTCTGTCAGGAACCCCTGACCATGGTTTCGTGCTTTGGCACTCCTCAGAGAGGTATCAGGGTAGGTTCAGACACCATCCCAAAACCCCTGATGGTTTCGTGCTTTGACACTCCTCAGAGAGGTGTCAGGGTAGGTTCAGACACTCTGAACTTACCCTGATACCTCTTTGAGGAGTGCCAAAGCACGAAACCATGGTCAGGGGTTTGGGGAGGTGTTCCTGACAGAGATATTTTAAGTGCTGGCTCTGGCTAAGCATTTATCATTTTAGCTTGTAGAGGAATTGGCAATCCTCACTGTTTATTTACATTACATCGAAATACATTTAATATATTTGGAAAAATAAATAAAGTTTTAATTTTTCTTGAAAAAAAACTATAATTCAATTAGATGATGAGAATAGTTCAATAAATATAACTACAAGTAAACTGTTATTAACATAAAATTTTAAAGAAACAAGAAAAACATTTAACAATTAAAATATAATCTTTACTATTAGGTTCAACCGCAATACTATAACTTAAACGTACCTGATTTATTATATGTGAAATATGTATGTATATTGGGTGTATAGTATCTAAAGGTTGGTGTACATACTTAATATTAGATGATGGAAATAGTCCAATATATAAATACAACTAACAGACACAATGTTAACTTTAAATCCCATTTCATTTTTTCTAAATTATTTCACATTTAAAACTATTATTCTAATCCATAATTTCATTTCTTATTTTTATAAACAACTTTTCTCTCAATTTTAATCTTACATTACTACAATATTTTTGAAAATGTTTATTTCACTCAAATTATCCTATCAATGACAAAACCGTGTCTTCTGTAAAATGCGCAATAAATTACTTTTATTGCAGCCTCTTCATGAATGATTAAAAAAATAAACTGAATTATTGTTTTTGATTGAACTTGAATTATTTGCATGACGATATACAAAAGAAAACAAAGAAAATTAGAAATTTTTTTTAATTTTGTAAATATTATGTAATTTAGTAAACTGATATTTAGAGAGAACATTTTCAAAATAATAATCAGTCATAAATGTTCAACATTTGATAACATACTGATATTTATTTAAATCTTTAATATATGCGGGATTCGAACTCAGACTTTCACACGACCCACAACTCTCAGTGCCATCTTATATTGCTGATCCACCTGATCACACACATGTTCAAAAGATAAATAATCACCAATATAAGTATTTTATGCTAAATCATCATTTGGTCCAGATCATCTCTACACATGAATACAATCAGTACTCAGCTTTATATTAAGATAGCCAATCTTCATACTTTAATGGAGTGATTGTATATATGTGTGGAGATGGTAATCTGGACCAACTGATGAAGGCTGGTTTAGCACAAAATATGGATATTGGTGATTATTTATTTTTTCAACATGTGTGTGATCAGGTGGGTCAGCAATATAAGATGGCACTGAGAGTTGTGGGTCATGTGAAATTCTGAGTTCGAATCTCGCATATATTATATATGTAAATGCAGGTGTTAAGCCTGTACAATGTATTAAATCTTTAAAGTAAAAATTCTTTCATACAATACAATAGCAAACTTTCAATATAGCAATGTTGCATAGCGCAAGCCATAGTAATCAATGGAAGCAAGAAGGTTTGTGCATAAAATCCCTATCTAGTGCCAACTCATCCAATATTCCCAAACTAGTTTCTAACTTGTGACTTTCATTAGTGAGGAGTCTTGAATCTGAGAGCACTGCAACTAGATTTTAGGATCTAATGCAACCCTCCAGCAGCCACCTTTACTTTTTTAGTTAACTATAAAACTAAGAGTCCAAAATGAAAACACGATAATGTTTTCAAGGTAAGCTCATTAGATTGTATAGTCATGTAGATCTAAACTCAGTGCAGTATCCATACTTTATGGTGTCTTTGGATTCTCAAAACTAACAGTTGCCATCATCCTATGGTCAAAAATGATATAAAATCAATAAAATATTGCATGACCACCATTTCCTATGCTTACATAAACTGTTAATACAATAGCAAACTCTCCATATAGTTGCGCCATCTGGTGCATCCATTGATTACTAAGACTTGCCTGGATGAGACTAATGTATGCAGTGTTTGTTATTGTATTAACAGCTTGTTTTATGCATTGAAAATGGTGATCATGTGATGTTTTAGTGGTTTTATTCTGTCATATAATATTATGTAAAGAAAAATCACAGATTGCTATACTTAAAGAACACTTAACCATGACTTCATTTTTTACAAATTGTGCTACAGCTAACATTATGAAAACAGTTTGCAAAACTCCCACTAAATATAAATTAAAAACTATGATTATATTATTTATTTCCAGCTGTATAACCTGTTTCAATTTGTGTTTAACGCTGTTTATGAATTTGGATGATGAATGTTTCCCTAAAGCCAACCCTTACTCTTTGCATTTTCATAGTTTACAATTCAAATGCTGACTATCATATACATCATTTAATATCCTATTTTTTAAAGATCTTAATTTGAAGTACAGTGTAGTCTTGCATTGTTAGCCGAGAGGTATCACAGCGGCCATGCAAGCAAGTAGTTGGTTGCAGACGGTTGTGGGTTCGCGTCCCGGACGATGCTATGACATATGGAAAAGAAAAAAAAGTACAATGTATTCAAAACTATAATCAGGATAAATTGTATAGAGAATCGAACAAACAAAAGTGGTAATGATTTTTGTATTTGAATTTGACCTTTATGACAAATATAGGAAATATGAGAATATGATATTGGCACTAATAAAACAGTTTTATTAAAATAGAAGAAAAATATAATCAGTATTGATAAAATGTTTTAGTGATTTCAAATGGAAAGGTGTAACAGGGAAAAAAAAAGTAAATGAGCTACTGAGGAATATATAATGGTTTCTGAGAAACAAAATGTTTTATTTTTGTGCATGTGATCTATCGCTCAGAAATTTCTGATTCATTTAAGAAAAAACTATTTTATATCATATCATATTTACAAATTATGGTTTTTTTAATATAATAAATTATATAATTGCATGCACATTTACGTACGTATCATCATCGTTTTCAACCATTATCAATCCACTGCATAATGAAGGTTTCTCTGCATTCTATCCAGTTTCTCTGATCTTTAGCATCTCTTCTCCACCTCATCCCAAAACCTTTTCTTATTTTATCCATCCATCTCACATGTGTTTTTTTTTTTTTTGTAGATCTTTTACAATCTCTTGGGATCCAGTTTAAGATTTCAACAGTCCATCTATTATCATCTGTTTTACAGTATGTCCAACCCAACTCCTATTTAATTTCT
Source organism: Epiperipatus broadwayi (assembly GCA_028023455.1). NCBI lineage: Eukaryota > Metazoa > Onychophora > Udeonychophora > Euonychophora > Peripatidae > Epiperipatus > Epiperipatus broadwayi. The sequence goes on from JAQFVV010000169.1 coordinate 728,251, forward strand.
TAATTCTTTTAATGATATCAGTGATATTTATTTATTCTCTCACCCATCTATTTAATTGTCAATCTCTTCTTGTTACAATTAATCAATTATATATATAATTTATTATATTCAAAAAACATATATAAACTTGGAGATTTCATTACTACCTAAAAATTATATATTATTTTACGTTTATGATAAATTGGAAATTCGCAAGAATATTCAAATGACTATTTAAGAGATTCTATGCATGTTGTGAGTAATAAAAAAATATTGAAAACGAACATCAAAAACGAAATACATGGATGAGTGAACAAACAGGTGTTATTAACACCATTGAAAAAATTAAGAGACAAGTGGAATTGGGCTGGACATATTGGTAAAAGAGATGATAATAAATTGCCAGTTGAAATCTTAAACTGGATTCCGAGACATTGTAAAAGACCTAGAAAGAGACCGTATGTGAGATGGCTGGATGAAATAAAAAAAGTGCTGGATTGATGTGTAGAAAGAGAGGCTAAAGATCGGTGAAGATGGGCTGAACTTGGAGAAACCTTAATTCTGCAGTGAATCGATCTTGCTAATTTACTTTAAAGCCAATTTTAATCAAGCTGCAAAATATTTCCATAAAATTGATATTAAATCGTCAAATAACATTGTTCATATTTGTTTGCCTAATAAATAACTCGGGGCATAGATAAAATTGGGTTTCATTTTCATCTGCATTGCGATTGGACAATGACATAAGTAGGATGGTTAATTAAATTTAATGAAGATGTTGCTTAAAGATTTCATCATCGTCTAAAATTATGTACACTCATTGTACATATATATATAACCAAATATATTCATATATACAAACTGTATTTTAAGGTTAATCATAGTAAATTGGAAAATAAAAATTAAGCAAGCAGCAAATATTTTATCAATATTATTTAATGAATGTTAAAAGATTAAAACAAATTCCTGTGACTTGATATAAGATTGATTTTTTTTTAAAAATAAAAAAAAAGTTCTAAGAATGCGATGTTAAAGTTTAAAATTAAAGAATGAAAAATCAATATTTTATCTCAAAGTATTACCAACTTAACTTTACTAATAATTGTTTATTCATATAGAATACAAGTAAATAAAATTCTCTCGTATAAATTAAAATGAAAATTTGTATTGAAGTATGTATATATATGAACTAATCACTTTTAGTTTACTGCTATATATAAATCGTTTCGAAAGAATATTCATCATGTTTTATTACTCTTTATAGCATTAACTATTAAAACTTCTTTTAAAAATAAAAGCTTAATGTAAAATGCGTCTATGTATCTCCCTCCCCCCCCCCCTCTTATTTTAAGCCGCATCTGCGTATTTGTGAATTTCTTTAAAAAATGTTCTAGCAAAAAAAAAAAAAAATGTAATAAAAAATAGAAAAAGTAAATAAAAAAAACATGATTTAATTTCAAAGTTTACTAATTTAAATCATATATATATTTTTAGGTTTTAATAATGGCATTATTTATATTCGTATTTAGGTATTTCAAACTTTATGTATGTATGTTCAAAGTATTTTCAGCAAGTTAAACGCTTTATAAATTTATAATCTTTTCTCGTTAAACCGCTTGTTAAATAAAGAATTACATTTAAATAAAAAAGAAGTAAAGAACCATCGAAGTATATACGGTTAGGAAGTTATCTTTTCAGATAATTAGCCCTGGGCTAGTCCATTATCCTATCCAAAAATTATTATTTATATCAGATGCTTCAAGTAGCATACGTATATACAGCTAAACTAGCTTTTCAACAGCCCTTTGATGGGCAAAGGCTTCACCAATATTCCCTTATACAAGAGCAGTGAAAGGGAAAATAGTATTCATCCGCATTGCCAATTGCTATATGGTGATGGTTTGAATAATTTCCCACCCTTTTACACTCTAGCTAGAATAACTAAATACATATTTACTGCCTAATATTTCATCGTTATATTGTGAATTTTTTTAAGTTTACTCAACTCGGATACGCATAGATGGCAGATATTCTAACTATTGTATATAGAAAGTAGGTTATTGATTTTTTAAAGCTGGGTTTGGGAAAAGATAAGGGGGATTTAGATATAAAGGCCATATAATTAATAAAGATTATGTTGTGGAAATGCGATGGAGCAGAATATGGAAAAACTTAGAGTGGGGAATGGAAGATAAAGTGGCTAACAGGTTTTTCTGGGCATAGTTGCTGAGAGATTCCTGACTCTGTTTAAGGAAAAGTCACAGTACATCAATCGTAAGGCTCATTATTTATACATAACTTTAAAATATCTTTAGGTTCTAACAAAGGTTAAGATTTTTTTGCCCAACTGATCAACCCATGGCCAATCTGGCTATCTAATCGAAAATTGTTGGATAAATGGGTATTTATATAGACTTGTTTAGAATATAAAACAGGAATGAAAAGCCAATAAAAAAACTCTTACTGTCTTGCAAATGACATAGCTGGTATTGCCTTCTATTATTACTTTTTTGTAAAGCTATTGGAAAGGCTCATGCATTGCGACCAGAAATTTAAAGAATAGTTTTTATTTGCTTCTTAATGAATTTATTAGAAATATATTTAATAAAAAGAATAAAGAGTTTATTTCTCAATTTGTAAACTGATCTATAAGAATAGTTTTTCATTGGGTGATATGAAAGTGGTTTGGAAAAAAAGGGCTGAATTTAATTCATTACTAAATGGTTTAAAACAATTAATTGATTGTAAATCTATTCTTGAAGTAGCTTATAAGATTCCTTGCAGTTATCAAAAAAAATTATATTGGTCAGAGTAAATTAAGTCTTAATGAAAGAGTTAGTTCATAAGTGTAGAGTTAAAAATAAATATAATAACTCAGCTTTGTATATTCATGAACTTAATACAGTTATAAAATATTATTTGACAATGCAATGGTTTATCTTTTATGAAAAAAGTGAACTGAAAAGAAGAGTAAAGGAAACTTTGATGATAAAATATTTTGAATCTGAGACCACCAATCTCATGAAAACATCCTATAATGTTAAAGGAAGTTTGGTTTTGAAGTAAATGATGGGGTCCATTTTGTTTGGCATATATGTGTAGCATGCTTAGTTGAATTTCATTTGAAAAGGTCTATTTGTTAAAAGATGAAACTATGGTTGCAGAAGAATTTTAGTAAAATTTAGTTTTTTTGGCTAGTATTGTATATTAAAAAATCTAAATAATTTGATATTACAGGTAAAACTCTCCATATAGTAGTGCCACTCACTGCAAGCCAGAGTGATCAATGGACACAAGAAGGTTTGTACATAAAATCTCTATCTAGTGCCTATTCATCCAATATTCTCAGACTAGTTTCTAGCTTGTGGCTTTCATCAGTGAGGAGCCTTGGATCTGAGAACACTGCACCTAGATCTTAGGATCTAATGCAACCCTCCAGCAGTTACCTTTTACCTCTTTAGTTAACTACAGAGCTATGAGTCTAAAATTGAAAACAATAATATTTTCAATCCAAGCTCATTAGCTTATATAGTCATATAGATCTGAACTCAGTTCAATACCCATACTTTTTGATATCTTTGGTTTTTTAATAACCATAGCTACCACTATCCTATTCAGCAGGATTAGTATTAATCCACTAAGCATCATGTGATCACCATTTTTATGCTTGCTCAAGCTATTAAAATAGGCAAAACTCTCCATACAGTGGTACCACTCAGTGCAAGCTTGAAACTAGTCTGGGGATATTGAATGAGTAAGCACTAGATAGGGATTTTATGCACAAGCCTTCTGCCATCCGTTGATTACTCTGGCTTGCACTGAGTTGCACTACTGTATAGAGAGTTTTGCCTGTTTTAACAGCTTGAGGAAGCATAAGAAATGGTGATCATGTGATGTTTAGTGGTTTAAAATTGATATTACTGACAAAAATGAATAAAGTACTCAGCAACTGGAATATTATCCAGTAAAGACATTAGATAGAAAATGTCAATATTATTCATTTTTAATAGTGCACAAAAAAAGTTCATTCAAAAAAAAATAACAAATTGCTACCAAATGCAAAAAATATTTTTAATAATAATGTTTGAGTAAATATGACTAAGATCTGATCAAATATATCTCAAGTTATGAATTGAAAATTTATTTACAATATTTATTCTGCATACTAAGACATTGGTTTCTGTAATTCAGACATGAATAGTGCTTATTGTGTAAAATGTCTAAAACATTGCAGTAATTTGATAACATCGTTAGAATTCTTCCCTCCAGAGAGTATTGCAAACCCGGTGTTATGATTTTTCAGTATAAGAAACCTTGCTGAATGACAATAATTTCTTTCCATACATAATGAATTAGAATCAATTAGGGCATATATTGCGTGACATTGCTTTTACACGCTTGTATTTACAAATATGTATTATAGAGATTGTACTGACAGTTCAAACAAGCTCTTATTGCTACTTAAAAGTTACATATTAAATATGTGCTGGATTTTGAGTTGATATTTTAGATCTAGTGTCTGAATGTTTTAGCTCCTCACTGAGGTGAGCCAAAAGCTTGAAACCAATTAGTATGGGGATAGGAATATTGCAGATAGAGATTTTGAATATTTCTCTTACCACACTTATCAGTAAGAGCTTGTTTGAGCTATTGGTACACTCCCTGTATTACGTATAGTGAATCATATACTATTCATTCTTTACATAGATTAACCAGATATTAGTGTCTAATGTTCACATAATCAATCAGATGAGGGAAATGGGATAATTTTCAATTATTCTAAACTTAATCCACTTTTATTGAAAAATATCACGATTAGTCAATTTGTGTCAACATTAGCTGGATATTAGACTTTATCTATAATAAAGATATATTTTATTCAGTTCTAAAAAAAAAACCAGTATTATCTCTGGTTACTCAAATAGTGCACTCTTATGAATAAGAGATATAGTAATTTTCTTTAGCTGTTTGCATTGCAATGAATGGATATTCTATTTGTCATTATTACTTTATGAGATATAAGATCTTGTTAGCTAGAAAAACAACTTTCGTGGTTATTATAATACAAGTTCTATTTTAAATATTCGGATAAATCTAAAGAAAAAATTCAAGGTGAAGCTTATATGTAAAATATGCTATTTAATTATCAATCTAAATATGGGTGAATAAATATGTAATACAGCAATTAAATTATATATACCTATATTAATCATCATTTTTGCCCATTAATGATACACTGTAGATAAAGTTTTCTCCAAGTTCAATCCATCTCCTATCTCTAGCCTCTTTTTTCCACATCATCCTAGCACTTTTCCTTACTTCATCTATCCACATATATTAATAAAATAGTTTATATTTGTAAAAGTATATTAATCAAATTAAGACAGTCACACACCCATGAATATTAAAGTCTCTGAACTTATGATCAAACGATCGAAAGTTCAGTGATCAAATAAAGTATTATGGCCCAGCGACTTATAACATCAATCTCATAGACAGAATTTAGTAAAATCAAATTTAACTTAGCAATTCATGTTTAAAACTATATTATAAAAATTAGTAATAGTAAAAATAGTTTAATAATTTGTCATTTGGGAGATCATAAAACATTCTAATCCTGGAACTTGCAATCCATAAATTTTTAGCACTGGATCTATCAATCCATCACTGCGCTAAAGCCACAAGATATAAACTTTAATAAAATATAATGTTTGAGTGTTAAACATCTAAAGAATTCATTTTTTAGAATATTAGGTGGCCTTTTTCTTAATTGTTAATTTATAATCATGATAAGTTGAACTAACACATATGAAAATCTACTAGATCTCAGATATAATGACATAATCATTTTAAAAAAATGCATGTTCATAATATATTCCATAATAAAACATGATCAAGTAGCCTATGGTCCATGGAGTTCATAAGAACTTTGTGCACTGGATATAAAAGAGTTGGGCTATGATCTATAGACCATGAGCTTAGAGTCTACTACTTCACCAGTCCACCAACCATGCAAGGCAAAAAATAATCAATTTCCATGGAAAATTCATAAAAAGTTTGAATACTAGAAGTGATAAAGCTGGAATCATGATCCATGTGCCTGGAGTTCCCAGAATTAATCACCCAACGTCATAATAAAGCTGGTGATTCTTTTGATCACCAGCAATAATATCCATAGTGATTTTTTTAAAATACCAAAACAAAAATGTAAGCCTTATAAGCCAAAGATTTCTGAATTAATTTCCAGATATAAAATTAGTTAGGATGGTATGGGGAGGGATTCAATTTGGTCAATTGAAAAACATTATTTTGATCCTTGTCATTTTGGTGCTGGAAGTTGGCATCCCAGGACATTAAGCATGTGATTATTTATCATTATTGATTGTTTTACATATATATAAAGGCACATGGCTTTATTGGTTGAGAATTCAAAAAAAAAAGTCAAGTGCCAGATCTGCGAATTCCAGAATCAATCCTGGGACCCCTTGATCACAAGTTGGATGCTTTACAAACTATGCCAAATCACACAGGGTAAAAGACTAATGGTTTTACTGCTCAGCAGTTCAAAAGAATTTCAAGCACCAGAATCGATCTTGGGACCTTCTGATCCCAAGTAGAACACTCTATCAATTGTACCAATCTATATAGGGATTCACAAATAATAAGTAACACTTCAAATTTTGAAGATATTTGATGTTTAAAATTGTTGTATTCAATAAAATCATAACATATATGAGACATGAATTATTAAATAGAACAGAATTTCAGTAGAAGTTCCTTTCTGAGACAAATAAAAAAATCTATCAATACAGTTGACTAAAAGTAAAGTATTAAAACAATACAATACTGCACTAATATCCAAATTTAAACAGAATTTTTTTTAGAGAGGTAATTTCTATTGACTGCAGTTTCAGGTAAAATAATTCAATTAAATAATAATTTTAAAATAGAAATACAAATTTTAGTATAAATTAAAATTATATTGAAATTGATCTATCTGCTTATATTTGTTGGAAAATTAACAATCTTGTCAGAGGTAAGTAGATACTATCTCTTTTTTATATATTAGTTTTTTTGTATCTTCAGTACAAGTTGTTCCTGACTAATTGTCAATTATTAAAGCAAAACTATAAAGCCATATCTGACCATTTTAAAAAACAGATTTGAAAATATTCTCATTTATATTATCAGTACCATATCACATTTTGTCTTTATACGATCTTTAATTATAATCACAGTAAGTAAGATCAAGAAACAAAACATATTTCTCAACAATATCATCATTGTCAACCATTATCAATCCACTGCAGGATGAAGGTCTCTCCAAGTTTAATCCATCTTCTCCGATCTTTAGCTTCTCTTCTCCACATCACCCCTACACATTTTCTTATTTCATCCATCCATCTTACATGTGGTCTCCTTCTGGGTCTTTTACAATCTCTTGGAATCCAGTTTAAAATTTCAATTGTCCATCTATTATCATCTCTTCTAGAAATATGTCCAGCCCAACTCCACTTCAATCTTTTAATTTTTTCAATGAGGTCAGTAACACCTGTTTGTTCTCTTACCCATACATTGCGTTTTCGATCTCTTCTTGTTACTCCCAACATACATCTCTCCATACTTCTTTGAGTGGTCTGAAGTCTCTGTATTGATCTTCTATTAAGTGTCCAAGTCTCAGATCCATAAGTAAGAACTGGTAAAGCACATTTGTTAAAAACCTTTCTTTTCAAACACATAGGCATATTTCCTTTTAATATCAAGTTATTTCTACCAAAAGCACTCCAACCAAGTTTAATTCTATGATTAATTTCCTCTATTATGTTTCCATCTGTATTAATAATCTGACCAAGGTATTTGTAACTCTTAACTTCTTCTAATTCATCATAATCAATCTTTATTTTCATATTTTGAGCAAATCGATTAAACATTACTTTAGTCTTTTTAACATTTTTCTTTAGTCCTACTTTCCTACTTTCATCTGATAACTCCTGCAACATTTCCTGCAGCTCGGAAGCATTATTTGCAAAAACAACTACATCATCTGTGAAATCTAAATGACTTAAATAATCACCATTTACTTTCACTCCTTTAGTTTCCCATTTTAATCCACAAAATACTTCTTGCAGCACTGCTGTAAAAAGTTTTGGAGATATGGAGTCACCTTGTCTTACACCTTTCTCAATGTTGACTTTCCCAGTATCATTATGTAATCTAATTGTTGCTGTTGCATTTTTATAAATATTCTTTAAAATATGACAATATCCTGGATCTATACCTTGATGATCCAATGCTTTAATCACTGAAGAAATGTTTATAGAATCAAATGCCTTTTCATAATCTACAAATCCAAAACATAATGACAACTCGTATTCATTTGACCTTTCTATAACTTCTCTCAATACTTGAATATGATCTACTGTACTAAAACCACTTTTAAATCCAGCTTGTTCTCTTGGTTGGTGAAAATCCAAGGTTCTCTGTAGACGAGTTGTAATTATCTTGGTAAAAATTTTATATAAAACTGATAAAAGGCTGATAGGTCTGTAATTTCTAATATCTTCTTTATCACCTTTTTTAAATATTAATATTATTACTGCATTCTTCCAATCATCCAGTACATCTTTATCATTTAGACATTTGGTATATAACTTTGCTAATATTTTTTCTGTTTCTTCACCTGCTTCTTTTAATATATCAATTATAATTCCATCATTACCTGGAGCCTTTCCTTTTTTCATACATAATTGCATTTCTCACTTCTTCATTTAAAATTCTGGGCAATTCGGATGTAATAGATATAGGAGGTACTTGTTCTTTATTACTATATAATTCTTGATAAAAGTCTTCTACCAATTTCATAATGTCATCCCTCTTTTTAGTAATAATTCCATCTTTTTTCCTTATTGCAGATATAAATTTCCTACCAATACCAAAATGTTGTTTTACATTCTTAAGACTTTTATTTTCTTCTACAGCTTTTCTTGCTAGTTCACAGTTATACTTTCTTATATCATTTTCAACTCTTTTCCGCACCATTTTACAAAATTCGAGATATTCAATTCTTTTTAATGCATCATTCTTGCATATCTTCATATTCCTTCTTTTCTTCATAAGTTCTCTAGTCTCAGTAGAAATTTTATTAGTCAATTGCTGCTTTTTTTTACCAGCTATCTTTGTTGCAGTTTTTAAAAGTGTATCAGTTATTTTCATATTAATTTCATTCAAATCTGCATCATGTTCAAAATCTACTAATACTTGAAACCGATTTGTAAGTTCTAATTTAAATTCATTAGAATGTTTCTGAAGATTAGGAATATCAACTGTAAATATAGTTTTTCTTAATAATTTTTGTCTCTCTAGTTTTACATTAACATGTATCTTACCCCTTACTAATCGATGATCACTTCCTGTGTTAAATTTATTAAGATTATTACAATCTTGAAATATGTATTTCCTGTTAGTCAAAATATAATCCAATTCTGCTGTACCTTCATTTGGATGCTTCCATGTCCATTTCCTTCTAACATTTTTCTCAAAAAAAGAATTCATAATATAAAGTTTTTCCTTCTCTGCAAACTCCACAAGTCTATGTCCTCTCTCATTTCTATTACCATAACCAAAATTACCTACAACACTTTCATCTTTCATTTGTTTACCAATTCTAGCATTAAAATCTCCCATAACAATTTTAAAATGTTGTTTACTCTGATCAAAAGCCTTTTGTACATCCATATAAAAATCTTCTACTACTTCATCACTGTGAGAACTTGTTGGGGCATAAACCTGAATTATCTGCATTTGATATCTGCTATTAAGTTGTATAACTATTCTTGCCACTCTGTCTGATACACCATCAATCTCCACAATATTGTTCTTCCACTTTTTATTTATAATGAATCCTACTCCACTTGTATTTCCAATATTTGTGCCTTTATAATAGAGCATATGTCCACTTTTTAAATCAATTGTCTCTTCACCTTTTCTTCTAACTTCACAAAGTCCAATAATATCCCATTTAATATAAGAGAGTTCTTCTTCTAATTCTTGCAATCTTCCTTCACTTGAAAGTGATTTGCAGTTGTAAGTACCTAAATAAAAAGTCATCATCAAATGGCAGCCTGGGTCCGCCTCCAGGATATTCTTAGCACCCTCCACCTTCGGCCACCAACCGCTGCCTTGGTTGGTGACTTTACAGCCTCCTGGGATTAAGGGCCATGCTTTATTTTTGTCTGTCATAATTGTATAATTGGGAAAAATCTTTATCATTTACACAAACATTCATTCTGCCTTATCAGGCACTGACAAGAAAGACCATGGTGTTTCTTGATCTTAAACTCAGAGGTAAAAAGCCAATAAACTCACCACGCTGGCTAATGCGTGTTGGTGAGCAGCCCATCCTTGTTCGTATACTATATGAATAAACATATAGTAATAACAGCTGCAACGACAAGAACGTATGGAGTGGACATTAGGAATTTGCCCTGCTCGGTTCTTCACAATTTCGACATTACTTATTAAAAAATAAGATTGATTTCTCTAATGACAACATAACTTACATAAAAGTGATCTATTAACAACATTTCATAGAGTGTTTTTCTGAAGGTTTGTGAAGATGGTGTTCTAGCTGTATTTTTATATTGGACTATTTCCATCATCTAATATGTGTGTTGAATGTTTTTAGAAAAGTTTAATTTTTAGTTAAATATTCACAGCCATAAAAAATACTCCTTATCCACCTAAAGTTTGGCTTTGCTATGTGGATGATACATTTGTTGTATGGCCACATGGTGAAGCATTGCTACAAACTTTCTGGACACACATCAACAACATATCCCCTTCAATTAAATTTACAATAGAACCAGAACAAGAACAAAAAGTGACATTCTTAGATGTTCTTGTGACAAGACTCTCTCATGGCAAAATCAAAACTGCAGTTTACCGAAAACCTACACATACAGGAATATACCTAGCCTATACATTTAATCACACCAGAAACACAAAACATGGTGTTATACTATCACTGTTGAACAGAGCAAAAGAAGTTTGTTCAGAAACTGGTGATTTGGAAAAAGAAAAGATCTATATAGAACAAACTCTTAAGAAAAATGGTTATCCATCAGCTGTTATTAAGATAAACATTAAATAGACAACAAAAAGAACCATCAAGAGAAAAGACAATTATTGGTACTGTAGTGTATCCATACATTCCAAAAATAGCAGACAAATTAAGGAAAATCTGCAATCAGTATAACATCATAACAGCTTTCCAGAGCCATACCACACTACGAGGAATTCTAACATCTACAAAGCCTAAACTTGAAATGCTGCAAAGAAAAAACTGCATCTATGAAATACCATGTGAATGTCGAAGAACATATATTGGTTAGACCAGCTGTCCCATTCAAAAGCACTTGCAAGAATCTAAACTGATGATTAGAAGAGAGAAAACAGATGTGTCTAAGGTAGCAGACCATGTATGGACCAATGAACATACGTTCAATTGGGAAAATACAAAAATATTGGATAAAGAAGAAAAGGTACAAAGAAGAAAATTTAAAGAAGCTGCTCACATGACAATGGCAAAAAATCCCATAAGCCAGCCTAGTGTGACTATACATAATGTATGGAAATCACTAATCAACTCTGCTCTGAGGAAAAAGTGGAGAAATCAGGAGGAACCTCATAGATAAGTATATGAAATTACTACATACTGTTGCCTTTGGCAGGATGGCTCAGTTGGTTAGAGCATTACCTCAAATTTCAATAATCAAGAATCTAAGAACCCGGGTTCGAATCCCATGCTAGTACTGTCACTGGTCAGGCCAGCAACACCTGAAGAAGAGGGGAGAAAAATACCTCTCGAAACATTGTGCATATACTAACCTGTTTGCTGTGATATTACTAACAGTTAGTGCATATACTAACCTGTTTGCTGTGATATTATTAACATTTGTTTGCTGTGATATTACTAACAGTTGGTGCATATACTAACCTGTTTGCTGTGATATTACTAACAGTTGAATGTATTTGGAATATTTAACTAAAAATTAAACTTTTCTAACACACATATTAGATGGAAATAGTCCAATATAAAAATACAACATTTCATAGACTTTTGCAAACTGTCTTGTTTCAGAAGTTGAGAAGATACTTTCATGAAAAAATCATATTTTGTAGAAAGTTGTATAAAAATGTATATAGAGAATCAACTCCTTTGTTATAACAATATATAATATGATTTCCCTTCTTGCTTTAATGTAATTATAAAGTAATGGATTTGAGGGCAAAACATTTATGTATTTCATATTGCACTCCTAAAACACATTCACATTTAATCCTAGACTTTACAAATAATTCCTAATTGTACCTTTTAATTAAAATTTTCATTACAATCAACTTTGCTGATTGAATGAGAGAGTCTGGTTGTTGGGAGGGGGCCCAGAGGCCTAAATCCCGGTTCTTTTGAGGGGGAGGACTGGGATGAGAGTGTTGTGGGAACTGTTGCTAACGTTGATTTTCTCGTTCACAAAAAAGAAAAAAAACGCTACTCATAACGGTTTTAGCGTTCTTATTATAAACGATTCTATCCAAATATTATTGCAAAATAAACCGCAGTTTGGCCTAATGATTCTAATTGCAAGTGATTCACCCTATTTAAAGTTATTATTTCCAATGTTGTTATCTCCAAGTCTTTTCCTATTATCAACTTATCCATCGCAAATTGGACTTCTCAATATTATGCTCCTAAAATGCTACTCATATTTAAACTTTAGACTTTAAAATAATTCGTAATTGTAACATTTATTTGTCTTCAATGGTTAATACCCACCCTTTCCATATCCCTTTCCCTTTTCATATGTATCCTTTCCCTTTCACCATGTTGCTCCTGAATTTCATTTTTATCATTTTTTATAAACCTTATTTAACTATTTGTACATTTTTTTGATGAATAAACTTTCATCACTGAGAAAAAAAAAAACATTTATGTATTTCAGTTCAATTTGTGATATATAGTTCTCAAATGTCACATAATTTCTTGATCAACAAACCATTTGTTTTACTCTGTGTGCTTTAGTGCAGTGGGAGAAAAGTGGTCTCAAGAGTAAAGGCCATTTCCAAAACTAAGCTGGGGATATTAGATGAGTAAGCATTAGATAGAGATTTTATGCACAAATCTCCTTGCATCCATTGGGTGGCACTACTGTATGGGTAGTTTGCTAGTGTTTTAAAGATTTAAATTTTTAAGTTTAGTGAAGGTTTTATTTTTTGAAAAATGTTTAAATAGATGGCAGTTTACATAGTAGCTAAAAGATTTCAATCCATCAATTTAGAAAATCAATGTTCAGCCAGCTATAATCAGCTCAACCTATGCACAAAAAATGATTACTAAAATATATTTATTTTTGAAAGTGGGGTTGATATTTAATCCATTGAACAAATCATCAACCATTATCAATTCAAGTTCAATCCATCTTCTCTAATCTTTAGCTTCTCTTCTCCACATCACTCCTGCACATTTTCTTATTTCATCCATCTATCTCACATGTGGTCTCTTTCTGGGTCTTTTACATTCTCTTGGAATCCAGTTTAAGATTTCACTTGTCCATCTACTATCATCTTTTTTAGTAATATGTCCAGCCCAACTCCCTTTCAGTCTTTTAATTTTTTCAATGAAGTCAGTAACACCTGTTTGTTCTCTTATCCATATATACAGGCATATATTAATTGTTGTGTGTCTTTATTATAAGACAGTATTTCTTATTCTTACTGGCAAGATATTTAAACAGACAATAAAAGTAATTTCATTCTAGTGTACACTTTACATATATTTTATTTTATACATATATATGTTTGTTTGGGTTTTTTTCCCCCTTAAATTAATCATTTTGTTTCCATTTTTTATTATAAAAAAAAAAAAGGGTAAGAGATAAAACAAAAAAAGGTTGCTTTCTCTCTCTTTTTGGTAATATTTATGTCATTATTCACTTTGTTTATTTATTAATAAGGTTCTTACCATCAAATATCACATGATCACCATTCTTTATGCTTACACAAGCTGTTTTGACAGAGACAAAACTCTCTATACAATAGAACCACTCAGTGCGCTAAATGGCGTTACTGTATAGAGAGTTTTGCTTCTGTGAAGATTCTTACCATGTATCTGCTAATGAATATTCATTTGATCAGAAATAATTAAAACTCCTTATGTTAAGAAACTTTTTTTTTTCCAACTTATTCGCTATCTTAAATATGAACATATATATATAGTTAATTTGATGCGTTTAGTTTCTTTTTAGGTTAATATTTTTTTTCAAAATTAAAAGGATATGCAGTAATAATTCAACAATGACTTCCTTATTCTTTCCTGTCTTTATCAACCTTTCACACATTTAAAACCCTCATACATATTGCTGGAAATTTAAAAAACTATTAGGTATAAAATATTACAATTAAATAATTTTAATACCCATTGGATATACTTTTATAATATTTTCTATGTGTTTACTTTTATATATATGTCAAAGCGTTGACCGGGAAGCGAACCTGGGCCAGCTGCTTGGAAGGCAGCTATGTTAACCGCTAGGCCACCAACGCTTGACAACTTTTATATTGTTTTAAAACTAAAAAAAAAACATTAACAAAAAAAAAACAATTTCTCTCCCTTTTGCTTTTTTTTTTTTGCTTTGCTTTCTTTGTGGAATCGTATTTTAATAAATGACTATAGTTCTCATTTGCAATTTGCTTGAAAAAAAGAAATATAAACATCACATGATCACCATTTCTTATGCTGGCTTATAACTTATTCAAACAGGCAAAACTCACTATACGTATTTCCGCACACATCAATCCATTGTGTGTGGCAATACGTATAGTGAGTTTTGCCTGTTTGAAAAAATAAATATCATGGTATAAATAAAATATTTGGTTAAATTAAAATATAAAATAAAAACAAGCCTTTTTGTATTCACTTATAGATTCTTAGTTTGCTTCTTTAATGAATCTTATTTTAAAATGCATAAATATTTAATGTGTAACTCATGCCAAAATAATAAATTTTGGTAACCATGAAAATTTCAATCCTCATATAATCTTATCTGAATTTTTAGTAATTATTGAATTTCCAATAGCTAGATTAATAGTAGTTTACCAGTTATGTTTGATAATTGAAGTAAATGTATAGTTTGAAGATACTTCTTTATCTGTAATATGTGATTAAATAATATGAATGTTATCTTTACAAAATTTTGGAAATCTAAAAACATATAATTATAAGTTTAAAATTGTAATTAGAAAATATCTCTGATCAATGGAATAATATTATTTAAAAACCACTATAATAATAAATAAATGCTGATATAAAAATTCATATGTCAGATAACAAATTAATCTCTCTAATAACATTTACATTCTAGAGAATTTTGCAGTTTCATCCCAGAGAAATTTACTCTGTAGGTAAATAATTTGATCTAAAAATCTTATATAGATCACATAGAAATCTACTCTAGATAATTAGACCTAAGGTTCTTACACAGATCACATAGACCTTTTATGATTTTTAAAGGGACGTTGGGTAATTGTTAATGATTGTATATCATTTAATAATATTTATTTATGAACTATTATTTATTGTATAAAAATAATTGCCCAAACTCTTGAAGTGGTCATATATTTGATGTCTGTTTTATTGCAATTGCATAATAAATTATATTGTTAATTCTTCTTAGTTAGAGTGACATTTGTTATGATTTCTTTTGATGCATATTAAGCTAGTAATCTGCTCACCCAAGCTTAAGTCTTCCTGGGAGATCCGTAGTTACCCCTAGATATTACGGTACCTAAAATTTAAAATAATCTAAAACAAAATTGAAATAGTCAACTAAATATAAATAAAAAATTTATTTCATACATCTAATCAGGCTTTTATTCCTTATTGGAATCTTATCAATATATTACTTTTTTATAATAACAATTCCACCCAATGAACATTATTTACTTTACAATACAATTAATAGAATTAGTAAAATACATATACCAGGGGTGGGCAAATAGCGACCCGAGGGCCACATGCGGCCCGCTAAGAGGTTTTATGCGGCCCGCCAAGACAATCAGAAAAATCTGCCTTGAACTGAGATTTCCTTTCCATGCATGACCGAAAATTCATCTCATACTTTCTACCACGATGGCCACATCAATACACATGCACAGTGTAGATACAATGTGCAGTGCTTTTCCAGTTGATTTGGTTAATTTCAATTTTGTCTTTGCATTAGCATATACATTTCCAACTTTAGTGAAACCATGAACCTCCGAAAAAATGTAAAATTTGTGATGAATGTTATGTGTTTAATGAAGAATGGACATTTCTTTGGTAATACAAGGAATAAAGCAGTGTGTTTATTGTGTCATGAAAAAAGGTGCGGCCCTCCACTAATCTTCGCTTCCACAATGTGGCCCCAATGCGGCCCTCCGCCACTCTATGTGGCCCCCAAGCCAAAACAATTGCCCAGCCCTAACATATACTGTACTATAATGTAAATAATGTCCATTGGGTGGAGTTGCTGTCTGGTCATGTGATTATAAAAGAGGAAACATCGTGATGAGTTCCAATAAGCAAAGAAAGGCTTATTAGATTTATTAACTAAATTTTTTATTCTTTGTATTTAGTTGTCTAATTCAATTTTGTCTTAGAATGATTATTTAAAATTTTATAAAAAAAAAAAAACAATATTACAGACAAATGTTTTAAGATTGCAATTTGACCATTTAAAAAGTATTTAGTATCAAGAAAATAACGTTAACATTATCAATTTCAATAATAGTATCTATAAATATGGTCTTCTCGCAAATTCTAACAGTAGTTTTAACTACATGTCGGATTTTTAAATGACAGGCAATATTTATACTTAATTCATTTTTGATGTTATAATTTTTAATTGAAATTGAAAACATTTTTTTTTTTATGTTTAGATGGTATTGATATATACAATTTAACTATATACAAATAAATAATGTGTTAAGATAAAAATATATTTTAAAATCTCCTGCATTTTTTTTTTGATCTTGCACATTGTTAGAATATGGTTTATTTTGTAACTTTTCAAACAGAAAGATTTTATATAACAATAATATTACCTCTTATTTTGTTTTACAACAAGACAGACTGATAGGTGGATGAACAGACAGATAAAAATGTAGATAGATGGATAGATAGATAAACAAATGTCTGAATAAATAAATAAGATGAATAAGTAGATGGGTGGGTAGATAGATAGATGGACGGGTGGGTGAGGATGGGAGGGGGAGATAGGTAGACGGGTGGGTGAGGATGGGAGGGAGTAGGTGGGTGGGTGAGTGGATGGATGGATGGATAGATAGATAGAGAGAGAGAGAGAGACAGAGAGATAGATAGATTAGATAGATGGATATGGATAGATAGATAGATAGATAGATAGATAGATAGATAGATAGATAGATAGATAGATAGATAGATGGATGGATGGATGGATGGATGGATAGATAGACAGACATAGATAGATAGAGGTAGGTAGGTAGGTAGGTAGGTAGGTAGGTAGGTAGATAGATAGAGATATAGTGATCGTATAAAGCATGTTCAATAAGGACATGATCATTGAAGATCCCCTGAATTTGAAAACAATGAATTTAACATCTTTTCATTTGCGCAGTTTACATTCACAAAATCTTTTATTTTAATTCAGCATTTACAAACAAACAAGTTTATTTATTTTACGTAGTAAAAAAAAAAATGTTTAGTTAATTTATAATTATAAAAAATTAAATATGATAGGAATATGCGAAAATAATTATGATTGGAGCAATTGTACATTTCAAAATCAAAATAATAATGGTTTCCATTTTGAAGAAAGATTGTCCTAGCGAAAAATTGGTGTTAATTGAAGAATTAGATATAATTTTTAGATAGATAGGGAACAAAATTTTGTCTAAATAAAAGAAAGACATATTATGGAGTAAAACTATTTAAAAAAATAAATAGTTAATTGACAGATATGAATAATTTTAGTAATAATAAATATAAAAATATTGTTTGGATATTTTTGAAAACTTTAAAATGACTGGATCATTTATTTATTTTTTATGCTAAAACTTCGGTCTGCTGTTAAACAATAAGTGAATTTTTTCACAGACTAATTGAATATGGTTTTTAAAAAGGTGACGCTACTATTTATACAAAAACACCCGTTATTTTCTTTTGATTAAAAATAAACATACTTATTACATTCAATATAATTTTTTAGATCGCATACTTATTTCTCCTTTCAGATATAATAGATGCCGCAGTAATGATATATTTCTTCCTATTAACCCTTTACAAAAGGTTTAATTATGTGTGTGAGTGAGTGTATATACATTTAAAATAACTAATGTTAAATAACGGTAATCACATTCTTTTTTTTTTTACTTTGAAACTATCCAAGTTTGCTGACTGTATAAGAATAAAAAATATGCATAGAAAATCCTCTTCAAATAGTAGAGTGGGCTAAGATCTAAAAGACAGTGCCGGTAAAATTTTTAGCAGACAAAATAATAGAAAAAATAAAAGATTGAAATAATAAATAATAGTAATAGTCTTTTTTTAAGTCTCAAAAAAGAAAGTTTTTTATTATTATTCTATATACGCGGATAAAAAAAAATTGAAAACTAAGTTGAAATTCAAAATAAAAATTGATAATAATACTAAAATACTTTATTATCAACAAATAGTTTACGTACTTTGGTGTAGTGGAGAGATAGACCGGCTTAAGGGATATGGCCAGCAGCCACTTCCGGTGCAAAAACTTCTTATGAATTCGATTATTATTCTTATTTACAACAATAAATTTATAAAGTGATACAATAAAAATATGGACTTTAAAATAAATAAAAAATCTAAATTAATTTAATGCCTTGCCTCACAGATGGCATAAAACATCCAAATTTCTACACCTTCACAATATAAATTTTGTCAATAAATTTATTGATTATGAAGTTATGAATGAAAGATTTTGCCCAAATTCCGGCTGAGATATTTAAGCAAAATAATCCTATAATCACACAATAATGTATACAGTGATAGTTTGCCGAGTACTCTTGTAATACAATTTACCTGAATTTGAATGATCTATCAATTAAATGATGCTACAAAGGAAAAACCAATAATATAATTAATCTATAATAAATTTTTTTAAATGCAAAAGAAAATATGTATTCCTTTATCCAAAAAAATAAATAACTAAAAGTAACGTAATCAAAAGATATTCTGCACTATTTATTTATTTTTTGGATTAAATGATTTGGAAATATTATTATTGAGAATTTCCAAGGACGGCTTTAAACTCTCATTTTCATGTTTTAATTCACTGCAAGCATTTCCACATATATTTATGTGCGTCACTTTCATCCACTACCCATTATATTTTCTTTCTGTTAAAAGTAATTTAAAAAAATGAAATGACTTACAATATTTTATATAAATACAATTTATACATCTTACTTCACTTTGCAGCAAAAAAAAAAAATATTATTCTATATATTCACACATAATCTGACATTTTGAGTGTCTTGCAGTCTTCCTCAGAGCTATGATATAATGACAGATTGTGTATGTATATATATATACAATAAAAAATGTTTTGCTTTAGTGTTTGAAGTAAGATATACAAATTATATTTATATAAAATATGTATTTTATATGCATATAAAATAATGGTTATATCATTATATGTTTAAATGTAGCTCTGATGAAGACTGCAGGACAGTCGAAACTGTTAGGAAAATAAAAGAGAAATGATATAGAAAAAAACTGTATTAAAGTGTATATGAGAAGATTTATAAAAAAGTAATATATATAAAATAGCACAGCAAAGTAAAGGAAGTGATTGTTTTTGTGACATACAATATTCATTGGTCTTTACTTTCTACCCATTAATTAGAATGTGAAAACTAGAAAACACTTAAGTATGTTGCCCATCAAAGACAATCATGAATTCTTATTTCATTGCAAGTGTTTCTGCATGTAGCCACATGCATCAATCCACCAATTGCCTGGTGTGTAATAGTTTATTCCAGTTACAGACCAGTATCTATACTGTTAAAGGAAAACAGATTGCAGCTTGGACTTGGGCCTGACTTTAGATGACTTGTGAAGCACTGATGAATGTAAAAGCTTTCACAGGTTAATGATTTCATATTTAATATGACCACATCATGCTTACACAGTGATGGTAAAAATATTTCACTTCTAGAAAGATTATATTGTATTTTGAAAAGTTTGCCAAGTGAATGTCAATCCAAGATTTTTTTTTCATTAAATAGACCTTAAAATTTATATTCTGAAATTATGTTAATGTATATAAGTCATGCCCTGTGTGTGTTAATACATCAATAAAGTGAATGCTTATATACAATCCAAGATAAAATATAGGAATCCATTCTATATTTTAAGGATCGTTAGTTTACATGTAGCTCATTGAGGTTTCTCAGTATCTTCCACATTAATTATATCTATAATATTTAAATATCACATGATGATCATTTCTTATGCCTGCTCATAACTGTTATTAAACCAGGAAAAACTCGCCCTACAATAGTGCCACTCAGTGCAAGCCAGAGTAATCAATGGATGCTAGAAGGCTTGTGCATAAAATCCCTATCTAGTGCCTACTCATCTGGGGGATTGCATTAGATCCTAAGATCTAGGTGCAGTACTCTCGGATACAAAGCTCCTCACTGATGAAAGCACTCATCCAATATCCCCAGACTAGTTCCTAGCTTGTGGCTTTTGTAAGTGAGAAGCTTTGGATCTGAGAACACTGCACTTGATCTTAGGGTCTAATACAACCCTCTAGATGAGTAGGCACTAGATAGGGATTTTATGCACAAGCCTTCTGGCATATATTGATTACTCAGGCTTGCACTGAATGTCACTACTGTATGGAGAGTTTTGCCTGTTTTAATATTTAAATACAATTATACTTTATATTTCTGGAGTTTAGATGTAATTATAGGTGATTTGAATCCAGACTTTCAAGCTTCCTTCAGCTATCTAATTTATCTCATATTAACTGAAGATTGATATAATATTTAGAGGTTGTTAAAAATGAGGCTCAGTTTTTCTCTTTGATTGGCTGTAGTAATTTCAAAATAATTTATAGTTGTTTTGAAGATAAATTAATCTTTATAAGTCATACACTGCATGTTAATGCATCAATAAATTGAATTCTTATATACAATCAAAGCTAAAATGCAGGTATCCACTCTGTATATTTGTTTATTGACAATTAGTTTACATATAGCTCACTGGGGATTTTCAGTAACTTCCACATTAACCTTTTAACCGCTAATTATATTATTGGCCTGAGTGAGTTAAAAATCAAGACTTAATTGGCCAAGACAAAGTCAATTGTCAAAATATATTCACCTTTTAATATCATATTCACTTTAGATTCGTTTCTAAAAAGTATATTAATAATTTGTCAGGTTATGAAAGTGAACGAAAGTTCTTTCAAAAATAAATTTCTATTTGTTTATTGTAGAAATATTCCATAGTGGCAAATTAAAAGCTAAACTTAGTAACAAATTAAAAAGAGTTGCTGACGTAAATTTTTTTTTTCAGTTTTACATTACGGAAAAGTAAATTTGTTTTTTTGCTAAAATCTTAAATATTTTTACTAAAATCTTAAATATTTTTTTTAAATAATTGTATTTTGAGTATTATTTTACTAAAATGATTATAATTGGTCAGAAAATACTTTTATAATAGTCTACAATATTTGTTTATCATTTAAAATCTTAGCGTTTTTCTTTGATTATGCAGTTTCTTTGTCCTTGCCAGCCAATCAGACTATCTTTGAAGGCTAAGAGCCAATCACCGACAAGCTTTCTTCTTTGAAAAGCTTTACCAACAGTTTTATTGATTTTTTACTTGTAAAATAATTCAAGAGAGGGCAGCATCTTACAGAACTTTTAAAAACCTATCTAATAAGTGTATAATGTCTATCTTAGCATTAAAAATGATGGAATTAGAGTGATGTCAATCGTCAACGCAAGATCTCTTAAGCATCAGCACAAAGGTTAATTAATGAAATCTTGAACTGCAATTTCCACTTACAATTTTATTAGTAAATTTAAAATCAATATTATGATACATATATATAATAACTACAAATATTTAATCACTATACAGTACTATATATTAATCCTAGTTTTTTAAGACAATAAATGTAATAACTATGATATAAAATATTTATAAATATATTTTGACAATAATAGATGTGAAATGTTTTAAATTATAAAATCTGATTACTTTACATTCATTTCAATGGATCATCATTAAATTGTTATCTATAATTTTTAATCTATTGTTTATTTTCTCTAATCTCTTAAAAAATGAAAAATCAAAAAAAAATTCCTATATTTTATTAAAAATTGATACTTGCCATATTTTTATAGATTTAAAAAAAAAAAATTGGAATTATATATAAGTGGATGATTTTTATGAAATTATAGATGTAAATATTGAAAGTTTTAACTGAATTTTTAAATACTTTTGCAGATAAGTTTCTGTTTTCATGTAAACAAATCAACAACCAATTAAAAACAGGCAATGCAAGCTGAAATCAGTCCATCTAGTAATCATATTTATCTGACTTAACTTTAAACTAAAAGTGGAACTGTTTTTACTTTAGGCCCACGTTTAAATAAGGAAATAGATCACACATTAAAACTATAAACTGAAAATGTATATTGTAATGGAATTTAAAAAATAAGTTAAATATAAATAATTAGAAATTGTTAACCAATCCTTTAATATAACCACTATTCTGATGATGAAAATCAAATAATCTAACACTGAAGTTGGATTAAGTGTAATATCTTTTCAGCATATATGTGCTTGAGTGTATCAGTGTTATTAGATAGAGTGAAGAGTGGTGGGTCATGTGGAAGTCTGTGCTCATATACCCTATATTACATATATAGACCCATGGTATATATTAAGCCTGTGTTTCAGTTATTACATTGTAGAGATGTCTGCCCATCCTTGCATATGTATTTAATGGATTATGTCCTGTACATGTGGGGTTCAGATTGACCTTGGGTCAACATGGGTGTGACTAGAATCTTGGCCTTAGGGTGGCCTTCGAGCATTCCATCATCAGATTTTCAATTGGATGGACGGTTGAAGAGTTGGAGTGTATAGTAGATTGGAGCCAGTCCATTAAAGTATGAAGAATGTCTATCTTAATATATATCTGAGCACTTATAGTATATATGTGTGAGAGATGATAATCTGAACCAACTGATGATTGCTGGTTTAGCATGAAATAGGTATATTGGTGATTATTTATCTTTTCAGCATATATGTGCTTGAGTGTATCAGTGTTATTAGATAGAGGGGAGAGTGGTGGGTCGTGTGAAAGTCTGTGCTCATATACCCTATATTAAAAGTATTTTTAATTTATTTTTTTAGATTTCATTTAAAATTAATCGTTAGCTGCCAAGCTTTCTAATTAGAAAGATACTTCTGCAAATTTTAAAACAGCTGATCATCCCCATATTAAATTATCCCTGAATGTCTTCCGGTGAATTGCATTATTTCTTAAGGTCAGCGGATATTAACGGTATATGTTTGGAATGAGTTTCAAAAGTAAAAAATAAATTGGTTAATAAAAAAATAAGTTAATTTATTTACAATAAATACATAAAATGTGATATCATTTCTTATACTTACAATAAATACAATACAAAATATTGAAAATTAAAAAAATAATAATTATAAATATTAAAACTTAAGGCTTTATGTATAAATAAAAAGTTAAAATTTTACCAAATGTCTTAAATTTTTAAAGTTTTAAACCACGATTTTCTTGGAGCTATCATATATTTATTAGATATGCAAACAAGGCTTTAGCAATTCAATCCTGACTGTCATAACCCTCTTCGGGTATTGGTAACTGTAGACAATGTAGATGAATTCTACTAGAATATAATAGGTCTTATGACAGAGTCCACTTCTTCCCTTACAGTATAGACTTCTTTAAAGTTGGCATTGTTGCATTTTAGCAAACTTCAGTAATTGTCTGTATCCAATTGCATAATTCCACACCTTTTGATTGGTATGGTTAAAGTTTTTTAGCCATTTGTGGTAAATAGTTCTTTGCTAGCTAGGTGAATGAAGTATTGGAATATACCTTAAAACCATCAGCAAGGTACAGCTATTCAAAACTATTCAGAAGATGATTTTTAACATGCAGTTTCTTGTATCTTCACAGAACTAACCTGCACTGCTTTCTTCTTGAGTAGACTACTGTCATTTTTTCTGATCTATTTGTACTTCATATTCTCACAGTATACTTTTTCTCATTTTTTTAACACCTAACACATAAGAAAGTTTGTGTTTATTTATATCTAGATGTTTTTCAAAAGCATATTTATCAAGATCTACTTACAAGACTCAAACATTTTTTTTTCATAAATATTTTTCTTCATTCCTTAAATTATCTTATAAATGATTATATGATAATAATAATAATAAAAGTTTTTTCATTATTTTAGCAATGGATAGGAAAAAAGAAAAATCACGACTGCACTTTGACCTTTGTTTTTTAACTTTAATCAGTTTTAGTGCTTTATAATTTTTAATAATATATTTAGATTTTGCATTCAATTTACTATAACAAAAGGCAAATTATTTCTTTAATCTGAAAAGTCACAAGATACTATACTGTGTTAAATTACACAAATCAAATTCATTTAAGCCAATAAACATCACATGATCACCATTTCTTATGCTTGCTTATAACTGTTATTAAAACTGGCAAAACTCTCCATACAGTATTGCCACCCAGTGCAAGACAGAGTAATTAATGGATTCCAGAAGGATTGTCTTGCACTCAGTGGCAATACTGTATGGTGAGTTTTGCCTGTTTTAATCAAATTCATTTGTAGGCCCTAAAATTAATTTTTTTCTCTTCTCTTACATAATGTGGATAATCATTTCATCAATTATAATTTTGCAGACTATTTTTCTTTTATAAAATATTTAACAGTAATGTTAATTCAATAGATCTATTTTTTCAACATATTTAAGTTGCAATAGTAAGTGTGCATACATACATAGCCACCATATAAATTTACTAATCAGTCTATCGGAGGTTGTTTTATTAATATTTTTTGACCATACAGCTTTGTAATGCAGCAAATTCAACTGCAATCAAATTTATTTTGTTACAATATATAGCATTAATGTCCGATTTACTCTCTTATTTAATGATACGGCATAAACTAAAGATAGTTTCAATTTTGGTTTAAAAATAGGTCTGACAAATACTATTATTGTATGATTTTAGTGAGCAACGCTGGTTTTAAATTGATTCTAATTGATGACACCAAGTTTCATTACAACTTTCAAGATGTATATATATATATAATTTTGTTAATGTTTGGTGAATATGTTTTATATGCTTTTTTCCTTTTGTCATAATGTTTTTATTAGCTTTTTGTTTATGTAAATATACATTATAACTATTGGTCAAGGAATTTAAAATGTTAATGGTTAAAGTTTGTTTCCATTTCTTTTTCAGATGTTTCTTAGAAGGTGCTTTGAAGATTTAATATCACTTCTGATTTGTTTCATTTATTTATAATGGTAGTGGCCATGTATTATTGTAGAATATTTTATAATTTTTATTTAGAGTTTATCATAATTATATACTTTAAATTTCACTTTGTTTTGTCTTTATAATTAGTTCATATACATAGTTTAAAATTTATATTCATCACATGATTTCATAAACATTTAAAAATAAAAAAAAACTAGTTTTAAAATAATTTTATAAATTAAAACAAAGGTTTTAAAACACAAAACGTCACATGATCACTATTCTTTATGCTGCTATATGAAACAAAGGTTTATTGTAGCTGAATTTGACGTGTTTTTTGTTGTTTTTTTTCAAACTTTAAAATATTTTTAGTGATTTTTCTAAATTAAAAAACATTATAGTAAAAACTATCTTAAAATAGAGGAAAAACTAATAAAAAACTGTATACATAGATATTATTTTATTTAAGTGTCTGCAGAAAATTACGCAAAATTTATTCTGTTCATTTTCAAAAGTTTGCATCAATTTAAATATAGACATACTCAGATAGTATAATTTTTTGCTAATAAATGGCTAGAAAATATTCTCCATCTGGTTTCTGCCTACTTGAACTTCAATTTGGTATCTTTGATTACAAAACTCAACTTTTGGAGAGTTTAGAGACCAAAGATGTTTCTGTATATAAAACTTTTGATGAAAGTCATATAAGACTTATTTGATATATATATATGCATACACAATCAACATCTACTCTCAATATCTATAAAAAAAATATTATATTTGAATCAAGATGGAAGCTGAAAAAAAAAACAGTTAAGAATAATTAGTCAAAATAAAAGTCATAGATCAATTCATAGATCACATGACCCTATCTCTTAAGCTTGTAAGTTATAAACAGTGAGGATTGCCAATTCCTCTACAAGCTTTATGATAAATGCCTAGCCAGAGCCAGCACTTAAAATATCTCTGTCAAGAACCCCTCCCCAAACCCCTGACCATGGTTTTGTGCTTTGGCACTCCTCAGAGAGGTGTCAGGGTAGGTTCAGACACTAGATCTAAAAATACCAACCAAGCTAAGCACTTAGCTAAAAGTTATCTATTGAGTGGAAAATCTGAAAATTTCAGACATGTACATGTCTTCAAGCCCAGCTTTTCACTCAATAGATAACTTTAGCTAAGTGTAGCTTTGGGTTGGTATCTAGATCTAGTTCTACCTGACACCTCTGAAGTACTAACTATGGTAGGTTTGGGAGGTCTACGAGATATTTTAAGTGCTGGCTCTGGCTAGGCATTTATCATAAAGCTTGTAGAGGAATTGGCAATCCTCACAGTTAAGAATAATGTATTTAGAAAACAATCGATCAAATCTTTAAGGCATTTGCATAAATTTTAAATCTAAAACTGATATCCACCCAATGTTTTTTTTTACTATAATGGTTTCTAATATTTAAATACAAATATAGTATATATACTTAATCTAGAGGAGATTGGAACCCAGACTTTCAAGCTCTTTTCAGACATCCGCATCATCATATACAAGCCATACACATGACTACATACATGTGAAAAAGATAAATGATCTCCAGAAGATGTACTTCTTGCAGAACCAGCACTCATCAGATGGTCTGGCTCATCATCTTCCACACATATGTATATAATCAGTGCTCAGCTTATATTAAGATAGCGAATCTTCAAACCTTAGTGGAGAGGCTTCAAATCTTTTTCCACTCTTGATGGCTGAAGAATTGAAGAGTGGAAAAGATTGAAGTCTGTTCATTAAAGTTTGAAGATTTTCTATCTTAATATAAATTGAACCCTGATTATATATATGTGTGTAGATGTGATCCAGGCCAACTGATGAGTGCTGGTTCAGCGTGAAATAGGTATATCGGAGATTATCTATCTTTTTCACATGTATGTGGTTATATGTATCAGTTATATAAGATGGGGTGGATGACTGAAGGAAGTTTGAAACTCTGGATTCAAACCCCCTCTAATTATAATGGTTTCTGTTTATGCAAATACTGATATGATAATAATGTTTAACATTTCATTATATTAAATAAATACATCTTTATAAATTTATTGCTTTTACAATTTCTCTTTGTAATTATAAATTTATTAAACGCACATTGATTACGTAAGTAATATTTACTGAGGCTATAACCTCGATAATATGCATATAAAATGCGATAGTAGGGACCTCTACAGGTGTTTTAACCACAAGCTTACGCTATGGAAGAAAAGAGGAGAACCCACCCTTCTTTACTTCAACCTACTTTCTATTTAAATAGGTGAAGACAGGCATAAAGTGCTAACTAATATTCCTGATATACTTTGCCATTCCTGACACATTCATACACTTCTTAACCTATTTATTATACTATTCAATATTCAGAACTATGTCAAGAACTTTAATGAGCCCTTTACATCAGTAAGAGATAGCCAATTAATTTTTTATATAAAAGACTTACTTTTCCAATCGTACTTTTTTTAATATTTTAGAGTCATCAGGTCAAGTTGTAGACTGCAATTAGTCTTAAAATTTCATTTCTAACACAAAATATGAAATGCTAAAACATTTTTTTTATATTCGTAGTAATAGTAGTGATACTGTTTGTTTGTTGTTTGATATATATATAGTTTTTTTTATATGTCATAGCATCGGCCGGAAGGCGAACCCGCAACAACCATCTGCAACCAACTACTTGCTTGCAAGGTGGCTGCGCTGACCTCTCAGCTAACAACGCTTGACATATATAGTTATTTTGCTCATAAATGTGTAATTACTAGAATATAAACTTATATTTTAAAGAATATACAAAAATTTTATTTTACAAACAAATAAAAGTTTCATACATATGTTCTTTTTTAAATAATTCTTTAAAAAACATTTCATCATATACTTTTTTTTTAAAAAAAATGATAAAATTTATCTAAAATTTCAACAACTAATGTACTTCAAAAATTATTTGACATAAAAAAAAAAAAAAAGAAAAACGCATATAGAGAAAAGAACTTGAAACACTTAAGTATTTTCATCATACATTGCAAAAAAAAGTCTCAAATACAACTTTTTAAATATATATATGTGTGCGTAAAATTTTAAATATTAAATTTAATTTTATATCAATTCCACAATATTGTGAAAATAAGCAATAGCTATTTATCTTTATTTTACATTAAATAAAACAATTAATCATTAAAACATTAAAAAAAAAACAGGCAGTCAACTTGACTTTAAATGTGCAATGTTAAACTTTTATTGTTGTTTTTGTTATTTTTAATATTATCATCATCATCACTATCATTATTATTCTAACTTGTTTAAAAAAAAAAGTTTAATTAAGCTTTAAATGCATACAATATTTTTAATAATACAAGTAGCATTATTGTAAAAATATTTGCAAAATTTTATGTGGAATGTAGTAGTTTTTATGTTGTTGAATTCAAAGCATAATTAGAATGAATTAATCTTATTCAATGCCTACTAAACCACCAATGATATTGTTGATAAAAGCGAATTATTTGTTTGAGAAGTTTAATATTTTGCTTTACCTTGTATATACATATTACGTTTCTAATAACTATGCAAATTTTTTATTTATTTACATATATTTAAAAATGTAATAATATTAAAGCAAAAATTACAAAATATATTTGTGCTAATGGAGTTCTATATTTACATTTTTTTAGATAAATGGGTTTTTTTATATGTCAAAGCGTTGACCGGAAAGCGAACCCGAGTCTGTTGCTTGGAAGGCAACTATGCTAACCGCTAGGCCACCAACGCTTGACTAGATAAATGTTAGTGCAAGTTTTAACGTTAAGATCCAAAATATAAAAGTGTTGAAAAAAGTTAGTGAAAAAAATAACCTTTTGAGAAAATGGGCAAACTTGATTGAGCATGTACTTAGAGAGAGACATATTATGAAAAATGTGCTGAAAGGCTCTGCTAAAAAAAATGAAAGAAAAAGAAATAGCTACATGTTTTTTAAAAAAATAAAGCAAGAGATAGAAAGACAAAAAATATTGGTTAGGTTTGATAGATTAAATTCTATTTACTGGATAATAAGTAATGATAAAATAAAGAATCCTTAAAGTTAAATGTTGAGTATCTTAATGTTCAACATTGGAAAGTTCATTATCTGCTTTTTTTTTGTTACTAATAATCTTCAGAATTAAATATATATATATTTATACAGAATTAAATATACAGATTAATTTCTACAGTTTTTGCTATATTTATAATTCTTCTATTTTCTTTATTTTGACATATTTAGATTATATATATATATCACTAAGCAAGAACATAAAATATCTGGATATTTTCAGAACTAAAAAAAAAAAAAACGTTTATCATTCTAATAACAAGTTTGCATAAATGATTTTCCAAGTACCCAGATTTGGCTGTTAGTTCCAAAAACTATGAAGTAAAAAAAAAAGGATGTTTCCATTCATTTTTAACAAACTAATTTAATAAATGACTTTAAATAAAAAATGTGAAAACTATAAAAAGTATGAATAAATACTAAAATTTCATATTAAACTTGTTTAAAAATAAAACTTTATCTAAATTAAAATCACCAGTATATATGGATTGTACAGAAATATTACCAAATTTACCAGTTCCTTTATTTTGCTGTAATATCTTATTCTAACGCGTGTGCGGCGCAACCGTTCCCAAAAGCTATAAAGTGTTAATATAAAATAGATAACTAAAAACAAACGAGCTATGCTTTATCAAAGAAATGGAATTAGCATATTTGCATATCATTACACGTAGTAGCAAGCTATGATTATGAAGGCAAGATCCTTTGAAAGTGCTCAGCTCGTTTGTTTTTAGTTATCTATTTTATATTAACCCTTTATAGCATTTGGGAACAGTTGCGCGGCACATGCACACATGCTAGAATATATATATTTCCCAAAAGTAAAACATTATTTGACTTAATGTAATAGCTTATATAAATGCAGAATTTCCACTTAACTTTGAACACGTTTTAGCAAAAACCTTTTAAAAATTAAAGTTATAGTGGTTCTGAAGAAGACTGTAGGACAGTCGAAACATAAGATTGTGTATGCATATATGTACAATAAAGGGTTTTTACTAAAACATGTTCAAAGTTGAGTGGATACATTGCATTTATATATGGATTGTATTTCAATATTTTCTTCAGGTATGTGCTGGACGATGTTAGTCTATAATGCAACAACAAATTTATTTTCACAGGAAGTAGCTGACCAGTGATAAATAATAGAATTTAAATAAATAATTCAAGATAATTTACTTACAAAGTAATTTAATTTAAATTGAAAAATTAATGAATCAAATAACCAATATTAAATTTCTGAAAAGCCTTGTAGTATAATAATTACAATCCACACTAGTTATGCCCTGTACAAACTTGAAAATTTTTCGAGGATTAGAATTTTTCTTTCAGGTTTACAATCCAACTAGTCATCCATTTTCTGATTAACAAGTGGGTATTTAGATGTTCTTAATTAGAGAATAAAAATACAAAAAATTTCCAAAACTTTCACACATCTCCCCCCCCCCTTTTTTTTTTATAATAAAAACTCCCCCATTATTGATAACAAATTATATCATACCATTTACATCTTTCTTAAACACTTTATCAATACTCTTTATTTATATCAAACTAACAGTTTCGACTGTCATGCAGTCATCATCAGTCAAAACTGTTAGTTTGATATAAATAAAGAGTATTGATGAAGTGTTTAAGAAAGGTGTAAATGGTAGGATATGTTAAAGTAGAAATCAATACATAGGAAAAGAAAGAAGTAAAAAATTATATTACTTCCATAACAAATTATATACAAATATAAACATAGTTACAGCGAAATAAATATGTTTTATAGGCAAAAATATGATGAAACCACAACTTTAATGGTACTGATATTATAAGTTGAAGAACTGCAATGGAGTGTGATCCAGATTTGAAGTATTATACTCTAATATTGTGTAATCATGATGACTAAGCTAATAAGGAGTCCAGATATTTATTTTCAAGAATGAAATCTGATATTAAGTGTTAATGAAAATAGAAGCTTAAGCTATGGGAGAGCAAACTGGTGTATATTGTAGATTGCCAAGTTTTGGTCATGATGATCCTGGGTAGAAATTTGTGTACTGGTGTTTGGACCAAATATATAGACTTCCTTATTAAAAGAATTGTTGAACCTTCACCCCTTGGTAGTTGATTAGTGTGGCAGGAAGATAGTATATATACTTAGGTAATTTAGATACCTGCCAAGGTTTCCACAGATATAGAAAACTCCAAAAGTTAAAATTTCATTAAAATTCTTAAGATTTTATAAATTTTACTTTGAAGTTATACAAGTGTCTTGAAATGTATAACTGTGCCTTCTTGGTGAATAATGCTTTCTATGTCCCTTTTCCTCTATTGGAAAATCTTTTATCTTGCAATATGGCATTACACATGAATGCATACATCTAAAAGATAAATGATTTCCAATATATGTAATTCATACTGAACCAGCACATTAGTTGGTCCAGGTTATCATCTCCAACACACATATATATATATATATATAATCAGTGCTCGGTTATATAATCATTGATATTCATCTAAAATTTAATCAAGTATAATTAAATATGACCAGTTTACTCAGAAGTATTTGTATAAAACAGTAGCAATTCTCTATACACCATACCCAGTGTAAGCCATAGTAATCAATGGATGTTAGAATGTTTGTGCATCAAAATCCTCATGTAGTACCTGCTCAACCAATATCCCCAGACTAATTTCTAGCTTGTGGCTTTCGTCAGTGAGAAGCCTTGGATCTGAGAGTGTTGTACTTATATCTTTGGATCTAATGCAACTCTCCAACAGATGCAGTGCTTTCATATCTAAAGACACAGACTAGAAAACACTCTGGGGATATTGGATGAGTAGGCACTAGATAGGAATTTTATATACAAATATTTTAGCATTCATTGATTACTATGGGTTGCACTGATGGCACTACTGTATGGAGAGTTTACACTCAGTGTAAACAGCTTGTATAAGCATAAGAAATGTTGATCATGTAATGTTTTAGTGGTTTAATACCAATCCTGGCTAAAGTATGATGGTGGCTGTGGTTATTAAAAACTCAAAGATACCCAAATATATAGATACTGAACTGAGTTCAGATCTATATGATTACACAAGCAAATGAGCTTGGATTGAAAATATTGTATTTTTCATTTTGAACTCTTAGCTTTATAGTTAAAGGTAAAATTTGTTCGCTGGAGAGTTGCATTATATCTAAAGATCTAGGTGCAGTTCCTTTAGATCGAAGGCTCCTCAGTAATGTTGGCCATAAGCTAGAAACTAATCTAGGGATATTGGATGAATAGATACTAGGTTGGGATTTTAATGCATAAATCTTCTAGCATCCATTGATTTTGCACTGGTAGCACAACTGTATGGAGAGAGTTGTTACTGTTTTAACAGCTTGTGTGGGCATAAGAAATTATGATCATGTGATGTTTTAGTGGATACATATCTATATATCTAATAAAAAAAATTAAAATAACAGGCAGTCAAAATTTATTGCTATTACTTGAGATAGCATTATATGATTTGAATAGTATAACTTTATCTTTCTTATTGCATTGCCAAATCCATATAATATCAATATCATCTATATTCTTTATTACTTAGATTTGAAAATATAAGTAGAAGTTCTGAAGAAGATTGCTGGGGCAATCGAAACCATCTTAGTGGGTTGTAAAAAAAGCATTGTAAAAAGTAATAAAGAATAAGATGATATTAATATTATATGATTTGAACACTATCAAACATCTCATACTTCTCTTTCAAATAAGATTTCTTATGCTTCCCAATACCAGCATGTTTTTGTAAAGGTGTGATTTTTTGGAGCTCCAGATCCAAGGATGATAACCTGTTTATTATTTCTTGTCCTTGAGCTTCTTATGAACTCTTGAGTTATAAATCATTTAACTAGATTACTTCATGTTTCCATGCAATAAAATTGTACCTGCCTACTTGAAAACAATTATGAATTTACATGCACTTACAATAATTAAATGGAAATAAAACTTTGTTAAAATTAATCTTATAAATACAGAAAAAGTAATTTCTAGAATTACTTCATATAAATTGAAACTGTTTGTGAGCTCTTTAAATGAAAAAAAGAAAGTTGTATAGAATTTTCACATTTATCTGAGCCATTGTAAGATATGAAATACAGGCATTCTTCATAAATCTGGAGCTTAATTATAAATATAGGGGATTTGAACTCAGATTTTCAAGCACCCTTCAATTATCCACACTATCTCATACCACTAATACACATGACCACACACATAGAAAAGATAAATAATCACCAATATACTTATTTTGTGCTGAACCAACACTCGTCAATAGGTCCAGATTATCTTCTCCCCCCCCACACATATATATATATATATATATATATATATATATATTCAGTTTATATTAAGATACCAAATCTTCATACTTTAATGGACAGGCTTCAAACTGCTCCAATCTCCACCATTGAAAATCTGATGATATATATGTCTGGGATATGATAATCTGGACCAACTGATGAGTGTTGGTACAGCACAAAATACATATATCAGTGATTATTTTTCTTTTCTATATATGTGTGGTCATGTGTATCAGTGGTATGAGATAGTGTAGATAGTTGAAGGGTGCTTGAAAGTCTGTGTTCAAATCCCCTATATTTACTGAGCCATTGTAGTTAAATATTCTATTGGCATTCAAGCATGAAAAATATTCCTATTAAAATTATCATACATCAATAAGATAAGAATAATATTTCAATTTGCTTAATTATTTCACATTGTATATACTTTTTTGGAATACATATTAGAACCAATGTAATTTCAAAATGAGTCAATCTTTTGATGAATATTACAAAAACGTTATTTGGATCAGTGAGATTTATTGATAAACTATTATAAAGATGGAAAGATCAAAATCAGAAAAGACATCACGAGCTTTAGCTGCTGAGTTTGAATGCGATGAATTTGACTGATTAGGCCAAAAGCAAGCTCAGCTATATATTAAAAGTTTAAAACAAAATTATCTTTTCCTTACAAATGGGTAAAACGCTTATGATAGAATCACAAAGTAACAGAAAAAAGATAAATATTTGTAGAAAACCTGTATTTAATATTTTACTACTATTCATCATCATCAACAACAACCATTATCAATCCACTGCAGGATGAAGGTCTCTCCAAGTTCAATCCATCTCCAATCTTTAGCTTCTCTTCTCCATATCACTCCTGCACACTTTCTTATTTCATCCATCCAACATGTGGTCTCTTTCTGGGTCTTTTACAATCTCTTAGTTTAAGATTTCAATTGTCCATCTATTGTCATCTCTTCTAGCAATATGTCCAACCCAACTCCACTTCAATCTTTTAATTTTTTGAATGAGGTCAGTAACACCTGTTTGTTCTCTTACCCATATATTGCGTTTTCGATCTCTTCTTGTTACTCCCAACATGCATCTCTCCATACTTCTTTGAATGGTCTGGAGTCTCTGTATAGCTCTTATATTAAGTTTTCAAGTCTCAGATCCATAAGTAAGAACTGGTAAAACACATCTATTAAAAACCTTCCTTTTCAAACACATAGGCATATTTCCTTTTAGTATCAAGTTATTTCTACCAAAAGCATTCCAACCAAGTTTAATTCTATGATTAATTTCATCCATTATGTTTCCATCTGTATTAATAATCTGACCAAGGTATTTTTAACTGTTAACTTCTTCTAACTCATCATAATCAATCTTACTACTATTATGTCAAAATATTTTATTTAACACTGCTGTTGGTCATGCCTTATTTTATTTTAATGAAATAAAATATTTTTAATGATTTCAACCAAGGGTGCAAAATCCATGGGCCGCAACCCCCCAGGCTTTCACGTAAAAATTAATGGGAGTTGCAAAATTTTTAAGAAATTCTCTTCAAGTTTTGGATAATGATAAGATATTTGTGTGTGTGTTTTTAAATAATTTTTAAAACAATTAAGCATAATATGAAAATAAATTGTTTTTGAACACATAGAATTTTTTTTTTTAAATATACAATTTGTTTAACTGAAATACAGGCTTATTATATACCTGTAACAATATATGTAATATATAGGGTACATGAGCACAGACTTTTACATAACCCAACACTCTCCACTCCATCTCATTACACTGATACACTTGAACACATAAATGTTGGATTATTTATATTTTCGACATATATATGTTCAAGTGTATCAGTGATTTGAAATAGAGTGGTGAACGGTGGGTCATGTGAAAATCTATGCTCATATACCCTATATATTACATATATTAATACAGGTATGTAATAAGCCTGCATTTCAGCTATTACATAGTAGAGATGTTTGCCCATCCCTTCTATATGTATCAAATGGATTATGTCATGTACATGAGGGGTCAGATTGACTTTAGGTCAACGTGGGTGTGACAAGAATCTCAGGCTTAGGGTGGCCTTTGAGTGTTCCACCATCAGATTTTCAATTGGATTGGACGGTTGAAGAGTTGGAGTGTGGAGTGTATTGAAGCCTGTCCATTAAAGTATGAAGATTGGCTATCTTAATATATATCTGAGCACTTATTGCATATATGTGTGAAGATGATAATCTGGACCAACTGATGATTGCTGGTTTAGCATGAAATACGGATATTGATGATTATTTACCTTTTCAATATATATGTGTTCAAGTGTATCAGTGTTATGAGATGGAGTGGAGAATGTTGAGTCATGTGAAAGTCTGTGCTCATATACCCTATATATTACGATTTGTTTCAAAATTTTCATTTCAAATCATATGTGCTTAATCCTAAATAATAGGAAATATAAATTTATATACTAATTAAAACTACTATTGTTTTATTATAAATATCCTATCATATTTGTACTTATAATTTGGGCATGGTAAAAACAAATAATGGATCATGTCAAATTCTCATCCGAGAAAGGGGTCGCAAATGTAAAACAGGCACAAATGTAAAAAAGATTGCACACTACTAATTTAAACAATTTGTTTAAAAAATTTATGAGAAATGCGAAATATCATTAAATCATTTAAAAGTGATGCTTTAAAACATTTGGTTCATCTTTTGATTCAGAATGAAAAATAGTTTTCCTATCTCTATCCTCAATGATTTCACTGTTTGAATTTTATCAAAAAGAAAATGGATTCTGTTTAAAATTTTGAAATTTCTTTTGATAAAATGAAATAAGGAATTATTATTTTCATTTATAGAAAAAAAAAGTTTTTTCTTCTATAAACAAATTATAAAAAATAAATGTAAAAATCAATTAGCTCGATTGTATAATTTTTATTTTTAATAATTATCCGAAAATCATTTGATCTAGACAGATGTAGGTAACCTTTAGCTCTTTGTGGTTTTCTGTTTAGCATTAAATACTTCTTATATATTATAAATTTAAATCAATTTAGTCTATATATAATTTGCATATCTGAACATATGTGTATAAATAAATGTAATTTTTGACGTATATCAGTACTTGTTTTTTGCTAATATTATTTATTTTTGTATCTAAAACTTAACTAGTACACATGTTCATATAAATAATAAAAACACAGTATATTCAAATGAAATCTAAAATAAAATTATATATATATTACAGCATATAAAAAAATGTGGGTATTTGTTTAAAAAAACAATATTTCACAAATTTTAAAATTTTACGGCAATATCTATCTCCTAAGGCCTGCTGATTGGAAAAGATTATCCAAGCCTGGTCTACACTGTTAATAACCAAGGCATTTATTTCTAGATCATTTTAATATGAATTTGAAGATAATTAAATTAAGTATTGGACATGAATTTAATATTGTTGTATCAGCTTTTTATATATATTTAAATATAAAAGCAAATAATTTAATTAAAAATTAATAATCAATTATTTATGAGAATTTTTTCATCTGTTAAATTTATAGTTTTTTTTTTAATACTTAACAAGTTTTAGATATTTGAAACAGATATTACAATAATAAAAATAATAAGACAATAAAAATTAATAAAAAGAAAGTTTAATATAATCACTGCAAAATAACTTAATTGCCTTAAACTGAAATCACTTTTTTTCACGTTTTTTTTTAATAATAAAAAAATTAACTAATACTCCAACAAATTTTATATTTCAAAACTTTGAACAAATTATTACTTATGAAAAAAAAATCAATAAATAGTTTTATAAATAGTTGTAAAAAGTGAATTATAATGTAGAACATATATACACCTTAAAAACTTAATTTATTTTTCTAGAATATTTTCACTGATATTCATATGTATCACATGATCACCATCTCTTATACTAGCACATAATTGTTCATAAACAAGGCAAAACTCTCCATACAGTAGTGCCATCCTGTGCCAACCATAGTAGTCAATGGACCAGAAGGCTTGTGCATAAAATCCCTATCTAATGCCTACTCATCCAATATCCCCAGATTAGTTTCTGGCTAGGTGCAGTGCTCTCAGATCCAAAGCTCCTCCCTGACGAAGGCCACAAGCCAGAAACTAGTCTGGGGATATTGGATGAGTAGGCATTAGATATGGATTTTATGCCCAAGCCTTCTGGCATTCATTGATTACTCTGGTTGGCACAGGGTGGCACTACTGTATGGAGAGTTTTGCCTTGTTGATATTTATATGTGTCCATTGCTCTTAAAATAATGATGTTTCACATATCTGAGTAAGCAATTTGGTTGACACATTTCTTTTTTATTATTTTCAGACATAAATCCTTCCAGCTGTGAAAAATGTAACTGATGATTATTTCTATCATATCATGCACTATCAAATCCTTATACTCTTAACATAACTATTGCATTTGTCTCAGAAATGAATGGTTGGTTTGAAAGGATAATATCTTTAAATGTTTTGCTTATGACTAGCACCTCACTGAGGAGTGCCAAAGCATGAAACCATTGGTCTGAGGCTGGGGTGTGGTTTCTAGATAGAGATTTTTAAGTGCTTTCTCTTGCTGGCATTTATCAACAAAGCTTGTTAGAGCAATTAGCACAGCTCATTATTTTTTTATTTATAAGCTTAAAAAATTAGGTTGTGTGATATATGACTAATTTTTATTGACTATTTATAGGCTTTGCTTTAAATCTTAAGCAATGCTATATTGCTAAGGCTATTAATATATGGTTTGGCTGAAGATCTCTCAACCCCATATAGCTATTTGAATTGGGTAGCTGGATTTTAAGACATATAGGTGACTAAAATTTTCAGATTTTTCATTTAATAAATAACTTTTAGATAAATGCTGACTTTGGATTGGTATTTTTAGATCTAGTGTCTGAAACTACCCTACCACCTCACTGAGGAGTGCCAAAGCATGAAACCATTGGTCTGAGGTTGGTGTATGGTTTCTAGATAGAGATTTTTAAATGCTTTCTCTTGCTGGAATTTATCAATAAAGCTTGTTAGAGCAATTAGCACAGCTCATTATGTTTTGATTATGAATTTCACAAAGAAATGCTTTGAAAGAAATTAAATATTCAATTGTTTATTGCCATCTACAGTGATTTATTCCATTGTGATTTTATATTTTTGGCTATAATCATTTATAATGTCCATCAATTCATTGTAACAATTATTAGCCTTGCAATAGTTTATTTTGAAATACTAATGAATTGTCAACGCAAATTCTCAAGCTATTGGATGCAAATAATTTGACCCTTTTTAAATTCAGATGTCTAACTTTTTTATATAGATTTATAAAAATGATATAAATTTACTGTAACATATTTTTTGATATTTCTTCGACTTCTATCAAAAAAAAATATTATAGATTTCTATTTCTGTGGTACATGATGTCAAAAATTTAATTTAAATAAGACAGATATTGGACTATTTCCATCACTAGTCGAATTTTTAAATATTTTAAAAATTTACACGGGTTAGTAACAATACATAGGCTAGTATAAAACTAACCTGCATTATTTTACTAATAATTCAATGTATTTGAAAAAATATAAATAAAATTTGAATTTTTCTAAAAAATATTTAACAATTTAACTTGGCTCTCTAGAATTAGTCCAACATAGAATCCACAAGTAAAATGCTATCCCTAATACACAGACACTAAATATAGCAGATTTTTCCATTAGTCTGTCCAATTCTTGTATATAATTTAATTAAATAATGTTTGGGTCAATAATTTATGATTTTTTTCATATAATGATTAAGATTTGTGATCGTACAATACATATATGTGTGAATTCCATTTTAACAACTTAATAGAATGCTGTTAATCATTTTTCATTATCCAGACCGTTGCTAGGTAACCAAGAAAATGTAAAATGATTATTTACATATGTGGCTTCAGATATATATAAAGAGGTAATAAATCTAGCAAGTATTCAAGATAAGGGTAAAATCAACTTTTTACCAAATGTAAGTGTATCCTTATGCACACATGGAAGAATTCTTTCAAACTCCCTACAAGCAAACCACTATAATTAATATTATTAAATACAGCATTTTGATAAAAGAATGCTGCTAAATCATATTTCACTGTCCCTGATTATCAAGGAAATGCAAAATAATCATTTGCATTTGCAAACCCAGATCTATATATAAAATCATTTATATTAGTTTTAAAGTAAGTAGAAATGAGCTCCCTCTGTGAGCATATTTCTGAAGTCATATAAAGGAGCTAGATTTACATCTGGATGTAGTTAATTTCACCCCTGTCTTAAAAACTTGCATTTGCTCCTTATATATATATATGCGTGTGTATGTGTATGTGTGTAAATTAATTAATAAATGGGATGACTGTTATATATAAAAAGTTAAAACCACAACCAAAGTGTGTTAGTGTGGAACAACCAATCAGATGCAATTCTGCAGGCTGAATGAAAACATTAGCAAAGCTGTCCAAGCTCCTTTTGATAGCATAGCTGCTATTGTATTTTTATATTGGACTATTGTCTTTAGAAAAATTTAACTTCATTTAAATATTCCAAATACATTCAAGTGTTAGTACTCATATTAGATGGTGGAAATAGTCCAATATAAAAATACAACTAAAACCCATCATTACAAACCTTCAGGAAAACACAGAGCTACTATTGTTTCATTTAACCTGCAGAACCACATTTGATTGGTTGCTCCACATCAATACACCTTGGCTGTGGATTTAACTTTGTATATATAATGGTCACCCTATTTACTAATCAATTCACATTTATATTGTTAAAAAATATTAAATTTAAATATATATATATATATATCTTGGCCACAAATCCAAATGACCATTTTGTATCTGCTTGGGGGTCTGGCAAGGACAGGATCAGTGAAAAATGATTTAATAGCATTCTGTTAAATTGTTAATTGTTAAAATCAGAAATTATATGTATAATTTTTGAAAACATTGTGTATTATATACAGAAAGAGTTTATCATGAAATAGATGGACTTAAGAAAAGTATTAGTATAATTGTCAAATTTATCAAAATAAGACGAATATTTTATATACACCATTTTATTTTCTTGAAAAAATATTTCACTAGTTATAAAATGTGTGAAGCTGAAATTAATGTAAAATTTATGAAGCAGAAATTAAAATGAATTCCAAGGTGCTGCATATTTCTTTACAATATTCAGATGATCCATGACTCTCCACTCTATCTAATAACACTGATACCCTCAAGCACATATATGCTGAAAAGATAAATAATCACCAATATACGTATTTCATGCTAAACCAGCAATCATCAGTTAGTCCAGATTATCATCTCCCACACATATATACTATAAGTGCGCAGATATATATTAAGATAGACAATCCTCATAC
This sequence comes from Epiperipatus broadwayi, assembly GCA_028023455.1. Classification (NCBI taxonomy): domain Eukaryota; kingdom Metazoa; phylum Onychophora; class Udeonychophora; order Euonychophora; family Peripatidae; genus Epiperipatus; species Epiperipatus broadwayi. The sequence goes on from JAQFVV010000169.1 coordinate 769,737, forward strand.
TTTAATGGACAGGCTCCAATCTACTACACACTCCCAACTCTTCAACCGTCCATCCAATTGAAAATCTGATGATGGAATGCTCGAAGGCCACCTGAGGCCGAGATTCTTGTCTCACCCATGTTGACCTAAGGTCAATCTGAACCCCACATGTACAGGACATAATCCATTAAATACATATGCAAGGATGGTCAATTGGATGGACGGTTGAACAGTTGGAGTGTGTAGTAGATTGGAGCTTGTCCATTAAAGTATGAGGATTGTCTATCTTAATATATATCTGAGCACTTATAGTATATATGTGTGGGAGATGATAATCTGGACCAACTGATGATTGCTGTTTTACCATGAAATACGTATATTGGTGATTATTTATCTTTTCAGCATATATGTGCTTGAGTGTATCAGTGTTATTAGATAGAGTGGAGAGTGGTGGGTCATCTGAAAGTCTGTGCTCATATACCCTATATTACATATATAGACACAGGTATATAATAAGCCTGTGTTTCAGTTTTTACACTATTGTAAATAGGATTACAAAAAAAATATTCGAATTTTGACACAAATAAAAAATTATCATTTATTAAATTGCATTTTATAAGGATGCTTTCAATCCATCACTATTTTATATTACTTGTATCTTTTTTTATAAATTTCAATTACTTTTATTCTTTATGCTTACTTACACATACATATTTCTGATTATGTTTTTGTATCTTTTTATTTTTAATTAAATATCAGAATATTTTGTATGTATTCCATTTATGTTACTAATTCTACAGTGATTTTTTTCATTTAAAAATTGTGTTTACTATGAAAGTACTGTATTTATCTCATTAAAAATTGAAGTAAGCATATCGCTATAAGTCTGCCATCCCCCCCTCCCTCCTTTTCTATTGGTGTGTTTAGTATAAGTACTAAAACAGAACCAATCTTTTATATTCACAATTCTATATTACTAGTTTTCAAGATCACATGATCACCATTTCTTATGCTTTCTCAAGCTACTAAAACAGGCAAAACTCTCAATACAATAATGCTACTCAGTGCAAGCCAGGGTAATCAATGGGTGCAAGAAGGTTTGTACATAAAATCCCTATCTAGTGTCTACTCATCCAATATCCCTAGACTAGTGATATTTGATGAGTAGATATTAGATAGGGATTTTATGCACAAACTTCTTGCATCCATTGATTACTCTGGCTTGCACTGGGTGGCACTACTGTATTGAGAGTTTTGCTTGTTTTTAGTTTTCAAGATGTTAATGTAAATATGGATTTCTAAATGTAAGCTTAACCTTATATGAAATCAAAATTAACATAAAGAATACATTAACATCATTTAGAAAATGATCTAATTCGTGAAATCTTATACATACAATTTTGTTATCTGACATACAGAGATAAATACCACCACAGTTTTTACTCTTGATGTTTGATATAATCACACTCGCAAACACATAAAAATATATATAATCAAGTTATTACATTATGAATATTATTTATTTTGAATATTATTTTGCAATACTTATTTAAGAACAATAAAACTTTAACAAAATAATCTTATTTTTTGCAAGAATATTATTATTTCAAACATATTTTTCCAGTCTGTAAAAAATATCAACATTTCAAAGCTTTGTTTTTGTTAATTTTACTAATAAAAGTGGAAAAAACCATGATCTTTATGCATCTCTTCAACATGGCCATGATTAGAAATTCTAAAACTTTAAACAAACAGGCTTAGAATTTTTTTCTGGTACCTGGTCTACAGTCAATAGTTATCCATCTAATTATTTGTCAATAAATTAGCAACCAGTTCAAAGATAAAATGAAGATAGAAAAACATTAACCATCTTAACCAAGACCAATGAGGAATGAGATCTTCATTATTTCTCCTTGGAGGGTTATTAGAGAGATCTATATCATGAAATGGAATGTTTACAAGCTGTGTGTATGTTTTACTTATTGTGTTTTAATAAATGAAGTGTTAAAATGAGATCAGGCTATCAAGATCATGGTTTAGAAGGTCTTCCATACAAGTTATGTTACAGTTCAAAATTCACAGTCCACAATTCAACGTTAATCAAGTTTTTATATATAGTATATTTTTAGGTGTGAAAAATATTACAATTTAAGACTGAACTTGAATCTAAAACTTATATATATACTCTATTATTTATATAGTGCCTACCACATCTGTAATATTATAATGAAGGAAGTACCTCTCTGGTCATACATTTTAAGAATCACTTTGCACTCTCCCATGAACATTAATTTTAAAAGCATAAATGTATTCTTATGCTTAGAGCTTATTTGTGTATAAGCCAGTCTTTGCCCCCATACTGAAGTCAAGGCTTGGGCCTATTATGTGGCTGAATTATATCTTAGTAATTTAATTGAATAAAGATGTTATATTTATAGCAGGAGAGAGATACTATCTCATATTAAACCACGTGTGATTAAATATATAGTAAATTTTGCATTTTAGTTAATAAATACTGTTATTTATATAGCTCTCATCACATCTGTAGGTTTATTCAATTAAATTACTAAGATATAATTCAGGCACATAATAGGTTCAAACCCTGATTTTAGTATGATGAGCAAAGACTTGCGTACAATTAAAGCTCTAAGCATAAGCATACATTTATGCTTTTAGAGGCAATGCTCATGGGAGAATGCAAGGAGATTCTAAAGTGCATGATTGGAGAAGGAGTTCATTCATTACAATATTACAGATGTGGTGTGTGCTGTATAAATAACAGTATATTAAGGAAAATTCAAAATTTACTAAATATTTGATCACAGGTGATTCAAAATGAGGTAGTATCTCTCTCTGGCCATAAATCTAATAGGTTTATTCAATTAAATTACTAAGATATAATTCAAGCACATGAAAGATTGAAGCCCTGATATCATCACAGTGAGAAAAGATGGGAGAATATACAAATCTCTAAGTATACATTTATTGTTTTAAAGTTGATGCTCATGGGAGACTTCAAAGTGATTCTTAAATTACATGACTGGAGAAATAGTTCCTTCATTATAATATTTTCTTATATATATATAATTACTACTAGTTTATGAAAAATAAAGATTGCACTATAAAGTAGCTAACAAAAAATATGGCATTAGAAATCATTGCCCTAAATATCTGTATTTTAATTTTTCAGTAGTTAATATAAGAGCATTGTTATAAACCGTGATGTTAATTCGTAATTTGCTTGTAGAAGACGTTCAAATACATTCTGAATAACTATATAATAATTAACAAATCACTTAATTCCTAACTTAACATATTATGTGACAAAACCAAGAAGAGGTGGTGGTCATGTGATGTTTATTGGCTTAAAACCAAGAGTAATTCTCTACTCAAGTGTCATCTACTGAAGGCTTGATTTATCAATGATTACCATTTTTAAATTCTAAATCTCACTGATAGTGCACTACAATGAACTCCTTATTATAATAATGTCAAATGCCCCACGTGGTTTAGTACAATGGCAGATTCTGGGGTTTAAGGTCCATGGATGGCAATTTTATCCCATGGCTAAAATTGGTATAAAAGCAAAAAACATCATAATATATTGTAACGATATATAAATATGTCGTTACATTAATTTAAAATAAAAACTTAAAAGTTCGCAAATAAAAGTAAAAAACTAAACGCTAAAATTAAAACATTGTTAAACGTGTATACATTCGCAGAGATGTTAAACTTTAAAAATATTTTTTTTCATAAACAAAAAAAAAAAAGTATTTGAATGTATTTTTTTTAAATAAAAAAATACAAGATTGAAATATAAAAATATTTTAATAAAAAAATAACGTAAGTTAAAATAAAAACAGGTATTAATTAATTCCTGTAATCTATAAAAGGAAATGATTGTTTATTAATTATCTAAAAGCTGTTTAATTAAAAGGTCAGATGGAAAGTTAGATAAGAGAAGAAAGAGATTTTAGCTTGACAAATGGAAGCACTAAGCCTTGGCCCGGACCATAACGAAAAAACAGATTGGTGACGTGTTGTTGTTTGAATCCATGTGGATAATATAAAAAGGAGAAATATTGAGTATTGAGCAGTTCCAGCTGTTTGTTTTGAGAGTGGTGATAGAGACGCAAGATCACACACTCTCTCTCTATTTTAAAAAATGAACTGATTGTGATACCGAAAGGAACCAGCTAATGCTGCCTCCGGAACATCTGACCGGGTTTCAAACAAGGACTCCATGGAAAAACAAGAACCTGGACTCTTCTTCCGTAAGCTGTTAACAATGAACTTAAAAAAGTTTTTTAAATAATCAAGAACTTTCGTCAAGTTGAACAAATTAATAAACAAGCCGACTTATTTAAAATGGACTCTTATCTGACTTTTTGTAAGTTTAAATCAAATTAATAATGGTTAATTTTATATCTTTCCGATTGTGAAAGAATCATTTCCCTTTAATATTTTTTGTGTAGTAATATTTTATTGGAGAAATTATTAAATGCATTACATTTAAGTTGTCTATAGACGCTTGCATGGATTCGTTTATGGTTAATTGGATTTTGGTTTTCATATTTGATCAAAATATATAGACATTCGATAAATAATGATACCTTACGGTGAGTATCTAAAATGTATTTATTCGGATGTCTTTTAAGTTATTGGTGACAACGCAAGTATCTTATGGTGAATACTATGGGGTTACTTATAAGTTTCCCTCTGCGATTGTCGGTATCAATAATTTTGTATTTTGATCGTTTATGTTTATTTTGAAATGTTTTTGACCGTGGAATCTGTGTAATCGATCTATACCCAACATTTTTAAATAAATCTGTGCAACGTATATAAATGTTAAAATTAAGTCGGGCGCGAATGGCTATATAGTTTTGTAAAGTTGTATTAAGGGAGGGTAATCTTAGGTTATTCATTTCATAGTTGAATTGGTTCAATGGATTGGATATATTTGTGTAATTAGTAAATGTAGTATGAGATCCGCTACGGGCAGGATTATAGATATACGCCACACACCCTCTGTTTGCCTATGGATGGGTTTGTAAGTCAGCAGAAGACCGCAGTCCATTCCTATGGAGTTTTTAGTTTATTGATCTACTTGCCCACAGATGTCACATTCCTGTTGGTGGAGAGTCAATGTCTTCCCTATTTCTACTTATTGTTCAGATGTACATTCCTGACAATATAGTATTTTGTGTTGTCGTATCATGCTACATTGAATACATGAATGTATCAGATGGATTGGCGCCAGTTGATTGCGAAATTTGTTGCCTAAGGTTAAATCAGGGAAGAATATTTTCCTTTCAAATGCAGACCTATGTAGTTCATTCATACTCGACCCTCTAAATAAAATATTAAACATTATAGCAAGCTATTTTATAAGGTAAAATTAAAAATTAAGGTATAAAATCTAAATGTTAAACTTATTCCTCAGTTTAGAATGATTTTATATGTGCATAAATAAATATTTTTCTGTGTTAATTTCTGGCAGTGGCTTTTATTATTTTATTCTTTTATATTTAAGATATAAAATTTATAGATTTTTATCTCGGCGTCTCCGCTGAGCTAGTGACAATGGGCTAACGATCTAAATATTTAAATAAAGTGGAATCCTAACAGCGCGTATCTGCCTACTTCATAAATTTTTCTAGGCTCAAATGCCTAGATGATATTAGTGCGATGCGATCTACCACTTCGTTTGGATCGTTATAATATCATCATCCTCATTTTCAAACATTATCAATTCACTGCAGGACGAAGGTTGCTCCAAGTCCAATCCTTCTAATCTTCTCCAATATGCATTCTTCTTGACATCACCCATCACACTTTTTTTATTTCATTCATCAATCTCACATGTGGTATCTTTTTTTGGTCTTTTACAATTTCTGGGAATCCCATCTAATATTTCATTTGTCACCCTATTATTATCTCTTCTAGAAATATGTCCAGCCCAACTCCACTTCAGTCTCTTAATATTGGTGCCACCTGCTTGCTCTCTCACACATGTATTTCATTTTCAATCCCTTGCATCTCTCCATACTTTGTTGACTGGTCTGTAGTCTCAGATCCATAAGTAAGAACTGGTAAAACATATTTATAAAAACCTTCCTTTTCAAATACACACACACACATATATATATATAGCTCTAGATATGGATTTAATAAACACTAATAACTAACATATATTGATTACTCAATCTTATACAGATAGCAGCACTGAAATATAATTAACAAGATTCTCATCTGGAAGACATTATGGAATCTGGGATCAAATAAGGTTTTTTTTTTTGTTTTATATAAATTATGAAACTTGATATCATTTTTTTTTGTAAAAATAAAGTTAAAAAGCAACTTGATATCATTTCTTAACTAGATTTCACATTAAGCAAAACATGCGCAATTATACTACAATTATAACAATGCACCTACAATTAAATATTTATCTACAGGATAGTCATTTATGAATTTGAAAGATAAAAACAGAAATTTGTAAATTTAAATTCATACAATTTGTACATATTTGCGATATCATGGATCATCTCAATGCCAATTATTACTGCAACTCATCACTCAGTCATGTGATAGTTATCATACTGAAAGTGCAAAATCAAAGATAAAAATAATTCTGCTAGGTCTAAAAAAAAAACTGTAAAGTACTTTAAAAAGGCAAAACTCTCCATACAGTAGTGTCATTCAGTGCAAGCCAGAGTAATCAATGGATGCCTATTTAATGCCTACTCACCCAATATCCCCAGACTAATTTCTAACTTGTGGCTTTCATCAGTAAGGAACCATGGACCTGAGAGCACTGCACCTAGAACTGACGAAAGCCACAAGCTAGAAACTAGTTTGGGAATGTTGGATGAGTTGGCACTAGATAGGGATTTTATGCTCAAGTCTTCTTGCATCCGTTGATTACTCTGCCTTGCACTGAGTGGCAATATGTATAGAGTTTTGCCTGTTTTAATAACAGTTATAAGTAAGCATAAGAAATGGTGACCATGTGCTGTAAAGTACTTCTTTTGTGTGATAAAATTAAAGTGTTTTGTTTTTTATTTTGAGGGAGAGAAAAGATAAGCAAAAATATTCACTTTTGTAGTTGCTCATCTAGATTTCTGTGTGTATGTAAATAAATGTATTTCAGTATGTATTTTCTCACAATTTATTACATTGTTTTTTCTATATATACTGTTGTTTCTATATATGTGTGTGTAATTAGTGACATACGTTGTGTTAATTATTTTATTGATGTCTTTCTTAATATGTAAAATTTTTAAAGTAAATTGTATCAAGATGTGTGCTTATAAATTAGATAAATTCAATTTATAAATGTCTTATGTTTTAAATAGCACCTATTTCAAACAATAATTCAATAAATGCACAGACAATCCAAAATCACTAACAGTGATATTTGCATCAAGACTTGGAATTAAATAACCACATAAGTGTATAGATTATTGTACTAAAACCCTCTTCATACTATATTCAAAAAATTTAATAAATAAATAAAAAACAACTGTATTATTATTATTTTTTTAATTTCAAAGTTACATAATTTATTTTACAAGGTAATACATTACATTAATAGATATAAAAATATTCTAATGCATATCACTAGTTGAAATTAAATAGAAAATATTCAAATCACCCACCCAATCTTTATAAAATTCCAATAATACCCTCTGTGAATAAATATAACGTCTGAACTTCAAACAGCTGACTGGTATCTTTGAGTTAGCAATTTGAAGCTGACTTTTATATTTGTTCACAGAGGGCGTTACTAAAATTTCATAACGATTAGGTGGGTGATTTAAATGTTAATATATACATATACACAGATGAAAAAAGTACATAAATTTTTCGAAATTTAAAAATTTTTTCACAATTTAAATTGGTTTTACTTTCACTAACACAATTTTTTTTTTTTTAGAAATGATATTTAAAAAAATAATAAATGAATCTAAAAAAAGATATAATGTAATTAATAATCAATTAATGTAATTAATTGTCAATTATAGAAAAAAAATAGCTACACTGTAAAACATTTTTTATATTTAATTTCCTCCATTTAACTATTGTATAAAAACAGAGAAACATTAAAATAATATGAAACACTATTGCCAAGTGCTTTCAACTCCTTTGATTCCTTATCAAGGCTGTACTCTACTAAGCGATAAACTCAAACATTTCATTATAACGACCAGAAACAACAAATCGGAAAGCGATTAATTTTGCAATAACGTTTTTCTGTTTTATACGGTAATCGCATTGTTAGATTGTGATTTATATTTTATAATAATAGAAGTATTGGATTTATTATTTTCCTCCATTTGAAAAAAAAAATATTTTTTTTTTTTGCTTTATTATAAAATATTGCAAATTTTAAATATTATAATAACTAATTCACGTATTAATTTTCTGCTAAAAACTATAAATATCTTTCACATAAGCAGGTATTTCATGTTATAAAATTTCATATCAAGTGTATTAATTGGCATTATTATCTGTTTTCAATAAGGATTGAAACCTCTTTCATATTAGGTGCTATTTTGTGCACTCCGAAATATATTACATATAAATGAATCATATTACATACAAACATCATTAGTAACAGCTTTCGCTAATAAATAAGACTATTCAAACTAAAAAAAAAAAAAAAGACTTAAAAAACTCCACACACATTAGAGATTAGTTTTTTTTTCTCTCATGTGTCATAGCATCAACCGGGAAGTGAACCCACAACCCGGGACAACTGCTTGTAAAGCAGCTGTCGCTGACCTCTTGACCACCAATGCTTGACATTAGAGATTAGTTTTGTGATGATATTGCTTTTACAACTATGCCTAAAACCCAAGTTCAAATCCAGATGAAAGTTATTTTTTTCATATAGCTAAGGATTTTCCAAAAAAACTAGGATTTTTTTTTAGTTAACCGGCTAATATTAAGCCTGGTTAATCATCTAATATTAATCAGTAAATGTAGGTTGGAAATATGGATCAATTAACATGTCATTGTGCTAACATGCTAAGTCAAACCATGATTGCAATAGAATGCATTGATATATATTTATCATATGTGAGGTATGACAATTTAATTCCCAGAATGGCCGTGTGGTTTCACCTGTGACCTAATTCTATAATCACACCAGTATTAAACACCTGCCTTTGAACATGTTTAAGTTAACACATGTAAATTTTAAACTGATAGAGCTAGCTGTTAGTGAGTTATTGAGAAGGTAATAAATATCTATGCCTTTGCTTTGGTGTAAAAATTGGTCACAGTGCACTCATTGTGAGAGACTTTTTTGTCAAAAAATCAATTATACAACTAGACCATCCTGCCTATTCACTTGACTTAGGTTCCTGTGATTTATGGTTACTTCCAAAATTAAAAACTGTGCTAAAAGGATGAAGATTTTATACTGTAACTGATATCCAAAAGAATGTGAGATAGCTGCTTAACAGTATTCCTCAAAATAAGTTCCAGGTGTGCTTCCAGAAATGGGTTTGCTGTTTTAATCAGCATACAGATGCAAAGGGGGACTACTTTGAAGGTGACAGTAGCCACTAGTGTACACTTCCACATGTATATTTTATAAAGGTGCATTCCAGGAATTAAATTGTCACACCTCATATTTATTGGCATTAAGCCATAAATTTGTACATAATATTTTAAACTACATACATATTATGTAACTATTATCATAATTAGTGTGATTATATATATATATTAAATATGGGTGCATTTAAAAAAAAAAAAACATTATTTGTGTAGTATTTCAATAGATGGATAGAAATTTTCATTGTTAGGAATAACTGGTCAAAATAAGCATGTTACAAGAGATGGCTTTCACATATATGTTTACATACATGTTGTGCATTAGTTATAATTGTTTGATAGAGATTTATACAATTCTAAAAAATGGGACTTCAGTGAAATGTTAGCCTACATATCCTGTGGACAATTTAATTATATTTAATCAGGCCTTTTAAAAATTTACATCAACCTGATTAGTTTTAAAAGGAATTTGACATTTACTACTCTTATATTAATGTTGTATTCTCAATACTTACAAAGCCTGGACAAAATCTTTTTTAAAAATGTATTCTCCACCAAAGAATCATTTAACCAAACATCAAAAATTTCTATTCATCTATTTTTAATTCACTTTTTAACTTTGAAAGTAATTTTAAAATAACTTCATTCAATATTAAATACGTAGAATTATATCCAAAACATTTATCTTCCCTATTGCATTGCCAAATTCATATAGTATTAATATCATCTATATTCTTTATTACTTTTACAATGCTTTTTTTTACAATCGACAGTTTTGATTGCTCCAGCAATCTTCTTCAGAACTTCTACTTATATCTCCAAATCTTAAGTTAAGATTTAGAGATATAAATAGAAATTCTGAAAAAGAATGCTGTAGCAATTGAAACTGTTAGTTGTAAAAAAGCATTGTAAAAGTAATAAAGAATGTAAGTGATTTGGAGATATAAGTAGAAGTTCTGAAGATGAGCAATCGAAACTGTCAATTGTAAAAAAAGCATTGTAAAAGTAATACAGAACATAGATGATATTAATATTATATCCAAAACAGATGTATGACCTAACTTTCTATCTCATATAAATCAAAATACGAAAACAATCTCTTATTATAATATGAATAATCTCTTTTCCATATTGATGTCTTCTAAATAAATCATCAAAATCTAGATAGCTATCCAAATAATCTTATTATAAGCTTAGTCATTTGTTGGCGGCTTTAGCTTTCCTTGAGTGTATTTTCACTTGAGTGATAAATATCAGACTTCTTTATTGTGTTCTAAATGTGCTAACTTTGGTTATTTTATGTAATTACAATGTAACAATGATTTTGTCCTTCATATTTGTAATTCAAATTTGCATACATTTGTTTGTCTATGTGTTTTCTTCCAACCTAAAGCTGAATACACTTTTCAGTGAAGGAAGCAATAATTATGGTGAATTTCAACAAAAATGCACTCAGCTTTACATTATAAAGAAAAAACCCACTTCCATTACACAGATAAATATATGTATGCAAATTTGAATATAATTATAATGCTACATTACTGCTTAGGATATGTTTTGAAAGCAAGAGCATGAATACTCTTCAAACAGCGATCATGCATATTACCTATGCATTAAGTCAAAGGACCTATTAATCAGTGATGATTTCTGTAAGACAGCGAATACCAGGTCAGCATGTCCAAGTTATTATGAATAGCTATTGCGGCAAATTTAACTTTCTAATAGGCAAAATGTTTTTTTTTAAAAAGTGACCTTTACGCTCTCTGCAAGCAAAGTAAGTTGGGGGGGGGGGCTATATAGATATTTTTATGCTGTCTACTCATTGATAATCTTAATTAACTAAAGTGGTCTTTGCCGTAATTACCATAAGTAAATAAATAATTTAGTCTTCTTTTTTTTTTTTTTTTTCATATGTCATAGCATCGGCCGGGACGCGAACCCACAACCGTCTGCAACCAACTACTTGCTTGCATGGCGGCTGCGATACCTCTCGGCTAACAACGCAAGACTTCTTATAATTAATATTAACATTATTGAATACATTTCTGGATAAAATCAAGCAGGAAAAGTGTAAGGAATATTAGGAAGAGTATTTGGAAGAAAAGTGTTGAAATTAGATCAGTTTCATTTTGGGTATTAATAAATAAATTGCCTTCACTTTTTTTGGGTTTAAAATCCAGATTTTAGAATAAATTAGTTTAAGTGGCGTTGGCAAACTATCATCAATAATGATCAAGTATTATTGCTTCATGCAGCATAAATATTGAGGAATACTGGAACAGATTGTTATTCCTCTTTTAATCTGGGAATACTGATTGTTTAAATCCACGATTATCTTTACATATTGTAATTTTTTTTTTTTTTTTTGCTACAATTTTTTCTAACTCCATACTTAATGTATCTTTATGTAATACTCAAAATTAAAAAATAATGCTTTCATATCTTTTATAAAACAGAGTTTATATTTGTATATTTGTCAAAATGATTTTGATATATATGTTTGTATGTGCGACTGTGATGATGATGAAGAGTTAATTCATAATAGAGATCAAAAAGTCTTCGTTTTATTTAATTGATTTGAATTATTGTCGAGAAAGTAATTTCAAAGATAAAACACAATTTTAATTTTTTTAATATAAATGTTAGTGACCTTTATCATAAAATAGCTATTTATAAATTTTAAAATTTTATTGTACGCTTTTTTATTAACTTGCCATGTCTGTGTATGTTTGTCTCTATGTCCACATTTTTGAAACTTGCTCGGGCTAAAATTTATTTTTAGTTTTAACAAAATAATATGTAAAAAAAATTTTTTTTTTAAATAATGCTTTATTAAAAAAAAATTTTCAAGGCGCATTTGATACAGGTTATAGCCCATCTTAAAAGTATTTATATATACTTCCTGTGCGCTTAATAAATAATTACAACTTTATAATGCTTACATAAATGAGTACCATAGCTGACTAAAAAGTAGAAAAATAACAAAGCAATCTGATTAAAAAGTAGAAAAATTTAGAGATTTTAATAATCTAGACTTGTTATAAAACAATTGGAAATTGCAAGAATATTATCATTTCATAAAAGCATTTGAGGCCTTTTTGATTTTTATGATTTATTTATACCTCAAATAACCTTTCTGAAATAACAACAATCCTGTAATTTGCAATTGTTTTATAACAAGTCTAAATTCTCTTATTCTTCTCTTTTACTTTTTTTGCATATCTTCATATATATATTTCTTATAATACTTCTTTCATATACACTTCAATGCAAACAAATTTTCTTAAAAAACTTCTTTATTTTCCTTACAGTTTCGACTGTCATCAGAAACTGTAAGGAAAATAAAGAGTTTTTTTAAGAAAATTTGTTTGCATTAAAGTGTATATGAAAGAAGTATTATAAGTCTAAATTCTTAAGATCTCTGATGTTTTCCAAGAATGGCAAATTAATTGAGATTCAGTTTTTTTTATTTTGTATTTCAAATTACTTTATTTTTCTTACTTTTTAGTTGGCTAGTACTGTTTACATAAGAGTATTATTTTTTAAAAGAAGTTTTTTTTTACATATTATTTTTAACATCAATCATTTTTAGATAACTTAATGATGTAAGAGCACTTGCAGCTCCAAAATTGAGATGTTAGAATGAATTGCACTGAGAGATAAGAATTAGCAAGCTCTTAATTTTATTGTACTTAGCAATAATTTAACATTCAAAATCAATCCAATTTAACACCAACAAAAATAATTTGTATTACAAATATCTAATGACAAATCAATTCCAATCAAACATAACAGAACAACATGATTAAAAATCCATTTCTTTTAAAGGAGAGCCCCGTGATACATAATCAGGGCAGATGGCAGCATGATATTCAACAATGAGCTGTTGAACTACTTATGGGGAGTATCTAATTTATCTAAGTTGTCTCTAAACATGGCTTGTTTATTAAAATGTTTGAGAAAAGCTTCTCTTTTCTGTAGGCTGTCATACTGGTGGACTATTCGTTCAAATAATGAAGAAATGCTTGTATGATTAACCAATATCAATCCACTACATCTATGAGCTGTTTGAATATATGGTGATTTGCATGATAATGCTACTTGTATACTTGCTAGACCCTAAGAAATGAACTGTGCCAACTTACATTCCTGAATTCTTTGTAAACTTTTTATGAACCTGTGTAGGACCAACTTCTCCTTGGATGATATTCAAAATGGAAATATAACAATGATTTGTCTGACAGTTTCTGGCTGTAGAAACTTATCATGTTTTTATAGATTGGAGTAAATATCTCATTACATCTAACACTGTTGTTTTTCCAATGCTCTCCATCTTTTGATCAGTGGCTAATGGAGTATAACCAGTCATTAGAAAATGCGGCCTTGGTGTTCGAGGAAAGAAAGACAGCAACTAACTAATACCTAAATAAGTATCTCAAACACTTAAAAGCTTCTAGATAAATATTTATCTTGCAGTAGACCTTACTGTATAGTTAGTAGCTCCAAAATTGAGATGTTAGAATAAATTGCACTGAGAGATAAGCATTAGCAAGCTCTCAATGACAATGGTCAAGTATTATCAAGTGATTACAGTTGGACTACCTGCCTTTAGACAAAAAATATTTTACTTATAATTTTGATACTTATTTGACATTAATATTACTTGCAAGTATTTATGTTTACATACTTCATTCCCATGTATAATGTTTAACATTCATTGAGGTATAAATTACTTTTTGGTATCAACACTTGTGGTGCCTCTTCACAGAAATTTTTTACTTAAAATTAAAATATCCCAAAATTAAATGAAGCTCAATATTATTTGTAAAATAAAGCTATAATAAATCAAAAGCAACATTAATGTGAACATGATCTACAGATAGATCTGATCAAAAAAATTCATCATCGTTGCTAAACATTGCTTTATTTATTAACTTCTTTATATAATTTGAAGGATAGTTATTATTCAAGCTTTCCTTTTGTTAATATTAATCAATTCTTCGTTAAAACCGATTAGTAAAACAAAGTGGTTTTCATTTTAATTTCAAGGAAATTTTTATTTATTTATAAAATAGGTAAAACAGCTGCTTTTATGTATATATAAATAGCTCACTGAAAGTAAAGACCTCTTCAACAACAGTTCACAGACAATTAGTGGAGATTGCACTGCTCACATTTACCAATTGTCAGGTAGTGACTGTTTTTTATACTTGATTTACCTTAAAGTTAAGATTAGTTAGACATCCTTTTACCAACCAATATTGGATGGTTAGTTAAATTAGCTATATTTGGCTAAATGAAAAAAAATTATAAGGCTGTTGAAAAATTCTCAAGTTTACTTAGATCATATTCAAACCCAGGTTATAGATGTGGGGGTTAGATGCAATATCTATATGGCATGAGGATTTTCTTTTATAAATATATTTCAAATCAAAAAGTGCCTTGCGCTTAGTAATTAATGACTTTTCCAAGGCTCCTTACTGATGAAGGCCACAAGCCAGAAACTAGTCTGGGGATATTGGATGAGTAAGCACTAGATGGGGATTTTATGCATTAGCCTTCTGGAATCCATTGATTACTCTGGTTTGCACTGAGTGGCAATACATATAGAGAGTTCTGCCTGTTTTAATAAGTTTTGAGCAAGCATCAAAAATAGTGATCATTTGATGTCTTTCCATGAACATGACTGGCAGATATTTTTTAGAAAGCACTAAAAACTTTCCCGAGTAAATTCATAACCTTGGAAGAAACTACCCATAGCAAACTCAACTGGCCATCCAATATTATTTATTTTTAATTGGAGAGTAAAGAAAGAAAGACTGCAACTAATTAGTACCTAAATAAGTATCTCAAACACTTGGGAAAGGTTTCTAGATAAATCTTTATCCTACAATAGACTGTAATTTAGTTTATGTATATCATTTAATGGAATAACAATTCATTAAAATTCTATGGTTAGATTTATATATGTGTGTGTAATATAGGGAACATACCAATAGCTCAAACAAGCTCTTATTGAAAATCTCTATCTAGATATCTCTATCCCCAGACCAATTGGTTCCAAGCTTTTGACTCGCCTCAGTGAGGAGCTACAACATTCAGACACTAGATTTAAAATATCAATTCAAAATTCAACACTTATTTAATATGTAATATTTAAATAGAAAATGTGAAAATTTTCAGACATGAAAATGTTTTTAACTCCAGCTATCTAATACATTTTCATGTCTGAAAATTTCAGATTTTTTACTTAAATGTTTCATATTAAATAAGTGCTGGGTTTTGAGTTGATATTTTAGATCTAGTGTCTGAATGTTCTAGCTCCTCACTGAGGCAAGCCAAAAGCTCGAAACTTGGTCTGGGAATAGGAATATTCTAGACAGAGATTTTAAATATCTTTATCTTACCGCACTTATCAGTAAGAGCTTGTTTGAGCTATTGGTAAGTTCTCTATATTACATATTTGTAAATACAAGTTTATAAAAGCAATGTCATGAAATATATGGCTTTCTTTATTGATTATGTATATATATTCTTTTTGCTATTAAATTCTTTTAATTATTTCAATAATAGTTTTCTTTTAATGCAATAAATTTGTCATTAAGAAGAAACCCTTTTATATATATAAATGACCAGATTTTAAAAACCAATTAAATTAATGGTTTAATGCAGAGATTTATAAGCCATCTGGTGGCTGTTTGATATGAAATGTGTAATTCAAGAATATATTGGCTGAGCTCCATTATTCATCAGAATATAGATATTCTAAATAGATGGTAATCAACTGCTACATCTGTGTCTGCACTGACACATTAAACCGTTATTTTACTGAATATGAGGAAACCAGCCACATGATAAGAAACTTCGAAAAGGTAAGAACAGCCATCTTATCTTTGTACCTAAATTCAATCATATAAGCCAATTACAAGTATCTTGGATTGAGAGTATGTATATCTTATATTATTTATTTTACTTCTATGTGGCTTGGATTGACAGTTTCCTTATATTCAACAAAACAATACTGGTTTAATACAACAATACAGTGCATGTGTAATGGTGTATTATTGTCTGTTTAGAATTACAGTTTGAAACTGTACTAGTAAATATCTTAGTCAATTACATTTAAAATAATTTTTTTTTACTGATTTATACAATGTACAGGTTTAAACCTGCATTTATATATGTAATATAGGCGGGATTCGAACTCAGACTTTCACACGACCCACTACTCTCAGTGCCATCTCATATTGCTGA
Organism: Epiperipatus broadwayi; assembly: GCA_028023455.1. NCBI lineage: Eukaryota > Metazoa > Onychophora > Udeonychophora > Euonychophora > Peripatidae > Epiperipatus > Epiperipatus broadwayi. Next base: position 786,543 of record JAQFVV010000169.1, read on the forward strand.
CCCACCTGATCACACACATGTTGAAAAGATAAATAATCACCAATATACGTATTTCATGCTAAACCAGCATGTAAAAGTTGATACGCTTGACGCATATAATGAAATTAAATTCTTAGTTGGAATAATTATTTTTCATGCCCCCCCCCCCCCAAGTTTCACTCACGTGAATTTCAATCTTGATGTGATGTGATGCACTGTGACTTCTCCTTATACGGGGTGAGGAATCTCTCAGCAACTATGCCCAGAGAAACCTGTTAGCCACTTTGACTTCCCTCTGTACTTTGTGATTATTATTAAATTTACATAAATTAACAATTTAAAAATTATAAATATAAATATGTATTTATATATTAGTTCACAGAGGGCGGTAGTGGATATCTTAACCATGTGGGGTGATTTAATATTTGCATATTCATTTCAGTATAGCGTTATGCACGGAGATTATTTTCTATACATTTGTGTTAGGTGGTTTAAAGATTAAAATTACTAATGTTTAGTTTGTCTTTATATAATAATAGTAAAACATGTTTGTTTGTAGCAAAAGTTAAGATTGTTTGCTTGTTAAAATTTTAAGTTCTTTGTTCGAATTTGTTCGTATTTCAATATTTAAGATCTAATAGTGTACAGTTGTCAAGCGTTGGTGGCCCAGTGGTTAGCGTAGCTGCCTTCCAAGCAGATGGCTCCGGTTCACTTCCCGGTCAACGATACGAACTCTAATGTATTTATATATTAGTTCACAGAGGGCGATACTGGATATCTTAACCATGTGGGGTGATTTAATATTTGTATATTATATACAGTATATATTTTAATAGTTGCATGCGACTATAAAAATATGTGTGTAATGCTTGTTAATCTTATGTATCCGTCAAATATTTGAAGTTACTATTTTATGATTCATGAACATAATTGGTCATCTCATTTAATATCTTTTGCATACTAAAAGGGTCAGAATTTATATATACACTCAAAATGGTTTATGTACTAGCAGTATTCTAGTTATGCAAATCCTATTTAATAATTCTCAAATTACATTCTTTGTGTATAATCTATAATATTAATAAGCCAACAAGCTGATACACATGCGCTTTGCAGATGTCACAATATAAATGAATACTCCCACTTTTTTCAAACACAAGCTAAAGTCTTTAAGAAAATATAGAATGAATCTACCTATATTGTGACATCTGCAAAGCGCATGTGTATCAGCATATTGGCTTATTAATATTATAGATTATAGAGAACATCGCGCTATATAAAAAAATAAATGTCTTGTTTACATTCTTTGTGTATGTAAAACATTCAAAAACTCATATTTAAATCAATGCAGCCCTCAATTCTTTGTAAACATATGTTATAATATAGTATTTGTTTTCGTTTGTTTTAAAAAAATATTTTCATATTCTGTACCATGGCTAATATTTAAAGTGCTCTGGAAGTGAAAATCAGATAAACTTACAAATACAAAATCAGAATAGTTTATTTACTTAAGCCAAGAAGCAGTTATATCTATATATTTAAATTTCTATTTTCAACTATTTACTTCTATTTTTAATATGCTTCCCTAATGTCAAATTAATTGCATTTTCAATAGTAATATTTGCGAACATTGGAAAAAGATCATCTTTAAGACGATTTCTGAATGTTGGGTTTCTTGTGATTATATTGAATTCTTTTATAAAAAGTTACTACTTTTGATGAAAGGTTCTTTATTTTAATTAGTATTCATTCATTTATAGTTAAAATCTTCAAAGCGCATGTGCAACAGCGTAATGCTGTATTAAATATTACAGTTTACAAACATCGCGCTATAAAAATAAAATAAAAAAATTTATTTATATATTTTTTATAAATGCTAATGATTTAGAAATCTACTTTATTCACTGCTATGTATATGTTGAAAACATCATCAACCATTATCAATCCACTGCAGAATGAAAGTCTCTCCAAGTTCAATCCATCTTCTCCGATCTTTAGCATCACCCTGCACACTTTCTCATTTCATCCATCCATCTAACATGTGGTCTCTTTCTGGGCCTTTTACAATCTCTTGGAATCCCGTTTAAGATTTCAATTGTCCATCTATTATCATCTCTTCTAGCAATGTGTCCAGCCCAACTCCAATCTTTTATTTATTTCAATGAGGCCAGTAACACTTGTTTGTTATTTTACCAATACATTGCATTTTCGATCTCTTCTTGTTACTCCTGACATGCATCTCTCCATACTTCTTTGAGTGGTCCAAAGTCTCTGTATTGCTCTTCTATTGAGTGTCCAAGTCTCAGATCCATAAGTAAGAACTGGTAAAACACATTTGTTAAAAACCTTCCTTTTCAAACACATAGGCATATTTCCTTTTAATATCAAGTTATTTCTACCAAAAGCACTCCAACCAAGTTTAATTCTATGATTAATTTCATCCATATACATTTATAAAAGAGTAAATATGTAAATTATGAGGAATTTGAATGTAGACTTTGAAGTTCCCTTCAGCTATCCACTCCATCTGATCTAAATATTACACATAACCATACATGTGAAAAAGATAAATGATTTCCAACATACATATTTTGAGCTAAACCAGCACTCAGTTGGTCCAGATCATCATTTCCCACACCTATATATAATCAGTGCTCAGTTTCTATTAAAATAGAAAATCTTGTATTCAACCAAAAAAGTAAAGAATAGCATGAGATGTGAATAAAAAATATTAAATAACGGAAAAATTATTTTGTATTAAACAAAAACTTACAAAGGTTTAATTATTGAGAAATAGATAAGAATTGATTAAATTCCAAAAAGATTATAAAATAGTAAGTTAAACCAGCAAGCATCACATGATCACATCTCCACAAGCCAGAAACTAGTCTGGGGATATTGGATGAGTAGGCATTAGATAGGGATTTTATGCACAAGCCTTCTGGCATCCATTGATTACTCTGGTTAGCACAGGTGGCACTACTATATGGAGTTTTGCTTTGCTTTGTTTTTAAAATAGTAAGTTACATAATAAAACAAAAAGACGTCTAACTTAGATCTAATAACAAAAGAAGATAGTGATTTAAGAACAGATATCAAATGCTTGAGATATTCTGATCTAAAAACCTGTGATATCCCTCAGCAGGAGGCCTGTCTGGACATCAGTGCAAGGAAGCAAATATATGACAGAAATAGACTCGCAATAAAATGATGTTGGGCATCATCATATGTTGGCATAATACAGATTCTATAGGAGAGTGATCTATCTTTGAATATCAAAAGTCCAAACACATTCAACAGGTTATACCGATCTTTTCTCTAATTTATGCAAGTCTTAGGGTGAAAGCTGTAAGTATAAATTGTAAGTAATATGTAGAGTAGTATGTAATATTAAATATTAGTTATACTTGCAACTACTTATTTCTTCGGATAATGGTTAAGACAGACCAATTTTACAAATCCAGACCAATGCAGCATAATCACATTCCAACATACCACTCATTAATAGATGAATTGAGAGAAATAACTTTTAATGTGATTTTGGTGTGTTCACCAATTTACTTTCAATGGCTTTTTCAAATATGACAATTTTTTTTTTTTTCCTTTTAACGAACTAAAACAAAAAAATATTAATTTTATCTGTTTTGAAGAATATTTTTGCATATTTGTTTTTAATATGTAGTGCAAGATGATCAGTTTTTCTTTTCTTATATTTTGTTTTTTTTTTATATTGTTACTATATAATAATGATTTTATATTATATTGGCAATTTGCACAAAATCATATCCTAAATTTAGAGTTGTAATTAAGAATTTGTTAAGTGCATACTCATTACCTAAGTAATATATATTAAGGCTATAACCTTAAGACTATGCGCCTAGATACGACAATAGGGACCTCTACAAATCTTAACACAAGATTAAACGACTTTAAAAGACAAGAGCGGTTCTTATCTTCGACCTACTTTTTAATTATATAGGCGAATCTAAAGCATTTTGATTTGAGAGCACTGATTAAGTCCACAATTTCTACACAAGCTGTAAATCGAAAGATTTCGCATACGTTAGCTTGTATAGAAATTGTACCTATATAATTAAAAAGTAGGTCGAAGTTAAGAGTGTGGCCGCTCGTCTTTTAAAGTCGTTAATCTTGTGTTAAGATTTGTAGAGGTCCCTACTGTAGCATATGGGCGCATAGTCTTAAGGTTATATGTAGCCTTAATATGTATTACATACCCCTTTAGGTAGATCAATGGTAGATATACTATATTCATTTATCATAAAATGGAAAAAGACAAATCAGACTGTGAAAGTTCTTTTAAAAGCATCGGTGGTCGAGAGGTCAGCGACAGCTGCTTTACAAGCAGTTGTCCCAGGTTATCGGTTCGCTTCCCGGCTGATTCTATGACACATGAGAAAAAAAAATCTGATAATCATTTTCTTTATAATTTGGGATTACTTATATTATTTTGTAAATACTTTTTAAAATAAGAATTGTTATCCTTTCTTTCCCAAATTCCATTTTAATTACATTCGATCCTTTCGTTATATACTAAAATTTCTTCTTTTTTTTTTATTCAAAAAAACTTTAACAAATACGTCATTATTAAATATTCCTCTCATTAAATTTTCAAAAAAGATATTCAATTTCTTTTCATTAATAATATTTCAGGTTTATTTTCATTTCTAACATTCTAGATTTTTTAAAAAAAATTTTTCAAGTTACTTCGTCTTCTTTTACAAAAAAGAAAAAAACATCCTAATAATAATGATTAAATAACTATTTTATTTAACATTTTATCATTTATTAAAATCAAATCAATTGTTAAACAGTTTTCATTATCTTCGTAAACAAACTATTAAAATTATTTAAAATAAATTACTCTTAATAACGCATATTGATATAATAATACATGCAGAGTGCCAAAAATCAAATCCCATGGCCCATTTAATTGACCAAATTAAAATCGAATGTTCAAACCAGTTATTTTTTAAAATATATATAGATATACTTTTTTTTTTCAATTGATTAATGTTTTCTGGATGAATGAATGCATCCAATAATTTTGTGGAGGCATATACATCCGTGTAGACGTTGATTGATTATAATAGTGCTAATTATAAATGCTTCCCATTTCTTTAAAATAATCTATCATTAGTTCCATTATTATTTAGTGTCAAGACAACTAACTGTGGTAAGACAACGTCTATGTGGCATTTCTAATTATTTGGAAATTAAAAATGTGCTAATTACACACAGACGAAATAGATCAGTTTTAGATTAAATATTATGAGACTAAATTAGTTAGCTTTATGCTCAAGAATGATTGTAATTTAAGTATCTCGATTTCTGTATATTTAAAGATATTTATTTCTAGTAGGAAAAAGAATTAGTAACGTAAAAAAAAAAATAGAAAATATGTATATAAATAGAAATATTTTCAGTTACTTTTATTGAGTTCTCAAATCAATCTAAACTTACAGCACTAATCTCGTAATAATAGTTATCACTGTTAACAACAATAAAAAAATGTGAATCACATCTCAAGTTAAGAAATTATATTCTTAAATAAATAGAATATTTTTATGATCTTTTTCAATAAATATATCCAGCTTTCCACGATTTCAAAGGCAAGCAAAGCCAGAATATTCCATCCATATTTATTAATTTATTTCGCAGTAGAGTATAAAGAGAAATAATTAATGTCTTGATTTGAATCTGGAGATGAAGAGTAATTATAATTAAAAAAAGTCCAATAATGGCATTTTAAGGCAAGTTTTTAAATGTAACTCAAATTTTTGACCTTAGGTTTATATTCAACATCTTTGAAAATGCTTTACTCAATTTATTTACTTCTAATGGATCAGAATATTTCAATATAAAATAAAAAATATATATTTGTCCCGCCTCTTACTCAACACTTTACCTCACCCTTTAATGTTGTAATTATAAATTTATTTAAAAGCACATTGATTACGTAAGTAATATTTAATAAGGCTGTAACTTCAGGAATGTGCCCGTGAAAATGCGATAGCAGGGAACTCTACAGGTCTTAACCACAAGCTTACGCCCTCTTTTCTTCCAAGGCATAAGCTTGTGGTTAAGACCTGTAGAGGTCCCTACTATTGCTTTATCACGCGCAAATTCCTGAGGTTACAGCCTTAGTAAATATTACTCACCCTTTATTAATGTATGTTATATATACATCCTAACAATAATAATAAAGGAAATAAGTATAGGCCTAATCCCCCCCCCAAAAAAAAAAAAAACATTTTTTTTTTAAGTACATCATACTTTTTAATAATTTTTATTAGTCATTTGTTAGATCAAAAATTATCCACTTAATAAATAATATTTCTGTATTTTCACTAACCACTCTCACAGCAAGATAGGAATTAGTTTGTATCCGCTTTTAAAACCTTGTGGAGGAATGTGACCAAAGACATGTGAAAAAGATGTATGATGCCCAAGACACACATTTCATTAACATATTTCCATCAAGTGGTTTGTGTCGAGGTTGTGAAAGAAGTAAGTTGGATATTTATTAATTAAACTGTGACAATTGGCTATCTATATATACTGAAAAATGATAAAGATATGTGTAAGAGATTGTGGTCTGGACAAACTGATGATTGCTGGTTTGGCATGAAATGTGCATCATGGAAATAATACATCTTTTTCACATGTCTTTAGTCACATCTTTACGATTACCATTCTTCCACAGAGTATTAAAACCAAATAGAACCCAGTGCTACTTTGTGTAAATTGGTATAGTGAAAATTACACTAAAGAAATATTATTTATTAAATATATCACACTTTTTGACGATTTCTAAAATAATTAAAAAACAAAATCAACTCTTTCTTACATTCAATGACAAACAAACAAACAAAAAAGACAATACAAATTATAAACTCATGTTTCTATTAGTTTATAATAAACAAAATTAGGAGATCAAGACAAAATAATGTAATACACTTAAGCTGGCAAATCATTTTTTTCTCCTTGTATTCATTTCAATCATGCTATATACATGTGAGTGTGTGTGTGCTCTTCCAATATCAATTGACCTTAACTATATCTGGATACAGTGCATATTCGTGATAATATGATATATACTTATATATCATAGCATCTCTTCTGTAGATGAGAACAATATTTTTTTTCTTTTTTCTTTTGTTAATTTATAACCACAGTACATCAATCTGGAACAAAAAATATGTAATAAATAAAATTGTATTAATAGCAGTAATTCACTCTATTTATTCTAATCTAAAGCCATCTATTACAAAATTTGAGAAATCAATGAGCCTAGAGAGTAACACCATATATGGAGACTAAAATCAATCAGTACAATCTAGGACTCTTTGGTTACTCAAGCTTATAAGAGATGGCTCTAAAGAAAAATAAAAAGAGTAAATTGATACTGCTTTCAAATGAAAATATTGAGAGAGAGCTGGGAAAGATACATGATACTCTATTTAGTAAACAGAATAATAATAAACAGTAGCAAACTCTCCACACAGTAGTAATCAAGCATGGTAGAAGATTTGTGCATCAAAATCCCTATCTAGTGCCCCTACTTATCCAATATTCCCAGGCTGGTTTCTAGCTTCTGGCTTTCATCAGTAAGGATCCTCAGATCTGAGAGCACTGCATCTAGAACTTTGGATCTACTGCAACTCTCCAGCAGCCACATTTTACCTATTTAGTTAACTATAAAGCTACGAGCCCAAAATGAAAACACAATAATGTTTTCAATCCAAGGTTCTTCACTGGAGAAAGCCACAAGGCTGAAACTAGTCTGAGAATATTAGATGGGGAGTCATTAAATAGGGATTTAATGCATGAATTTTCTAGCACCTATTGATCACTATGACTTGCACTCGGTGGCACTATTTATGAAGTGTTTGCTTCTGTTTTAACAGCTTATGTAAGCATAAGAAATAATGATCATGTGATCTTTTTAGCAGAGTAATAATGCTTGATTATTAATATGCAACATAGAATTATAATAAATTGTCATAAGGTGCAAATTTTGCTGCACTCAGGTATAAGAATGACAAGCATGGGAAACTAATAGTGATAACAATTTAAGGTTATTACTTGTTTGTAATGCTTTATTATTAATTATTCTATCTGTCTTCATATTCAAGTTAAAACAGCCTTTAAATAGAGAAATTTGTGTAGGTAATGGCATTACTAGTTAAGCTTACCTACTGCTGGAATGCAAAGATTTAAGCAGTTTCTTCATTTTACCCTGTAACTGGGTTAGATATAGGCTAACTATCTGAAAAAAAAAGTCCTAAGCCTAATGAAAACTTTGTTTTACTTGGCCCAGATTTGAACCCAGGTTATAGATATGACAGGTGGAACACCTACAATATCATGAAATCCTTGCATACAAATATATACCATAGATAATTATTTCTGCAGTACAGTAGTTTGTTAGGAAAACAAAAGTACCTGGTTCAATCGCAAATTGAATAGTACTTGCAATCTTTTGTGAAAATTCCATATTATAACAACGTATTTACTTATAAGATCTCCCAAACTATATAAATCAAAATTTATAATAGTTAATCTTAAATCATAATGATGGGAAATAGCATTATCAATAAATTGGGTCTATAAAGAACAATAATGGATAAATAAATAAAACTAAAAGTATTTTGGATATCTTCAAATAGAATTATTAATTTTCAGAGTCGATAAACCAGACCAACATAATTAAAATAATGATAAACAGCAAATTTGTTAAATTATTCTAAGATTTTATTCGAAATTTATTTAATAAATTTGAATAAATTTGAATATGGTAAATTTGTAATTTATATATATATATTTTACAATTCCATATTTTCTTACTTCAAAAAATTAGGTACATCTGAATCTAAAATTTTATTATATTTTAAAGGCAATAAATATAATATGGTATTACTATATTATCATTGTACGAAGCAGTTATTTCTAGGCAGAAAAAAAAGAGGAAAGAGCATTTACATATCTACTGGTTAGAAATGCCAAATGCAGATCCACAATTGCATGAAATATTATAACAGTAAAAAGCATATCTGGACATGATAGCATTCGAGATTGTTATTGACAGGGGGTTGAAATTTAAATTTGATTTAACGCTACTCAGTTTTCGAAATAAATTGCCACAAAAGACTGGTTTCTACCTTCTCAACTGTTCTCGCTTATAATAAATAAAGCAGACAAATCCAAGCAAAATCTTTATAGACCAAGCATTAAAAAACCAATTCAATCAAAGCAAAAACTACAACAACAACAATATATATATATATATTTAAGACTATAACCTTAATACTTTGCACCTTAAGTATTAAATTTACCACTAGAGGGACTTCTGCAAATCAAAAAAAGTGAATAACTTGAATATATTCTTGTCATCATATAATTAGATTGCAGAAGCAATAGAGGTTAGAATTTAAAAGATGAGACAGATTTGGAAAAGTGTACTAATAGCTATGAGCAGAAAATATTCAATTTTTATAAAAATTGTCTCAAGAATCATCCTTAAATAGATTATAACATTTGAATTTTAAGAAAGGTTACAGTTAAACTGTAAAGATTTTATCATAATTATAGTGTAATAATAAAGTGGCAGATTCTCAAGTTCGTGGATTGGAGACCCGTTCCGTCAATTCTGATGCCCAAATTATAAAGAGAAATATATGAATTTAGTACAAGGCTCAATAAAGTTGGTAGGAAAATGGGCATTAAATAAAAATCATAGAGTATAAAAACATTTTTAGAGGTTGAGGTTGATAATAGAGTGTGTACTAAGATAATATATAAATCACGTGACATTTTGAATTAACATAACATCTTGACATGGTTCAATTTTGAACGAAAGTCGATTAGATGAAAATAAATATGATTAAAATATATAGTTCTGTATTCGGTTGATTATGTTTACAAATTCAATTCAGTGAGAATATATATATATGTTGACATATTTACACAGGTAAAAGATGTCAAATGTTCTTTTGAAGAAACCTGAAAGAACATCGGCCATAGAAAGTAATTGCATACAATATTTTCAAAATATGGTCAAAAATGAAAGTTAATCCTCTATTTTAGGTAAGAAGAAAGGATAATTTTTCTCGGAAATGTTATACATATGCACAATCAGCTACAGATATTTTCTTATGCAATGCATGACAAACAATGGAAATACACTGCAAATCAGGGGAACATACACACTACAATAAAAACCTGAGTGTCGGATATTATAAATAATGATAATTTGCATCTTTAAGAACAGTTCATAATATGTTTTTTTAAAAAATAGAGAAATATGAAAGCAAACAATTCATTAGTCTTGTATTGGTGGTCCAGAGGTCAGCGCGACTACCTTACAAGCAGTTGCCCGGGTTGGCCTGTTCGCGTCCCGGCCGATGCTATGACACTTGAAAAAAAAACTCATTTAGCCATTTTATTTTCAATTGATTTAACATTACGTTTATTATAATATTTCTGCAATCTAATTTTCACTACACTACTCTCACTCAAGGTTGAGGGCTGGTTTCTATCCTCTTTTAACACCTTGTGGAGAAGTGTAATCATAAACATATGACCCAAGACCTGAAAAAGATGTATAATCCCCAAGATGCTTATTTCATGCTGAACCAGCACTCATCAGTTGGCCCGGATCACAATCTCTTATTTCAATGTTCAGTATATATAGATAGCCAATTACTACAGTTTAATTGATGTGTCAAACTTACGGTCCTCACAACTCTGACACAAACCATTTGATGGAGCTATATTAATAATTTTTATTAGTCGTTCATTAGACTAGAGATTATCCATTTAGTGAATATTTCTATAATGTAACTTTCACTACAACCCTCTGCTTTTGACATCTATAATAAAATTAGATAAAGTATTGCAATAATTTAAAAAATTAGTAAATAATCAATATTTTAGTATGCGATTCTTATGATATATCATTAAATATTCATCACTAACTGTAAATCTTGAGTTCCACAATCCACCACTCTGTAATTACACCAAATCATGAAGATCATAACAAAAACAACTTTTTGGGGGGTAGGGTGGGTATCAGAAATGAATAGAACTGTTGAAGAAGAAACTTGTACAATGGTAAATGAAAATGTAACAATTTACTCTAGATAAATACTCTTCATATAATAAAGATATATATGAGAGATAGTGACCTGGGCCAACTGATGAGTGCTGGTTCAGCACAAAATGCATCTTGGGGGTCATTTGTCTTTTATTATATCTTTATTTATGTGAATTTAAAAAGAATGGGGAAGTATGGAGGTGTTTATTACATCTATAAAAATATTACACATGGGAAAGAGAAAGGTGAATAACTCCGTGTGTGTGTAAAATAAAAAAAATCAGATATATTAATCTTTAACTGAGGTTTAAAGTTTATATCTGTGCTAGAGATAATCTCTAGTTTCGAAAATGATTAGTAATAATCATTAGTATATTTATCAGAAATGGATGGCGTCAAAGTGGTGAGTGGAGGAAGTTTGACAGTGGTAAATGAAAAAGTAACAATTTACTCTAGATAAATACTTTGCATATAATAAAGATATATATGAGAGATAGTGACCTGGGCCAACTGATGAGTGCTGGTTCAGCACAAAATGCATCTTGGGGGTCATTTGTCTTTTATTATATCTTTATTTATGTGAATTTAAAAAGAATGGGGAAGTATGGAAGTGTTTATTACATCTATAAAAATATTACACATGGGCAAGAGAAAGATGAATAACTCCGTGTGTGTGTGTGTGTGTAAAATATAAAAAAATCATATATATTAATCTTTAACTGAGGTTTAAAGTTTATATCTGTGCTAGAGATAATCTCTAGTTTCGAAAATGATTAGTAATAATTATTATTGTATTTATCTGAAATGGATGGCGTCAAAGTTGTGAGTGGAGGAAGTTTTAAAATGGTAAATGAAAATATAACAAAAGTTTAAGAACTATAAAGAAGCTTTGCCTCTTTTTTTTTTTTTTACAATCAATTTCATAAATACTTCATTTTATTTATTTTTTGAAAGGGAATTTCGGGGAAATCAGGAAAGAGTTAATACTTGTCAAATAAAAAAAAATAATATGTTTTCTAAATATATATGTTCTATAACTACACAGTGCATAATAGATGGAAATTATCTAAAACCAGTTTTAAAAAAGTGCATTTGTCATGTGTAACAAAAAACTCAAATCCATTTTATTTGGTGTTAATTAATAAATTTACATTTAAAAAGTTTTTTTTAAAAACCATTTACAAACTCGAATCAATTATAAATGCTGTATAAGAGTTTATTTTATCCTTTTTTTCTTTAGTTTGAATAACAGTGAAACTGCAAATAATAAATTGTTGTTATTTATTAAAAATAAATATATATATAAAAATGTGACGTTCACTACACAGTATAAAAAAATAGATTTAAAAAAAGTTTATATGTTTGTCTACTAAACTTAAGAGGATATGAAAGTCATATATATTTTAAATTAAATCCTACAAAATACATTCTATACCATGTTACCCATATACTTTCTAATATATATAAATGTTTATATATATATAAATGTCTGCATATGTTTACGAAAATACCTCACTATAAATATATATTTTGGGAGAAATATTGTACATATTTGGCCTTTTAAAATTATTATTATTAATAAATAAATCAATACATCTGTGTATAATGTAAATTTTCCATACACATATATTTATCTGTCATACGGAGTGGAACAATTCAATATTAATATTTAACCAAGCGTGCTTTCGATATTGTATTCCAGGCCGATGGCGACTTAACTAAACTGACTAGTTAATATTCCAGTGCATGCTCAGTGGGACAGTGGTATTTCTTTGATTGATGATAACATTATTAACTGATCAGTTTAATTAAATGGCTATGAGTCTGGTCATAGAACCGAATGCACGCTTGGCTAAATATTACTAATATTATTGAATTGTTCTATTCTGTATGACCCAAATGTGTGTGTGCGTATAATTATAATTGTTAAGTACAAATGTGATAACTAAATTCAGTTCATAATATTGATAACGCTGTTTTGTAATGTTTGCTAAGGTCTTGACATGGCAAAGTATTGATATCCTTCATAACTTGGTAGTTTTATCCAACCAGATGTAATTTTTGCTTACATATTTATTTATAAAATATGATAAATTAAATGAATATCATTGCAATATCGAGAAAGTTACCTTTAGCTTCCTAATGTACATATATATATATGATAACAATTGGTGTTGCTATTGCGAAAAAAGACCAGGTATTGACTATCTTTTTATTTCTTCAAAGATATTGGTGACAGTATCACAATTATTTAATCTTCAGAATAATAATAATTACAAAACCAATTCAGTGGTGGTGATGAAATATATGGTTTTCGAAGTCTAAACATCAAGAAATCTTACAATAAAATCAAAATCACATTCGGAAATGAAGACATACTTCAGAAATCTGTGACAAATTACCACACTCTCAATTTCCCCTTCCCCCTATTAATTGTAAAATAAAAATTAAAAAAAACGTTTTAAATAAAAAAATATTTTTTGTGCTAAAAACAGCGACAGCTGCTTTACAAGCAGTTGTCCCGGGATAGCGGGTTCGCTTTCCGAATGATGCTATGACACATGAGGAAAAAAAAGATTACATCACGTGAAAGATTATTTAAAAATAAATTAATGAAGCTAAGCACAGTTTAAATAATTTTTCTGTCAAATGAATCAAGACTTTTTAAAATGTACAATTTTGAGAAAATATATTAGAAAGTGGCAAAATCTTTGCAGGTAAATTTTAAAATGTTCAAAATTAGGAAAATGAATAGAAAATGCCAATGTATCACTAGTTAAATTATATAAAGGCAAGCAAATTAAACAGAAAAGTATAATCAAAAATTAGATTGCTATAAATTGTTTAGTCTGCTCTAAACCAATCTAAATATCATACCAGAAAATAGATTACTTTCAATTAATCAATAATAATGTTTATTCCGGTTTCTACTATAGATATAATTAATCACTAAATGATGTGATTAGAAGAGTGCAACTCGAATTTCCTAGTTGGAAACTGATTTGCAACTTTATATTTTTAAGCTGTTATTCAAGATAATGGTTTGACAAAATCATAAATACGCTAAAACCAAGCAGTTTACATAGCTAGGCAGATCTGACATTGAGTTAGCAATTACATATTTCAATGACTTTATGTGCGAGTTAATTATATACCTTTGATTTTTTGATAAAAAGATAAGTATCTATATTTAGTATCATATGACTCTTTGGTTTATGTTCAATTAGACATAAATATCTCTACTCAAAGTCAAAATGCAAGCATTTATTAAATCAGGGGATATTATCTAATTAATCTCAAGCTATAAAAGACATCTAATGCTTCTCATTGGCATTTTTATTCCTTTATCAAAATACCAAAAATTCTTATAGTTACACTACGACTAATGAGACTAAAAGTATAATTGCTAACAATGTTGGGCTTATATGATGGGTTTAAACCCTAAAAACATTTGAATTTTTCAAATAATAACTTAAAATCCCAAAATAAAAGTAATCAGTGGATGAATATAGTGAGCATCAGTATCTATTAAGAGAAGAATAACCAATCAAAAATGAGTCATAGGAATTTCGGTGAAGTATTATTTGTTATCCATTAGTTTTACTCCATATACATTGTCATTCTAAATTTATTTCAATTTCTAATTTTAGCTATTATATTTGCTTCAAAATTTTGGGATATCAAATATTTATATATCAATGCTCTGACAGACACACGCATATATATATATATATATCATTAAATAATGTCAAGTCTAGCAATCAGGTATCATTATTAGCTTTAGCAGTGTTTAATGTTTATACTAAATGCCACATTACAAAATTCTTACTATCTTTCTTATATTGTATTAGAGAGAAACACCATCTTTCTTATATCTATATTAGAGAGAAACACCATCACTTGAATGATGGACTTCAATATTGATATAAATGATTAGCAATAATAGCATATCTGTTGTAAATTATGGTATGTAACTTCATCACATTATTAATCTTTAACTGAGGTTTAAAGTTTCTATCTATGCTAGAGATAATCTCTATATTGTATTAGAGAGAAACACCATCTTTCTTATATCTATATTAGAGAGAAACATCATCACTTGAATGATGGACTTCAATATTGATATAAATGATTAGCAATAATAGCATATCTGTTGTAAATTATGGTATGTAACTTCATCACATTATTAATCTTTAACTGAGGTTTAAAGTTTCTATCTATGCTAGAGATAATCTCTAGTTTAGAAAATGATTAGTAATAATCATTATTACATATCATACCATTTACACCTTCTTTGACACTTTATCAATACTTTTATTTTTATTATTTGTATTACACTAACAGTTTCGACTGTTCTGCAGTCATCATCAGAGTTCTTGTTTTGGTAATAGAATCATCAAGAACGCTGATGATGACTGCAGGACAGTCGAAACTGTTAGTGTAATACAAATAATGAAAATAAAAGTATTGATAAAGTGTCAAAGAAGGTGTAAATGGTATGATATGTTATAATAAAAAATCAATACATAGGAAAAGAAGAAGTAGAAAATAATCATTATTGTATTTATCTGAGGTGGATGGTGTCAAAGTTGTGAGTGGAGTCAGTTTGACACTGGCAAATAAAAATGTAACAAATTATTATACCACTAACAAGTGTTTTAATACCATGGAGAAGTTATAGTATAATGATTCTTAAGTCAAGACAGAAAATCATTCATTTTCTACAGTTGTATTAAAAATATATCTGCTAAAACTATTCAGTTGTTATAAAATGTTCTAAACAAAATCAGTCTCATAATAATTTGTTGTATATTTCATTTTTCCGTATACCAAAGACCCAAGTCTTTGTGTATATTAATCTTTGTGTTGTCGATATACATAATAAGCTGTATAAATATATTAAACAACCTCCACCCTACCACACATTCCTTTAAAATCAAGAAATATGAATAAATCCCACTTGTGTGCATGCTTAATTTTAAAAAATCAGATACATTAATCTTTAACTGAGGCTTAAAGATTATATTACATATCTGGGTTAGAGACAATCTCTAGTTTAGTAAATGATTAACGATAATCATTATTGGATTTATCTGAAGTGGATGGTGTCAAAGTTGTGGGAGAAGTGAGTTTGACACTTGTAAATCAAATGTAATAATAAAGCTTTATAGTAAAGCAATAATAATCCTCTAGAACATTTATTCAACTATTCACAAATTCTTCACTTGCATAAGAATTTGGATATAGAACACTTATTAAAATAGTTCCTCTTTTGCCACACTCAATATAGAAGGAAGTTCTTCAAATGCATGTGACTAAATATATTAGGATGTTTTGCCCATCTCAACTTTAATTTATATGCTGATATTTAGTAATATATATTAGAAGAAAAAAAATGTTAAAAGAAAATGAACATGGAAGCATCCAAATGAAGGTACAGCAGAATTGGATTATATTTTGACTAACAGAAAATACATAGTTCAAGATTGTAATGTCCTTAATAAATTCAACGCAGGAAATGATCATCTATTAGTACGATGTAACATATGTGTTAAGAGACAAAAATTATTAAGAAAAACAATATTTACAGTTGATAATCCTAATCTTTATAAACATTCGAAGGAATTTAAATTAGAACTTGCAAATAGTTTTCAAGACTTGATAGATTTTGAAGATGATTCAGATTTGAATGAAATGAATAGGAAAATAACTGATACACTTTTAAAAACTGCAACAAAGATAGCTGATAGAAAAAAGCAGCAATTGATCAATAAAATTTCTACTGAGATTAAAAACTTCACGAAGAAAAGAAGGAATATGAAGATATATAAAAATGATGCATTAAGAAGGATTGAATATCTTGAATTTTGTAAAATGGTGTGATAAAGAATTGCTAATGATACAAGAAAGCATAACTGTGAAGTAGCAAGGAAAGCTATAGAAGATAATAAAAGTCTCAAGAGTGTAGAACAACATTTTGGTAATGATAGGAAACTTATATTTGCAATAAGAAAAAAAGATGGAACTATTACTAAAAAGAGAGATATCATGAAATGGGTAGAAGAGCTCTATCAAGAATTTATATAGTAATAAAGAACAAGTATCTCCTACATCGATTATATCTTCTGAATTGCCCAGGATTTTAAATGAAAAAGTGAGACATGAAATTAAATTTACAAATAAGGGAAAAGCTCCAGGTAATGATGAATTATAATCAATGTATTAAAAGAATCAGATGAAGATATAGAAAAAAAAATTGGCAAAATTATATACTAAATGTCTAATTGATAAAGATGTCCCAGATAGTTGGAAGAATGCATTATTAATATTAATATTTTAAAAAGGTGATAAAGAATATATTTGAAATTAGAGACTTATCAGACTTTTATCAGTTTTATAAAAAATTTTATCAAGATAATTACAACTCGTGTACAGATAACATTGGATTTCAACCAACTAAAAGAACAAGCTGGATTCAAAAGTGATTTTAGTACAGTAGATCCATATCCAATCCAAATATTGAAAGAAGTCATAGAAAGAACCAATGAATATAAATTGCCACTATGCTTTGGATTTGTAGACTATAAAAGGGAATTTGATTCTATAAATATTTCTTCAGTTATTAAAACATTGGATCATAAAGATATACACCTAGGAACTAGGATATTGTCATATTCTGAAGAATATTTATAAAAATGCAACAGCAACAATTAGTTAACAATGAGCAGGGTGTACAACAGGATGATTCCATATCTCCAAAACTTTTTAGAGCAATACTGTAAGAAGTATTTTATGGATTAAAATGGAAAGTTAAAGGAGTAAAAGTAAATGGAGAGTATTTAAGTCATTTAGATTTTGCAAATGATGTAGTTGTTTGTTTTTTTTTTCAAATAATGCTTCAGAGCTTCAGGAAATGTTGCAAGAGTTGTGAGATGAAAGTAAGGAAATAGGGTTAAAGGTAAATGTTAAAAAGACTAAAATAATGTTCAATGAATTTTCTCAAAAGATGAAAATAAAGATTGATTATGATGAGTTAGAAGAAGTTAACAGCTACAAATACCTTAGTCAGATTATTACTATAATATAATGGATGAAATTAATCTAGAATTAAACACTTGGTTGAAGTGCTTTTGGTAGAAATAGCTTACATGCTTATGTGTTTAAAAAGGAAGGTTTTAATAAATGTATTTTACCAGTTCTTATTTATGGATCTGAGACTTGGACATATTTGGAAAATAACTGGATGATAATATTTTCTGATTGGGAAAAACAATTGTAACAAAACATTTAAAAATAATCTTTGAAATCCATTTTCAGACATCAAGAAATATGACTGCCAATTGAGCTATCATTTTTAAAATTCAAATAAAGGTCATAGCCTCTTTTTCATTTCAAATACTTATTTTATTGCATGTTCTACTTGATCAGAAAATGCATAGAATCTGTTGTATTGCTGTTGTATGTTCAACTTTCTATTTAATTCATCTATTACTTTTTTTTTTTACTATATTTTGAAGATACTTTCTATAATGATCCACCACATTATATCCTATAATTTTTTCCCCCAGTTGTAAAATGACACAACCACTTTCTTTATTAACAATTACACTTACATTTTTCTTACAATTCTATATATATTTTCATATATTTCACTTCTAATCATTCTCATTTAGCTTTCTAATTTTGTAACATCAATTCACTGTTACATTTTCTATGCATGCTTCAAAATATCTTTCATATTTATATTTTTATATTCTCTTCTCTCTAAGGTTTACATTATTGATTACAACACTGCTTTTTCACAACCATCCATTGTAATCTCTTTTGTTAATCTTTGGATTATAGATTTTATCACAAAATTCAATTAATTCATTCAAACTCTTTTTCTTCATAGCAGAATCAATATAAATTTCAATTATCTACTTTTTTTTAATGTTCATCTGTGGCTTTTACCTATTCATCTTATTTATATGATTTTCTTTTCAATCAACACAGACCAAAGCTTATTATCTCTTCATATTAGTATACATTTTTTCAATCTCTTCACTAAATCAAAGAGGTTTTTTTTGTTATAAATCTACTATATCCATATATTCCTTTTCTAATCACTCTAAAACCAATTTTATCCATCCAATTCACTATTAAATTTTCGAAGTATTTACATTTATTCATGTCCATTTCTCTATCATAAATTTTGTTGGGTGTGCATTGCTACATCAAATCCTTTTTTCTTTATCATATTCTATTGTCTATATCTTTTAAATTTTCTTAGAATAATTATTACTATTTGAATTCACTTTTATTTCTCTGCTTTCCTTATTCGAAAACTTTATACATTTTTTTACCTAACATTATAATTAATTTAATAATGACTCTTATTTCTCTCTTGCTCTTTATTTTCTTAAAAGTTTGCTTCAATTTTTCCCATAATCAAATCATAATCCAAACTTAGCTCATTTTACCATGCATTAGTCAAGCGTTGTTAGCTGAGAAGTCAGCGCAGTCGCCTTGCAAGCAAGCAGTTGGTTGCAGACAGGTGTTGTGGGTTTGCCTCCTGCCGATGCTATGACATATGGAAAAAAAAAATTATTTAAACTACACAACGTTTCAAGTAGTATTATTATCCATTCTTCAGATATTACTGACTTGACCAATGACAATAATAGCATAGGAGTTGAACTTCGACCTTTAATTTTTTGTAGAATTTATACAATGCTCTACCAACTGACTTATTCTATCAAAGGTACAAATTACTTTGAATCAATAAAATCCCCAATCGAAAATGTATTATTATTGACTTTTTTTATTATTAAGAAGCTACTAACTCCAGAAAAAAAAACCTATCAACCTTTGATCTCTCTCATTTCTTATCTTTAATCCATAATCTCTATAATTGTATCTTCTTACTTGTCCAGCAAAAAATACAACTCCCCATTACCATTAAACAACTTGTTTGTAATTCTTTTTCACTTATTTTATATTCATTTCTATTTCTTTATAATCATGCTATATTAATAGCATGAGGACTCTAGAATTGGAAGTTCCTAAATTGAAATCCAAGCCATCACTTCTGGTATTTGAATGTCACGTCTTTTAAAGCAATCAATCATTTGATTAATTTTTTTTTTATTTAAACAAAAAATTGTTTTACAAAAAAAAAATCATTAATGGTTGTTTAAGTAAATTAATGATTTTGTTTTAAAATTACATATGACCTTTTTTTTTCACTCAGATAATTTGAACTACAACTAACACTTTTACTTTTTTAGTTTATTGCTTAATTGTTCTGTTTGATATGCATCTTAATGATATAAAATATTAATAAATATTAATTAAAGTCTATAAGATAGCAACAGTAAATCAATATTGAAAATCAAATGTTTCACTTGGTATTAGAGAATGTAATTATTTATTTCAGTGTATTTTCAGATGTTATTTTACTAGGTGTGTGTATTCAACATGTTATTCGGGAAATAAAAGGGTATTTGTGAGTTTTCAGTAAACCAAGATGGCTGACCATGTTTTTGATAAATATACAGTTTCAAGGGCCTATAATATACAGAAAATGTATTAATTGTTAAATTAAAACAAAATTAATAAATCAATTGTTAAATTTAAAAAATGAAATAAATTCTAATAAATTTCATTAACAAGTTTTATTTTAATTTTTTTTATTTATATTATAATGTGAGAAGCTACAGGATCTTAATATTGGTATACTTTGGTTCAATTCTGCGCATTTCTTTTTGTCAGCATCTTTCTTGACTAAATTGTCATAATCAGAAAAATTTGGAACCTTCCTGTCACAGAACTGATATAATGCACTATTTCCAAAGGAATTGGATCCTGCCCTCCCAAAAAGTAAGAGGTAATGGTCACGATAGAATTGTATGCAGCTGGCATGATAAAGTATAAATATTGGAATTAATTTTTCCATAATGATTTCTTTTTTTAAAAAAAAACAGTAATAAAAAATAAATAGGAATTATTAAATATGATGTTTCCTGGCGAGCATTTTTTCTTTTTTGTAAACATTTTTGGGGCCCCTGAAATTGTAGAGTTATCAAAAATACAGGCTGCCATCTTGGTTTTCTTGAAACTCATAAGTACTGATAAAAGTAATATATATTTGCAAAACTTTATATCAATTATTGAATTATGTAATAACTAAAAGTGATATAAAAGTAATAACTTTTTACACTGTCATTCATCATTTATTTTTAATTCCACAGCGATTTAATCAATATTATTAATAATGAAGCAAAATGTTAAGACAGTAAACAAGTGAACTAGTCTATTAATTAACTTAATTTACATTTAGCATATATTTCTAAACTTTTTTTTTTACAAAAAATTAAAAAATTGCATTGATGCATATTTGCAAACCTAAAAACAGTAATATGAAAAATGATAACTTCCTGGATTATTATATTTATAGTTAAACATTTGTTTTCCAATAGTAATTATTTTCATTTACAATATGAGAACTAAAGAGTTAATCCTACTACAGTCAGTACAGTTTGTCATAAAAAAAATAACTAAGTAACTGCGATTAACACTTACAAATACAATAAATAATTCAAATACACAAAAGACACTGGCATAATTATTATAAACTAAATATTTATATATATACAATTACTAATTATAATAGTATTAATAAAATACTCAATTTTAATTATCTAATTTAAATCAAAATTGTACACTTACTTATAAAAAATAATAATAATAATAATACTAAGATTATTAGCACATGCAAGAAGCATTACATGGGGCGTGTACGTGTTCATATGTATACAGACACACATGTATATAAAGCTTTTACGAATAATAACTAAAGAAAACTAAAATCAAAAAATCAAACAATCTGAGACTACAGGAAGTCAACGGCCTATTTGAATTATTAAAAAAATGGGAAGCTAAGGCCTTTTTACATTCGTTAATAGCGTTTTTGTAGGTAAGCACTTATTCAACATGCTACCGCGATTAACTAAGCAATTATGTGAATCTCATATAAACAGGAAGCACTTGTAGTTATTACATTTGTAGTATTTCCGAAAGAAAATAATGTACCTGAAAATCAAATCAATAAATAGATGTTTGACGGTACAAAATAACAGTAATATAGTGGTTTTCTCGCTGGAGTGCCTACACACAAAGTTGGAGTGCGATTCATTAGGTTTGTTTATAAATGTTAATTGCGACTGCCGATAAAGCAAAATTCGGAAAATACACTTAAAGGAAGCAATTTCTTATTTTTAAAAACAAAAATCAATTTCAGAAGATATACTTATGCAGAAATAATAATTACCAAATAATCCTAATGGAGATTAAGCAAAATTAAAAATATTCAAATACAACTTATTATTATAAAGCCATCTACGACATTAAACGTAATAAAAATCATTAATAATTTCAACACCAAATTATTTTTCGTATCGGCGCATATTTTTTTTGTTATAATATTTAAAAAAATATAAAAGCAAATAGAAATAAACCTCAACGGTTATTCTTAAGTAATAAATTAGTAAAATGTTTTCATTCAAACGCAATTTTAAAAGGCTGCGTAAAACAATGCTTTCCAAACATACACATTGCTCCGCCATATTGGTTGGGCAACCTATACCATACACGGATTTAACTTACGCAGGAAGATTATACCACAATTCCGATAATGAAATGATCTCATTTCTTAAGTGATAATCAAATCTTGCTTATTGGCTGGTTCTTATCAACTGTTAAGAAATATGATATAGTCTCAATCTGATAAATAAAAGTAATTTGACAGAAAAAGTTTACAAACTCACCTTACGACACACTACTCCAGAGACGCTTTACTGAACTGTCAATCATATATTTAAAGAACTCCAAGAGCATGTAACAAAGACTACTATTGGTCATTTAATTCCCCCCCCCTCCAAATATTTTTGTTTTGTTATTATTATTATTTACAAGAGAATTTAAATATGCACGCATTATTTAGTAAAACGATTTCATTTTATAAAATAAATTACTAAAAGAATACTAGTAATCATGAATTAACTATTATGCTAAAGCACATCATGAATATTAAACATTTGTTGTTTGTTTTATTTATGGGAAAAAAAAATCGCTAAACTAATAGAAATACGAAATTTTTGTAAAATGAGGAATAATTTGCATTCATTAAGTAGGAAACTGTGAACGTTAAAGATAATGATATTACTGAACAAGAATGAGCGTGTATTACTTTTGAGCATATGTTTAAAAAAAAAAAAGGAACATTGATTTTTCTTTTGAATCTCGTTATTACAAATTGTTTTGAATTACTTCATTACTTTTTTTCCATCTACGCAAATGTATAGGCTTTCTATAACATAATTCTTTTACTAAGTTCTTAGTTTACTTCTGACTTGCGGAATTCGAGGCTAATCTCGAATTATTTGCAAAGGAATTTGTATATATCTTAATATATAATACAGTAGTTGAAGCAAATTACTTTTCAATTCAAGTAACATGTGTTTAATTAATTATTATTTATAATGCAGCCACTTGTTTATAAGGTCAAACAGTAAAGTCACAGGAAAACAACAGTTAAAGATAATTTATAACTATTTTTTTTCTTGTCTTATATCACTTTCACTACTAACTTAAACTACTCAAGCCATATATATATATATACGTTCGCGTGTACTCTTGTTTATATTTTATTATATGCATAATGAAGTATAAATAAACATGGTGAAATGTAAACACAAACACCACACTAAGGAAAGGAAGGAAAATGGGAGTGAGGAATGCTCCCCCTGCTCCTCCTCTATTTATAGAATCTAAACATAAAGAATTAATCAAATAATTTTAAATAAATAATATTTTTTAAAATAAAATAGACCAAACATAATAACCTAATCAGGGTTTCTTGGTAAGTTTCTAAAATTTGTAGACTGAAGCCTAATTAAATATAATCATTGATTTAATAATTATGATTAATTTAATTATAAATGTCATAATTATTAAAGCATAAAATTAAGTTAATAATTTTCATTCATCTTTCATTCAATCATATATTTTTTGATACACAAAGAATATCACAGTGATGATGAGATAAGATGCATTGTGACTTCTCCTTTTTCGGAGTCAGGAATCTCTCAGCTATCATGCCAAGGAAAACCTGTTAGCCACTTTACCTTTCCTTTCCATTCCCCACCCTAAGTTTTTCTTATGTTCTCTATTCTGATCCATCTCATTTCCATAACATAATCTTTGTCAACTTAGTGGCCTTTATATCTAAATCCCCTCATCTTTTCCCAAGCCCAGCATAAAAACCAAGAACCGACTTTTTATATAATCACTTGGTTTATATTTATTTTCCCATAACTTCATTATTTGAGCCCTTTCTATTTGCAAGCATTTATGTTCAATTAACAGATGCCTAATGTTTTCTATACTTTCCTTACACAACTTGCAGACTAAATCACCCACATTTTCCCATTTATGTGTATATTCCCTTGTTGCTAAAGATCCTGTTTGAGCCTTAAACAGTAAACTATTTTCCTTGCTGTTATCATAAAGTAACCTGCATACAATATTCTGTTTATTTCTATATATATTTAAACTCTTTTTACTCTCCAAACTAGTTCTCCATTTCTCTAACTCCTTATTCTTTAAGAATGCATCTAGTCTTCTATCCCATTCCTTGCAGCTTTTACACTCTACAATTTTCCTAACACAATCATCCCACATAAGTATATTGACATAAATTCTTTATCCAATTCTTCTGCATACCACATCATCTTTCTCACCCATCTTGTTGCCTTCCCTTTACTCATATCCAATTAAATACTATTTCTGCTATTTTCTTATTATCCATAAACTGCAATCTACCAAACATCTTCACTTTGCTTTTTGCATCTCTCATATAAAAACTTGACCATCCCATTTCTCCTTGAATTGCCTCCTTTGCTGCCCACACATCTGCATCTAATGCATGTCTTCCTACTTATCTTTGTAGTTTTTTTAAGTAATCTAATACCCCTTTGCTTACACATAATGCATCATTATTATATGTTAATCTTTCTACTATCACTCCCTTCCATACAATTCTAGCTACATCATATTTATTATATAAAAACACTGTTAATTTTTTATTAGTCCATTTCTTTTCTTTGCTTCATTTACCATTTTTTTCTCCCATTCACCCAAGCAATATCTCTGATTATTTAAGATGATTCCCAAATAATTATACCTATTCAACACACTTAACTTTACATCCCCCAATAAAAATTCTTTGTTTTCTATTTCCCCAGTATTAATCATCATTACTTTTGACTTTTCTTCACTAAATTTAATCCCCCATTTCTTTACCCACATTTACACATGTCTTCAGCATAACTTCCATATCTTCCCTTCTTTCTGTACACAAAAAGACATCATCCGCAAATAAAATACCCAATAATGTATATACTCCCTTGCCATCTATTAATGGTATCTCTACCCTTCTTCCTAGTCTCTCTATTACTCTTTCTATTTCTCTCAAATACAACAAAAACAAAATAGGTGACAAAGAGCATTCTTGCCTTAGTCCCACCCCATTTTTAACTTTAACTCATTCTATATTCCCTAATTGATACTTATAGTAATTATTTTCATACAATCTCTTAATAAGATCCATTAAAGCTCCATCCATTCCCAAATTTACTAAACTAACCCATAATCTATTTCTATTTACTCTATCTTATGTTTTCTCCATATCTATAAAAGCCATATATAACTATCTATCTATATTTCTACACATATCTATAAGTTATGTTACTACAAATAAACTATCTCCTATCGTCTATCCAATCGAAAAGTGATAAACTTTCCATACAATAATACCACCCAGTGCAAGCCATAGGAATCAATGGAATGTATCTCTATTTAGTGCTACTCGTCCAATATTCCCAGAGTAGTTCCCAGTTTGTGATTTTTATCAGTGAGGAACTTTGGATCTAAGAGTACAGTACCTATATATTAAGATCTAATGCAAAATTCCAGCAGCCATTTTTTACCTATTTTGTTAACTATAAAGCTATGAGACCAGAATGAACACAGACAATGTTTTCATTCCAAGCTCATTTACTTGAATACTCTTATAGATCTGAACCCAGTTCAGTTTCTATACATTTTGGTATTTTTGATTCTTTAATAATCATAATCACTATCATCCTATGGGTAAAAATGGTATTAAACCATTAAACATCATTGATCACCATTTCCTATGCTTACATAAGCTGTTAAAACAATAAACACTTTTTCACTTTAATACAATAATAATAGCATGTGATAAGAATATACTATCAGTGGCATATAAAAAACTATAAACCTCTAGAAGAATCTATGATAAAAATAAATGACAATTTGAAAAAAAATATTTTTTTAATCCTCAAATCAAACTTTGTTCTACATACCTTTATTTATTTGTCTCGTATTTTTAGATATTATTTCATTCATTTTTATTTCATATTTGTTATATTTTAACATTGGACATTTTTATACCCATATATTAAATTTATATTTTCACTTTTAAAGAAGTCATCCATATTTTGGGTCATAATTAGACATTTTTTATCTATTTAACATTCTTTTCATCTTATATTAAAATCTATATTGAGTTTCACATTCTTTCATCTAACAACCTTCATAGAAATGTCTACATTTTTTTGTATATTTATTATTTTACTATTATTTGATCTTTGTTTTATTATTAATATCTAGGTAGATGTTATTGAGTAATTGATCGCAATAGTGTTTACATTAAATATTACAAACTACATAGAGATAATTATAAATAGTATAATATTCAATTTTATTTACTAGTGCAGAGATTACAGAGATTACATATATCATTTCCAACCTTCTTGAATACTTCAACAATACTGAAGTGTTTAAGAAGGTCGAAAATGGTATATGTATAAATAACTTTATTGAAATACATATGTAAGACTGATACAATCGTAAATAAAATGAAGGCAATCCATGTTGCTCGGGCAACCAGATGGTCTGATGTG
Organism: Epiperipatus broadwayi; assembly: GCA_028023455.1. Lineage (NCBI taxonomy): Eukaryota > Metazoa > Onychophora > Udeonychophora > Euonychophora > Peripatidae > Epiperipatus > Epiperipatus broadwayi. The sequence continues at coordinate 813,666 of JAQFVV010000169.1, forward strand.
CTACTGGTGTTGTTTAATGTAGCTTAATCAGGCTCCATGTGTTGTCAAATAACAATCTGGACAAGATGATACTGTCCTTATGGTGAAATTCCTTCCACTTAGAAATGAATATGTCTTCAGGCTTGGGATAATGATCGGTGAACTTGTTTCAACATCTGGCCATCCAGGTGGCATAAGTGATTAAGGTCAAAGGTCTTGAGATGACATAATCCCTAGACAGGAAGGAGCTCTTGATATCTAATATTTCGTTCAGGGAAATGTGGTAGTTGTGAGAAATGAATGTTCTGATTTTGTCATATGCCAGGCGATCATTTATCATGTGGTCAAAGGTTTCAGAGGTTCTGTGGCAGCTGTGACACATAGGATCTATGTTCTTGAAGAATCTCCAGGAGTGCAGGAACCAGTTCGTCTGGAATGAATCCAGGTTGATTTTCACTAGGAAGTTCATATGTAAATATAAATTCAATATTTAAGAAAAAAAGAAGAAAATTATATTAGTGCAGAGATTTATGTAATTTAAATAGAAGGGACTTACAGTCTAAGCATGTGTTGTAATGTTTTTATAATAGCTTAACAATGTCCTGTTCAGTACCAATGATACTCTCAAACCAAAGCACAAGTTAGAGACTTTTGAAAAGATAAGACAGGCCATCTTATCTTTTGTACCTAAATTTAGTTATATAGGCCATTCTAAAGTGTCTTAGTTTGAACTATTATAACAACATTACAATACATGTGCTTAAGATGTAAAACCCTTCTACCTAAATTACATACAATCTCTGTGCTAGTGAATAAAATTGAATATTACATAGTTTCTAATATTTCATAAATAATTGAAAAATTTTGCAAATGCTAATATATAGAAAGTAATGGTTGTAAAGTGAATAAAGAAACATCTTCATGCTCTCAAACTAAGATCCTTTAGATTGGCCTGTATAACTAAATTTAAATACAAAAGATAAGACAGCCACTCACATCTTTTCAAAAGTCTCTATCTTGTGCTTTGGCTTGAACATATCCTTAGTACTCAACAATACATCATTGAGCTATTTAATAACATTATGGTGCATATGTTTAGACTGTAAATCCTTTTCTGTTTTTTTTTAAAAAAAAGATGATACAATTTCAAAAATAAGTGCTAAATGATACATCTTTCAGATCTTAAAATACTCAATAGAAAAACTTTATGCCAAGCATTGGTGGTTGAGAAGTCAGTGCCAGCTGCTTCACAAGCAGGCTGATGCTATGACACATGAGGAAAAAAAAACTTTATGGTCACAATAGAAATGGATTATTTACATATTGGCATTTTAGAATTAAATAAGGTAAATTATACTGGATAATTCTGGATGAGAAGAATATACTGTTTAAATAACTAAGACCATAAATAATGAGAGAAAATAGTATGCTTTTCAATGTCAAAAAAAAATTGAAAGGGATAACATCAGATATAAACCTACAAATGATCAACTGATATCAACTCATTCAACATTACTATAATGCAAATCTCTGTTTCAACAAGGGAAGCAAGTGAACAAGAAATGGTAAAATTTTATGATCAGTTACAGGCAGAATTTGACAAAACTTTCGGGTAAAATATAGTTTTAGTGATTAATAATGGAAAATTAAAAATGAAAAAAAAGAAAAGAATATATATATGAATATTTTCTCAAACCACAATTGGGATTTCTATATTTAAGATAAAAGTGTGGGGTGTCTCAAAATTAATTAATTCAATCACTAGTTGGGGGGAGGGGTGTATTTAAATTGAAATAAAAGTGTGGGGTGACTCAAAATTAATTAATTCAATCACTTGTTTGGGGGGGGGGGGTATATTTAAGTTGAAATAAAAGTGTGGGGTGTCCCAAAAAATAATTAATTCAACCAATAACTAGTGATTGAATTAATTCATTTTGGGATACCACACACTTTTATTTCAACTTAAATATAAAAACCTAATTGTGGGTGGAAAAAAGCAATTATTTTTGACTTTTAAGTGTACAGTAAATAAACCTGCTTATTATAATATATATATATATATTGTTTTTATTTTTTAGTATTGGGATCTTTTTCATAATTATTCCAATTTTTAATTACAATATGTCATAATTTATGTAATATTTGAAATGAAATTTGTGCATTAAAAATTGATTCCAATATTATTTTGTTTATGAAAGAAATGTTTAATAAAAAGAAACTTTTATAATTAAGAGAAATTCAGATTTGCTTTTATTTTTATTTGAATTACCATAAACACTTTTTTGTATAAGCTTTTTTAAATATATATATATATATTGCCCTCTCGTGTGCATCATTGAAAACTTACTAAACAATATCAATACAAAACTCTCTATACAGTAGTGCCACCATGTGCCAACCAGAGTAATCAATGGATGGAGAGTTTTGCCTGTTTAATAACAGTTATGTGATTGCATAAGAGATGGTAATCATGTGGTATTTAATATCAATACATTTGAACTTTGGTCCCTAAATACCATTATGGCAAATAAATTAGAGATTAACTCTCAAATACTTCATTTCTATAATGGCATTGCCAACAATTTTCATCATGTACAAAAGTTGAAGAAAATCCATTTGATAGAAGTATGCTAAAAATCAATTATAACATTTATCCTAAATAAATAAACAATTAAATAAAAGTATTTAAAATGCCAATTGATCACAATAAACATTAAAATCAAAGTGAAGGAGGAGAATAAACTATCCAGCTTGTGTGAATATGATAATCTTTTTATTGACAATACATTTTAAAGAAGTCAAATAGATGATTATACATATTCAATATCATAGAAGATCATAAAAATCGAATTGATTAAATTAATTTTAATAACAAAAGCTTGATTAACATCAATTATTCGCACATGAATTTTGGATAATGCTTAAAAAAAAACTGATCTTTTCAAAATTCTCGAATGAACTTAAAAGATATATTTAATTGATTTTAGAAATAATATCAGAAATCAATTAGATATTTTGGATATAATTCATGATAAACCAAATGAACTGTGAATGAAAGAGAAACAAATAATTAAAATAGAACATTGAGTATGATAGAAAATTAAAATCAAAATGAATGACAGGTAATGCTAATTTCAAAAAAAAAAAAAAACAATAAGATAAGCAAATATTAAAAAGAATAAAAGATCTTTTAAATGAGCTAAATATATAAATTCCAAACAAGCTACCATATGCAAATGCAATATTCATTAGAACAATTAATGTTTAAGCTTTAAATGTTTTGATCCTCAGAAAAATATCATGTTTATGGAATGCAATAATAGAAAGAGGAGAACCAAAGAGGTATGGATTATCACCAGGATACTCTAGAATAAATGGGAAAATAATATGTTTTAAATTGTGCTTTATGTAAAAAAGTGAAGCTTAGTATTATTAGAAAAGAATTATATGGCTGAGCACTTTCAGAGAACTTAAGTCTCCATATTCATAACCTATCTTGGGAGTGTCAGCCTACATTGAGATTTTAAGCGAAGTTTAGCAGTAATTTGTGCAAAATTTATTTGTTTTCTTTCATAAAGATCATGTTTTGGAAATTGCAAAGCACAATTCAAGCATCCAATAGAACATATAATAACAAAACACATAGATAATAGATTTCTTGATAATAAATAATAGATTAGCTTTACCATGATTATGATATATATTAAGAAAAATATAAACATTAATATCATTATTGTTAATAGGTAAAGCATTTTATTTCACAGTTTTGATGATTCTTTATGTATTTTAAACTACTGACATTTAATTCATCAATTAGATACCAGAATAAAACTTTCTTAATCATTCAGAAATATTTTACAAAAATGGGGCCTGCAAATTAAAGTATAAGACCTTTAGGTTGCTGATAAAACTTTTAATTTTAATTCATTTTATAGAGGTTTTTAGCTAAATTAAACTTGGGCAACCTTTGAAATTGAGGAAAATAAATCGGTACTTGTGTATAATTCAACCGATGACGTTTTTGATTTACCGATTTCCCTTCCGGTAGACATCGACGTTTTTTGCATGACAACGTTGTCATGGTAACCAAGTGACTGGCGTGATTAATCCATCAGAGAGTCAATTTTTTTTTTCACCTGCAGATTTAAAATTCGTAGAGAGGTTTGGGAAATTTTTTGATTTTTCTGTCTGTTGTGATTTTGCTATCCACGGCATCACAGTTACTTTTTTGAGCTGTTAATTCGGGTAAAGTGTTTTATTTATCTGTTTATTTTGAATTTACAAATATTTTTTGTTAATATTTCTACAATTGAATTATGTTTTAATTTCATTTTTAATTTCTGAATTGTATCATACAGAAAATTATTATTCGTAATTTATTCCGGTAAACTGTTTTTTATTTATCTGTTTATTTTAAATTTACAAAATCTTTTTGTTAATATTTCTACAATTCTCAAATTATTTTTCGTAAATTCATCGTCAATTATAAAAACTTTTTGTTAATATTTCTACAATTCTCAAATTATTTTTCGTAAATTCATCGGCAATTATAAAAATTACAGGGTGCGACGCCATTAATACAAGGTATAGGTGTATGCCAAGCCTAACGGCTTGTCAAAAACACAAAGGCCCCCCCCCGCCAACTCCAGTGCTACACGCTGTTTTTTATAATTGAGCATAATATAGGGTGGTTTTATAAATTAGAATATAGTTTTTTCTAAATTATTTTGACACATGTATGTACATTTTATTTTTTATTTTTTTTACTATTTGCCTGACCTGCGTCAGATTTTTGCCTTTTTTTTTTTTTTATCACGTGACCTGCGTCACATTTTTTTTCTTTTTTTTATGTTTAATTTTTTTTTATATTTTTGCCATGTTTTTTTGTTTTTTACCACATGATCAACCGATGACGTATTACTCTGAAGGCATATCAGTCTAATGTTGCATTTTTTAACATGCCGTGTTCACGTGATCTGCAGACATATTTTAGCGACTAAATGTGTCTGCAGATCACTTGGTGACGTTATCTTAAAAATCGCAACTTTAGACCGATGTGCCTTCAGGGTAATACGTCATCGGTTGAATTATACACAAGTACCAATAAATCTTTAGTGATAAATGAAATATTAGTGTTTTTTTATGAAATTTTGAAGCATTCTGCTAAAAATGTTAACGTTGAGATTTGATAGATTTATTCTGATGCTTTGCTCATGTTTCATTGATGTTGAAAAGTTTGCATTTTTACTTGGAGCTTATATAATCCTTCCAAAGTCAAATTTTATTCACCCTTAAAGCATAATACAAAGGAAATCAACAATTTAAAAAACTAAGTTGAATACAGGGTATCTAACACCCCAGAAATTACCATGATTAATCAAATAAATACAACAGAAAAACAATCAATTTAGATTGATTACAACTGTTTCAGTGAAACTGAATTAAAGTGTTACAAAAACTACAAAGTAAACATTAAATAATGTACTCCCCCCACAACCAAGGCAGATGAACCTCAAACAGAATGTAACTGATAAATAAACAAATGGAGTTCGTTACACACTTGAAATCGTTTAGAAACTAGAACACTAAGATATTCGTTCATGGAATATACAATATTACATTAGAATAAATTGGGTATAAAAATGTAAAAGGATTACAGGAATCAGCCAATAACTGATAATAGTCGTACATTAGTTTACAATAAGTGTATATAGCAGAAGTAAATACAATCAAATCAGTGCCAAAATTTTAAGGTGAATATTAAATGAAAAATCACTGAAGGCCAAGCATCAAATGGGGGGGGGACAGATAAATGAGGACCAATCAGACCATAACCTGATCTGACTCAAAGGAAAGGTTAAATACATATGCAAAGTTATTTCAAAGTTATAACACCAAATTATTCACGCATTGAATGTATAATGTAGTATTAGAATTAATTAAATATAAAAGGATAAGGAATTTATAGCACTCGGTCAATAACTAATAATAGTAGGAAATAAAATTTAACATCAGTATATACAACATAAGTAAAGAACAACATAAGTAAAAACAAACTGATCAATCACCAAATTTTCCATGTGCCAGTTAAAAGGGCATAGGTGACAAATGTCAACCTATAGCCTCAACTGGCCCCAATTTTGGTCCGCCAACCAAGGAAGGCAAGTTTTTTATCCACTTCTCTTGTTTTGATGAGCAGGTTTGAGGCCCCAATTCTTGTCAACCAACCAAGGAAGGCAAGTTTTTTATCCACTTCTCTTGTTTTGATGAGCAGGTTAAAACCAGTTCTTCAACAGGATGGTCCAATCCTCTTTCAAACAGAATCTTACATTATTGATTAATAACAAGCTGTTAAAACAGGAGCAAACCAAACAGAAGTGTCACACATTTTTGTATTTTCATCTTAGGATCATAGATTTATAGTTAACTAAGTAAATAAAAAATAACTTCTGAAGGGTTGCATTAGATCCTAAGATCTAAGTGTAGTGATCTCAGATTCAAGACTCCTTATTGATGAAAACCACAAACTAGAAATTTGTTTGTGGATATTACAGGAGTGGGCACTAGATAGATTTTATGCACAAACCTTCTTGTATTCATTATTTACTAAGGCTTGAAATGGTTGGCTATACTGTATGGAGAGTTTGTGTTAAGCATAGGAAATGGTAATCAAGCATCTATCCTCCCCATAAGGTGATGGTGACTGTGATTTTAGTCAAAGATTCTAAAATGTATATATACTGAACTGGGTTCAGATCTATATGACTATACAAGCAAATATGCACGCATGTCTTTGCATCTATTAATTACTAAATCTTGCACCAGATGGCATTACTGTATGGAGAGTTTGCTACAAAATATATCAAAAGATATACTCAAGAACATTGGCAAAGTTGCTAGAGAGGGAATATTGCTCTTTATATCATTGATTTTATTCTTTATGGAATTGATTAAAGATATTCATACAATTTGTAGCACATTTAAGACACTGTAGAATAATGAAATGTAACACATACAAAAGATTGCTTTCATTCACACACTAAAATGCATATTATAAAGCCAAGTATACTCTGCTTCGGTTATTTTAATATTATAAGTGATTCAATCCAGAGAGAAATTATCTGTCTGCTATATCTATAACCTAGGCAACAATTTTTTCAAAAGACAGGATTTTTCTGTCAGGTAATAAACCCAGATAACTTACCCAACATTAGTCAGTGATGAGCTATCTAGATATGCTTAGCTAGAAGACCTGTAGGATCGGTTTTTGCTCTGCAGTAGCTATTTATTAGATAAACTGATTTGCTAAATAATATTAAAGATGTTTCAGATGTGATATGTTGGACTATTTCCATCATCTATGGGTGAATGTTGAATGTACAGAAAATTTTAAACTTTATTTAAACTTTTCAAATATAAACAACTTATTAGTAATTAGACAACACAGGTTAGTAATTAAAATAGGCAAAACTCTCTCCATACAGTAGTGCCACTCTAAGCAAGACAGAGCAATCAATGGATGCCAGAAGGCTTGTGCATAAAGTCCCTATCTAGTACCTACTCATACAATATCCCAAACTAGTTTCTGGCTTATGGCCTTTGTCAGTGAGAAGCCTTGGATCTGAGAGCACTGCACCTAGATCTTAGGATCTAATGCAACCCTCCAGCATCCACCTTTTATCTCTATGTAACTACTAAACTATGAGAATAAAATTGAAAACACAGATATTTTCATGCATTAGATCCTAAGATCTAGGTGCAGTGCTCTCAGATCCAAGGCTCCTCACTGATGAAGGCCATCCAAAAACTAGTTTGGGGATATTGAATGAGTATACACTAGATAGGGATTTTATGCACAAGCCTTCTGGCATCCATTGATTACTCTGACTTGCTTAGAATTGCACTACTGTATGAAGAGAGTTTATGAGCAAGCATGGAAGATAGTGAAGGTTTAATACCAATCCTGCCTTTATAGGAAGGTGGTGGCTATGGTTGTAAAAGAGCCAAGGACACCTAAATGTTTGGGTGCTGAACTGAGTACAGACCATATGACTATATGAGCTATTGAGCTTAGATTGAAAATATCTGTGTGTTTTCAATTTTATTCTCATAGTTTAGTAGTTATGTAGAGATAAAATGTGGGTGCTGGAGGGTTGCATTAGATCCTAAGATCTAGATGCAGTGCTCTCAGATCCAAGGATCCTCACTGACAAAGGCCATAAGCCAGAAACTAGTTTGGGATATTGGATGAGTAGGCACTAGATAAGGATTTTATGCACAAGCCTTCTGGCATCCATTGATTACTTTGTCTTCCTTAGAGTGGAACTACTGTATGGAGAGAATTTTGCCTATTTTAACAACAGTTATGAGCAAGCATTGAAGATAGTGATCATGTGATGTTTTAAGGTTAGTTATTACATGTTATGTAATTATTAATCTGTGTTGTTTAATTGTGTGTTATTATTAAAAGTTGTTTGTATTTGAAAAGTTTAAATAAAGTTTAAAATTTTCTGTACATTCAACATTCACTCATAGATGATGAAAATAATCCAACATATCACATCTAATAATATACCATTATCACAAACTTTCAGACAAATATAGAGATGTTTCTTTTTGAAATCAGTGTTCAAGTTAGAAGTCTTCTTTACATTTTTTTGAAAAAAAATCTCTTTTTTTGTATTTTTTTTCCTGTTAAAATATTAAATAATTTTTGATGTTCTGGAGTTTATTAACACCATAAAGCTCTCTACATACAATTACACTTATTAAAACAGGCAAAACTCTCCATACAGTAGTGCCACCCAAAGCAAGCCAGAGTATCCAATGGATGCCAGAAGGCTTGTGCATAAAATCCCTATCTAGTGTCTACTTAGCCAATATTCCCAGATTAGGTGCAATGCTCTCAGATCCAAAGGTCTTCACTGATGAAAGCCAAAAACTAGTCAATGGATATAGGGATTTTATGCAAAAGCTGTCTGGCATCCATTGATTACTCTGGTTTGCACTGAGTGGCACTACTGTATGGAAAGTTTTGCCCGTTTTAATAACAGTTATGATTAAGCATAAGAATTGGTGATCATGTGATGTTTAGTGATGCAATAAAACTTACAATATGGGGGTGGAGGTCCTCAATATGTATTACCAGCCTCCAACAATTGGCCCAGATTCTTTCCCTCACATATGTTTTTCATCATAGTTTAGTATTTGTTCATAGCAAATGATTACAATTCAATTGATGAGTAAGACATTATTTAGACAACTTACTTTTGATTATATTGTTTTGGATACATGTTTTAAAGATTATCACTAAACATTTTTAGACTACAATTTATCATTTAATTTTTAAGACAAGATGTAAACTTTAAATTCAGTTAAAATATGTTATTAAATCCCAGCATGATTGTATACATGATATATTGTGTATACAATAATACATAAAAACTATACTTTTAAAACAGATGAATAAAAATTTATGGAAATGATCTTCAAGGTATATTTTTGGAAGAATATTAAAATATGATGTAAAAATATACATGGGCAAGGACCTGGGTCAACCGATGACTGCTGATTCTTCAAATATGCACATTGGAGATCATTTGCTTTTCATGCATCTTTATAAATGTGTTTAAGAATGCATAGATTAATAAGTTTTATTGTATATTAGATATACCAGGCATGAGGAACGAATATCTATATTGAGATTTAATAACTAATATATTAATCTTTAATTAAGTGTAAAGTTTACACCTGAAATAAAAAATTAAATAATTCTCATACTTTAGTATTAGACCTGCTGACCATGTTTGTGAGGGCAGAATGCTGTACCTTTATCCAGTGAAAGGGGGAAGGTGTTTGCATGGCGAATGCTGTATCTAAAATCACAACTATGGCATAAGAACTTACTTTTGAATTGTTTAGTATTTTTTTATTGTTCACCATAAATTTCAGCTAAAAAATAATTCTATTTAAAGTTTTTTTTAAAAAAAATAAAAATGTGTGTGTGTGTGTTGTATGAAATTTTATTTTAATTATCTTTGTTTAAATACAATTGAGGGCATTGGAATAAAGAACACTTTTTATAATATTGTACGATATTGAAATAACTAAGTATTAGTATTTTTAAACTGTAGACACTTTTCTTCCCTTACAGTTTGAATATACTAATATTTAATTCTTTCAGCTTACAGTACTAGCGTTTCTAGCCAATGAAAAAATGTATCTGCAGTTAGAATATAAACTGAGGTGTACAAAAATATATAGAATAAAATAGAAAATCATATAATATTAATATAAGGTTACAGCCTTAGTAAATAATATTAATATTAGCAAAATAATAAATTTATATTAAAATTCTTTTATGACCATGACTTCTTTTATTAATAAATAAACCTTTTCACAGGGAAGGTCAACTAGACAACAAAACACTCATACATAGATATATAGATATTAAAATTCATAAGAATAGAGGCAAAAACAGATACTAAAACTTGGTTATTTATATTCATGAGTTGAATACAAATCATAAAATATTATTTGATAATGCAGAAGTTATCTTTTTAAGTCAATAAACATCACATGACCACCACCTTCTACCTAATAGGATAGTGGTGGCTATGATTATTAAAAAACCAAAAACACCAAAATGTATGGGTACTGAACTGGGTTCAGACCCATATGACTATATAAACTAATGGGCTTGGATTGAAAACATTAAGGTGTTTTCAATTTAAGACTCATAGTTTTGTAGTTAAATGGAGATAAAAGGTGGTTGCTGGATGGTTGAATTAGATCCTAAGATCTAGGTGCAGTGCTCTCAGATCCAAGGCTCCTCACTGACAAAGGCCATAAGCCAGAAACTAGTCTGGGATATTGGATGAGTAGGCACTAGATGAGGATTTTATGCACAAGCCTTCTGGCATCCATTGATTACTCTAGCTTGTTGTGTGTGGCAATTATCTAGTGAGTTTTGCCTGTTTTAAGTTATCTTTTGTGAAGAAAAAAAGAATCAAAAACTTCCTTTGATATTAAACGTTATGGTTTATGAGAAGGTTATAATAACCTTCCCATAATTTATTTTAAAACCACAACTTTTAATATCAAAGATAGTTTTCATATGATTAATGACGTTCAGAAAGATTTATTAGAATTTTTTAACTTTTCTTTTTTATTTATTTTTAACCTCTGCATTGTCAAATAATATTTTAATGAATTGTCACTTCATGATAATACAAACCAAATTATAATATCTATTTTTAAATCTACTCTTATGAATTTTAACTCTTTCATTAAATCTCAATTTATTTTGACCTATATAAATTTAATGACAACTATAAGGAATCTTAGTCAAGCGTTGGTGGTCAAGTGGTCAGCACAGCTGCCTTACAAGCAGTTGTCCCGGATTTGCAGGTTCACTTCCTGGCCAATGCTTTGACACATGAAAAAAAAAACTATAAAGAATCTTATAATCTACATTAGGAATGTATTTATTGTCAATAGATTGTTTTAAATTATTTAGTAATAAATTTAAATCAAGGCCTTTTGACCAAGCAACTTTCATACCAACTAATAAATGAATATTCTTATAAACCAATCTATAAATTGAAGACATTAGTGGTAAAGAAATAAACTCTTTATTTTCATTAACATTAAATTTTATATTAATATCAGGTTTGTAAAAAATTTTTATTAAATATAATATTTCCTAATAAATTCATGACTATAACTTATATCAATATAATCATAATGTAAGCATTATTTTCAAATTATTAAGCTTTTTATTCCTATAACAAAAATTTAAGAAAGAATTTTTTTTATGACTAAAAAGTTGATAACTGTCAGGTCTTAAACTTTTACATTTAATAGAATAAATACAAAGTAAATGTATTATCAATTTTATCAACACTTAAATCTAAAAATTTTAACTTGACAAAATCAAAAGTATTCTATCAATAGCAAAATTAACATTAAATTAAAAAAACACTCAATTTATCAAAAGAAGTTTTTTTTTTTCAATTTATATTTTTAAATCTCAAATAAAACATCATCAACATATCTAGCAAATAATTTTTTAAAAAAATATTAATAACAATACTCTCTAATAAATTAATATATTCAGTATATATATTAAAAGAGAAATAACAAAACCAATTACTATCCTTTAATTTTATAAAACATATTACTACATATAAAATATGTTGAATCCTGTAATAATAAAAGAAAATCATCAATAATTTTCATCTTATCAGCAAAAAAATATTTATATTTTCCTAAAACAAAAATATATGAAATTTTTAATTCATCAAGTGATTCATACATATTTTAAATATCTAAACTATCAAATATATACTTTTCCTCTAAAACAAAATGTCACAGAAGATTTTTTTAAACAAAAAATAGAAATTTTAAAATTGTATCTACAATGTTCCCTGGAAAGATTTAAAATTAAAAAAAACTTTAGAAGACATAAAATTGTAAGGATAATAAATTAAATAATTAAGCTCTATAAAAAATTTATTGATAATAAATATATTTCTGGTATAGTTGAGAAATTCCTTGCAGTTGTCATAAAATTTATATAGGCTAAAGTAAAATAAGTCTTAAAGATAAAATTAAAGTTCAGAAGAATAGTTAAAAATAGGTATCATAAGTCAGCTTTGTATACTCATAACTCAATACAGGTAGCAAAATATTATTTGACAATGCAGAGGTTATTTTTTATGAAAAAGGGAATTAAATGAATCTTCGTGGATTTGAGGCCATCTAGCCTGTGAAACCTTCCTTTAATATTAAATATGGTAGTTTTTAAAATGAATTTTGTAATGGTTTTTTATGTGTGTGTTTAGTGAATTTTCATTAGAAAAGGTTAGCATAAATTTGTTATTTTGCTCATCATCATCATCATTATTATTATTATTATTATTATTATTCAAAAGGCCTTTATTGTCTCAAAAGAATACATTAATGCTTACATAGTAAATTAACTGCTACAAGTTGATTACAAATTTTAACTTACTAGATTGTCCATTATTTATAACTTTGCTGTTTGTCTGAGCAGGGACCAAGTAGCTGCATAAATATCCAGGCTGGTAATCTGCTTGTCCCTAAATTAAATTTTAATTAACTTATTCTCAAATGTGGCTGTATGCCTTCTGGGGTTATTACCCGATATGAATGTACACCTAGTGCACCAAAGTGCATATAAGACAAATGTTGAGGCCCTTATGTCTGGTACAGACCTATCTTTGTAAGTTGACATAATTTGCATCATTGTAGTATTTTGTTTTCTGTATTTCCCATGCAGAATGCATCTAGTCTGCTCCAAGGCCTTGCAGTTGAAAATTATATGCTGTAAAGTCTCCTCAGCCTACTACTACTACTACTACTACTACTACTACTACTACTACTACTACTACTACTACTACTATTACTACTACTACTACTACCACATCTGCCACTACTATCACTACTACTATTATTATTATCATTATTACTATTAATATAGTGTTAATAAGTATTTAAAAATATATAGTCACTGACTTGATGTGACATCTATATAAGTGTATAAGCAGATTGGCCTAGATTCAAAATCTTAGGATTTTTTTTGCTAATTGTTAGTAAAAAAAGGATTGCCAGATACATATCTGCATTTGTTCCAGATTTAAATCCTAAATCCTCATAGATTAAAAAAATGCCAGACTAGTCTGGCTATGGAAATTAAATTGCCATATTGTCTTATAATCATTGACTACTCAAGTTTTCCCAGTATATGGTGCTTGGGTAGAGAACTGCTTTTATTTATAATATTGCAATTAGTTGAAGAATTAATCAATGTTATTCTGATATTAATATTTCTAGTTGGGAATAAAATATATAGTCTCTTACTTGGTATCACATCTATATAATTATACAGGCAGTTTGTCTTACATTCAAAATGTAAGTTTTTTTTAAATTTCAGGTCTAATAATTTCATAGTTTTAAAAAAAACTAAAGATAGCTATCAGATGTTGCATTAGTTCCAATTTCAAATCTTAGTCTTAATTGGTAAAGGCAAAAAGCAAATTCTATTCAGGTGATACTGAATAAATTGTAGTCAATCTGGTAACCAACTGATTAGCTAAATTTGCAATAGATGATGCTAGAGTAGAATACTGATGATTAATATGGGGAAAGAGAAGATATAGAATTTTTATTGGGAGATATAAAGTTAAGTGTGGTGAATAAATATAGTTATTTGGGAATCATCTTAAGTAATCAGAAAAATTGCTTGGATGAATGGGAGAAAAAATTGATAAATGAAGCAAAGAAAAGAAAGGGATTGATAAAGAAATTAACAGGGTTTTCATATAATAGATATGATGTAGCTAGAATTGTATGGAAGGGAGTTGCAGTAGCAGGGTTAACATATGGTAATGATGCATTATGTGTTAGTAAAGGGATATTAAATTACTTAGAAAAAGTACAAAGGGAAGTAGGAAGACATGTACTAGATGCAGATGTGTGGACAGCAAAGGAGGCAATTCAAGGAGAAATGGGATGGTCAAATTTTTATATGAGAGATGCAAAAAGTAAAGTGAAATTGTGTGGTAGGTTGCAGTTTATGGATAATAAAAGAATAGCCAAAATAGTATTTAATTGGGTTACGAGTAAAGGGCAGGTTATAAGATGGATGAGAAAGGTAATGCAGTATGCAAAAGATTTGGATAAAGAATTTATATCAATATACTTATACAAAAGGTGGGATGGTTGTGTTAGAAGGATTGTTGAGTGTTATAGTGCTAAGGAATGGGATAAAAGAATAGATACATTAATAAAGAATAGGGAGTTGGAGAGATGGAGAAGTAGTATGGAGAGTAAAAAGAGTTTAAATATTTATATATAGAAGCAAACAGAACATTGGGCATGAGTTAATTTATGATAATAGCAAGGAAAATAGTTTATTGTTTAAGGCTCAAATGGGATCTTTAGCAACAAGAGAATATACAAGTAAATGGAAAAATATGGGTGGTTTAGTCTGCAAATTGTGTAAGGAAGGCATAGAAAATATTAGGCATCTGTTAATTGAATGTAAATGCTTGAAAGCAGAAAGGGTACAGATAATGAAGTTGTGGGAGAATAAATATGAACAAAGTGATTATACAGAAAGTGGGTTATTGGTTTTTATGCTGGGTTTGGGAAAAGATAAGGGGGATTTAGATATAAAGGCCATAGAGTTGACAAAGATTATGTTGTGGAAATGGGATGGGGTAGAATATGGGAAGACTTAGAGTGGGGAATGGAAAATAAAGTGGCTAACAGGTTTATCTGGGCATAATTGCTGAGGTATTCTTGACTTCGTTTAAGGAGAAGCCAAATACATCACATCACATTACATCACATCAGTTTATAATATTGTAATACATCTGAAAAAATCACGTGACTTTGTATAGATAACTTATTCTTAATGAAAACAGATACATTTTAAAAAACTTTTATGATTCTACGATTAGTGATTGCATGTAACATCATTTGATTCTAGGTACTGTTTTATTTTCTTTCTGAAAGTGTTAGGGAGCTTCTAATATATAGTATATACCTTTTCTAGTTCATTTTTTTAATATAAAAAAAAACAAAACTTTTTTTTTAATGTTTACTATTTTTTTCAATGAAGATTCTGCCTAATTTTTATTCCAGAGTATATCTCATGTATTTCCCAACATTCAATTTGATTTCTACTTCAGCCATTGTTTTTCCACACGATAAATTACAATTTATTTTTTACAAATGACGTTTCTAAAAAAAAAAAAAATATCAATGTAAAGAATTAAATAAACTTCTGCTTCTCAGAAATTTTAAAAATGTAAAAGAAATTTAAAACAAAGATTATTTTAATACATATATATATATTAAAATGTTAGGTTAGCGTTCTGTTTTTAATTTTAATTTCATTACTTTTATTTATTTCATATAGTCTTGCATTGGTGGTCGAGAGGTCAGTGCGACTGCCTTACAAGTAGTTGCCCGGGTTGTGGGTTCGCGTCCCGGCCGATACTATGACACATGAGAAAAAAAAATATTAATGATAATACATAGTCTTTTATTTAATTTAACACTCTTTCAGTGGTGGATTTTTGCATAGGTGTAACACTTGAATCCCCAAATCGGGGAGGGAGGATCTACTTTTTAAAAAACATGTTATTTAAATTTTTTTAAGACTTCAGTGGTTATATAAAATATTCTATATTTTATAGTGTTATCTTGTTACTAATGAAATTAATTTAAATAGTTTATAAAATGTTTCAATATATACAAACTATAGGTAATATTGATTTTCCCTTTGTTTGTATATGTAATTCAAATTTGCAAATGTTTGTTTATGAATGGACGTGGGTTTTTTTCTTTATAATCTAATGCTAGGTGGACTTTTGGTAAAATTCACCAAGCATAGGTGGCTGAGTGGTTAGCACAGCTGCCTTACAAGCAGTTGTCCCAGGTTCGCTTCCCGGCCGATACTTTGACACATGAAAAAAAAAAGGTAAAATAGCTACAGTTATCTAACAAATGGAATATTTAAATGGGCTAATTTAAATAAAAATCATACATGACTACAGTACAAATAAAGTAGCAACAACAATTAATTTAAAGAGAGTATGATTATGGTGAACTTCACCGAAAGTGCACTTAGCATTAGTTTATAAGGAAGAAAGAAACCACATCTATATGCAGATGAACAAACATTTGCAAATTTGAATTACAAACTATAAGTAGTAAAATTAATGTTTATTTTAATTTTCAGCAGAGTTTAGATTTCTAATATATATTTAAAAAAATTATTGGTGATATTTGAAAACTCACAAATCCAAAAAACTCTGCAATCAGATATTTTGGATTAATGACAACATATTTATATAAAAGAACAAACTTATTACATTGGTAATGTTTGTTTATATATATTGTATACACTTTCAATAAAAACTCTAAAATAGTTATCAATAATATTTAACAAAAATGATATAATTCAATTGTTGGATTATGATAAACTTATTGATGCATTTGCTGTATTAAAAGTCAAACAAATTCCATTACAAAAAATATGTTGAATAATTCATTTGTTAATATATATAGTTATAGTTATTGTATTGTGACTGATATTATGTTGAATACATCTATTTATTTCAATATAAATATACTGTTTTAAAAAATATTTAAATAAGCAATGCCCAAAGACAAATTACAAATTGACTAATATAATATTTTGAATTACAGATGTTTGGTTGTCTATCCCATTTTCAGTTTTGCCTGTCTATTGACTTCCAAATGCAAAAATTTTCTATTTCTAACTTAATCTTTAGCATTTTCATTAATTCAGTAAGAGTTAAAGAAAATAATAGAATGAATGGATAGCTGACTTTTCATGTCCACTATGCAAGTAGAATGTATGAGTATGGTAAACATCTGACTTCATCTTGATAAGCTCTTACTTAAAGGCAGTAAATTACAAAATTACTCAATAAAACTACAATATATGTGAATCCTGGTAGTACCATATTCTAGACCCCTGAAATAAGAAAGCAATTCTATGATGTTGACAATCATGAATATCTCAAGTGTTAAATATCCCTTCTATAAAGTAGCCTTCTCTTCACTTATAAAACACAATCTTCAATAAATCTGCAAATTCTTAAAAAAAATTTTTTCATTTGGATTGATTTTTTTAGCATTCTAAATATGATATACCTACTTTTGTTTCAAACTATATTGTAAAACAAGCAACTTCTATGGGAGGTTGTTTAAATGACATTGGAGTCACTTTTTGGGCAAATAATTTTTTTACATACCTAACAGTAAAAAGTGGTTTACTCTCAATTTCCACCTCTTACAACACATAAATAGGTATGTGAATAAGCAGCAGAGATGCAGTTAGAGAGGTATATAGACTGTAGTAGGTAGGTTGATAGGTATATATATAGGAATGAAGGAATGGAAGAAGGTTTGATGGGTGGATGGATAGATAGATACATAGACAGATAAATATATAGGTAGTTTAGTAGGTAGTCAGGCAGGCAGGCAGGTAGGTAGGTAGGTAAGTAAGTAAGTAGGTAGATAGGTAGGTAGGTAAGTAGGCAGGCAGGCAGGCAGACAGGCAAGCAGGCAGACAGGCAAGCAGGCAGACAGACAGGTAGGTAGGTAGGTAGGTAGGTAGATAGATGATAGATAGATAGATAGATAGATAGATAGATAGATAGATAGATAGATAGATAGATAGATGGATGGATGGATGGATGGATGGATGGATGGATGGATGGATGGCTGGATGGATGGATGGATGGATGGATGGATGGATGGATAGATAGATAGATAGATAGATAGATAGATAGATAGATAGATAGATAGATAGATAGATAGATAGATAGATAGATGCAAAGAGCATCAAGTCTAAATTGTCAACTTTTAGGATGGATGGCTTTGAACTACATGCATTTACATTACAGCACCATTATAGCTCAATTTACCTTCAACTAATAGACTGTCCAGATTCCATCTTATTGTGATTGGATTAAGCATTCATCACTGCAGATCAATGAATATACAAATAGATAAGCTATATCCAATAGCAGAAATAGACCAATAGGTGATGATACTCACTAAATCTGATTGGTCTTATTATGTAAGGCAATCTAGCTATAAATAATCCATTTGGTGGTAAAGTCAGAGAATAACAAATTACTGTCAGAGCTGAATAACAGTACACATGTTGTTCACTATATGGCTAAAGCAGTGAGGAAAGTTCATACTAGAATTGGAAACTTTTAAATATAATCTGGACATAAGGCAAGCTGTCACAGTACTGCTGTAAATATTAGATAAACCTATAAGAATACTGAGTTCCTTCTTTCAGTAGTTGCATGACAACTAGAGTACACCTCATCAATGGTATCAGGCAAAGATATAACAGTTTTATGTATTGCAAATATATTGGTATATTTGTTTTAATAAATATTACATCATATTTATATGAGTCTGTCTTTAGTAATAAAGCCTTGAGAAATTGGCTTTATTGTCTGGGTCTATGTTTATTACCTTCATATACAAATACAACAGATTTGATCTGGCTCTAAATAGGCAGTCCATTTGGAGATATTGTCAGACAACAACAAATTACATGTTAGTCTGCAAAAACACTAAAGTGCATTTAATTACCCAAGTTATATGTCACATGCATAGTGGAACCATCAAATGGAATTAAATAATTGTGGTCAAATTAAAAAGATTTCCAACAATAGTTCAAATGGTTAATTAGACAGCAATACACAGAAACCAACTAAGCTTGAACTATAGGTCACCAACCAACAGTGAAGAGTCACTAATAAGCAATGAAGAATCTACAAGATTCAAAGACACTAGACCTGTTTAATGAACAGACTTGAGGATAAAGATGCTAGATATGGTAATAAAGATAGACCTGCTGATGAAAACTTACACCTGATGAAGACACTGAATCTGATAATAATGAACCAAATCTAAAGAAGCTATGAAATGATAAAAATGTTCTTAAATATATCTCATTGACTACATTCTCCAGATATAATTTTAACCATGAGGAGCAAATGTTATAGTTCAACTAATCTTCAACTTAGGATGTGTTCAGATTCCATCTCATTTTAATCAGTATTCCCTCTACTGGCCAATAAATAGATAAATAGATAAGATATATCCAATAGTAGAAACAGGTCAATAAGTGATTAATGTTCAGGCAATCCACTTACTATGGGAAGGGATCTGATTATAAATAGGCAGTCCATTTGTAGATAATGTCAAACAACAACAAATTACTGTCAGAACTGGCAGTATGCACATTATCCACTATATTGCTAAGGCAATGAGGATAAGCCCAAAACTAGAAGTGGAAGCTGCTAGATGTAAACCTAACATGAAGCCAGCTGTACAGCTGGAAATGTTACTGTCACAGTATGATGAGAATTGATAAGTAAACCTAAAAGAGTACCCGAGTCCCTTCCTTTAATAGTTGCAGAATAATTAGACAATATACCTCATTAATGGTAACAGGATGGGTATAACAGTTATATATGTATTGGTATAATTGTTTTAATAAAGAATATAAAATCGTTATTTGTGTGTTATTACATTCATAAATAAATACAAGTGCCAAGTAAGGAGACACCTTTTATTCAGCTAGATAGGAAACAATGATATAATCTTTGATTTATGCCTTGTTTTGACATAAAATGATTCACCATTATCTGCTGGGCCAGGAATACTGCATCATTTATCCATAGCCGAATCAAATATAATCATTTTTGGGACTTATATTACAAGAGCTATAGATTATGCTGTTCCTAAATGAAATTTAAGTAAACAGAATGAAATTTATGCATTCCATATCTTGAATGAAATATTTATAAAACCTCTCCAATCCTGTCTTAAAAAGATGAGTCTAATGAACTCATAACAATTAAGAATATTAAAACTAATTCATTCCATGTTGAAACAAAGATCAACTGTAATTTAAAACTGTAATTATTGTTTGTCTACCAATGATATGGATGTTGTTAATAAACTTTTTTAAAGTAATTTGATGATGTTAGAAAATTGGACTATAAAAAACTAAAACGTTTCAAGATCAAATTAAAAGGCCTGGTCACTTTTAAATAAATTTGGTAGTGGTAAAAATAACCCTAAAAAGAACCATTGCTATCTATTTTAATGAGATTATTAGTCTTACATATTATATTTCTGAACCCAAAATATCTTCAAAAGTGAACTGAAACACCAATAGGTTTTGGTAAACTTGATTTGCCCTTATCTGTCTTAAATCAAAAGAGATCCTAGAAGCAGGCTGCTTAATACAGAAGTTGTTAAAAGTTTAGGTTCTAAAATTAATATGTGGATAGCAATATTATTCTGTCACATTATTCAAACAAATACTATTTCAAAAGCTGTGCATAAAAGCAAAGTATATTAGTTTTAAAAGCAATAAACTCATCAATAATCCAAAAAAATGTTTCTAATATTATATATATTCCTATAAATTATTTGAAAAAAATATATTAACAAGGATTTTGCCAAGAGTTGTGAGCTATCTATTTATAGAGCAGATTGGATTTAGATTGAGAAGAAACTGCTATAAGCAACACATGTTGAAAAGGGATTTCAATATGAATTAAAAAATGGTATTGCTTTTATTGACCTAAGCTCAAACTTTTGAGCCTTCTTCCAAGTGTTTCTAATGTTTTAAAGATTTTAAAATCATTGATTTATTTGACAAAATGCTCTCCAATAGGTAAGTTCAACTTACACAAAATCTTAATTGATACAAAATTTTACAGAATTGTCTATCACAGGATTCAATTCACTTATTTATTTTACCTTCACCACTAGTCTTTCAGAAACAAAATACAGAAAATTCATCTATGCTAATGATATTGGTTTAACTTCTCAAAAAAAAACCTTTCTTGAAATAGAAAAGTTGTTCAGTAATGATGTAAAGATATTAGATTTTTTTCCAAAGACTGGGGTCTATTCCTAATCCATCAAAGAAAACATATAACTTTTCATTTAAACACAGGAAAACATTTTGTAATCTGAATGATTGCTTATAAAAATAAACTGAAGATGAACCTCTAATATCCACGATATCTAGAAATAACTTTGAATCATAGACTAACTTATTTCTCTCATTTATCTAAGATTAGATTTTAAATAATTTCTAGGAGTAACCATCATGGAAAGGTAGGTATTATTACTTGGATATGTAACTTCATCAACAACCTTCTTATTATTAGCATATTCTACTGATGAATACTGTGACTTTGATCAAGAAAAAATATCCACACTAAACTTCTGGATACTCAATTTAAAATTATCATGAGAAATATTACTAGTACTTTCAAATTTATGCCAAAAACAATAGGTTCTAGTTTTTTCTTACATTCATCCATTAGATATCAGAAGAAAAGTTGCCTCACAAAAAATTTATATGTCAATATATAGTTATATATGTTTTTAAAATCAAGATCTTCTTTCTGGATATTCAACTAAAATCTACAACCAATAAAATCAATCAATCAATAATATTCTACTCCATGGACAGACCCAGAGAGTAATCACATTATCAATTCATCCATTTTTTTTCCATTTCATTATTTTCATTGCCCAGCTCTTGTTTCCACTCAGCATTTCCTCCAAAGTATATTTCATTAAACTATACTTCTTAATATATGTCCAATCCAGTTTCCCTTTCTATTGCTAATTTCTTCAATCAATCCTTTTTTTTCATTTAGTCCTGTCAAACTTCTTCATTTATTTTATTCATCAAACTGATTTTTCCCATCATTTTTCATTACCACATCTCAAAGATTTTTAATCTGCTCTTAACTTTATTATTCAGTGTCCATGTTTCACAACCATACAATAGTACACTCCAGACATAGCATTTAATTAATTTTTTCCTTAGTTTTTTCTTCCAAAATCCACCTAGTAAATGCCTCCTTTGCCAATGCTATTCTTCTCTTAACTTCATCTTCATTTCTTTCATCTTCACTCAACCAATTATCCAAATACCTAAATCATTTTACCTGTTGAACTATGTTATCATGGATTTCAAATTGCAGATGTTTTGCAATCTTTTTGACATTAATTTTCATTTCATATTCCATGCATCCTTTCTCTAACTTATTCAACATATTCTGAAAATACTTTTCATCCCCATCATCTGCAAATCTTATACATTTTGTTATTCTACCTCCAACATTTGTTCTTCTACAGTTTAAATAATTATTATTATCATGTCTTCTATTAAATAGAAATAGCTGACATAAAATATGCATACTTGCCTACCTCCACTTTCTATATTCATTTCATCAGTGCCATTATTCTCTAGTCTAATTCTTATCCTATGTTCAGTATACATATTCAAAATCAATCTTCTCCTATTCCCAAATATTCCTTTATTTTTTTAAAATGGTCATAAGTTTATTCCAGATTACTATATCAAATGCTTTTTTAAAATCCACAAAACATATAACAATTCCTTTATTTTTTTTCAATATATTTCTCTGCAATTGTTTTACCAACACTAATAGCATCTCTTTTACTTTTCTCTCTTTGAAAACCAAACTGTTCTTCTTACAAGGTTCCAAACAAATTTGTTTTTCTGATCCAATAATAAATTCATATCAGCCAATAAATATCACATGGTCACCACTTCTTGTGCTTGCTTATAACTGTTATTAAAACAAGCAAAACTCTCCACACAGTACTGTCACTGTGCAAGCCCCACTGACAAAGGCCACAAGACAGAAACTAGTATGGGGATGTTGGATGAGTAGGCATAAATGGGGATTTTATGCCCAGGCCTTCTGGCATCCATTGATTACTCTGGCTTGCACTGAGTGACACTACTCTATGGAGTGTTTTGCCTGTTTTAAATTCATATCAGTTTGATATTTCTAAATATTATTAAGTTTCATTAACAGATTCAGTAAAATCCATTGGTTGTTTAACTAATAATCTACAACTAATAAAATATAATAATAAAATGATCTTATAAAGTCCCAAAGAAATTTCTTTTTCTGGATCCAATAATAAATTCATATCAGTTTGATAATTATACATGTTATTGGAGTTTCATCAACAAATTAATGAAACCCATAATCATTGCATTCGCCTGCAGCATAAATGGAATTTAATAGCCACTTTCATTTGTAAATGTGGATATGAACAAACTATATACCACATAGCTATAGAATTTAAAGTCTTAATAAAACCACTAGTAAATTCGTCTTCTGGTTGAAATCTCTACAAGCTCCTTTGTAACATTTTTGTTAATAAACTTTAAAAACAAATCTAAATGCTAAATAAATAATAAACAAAATAGTATTATTTTTATGCTCATATTAAATGATTAAAAAGTTTGTCAGTTATTTTATTTTTATTGTTTGTTTAAACAAAAGTTTTGCTAAAATATTACTTTTAAAAAGAACGATCTATTTTTATGAAGTAAGAGGAAGAAATGTAAATAAATATTAATTTGTCTGAGTCTTATTATATTAATCAATTAAATTAAATAAATTATTCATGACAATATACCATTTTTTTAATCTATGGTAATAAAATTCCAATATTCTTACTGCATGTTTCCAGCATCAACATGAAATTAATATATTACAAAGGGAAAATGGAATATAATTTTCAATACCAAATGGAATAAACATAAATCTTATGTAGAATTTATAATTTAACATTATTTATATATTCGAATGGAAAGAATCAAATTAGGAGTCAAATTACAAAATTGGACACAAAACATTCTACAAGAATAATATACAAATTATACCTTAAAAAATCATATTAAATAGTTTAAAAGCCTGTATTCAATTCACTTTAAAATTCACAATAATCAAGCATATTTTGCCGAAAGAGGGAACCTTCCAAACCACGACACAAGATAGCGACTTTTATGAAGTTAAGAGTGGCCATCTTATCTTTAATGTAAATGTCTATTTATATAGGTGAATCTGAAGCATCTTGATTTGGAAGCGTGAGGTAGTTGTTTTCTTCATTGTTTAAGTCCACTATTTCCTTTACAAATTAACTTATGCGAAATCTTGCGATTTACAGCGAGTTAATATTATGATCTTAATACTGGAAATTCTATAAACTATTGAAGGGTAGTAATTAATTTATTGAGTGCACAGAGAGCATATGTAAATAGTTTAAACAGGCTTTAGCCTGTACTCAATGTGCTTTAAAATTCGCAATAATCAAGCATATTTTGTCAATAGAGGGAACCTTCCAAATCACGACACAAGATAGCGACTTTTATGAAGTTAAGAGTGGCCATCTTATCTTTAACGTAAATGTCTATTTATATAGGTGAATCTGAAGCATCTTGATTTGGAAGTGTGAGGCAGTTGTTTTCTTCATTGTTTAAGTCCACTATTTCCTTTACAAATTAACTTATGCGAAATCTTGCGATTTACAGCGAGTTAATATTATGATCTTAATACTGGAAATTCTATAAACTATTGAAGGGTAGTAATTAATTTATTGAGTGCACAGAGAGCATATGTAAATAGTTTAAACAGGCTTTAGCCTGTACTCAATGTGCTTTAAAATTCGCAATAATCAAGCATATTTTGTCAATAGAGGAAACCTTCCAAACCACAAAAAGCAATGTATTGTTCATTTGCCTGAAATTATGTGATGATGGCATTTTAATGATATTTTCGTCAGCTAATAATCAATACTGAATATCTTTAGAAAAACATTTAACTTTATTTAAACTTTTCAATTACACTCAGTTGTTTGTAGCAGCACAGAATTACTACTTATATTTCCAACTCTTAACTCCTTTATCTATTTTATTTGCCAAATCCATACAATATTAATATCATTTATATTCTTTATTACTTTTTACAAGACTCTTTATAACCTATATAAGTAGAAGTTCTGAAGAAGATTGCTGGGGTAATCGAAACTGTTTAGTGAGTTGTAAAAAACATTGTAAAGAAAGTAGTAAATATAGATGATATTAATATTATATGAATTTGGCAATGCAATAAGAAAGATAAAGTTATAATACATCATTATGGTATTTATGGTTAAATTTAAAAAGAAAAAATTTTTCATTTTTACCAATTAGAATGCTTAATTGTTTATTTTTTTGATGATATGTGTTTAAATTTTGTTGAAAAGATTATGTAAAATTTTGTCTCCCACTGGAATGGATTACATTATTTAAATAAAATTCAATTTATAAGTATATATTTTTCTTTTTTTATAAGGAGATAGTGTTGCGCAGTTTTAAAGGTATTTCTGATCAAGGGTGACATATATATAAAGGTAAATGAGAATATGGAATCAACAGAGGCAAAACTCTCCATACAGTAGTGCCACTGAGTGACAGTCAGGGTAATCAATGGATGTGAAAAGGTTTGTGCATAAAAACCCTATCTAATGTCTACTCATCCAATATCCCCAGACTAGTTTTTTAGTTTGTGGCTTTTATCGAAAAGCCTTTAATCTGAGAGCACTGCACAAACCTTCTTGTATATACTGATTACTCTGGCTTACACTGGATGGCAATACTATATGGAGAGTTTTTCCTCTGTTATAACAGCTTGCATAAATATAATGAATGGTGATCATGTAAAATGGGTGAGATAAATAAAATGAATATAAAATAGAATAGATGAATGCATGTTAAATGCTGAATATAATCTCAATAAATAAAATACATAAAAAGAGGTAAAGTTAATATCATAATAAATATTTTTTAAAAGTATTGTTAATATTAAATGTATAAAATTCTTTGATAAAAAGTTCTGGGTTTTAACATTTTTATAAGTCATTGATTACATCTTTTTTCAATATCCATTTATTCTTTTGCAATAGGAGAGTAAATCAATTCTAAAAGTTATATGTGCAACAAAATGCAATATAATGAAAAATATGTAGAAGATATCTACTTAATTTAATCTTCTAATAATAGTAATATTTTATCGATTATTTTAATAATCTCCATACTTCCTCTTTCTTTTTTATTCTTCATATAAATAAAAATACAATAAAAGACAAATGACCCCCAAGATGCATTTCATGCTGAATCAGCACTCAGCAATTGGCCCAGGTCACCAGCTCTCATATATATCTTTATTACATGAAGAGTATTTATTTATGGCGAATTGTCACATTTTTATTTACAACCACCAAACTTGTTCCAATCACAATCTCAACTTCATACATTTTTGATAAACCTAACTACGTTTATCATTAATCATTTATTAAACTAGAGTTCTTTTCTAGCATAGATATAAACTTTAATCCAAGTTATATATATATATAATCTTGTAATTAAATACTAATAAATACAGATACATAAATATATATAAAGCACAACTTTAAAAACTTTTATCCATCTAGGAGTGCTTTCGACTAGTTTTGTAGTCTTTGTCAACTAACACTTTCAAAGTCTAATCTTCCCACAAGTCATTGATTTTTATGTTTTCTGCCTTCTGTTTACTAAGTCCTATAAATGTAAGCATGACTTAATAAACAGACAGACAGCAAATGCAAAAATCAATGAAATGTGGAAAGATTAGACTTTAAAAGTGGGTTCAAAAGTGTTAGTTGACAAAAACTATGAAAACTAGTCAAAAGCACTCCTAGATAGATAAAAGTTTTTAAAGTTGTACTTTACATATATTTATGTCACTATATTTATTAAAATTTAATTAAAAGATAACGTATATAACTTTGTTGAAATACAAATATTGAATAAGAATATTATATATATATATATACGCACATGTTAAAAGCCTAAAGCTAAACTAGTTAATAAATAATCAAAATTACCTCAAATTCACAACTAAAACAGACTAGCCAAAGAAAATAAACTCTAAAATACAACCAATGGTTTCACTGCTACAAAGAGATTTCTCAAGTGTAAAGAACTCAAAGATAACAGTTTATACTAAATATTACTCAAAATTTCACTTACATCTGACACACTCCTAATATTAAAAGTACTTTTAAACAAGTTAATTGCTTCAGAATCATAAATTTTTAATGATAAAGATTTTTGAATTATTTTTATTTCATTTTTTTCTATTAGCTGTTTATATTCTAGTTCCTTTAAATAATATTTGGCAGCTTTCTCCAAATAATGTGTTCCATTTTTATTACATTAAGTTACAATACACATTTAGTTATTAATAAATTAGAAAATATGCTAATTAACACATTATGAGAATATTAAGTTATTGTTGAGAGTTTATTGTTATAATGTTGAATTAATTAATATTAATATATTTTTTGTTTTCTTTGTTAATAAATAGACTTTGTATTTTGTTAATTATCTAATCTTTGTCTTTGATATTTTAAATGCTCATCTTCTATCACTTTAATAAATATGTATGGTCACATTATTTTGATGTAGGTATTATTTTAAAGGTACACTGTATTAAAAAATACTATTTCTTTTCTTTTGATTCATTCATTTTGCAAATTGAATCTGCTCCACCTGAAATTTGATAATGTGACAGTGCTTTGTTTTGATTAAAATCTAATTTTTAAAGTAATTCCAAAAATCATATGTGATTTTTTAAATTTTATTTAATTTCTAAACAAAAATATCTATCAAATGAGATCAAATTTATTATATTGTGAAAATAATAATGGTTTAAAATATTTAGTTGCTTGAAATATTGAATGACTCAATAAAATACTCTTTGTTATTTAATATTATTAATAATAAATTAAATTTAAAGATTTAAATTTTCTTATTAAGTATCATTTAAGATACTTAATCTTTTGACCCTGAGATTATTTTAAATCAGGATCATGTAATATGAACGTTTAAATTAGAATCACTAACCTGAGTAAAAGATTTTGAATTTAATTACTATTTATTCACATCCAGGTAAAGAAGAAATAATTTATATAAAAGGAATTAAATTTGGTAACAATATATATTAAATTAGAAGGGATTTGAACTTAGACTTTCAAGCTTTCCACATCTACACATTAACAATTATATTATAATTTTAACAAATATAATTTACAAATGTAATAACAGTGCTTTTGTAGTAGTATATTTTTTCTAATAATTTTTTGCTATATTATTTATTTATTTTTATTTTTTGTGTTTGTGTTTTCTTTTTTTAGGAAAAAAAATTTTTTTCTCCAAGGTTTAGACTTTTTTTCAATAAAATTTTTATCTAATTTTTATAACAAAATATATCTCCCCCATTTACTAATGTTCAATTTTATTTTTGCTTCAGCGACAACCTTATTATTTTCCACAAGATAAATTATAATTTACCTTTCACAAATACTGTTTTTTTTTTTTTAATAATATCAAGGAAACACTTAAATTGACTCCTTATCCTCAGAAAAAAAAATTTATTTTATTTCAAAAATGTCAACAGATATCTCAAATGAAAATTATTTTAAAATATATATATAACTGTAATAATTTTCTATTTATCAACACTCAACAAATGGTGAAAACATGTGTAAGAGGTTGTGCTCTAGGCCAACTGACGAGGGCTAGATTAATGTGAAATGTATATTTTCAGGGCCTTTTTTAGATGTCTTTTCTCACATATTTCAAGAATGTGTGCGAATGGAATTTTTAAATATATATATGAATTTAAATTATTCTATGCATTTCTGTGTGATTCATCTCAAAAGTAAACTGGATTTAAATTCATGCATAATGAGAGAGAGTGGTCTGATTTTCTATTCTGACAGAATTGAGATGAAGGAAGTAGTGATAAAACTAACAAATTTGAATATATATATATAATATTTTGAGATCAAACCATTGCAACTATTTAACTATAATTGAATAACCCTCTAGTGTCAACATTTGATAAATAAAAACAGATAATCGAATATATAATTATATAATGAAGTGAAGGTTTTTTTATCTATAATTATATTATTAATTTAATGAATAAATAATTGAATTCATAGAAACATTATTATAAATTTTAAAAATTATGATAACTTCATCATTGAAAAGTAATAACTTAAAGGTAATATTAATAATGCTTCATATACTACAAAAACATTGATAATAAACTCTCAGCATTGAAAATGTACAGAGGCAAAACTTTCCATACAGTAGCGTCACTCAGTGCAAGCCAGAGTAATCAATGGATACAGGAATGAATGCTAATGTATGGAGAGTTTTGCTTCTGTGAAAAATAGCTTGTGTACGCATAAAGAATGGTAATCGTGTGATGTTTGATGGTTTAATACCAATCCTGCCCATTGAAAATGCACTAATATTACATTTAATGTTTCAATACTTTCTCTGTGTTTAAAGAAGTATTAGTAATACCATTAATTTATTATAAACTTATATAAAATAATACTAAATAATATTTTTTATTATCTAATTTAAAAAAACAAAAACATCGAATTTTATACTGAATATGAAGGTAGGAAGGAGTACTTTTGATAAAAACATAATTTCTGAACGTAGAAAAATACTTTTGATATCTATATTGTATTTCAAGATGTGAACATTTACTTCTTAATTTAAACATAAATATATATATAAAACTGAAATAATTATGATGATTTATTGATATGAAGCCATATCTAAGCGTCATTGCCACATTATTAAATCATTATTATAAAATATTTTTATTGGATTTATTAAATCATTAGTCATAATACCATAATAATAATAATATTTTGAAGCTCATAATATCTTGTCTAAATCTTTAACTACCCCCCACCCCCAAATAAGTAATATCATTTTTGTTTGCTGCTTAAAATTATCATTTAGAAAATGAATTATTACAATGATATTCATTTTGAATTTATTTTTATTACAATTTATAAACTTTTGGCAATATTTGTATAATTTATATAACTTCATACTGAACATGTGTCTTATATATGTATTTTTATTTTTGAATGCTATATATTTTTTACTAATAAAATAATTAGCAATTGTCAAGCGTTGGTGGCCTAGCGGTTAGCATAGCTGCCTTCCAAGCAACTGACCCGGGTTCGCTTCCCGGTCAACGCATTTGACATATGAAAAAAAAAAAAGATTTGCAATTAAGGTTTAAAAAGATTGAGTCAGATGCGCACACATACAAAAAAAGATGAAGTAAAAGGTAGAGAAATGAAATCAAAATACAACAAAAGTGCAAATTTGTTTTAATAATATCTCAAGATAAATATTAAAATAACATTTTACATCAAGAATTGTTCCCCTATGGTTGAGAAAGTATAAAAGTTTTGTCCTCCAGTGGCCTATTTAAGGATTGCTTTATTTTATTTTATACTAAGAGAAAAAGCATTAATGATTGTTTTACCAACACTAATTGGCAACAATTTAATAACATATAAGTGACAAACAAGATTTCTGAGCATATAAACTAGCCACAGAAACTTCTGTTTTTATTTAAGAAAAGGCTATTTTCCAATTGCTTCTCTTAACCAAGACTCAGCCATAGGGTATGTTTAAAATCAATCATAAGCGATTTCTTTATGTTCTGTTTAAAAAGAAAAAAAAATCAGTTTTTTTCTTTCTTATTTCAGTTTTTGTCAAGCGTTGGTGGCCGAGTGGTCAGCACAACTGCCTTACAGGCAGTTGTTCCGGGTTTGCGGGTTCGCTTCCCGGCCGATGCTTTGACCCATGAAAAAAAAAGAAAATCAATTTCAGTGACGGTAATTAAATAATTTCAAGACAACTACATGATTCTTAATTATGTTTAATTAGAAAACAATAAGAGTGGATATTAGTTTCAAAAACAAATAGGAGTAGTATACCATTTAACTTGGAACGTTATTAGCTAAACAGAACATATTAATTAATGGATATATTTATTTTTGGAAATAACCTGACTCTAGCTAGTTATATGAATAAATTGATCTGTAAGTATATTAATGTTTTAGCCATTCTAGAAGAATTAATTATAAATGAACAAAAAAATTATTATCGGGATGAGATTTTGAGAAAGTAGCTGACATTATAAAGCTGCCATGCAAGCAAATAGTTGGTTGCAGACGGTTGTGGGTTCGCGTTGAGAAAGTAGCTGACATTATAAAACAAATACAGTGTGAGCTGTGATATGTTGGACTATTTCCATCATCTATGAGTGAATGTATAGAATATTGTCACTCTGCATATATGCCAGCAACACCTGAAGAAGAGTGGAGAATAATACTATTCGAAACGTTGTGTATTACTAACCTGTATTGTCTATTTGTATGTTATTACTAACAAGTTGTTTGTATTTGGAAAGTTTATTTTAAAGTTTAAAATTTTCTATACACTCAACATTCACTCATAGATGATGGAAATAGTCCAACATATCACATATAATAATATACCATCATTACATACCTTCAGACAAATAAATACTAAGTACAGTATGAATTACAAAATTTTCATATACATGTATAATTGAATTATTAATTTTTTAAAAATTCATCTTAATGATGTAAAGAGATCATTTAAGTTGATTAGGATTCTAGAATAAATGATACTAAATAAGCGATAAGCAATGCTAAGCTAATACCAATCATTGCTTGTTCATGGAACTATTTGTCTAAGAATGGTATTCGTTTCAGAGTAGAAAATATAAATAAAAATATCTTAACAAATGAGAAAAACGGCATATAAATTATATATACATTGTGCCGATCACATATTGACTAACTGTTAATATATACGCATATCATCATATTGCATCTGTACTGATTGGCTTAATTATATTTTTATTATAACTTTAGCAGC
The DNA here is from genome assembly GCA_028023455.1 of Epiperipatus broadwayi. Classification (NCBI taxonomy): domain Eukaryota; kingdom Metazoa; phylum Onychophora; class Udeonychophora; order Euonychophora; family Peripatidae; genus Epiperipatus; species Epiperipatus broadwayi. The sequence continues at coordinate 845,911 of JAQFVV010000169.1, forward strand.
AATTACTCAATGGATCACACAGTAAGGAAATATTTTTAATTAATGTACACCAACTTTTTTTATTCCTATAGTATTCACCCACCATGTGATAACTTAATTTCTACTATGATTCTTAATTTTCAGACTGGTATTTATACATAAACTCTAGTTTTTAATCTTTTTGTTAGATAATTTGATATTGTTGCTATGAATAAAAAGACAGATTGTAGTAAAATTAACAATTTAATAAGAATAGTTACAAAAGGATGTCATATATCACTCCTTAATTTTTAGAAATAAAGAACATGTTCTTTATTACATGGAAAACAACAATAATTGTTCAGAATACATAATCACACATACAAAAAAAGTATTTAAAACCACTTTAAATATAAACCATCTGAATTTGGTTCAGTTCCATATAACTATTTGAGTTAGATAGCTGGAGTAAAAGACATTTTCATGTCCGACAACTTCAGAGTTTTTACTTAAATATTACATATGAAATAAGTGCTGGGTTCTGAGTTGATATTTTAGATCTAGTGTCTGAATATTCTCCTCCTCACTGAGGTGAGTCATAATCTCGAAACCAATTAGTCTGGGGATAAGATATCCCAGATAAAGATTTTAAATATTTTCTCTTACCGCACTTATCAATTAAGAGCTTCTTTGAACTATTGGTATGTGGTATGCTCTCTGTATTACATTTTTGTAAATGCAGCTTATAAAAGCAATATCACATTATACATGACTTGCTTTATTGATTATTATAATAAAAAAGATAATAATAATACAATTAATGCAATAACCAATATTAACATATTCTCATCTTTGGTTTGAAAGTCACTTCAGTTTATATTTAAAAGTATATATGTTTTTTTATACTTTTCTTTAGACTTGTAGACATGTGGATAGGTCTATACATGTGCACTATATTCAAAGACACTTTACACACTTTCCATAAGTCTCATTTTAAAGATCACCTCCATGATTAATAGTTGGGGGTTGATGCTTCTACAACAGTGTTGTTCACATTACCAGTTTGTATAATTTCTTCTCCATAATACACATGTGCACTACAATAATTCTGCATTTGTTTACTGGTTGGGTCTCTTAGAAAGCATCTTAGCAGACTATTTAATGGCACATTTAGCAGGTAAAGATGTTTAACGCAATCCATAAACCATCTCTGGTGAAAAATGTGATCAGCACTTATAAAAGGTGTGCTTTACCTGTTCATGTTAGCACTTATTTTATAAGAATTATTTTTTCATCACTTGATATAAGTCAGATTATACTTTAGACTGGATAATCAAAAGCAATTTATGGCATTGGTTGTATCTTTATACTTCTTCTAGTGATAAGTTTGCTTCCTTCACTCAGATTAGCTGCCAGCAGAAAAGAAAAAGAACAATGAAGATATGTTTTATAACCAATATTTTCTGAACACATGACCAGATCAACAACAAACCAAATTCGCAAATATTTTACTTTGTTTTTGGTTTTTAATTAATCAAAGTTTATTTGCAAAAGAAATAAATTACCAGATCTATGATTGGTTTATCTGTTAATTACAGTGATAAAGTTAAAAGAAAGAAAATTCCTTCATATTAAATATTTCACTTTTTAAAAAAAAAAAATTGTTACAAAACTATCATTTATTAGTCAAAATAAGAGTCATAGATCACATGACCCTATACTCTTAAGCTTGTAAGTTATAAACAATGAGGATTGCCAATTCCTCAACAAGTTTTGCGCTAAATGTTTAGCTAGAGAAAGCATTTAAAATATCTCTGTCAGGACCCCCTCTCCAAACCTTTGACCATGGTTTCGTGCTCTGGCACTCCTCAGAGAGATCTATTGAGTTCAAAGTTTAATAACCATGAACACTTTATTTGAATCATATAACCATGCATGACTTTACATATATTTTATATCATCAGAAACCATTAATTAAATACAATAAATACAATTAAAGAAATACAATTTGATTTTTCTTATTGCCCTTTTATTTTTAATATAATAAATATTGAAGGGTTTTCATTTTTCAAGTAATCCAGAAACATTAGTAAAGAGATATCTTTTAATATCTGCATTTTTTTACTACTTCGAAGTCTCAAAAAAAATACAATTTTTGAGACATTTTTTTTATTCAAAAGATTTTTAAAAATCACATGGAGTAAGATTGAGTGAATATGGCTGATAGATAAGCTGAGAATTGCTGAGTTTAATTAAGTGTTTCATACTTAAGCCTTTGAGAGATAACACTTTGTCTGAGTGAAGCTCGCACTTGTTTCTTTGCCACAAAATCATATAAATGTTTCAGAATTTATAGATAAAATACCTGACCATTATGAACTAAATTGGAGAGAAAAATATAATTTGCATAAAAAAAATCAGCATTGGTTTAACTTTGGACTTCAGTTGCCATGCTTTTTAGAGACTTAGTGAATTTAACATTTATGACATCAGCTTGCTTCTAATCTGTTTTAAGCATTACAACTGTTTTCCTGTCATTTTCTGTAAACAAAAACAGAATTTCTCTTTGTTTGAACTTTTCAGTCATTGTAAAAATTGCCAAATATGTACAATACACTTTACAAAAAAATGTGTTACATGGCACCACGATTTCACACAATGATGTCATTTGCTAGATTGATTCAGAAGGGTTCCTGTAAGAAGTATGTAACAGCAGAAGCATATACTACAACAGATATGCAAACCAGAGAATGATTCTAGTTATTTTGCCCCCCCCCCCTTCATACACTTACCACATAAGGAAACAAACTATTTTCTCTCTATCCTACTTAGTCAGTTTTCATACATTATATAACTTTATCCAAATTAGTCTTTATATATTTAGGTGCCCACAAGCTCTTTCTGCTTTATGAATAATGGCTAAAATAAAAAGTTATTTAGCCATATAAGTTTGGTATCATTTTAAATCTATCGAAAGAAAAAAGTGAATGATCTCATAGTGTTTTTTACTCTGGTTAAAAATTATTTTCTTCTCTTCACCCTTAATAATTTTTTGCATAAGTGATCCCTTCCTCTTCCTTAAATTTATTTAAAAATTGTTTAAATTTATGAAATATATATATATATATTTAAGATGTTAAATAATTTCAAATGTTAGGAGAAAAAGTTTTCCAATGCTTCCCCCTATTCTTTTAAAGCAAAACTTTTATTTCTCAACTTAGCCCTTTGGCATATCAGACCAAGTCCTTCACCATAGATTCTAAGCACTTTGTAGAATTAATCAAGAATAAAATAATGAAAGAACTGACATAGTGATACACTTTGATGTAGAAAGCTTTTTCAGAAAAGTATGATGTGAAGAAGCACTGTCTATAGTGAGAAAAAGATTAAATGGTGGTAATGGCTTACAAACCAAAACAACTCTCTATTGATAATATCATGGAACTATTAACACTCTGCATAACAACATACTTTCAATACAACACATAATTCTTCCAATAAAATCAAAGGGTGGCTATGGACTCACCCATTGACACTTCTCATTAGCAATATTTACATGGAAGAACATGAAACCACAGCCATAATGATTATATATACTTAAAGTATGGTTTTGCTATGTTGATGATATATTTGTTGTATGGCCACACAGAGAAGCCCTACTACAAACTTTCTGGATGCACATCATCAACATATCTTCTTTAATTCAATTCACAGTAGAATCAAAACAAGAACAAAAATTGGCATTCTTAGATATTCTTGTGACAAGACTTCTTCATGACAAAATCAAAACTACAGTTTGTAAAAAACCTAAACATACAGGAAAATACTTAGCATATTCATCCAATTACACCATAAGCACAAAACAAAGGGTTATGTTATCACTATAGAACAGAGCAAAAAAAGTTTGTTCAGAAACTAGTGATTTGGAAAATAAATAATCTATATAACACAAACTTTCATAAAGAATGGCTGTTCATCTGATGTTATTAGGAAAACCTTAAATAAAACAGTACAAATAACCATAAAAGGACAAAACAATTAATGGTGCTGTAGTGTATTCATACATATCAGAAATAGCAGACAAATTTTTAAAAAATCTGCAATCAATATAACGTCAGAACAGCTTTTCAGAACAATACTATATTATATGGAATTCTAACATCTCCAAACTTAAACTTCAAATGCTGAAAAATAAAAACCACTTCTATGAAATACCATGTGAATGTAGAAAGATCTATATTGGTGAGACCAGTCACCATTTAAAAGTGATTGTAAGAGCACAAACTGAAGATTAGAAAATACAAAACAGATGTTCCAAAGTAGTAGACCATGTATGTATTAATGAACATATGTTTGATTGGGGAAATAGCAAAATATTGGCTAGAGAGGAAAAGATACAAAGAATAAAATTCAAAAAAGCTGCTCTGAGGACAATGGCAAATAACTTCATAAGTCAATCTAGTTTGATTATTCATAATGTATGTAAACTACTAATTAGCTTTGCTCTGAGGGAAAAGTGGCAAAATCAGGAGGAACCTCGTAGGTAATAAATGAAATTTCTACTGAATGTTGCTCTTTGCATGATGACTCAGTTCATCCATGTTAGATTTTTGAATATTGAAGCTCAAGGTTGATTCCCATTTAGTGCTGTCACTGGTCATGCCAGCAAATCTGCAAAAGAAAGGAGAATATTACTTGAAACATTGTGTATATACTAATTTGTGTGCTATTACTAACAGTTGAATGTACTCGAAAATTTAAATACAGTTAAATTTTTCTAAAGACATTCAATATTTAATATAAGATTATATATTTATTTTATCTAGCACTATGTTTTATAAACTGTAATATTAATAATCAGCCATTAAGCTAATGCTCATGCGTTATTTAAAATACATATTTCATTTACATATATTTAATTTCAAATAAGAATGACATATTGTAAATTCTAGGAAATTTCATAAGCATCGTTCATTCAAGCATAGTAAAAATAATTTAAAGTGATCACTTAACATCTTCATGCTCTCATTTCCAAATGCTTAAGATTTGCCCATATATAAAATGTTTGGGTCGAAAAGATAGATGGATTCATTCCATCTTTTTACAAAGACTTTCTTTATCTTGTGTTTAGAAGTGAGAGTATTCGTTTAGAGTTAAAAATCCACAAAGTGCATTGCATTAGCTTAATGGCTGATTATTAATGTTGGATGATGATAATAATTCAACCATATAAATGTAACTAAAATATCATCATCACAAGCCTTCAGGCAAACACTTATTCACATTTAGTTTATAATATTGTGATTTGCAGAACATCAAATAAATTATATATGAATAAGCAAAACGATTTTGCATATAATAATATGCAAATCTCATATTAAAATCACTGGTCTGTTCTTTCAATAAAATCACAGTAATGACATGGATTTCACAAACACAAGAGAGAAAATTATATGAATGCAGAACAAATATATCAAATACCATGTGAAAGCTTTAGGAATGCAGATCGATTATGCCTATAAAGTGTCATCATAAAAAATATAAAAAATATTTGGAGAAATAAAATCATTAAAAAATATTTTCTAGTTGAATGAATAAAGAGTATTTAAAAAAGAACAGAAATTTGATGTTGGAGAAAATGATTATTCTCTTATTCTTCTCTTTCACTTTCTTTGCATATCTTCATATAATCATATATATATTGCTTATAACACTTCTTTCAAATACACTTCAATGCAAACAAATTTTGTTAAAAACTTCTTTATTTTCCTTACAGTTTCGACTGTCCAGCACTCTTCATCAGAGCTCTAATGAAGAGTGCTGGATAGTCAAAACTGTAAGAAAAATAAAGAAGTTTTTAACAAAATTTGTTTGCATTGAAGTGTATATGAAAGAAGTGTTATAAGCAATATATATATATATGAGAAAATGATTAATAAATGCTTGTGGACACATGTTGGAAAACAGATCATGTTCAGTTGGAAGTGCTTAGAAAGGTAGATCAATTATCTATATCTATGAGGTATTATTAGCATTTGGAAGAATAAAAGCATTGAAAATATTTTCTTAATGAATGAATAAAGAGTGAAAATTTGATGTTGGAGAAAATGATGGAGAACATGTTAGTTCTAGGATTTGTTTGATGGATAAAACATGTTATGTTGAAGATAGGTATCAGATGTTTCTTTGTTGGAAATTGTGATGCAGAGAATCTAAGCTAATTATCCGATTATTAGCTTACCTGCACTAAAGGATTTGTTTACTTTAAATTATAGAATTAAATGTAATATATTTGATTGTATCTTCTTATACCAAATAATAAACTCCTTATCATTCTTTAAAGTTTTGTATTGGATGATAAATCACTGGCCATATTTTTATTTTCATATCAGATGGTAATTCCTGGATTTGTTGTAAAAATGTACCCATAGAGTTCTATCTTATTCATCTATTTTATATGTTTTGCATGATTTTTGTAATGACCATTAGATGCATTACATTACCAGAGAAGATAATATCATAATGTCTGATACTGATTAGTTTTCCAAAAAGAAATATAATTATAGATGCCCATCATTTTCTAAACATATTGAATGAAATGTGCATATAGCTTAGAAAGTAAAGATTCAGCTGCTATCAAAGAAGTCAAGCATTGTTAGCCGAGTATTTGCAGACGATTGTTGCGGATTCGCCTCCCGGCCAATGCTATGACATATGGAAAAAAAGAGAAATAAATTAAAAGGGAAGATAAATCTTGTATTGTAGTAGTAATAGAATGTTTATGAGTGCAATAAAAGAAGATATTTTCCTCAAAAATCTGAATCAAACTTTGAATTTTGCAAAATACAGTGCAAATATGAAATAAAAAACAAAAAACCACTTAGACATTGTAGTCATATAAGTAATTAAAAATATTATTTAACAAAAATTTGCACCTGTTTCAAATAAATAATGTATTTGTTGGTAAGAGTCTGAGGCCAAAGAGACATCAAACTTGGTACATTTAAGAGCATAAAAATATACAATAGAATAAAAGAAAATTTTTTGAGTGTTGTATTTATCATACTTGGACATAAAACACTATCAAGGAAAAATATCCTGCATGAGATAAAGACAATGGCAACCCTACTTAAAACTATAGAAAGAATAATTTTAAAATGGATAAGGAGAAACCCATCTTGATTTAAGCAATATATTAAATATGATCTTATTTTGTTTGTTTTCTTCTAAGAAAGAGGGGCAGAGAGAATGAGATTAAAGCTATATCATGGTATTTTTAGGTAGCTGATATAAATATATTAAATAACTTTCATATCACCACTTATTTCCCTAAAATCATCTGAAAAAAGTGGATGGTGTCAATGTTGTGGAAAAAGTGAGTTTGATACTTGTAAATCAAAATGTATGCATTTGATAGTATGATTTAAAACATTAAACATCACATGATCACCATCTCTTATGTTAGGCATCCATTGATTACTCTGGGTGGCACTATGTATGGATGATTTAAAACTTTATAAACTAGTAAATGAATTATTGATATTGTAATACAAATACAATTATTATGCTTTATGATATATAGAGAGACCTCTGTCTCTTGCTTTTAGTATATTTTATTGTTTTTTATATGTCAAAGCGTCATCCGGGAGCGAACCCGGGACAACTGCTTGGAAGGCAGCTATGCTAACCACTAGGCCACCAACGCTTGATATATATTTTATTGTTAATAATCATTTGATTGCAAATAAAAAGAAATAACATTTTTTTACAACCTCTAAAGAGAATTAAACATTAACATATAAAAAAGTTTTTATTTTATTTAATGAGAGGGTGGGAACTAGTAAATTATTTAACAACATGTCAATTTTTTTTAAATTTGTTTAGGAATTTATAAAGAAATTGGTACTTGTAGAGTTTTGAAGTAAACCAAAATTGCAGCCCATATTTTTAATAAATCTACAGTTTCACCCACCCCCCACCAATTTTTTTTTATAAAAATATTAGCTAGGAAATATTGTATTTCATATTTATATTTTATTACTGTTATTTTAAAATAAGAAATTATTATGGAAAAATTAATTACAATGTTTACAGATCGTTTCTTTTCTTTTTTTTTTTTTTTTTGGATTAACTTATCAGATAAATTGGACAAAAATATCTATACAATATTTGCATTTATTCAAGTCGCTGGCATGCAATCATATCGTGACAATTAACGCATACTTTTCAGGAGGGCAGGATACCATACCTTTAGAAATATTCCACTGCATCAAATTGTGATAGGAAAGTCCCAAATTTTTATCAATATGACAATTTATCAAATAAACTGCTGACAAAAAGAAACATGCAATTGAACAAATGGTAAGAATGTCTCATCACTTCTGGCATTATAAGTATAAAAAAAAAGGAAATAAAGCTTTTTAAAGAAATTTATCATAATTTATTCCTTTTTTAAATTTAACAATCAATTTACTAATTATGTTTTAATTTAAAAACTAACACAAATTCGGTAGATTATAAGCTATCAGAACTGTAAATTTATCAAAAATATGGGCTGCCATCTTGGTTTACTTAAAAACTCATATGTATCAATTTCTACGATTTTTAATGTATCAATTTCTTTATAAATTCCTAAACAAATTTCAAAAAGAAATTTGATATGTTGCTAAATAATTCTGAAGTTGAAGAAAATAATTTTTAGCAAGAATAAAAAGAAAATTTATTTAATTAATTGAGAGGCAATCGATCATCTAGCGCTTTCATTTAATTTAAAAGAAAATACAAAGCTCTTATGGACTGAAAAACCTTTCATTTTATCAATTAAACTGCTACGTAAAAACAGAATGAGATTGTGGACATCTGGTGATGTGAAGGCTAGAATTAGAAAAAAACCTGTATAAGTAATATAGAAAGAAAATAAAGTTTTTTGTCATTGAGCAGTAAAACAACAATTCACTTATAAGTTATCTTTTTTTGCTTTTGCTGCTAAGCTGGAAAATCTGGGTAAAAGCTATCATAAACAATGGCTAAACGCAGTGGCACGCCATGACATTTAATGATGGAGGAATGGTTTATAATCAAACTACAGATATATATATTACAAATTACTGTTTTAATGACATATGTAGATGTTTTTATTTATAAACACTATTTATTTGTTTTACTATTACTGCTTATAAGTTATACTTATGAATACTTACTTATATAAGAAGAGTGTGCATTTCATGTAGTTAAAAAGTTGAAACACAAGGGAAAAAACAATATACTATAACTGTCAGAATTGCACAAACCACATGCAAATCACCCAAACCAAACCACACGTGCATTCCACATTTTGATGTCACAGAAAACAGTCCACTAAGGTCAGAGAGAATACAAGAGACTCTTAACTATTTTACCTAAGTTATAATTGCAAATAAAAAAGATAAACTTCCAAAAATAGTGAGACAAATACTGTTTATTAAATATATACAGCATAACACATGTTGTTGCAACTTTAGTCAATTGATTCATAACTTGATGTAAATAAAACTTTCCAAATTTTCTTAGATTAATTTAATTTTAATTATGTACAGATATAGTATACAGTGGTATAATGATTCAATGTTTTAAAATAATTCATATTTGATACTATTAATGTTATTTGTTTGAATGGATTCCAATCTACCCCAGACATTTAACTGCTCTCTATTATCATCACTGCTGTTCTAATGCTAACTGATACATGCTTATAAATTACGACTGATCTTACTACTTGACTGTTGTAATCAATTACAGGTTATGATATTAGTATAAAATAAATAATAAAATTATTGTAAAATATAGGAAGTAGCATCTATACTATAATGGTGTCTATATAAGAGCAAATACATGTGATAATTGTATGCCTACTCTAACTGATACAAGCTTATAAATTAAGGCTGTTGTGATCAATTACAGGTTATTAGTATGAAATAAATAATAAAATAATTGTAAAATACAGGGAAATTGCATCTGTACTACAATGATATCTATATAAAAGCAAATACATGTGACAATTGTATGCCCATGGTAGGAATTAACCATCTACCACATGTATAACATACAATGACCAGCAGTCACATACGTATCACTATGACATGTATGAAGTAAAATAGATGGCATATAGGAATTGATCACCTATACACATCACTATTTAAATAAGATAATGACAGTAAGGGGTCAGCAGTTACAAATAATGTTACGATCATCTAATACTAATGTGTTACATAAGAATGAAGATCAGATCCCAAATTGACAGATGCCAGATATCTATTTTTATCAATAATAATAATTCAATTGCAAGACTAATTAGCTAAAACTGACATCTCCTTAATAGAACTCTAATCTAGCTTGTATATACAGCACAATTACCCTCCATTCATGATTTATAGATTTACTGAGTTAACATATTATTATTAAATAGATAAAAGGAAAATAATTCATTGACATACCAGCATTTAATAGCATGATAAGAGATCACAATTATAAACTAATTGCCTTTTGTAGATTAATTTTTATATACTTATCACCGACTAGATTGTGGCATAAAAATAAAACAAACTACCATCTCTTACCATATCTCCTTGTAAGCAGACTAAAAATTAATCATTATTCATTAACATATTTTGCTAGATCAGAGATAATAATTAACTAAGTATTGGTGTAAAAATTATACTTATTCTTCCAGCTTTCCCATTCATCTTTAGATATTTGCGGAGTTGATTCTTTATCTTAGCGATAGTGGATGAAGGTTTAATTGACATTCCAACTTTATTAGAATGTTTCAGCAGTGATTTCATCTTGGCTTAAAGACTGGTTCTTCTGGTGGCACTGGTCATCAGATTTTTACTTACATCTGATAGGATACATAGTGGATATGCGCATGTTCAGATAGTTCATTCTGTTGTTTGACATCTTTTTTCTTGGGACTCATTGATGGGATTTCAGCTTGCCCTCTGCCACATTGACAGAGTAAAGCAGATAATGGCATCTCTATTCTTGCATAGTACACTTGTTGGAACTAACAGATACTAATTAATTAAAGCAGAATAATAATATTGTATGATCACTATCTCATACTAGCACATAATTTTTATTAAATAAGGCAAAACTCTCCATACAGTAGTGCCACCCTGTGCCAACCAGAGTAATCAATGGATGCCAGAAGGCTTGGGCATAAAATCTCTATCTAGTTCCTACTTATCCAATATCCCCAGAGTAGTTTCTGGCTTGTGGACTTCGTCAGTGAGGAGCCAAATACACCAAAATGTATGGGTGCTGACCTGAGCTCAGACCCATATGACTATATAAGCTAATGAGCTTGGATTGAAAATATTATTGGGTTTTCAATTTCTTTCTCATAGTTTTGTAAATAAATAGAGTTAAAAGGTGGCTGCTGGGGGGTTGTATTAGATCCTAAGATCTAGGTGCAGTGCTCTCAGATCCAAGGCTTTTCACTGACAAAGGCTACAAGCCAGAACCTAGTCTGGAGATATTGAATGGGTAGGCACTAGATAGGGATTTTGTACACAAGCCTTCTGGCATCCATTGATTACTCTGGTTGGCACAGGGTGGCACTACTGTATGGAGAGTTTTGCCTTGTTTAATAACAATAATAATTGATGAATAATGGCAGAAAGATAACCACTGGCAAAATAATGACAGAATATTTATTGCAGAATAATGATAGAAAGATAAAAGACCAAAGATAGAATAATGATGGAAAGATAGAAATATCATGGATTTCTAGAATATAATTTCCACCACTATTTATACAATTTTGGACTATCTTATCAGTAAAATTTGGATCAATCTCTTGCTGTTTGGATCCTTTGATTTATTGACTATAGATAACTCCATTACTTTCACTGAGGTCCAAGTTTATTTGTTCAATACCCTATTTGTAAGTTTTTATTTTAATTATTTATCTCCTTAAACTTTAATCTAGTAACCTGTTTACAAGCATTTTAATTACTTTTTCTATAATGTTAATTCCACATTTTTTATTGTTAGATGAAAACACTTTTTAACTACTTTTAGTTAAATTTAGAATCAATTATCTTTTTAAATTTTAGAAAATAATTTGCATTTAATGCAAAATAACTTTATAATTAATTATAGCATATACATTTATCCGTGCATTTATAATAAATATTTAATTTTTATTTATAAAAATTTATTAAAATTTTAAACAAATTTTGTTTGTAATTTTTATATTCAAACATGAAATATATATGTGTGTTCGTATATATAGCTTGAATACTTATTAATTTGTTAAAAGTTACTCAAATAAACAATGCCACAACTCTCAGTGCCATCTTATATTGCTGACCAACTGATGAGTGCTGGTTTAGCATGAAATATGTTAATTGGTGATTATTTACCTTTTCAATATGTGTGTGATCAGGTGGATCAGCAATATAAGATGGCACTGAAAGTTGTGGGTAGTGTGAAAGTCTGAGTTTGAATCCTGCATACATTACATATATAAATGCAGCGGTAAGCTTGTACAATGTAGCAAATAAATAGTCAAAATTGCACGGAAGCACTAAGACACAATTTCAAACACTGCATCTATATGTTGAAACAAATGGAAATTGTAGTCTAAAAAGTATATGCACAAAGTATAGTTTTTGCTTATAGCACTAATCACTCATATTGTTTTCCTTTAGATACAAGTTAAGGTTTTGACATTTTTTACATCCACTGTGCCTGTAAATGAAGGAATTTTGTGATTAACACTGCTGTGATCTAATCGCCTGGATGTAATTATTTTAACTTTGTAAATATATTTTTATTGCTTGTGAAATATCAGTTGTTTTTTTAAGTGTCATAGCATCGGCCGGGACGCGAACCCGCAACCCAGGCAACTGCCTGCAAGTGCAAGGCAGTCGCACTGACCTCTCGACCACCAATGTAGGTTTAGCAAATGTCATATTTAAGAAATGAGTTTTTGAATTCAAGCTAATTTTAAAATAATATTATAAATATGATATAAATAAAAGATTTGAATTAAACTGAACATCAAAAATTCTTTTGTTTACTAATTTTTATATTGAAAAAATCTTTTATTTATATAATATTCATAATAATGTTTTTAAATTAATTTGAATTCAAATTTTTAAATGTAAGTTCATATTCGTAATAATTTCCTTTTGATATTAAATTATTTCTATCAAAAGTACATTATCCAAGTTTAATCCCATGAATAATTTTATACAACATGTTTCCATCCATATTAATAATCTGATATTAAAATAGGCAAAACTCACTGTACATATTGCCACTCACTGCAAGCTATAGTAATCAATGAATGCCAGAAGGCTTGTGCATAAAATCCCCATCTAGTGCCTACTCATCCAATATCCCCAGACTAGTTTCTGGATTGTGGCCTTCATCAGTGAGAAGCCTTGGATCTGAGAGCACTGCACCTAGATCTTAGGATCTAATGCAACCCTATTGCCACTCACTGCAAGCTAATTTGAATTATAAATATAAATACAAGAAAGTAATTTATGCCTATTCAACACCAAAAATCTTCAATCTGCTGTTAGTGCAACCTTCTATTATAGAAAAAGGTGGATATCTGAAACAGATTTAGATTTTAATTCATAAAAAATATAACTAAATCCCATGTTATAGGCAAGTAGTCATTTTTAACTTTCAAACTGTATTGAAACTAATTACTATAAAGTCAAAATAAAAGTCATAGATCAATTCATAGATCACATGACCCTATCTCTTAAGCTTGTAAGTTATAAACAGTGAGGATTGCCAATTCCTCTACAAGCTTTATGATAAATGCTTAGCCAGAGCCAGCACTTAAAATATCCCTGTCAGGAACCCCTCCCCAAACCCCTGACCATGGTTTCGTGCTTTGGCACTCCTCAGAGAGGTGTCAGGGTAGGTTCAGACACTAGATCTAAAAATACCAACCCAAAGCTAAGCACTTAGCTAAAAGTTATCTATTGAGTGGAAAATCTGAAATTTTCAGACATGTACATGTCTTCAAACCCAGCTATCCAACTCAAATAGCTATATGGGGCTGATAGATCTTCAGCCATGCCATATAGTTGTAGTCATAGCAATATAAAATTGCATAAGACTTTTTGGCAGAGACTATAAATAGTCAAAATAAAAGTCATAGATCAATTCATAGATCACATGATCTATGACTTTTATTTTGACTATTTATAGTCTCTGCCAAAAAGTCTTATGCAATTTTATATTGCTATGACTACAACTATATGGCATGGCTGAAGATCTATCAGCCCCATATAGCTATTTGAGTTGGATAGCTGGGTTTGAAGACATGTACATGTCTGAAAATTTCAGATTTTCCACTCAATAGATAACTTTTAGCTAAGTGCTTAGCTTTGGGTTGGTATTTTTAGATCTAGTGTCTGAACCTACCCTGACACCTCTCTGAGGAGTGCCAAAGCACGAAACCATGGTCAGGGGTTTGGGGAGGGGTTCCTGACAGGGATATTTTAAGTGCTGGCTCTGGCTAAGCATTTATCATAAAGCTTGTAGAGGAATTGGCAATCCTCACTGTTTAATTACTATAAAGATATCAAAACTAGTATTTGCTCAAAGTTAGATTGATATAAGGTTGCTTTCGTAACGGGTTTTATTTGCCTGTTGAAATATCTATTCAACATATATGTGTTCAAGTGTATCAGTATTATGAAATAGAGTGAAGGGTGGTGGGTCGTGTGAAAGTCTGTGCTCATATACCCTATATATTATATATATTGATACGGATATATAATAAGTCTGTATTTCAGTTATTAGGCATCTATTATTTAAAAATCTCAATCATTCTGTTTCTGAAAAGTGTTTTTTCCCCATATATCATAGCATCAGCCAGGAAGCAAGCCCGCTAACCCAGAACAACTGCTTGGAAAGCAGCATTCGCTGACCTCTCGACCACCAATGCTTGACAAAGTGTTAATCTTTAGTCACAAAAAGGTCGATAACCATCTTTTTTGTTAACAAAAGATTGCTTTGACAGCGGTTGAGAATCTTCCTATTAAAATAAGTATGTCATTTACAGGTATTTATACTTATAAACTAATCTAGTCTTGCACAAATATCAGCTTTGTTATCTTAATAATAATTAGTTTCAGTCCAATTTGAAAGTTAAAAATAGTGATTTGTTAGTCATCTTTCAAAACAAATTGTATTTACCTGTTGAATGGGAGATTATTTAAACTTCTATGAATTAAAAATCTCAATCTGTCTCAGTCAAATGTCAGTCTTATAGTGTTTATATATTCATCTTATACCATAGAAAAAGGTGGGTATCCACCTTTTTATTAATAAACAGATGTTTTGACAATGGATTGAATATTTTTGGTATTGAATAGGTATATGTTGCTTTTATATGGTTGTATTAAAACCAATCTAGCTTTGAGAAAATACTAGTTCGTTACATTTATATGCATATATGTATTTATAGATTTTATTCTTGAATCTTTTAATTTCTTATGCCACATTGGTCATTACAATATATTGTAACGGTCATATTTGTTCATTCATGCAACAAAATCCAGAGTCCAGGCAAAATACACCAAGGCTGATCCAGATGAGGTGGTGAGACCCTGAATCCGACCAAACTTCAAATTGTTTACCAGAACTTTGAGATTTAATATCCTATGAATGACATTTATGAGGTTACACTCAGTCTCAATTTCTTCTGTGAGCTGACAGAGCAAAGGGAAAAACATCAGACTTAGGGTCAATTAATAATTTATTTATAATTAAAGATTATTTAATATGCTATGACTTAACTAAAGAAAGGCATTTTATACATATTAATGATAATATACAAAATTAACAAAGCGTATGCCACACTTGAATGAGAAGCTATAAAGATACACAGAAATTATTACACGCTAAGCGCTTTCGAGGTCTTTTGCCTCATATTCATACCGCTATGAATATGAGGCAAAAGACCTCGAAAGCGCTTAGCGTGTAATAATTTCTGTGTATCTTTATAGCTTTTCATTCAAGTGTGGCATACGCTTTGTTAATTTTGTATATTAAATTATCGAATGAGAAGTCTTAAAATCTTTAATACTTTACAAATATTAATGATAAGAATTTGGATGATTTGGCTTTGGATAGTGAATAATATCATGAAACAAATTATAATTTTAAGTAAGTTTATTAAATAAATAATTAAGCAATCACTAAATAAAAGTAAGATGAGCATTAGGTGAATATAGTTATGCACACAGGTATTACAATAATGATGAGATAAATATTGGATACAGTGATCTCATCTTTAATACGGTGGTTTTAATTATTACATACCTATCTGCGGTTGTTATAATCATGCCTATTCCATTTTGATACACTAACCTATTCTTTGGTGATGAGCTAAAACAGCCAAGATGATTAAAATATGTGGCATTAAGCCTATTACCTAAATATTACAAGGAATGCTAAAATTAAGGTTGCAGTGTGAGTAATTCTTCATGGGCTTCAGTGTCTAATACTCACTGTCCTAGGACCGAATGGCTTGCTAGCATAATAAAGGACATTTAGTCAGGAACTTGGGTCGGCTACCCAAGTGTTCTGGCCTTAAACTCAGTAACATGCTTGGTGCTCTAAACCTGAAGGGAGGTGGATAGGAGCAGCCTGCACTGCTAGCTCATCAAGACCTAGCAAGACATTAATACATTAATGGGTGCTTAGTATGAATGCGCTTACAATGTATATATTAATATAAATGTGTATATATAAAATTAATTAACTAATGCGCCTAAATAGATACTTTCTATCTGGTGAAACTAACTCGAACCAGTTCTTGGATAGCATATAGCAATCAGGCTAAATAAAGGGTTAACTAACTATTAATCCAGTTAATATAGTGAATCTGTATTGGTATATATAAGATTAAATTGAGGAGGAGAAAGTATATTAATGGCCTTAACAATATTTAAATTATACTTTTATATCACCCTTGGCTATCATTTCCCTTCTAACTAACACATAATTTATAGGCTGGTAATTCATTAAGCAAGCCATAATAAACATAATGCAGTTAAAATGAATAAAATAACAAGTGCAGAGCACGTGGCTATTATCTATTGGAATAGGATTTTGAAGCAGTTATTTATTTATGCTAAAGAGCATTGTTAAATTACACAAAAGACCTTATACTGATCACTCCTTTTAAAGTTTACTAAACTAAATTATTCGTTCCCCTGAAATGTTGGCATATCATAACATATTAAATAAATGAAATAACTAAAACAGTCATTATAAGCATGGCCCTAGTTTTAGAGAGTTTAAAATAACAATTGATTACAAATCTGAAGAGATGGTAAAATTAGTTTGTGTTTGGAGTCTTACAATATTTTATGCATAAAAAATATCTACCCAATTAATGATTGCTAAACATCATTAATAGTTGTTGTTTGCTTTGCTAGCATTTGAAACAAAGATAAATATACATGTACAGAAATGCATTTAGTAACTGAAACACCCAGGCTTATTATATACCTATGTCTATAAATGTAATATGTAGGGTATATGTGCACAGACTTTCACACAACCCACCACTCTCCACACTATCTCATAACACTGATACACTTGAACACTTATATGATGAAAAGATAAATAATCACCAATATATGTATTTCATGCTAAACCAGCAATCATCAGTTGGTCCAGATTACCATCTCCACACATATATGCTATAACTGCTCAGATATATATTAAGATAGCCAATCCTCATACTTTAATGGACAGGCTTGAATCTACTCCACACTCCAACTCTTCAACCGTCCATCCAATTGAAAATCTGATGATGGAATGCTCAAAGGCCATCCTGATGCCGAAATTCTTGTCACATCCATGTTGACCTAAGGTCAGTGTCGGCCTCAGTGTGGCCTTTGATCATTCCGTCGTCAGATTTTCAATTGGATGGACGGTTGAAAAGTTGGAGTGTGGAGTGGATTCAAGCTTGTCCATTAAAGTATGAGGATTGGCTATCTTAATATATATCTGAGCACTTATAGCATATATGTGTGGAGATGGTAATCTGGACCAACTGATGATTGATGATTTAGCATGAAATACGTATATTGGTGATTATTTATCTTTTCAACATATGTGTTCAAGTGTATCAGTGTTATGAGATAGAGTGGAGAGTGGTGGGTTGTGTGAAAGTCTGTGCTTATATACCCTATAGAATGCATTTAGTTAAAACTAATATGAAGCCAATTATATCCTTAATATCACATGATCATCATTCTTTTATTTCACAGTAGAAATTTTTTTAGGGTCCTTAGGGAATTTTTGTGATGTAAGAATTAAATTGTTACTCGTTTTATTTTCGATATTTCGTCTAATGTCAGATTATTTATTTTTAATTTATTTTATTTTTTTGCTTACTTACGTCCCCTGGAACTAATAGCAATATTTTACTCATTTTATATTTGAACCTTTAAATAAAAGGTGACAATTAATTTTTAAAATATAAGTAAACAAGTTTTAAAAAATAAATATTTATTACAATTATAAAAATAGAATCACTGAGAAGTTTTACAATTGTAGTTAAAAGAATAATTTTTGCTGGCCTAATAATTTTTATTAAGATTTGATGTTAAGTTACCTCTGACAATGATTACAGAGCCATCTGCAAGTAGATTTTGGGGTTATTTCAGCAGCTCATTTATCCTTCAAGCAAGTTTATATGTGTGCGTCATTTATGCTTAAATTGCAATCCAATAAAAAACATTGAAAAAATGCTGCAATCCGTGAGATATCCCCCCTTCATAATGTGCATAACTTATGAAAGGGAGAAGATATTGTGGATTAATCTTAGCTTAGTCTAATTTCTGGACTTGTCCAATTTAAAATTATATTCAATATACAATACAGCAGATTAATTGAACAATCTAAACAAATAATCAATGGCATAACTATATACCATGCTGCAGAACTGAGGTCTATCAGTCTGGAATTCATTATGCATGTTAATCACTATTTGGTCAGATTCAGAGTAGGAAACTGCCACTGGTATGTGGCTGGTTGTTAAGTTTCTTCGTGTCATTTTTCCAACTCGCTGTTTATTATTGATAGCAAATATACATCTGTAATCGTACTAGCTATAATAGACAGCAAAGGTTTATAGCTGTTGTAAATAAATAGGTACAATAACATATTTGGACGTTACTTTAGTTTTAACTCTTTATTTATTAGTTGAAAAATATTTATTGGCCAGAAAACATTATTTTCTGCCAACGAAACATGTTTACAATAAAATTGGTGAAATACCAACAAGGTTTACATTAGTGGGTAGGTTAGATTTTGGTTATTTAAAAAAAAATATCAATTTAGCACTCATTCAAATTGCATTTCAACTGGTAGCTAACGTCCAATTAAAAAAAAATAGAACAACAAATACTAAAAAAAAAAATTATCAAATAGCTGGTTTTCCTTACAAGAAAAAAAGAATAGTCAAAAGGGCTTATTATTTCTCTGAAGAATGTCATTCATGCAATCCAATGAATTTGTTTTTTCCTTAAGGCAAATAAAATCAAAAACTTGATGTTAAATTGAATAATATTTGCATGAGCACAAACATACGAAGCTTTATATTCTTAGTCATCACTTATATTTTCATCTAAGCTTGATTTTGATAAAGCAATTTATCTGCTTATGGTTTATTTTTTTCTAAACCCCTAAATATATTATAGATGTATGTTTAACCTCTGGACTCAGGGAAAGAAAGAAAAGGATAACGTTTTTGTTTCAGAGCACACAAAGATAGCACTGAGCTAAAATTTCAAAAACTCATAAATAAAGCACTAAGTAAAAATTTTATCTGAGAGAAGAAAGATTACAGTCTAAGGATCAAAGTGTTAATTGATCTTAATATCAGCTGTGGCTCCTAGGTGTAATGGCTGAACCTGAAAATCATATAGCTCCATTAATGAAACCTAGTTCCAGTATAAACTGACAAATCAGAAATGTGGTTCAGCTGGATAAAAATGAAAGTAAGCCATTTCCAGCCAAAGATCTTGTTAAAAACTGCCAAAACAAAGGACTAGTAAATATCACTCTGAAAAAAAGACAATAGGAAATGACATGCATTTGCCGAATATCTGCGATGTACAGTGTGCATATTTTTGCAATTATGCTAAGTGCCTAACTGTTGGTCGCTTAAAATACAACAAGATGGCCAGAAAGTAATTTTCTTGAATTACTTTTAATGTGTTAATAATAATTGTGGAGTCGAATTCCAGATTTGCATTGTTCATTGTATTAGAAGGTGCATGGGCTGTCATTAATAAAGAAGTAATCATTTGCAATGCAGGAATAAAATGATTTCCAATTATAAAGAAATTTATTTCCTGGGTGAAGCAAAAGTAAGGATTTTAATATGTTTGTCTGAAAGTTTGGGTGATAACATTTTATCTGTAAGTATACATTGAATAATTTGCATTATTTAAAATTGCTAAATGTCTTTGCAAAACTTTACTTAAACTTTTCAAGTACATTCAACTGTAAACAACATGCAAGTTAATATATAACACCATGCTTTAAGTGATATTAATACTTCTTTTTTCCGGGTATTACTGGCTTGAACAGTAACAGTATTTGTGATAATACATTGAATTATTTTCATCATCTATCATTAAATATTGAATATACAAAAATTTTCAATCTTTATTTAAACTTTTCAAATACAAACAATTTGTTAGTGATAATACAGAAATAGGCAAAACAGGTTAGTAATTACACAACATTTCGAGTAGTAGTATTCTTCACTCTTCTTCAGGTGTTGCTGGCCTAACCAGTAACAATATTAGCATAGGAGTTAAACTTACACCTTTACATTTTTTAATATTGTCACTGAGGCCAACAACACCTGAAGAAAAATGGAGAATAATACTACTTAAAAGGTTATGTAATTATTAACCTGTGTTGTCTATTTGTGTGTTGTGTGTATTTGAAAGGTTTAAATAAAATTTAAAATTTATCTATACCTTCAACATTTAATGATAGATGATAGAAATAGTCCAACATATTATCATATTAAAATACCATCATAACAAACCTTCAGAAAAATAGTAACAGTATTATTTTGGGAATCAAACCTGTGATCTTTGAATTCACAAATACTGAATTTAAAGATATTCTAACCAAATGGCTATTCTTTTAAATACATATAAAGATTACAATGTCTTAAAAATGACTACAGTTGACTATGGTTATATTTACAGGTGAACACAGCAATCTATGAGGTCATAACTGCTTCAGGTATCAAAACTGCATGGGTCACTACTTAAGATTGCTGGTCCACAAACAAAATTATAAAGAGAATTTTAAAAAAAAAACACAGATAAACAATATCTGTTGTTCAATGGACTGCTAGTGATCTTACTTTTCAAGTGCTAATTATATAACATTGTTGGAATTGATTGAACAAAAAGCCATAGGATCTGAAATCAACCTACTGAATACTTAAGATATAGTTCTCAATTGCAATGGTCATATTATATGGTGACTATGAATAATGATATATTCTGGGAGCCACTTTTAAATGCTAAGAGATTTGTATAATTGTCATACAGCAACAGGTAAATAAACTGGATAAATCCTTTGTCTGGTGGTTTACCTTGAAAACTGACATCATGTTCTAAGTCTATTAATGCATGTAATATGGATGGAAATATGCCAAACAATGTAAAATTCATCATTGATGTGATCTTGTTGGTCACTAGTTAAAATCCATAAGATCACATTGGTCCATGAGTGACAGACTATTACTGATAGTTTTTTATTCATCTAAATTTCAAGAAATGATTGCAATATTTATAAAACACTTAAGAGACTATTTAAAATTTGTGATCTACCTAAAGTTATAATGTTAGATAATGGTCCAATCTTTCCATGGGTTTATTTAAAGAATTTTATAACAACAATCAGGGCCTTTCAGAGAAAATGCAAGGCCCAGGGCAACTAATATTTTAGAGGCCCTTCAAATTTTAAGATAAGAACATGGGAAGAGAGAGAAAAGAAAGGAGAGTTTTTACTTACAGGGCCAAAAACAGGACTTTGGGAGCAGCTAATTACAATATGCAAAAATGAGCAAGTAGATCAGATCCAGATAGCACTTGGATAGGATAGATTCACTGTGGCACTGTTAGTATCATAAAATACTGTTAACACAGAAATAATTGACAGGGGGCAGAGAATATTAGTTCTACTAGTTGTTGCAGTTTCTTTCATTGCAGAGTCATCAAATTGGCATCTCATCCCTAAACTGGCTTATGTTTTTGACTTGGGGTATGCCTTCTTGGAAATGTTTTCTTGAATATTTTTGGGGGGAATTTAACTGTAAAATTAAGGTCATTCTATGAGCCATGACATTGCTTTGCCTTCTATATTTTTGTTTAACATATAGAATTGCCTATTTGAGGCCCCTAATATTGCAAGGCCTGGGGAAGCTGCCCCTCTGCCCCCCCCCCGATTGGTCCTGATAACAATAATATAAAAGAAATGGTCAGCCCAGCAATTCACTTTGATAATAATGATCTGGCTAAAGACTAGTTCAAGAAACAAAAAGGATTCAGAAAAAGCTTCATAAGCTAGTTGTACTACTTGCATTGCACACCATAGCATGTCTAGAATACTTATGGGAAAGGTCTTGACTAAAGTGCCATTAAGTAGGACTCTTAAAACAAACTATTTACATCTCATACCTGATTAATATGGTGAAAAAAACTGATAAAATGCAGATAGGTACCTGTGTATTCTGCTGTGCATTTAGTGGAAGCACCAAATAGTTTCATTAAATAATTATAAACAGGGCATGCGTGCAGTGAGTTTCCAAATCCTGATTGGGAAATAATACTATAGGCATTGAAACAAGTTGTGACCTGACTATGAAGTACCATGAGCAATTAAAAATCCACTAGATAAAGTATTGATGAGTTAAGTAGAATACAAATCCAAAAAAATGGAAGTTAGAATATGGTTTAGAGATCCATCAACTTATCTTAAAGATTATATATTCCAAAGCTAAATTTAGCCATTGGGATGGAATATTGTGGGCTGACTTTAAACGTATCGTATCCTCATTATTGAAATTGTCTCAACTAAAAAGCTTTCTTAATCAAATTCAATATACAATGCAACTGACCAATAAAACAACAATCAAATAAATCGTCAGTAAATTTGATTGTTTACAGTAATGTAAAGGGTCCGGCTATAAAATTAAAATCCATTTGAGAAAGAACTAAATCATATTGAACCCTATTCCAAACAATAATTCACAGCTATGAAATTATTCTGATAACAATGTACATTGCCCACTAATTTTAGAACACTCTCAAAAAAAGCTCATTCTTAGAGTAAAAAACTGTGAACAGAAAATAATACCAGATTTTTCACAAGGCCACCTAATATACTGGAAATATTATTTTTATTAAAGTGAATCACAGCATTTCTCCAAACTAAGGGTTGTTACTGACATCAATTATATATTTGTAGTTGCAGACAGTGAACTCCTAAGCCTGGAATATTGATGTTACTTTAATTATAACTCAAATATTTATTAGCTGGAAAACATTACTTTCTGGTGGCAAAAATTATAATATACACGATAGAGGGCGCTTTAAATTTTTATTACTAATACTAATTGTTCAAAGAGAAATTAATAATAAAGATTTCATGCAGATCTAAATATGCATGTACTTTTAATTGCTCCCATTAATAGAATATTTAAATCAATTAAAATATCAAAAATATCTTTTTTGTTTGACTTTATCTTTATATAAATATTAGAAAATAAATTTCCAAATGCAAAAATTGTTTATGCAGTTAAATATTTATTAAATAAAAGATATATTTTTTTAAAAGAGGCCATATAAAATATTGAACAATATAATCACGAGGTAACTACCAAAAATGGATTAAAACTTCTTACAAAGAGATCAATCATTCATATTAAATATATATTAAAAATTATTTGTAAGCAGGAATATAATAATTCATTTAAAAGTATAAATAATCATGCTTAAAGATGTTTCTTATGATGTAAAATATTGCTTTAAATATATAACGGACTGTATTTCTTCTAGTTATCAAGTTGCTCAAATAAATAGCTAGCAATGGCAGTTTGCCATCTCCTTGCTTATTTAGGAAGTCATCTTAAAACACATACTAGTTCATATCTATATATATGAAATCCATATGAATGTTTGCCCATAAGGCTAGCACATGTTTACCATGAATGTTTTGCTGCAAGACTGTCACTTGTCAAATTGTTGAGAAGATTATTTTAGTAATTCTTCCATTAATAGTTGTCTGTAATGCTGTCAAATTCACATGTCAAATATAACAGGTATGTCAAGTGTTGGCAGCTGAGAGATCAGCACAGATGCCTCGCAAGCAAGTAGTTGCTGGCAGACAGTTGTCGCGGGTTCGCTTCCCGACCGATGCTTTGACAGATGAAAATATATATATAACAGGTATATTTAAAAAATTTAATTTTAATTTAGAGGTTTAATTTGATTATAAGCATTTTATTCAAAACAAATAATTCCGCAAAGCAAAAACATTTGTTAAAACAACCAATTAAAAAAACTGTTAGAAAAATGATAGCCTTTCAGGACAGCTAGAAAGTAGTTCTTCCATTAATAAACTGTACTACAAAAACGATGACCTTCTGTACATTTATCACATTTATTTATATAATATTTAAAATGTTTTGATTAATTTATATTAAATCTTTAAAAAAATTGTCAAAGCAACCAATTAAAAAAAATAAGGCCTTTATAGGTTGGTTACATCTGGTATATAAATAATTTTCCAAACAACATATAAAAATGGATACAATCTAAAAAATTTGCTTTCAATTGTTGAAAATTAATAGTTCTATATACATAAATAGTTTTCCAAAAAATATATGTATATAGATGGGCACCATTAATCATGTGGATATAGAAGCATTATATATCTTTGATTTACAATTAACATTTACATTTTGTTTATTTGAGCAATGGATACATATTTTTAAAAACAGAGGGAAAGCAAAAAAGTTTAAATATGATCTAAGCTTGTAATAAAATCTACAAATATGTAGAGCAGCATTTCTCAACCTGTGGGTCACGACCCCTTTGAGGATCAAACTACTCTTTCACAGGGGTCACCTAAGACCATTGGAAAACACATTTTCAATTCAAAACAGTAGCAAAATTAAAGGTTGGGGGTCACCACAACATAAGGAACTGTATTAAAGGGTCACGGCATTATGAAGGTTGAAAGCCATTGATGTAGAGAGTCACAAAGAACACCATAGATTTTAATCAAAAAGCTAAAAGTCTAATACTTAATTAAAATATTGTACTGGTCAAAATATGTTTATCCATCTAACATGAGCTGGAACTCACAAAATGTACTTCAAACCCAGTCAAGCCCGAGATTTAGGTCAGGGACCAGCCTGAATTCGAACCCACTCTCTAAACCCCAGATCTAACACCTAATGAATAACATAATAGTGATGGCACATGAGAATTAATTTTAATCCGGCCCACTAGCAAAGCGTGAGAAGACAATGAGACATCTATTACTATGACTAAACTAAAATATATAAGCCGGCTTTACTTTTGGAAGTGGAGAAAAGAAGGAATTCAAACTACTCAAATAAGTTAGACAATAAAATATATTTTAATATATTGACAAATTATTATACATTTATAAATTAATTATATACATTAGTGTGTCCATGAATGAGCAAGCGGTAGATAATTACATAGTGTCATTCACACTATTATTTCTCATATGCTCTTTATTAGCTAAATAATATATTACAAATAAACACACATCTTTGGTGGGTCCAATATTAAGATGCCAATCAATTATTAGAAAGAATTACATAATATTGCTATTAACACTTTGGATTACGGTTCTGAAATGTGGTGACTAACATTATTTAGGTGAGTGTTCCGAGATTCATTACAGATATAATATAAGCTATTTTCACACCATTAAGATCGTGAAAATAAATAAAACACATTTGAAAATTACATTTGATTCTATGACAAAATATTTAATGAAACTTCTTTTAATTAGCGCTGGTAAGAAGAATGCTTATTTTCCCCAAGGCAGATAGATACTCTTAAAGACAGAAATAAGTTACGATGGGGGATTGTATAAGACTGAAATAAATTTAATTAATAAAACTAGAAGTAGTTGGTATTCATATATATTTTGAGCAGAGCGCAATTTTAATATTAGAGCATTAAAACTGGTCATGAAGCAAAAGAAATAATTATACAAAGAAGTTTGCGGTACTGACATAATAGCCTATAAATAACTAAGAGGAAATGGTCATGCTTCTGGATGAGAATGAAGTGGATAGGCATAGCATGTGCCAGACTTAGGGAATCACTGCCAGAGACTCTTTTATATGAAGAAAGTGGATAGGCATGGTGTGGCCCAGACTGTTGCTGGTATAACTGACACGAGAGGCCCTTTATCTACGAAGAAGTGAATATGCATAGTGTGTGCCAAACTTATGGGATCACCACCAGAGACATTTATATAAATAAGTGGATATAACAAGAAATCTATGGGTTCGATCTTGTCATAACCCCCAGATTAGATTAGAAGCACATAATATATATATATAATTCATGAAGATAGGCCAAATGTCAGTAACACAGTATGGATAAACATCATTAATGACAATGAATAAGTTTTACTGCTTTAAAATAAATGACCCTTGTTTGAATACTATAATTTAGACAAATAATATGCTATGCAGTTATAACATATATAAGAGAGAATATTTCATTTAATAAAATATACGTTAAAGATTTTACCTAGTAAAAGAAACATTAAGATTTACCCTCTTCCCTTTTCTACTATTTAAAACAATTCAATTCCACCTTCGTGGTTTTTATAGTAACTGGAATATTTAAGCTTATATTTTAAGAGTAAATAAAAAAAAAGTAGTTATATAGAAAATAATTAATGGGTCACTCTTTCAGAATTTAATAAAAACAACATTTTAAAAGATTTCAAAGTGTTAATTAGCTTAAGTTCTGGATTTACCCCCACATAGAAAATCCAGAGATAAACAAATCAATTTTATATTAAAAACGAACCTAAAATGTTGATTAGTAAAAACAATCTGCGAACGTATTAATTTATAATGCATTATATATATATATATTAAGGGGATGTTAATAACTTGCTTCATGAAGGTTTATTTAAACTGACAAAAAAAGATTTTAGAAATTCAACTCATCTGATTGTTTGAGATTGGCATATTAAAATAAAAGCACACATAAAATCAAGTAATAAATAATGACTGCACCAAAATTAAAGAAAGTTAGAGCATATGAGATAGAATTAAATTTAAAGAAATCATTTGAGAGCAATTTACATATTATATATAGAAATTAACTAAGAGCAAATTACATATTAACAAAGTTAAATAATATATTAAAAGAAATCTTGATAGATGAGTTAGGTTAGATTTAGTTTGTGGTGATGGCTTGAAAAGTTACCTGGCAATTTTAAGAGTCTGATTTAAAATATTGCACGTGCACGGCAATTGAAATGAAAGTTCTTAAATAACTGCAAGCTTCTATTAGCATTAAAGTTCTTAGGTCAGGCTTTTACTTCCTCTTGGGCAGCAGAATGATATGGCCGCTGAAGATGATGACCCGAAAGGGCCAAGAAGGTTAGTGGATTTATACTACATCATTTTTAGTTTCACAGCGATGTTAACAATCAGTTCTCTCAATAATAGCTAAAATCTGATTCAAAATACAGCCATTTTATACTTTTTCCTTATCGATTGTTTTTCAAGATGCAACAGTAAGATAATGTCCAAAAATAAATTCTAGATTAGAAATAGATTTGACAAAATGTTTATAACAAAAGTATCTTTAATCTTAATCCCATTTTATTTTAAGTAAAACTTTAATTAAAATACCTACCCCAGATTAAAACAATAGTGCTTCCAACCCCTTTAATTATTTTTAGACAATTAACTGTAGCATCTTCCATATTGGATTTTACAAAATATACAGTTTAAAAGAAAAAAAAATATTTTAAAAAGAAAAAGTTTAAAAATGACGTCTAATAAAATATTTACAAAAAATCAATATTTTGTTAGTATTTTGCTCATATATATATATTTGAGCTGCAACTATGTATTTTAATAAAAAGAATTAATAATCATAAAATTAATAATAATAATGTTAATTTAAAAGTTAAAATTTTATATACACATAAAATATAGATACACGACAAAAGGAGCGGGATGGGATATAGGGTTTAAACACAGGTTAGTAGATGGAACTATGAAGCTCAATCTTAAGATTGACTGTTTTAATATATACATAAAAGCCCTCAAATGCATACACAAAAAAACTCTAAGCCACCATTAATTTAAACAAATGTTTAATTTATACTTATATAAAAAAAGAATCCACATTTTTAATAAGTAGCCTGAATATATTTTCTAATAACTTCTCAAACAAAACACTTATATATAGAATTTAATTGGCATACTTTTTTTAAAGATATATTTTAATTAAAGAAAATAAATTTGTAGAGAGTATATAATTATACTTATCTGCAACAGACTCTATAATAGCAATAGTAAAAAATAAGCCTGCGTTAATTGTATAAAATTAAGCAAGTATTAATTATATAAAATTAACTGCAATAAATATGTTTATATCAATTTTCGCTAACATTAGTTTATATAATGAATTTAAGATTAGAATCTCTTTAAGGATACTTTGTAAATATACATTGCAAATAAATACAATATAGTAGAGATGTCTGCCCATCCCTCATATATGTATTAAATGGATTATGTCTGTACATGAGGGGTCAGACTGACTTTAGGTCAACATGGGTGTGACGAGAATCTCGGCCTCATGATGGCCTTTGAATGTTCCACCACCAGATTTTCAATTGGATGGATGGTTGGAGAGTGGAATGGATTGAAGCCTGTCCATTAAAGTATGAAGATTGGCTATCTTAATATATATTTGAGCACTTATTGCATATATGTGTAGAAATGATAAGACCAACTGATGATTGCTGGTTTAACATGAATTACGTATATGGGTTATTATTTATCTTTTCGACATATTTGCGTTCAAGTGTATCAATGTTACGAGATAGAATGGTGAATGGTGGGTCGTGTGAAAGTCTGTGCTCATATATCCTATATATAATAAGATTAGAAAAAGAAAGTCTTATACATCATCTTTTTCTTCCATGTGAAAAGATATCTTATAAACTCAAATATTTTGATTCCTTTAGCTTTTTATGCATAAAAAAATAAATAAACGAATAATTCATTGCTCAGGAAAGTCATAAGAAGTTCAAAGGTCAGAAGAAATCAGTAGACTTTGATCTTTCTATTCAACTACTATACTAAAGTACATAGAGATTTCTTTTCTATTATTCTATGTACTGTGCCATAATATTAATTGTTCCATTGGAAAGAAATTGGACAGATACAATAGGACATGGTGCTTAGTATTTTAGAAAGAAATTTTTTTTACTGAAGAAATTAAAAAACAGTATCATAAAATATCAAATAAAAGGGGAAATGGACCAACATATTCTATATGTGGACACATTGTGTTTCGCAGATGGATTTATATAGTCATCGCAAATCTCACTTCTAGACAAAAAAATTTCTCTTACTGTTGGATGGCTATACTCGTTTCCGAGTCCCTGATATATGTACGTAAAACTGAAAATATTTTTCAGTAAACTGCAGGTTATATAGTATTTATCATTTATTCATTCAAATTTGTGAACGTCACAGATATATGCTTCTTTAATTAATACACTATCATTCAAATTTGTTATTGTTCTCAACTGTACTTTGTCTATTATCCATCTTTACATCATTATTTATTAATAAAATGATTTACTTTCAGAGGATTGCGTGAGATAAATACTAATGTTAGCTTTAAAAAAATAAAGAAAACAAGAAAAGAAAAACCACTTCTTTAGCTAATTGGATTTTTACTTAAAACTTTTGAATTTAAAAGATTAAAACTTTCTGTAGACTGCCTTTTTTACAGTATTTATTTCTTAATTAATTAAAACTTTTAAATTAATGTTGTATTTAAAAGTAATCTTCTTTTCAAACATGCACACAATTTGTGTAAAATTTATTAAAAAATATTTTATAGATTAGTTTTCTATTAATGTATATGGTAATGCATATATATTTAATCAATCAATTACTAAACTAAAGAAATAAAATGCGAGATGAAAAACGAACCTCCCAAAATATTGATTCAATTGATTATGAAAACGATTACAACTAGTATCTTAGTCGTGTAATAAATAGTAATAAACAGCCACTCAAAAAAGAGTCTGACCATTCCAACTCCAAAACAGAAAAAGAGGGAAGGGGTGATAATCTAAAAATAAGTTTAGCGGCGAGATCAATTTATGAACCACAAATACGTCCACTTATAGAACATGCAATCCAATTTTCTGTTCACTTGTTATTTTATAATATTGTCTTTTAGTTTCCTCGGCAGAAAACTTTTTTCTGAAATACTTCAACACCATATCTAATTGTAGATATCCAACGTATTCTATTACCTGTCACATTTTCCCAATGGAAACAATTAACATTGCAATTCTTCAGAATGTCTTAGAGATAATCCTTATAAAAAAGATGGGTCTACCTCTCCTATGGTCAACTTCACCATAGAACACCTTTTAAGGAAGTCTTCCATTGTTCAATTATTTCACATGGCCAATCTAATGAAAGTATGATTTTCCAATAATGCTCTCACTAGCATCACATCTTGCACACTGAAGACCGTCTTGATTGGTTTTACAATCTTGCCAATATATTTTTAAAATTTTATGAACCATTCTTAAATGAGACTTTTCTAATGCCTTTATATTTTGCTGACAGGATGTCCATGTTTCACAACCATACAATAAATTAGGTAAAATAACATCTTTATATACAGATAACTTAGTTGCAGTAGTTATTTTCCTAGGAGAAAATACTATTTTTAAAACTTGTTAAAAGTGGCAGCTTATACAAGAATATAAAATTAAAAGCATTGGCATTTATTTCTATACAACTTATCAA
This sequence comes from Epiperipatus broadwayi, assembly GCA_028023455.1. Lineage (NCBI taxonomy): Eukaryota > Metazoa > Onychophora > Udeonychophora > Euonychophora > Peripatidae > Epiperipatus > Epiperipatus broadwayi. Next base: position 877,019 of record JAQFVV010000169.1, read on the forward strand.
ATTTAGTTTAATTCATTTATTAGGACTATTCTAACTTCAAAAAATAAAAACAATGAAAGAAAAATAAAAAGTTACAGAAAACAAAATAATATATAGGGTATATGAGCACAGACTTTCACACGACCCACCACTCTCCACTCTATCTAATAACACTGACACATTATTTATCTTTTCAACATATGTGTTTAAGTGTATCAGTGTTATTAGATAGAGTGGAGAGTGGTGGGTGTCGTGTGAAAGTCTGTGCTCATATACCCTATATATTAATATATATATATATATATATATATATATATATATATATATATATATATATAGGCATAGGTATATAATAAGCCTGTGTTTCAGTTATTACATTGTAGAGATGTCTGCCTATCCTTGCATATGTATAAAATGGATTATGTTCTGTACATGTGGGGTTCAGATTGACCTTAGGTCAACATGGGTGTGACAAGAATCTCGGCCTCAGGGTGGCCTTTGAGCATTTCATCATCAGATTTTCAATTGGATGGATGGTTAAAGAGCTGGAGTGTGGAGTAGATTGAAGCATGTCCTTTAAAGTATGAGGATTGTCTATCTTAATATATATCTGAGCACTTATAGTATATATGTGTAGAGATGATAATCCGAACCAACTGATGATTGCTGGTTTAGCATGAAATACGAATATTGGTGATTATTTATCTTTTCAACATATATGTGTTTAAGTGTATCAGTGTTATTAGATAGAGTGGAGAGTGGTGGGTCGTGTGAAAGTCTGTGCTCATATACCTATATATTATATATATATATATATATATTTTTTTTTCTTTTGAAATATTATATTATTTATTGGATTTATAAGTCTTTATTTTTTTGTTTTTATATATATATATATATATAGACACAGATATATAATACGCCGCTGTGTTTCAGTTAGAAAACAAAATAAGAAAAAAATTGACACTAGAATTGTTGCGATTACATGCATAATCTCTTTGTCACTGTTGGTGCAGAGAGATAACAGATAGTGAGATAGGTTTATGGCGTCTGAGCTCTTACTAATACCAAGTGAAGAAAGATTATAAGTAAAAGAAAATAGAAATAAAAAAAGAGCAGAAAAGAAACATTATCTAACCATTGATGAACTTATAAGACAGCAGATCTATCAAAAAATGAGCTCTATACTAATACCAAGTGAAGGAATATTAAGATAGCCAATCTTCATACTTTAATGGATAGGCTTCAAACTACTCTAACCCACAACTCTTCAGCCATTCATGCTGGTTTAGCACAAAATACTTATATTGGTGATTATTTATCTTTTCAACATGTGTGTAATCAGGTGGGTCAGCAATATGAGATGGCATGGATAATTGAGAATCATGTGAAAGTCTTGAGTTCGAGTCCCTTATATATTACATTAATGTGCAAGTGTGTGTAAACCTGTACAGTGCATTAATTTGCATATTGAAACAGTGTGTTAAAGGTCTGCTCATCCCTCGCATATGTATGTAAAATGGATTATTCTCTGGTACATGAGGGGTCAGAAGGACTAACATCAACATGGGTAGGATAGCAACCTCGGCACTTATGGGGGCTTTAAACATTCCATCATCAGATTTTCAATGAAATGGATGACTGAAGAGTTGTGGGTTTGAATAGTTTGAAGCCTGTCAATTAAAGTATGAAGATCGCTATCTTAAGATAAAGCTGGGCACTGATTGTATATATGTGTGGAGATGGTAATCTGCACCAACGGATGAGTGCTGGTTTAGCACAAAATACATGTTTTGGATTATTTATCTTTTATGATTATTTATCTTTTAAACATGTGTGAAATCAGGTGGGTCAGCAATACGAGATGGCACTGAGAGTAGTGGGTCATGTGAAAGTCTGAGTTTGAGTCCCTTATATATTACATTATATGTGTAGGTGTGCGTAAGTCTGTACGGTGTATTAATTTACATATAAAAATGCAGTGTGTTAAAAGTCTGCCCATCCCTCACATATGTATGTAAAATGGATTATTCTCCAGTACATGAGAGGTCAGAATGACTAATGTCAACATGGGTAGGATGACAACCTTGGCACTTATAGGGCTTTGATTTTCAATAAAATGGATGGCTGAAGAGTTGTGGGTTGAAGTAGTTTGAAGCCTGTCCATTATAGTATGAAGATTGGCTATTTTAATGTAAAGCTGAGCACTGATTGTATATATGTATGGAGATGGTAATCTGATTTAGCATGAAATATGCATATTGGTGATTATTTATCTTTTCAACATGTGTGTGATCAGGTGGGTCAGCAATATAAGATGGCATGGAGAGTCGAGGGTTGTGTGAAAGTCTGAGTCCCTTATATATATTACATATGTAGTAAAAATTATTTCATGTATGTATATTCACATAATGATAATCACATATATATTTAATTGAAGGAAACTACTAAATTTGTTAAAAGTATAAACCATCTTTAAATAAAATTCACCAGAATAGCTTATTTTAACACTACACTAATGTATACTTTTCTCTAATTTGAAATAGGTCTATTGTCCAACATCATTCATGCACATAATCACCATATTTCATGTTCTATTTGATAGACATGTTAAGTTAGTTAGATCTTATTTATAAAGTGTAAATAAATTTTATTTAGTGAATCCAGAATCATAAATCTCATTTATTTCACTTCTTATATCACCCAACAAATCTAGATCAGTAATCCTTAACTTGCAATTAGCTCAACATCATTTCAGGCATTTTATATAATTAATATTATTTAGAATTCATCTATTATGGCCTGGCATATTCATAAGGGCTAATAACTTCAATTAATCAACTAGATTTTAAATTGTTATAGTTGAATGAGTGTTTTAGGTCTGATGCATATATAAAACAAGGGGGGGCCCCCCCCAAACAGAGGGTGTTTGTTTTGGAAAAATATTTAGAGTGTGTGGGGGTCTTGGTTGGTTTCTTTATTTTTTTTAGTCGTTCTTTTTTTGTGAAATAGGGATATTTAATAATATTATTTTAAAAAAAAAAATATGCTAAATATTTTTAAAAAATATTTTTTTTTATAATATATAATTTAAAATTTATATTTTTTTTTTTTAAAAAAAAAAAAAAAAAAAAAAAAAAAAAAAAAAAAAAAAAAAAAAAAAAAATATATTGTAATGTTTTTTACATTCTATGTTTGATTAGGCCTTTATTTTACATACTATAAAGTGCAAGTTAATCAAACTATGAAAAGAAAATATATTCCGATCATTTACGAGTCTGGATATTTCAAGAACATAATTATATTTCCTGACTAATGAACCTAATATTATTTGTGATTTTAAATTGCAAGCAGAATCAGTTTTTTATTTAGTTCAGAGGGCGCCAGAGTCACTAGACTCACTGATTCTGTGCGAAGCATATTGTAACTTACAAAGCAAATAACTAAATTTAATATTTTTTTAATTTCCCTGGGCTTGATAATTTACACATAATAAATTCTAATAAACTATTATTAATAATGTACAATGAAAAGTTGATATTAAAGATAAATATTTTATTATACAAATTACAATATAAAATTATTAATAAACTTGGAAAAAATACACACATGCTAATCCAGATAATACCACCAATAATTACAAAATTTATATTACAATTAAGTTTATCCTAGGCAAATGAATATATTCGTATTAGAAATTTCATAGTTAAAGTTAGTTTGCAAACTTTTAATTTAGTCACAAATCGGGTGAATAAATAGTAGCTTACCGGTAAGTTTATGCACATTCTTGCAGTATACATGTATTTCTTGGGATCCCGAGCTCATTGGAAATAAATTGATTTCTCCTGTCAGCATTTTTTTCATTCTGGTCTGCTTTAAGCCTGGTCTCAAAGGCATTTTTGGAGTGATTTCTTCATGATGAAAGAAGTTGTCCAAAAAATGCTCCCCTTCCACATGACAAATCAGTTTAGCATAGATCTGGGATACATTCTGCATCCCAGAACTATGGAAACTGCCAGCATAAGACAACTTAGTTTGAAGGTTTTTTGCCCTTTTTATAGACTTGGGTCAGTTTTTAAATTTCTGCACATAGACTTTTATCTTTTTTTATTATCGGAATACAAGATAATAATCTTGTATATTCTTTCTTATTTTTGAGGTACAAAGTTTATTATTTTATAACTTATTTCCGCCATCTTTAATTAGCATTAGAAGAATCTTCTCTGATTGTAATCATTTATGTTTATAATTTTTTTAATCTGGATCCAATTTTAACTTTAATTAAATTGAACAGATAAATATAAAACAAAAAGAACTTTTATTGTATGTTTCCAAGGATAAATCATACTAACCAAAAAAAAAAATGAAATTGCGTCTTTCGAATGATCTTTGATTTTTACTTTTTTTAGCTTTTTAAATATTACAAATGCCAAAACACTCGTGAACTACATGTATTTTAATATGGTTCAATATGTATATACTCCTTTTATTGACATATATAATTTTGTATTTCACTAATCTTGCATTCAATTTAATTTAGTAGAGTCTCTGTCTCTGAGGTAATATAGACTATTGGTTCATCACATCAACCTCTTTGTTTATGCCCATCTATACAAAATAGATATTCCATGTCTATAACCATACATTGCTTATTTGCCTAATTCTACCATTACAATACATAATGTCACAATATTAATAATGATAGAAAACTCTCCATTAGTAATGCTACCCAGTGCAAGCATTAGTAATCAATGGATATAAAAAAGGTTTGTGCATAAAATTTTCTATCTAGGTGCCTACTCATCCAATATCTCCAGACTAGTTTCTAATTTGGTGTTTTCATCAGTGAAAAGGCTAGGATCTGAGAACACTATCTAAGATTCCTCACTGATAAAAAGCTAAAGTTAGAAACAAATATGGGGATACTGAATGAGTAAGCACTAGATAGGGATTTTATGCCCAAATCTTCTTGCAGCTATTGATTATTAAGACTTGCAATGTGTGGCACTACTGTATAGACAGTTCGCTACTGTTAATAACAGCTTGTATAAGCATAAGAAATGGTGATCATGTGATATTACAGTGTTAATTTAAGTTATTTTCTATGCATTTGCATAGCCATAGAAAGTTATATGGTGTAATTTTTTTTTGGTAAAATTTTATTCAAATAAACTGTTATGCAAATAAAGTTATTATTTATTTGAATAAATTATAATAATTATTTTATTAATACAAGCCATATTTTAAGGATATTCAATAAGATACCATACTAATTGAATCCAACCCTGCTCAGAAGTCATTAATATTTTTTCCAGAATTTACATCTATATGTTTTAAATGTAGCAGCAGTAAGAGTAATTTCAAGAGAGTTAAATAAAAAAATCTCATATTAGTTTATTTTATCTTTTATAAAATTTAAAATTTAGATCACTTGGGTATTAATTGAAAGTTCATTGTTGTGAATAGATGCTGAAGAAAATTATAATGCTTAAAAATTAAGTTTATAAAGTATAAATATATTATAATCTCTTTATCTTAAAAAGAGCTTACATTGTTCACATCTGACTGAAACTGAAAAATCACATGAAGATCAAATTAATGGGGAAAAGTGCCAAATTCCTCTAGGAATAACATTATTAATATTTAATCAATATTGTAGTACAATGACTGTAATATTTGCATTTTTATATAAATATAAAGTACACTTATTCAGAGTATGATATTAATATTCTACGATATTGGGTATATATATATTGAAAATCATAATGATAAGAAATGAATAAGAAAATTCAAGATTAAACCGTCAAATATCACATGATCACCATTAACAAGCTAATGAGCTTAGTTTAAAAACGTTATTACATTTTCATTTTGGACTCGAAGCTTTACAGTTAGCTAAAAAAATAAAAGGCGACTGATGGAGGGTAGCATTAGATCCTAAGATCCAGGTGCGGTGCTCTCTGATCCAAGAATTTTCACTGATGAAAGCCACAAGCTAGAAACTAGTCTGGGGATATTGAATGAGTAGACACTAGATAGGGATTTTATGCACAAATCTTCTTGCATCTATTGATTACTCTGTCTTGCACTGAATGACGCTACTGTATGAAGAGCTTTGTCTCTGTGCAAAAGTTTAAGATTTATATAAAAATAATAATAAAAAATGTTCCAAATTAATCTTTCCCTCATCCCTTTCATTAACTTTAAATAAAAAAAGAAAGTTAAACAATTCAAAAAAAAAAGACAATTAAACAATTAATTTAGTCATTTATCTATTTAATGATATTTCTATAGTGTAATTTTCATTAAATGGATAATCCCTAGTCTAATAAATGCCTAATAAAAATAATTAATATACTTCCATCAATTATGTCAAGTTGTGAGGGTAGTAAATTTGACATTTAACAATTAAACTGTAGTAACTCCCCATCTACATATATTAAACAATAACAAAGATATGTGGTCAAGCATTGGTGGTCAAGAGGTTAGCGACAGCTGCTTTGCAAGCAGTGTCCCGGGTTAGCGTGTTCGCTTTCCAGCTGATGCTATGACACATGAGAAAAAAAAAGATATGTGTAAGAGAATGTGGTCTGATTAACTGATGTGCTCTTAGGGATTATACATCTTTTTCAGATCTTTGCTCAGATGTTTATGATTACATCTCTCCATAAAGAGTTAAAAGTGGATAGAAATGAGTCCCTACCTTGTATGAGAGTGGTATAGTGAAAATTACATTACAGAAATATTAATAATTAATCATTGTCTGTTTTTCCAAACATTACGTAATATGAATTTTAATTTTTTATAATATCTGGTTATGTATGCAGGATTCGAACTCAGACTTTCATACGACCCACTACGCTCAGTGCCATCTCATATTGCTGACCCACCTGATCACACACATGTTGAAAAGATAAATAATCACCAATATACGTATTTCATGCTAAACCAGCAATCATCAGTTGGTCTAGATTACTATCCTCACACTTATATATAATCAGTGCTCAGCTTTATATTAAGATAGCCAATCTTTATACTTTAATGGACAGGCTTCAAACTATTCCAACTCACAACTCTTCAGCCTTCCATTTCATTGAAAATCTGATGGTGGAATGTTCAAAGCCCTTGTTAGTGCCAAGGTTGTCATCCTACGCATGTTGACATATTAGTCATTCTGACCCCTCATGTACAGGAGAATAATCCATTTATACGTACATATGCGAGTGATGGTATTTTTTAATTTATTTTTAAATAACTGATAAGAATTAGCAAGAAAGTATCAGGATTTTCATGCTTGTAAGTGAAAAATGGCTCCTGTTTTTTTTAGTCGTAATATGATTTTAAAAATGATTGATAATCAGTGTAAAAAAAATTGTATTATATAGTGTGCATTCAGAATTTGCCTTGCTCACTTCATTTAAGGATTCAAAGATGAATTAAAGATTTCATTTCAGTTAAAAACAAACTCTTTTGTGCAGTCATTAAATATTGTACTCTAATATTTATAAATGATTATTAACAATGTTTATAAATATTCTGTTTTAAACAATATTTTTGTGAATTTACAAAGATATCTTTTTCATTTCGTCAACTTTTTCTATATGAATCATTATTTTTCAGTTTATAATTCTACATTTACAATTGATTAATTGCAGCTAAAAACTTACAATAAATAATCTTTCACGTTATGTAAACTTAAAAAAGTGTGCAGACCCATAGAAAAAATGTGAGAATGTTTAAAAATATTGTGCACAGTACAATACTAGATAGAAGGACACCATTAGATGCTTATGGCAAAACATAGATGATAGTTACCTAAAAGTAAAAGACTATCATGGAAAGGCAATACCTACTACATTTTGATCCAAGTCCCTCTGGAATGCATTACACATCATGTATAATAGCTTGTGTTTTATTGATAAGCTTTATTTCCAGTAGAATACATGTTATTTTACTAAATTGTAAGTGTAAAGTATTTTTCACATACATATATAACACACTGTTTTTTATATGTATCATGCACAATTTTAGTACAAACTAAATTTTAGAAAATAATTGCGTAATTTTTAATAATAAATTGACTGAAGATATTTTTATTAAATTTAGGATATGTGTTCATTCATATTCCTTCAAAAAATAAAAATATAAAAACACATTAATATATAATTATTTTAACTTTTTTAAAGCAAAATAAATAGCAGAATGTTAGATTTTTGTTACAATTAAATATGTTCTAAGGGATATCCTCTTCCTTTAATAACTTTTTTTCTTACAGAAATGCTATAGCTGTCTCATTAGTGGCAAGGTATTTTGACTTTTTAAGTCTGTATTAACCTAGAAATTTTATGATTATGGATATCTTATTTTCAACACCATTTTAAATTATCAGTTAAACTCTTTATATTTTAAGCTTTCTGACACAATTCAAGACTATTTTAATTTATATATATATATATTGTAACCTTATGTTTATTTTAATTTATATATATATATATTGTAACCTTATGTTTGGGCTTGATGTTTCTCAAGCCATATTTTAATAGTCTATTAGATTCAAAGATCAGCCTTTCAAGCTAATTGTGCATGTGTCTTTTAAGAGTGTTAAATAATAAATGAATATTTCCCTCTACAACACAAGATATAGTATTTATGCAGGAATAAAAGGAATCCTCTTATTCCTACGACTCAAATTCTTTTATATGAGCAAATCTGAAGTACTGTTGAGGAAAGCGTGAGAGTAGAATTCTCACTTTAAATTACTATTTACGATGTTTGGATGAATGATGTCGGTGAAATTGTCTAGAATTTACTAAATGTCACTCTAACTGAAACTTAATTATAAGTAAATAAGCATTTATTTTTATATGACGCTATGTGATTTAAAGTGAGAATTCTACTCTCACGCTTTCCTCAAAAGTACTTCAGATTTGCTCATATAAAAGAATTTGAGTCGTAGGAATAAGAGGATTCCTTTTATTCCTGCATAAATACTATATCTTGTGTTGTAGAGGGAAGTATTCATTTATTATTTAACACTCTTAAAAGACGCATGCACAATTAGGTTGAAAGGCTGATCTTTGAATGTAATACAATTGTACACATAGCGTCATATAAAAATAAATGCTTATTTACTTATAATTAAGTTTCAGTTAGAGTGACATTTAGTAAATTCTAGACAATTTCACCGACATCATTCATCCAAACATCGTAAATAGTAATTTAAAGTGAGAATTCTACTCTCATGTTTTCCTCAACAGTACTTCGGATTTGCTCATATAAAAGAATTTGAGTTGTAGGAATAAGAGAATTCCTTTTATTCCTGCATAAATACTATATCTTGTGTTATATTTAAAACAGCATTACGCTGTTGCACATGCGCTTTGAAGATTTTAACTATAAATGAATGAATACTAACAGTCAACCAGATGATAAAGTGTGGTTGAGTGTTAGTATTCATTCATTTATAGTTAAAATCTTCAAAGCGCATGTGCAACAGCGTAATGCTGTTTTAAATATTACAGTTTTCAAACATCGCGCTATATAAAAATGATTTATTTACATACATTTATATCTTGTGTTGTAGAGGGAAGTATTCATTTATTATTTAGCACTCTTAAAAGACGCATGCACAATTAGCTTGAAAGGCTGATCTTTGAATGTAATACAATTGTACACATAGCATCATATAAAAATAAATGCTTCTTAGTCTATTAGCTAAAATTTTAAATTTTGATCAACAATAATCTTAATTATTAAGTTTATGATTTGAAAGAGTGATGTAATGACTATTAATTTAGGAAATAAAAATCAATAAATTTCTTTAGAGTGATAAAGATTTGGACTGTTCACACATATATGTTAGCCCTCTGCCAGATAGTGTACGAGACTTTTCACATATGATCTGTCAGATAAATTAATTTTAATATAAAGCCATAGAAGTGTCAAATTAGTGATCATTTGGGTTTAAAGGTGGAGATGTATTGATTTTAGGCAAATATAATCACTTACAATAATTCGATTGGTTTATTATTTTTACAATCAGCATCTTGGCTAAAAGTCTATAAATAGGTTTGTACAGAGTTTATTATACCTCTTTTCCTCTGCTAATTCATCTCTTATCATGTAGAAGAAAAAGAAGAACATTTTTCTACTAGGGAAACAAAATATGGAAATTATTCTACTATTCAAAGTTTAGAAATTATTTGAAATTCATTATTTATTTATTTTAAGTACAAATTATTTATTATTCTTAACTTACAAATAATGGAGTAAATTTTACTTGACCTGCACCTATGGAAGCACAGCATATTGTCAACTAATAATATGAAGACTGATTCATTATCAAGCTAAAAGATATATCAATGAAACAGCTGCCAAAAGTAAATTCAAGTATAAGCTGGTCAAGAAACCTGTGAATTTTATAATTTACTTTACAAACGTTTTGTTTATAATAATTATAAAATGTATTATAAATATTGCTCTAATAGATTTGGAATTATAAGAGAAACCCATTTTGGAACTTTCGTTTATAAAATAAATTTAAAAGCGAACAATAATAAAAGATATTTATCTTTTATTGCTAAGTTTCTGATACACTCATGAAATGCTTTTATTAAAATGAAATATTACCTTAAACTAAACCTAGATACCACTAGTTTTCCTAATGTTATAAAACCTGCAAAATACATGGGAAAGTAATTAAAAATTATCTTGTTGAATTTAATTTAGTATGTTGAGATAAAACCAGATGTGACTGTATAAAACTTGCCTGGCTTAAGCGGAATTGTCACATTCATTAAATAGAATAATCGTATTTCACCAATATTACTTTAGATTTCAACTTAATTTCTAACGTATAATTTATTATTTTAATTGTAAATGTTAAATGTATAATAGAATATTTTCTGGATAGTTTAATCATGCCATAAAATTAAATAATTATATGAAGTAAGAATAACCAAAATCAACGTTCATTTTCAGCATTATACTTTCTTCTATTTCAAAATATTTAAAGTATTTAAAAAAAGAGACGCAATCATTTAATGATCTGACAATTCCTTATGATTTCTAATTGGATTAATAAATATTTATTGTACACAGGATATATGATTCTAGTAACTATGTACTGAAATGCATCTTTACAAATATCTGTGAAAATGATAAAAGTTATAATGATACTATGGAGGATAGTTTTTACACTAATTTTGTATTAGAAGTTTTGGAGCAAAAGTTGAATGACTAACGACTACATGGGTAGAATAACAATCTTGGTACTAACGAGGACTTTGAACATTCCGTCATCAGATTTTTAATAAAATGGAAGACTGAAAAGTTATGAGTTGGAGGAGTTTGAAGCCTGTCCATTAAAGTATGATGATTGGCTATCTTAATATAAAGCTGAGCACTGATTGTATATATGTGTGGAGATGGACCAACTGATGAGTGCTAGTTTAGCACGAAATATGTTTATTGGTGATTATTTATCTTTTCAACATGTGTGTAATCAGGTGGGTCAGCAATATGAAATGGCTTGGAGAGTTGAGGGTTTTGTGAAAGTCTGAGTCCAAATCCCTTATATATTACATGTATATCTGGATGTGCAGGTGTAAGCTTGTACAATGTATTAATTTATAATCTACTTAGTGTATGCAAAAAAGAAAACAGTTAATTGTAATATTTATGGGGATGAATTACTATAGTAGATATGGAATAATTCTAATATTGTTGAATAATAGAGAACATTACAAGAACTTTAGAGAATTCTGCGGTTTTTAAATTGTTGCATTTAAGTTTCTCTTTTTTTCACAAAAGAAACATGAAGAAAACTTTTACCTAATTAATATTTTTTTATTATTTTAATGTTTATTGTATTATAATTTTATGTATGTTTAATGTTATAGGTTCCGTAACCAGTTTGCTCATAAATCAAAAGAAATTTACAGGAATGTCTAGTTTTAAATATAAGTTTGCTTGTGAACATAAAGAATCCGAGAGAAAATACAAATTGGGTGTATATTATGTTAAAATTTGATCCTAAATAAGGTAAACTAATTCATGATGAGATGAATAATAATAACATTTATGTTTAAACATAGGTTTATATTTAAAAGTGCTCACAAAGAAAGATAAAATCATTTTGAGATAAATAATTCAACATTATTATGTTACTATGCTTTATTTTCAATATTTTTTTGGTAAAGCTGCATGCAATTGCTGAATGATAATAGAAGATAACATCCAATTTTAATCAATTTAGGCACATTTAATATTATGTTTTATATTGTAATGCATAATTAATTACCACTAATCATTATTATATTTGTGGATCACTTTCGAATTGATAATTGCAATTTAAATTTTTGGTATTAATTAATGATATTTTCCGTTTGTTTGATGTTCACATTTATATGGTAGATGTTACTTAGTATGAGATTTGATTGTTGTCATGTTAGATGATTATGATATTATGCGTGTTATATTTATTATTTATCCTTATATCCATGTCATCTCACATATGGCATACTTGTTCTCTTACCCTGTGTGAAAGTGTAAATTCTCATCATGGATAAATCATGTATGATACCCATAGAATTTTGGGTTAATTAAGTCTATGCTATTACAATGGATTTCATACATTTTCGTAAACAAGGAATTAACTACCCCTTTCTTTCCATATCCATATAGGTGTTTCCAAATAGTGGCATTGGGATTTCAGATCATTTGTAGTCCTGGAGTGACCATAGTCTAGGTTGTTTATTCACTTATTTGCCTTAGCTCAACCCCATTATCCCTCTGGATATATTGTATATTTCACTAGATTTCATATTCTTAAGTCTTAATGATTTGATACTGGTAACAATGAAGTCATCTTTGAAAAGGTAGTAATTAGATATGAAAACTGTGTTAACATTAAGCAAACAATGGTAGTAAATAATATCTTAGTATTATATAATAACTGAAACACAGGCTTATTATATACCTGTGTCTATATATGTAATATAGGGTATATGAGCACAGACTTTCAGATGACCCATCACTCTCCACTCTATCTAATAACACTGATACACTCAAGCACATATATGCTGAAAAGATAAATAATCACCAATATATGTATACTGGTGATTATAATCCAGCATATCATCAGTTGAGGTACCAGTATTATCATCTCCGAGTGGACATGATGGATACTGATAAGTCTGCTCAGATACCTATATTAAGATAGACAATCTTCATACTTTAATAGACAGGCTCCAGTCTACTACACACTTCGAACTCTTCACCATCCATCCATTTGAATATCTGTAATGGATTATGTCGATGGCCACCGTGGGGTTCAAGATTGACCTTAGGTCAACATGGCTGAACACGCACATGTGACTCAGGAGCATAATCCATCATAGATGTTCATTTGCATGGATGGTTGAAGATGTCTCACAGTGTAGTAGACTGGAGCACAGGCCATTATAATATGAAGATTGTCTTATCTGTAATATAGGGTATCTGAGCACAGACTTATAGTGACTATCACTCTCACTCTGAGATGATAACTCTGAGACCTCAACTGATGATTGCTGGTTTAACTTGAAATACGTATATTGGTGATTATTTATCTTTTCAGCATATATGTGCTTGACTGTATCAGTGTTATTAGATAGAGTGGAGAGTGATGGGTCATCTGAAAGTCTTGTATTATATTATTGAGCTAGTGCCTTATCTACTCGAAGTGATCTTAAGATACTGATATTTTCGTTGTTATTAGAGAAAGTTTTATAATATGATATTAATGACTTAAATGTAAACCTATAGTAATATTGATTTCTTAGAATAATATTGACAGTCCACATCTTGGATAAATAAAAACAGGAAGTCATATAATCTTCTTAACATATTACAATAAACACCATTATTAATGCTTTAGGGCAGTGATGGCAAATCTTTTTGAAAAGTGGGTCAAATTTTGTTCATTATTTTTTTTAGTACTAGCTCGTGGGTCACTGAGCCAGTGGCTTCACTTGGAAAGGGAGAGGGCAAGATGTTTAAAAACTACTTCTTTTTTGGTTCTCACTTTTAAAATCCTTTTAAAAGTTTATGTTTCTTTTCTACAAAAATCAGGTGGGTCATTTAAAAAGCCTGTGTGGGTCAGTGTCTGACTCATGGGTCATAGGTTCACCATCACTGCAAGTTTAGAGAATATTTGTTATATCACATTGCCTAGTATTGAGTATTGCTAGTTTGCCATTCATCTGATAGGAATTTTAGAATTATCCTACTTATATTTAATTTTAATAAATGAGTTTCATAAATCTATGTGTATAAATAAAATATAGTAAATATGTAATAAGCTATAAAATTTAATTTAAAGAATGAACAATAATGTATTATAATTTTAATTGGATTCAAGGAGATCTTTCTTTGTTAAAATTTAGTTCTGCTGGCTTAATCTTGTATATGTATTTTCCATTTATAAGTTTGATCAAAGATATATATATATTATTGTTGTTAATTTGTAAATAAAATTTGTTTTTGGAAATTTATGTTTGTCAGTGACCTTATTGCTTAACCCCGTCCACACATTATTGTTGTTGCTATCACCATTGTCATCATTCAGTATTATCAGTTTTAAACTATTAAACATCACATGATCATCATTTTTATGCTTCCTCATAACTGTTATTAAAACAGGCAACACTCTCCATACAGTAGTGCCACTCAGTGCAAGCCAGAGTAATCAATGGATGCCAGAAGACTTGTGCATAAAATCCCTATCTAGTGCTAACTCATCCAATATCCCCAGACTTGTTTCTAGCTTGTGGCTTTCATCAGTGAGAAGTCTTGGATCTGAGAGCACTACACTTAGATCTTAGGATCTAATGCAACCCTCCAGCAGCCACCTTTTATCTCTATTTAACTACAAAACCATGAGTAAAATTGAAAACACAATAATATTTTCAATCCAAGCTCATTAGCTTATCTAGTCATATAGATCTGAATTCAGTTCAGTACCTATACATTTTTGGTGTCTTTGATTCTTTAATAACCATAGCCACCAGTGAATGGCACTACTGTATGGAGAGTTTTGCCTGTTTTAATAAGTTACGAGCAAGCATAAGAAATGGTGATTATGTGATGTTTAGTGGTTTAAGACCAATCCTGCCTAATAGGATAGTGGTGGCTATGGTTAATAAAGAACCAAAGATACCAAAATATATGGGTACTGAACTGAGTTCAGACCTATATGACTATATAAGCTAATGAGCATGGATTGAAAATATTGCATTTTCTAATTTTATTCTCATGGTTTTGTAGTTAAATAGAGATAAAAGGTGGCTTATGGGGGGTTGCATTAGATCCTAAGATCTAGGTACAGTGTTCTCAAATCCAAGGCTCCTCACTGATGAAAGTCACAAGCTGGAAACTGGTCTGGGGATATTGGATGAGTAGACGCTAGATAGGGGTTTTATGCACAAGTCTTCTGACATCCATTGATTACTCTCATTTGCACTGAGTGGCACTACTGTATGGAGAGTTTTGCCTGTTTTATTACCAGTTTTATTATATTTTCAGCATATCATCAGTCAATTTTATTAAACTCTTATGTGAGAATATATAAGTTATAACAGTGATTGACTAAAATATTATTGCTGTTATACAGAGATACTATTTAAAATGATATAGGAAAAGTAAATATTTAATTTTAAGGAATAATATTTCAATAAGTGATCAAATATTATCATTCATTGAACTTAGTCATATTATTCATAGTGGTCAAATCTAAATCATTCATCGATGATATTATAATTGTCCTTCTAGTAGTGTTGCAATTATGATTAAAATATTTCAAGATATGTAATGATTAAAATGATTATTATATTTATCTTATTGTTATAGATTTGTTGATTTATTATAAAATTTAGAGTTTATCTTTATTATTACTAGTAAAGTAAGGCAAAACGTTTCATACAGTAGTGCCACCCTGTGCCAACCAGAGTAATCAATGGATGCCAGAAGGCTTGTGCATAAAATTCCTATCTAGTGCCTACTCATCCATTGATTACTCTGGTTGGCACAGGGTGGCACTACTGTATGGAGAGTTTTTCCTTGTTTAATAACAATTATGTGCTAGTATAAGAGGAGGTGATCATGTGAGGTTTAGTGGTTTACTTGTAAAGTAGTTAGGTATTCTTTAGTAATTCCCTTTGTGTAACATAAGTCCTCTTAATTTTCTTTATTTGGATAGTAGTAAAATCCATCTTACTGATCCAGATATATATTATAAAATGATTGAAATTTAAAATTATATGAACCCTGAGAAATTAAATTATTAATAGTTTCTAACTTTGATTTTGTTATTAGATATTATTTAAGTTATTTGGTACATTACCTTACTCTCTTGTCTTCGTTTTTTTTGCTTTATTGATTCACTCAAATCTCAAAGATTTAGACTTTCTTTTCTTCTATTATTTAAATTTAGAATCCCTTTGCTTTTGTTTAGCAATATCAAATTAATGTTTCAGGATCCCATTCATCATCACCAACATTGTTATCATAGCTCATGCATATTTCATTTTATAATTTCATTATCATCATCTCATCTTATTCTCCCAGCACAGCTTAATCATCTTTATTGGTTCCCATTTCATGACAACATTAACTATTCATTCTCTCCACATAATCCCTTTTTCTTCTTCTCATTCTTAGGCCTATCCATTGTTCATTTATAATAGTCAATTATTATTGCTCTTCATTACTATTTTAAATCTTCTATATCTTTATTCATTTATCATTAATTTCATTATGCTAATTTATATTCATTCACGAGACACATATTATCCTGAGTATTAATCTCTTAATATAATTGTAAATTAAATAGATGCTTTTTAATATCATTGTTTTTAGGTATTGAAAATTAGTCTAATCAATATGCTTTGTATAATGTCAGATTATAGGGAACTTAAAGTAATGTAAAGTCGGTAGTGCACTGTGGCCCCTCTTATATCTACTCATGCTCATGCTAGTCATGTCAGCTCTTGTGCTTACATATAGATTCATGTTTAGTGTACCATTTTATTTTACTGTTGATCTGGAGGTTAACCTTTCCTATTCATGTTCTGCCCATATATTCATGCTATGTTCATGCTCTACATCCACTGTTTTATTTTACTTGCACTTCATTATATCATATGTTGGAGGTTACAATATATATATATATATAATGATCAAGGCTAAATGGATTTATAAGTAACCATTAGAAGCCAGTCAACACTTAGACAATCCCAATATAAATAACAATCAATAATCTCAAACTGTTGTCAAGACAACCTCATTTTAACAATAATGTCTTGACAACAGTTTAAGATTGTTGATTTTTATCTATATTGGGATTGTCTAAGTGTTGACTGATTTCTAATAGTTAATATTTTTTTTAATCTTTACAGAAGAGCTAAAAGCAATCCAGACCAAAAATCCATATTTCTGGAGCACCAAACCAAACTCAGCCATACATTTCAACCTATATCAATCAACATCATCTGCATCAAGAGAAATGATTCCAAGAGCAAAATAAAGGAGACATGGTACAGTGCTAATAATCCTAACTCTATAAACAAATGGAATCCTGCCTCCCTATTTCAAAAAATGGATGATTTAACTCCATTTGTGTACATCACATTTATACTGCACACCCTCCTGTCCGCCAGTCATAACTATAAATATGGTATCACTCCAAGATATCAAAAGGCTTAGTTTAATATTATAACACATTGAAGTTTAAGCTTTTCTTATCTAAGCGTTCCTATAGCTATAAGTTAATTGAAGAATGTTTTAATTTTTTTTTTTCTGTGACTACTAAATTACTAGTTTTTATTTTGTCACTTGAGAAAAATATATTATGTTTTTTTTTTTTAATTTTCATAAAAGTGTGAGTTTTATACTTAGAAAGCATTTTATTACATGAAATACTGTTTCACATTGAAATTAAGAAAAAATAAAAAAAGCAAATCATAAAATATGCTTTTATGTAACATGTTTGAGACAAACAATTCAAAACAAAACAACACTCTCCATATAGTAGTGCCATCTTGTGCTAACAAGAGCAATCATGAGATAGTGATCATGTGATGTTTAGTGGTTTATGTTTGAGACAAACAATAGTTGTTGCTGGATCGTAAAATGTATTAAATGTATCAATTTTAATGTTTCTATTTTTGTTTATTTGCATTTTTTTATTTAAATTCTTTTTTCCAAATAGTGTATATTTATATAGTATATAGTGTGCCTTCATTGTGTATTTAAAATTTTTAAATATCCATTCTGCAAATAAAATTTTTAAGACTGCACTACATGCTATATTCAAACATGAACAACATCGATTAAAAGATAACTGATACACTATTAAAAATTGCAACAAATATAGCTAGTTTAAAAAAAGCAATTTAGTAGTAAATTTCTACTAAAACATCACATGATTACCAATTCCTATATAGCTTTATAATTAACTGAATAGCTAAAGGTGATTGTTGGAGGGTTGCATTAGATCCTAAGATCTAGGTACAGTGCTCTTAGATCCAAGGCTCCTCATTGATAAAAGTCACAAGTTAAAAGTTAGTCTGGAGATATTGGATGAGTAGGCAGGAAATAGGGATTTTATAAACCAACTCTTCTTGCATCCATTAATTACTAAGGTTTGTACTGGGTGGCACTACTGTATAGAGAGTTTGCTACTATGGTAAATTTCTACTGAAGCAAAGCAATATATAAAGAAAAGAAAAAATATGAAAATATATAAAAATGATCCATTATGAAAAATTGAATATTTAAAATTTTGTAAAATGATTCAAAAAAGAGTTAATAATGATATAAAAAATGTATTTATGAATAATCAAGGAAAGCTACAAAAAACAATAAAATTCTCAAAAGTGTACACCTTTTGTCAAAAAGGTTACTTATGATATAAAAAAAATGTAACTATTACTGAAAAAAGATGAAGTTATGAAATGTGTAGAAGGATTCTATGAAGAACCATATAGCAATAAAGAACAAGAAAAAGGGTATCTTCTTCAATTGTCAAGCATTTTAAATATAAAAAAACAGGCAAAACTCACCATACAGTAATGCCACTCAGTGCAAGCCAGAAGGTGTGTGCATAATATCCCTATCTAGCGCATTCAACCAATATCCCAGACAAATTTTTGGCTTGTGGCACTACAGTATGGAGAGTTTTGTCTGCTTTAATAACAGTTATGAGCAAGCATAAGCAATGAAGATCATGTGATGTTTGGCATTTTAAATGAAAAGGTGAAACATGCAATTAAATCTATGAAGAAAGGAAAAGCTCCAAGAAATGATGGGATTATTTTTGGTTATCTTAAAAGAAGAAGATAAAAAAAATAAAAAAATTGTTATCAAAGTTTTATCTCAAATATCTAAATGATAAAGATGTATCAAATGATTAGAAGATGCAATAGTAAAATTGCTATTTAAGAAATGTGATAAAGAGGCTATTAAAAGTTGCAAAATTATCAGTCTTTCATCATTTCTGTACAAAATCTTGATCAAGAAAATTACAACTCATCTACAATGAATTCTGGATTTTATAGAACTAAAAGAGAAAGTCGAATTTAAAATTAGGTTAAATGAATATAAGGTGCTTGATGCTTTGGATTTTCTCATTATAAGTCATTTAATTTTATAGCCATTTCTACATTGCATTGATTAAAGCATTGTATTATCAAGGTAGGTCTAAAATGTTTTTATATTCTGAAGAATATTTATCAAATTGCAATAACAATGCTTAAATTACATGATAATATTAATATATAGGGTATATGCGCACAGACTTTCCCACACCCACCACTTTATCTCATAACACTGATATACTTGAACCCATATATGTTGAAAAGATAAATGATCACCAATATACGTATTTCATGCTAAACCAGCAATCATCAGTTAGTCCAGATTATTATCTCTACACATATATGCAATAAGTGCTCAGATATATATTAAGATAGCCAATCTTCATACTTTAATGGACAGGCTTCAATCTACTCCCCACTCCAACTCTTCAACCATCCATCCAATTGAAAATCTGATGATGGAATGCTCAAAGGCCACCCTGAGGCCAAGATTTTTGTCACACCAAAGTCAATCTGACCTCTCGTGTACAGGACAATCCATTTTATACATATACAAGGGATGGAGAAACATCTCTACTATGATAATATTAAGATGATTAAGACAAAGAGGGGCCTACAATAGAGTAATTCCATATATCCAAAATGTTATAGAGCAGTTTTGGTGAATTAAAATGGGAAGCTAAAGAAGTGGTCTCAATTTTGCAGTCAATGTTGTTTTTGCAAATTATTTTTTGGAGCTTCAGTAAATGTTGCAAGTTATCAGATAAAAATAAAACAATAGGACTAAACATAAATGTTCAATGAATTTTTTCAGAAAAAAATTAGAAGAAGTTAATTAGAAGAAGTTAACACCCACTAATCTCTTTGATTACTAGTGTAGATGGACACATAGTGGATGAAAATAATCATATAATTAAACTTGGATGGAGTGCTTTAGACAGGAATAACTTAATATTAACAGAAAACATTCTTATGTGTTTGAAAAATAAGTTTTTAACAGAAAAGTTGAAACTCAGATATTTCACAGAAAGGCATTCTTCAATGGACTTATGGCAGATGTTAAAAATAAAATAAAAGATTGAAAATAAAATATGTAGTTGAGAGAACAAAAAGATGTCACTACTGACCTTGAAAGAATTATGAAACTGAAATGCAGCTGGGCTGGACATATTGCTAGAATAGATGGTAATAGATGGATATTTGAGATCTTAAAGAAGCCACATGCAAAATGGTTATGAAGTTTTCTGGTGTGTTATGAAGAAGAGAGGCTAGAGATTGGAGACAATGGATTAATTTTGGGGTGAATTCATCATGGAATGGATATCAGCAATGATTGCAAAATGATGATGATGATATTTAACATTTAAAAATTTAAATAAATTCAATATTCTACTTAAAAAATGTTCTATACCGCATATAATTTTATTGATATTGTTTTCTTAT
Organism: Epiperipatus broadwayi; assembly: GCA_028023455.1. Classification (NCBI taxonomy): domain Eukaryota; kingdom Metazoa; phylum Onychophora; class Udeonychophora; order Euonychophora; family Peripatidae; genus Epiperipatus; species Epiperipatus broadwayi. The sequence continues at coordinate 898,075 of JAQFVV010000169.1, forward strand.
GAAGTAGAACTTTTATTTTATACATTGTAAGGGTCAGAAAGGTCAGTGAATAATAAAAAGTGAAATCACTATAAATATATATTTTTTAAAATGAAATATGAACCAACAAGTAATAATACTACATATGTTTATTAATTAATACATAAATAAAATAAATTAACAATTAAACATTACATGATCACCATTCTTTAGGCTTACACAATCTGTTTTTCACAGAGGCAAAACTCTCCATACAGTAGCACCACTCAGTGCAAACCAGAGTAATCAATGGATGCAGGAAAGTTTATGCATAAAATCCCTATCTAGTGCCCACTCTACGTGCAGTGCTCTCAGATCTAAGGCTACTCACTGATGAAAGCTGCAAGCTAAAAATTAGTCTGGGGTTATTGGATGAATAGGCACTAGATAAGGATTTTATGCATAAACCTTCCTGCATCCATTGATTTCTATGGTTTGCACTGAGTGGCACTACTGTATGGACAGTTTTGCCTCTGTGAAATTAGCAATTAAAGACAAATAGTTTGATTGTTACAATGTAGCACTAAAATTGTAGTAACTTAGTAATGATTAATAACAATTTTATGCAAATACCCAACACATAAATGGAAAGCCAAAATCAGTAATATATAACCAGCAAGTAATATAAATTAACAGAAAAACAAATTTTATAATTGTTAATTATATGATTTTACTTTATGAGACTTTAATATTTATTATTTAAATTTTTATCATGGAAATACTATTCAAGCTTGCTTGCATTATATAATATATTACATTTGAATGTATTACATAACATAAGTGTTACATTCATTTAAACATGAAAATGAGATCCCTAGACAAAGTTTAAGACCATGACCCAAAATATGTTATTATATGTGTTAATTTAATAAAGTAAATTTATTACCAATAGCAATCCTAGAACTTGTTATTGTTTTTTCTCATATGTCATAGCACCAGCCAGGACGTGAACCCACAACCGTCTGCAACCAACTACTTGCTTGCAAGGCAGCTGCGATGACCTCTCGGCTAACAATGCTTGATATAACTTGTTATTGTTATCTCACTAATTCACATATAATATGAAAAAGCAAAGTAAAATATATGTGTACAATACTAATACAAATCATAATATTTAGACATAATCCGCTGAATGACAATAAGACACACTGCTATTCCTCAACACCAATACATTTGTTTGCCTTCAAGTCATGCATAAGGTATATGTCCTTAAACGTTATCCTTCAAATATGCATTAAGAAGCAGCAAACTAATTATCACACACCAGGATTCCCAATGCATGGAATGTAAATATATATACATAAAAGGGCACAAATATCCCTACTCAATATAATGCAGGAATGCACATATTCAAACATGCCTACCATAATATCAATTCAAATAAAGTACGAATTCCACATCTGCAACATATATATATATTCAAGACATACATGTAACATACCTTAAACCATAAAGGTGCAGTGCTCTCCGATCCAAAGCTTCTCACTGATGAAGGCTACAAGCCAGAAACTAGTCTGGGGATATTGGATGAGTAGGCATTAGATGGGGATTTTATGCACAAGCCTTCTGGCATCCATTGATTACTCTGGTTGGCACAGGGTGGCAGTACTGTATAGAGAGTTTTGCCTTGTTTATAAACATAGCTTAAACTTATAATAATATAATATCTACATGCTTGTTAATAATATTAATTTTATATAAATACCATATACATGCATTCTCCACACTCCATTTATTCATAAATAAACAGTAGATAAACTATAAACTTAAATTAATTACATTGTACTATTATATACAAAAAGATTAAATAAGTTATTATAAACATTTATTCATTCAACATGTATAAATACAAAGTTCGAATAATCATTCAAATCCAAAATATTTACGATCTTAAATAATTTAATATTGTCTTAAGTTTATATATACACATTTTAAACTTATAACATTTTATATAAAATTGTTTGGATATATTTTTCTTTAAAATCTAATAATTTATTTGGTATTTTGGTAGTAGTCCTACTATGATGGATTACTCCAATGACAGTTTCATCCGGTAATATTTATTCAAAGTTTAAGTTAATGATGTCATGGCAATCAAAATATTGGCACGACTAATCCATATCAACGATTAAGATATATATGTGGTGACCTGCAAGATTAAAAGACATGTTGCCTGCGAGATTTTGTGCTATTACATTGTCATTTCCTTTTCATTCTAGAATGCATTACACAGTTCAGTCTGCCACAGTGACTCTCGTCATTTGTAAGTATTTTTTTAAAATTTAAATATATATTTCTAGTTGAACATTGTTATATTTATTATTATTGTTATTTTAAACCATTAAGCATCACATGATCACATTTTCTATACTAGCACATTAATTGTGCTCTCAGATCCAAAGCTCCTCACTGACGAAGGCCACAAGCCAGAAACTAGTCTGGGGATATTGGATGAGTAGGCATTAGATAGGGATTTTATGCACAAGCCTTCTGGCATCCATTGATTACTATGTTTAGCACAAGGTGGCACTACTGTATGGAGAGTTTTGCTCTGTATATTGTTATTTTGCTAAATATTTTAAAATCTTAAATGTTTGGGTTTTTTAATAAAAATATTTGTTGGTTTTTTTTTAAAATAATTTTTAAAATATTATTTTAAAGTTACACTTCGCTATCTTAAAATTATAGTTTGCCATTTTGTTTTTTTTTTCTTTTTAGATTGAACACACAGTTTATGATGGTGCAAAGTTCACAGTATGTGGGAGGGAGTGTTTTTAGTGTCATGCAGTGTTGTTCAATAAATGCATAACTGATAATTATCTGTTTATTTAATTTTTTAATGTTTTTTTGTCTTTTTTATAATATATACCTCCATTATTTTTTCATATTACGTGTGCAATGACGTATTACATCTGGTGACATATTATTCTAAGTATGTGATATGTTTAAAATAATGCCTCCGTGGTATCTATGGTCAATTTTATTGATTGTTTGTCTGCCCATTACTTGGAGACCTTGTCTTAAACATCACAAACTTAGAGTAATATATCATCAAAGTAATACATCATAGCAGGACTAATAAATAAAGTACCATTTATTTATTTGAAAGGTAAAGAATTTATTCCTTTAATTACTATTAAAATAAAAATTGTATAAACCATATGTACACATATTTTATTTTTACTAATAACTACATATATATATACGTAATGTTTATAAAGCACTTTAAAATATAAATAATATTCAACGTTCCATTTTTTCTTATTTTGTTTGTAATTTTTTTTTTCTCATGTGTCATAGAATCAGCCAGGAAGTGAAACCACTATCCTGAGACAACTGCTTGTAAAGCAGCCGTCGCTGACCTCTCGATTGCCGAAAACATGGCTAACTTTAGCTAAGAAAAATGTTTATTCAATTTATTTATTAACAGTAGCTGAGTGCACTTCCGAATCTGGCTCCTCTAACAGTAATTTACGCGTGTTCAGCTTCTGTTAATAAAGAAAGAAACGGAATAAACATTTTCCTTAGTCAACATTAGAAACATTTTTGGCAACTAAATATAATACATAATTTAAACCTTATATTTCCCATACCCAAAAATAATTAAGTCTAAGACAGTTTATTAAAGTTTATAGATTAAATCATCAGAGCTTAGCGCAATAAATGTCTTTAACAGTAAGGTTAATTTTAATTTGATCAACCTTGTCCATTAATAGTTAAAATATTCTTGGATTGTTATTCTTTAGAACTCTGTTATTTTCTGGTTATTGATTATGAATCATTTTAATCATTAACTAAGAATCATTTTAATTATGGTTGAATATTTGAACATCATATAAACATTCAAGTTACCGTAGAGGGTGAAAATTCCTTGTATTTTATTTTAACCCATACATAGGCAGAAATTTTGATGTTTTAACCTGTCATAAAAATAAAATTCACCTTACAGATTTTAGTTATAGCTATTTTTATTTCCAAGTTGGGATGGGGGAATTCTTTTTCAATTTTATAATACGCAGGCTTACAATTTGCAAGCATGGTTGCCTCGGTTATTTACTTTGAAAATAATAATAGTGTGCCTACCAAATTAACAATTTTTACTGAGTGCTTTATAAAATTATAATATTAACTAATATTACACAGACGCTAAACTCTCCATACAGTAGCGCATTATGTGTTAGTAAATGGGTATTAAATTACTTAGAAAAAGTTCAAAGTGAAGTAGGAAGACATGCATTGGATGCAGATGTATGGACAGCAAGGGAGACAATTCAAGGAGAAATGGAATGGTCAAGTTTTCATATGAGAGATGCAAAAAGTAAAATGAAAATGTTTGGTAGATTGCAGTTTATGGATAATAAAAGAATAGTCAAAATAGTATTTAATTGGGTTATGAGTAAAGGGCAGGCAACAAGATGGGTGAGAAAGATAATGCAGTATGCAAAAGATTTAGATAAAGAATTTATATCAGTATATTTGTACAAAAGATGGGATGATTGTGTTAGGAGGATTGTTGAGTGTTATAGTGGTAAGGAATGGGATAAAAGAATAGATTTATTAATAAAAAATAGGGAGTTAGAGAGATAGAGAACTAGTATGGAGAGTAAAAAGAGTTTAAATATATATAGAAATAAACAGAATATTAGGTGTGAGTTAATATATGATAATAATAAGGAAAGTAGTTTATTGTTTAAGGCTCGAACAGGACCTTTAGCAACAAAAGAATATAATGTAAATGGAAAAATATGGGTGATTTAGTCTGTAAATTATGTAAGGAAGGAATAGAAAATATTAGGCATCTGTTAATTGAATGTAAATGCTTGAAAACACAAAGGATACATATAATGAAGTTATGGAAGAATAAATATGAAAAAGTGATTATACAGAAAATGGATTATTGTTTTTTATGCTGGGTTTGGGAAAAGATAAGGGGGGTTTAGATATAAAGGCCATAAAATTGACAAAGATTATGTTGTGGAAATGGGATGGAGCAGAATATGGGAAAACTTAGACTGAGGAATGAAAAATAAAGTGGCTAACAGGTTTCTCTGGGCATAATTGCTGAGAGATTCTTTATTTCGTTTAAGGAGAAGCTACAGTACATCACATCATCACATCAATCAATAGCTGGAAAAAAGTTTACGCATAAAATCCCTATCTAATGGCTACTCATCCAATATCCCCAAACTAGGTTCTAGATTGTGACTTTCATCAATGAGGAGCCTTGGATCTGAGAACACTACACCTAGATCTTAATGCAACCCTCCAGCAGCCACATTTTATTTTATTAGCTAACTATAAAGCTTTGAGTGTAACTATACAAGCTAATGAGCAATGATACAAGCTAATGAGCTTGAATTGAAAACATTACTGTGTTTTCATTTTGCACTCAAAGCTTTATAGTTAGCTAATAAGATAAAAGGCCACTGATGGAGGATTGCATTAGATCTTGAGATCTAGGGGCAGTACTCTCAGATCCAAGGCTCACAATGAAAGCCAAAAGCTAGAAATTAGTCTGGGGATATTGGATGAGTAGGCACTAGATGGAGATTTTATGCACAAACCTTCTTACGTCCATTGATTACTCTGACTTGCACTGGTGGCGCTACTGTATGAAGAGTTTAGCCTTAAAATATATATATGGGAAAACTTAGATGGGGAATGGAAAATAAAGTGGCTAATAGGTTTCTCTGGGCATAAGTGCTGAGAGATTCTTGACTCCGATTAAGGAGAAGCTATAGTACATCTCATCACATCACATCCCCTGTGTAAGCTTATGTAAGCATAAGAAATGCTGCTCATGCGATTAACTAATATTATTATTACCTTTTTAAAATTATTTAAATTTTCTTAATCAATATTATAAATTAACTAACGAAATATAATCATTATAATGTATATTTTTATAATATATAAATAATAATTATTTGCTCATATGTACAGCACATATCCATGTACAATATAGCACATGTTTATTAATGTTATGAGTTAATTATGTGCTAATTATATTTTTTATTTTACTATGTTTAAATGGCTCCTCTTTTCCTTGTTTTGCCTAGCTTTTCATTAAAATAAATATATTATCTGTTCTACACCCTTCTATTTTGACTACTATAAAATGGTGGATAATTATAATCAAATAAAATGATTATACCATTTCAATATATACACGCATAAATGTATATATACAGACACATAGTTTAGAGCAATAGTTAAGAATGGCAGATTCAATTGTTAAAGATTTCTGGTTTGATTTCCCACCTAAGTATTGTAAAAAGTAAATCCCATTTTGGATTATTTATATACATTCGCATTTATTTCATATAAGGTTTAAAAAACAGTCCAGAAAAACAATTTAAATAAAAATGAAGAAGAATTTTATTCATAAATAAGAATTCAAAATTTTTATTAATGAAAATGTCAAATTTTATTATGATTAATGTTACTGTTTTTAAAATAATTAATAATATAAAAGTATTTATAATTTATAAATATTTTTTTTACAAGTTTATTCTTAATTGGAATAAACTTGGGCAAAATTACTTTTTGTTTGTTTAAAAACAGAAAAGAATGTCATTTTAATTTCCGTACGTAGAATACGTACTTGAAAATAGAACTTCTCGGCAAACAATTCTAAATTGATTCATTTTGATAAAATGAAATTTCAAAAAAGCGCATTAATAACGTTTTACTGAGTAATTTTTTTAAAATAAAATATAAAGTTATATTCATTTAAAAATTTTACATTTTAAAAATTACTGCTCAGAAAATGTCATTAATGTTCAACAATAAAGAGAGTAGTGGGTCGTGTGAAAGTCTGAGTTCGAATCCCGCCTATATTACATATATAAATGCAGGTTTAAGCCAGTGCAATGTATTAACAATAAAGATTCTAAAATAATAATAATTATTTTTAATTTTGTACGAAATGTTTTAAGCTCAAACTTATTAACAAATAAAATGCGAATTTTTATTTAGATAAATATTTCATGAAGTTTCCTAAATCATTTTTTTAATTACTATAAATAATCACTTTTTTTTAAATAAAAAATCTGTGTAAGAGTGCTATAGTGAAAACTGCACTACAAAAACATTATTCATTATTGAATAATCTCTAATCTAATAAATGATTAATAAAAATACATATTGCAACCAAACAGCTCTACAGAGGGAGCTATGAGCAATATTTGACAAGAAGGGCAATACATATGGTCTAGAAATAATATATTTCACACAATAGATTATGTCTTAAAAGATAAAGATGGAATGAATGAAGTACGGAAAATTAAAGTGCTTGTCAATAAAGCGAAAGTGTGTAATAGTGATCATAATTTCTTTATAATAGATATGGTTAGTAATGTAACGAAAAATAATAAAAGTTGAAGTAATTATGGAAGAGTTTGTTGTGAATGAATATAAGGAGGGTGTGGTGAAGTATAAAAAGTGGCAAATAGGGTTTTAGATGAGAATTTCAGGAGAATAAAAGTAGAACGACTAAACATCACTGATCACCATTTCTTATGCTTGCACATAACTATTATTAAAACAGGCAAAACTCTTTATACAGTAGTGCCACTCAGTGCCAGCCAAAGTAATCAATGGATGAGTAGGCACTAGATGGGGATTTTATGCACAAGTCTTTTGGCATCCATTGATTACTCTGGCTGGCACTGAGTGGCACTACTGTATGGAGAGTTTTGCCTATTTTAAGAATATTTCTTAGTATATGGTATAAATACTGAGACATATATTACTTCAAAAGCAACTATTTTTAGTTGTTCTCCATACTGACCAAAAAATTTAGAGCTGTACAGCCAAGCATGCTGACAGTGCTTTCTTTGTTATCCACATAGTTCACTATGTGTAACATCATTGCCTTTTTGATATGAGATTCAAAGAATAGAAGGTAAATCTAAATTGAAGACCATCAGGACGTATCTTCTTTATCTGTAAACATGATAAATGTATACACACCATCTACATATAAAGGCAACTTCTTGTATAGATGGAAAATACATACTATTATTAAAGAATCCAGTAGTACACAGACTATTAATATCTTATGCCTATTTTACATAATTATAAGATCACAGAGGAAATAAATTTACTGCTCAGAGAAAATCGATTAGTATAAATATACAATGTGCGTATTATTTAAAATATTAATTCTAATTAAAAAAATATCTTTATTGCTTAAAAAAAAAAAAGAGTACTTCCATTTATTTAAAAAGTTTGGTAAACAACTTTGTATAATAACGTAACAATACTCAATCAACATTAGTAGTTGCTAATAAAAACAGATGGCAATTAAAGACCAAGAAAAAGAACTTTTAAAAACTGACTATGATAAAGTTTAAATTTATTATGTGAATTTTCATAAAAGATTATTGATTAATTTTATGAAAAATTAACAAAGTGATTCAAATGTTATTTACCGCCTAAAACTATTTTATGATAAATGATAAATTAAAATCTAAATAGCAATCAATATATTTATATTTTCTGTATACAAGCATTGACTTGCAAAAAAAAAAACCTGGAGTGTGTGTGAATTCTATATAATTCTTTTTAGAATTACATGGATGGCATCTAAGTGAATCAAAAATTATCATCATCAGTAATATTCTGCCCCATGGACAGATGTAAAAAGTAGTCATATATCAATTCAATCATTTTTCCACTTTATTCTCTTCATTGTCCAGCTCTTCCCTTCCACGTAACTCTTCCCATCTCTTATATCAGCCAACAATGTCAATCTCTTTCTATTTCTAATTTCCTCAATCAATCTTTTTCATTTACTTTTTTCAACACTTCTTCATTTGTTATTTTATTCAGCAAACTGATTTTTTTCCATTCTTTTCTATGGCACATCTTAAAGGCATCTGTTCCTATTTTTATTACTCATTGTCCGCGTTTCACAACCATATAATAGTACATGTCACACATAGCATTTAACTATTCTTTTCCTTAATTCTCTCTTCAAGGTTCACCAAATATTTTCTTTTTTCTTAGCAAATGCTTCCTTTTCCAACACTATTCTTCTTTTAATTCCTCTTCACTTCTTACATCCTCTCTCAAGCAACTCGCCAAATATATAAATATTTTTACTTGTTAAACTATGTTATCATGAATTTTAATTTGCTGTTTTGTTTTTTTTTTTGCATTCCTTTCTATCCATAAATATTTAGTCCTCTAGACATTAATCTTCATTCCATATTCCATACATCCTTTTTCCAATTTATCCAACATATTCTGAAGACACTTTTCATCCTCAGTTATAAGATCCATATCATCTGCAAATCTTATATATTTTATTATTCTACCTCCAACATTTGCTCCTCTAAAGTCTATATAAGTATTTAACATGTCTTCTAATTATATATGTATATGCATAAAATACAGGACTTCACATGTAATAGTTAATAAAAATGCATTTAATTATGGTAGTAGTACCTTTTCCCTGTTTTGGAATCAAACTGAGACTAAAATATTGGTGAATAAATTTAAAAAATCAATATAATATTTAAGGAGTTTTTTTAAGATACTCTGACTATCACCAACACACAGCTAACTCAAATTATTAACTGGTAAATATGTATAAATATTCCTATCTAGAAAGTAATACAAAGAAAAAAACCTATTAAAATCATTACTAACTAATAAAAATACAATATAATATTAATATCATCTATGTTCTTCATTACTTTTATAAATGCTTTTTTTTTTACATCCTAATATGACAGTTTCGATTGCCCCAACGACAAATTATAAATTTATAAAAACCAACTTTTTTTGTTATTTAGCAGAGATAATATTATTAATACATATCATAATCATAAAATAATTGCCTTGATAATGATAACTTAGTGTTGAAAGCGCTTGGCAATTATTTAAATGGTCTATATTAATAATATTATTTCTGCTAAATAATAACAGAAGTGTTGGTTTTTATCAATTTACCAATTAATTACTAATAAGTTTGATAAATAGTATTTTTCCATTATCTCAAAGAAATAAAGAAGTTTTTCCTTTGCAAAAATTATTTATGACTGCTTATTTATTTTTTAAATATATAAAACATTATTAGAAAAATATCTCCATCTTTGTTTTCAAAAACTGTGTTTGTAAACTATCAGTAACATGAAGATACCTTTCCTGTACATCTATCAGCATCTGATAAGATTATTCACTGTGGTTTCGAATAGATTTCGCAGTATTATTCAATCTTTCTTGTAGTTTATTTATCTCTTTATCTTAGCTTTTTGTCTGACATTTCAATTTCAAAACAAATTGGCTTTTGTTTTCATTAAGTTTACTAATATTTTCTCTGTTCAATTATTAATATCTCATACAAATAGTTTTATTTAATTTACATGAGATATTAATTCTCATCTCATTGGTCTTTATTCTCATAAAATCTATTGACTTCTAAAACTTCTCTATTTTTATATGAAACTTGTGATTTTAAACTTATCAGCCTTCCTTCACTGAAGTGAATTATCTCCATCTCACTCAAACACTTGAGGAGTATAATAGAGTTAAACCATTAAGCATCACATGATCACATTTCCTATACTAGCACATTAATTGTTTATGCACAAGCCTTCTGGCATCCATTGATTACTCTGTTTAGCACAGGTGGCAATACTGTATGGAGAGTTTTGCTCTGAGTATAATAGAGGTGAGGTGTTGCAAAGACGACATGTGTAAACATTGTTCATACTGTAAGGAAACAAATTGTTTTTTAAAACATCTTAAGAAGAATAGCTAAATTCTAATACACACACATTGACACTGTGACTAAGCTATGGAAAAATAAATTCTTCCCACATATGAACACAAACAAGACAGGACAATTTATTAACAAATTTATAATTAGTAAGAATTTCAGTAAATGTATTCCACATATTTTAAATCATCATCATCAATATTTCTTAATTTATTATTTTAAAACTGGAAATTATTAAATCACATAAATTTCAAATTGTTAACCCTTTCCCACTTTAAATTTTAATAATGTAATATCCTTAATAATAAAACCCCAATGAGTTATATACCAGTTTAATACAACTCCATCAACAAATTGAAAAGTACAGAATGGACCCTTCTGTATTTTAACTTAGATCGTATGTAAGATTTTAATTTTTTTTTTTTCATGAGTCAAAGCATTGGCTGGAACGCAAACCCGGGACAACTGCTTATAATGCAGCTGTGCTGACCACTTGGCCACCAACGCTTGACTAGGTTTCAATTTATTGACATTTTACAACACAATGTTAATATATATAATTCACACTCTGCAGTGGAATAAATATGTCGATAAATTGAATGCTTATATATGATTCAAGCTAAAATAATTATGCGATTAATAAAAAAGAGAACAATTATACAACTCTTCAAAAAATGGGATATGTAAATCATTAAGAGGTGATATGTTGAACTATTTCCATCACTTATGAGTGGATATTGAATGTATAGAAAATTTTAAACTTTATTTAAACTTTCCAAATACAAACAACTTGTTAGTAATAACACACAAATAGACAATGCAGGTGAGTAATTACACAACATTTCGAATAGGTATTATTCTCCACTCTTCTTCAAGTGTTGCTGGCCTATATGCACAGTGACAATATTCGCTTAGAAGGTGAACTCGCACCTTTAGATTCTTGGAATATTGAATTTAAGGCAAACGCTCTACCAACTGAGTTATTCTGTCAAAAAGTGGAGAATAATACTAGTCGAAACGTTAAGTAATTACTAACCTGTATTGTTTATTTGTGTGTTATTACTAACAAGTTGTTTGTATTGGGAAAGTTTAAAAATTTTTATACATTCAACATTCACTCATAAATGATGGAAATAGTCCAACATATCACATGTAAATCATTAATTTTAATAAATTAGCGTTTATATATAAATACTCCAACATTCCCAGATGCCTACGAGTGTTATGAATCTCACTTAACTGGCCGAAAGCGCCACCTACAATTAACAAATTAAACTGAATAAACCTTTACTGCGCCAATGTTTATAATGCTGAAAACCTAATTAGAATTATAAAATAATAAAAATAATAATAATCTCTACAATTACATCTTTTGAATTATTACAAATTTAATTGAAGTGTAAGATATGCAATTGTACCTACGAATAAAGAAAAAATTATATGAAATGAAAACATTATTGATATTTCAAAATAAGTAGTTGCTAAAGTAAAAAAGTCGTTGGCAAAACTATTAAAAAAATATTTAATTGATAAAACCTTTCCATATGCTAGGAAGAGTGAAATGATGATATTAATAGTCAAGAGAGGTTTTAATAGATATGTTTGACCACTTGTAAATATAATTGAATATTTGATATAGGAGCAATATAAAGACTTCAGACAAAGAATTTGAAGTGAAATATGTGGATGAAAGACCAAATAAATATTAACAATATGGACTAATTAAAAGACTGAAATGGAGCTGAGTTAGATATATTTCTAGAAGAGATAGTAAATAGAAAGAGAAACTGAATCCGAAAAGAGTGTAAATGTAAAGAGCCCACATATGATATGAATGAATTAAATAAAAAAAGTTTGCTGGTATGATATGAAAATGAGACACCTGTGAATAAGAAAAATCTAGATTATACTTCATAAGGTTATAATGTATATGTATCTGCGCATTTGATCAAAAATACTGAATTTTTATTTTAGACTAGTAGTATGTAACCCATCATTAATAAATCATTATTATCTTCAAATATTGTTAATCTACAGCAAGAGAAAAGTCTCTCCAGCTTTAATTCAATTTCTTTAATCCCCAGTCATTATTATCCATCTCTCTCTAGCAACCTTTTTTTTTAATCCGTCTACTTATGAAAATCATTTTATTCCATAAGTATTTTTACAGTTATAAAAACATTTTATCATCAAGATGAAGATTTAAAACATTTGTCATATTGTGAAGAATATTCAACAAAATATAACAGTTATGATTAGATTATGTGAATACTGAGAAGATTAACAGTGATAAAGATATGTATCAGAATAATTCCATATCTTCAAAAAATTTTAAAGCAGTTTTGTAAGAAGTATTCTGTGGATAAAATGGAAAAACCGAAAGAGTAAAATTAAATGGAGATTAAACCATTAAGCATCACATGATCACAAGCCTTCTGGCATCCATTGATTACTCTGTTTAGCACAGGTGGCAATACTGTATGGAGAGTTTTGCTCTGTTTATTAAATGGAGATTATTAAAGTCATTTAGATTTTTCAGGGGGTGCAATTGTTTTTGCAAGTAATGCACAAGATGAAAGAAAGAAAGTAGGATTAATGAGAAATGCTAAAACATATAAAACATATTTAGACTGCTTTATTGTATCAAATGCAAACTACTTGGAATGAGATTCAATTTGTAACTTCTAAAAATAAATACCCATTTTTATTACAAAATTTTAGATTTTTTGGATACTCCCTCATATACAACTAATTTCATTCAAATAATTTTACCACTATGATGAAATATTTTATTTTCTTAACTTGCTAAATGCAATGATGGTGTGTAGAAGTCTGTTAGCCTCTCAACAGCCAATTATGTCTTTCTACCTAAAAATCTATCCAGATACTTAAATTGGTTCTTCTTCTCAAAGTGATAATCAATAATGGTAAAAGTTTCTGAAGATTTTTCTTCCAACATCACCCAATAAAGCAGATGAATTGAGTTTTAAATATTAATTGCTGAAACAAATTTTTAATAGGATTTATCGAATTGGTAAAAACAACACATTTATTAACATTCTGTGTTTTTCATGGCAACACAAAAATGTAACACTAATGTTTGAATCGGGAAAGCATTGGTGGCCAAATGGTCAGCACAGATGCCTTACAAGCAGTTGTTCCAGGTTCGCAGGCTTTGACACATGGGAAAAAAGTAGAAATTAAAATATTTCCCAAATATCAGTTTTGAATTTGTGGATAAGCAATCATAAATCTCACAAATTTTGAGGTTGATATTTGACAGAATGAATTATGTAACTCATTAAAAAATGGTGGAATCAATCTTGGAATCTCCAATCCCAATTGGATTTTTTACCAACTATGCCAAATCACATAGGATAGGTAATGCATCATTATTGCTTAATTAAATTTATTACTGTGGTACTTTTATTTTATACAAAATATTGTAAAATGACTCCATTTGTTACTTTAATGTTTTCTCTCTCTCTTTCTATATATATATATATATATTATAACCAGTTGGATTACATGGCACACAGTAATATAGTTGTGCATGCATATATATATATATATATAAAGTAATGAAAAAGTAGAAATAACCACAGACAAAAATTTTAGTAAATATTTTCTGCATTTCTTGGAATAATAAATAAGTAAAAGATTAATAATTCAGAATGCAAAAGAAATAAACAGCTTTAAAAGGTCTAATAAATATTTATATTGTAATTCTGATTTTGAACTTAAAAACACGCATGTTTTTTTTTTTTGTTAATGTTTGTATACATGTCTATATTTTATTTTTGAAACTTTGTAGATTATGCTTCAATAAGACTGCCAAACTTGCTTTCAAAGAGATTAAAGTGATAAGAAAAAATTTTTTGATTAATAAATTGGGTAAATTTCTATTTATATGGAAATCTTTGTATATCACACTTTGATAAAAAAATTTAAAGATGCTTTCAAAAAGATTAAAATTCTTTTTAATCAAGAGAGATAAGTAAAAACACTGTTTTTAAATTTAGTGTTTTTATCATCTCACCAGACTATGAAAGATTTGGATAAAAAGATTAAAACAGTTTGTCTAGTAATTTTTTTGAAAAGAGTTAGTTATAATATTTTGTTGCAGCTTGTTGAAGTTTGCGGCAGTTGGTTTTAGTTGGCCAGAGTAGCAGTTGTTTCTGTGGAATGACCATGGAATTATGTAAGAAGAGCAGAAGCAGCGGTCTACTGGTTTTACTAAGTCCGGATCAACTTGTAATAAATCTAGCCTGCTTAAATCTGTTCTAGAAGACAGCTTGCCTGAAGTATGCCAATCCTGGACAGAAGGAAATTGATCAAGGCCAATAAATTACCTGAATTATATTTCTATTGATTATGACAATCCTGGACTATACTTTCCTGATGAACCAAAAACTAAACTCACCAAGAAATCTCATCAGTTGATGAAGAATTCATTAGACATATGCTGTTGTTTCTATATGCAGAGAAATACGATGGTAAGTAGTGTTAAATATAATGTGAACAAAATTTTATATAAATCTTTTTTAAATAATTCATTTTATAATGACATTCTAAAAAGTGAGATATATAATATAAACAGTATTATTTTACATCATTTAAACTCTATAGTTTTTAAAAAAAAGTAATGCAAATAAATAACTCTGCTTGGATTAGAAAATCTAAAAGTCAGAATTAACATTTAAAAGACATTTTAAAATCTTTTAGTGAAATGTATATATTTGTTTTTTCAAGAGAATAAATGAAATTTATATTACATTCAACAAGGAGTTGATTGGGAAAATAATATTTTAAATTATTTTAAAAAAGTGTATAAGTAAGTAATTTTGCTTGAATTATAATTAAGAGTCAAGAATAATTCATTGACCATCAGATTTTAAAGGCAAAAGATATATTTTTGGATTTAAAGATGTTTACAAATTTTAATCAACAGTGACCTGTCAAGGGAGAGTCTGTTATAGGATAGTACTTTTGTTTTTTTACAAAAAAAAACTGTAGATTATTATGATAGAATTTGAAAACTCATTCATATCATCTTTATTTTTATTAATACACACATGTATATGTGAATTTTGCATATTTTTTCCAAATGGAATTAATTAGGAAGAATATAATTTATCATGACAAGTTAAAATATATAATATAAATGCCAATGTGCACATATATTTCTATGCACACAACATATATGTTGAATCATGAATTAACTACATATTGTAAAATTAATTTTATTTTGACAAAAATGAAATATATGTTATAGATGTCAGTGTGTGCCTGAAATTCAATACACTCACTTGTGTGTTAAACATGTTATTACATACTATAAAAATTGTCATTTATTATTTTGACAATTTGAAAGTGACCATTTAAAATGTTTATTTTGTAACAAGTCAAATATGTTCAGATATTACATGCACACACATACATATGTGCATATATAGATCAATGCTTGTCAAGTATAACACATATGTAAATTTTAATCATTTTTATTATTAAATGTCAATTCAAATATGTATTTCTTATACATTATAAAATGCATGTCTGTGTGTATATATATATGCATTTATGTAAATTCATTAAGAGGCATTGTAAATCATATATAGGTAATGTGATAAGTTTTTCTTATTATTGTATGTTAATCAAAATCAAAAGGCTTCTAATTGTAGAGCCATATTCTTAAGACCTTAATATCATTTTTTACTGTTGTTAATAAACTTGTATTCAATTGTTAAAAATTGTATTGCATCATCTCTTGGTCACCATAACACTACTTGAGCTTATGTTCTTCTGAGCTAAATTCAGGCATAAGTCTAATTAAATGAATGGGGTTGTATGTTAATGTTTAGGGGGTGCCCAGTATGATTAATGTATCCTGGGATGGTGCTAAGATCATATTCTTTAAAGCTCTTGCACTATATTTTATTTTATTTATTCTTTATTAAAATTTAATGTTATACTTGGCCAGTACATTAATGGTACTAAGTGACTAGAGCATTGATGATGATCAGCATGTTTTAATATCCTAACATTATTGTTTTATGGTTGTACATTCAGATGCCTTAGTTCTTAAGTTGGTGCATTCAAATTAATGGTTTCAATAATCTGCCCCAAGCTGGCAAGGCTTAAATAGTTGGCCTGGTCTGCAGTGGACCCATTTCCAATCCAGTCATCAGAGAGACTGTTGATTTATTGTATTAATGTATTTTGATTGATCATTCATGATGATGAATGATTACTTTTGGTGATTACTTATGATTTTACTTATTATAATGCTGAGGGGTTTATAGTTAATCAGAATTACTCTATGAAGTTAACTGGTTGATCTCAAAGAAACTTTATGATCTCATACTGCTCTTTAACATATAGAATTATTTTATTTTGGGAATGATTTCTCCTTCACCCCACATCCACAATCCCGATTACCCACATCCTGTTACAATATGTACAGTGAACAACAAATCTTAATGATATAGCACTCATTACAATTAATGATGTCACTCTAAAATAGATATTAATAAAGTGGCAAGCAATAGTAAACTACTATTAGAACTGAAATTGTAGTACTATATTATCTAGATAACTCAATTCATATTTGAGCAAAGAACATTCATAAACGAGCAGCAAATAGCTTTAATTTATCAATGTTTGACCAAAGAGTGAACTAAATAAATTATAGTTTTTATTATTATGTACATAGTGTTCATTGTGTGCAGATATTGTATATAATAATTTTACAATACTTCTTATATTCTGAATGGTTTAGCTCTATGGTAGAGTATCAGATTTTGGAGTATAAAATCCTAGAATCACTTTCAACCCTTCAACTTTTTGTGAATTCTCAAGCAATTATTTATTCATTATCATCATTTTTGACCATTATCAATCCACTGCAGGATGAAGGTCTCTCCATGTTCAGTCCATCTTATCCAATCTCTGACCTCTTTTCTCCACATCATACCAGCCACTTTCCTTATTGCATCCATCCATCTCACATGTGATGTCTTTCTAGGTATTTTACAATCTCTTAGAATCCAGTTTAAGATTTCAACTGTCTATCTAATAGTATCTCTTCTAGGAATATGTCCAGTTGAACTCCACTTCAATATCTTATTCTTTTAATGATGTCAGTAACACCTGTTTGTTCTTTTACCCATGTATTTTGTTTTTGATCTCTTTTTTGTTACTTTTAACATATATCTCTCCATACTTTACTGAGTGGTCTGAAATCTCTGTATGGTTCTTCTGTTAAGTGACTAAATTGCAGATCTGTAAAAACTGGTCACACATTTATTAAAAAACTTTCCTTTTCAAATACATAGGCATATTTTCTTTTAATATTAAGTTATTTATTAATATACTGTAAATCTAGAAGTCAAAAAGATGTTCTTATTTTGATTTTAATTCATTAAAATTTATGATCTCTATTGTCAAACCTATAAATCTTATTAATGGATTTTTGGTAAAACTCTATATACGTTATTTCAAAGGGTCAGTGATGGAATTAAAAAACACAGAACTGGCACATATTTTTGTTTTTAACACTAGCTTTTATTTTAATTTCTAACCACCAATAATAAAAACTTATTTTATATTATTATGTGTCATTTACATAATGTAAATGAAATTCTGCAAAGAAAACAAGAAATTCAACAGGCTACAAATTCTTTTGGTTAACTGATTCAAATGCCTTGACAAAATTAATACAAATATTATATAAATCATGGCTCATATATTTTATTTGTACTTTCTTGTAACAAAAACTATTCTTACAGTGTTTTTTGATTATCTAAACCTATTCGGAGACTAGTAATTATTCATCTATGGGAGGAAATTGACTATTTAATAATTTGTTATTCTTAACAATTTTTACTGTTTTTTTTTTTTTAAATCTATTTTTATTTTTATAAAATGGAACAATAGTAACACCTTTACTATTATGTAACACAACTTCATATATACTTTTAAAAATATCCAATTGCTATGTTAACATATCAACAATTTTTAGCAGTTTTCCAGATATTTTATAAAATTCTATTGCCTTTCTATTTTTAAAAGTTTCAAAGAGTTATTTTAATTCCATCAAAGGTAACAATAATTAAACCACTAATATTTGATAATCACCATAGCTCTATAGTTAATCAAAAAGTTAAAAAGGTAGCTGCTGGGGGATCGCATAAGGTTTTAAGATCTAGGTGTAATACTCTTAGACCCAAGACTCCTCACTGATGATAGTCATAAGCCAGAAACTAGTTTGGGGATATTGGATGAGTAGGAAAATAAGAATTTTATGCACAAACCTTGCATCTATTGACTACTCTGGCTTACACTGGGTGGCACTAGTGTATGGAGAGTTTGTCACTGTTTTAAAAGAAATAATCTGAGTTCTTATAAACTGGTCATTCAAAATATTCTTATCTCATAGAATAATGCCACATATTGACACGGAACTACGATCATGCTTTTCAGTATCATAAGTTATTTTCAATGCATCAAAAAACAAATCTAATATAAACATGATAAGCGAATAACATTATCTTTGAAGTTTTTAATCCACTAATAATTCTTAAATCTTCTTATCAGTCAATAAATTTTGGCTATTAAATCCCTACATTGCTTATCCAAATATTATACTAATTTTATTATACAGCCAAGAAGAGAATGTCATGTTTCATTCAATAATTTACTTATTTATATCTCTAACATACTTTTCCTGACTTAATAACATGATAACACAAATTGGTAACTTAGTGTTTCAATGAGTAAAGAATAAACATATATTTGCTACTAATATGTTTGAAATATCTATTTTTAATACAATCATTGATTTCTAACATAATTCTTATAAAATATTCTAATTTATAATAAATGTGGATGTATTTGACTTCCTTTATAATCAATTGTTTTCACTTAACAGATATCTATAGTTACCATCAATTGTTATGTAATTTAATACACTTTACATGCTTCCACACACCTGCACATATAATGTAATATATAAGGGATTTGAACTCAGACTTTCACACGACCCTCAACTCTCCATGCTATCTCATATTGCTGACCCACCTGATCACACACATGCTGAAAGGATAAATAATCACCAATATATGTATTTCATGCTAAACCAGCAATCATCAGTTGGTCCAGATTACTATCTCCACACATAAATACAATCAGTGTTCAGCTTTATGTATATATATATATGTGGAGATAGTAATCTGGACCAACTGATGATTGCTGGTTTAGCATGAAATACATATATTGGTGATTATTTATCTTTTCAACATGTGTGTGATTGGGTGGGTCAGCAATATGAGATAGCGTGGAGAGTTGAGGGTCGTGTGAAAGTCTGAGTTCGAATCCCTTATATATTACATCAATTGTTGTGCAAAAATTGAGTAGTAACAGCTCTTTTAACTTCTCAGAGGTTATTTTAATGCTTTTAACAGTGCTTGCACTAAAGTCTGTAAAAAGACAAATTTGGTCTTTTAATAATATAGAGCTAATGTCATTATTTAGACTCTATTTTAAGTTCTTACCAATAAGAGCATTAGATGACAATTTTGATCTTTTCATAGTACATACATAAAATGTTACTTTCATTAGATTTTTTTAATCTATTGTTGAGCGTAGAAATTGATAAAATAGGCACAGAATTCATTGTATAAATCATTTGTTATATCAGCAGCCTTTCATTATTATTACCAATTTTGCCTTATTTTTCTTTTAATCAGAGTCAAAACTCTCCATACAGTAGTGCCACCCAGTGCAAATTAGAGTAATCAATGGATGCAAGGAGGACTTGTGCATAAAATACCTATCTAATGCCCACTCATCCACTATTCCATGATTAGTTTCTAGCTTGTAGCTTTCATCAGTGAAGAGCCATGGATTACTCTAGCTTGCACTAGATGGCACTACTATATGGAGAGTTTTGTCTGTTATAACAGCTTGTGTACACATAGGGAATGGTGATCATGTAATGTTTAGTGGTTCTTCTTTTATTCCTTTATCTATTCTTCGAAAACATTCATAACCATCTACCTGTTCAATTATACTTCTTTCCTCTGAGATCAATTTTGCTAAAAGAAGTGATATTAATTTTAAGCCTTGACACTTACTTAATTGAAAGTAATGCTCATGCTTTGAAAAATTCACATCAAGCAAAGTTTTCTTCTTACAGGTACTTATCTATTTAAAAAAATATAAATACTTAACTTTATTGCTTTCTGCTGGTTATATCTCTACTACTTTCCCCACCTAAATAAGAAATATGCAAGCACAATTATTAATTGAGATATAAAACAATTTAGGGATTAAAACTTCTTTTGCAAATTCAATTCCAAAGTGATTCACTATTGATTGAACTCTAGAGAAAAACACAACTTAAAAATTTACAGTCTTCTAAATGCTTTTCTGTCATTTCTTTTTCATTGTCACAAGCTCGGCATACTTATATATTTGTATATACTTGTATACAAATAAAAGGAAAACATAATATGAATATCTTCTATATTCTTTATTAGTTTTTATAATGCTTTTTTATGACAGTTTCGATTGCCCCAGATATCTTCTTCAGAACTATAACGAACACAATACACTATATGAATACAAATATACATGAACATATAATTTTACATTATATATATATTCTCTTATGATCATTATTTATATACCCCACATATATTTTTATATAGTTCTCTATATAATTATTATCTTTGTATATATTATACATTTGACTCAGTTTTATATTCTACATTTATCAATTAGTACCTCCTATAATCATATATATATATAATATTTTTATTTCATTTATTTTACTCTTATATATACATATATGATTACAGGATGTATTAATTGATAAATATAGAATATAAAAGAGTCAAATGTATAATATATACAAATGTAATAATTATATAGAGAGCTATATAAAGATATGTGGGTATATAAATAATGAAAGAATATATATATAATTTAAAATTATATGTTCATGTATATTTGTACTTATGTATTTGTATTGTGTTTATTATAGTTCTGAAGAAGATTGGTAGGGCAATCGAAACTGTCATTGTAAAAAGTAATAAAGAATATAGATGCATTTGGCATTGCAATAAGAAAGATAAAGTTATAAAAGGAAAACAAGTGGAATAAAAACTATCATGTGTGTGTAATTAAAAAATGGAATTGTTGCTATACAAACATCAATGGCATTATAAGATCGTGATGGTATTAAACCACTAAAACATCACAATAGTGGCAACTCTCTCCATATTGTACACAGACTAGTTACTATTTTAAGATCCTGCTGGCTGAACTTCTACGTCATTGACGATAGTGAGATAAAAAAAGAAAATGGAAAAAAACTTATGTAACTGTTTTTATTGGAAATAGTACTTACTAGCCTTCAATGAGCTAGCCTCTTATACTAAATGTCAGTAGAAAATGCTATTCATTTAGCATTGTTAAATGGTCATGCACAATAAATTCTCGTATATGAAGGTTATTTCATTATTTATTCTTCGCTTACGAGCCCACTGATAAACTGACTTCAACACAATCTTTAAGAATATAAGTAAAACTCCATTTTTCTGGCTATTATTATCTTTACAATTCGAACTCAGACTTTCACACGATCCTCAACTCTCCATGCCAACTTATATTGCTGACCCACCTAATTATACACATATTGAAAAGATAAATAATCATCGATATACATATTTCATGCTAAACCAGAAATCATCAGTTGTTCTAGATTACTATCTCCACACATATATACAATCAGTGCTCAGCTTATATTAAAATAGCCAATCTTCATATTTTAATGGACAGGCTTCAAACTACTCCAACCCACAACTCTTCAGCCATGCATTTCATTGAAAATCTGATGATGGAACGTTCAAAGGCCACAATGCAACGTGAGATGGCATGGAGAGTTGAGGGTCGTGTGAAAGTCTGAGTTCGAATCCCTTATATATTACAGTATATATCTGCAGGTGTGTGTAAGCCTGTACAGTATATTATATCTTTATGATTGTAATTAGTAGTAAAAATAAATGCAGCAATTTCGTTACGTTTAAATTGTAATACAGGTAACATAAATAGGTAAATATATTTTCTATAAAAAGAAATGAAAAAGATATAAAATTACTCCATTGTGCTTGACTACAACAATTATATGCATATTAGAGAAAAAAAATCGGGGTAAATATTTTTTTTTTTTATATTTAAAAAACTATATTTACATTTGATTCAGTACATACATCGTAACAATCATTACTTTAAAAAATAAATTAAGTTCAAATGTATCCAGTAAATTACATTATCTCCACCTTTCATTTAATCAGTGTTCTGTAAGAGCATTCAGCTCCACATTTCACACCTTGTAGGAACATAACCACCCCATACCAATAAAAACGTTTTTCTTGGCCAAAATTTCAAACCTTTATAAAACATGTCATCCCATTCTTTTTCCATTTTTTTTTCCAATATATCTTCTTGTTATCAAAGATCAGAGCACACCTAGATATCCATATTGCTCTCATTACATGCACAATAACTATGGCATTATGGGGCTTGAATAAAACAATGTTTTCTTTAAATAAGAGTCTTAGATTCACAATAGGCTTATGAAAGACCATAGATCTCAAATCACTAAAGGCTGTACATTCCTCCATCAGGTGAAGAAAGGTCTCGTCGGATCTGTTACAGCATTTGCATAGATCATCCAGGCCCATTTTCAGCCTTTGGTTTAAAAAAGTGGTGGATGGCAAAATTCCATTTATCAATCTGAAAATAAATTTCATAACAGACTGTGATGTACAAATAGATTGGAAATTTTTTTGAATTTTTTTTAATGAGGCATTGAGCCAGGAATTTTCATTAGAAAGCTCTCTATTTTTTAGCTCTTTATATTTTAAATTATCTAAGGTCTCTAAGTTTAGATCATCCTGGATATCCCTGTATGCAATCATCATATCATCAAAATAAGACACTCGTGTGTTATCAAGTATTTAAAGGGGTACGTTTAATTCTACATTAGTATTTAAAATATCATATCTGCAAAATTAATCCTATTATGACAAGAGTATTTAAGATTAGCATATTAATTAAGAATATATGAATAAAAATATTTAAAATTGAATCATGTTGGAATAATCAAAATAAGTCGCGTAACCTCGTTTCTACCATTTAGAGAGCGTTAGAGTTTTATTTCCCTGGAAATGATGTATTTATTATTTTCGAAATAAATGCGTAATTCTAATGGATATTAAATATCATGTATTATTAAAATTATTATTATATGAGATAATGAAACTGAATACATTATAAAAAAGAGTACTGGTATTTAATGCATATAAAAATATATAAAAAAAAAAACTAAATGTAAGTTTATATTATTTTTACTCATTCCGAAAATTTTTGAACAGATTCTTTTAATATTGGTGTTAAATGCTGAAGTGTCAAACACTTTCAATATAGAGAATATTATCTGCATTCATTTATAGTTTTCTGAATTGTGATAACATAAGCTAAAAGTAATCGTTAATTCAGCCGCTACAGGTGTATAACCTCCCCCCCCCCGTTCTCAACTAGCGAAGATTTTATCATATTACAATCTTTTTTTTTCTTCTTTTTTTTGCTGTTAGTGCATTGATACTGATTTACCTAACTCAGATTAGTTTGGGACTTGTATTCTCCAGTTAAGGATATCTAGATATCCATTTACTGATCAATGTTGGATAGCTAACTAAGTTAGACAAGTGCTTTCTGTACTAATAAATATATGTTACATTCATACTGTTTATCTATCGCACTCACCTGATGAAACCGGATTAACCTGGGATCTTTACTCTCTAACTAAGTAAAAATAGATAAATGTTCATTTATTGATCACTATTAGTTTGTATTGTGTTGGTGATGGGCTGTCTACTGGGTAAAAAATATAAATCATATTTTTTATTCTTACAATCAATGCATCTACATTCATTTGATTAATTCAAAATTGATCTGTGTATTTTTTTCACCAAAAGTAACTAAAAACCTATTTACTGACCACTATTTTTTCAACATTCATTTTTAATTTTTTAGTGGTTTGTTTACTTCGGAAATAGCATTGTAGTTCTATGGCTTTAGATCACTGTTTTACATTATCGTAACTGATGTTAATGGTATTTTTAAAAAAAAAAACTGCAGTTTCTGTGAGCCTGCTTTCATTAATTTATTAATTCAAGAAACAATCTGAAGAGGGCAGTATATTACTGACAGTCATCAAAGATAAGAGTCTTTACTGTTGACCACAAGAAACCATTTGCCCAAGACGTTTCTTTATTCTGGTCTTGTTTTCACACAAACGTTTTTGAAAATATATATATATTTACTTATTTATTAAACATTTATAATTATTTTTACATACTAACTACTTGAAAATTATTTAAAACAAAAATAATACACATATGTGCACTTTTATTTCATTCATTTATATTTTATTTTTAAACAAACCACTATAAGCTTTAACCATTCTCATCAATCACCTGATTTGACATGACGTTAGATTTTTTTCAAATATTGTAATAATTATAAAGCAAATATCTGATTTGGAAGCAGAGTTTGATAGATTTATCATAAATCCATATTCATTTGTTCACATTTTAAAAAAATAAAATAAAAAAGGAATTCTTTATTTTGTCATGATTGTTTATTTTCACATCATATGTCATTTTACATCCTTTGTTTTTATTTATTTTGGTACTGTTCTACTAGCTCATGTCAGCCACTTGATGGCATTAATGCCATGCAAAAACACAGAAATATAACATTACCGGGCTGCCAACATAAAAATTAATTTTTAATATCTTTATATATTAATGTATTTAGTGTATCTACAAAATCAACAAGTTTGTTAATTTGTTATTTAGTTGATGATGTGGAATATATGTATATAAATGAAAAAAAGTTGGATGATAGAAATTCGCATAAGCTCAAAACAATTTTTTCTTCAAATTTTACTCTCACCCTGCTATGTAAGGCTGAGCTCATTTGTAAATAAACTAGACAAGTTATATTTATTATATATGTATACTTCATCAAACCAGATATGTATTAATTAATTATGCATTAAAAGGCCAATAGTTATATACACATTTGCTAATTTAATATTTGGAATAGAGAGGTACCGTATCTTTTCCATAGATTTAGATATTTGATAAAAATCATATCTATGTGCATAAATAGTTCAATAATGAGAGCTATTAATAATCAAAATGCTGGTATAATACCCGCATCTAAATTAATTAAATGTCTTTAAAGAAAAATGGTTTTTTATTCATTTCATAATGGATTTTTTTTGTAGCATAGTAACATAAGGGATGGTATACCTATATATTAATGTTAATAAGGTTGTTTTGACTGTATCTGCAATTCTGTGCAGTACTTGGTATCGTGTTTCTGTTCTTTTATTGCTTTTCGAAATACTTCATCGGCCAATCCTTAAATACTGGAGATGCCTGGAGTTAACTCCTCCTAAATGGGCCAACAAAAGAAATGGACCAAAGCTACTGAAGCATGCTTCATTCCTGAACCTGGCTCACACTAAGGCTTTCAAAATGAATGGGATTCTGGAGCCATCGAAGCAGGTCTCCTTTCAAAAAGAACACCTTCACTGACAGGAATGGGACTTGCTTCTGAACTATGATGGTTTTGGCATTTCCAGTCTCATTGTTTTTCTGTACACCCATCTCTTGTCATGTAGGAGTATGTTGTCCTGTAAAAATGCCACCATGTCAGCTTCTGTGGATGACAGTTGGCACAATTTGAACATCTCACTTTTGCAGTCAGCCATTTTATTTGTCACAGAGATGTTCTCACGCAAATGTGAGCTTGTTGAAATCTTGTTGGACATACCTTTTCCAAATTTTTTGAAGATTCCACATTGAGTAGGGAAGCATTGTAACGGGTTTACAATTGTTAGGAGGTAATAGTAGGTCAGATGGCTTGTAAGCTAATTACTTTGACATGCATATTTGAAGAGTTGTGGCAGGCTGAAGTCCAGACACTCTTAGATGATACTGTAGTGAACTTTGAACTCTGAGCATTGGGATAAAGTGCGTAACATGAAGCATCAGGCCAACTGCCAGAACAGCATGCACTAAATGGCCTCTTTCTATGCTTTAGCATAGAAATAAGGCTGCAGGTGGCCACATAAATAGCATATTTATGTGTTTTTGCATATAAATAATGCCATCAAGTGGCTGACATGAGCTAATAGAACAGTATCTTTATTTTTTTAATATTTACAAAGTTCACAGAGGCAAAACTCTCCATACAGTAGCACCACTCAGTGCAAATCAGTGAATTCAGGAAGGATTGTGCATAAAATCCCTATCTAGTGCCTAGGCATTTATGCACAAACCTTTCTGCATCCATTAATTACTCTGGCTTGCACTGAGTGGCGCTACTGTATGGAGAGTTTGCCTTTGTGCAAAACAGCTTGTGTAAGCATAAAGAATGATGATCATGTGGTATTTACAAAGTTCTAATATGATTTTTTTTTTGTAAAATGAAATTAAATAGAAATCAACTTCAATTTATTGAGTTTTAGTATAAAATAAAGATTTTGTACAAAAATAAAAGATTGAGTATTTTTAAAAATTTCCACCAGGTATACCGTTAGAAAATGTCTTGATTCAAGAGAGCTAATGGATGACTAGCTAGCTTGGCTGTGAACTTTGTATCTAAAAATATATAAAATACATTTACATTTGCTTTCACTTATTTGATATGAGAAGTTATTAACTAAAATGTTATTTGTGTGCTTAAGATAGAGTTTCAGCTTATTTTGCAGACTTTTTTTTGGAACTCATCATTATATTTTTATGTTAAAATAAAGCTTGATGTGTTAAATATTGATCTAATTGGATAAATCATTTGTTTGTTTTCCTTAAAGGCATATCTGTTTTACCTCAAGCAATTGTTCTTTTCTAAATTTGTCACAAATTCAAGTGCAAAGCTGATTGAATGGAGTGTGTTTACATTGCAGAGACCTGTTGATAAAGAGTACGTTATTCTTTCTGATATGCTAAATAGTTTATTAGAAACTGAACATTTCAGAATCTTATCAATGGGTGGAAGAAATGATATGGTATCAAGTTATGGCTTACAAACAGAACCAAATGTTAATAAAATAACAAATGAACATTTTTTTATTAACTAGGATTTAGTTTTTTTGTCACTGATATTTTAGAGCCGTGAGGTGTTTTTTTTCAGGAAATTTCAAAAATTGAGAAAAAGGGTTGAGACAAATGTTTTCATTTTGAAAGTAATAACTTAATTTATTGTTATGACTTCAAAAAATGTAATTGAAAATAAAAAATAATTTAAATTTTTAAGATAAAAGTCCATAGCAGTTTAATGGAATAGAAGAGTAACAATTGAATAGAATCGTCTACAATTTTGGTATTTGAATAATCCATACTTTCCCACCAACAGAATGCACAATTGTTTTTTAATAAAGTGGAATTACAATATAAAGAAATTTGGAAGATATTTATGGAAAATTATATTAACATTATAAATCTTCAAAACTTAATTATATAATTAAAATTTCAAAACAATATTTTTATTTACTTGATTATTAAAATAATATTATTGTATAAATCGCATATTGATGTTAAATTGGTAATAAATTGAGAAGTTGCTATTCTCTCGCATGCGCCTCCTGTTGCTTCTAGAAAAGTATGACATAGTAAAATTAAGGTTTCACGTTGTACTATCGTAAATTAAGACTCAGTGAGTAATATATGAAGATATTTATAGCTTCATGCTTTCAAGCCAAGATGCTTAAGACTGGCTTATATATATAAAGTTAAGTAGAGAGAGGGTGGGACCATCCTTTTCTTATCAAAAACTCTGTCATGTGTTGCAGCTTGATTGCTCTTCAGACTGCTGTCTTAATACCTGATTGGCTGTCTGAGAAGCAACAGTAGACACATGCGAGAGATTAGCAACCTCTCAATTGATTATTAAAAAGAAATTCAATAAATAAAAATTATATGTTTTTTTATATTTACTGAACAGTAACAAAAAGCATTTGAAAATGAAATACATGGATGAGAAAAAAACAGGTGTTATTGACATCATTGAAAGAATTGAAGAGACTGAAGTGGGGTTGGGTTGGACAGATTGCTAGAAGAGATTATAATAGATGGACAATTGGAAGTGGATTCCAAGAGATTGTAAAAGACCCAGAAAGAGACCACATGTGAGATGGATGGATGAAATAAGAAAGTGTGCAGGGGTGATGTGGAAAAGAGAAGCTAAAGATAGGAAAAGATGGATTGAACTTGGAGAGACCTTCATCCTGCAGTGGATTGATAATGGTTGATGATGATGATAGCAGTAACAAGGACTCAAAAATGAAATACATGGTTGAGAAAAAAACAGGTCTTATTGGCATCATTGAAAGAATTGAGGAGACTGAAGTGGAGTTGTGCTGAAGAAGAGATCGAAAATGAAATACATGGGGGAATGAACAAACAAGTGTTGCTGATATCATTGAAAGAATTAAGAGACAGAAGTGGAGCTGAACTGGATATATTGCTAAAAGATATGATAGCAGATGGACAATTAAAATCTTAAACAGCATTCCAAGGATTTACAAAAGATCTAGAAAAAGACCAAATGTGAGATAAATGGATGAAATAAGGAAATGTACTGGGGTCATGTGGAGAAGAAAGGCTAGAGATTGGAGAAGATGGATTGAACTTGGAAAAACCTCATCCTGTAGTGGATTGATAATGGTTGAAAATGATGATGATGATTATATCGGATCATCACTTAAGAATTCTGTGTATGGTCTTATCTCTTAACTTTCATAGCTTTAAAATATTCCAGTATAATTTAAATATATATCCATTTGTGTTTTCCTGAAGAGTTGTGATGATGATGTTTTAGTTGTATTTTTGTATTGGGCTATTTCCAACATCTAATATGAGTATTAAATATCTTTTAAAAAAATTACCTTTATTTAGTGTTAGTAATAGCACATCAAACAGGTTAATATATGCATAATGTTTTAAGAGGTATTACTCTCCTCTTTTCTTCAGGTGTTGCTGGCCTGACCAGTGACAGTACTAGCATGGGAATCGAACCTGTACCATTCTCCCCTCTTCTTCAGGTGTTGTTGACCGACCAGTGACAGTACTAGTATGGGAATCGAACCTGGACTGTAAATGCTCAAGAATCTAAGAATCCAATGTTCGATTCCCATGCTAGTACTGTCACTGGTCAGACCAACAACACTTGAAAAAGAGGGGAGAATAATACTTCTCGAAACATTGTGCATATACTAACCTGTGTGCTAATTAATACTAACAATTGAATGTATTTCGAATATTTAAATAAAGTTAATTTTTTCTAAAGGCATTCAATACTCATATTAGATGGTGGAAGTAGTCCATATATAAATACAACATATCCATTTGGTTATTCTAAATTGCTTTTGAAGCACTCATTTATCCTAACCACACCATGCTCTGTGTGAGTTAATTCAGTGGTATAACGATAAATTTTTAAATTCCAGTTCCATGGATCACAGCTCAATATGTCATTTAAGATGTTTACATATTTATGAACTCCTGAACAATAAAACCATTTATTTATTTAATTATTGCATCAAAATTTTCAAACAAAAGAATTTAAAAACCCTTCCATGAGTTATTATTTCTAATTCTAGCTTATGTGTCAAATGTGTTGACTGGGAAGTGAACCTGGGCCAGCTGCTTGGAAGGCAGCTATACTAACCGCTAGACCATCAACACTTGACTTCTAAATCTAGATTAGTTCTGCAAAAGTCCATAACAACAATAGCATCATCAGATAGATGAGTTTCTAAAATCTTTCATCTGGAAGTCATCTTAAAAAATCTCATTTCTTTCCAATTAATTGGAATTCATTTTAATATCATAGGTATTTCTTTCCACAGATCAATGTCAGAATAAATAAAGTCATCATATCTTTGTCTTTACAAAGATTTCAGTGTTACATTTTTTAAATAAAAAAATTACTTCATCATCATCAAAAAATTATTCAAATGCTATCCCATGTATTATAGCTAAGTACACCTTTATGTATCTATTGGAACAAAATGATGTGAGCCATAAGCTCAAAAACAGTTGGTCTGAGATGGGAGTGTTCTGGGTAGAGATTTTAAATATTTTCTCATACTGCACTTATTAATTAAGAGCTTGTTTGAGC
Source organism: Epiperipatus broadwayi (assembly GCA_028023455.1). Lineage (NCBI taxonomy): Eukaryota > Metazoa > Onychophora > Udeonychophora > Euonychophora > Peripatidae > Epiperipatus > Epiperipatus broadwayi. The sequence goes on from JAQFVV010000169.1 coordinate 929,084, forward strand.
TATTGGTACGATCTCTGCGTGCATTTTTGTAACTACAAGCTTATTAAAAGTAATGTCACGTTATATATGACTTGCTTTTTTAATTATTATGGGAGAATTTCAACTGTTTTATTGTCAATAAATTTATGCTCCATTCTTTATCCATAAATGTATCTTTAATTTTTTCATCATCTGTATAAAAATCAGATTTTCCATCACTATTCTTCTGTTCTTTCTTTGAAATCAAGCCATTGACTCTCGTATTCTTATTGTAATCCTAACTCTAGTTCGTTTGATACAATGACAGATGGCAGATCTGAAATTAGAGATCATTGGATTGTGGTCCAGATTTATTGCTACTGATGCTCAAACTTCTTATAAATTCCTGGGCATATAAACCACTTGATTTTTTTTTAAATTCTACTTCCAGGAAAGAGTGCCTTAACTGACTTAATTTAATAGCTTATTACAAAAACGCTCTAATTATAAAAATTATACATATTTTTTTTTAGATATTGCACCCATGCAGTTTTTCCCCCAAACAATTGTTCATAATATTTTCTATATTCCTTTATCTTTATTCATTCATTTTTCCCACAACTTTTACCTGCCCCCTTACTTTTCAAGGTAATAATGTATTTTCCAAGAAAAAAAATCCAATCAAACATTTTCCAGATGCAAAAATATCTTCCACTTCATCTTCTATTATCATTCTGATCTAACTGTGTCCAGTAGACATATAATTATTTATCAAAATAAAAATCATAGATCACATGACCCTATCTCTTAAGCTTCTAAGTTATAAACAATGAGGATTGCCAATTCCTCAACAAGCTTTGTGATAAATGCTTAGCCAGAGTCAGCACTTAAAATTCGATATTCAAGAATCTAAAGATGTGAGTTTAACTTCTAAGCAAATATTGTCACTATGCATATAGGCCAGCAACACCTGAAGAAGATGGAGAATAATACTACTCGAAACGTTGTGTAATTACTAACCTGTATTGTTTATTTGTGTGTTATTGCTAACAAGTTGTTTGTATTTGGAAAGTTTAAATAAAGTTTAAAATTTTCTGTACATTCAACATTCACTCATAAATGATGGAAATAATCCAACATATCACATCTTATAATATACCATCATTACAAACCTTCGACATATACTTTCTCTCTGAGGAGTGCCAAAGCACGAAACCATGGTCAGGGGTTTGGGGGGGGGGAGGATTTCCTGATGGAGATAGTTTAAGTGCTGGCTCTGTATAAGCATTTATCACAAAGCTTGTTGAGGAATTGGTAATCTTTATTGTTTATAATTATTTATCACTTTCTTAATTTCTATATTTGTTGCTTTACTATGGAATTGTACCTAAAAATAACCCGAATTTTATAATACAAATTTGTTTATTTATTTTTAAGTATTATAAATTTAATCTCTTTCAAATTACTATCCATTTGATGCAATACACTGACCTTTCATTTTTCAAAAAAAGACCAAAGTACTTGCAAAGGGGTGTCGTTTAGTGTATCTATCATTTTTTCCCCACCACTTCTAAGTCCGCAAAAAATAATATATTGTGACATTTTTTTATTTGAGAGATTAAAATAATTGCACGAAGTGAGATCAAGCAAATATGGCTGACAGTTAAGCTGGATCATGCTGAATTTAATTAAAGAGTGTTTTCACACTCAAAGCTTTGAGAGATGACACTTTTTAAGGTGGAATTGAACTCTTTTTTAAATCACAAGATATTTATGTTTTACCACATGATATAAATATTTCAGAACTTGCAGATAAAATGCCTGACCATTATGGACTGAAAAATATCAGCATTGTTTTGACTTTGGACTTCACTTGTGATGCTTTTCAGAAATGTGGTAAATTTAACATTTCAATTAAACTACTAATAAACTTGTGTTCTTATGAGATCAGTTTTCTCGTAATCTGTTTCAAGCATTACAACCTTTTTGCTTGTCATTTTCTGTAATTGAAAACAAAATTTCACATCGTCGAACTTTTCATCCATTCTAAAAAAATTGACAAAAATGCAAAATCCACTTTACACAACAATGTGTTACATGGCCCCATAATTTCACATGGTGGTGCCATTCGGCAGATTAACACACAAGGATTCCTGAAAAATGTATGTAACAGCAGAAGTACTACAACAGGTGTGCAACTAGAGACATGATTCCAGTTATTTTGGGGTCCCCCTTTTATATATATATATATATATATATATATATATATATATATATATATATATATATATATATATATATATATATATATGTATGTTTAAATCAGGTATAGGAAAATTAGGGCTGAACTATGAGGAGATGGGAAATCATCATAAGACATTCACAAATAACACTAATATTTAGTAAAATTAAAAGATCTTTAAACGAAATGGAATATACTAGACAGAAATGATTTCTGAGATCTTAGAAACAAAGGTTCAATAGTCTAAGTTATAGACCAGACTATATATTATTTAGCCCTCATCCGCTTGGGGCAGAAATAGATGTGGGATGGTAAATACTAATTTCCATGCACAAACTTCAGTACTTATGCCTTTAAATAATATAGCTAATTAAAAATGATGATGATGATGATACTAATAATATGCTGATTATCATCTAAGCTCTAGGCCAGCTTATTACCATTAACTGTTCTTACTAAACTAAATTAAAATGTATTGCATAGACTTTAAAGCGATATATCCCTTTCATGTCAACTACCAATATTAATCATCAATATGATGAAAATCCATTAAAACGACTATACTAATATAAATGCCTTTTTAATATAATAGACTAATTTATTACTACATTTCTAGCTAGTACAAAAAATTTCTAGATAAATGAAAATTGATTATGAACAATACACAATAATAATTGATTATATAATATTCTTAGGATTAATTTAAGTTCACTGAATCCCTTTACCAATAAAGTATCAATTGTATTAATGAACGATACAAAGACCTTGATTTTAAGGTCCATGCAGAATAAGTACTATAAATAAAAAATAGTATCTTCTCGATTTTCATGAATACTTAAAGAAATTCAACTATGTAAATAGTAATTTACAAAATATGTTTAGTATGTCTACAAAAGTAATTATATAGAACAGATGTTTTATAATAATTTCCTCATGATCATACCTTTGAAAGGCCAACTTATCTATGAAATGAAAATCATTTTTATAGTACATAATTATTGACTGATTTAACCTATATGTATGGATACCCATGGATATGTGTGGGCATACTGGCATTTATAAATAAAAAATAAACTTAATAAACCATATTATATTTTTTCATTACACAATTAATTCAATGTCAAAAAACAAAATACACATATACATAAGCACACAGATGTGCAGTATCATATGATGTCATATAATAATAATCACATTTTAATGATACATAGATGTACATATATGATGTGTGTATATAAAAATAGTATGAATTAAAGCTATCAATTAGCCTCATTTTTATGGTAAGTAAAAGTTTCTTTTAAAAATATTTACTCTTTTGGCAGTCCTTCCTAAAAGTTTTTTTTTCTTTTTTTAACAGATTATTCTTGGTTAATGATGTCTTAAAACAGACTCCAGCAAGTTCTTTTACTCCCTAATCTAGAAAGATTTTTGGAGTTTTCTTTTTTTAATAAAATATACTGAAATGTATCTTACTTTTTGCTGAGATAAGAAATTTCAAAATTTAGAGCTCTGACCCATTATAAGCTTCCAAAGTGAAACAATCATTTACAAAAAAATTGCTACAAAGATCGATATCTGATTAAAAGATTTCTTTAAAAAAAAATTGCACAAAAAATAATTTGACAGATTTAATACTTCTTTTCTTTCAATATTTAGAAATGTAAATTTTTGTATGTAATGTACACACAACCTTCATTCTTTCAAATCATTCATAAACTAACCTAAATAGATATGATTGCTAGCTTAGTAATTATAACCCAATTATTTAATTAAGTCTGTAGCTTTTGAAATCCCAATTATAATTAAAGAAGAAAAAAAAGATAGAATAAAATATTAGAATTGATCAAGCATAGGTTAGTTTTAAAGAAAGTTAAAATGTTTAATATTTGAAATATAAAACAATTAAATAATTTACACATACATTGCCTATATGTATGCATTATAACTTTGCTTTTTAAAGAAAAATTAAATATTAAATAGTTTAAATGTGTGTATTACCTTTCTATCAACACACAAACAAGTAAAGCATGTAATTGTTGACCCATTCTTTCTCTGTTTAAAGCTTTTAGAACTGGACCTTGTAGGGTTTGAACTTGGATGCCCTACAGAAAACAGTGTCTTGTTTTCATGTGAATCCATATCATTATGGTAATAGTAATCTTGTTGTCATAATCTGTAAAAACTTCACTCTAATAATTTTTTCAACCTGTTTATAGTCAGGGTCAGGGGAAAAAATATAATAATTAACAATAAGTTTTCATGTCTTAATTGAAAAAAGTTAATGACTCTTTTCAATTCCCTTTAATCCTTTGAAAAATGACTTTGTAGCATTTTTATCAAAATATGTTATACAAGCTTTAATGAAAAAAATTTACTAATCAAAATCAATTGTGGAATTTTATAATTACCAGTATATCTATTGTAACATAAAAACAATTGTTTTAATTTTAAAATCAGAATGAATAAAATATTAATTATACCTTTTTAAATATTTAATTTATAATAATTTTTTTTTTAAAATTCAAAATTATTTAATCCATAACTGTTATTTCAATATAATAGAGAAATATACAAAAAAAATTTATATGTGTTTATTTCAACTTTTCCTTTTAAGATTACATAAATATGTGCACACACACAACTATGTTGTATGCCATGACATCTCAATATGTATATACACCTTGATCTCATTTTATGTGGATTATTTTAATGCAATTTTGAAGTTATGTGATTCATGTTTCTTCTTAATATCTCTCATATTTCACTATATTTATTAAATATCAAGAAATTTAAATTATTAATAACTTATTTTGACTTGAAATACTTTTTTTTTCAAAAATATAATGTTATATTAGCAGCTAATGTGAATATGGCTTGAAGCTGTATTTAGAATCTTAGCTTCTATGTAAATAACCTATTTATACTAATGAGTAAATAATAATAATAGATTTATACTTACATATAAAAATATCACAATAAATATTCAAAAATTTTACACTTTTAAAATATATTTTGTTATATATAACAGAAATAAATAATCTTTTAGCTTTTTAAAATAAAAAATGAAGATTTTATAAACTGAAAATAATCTTTCTAATGATAATGTATAATCTTTTTGTTTTGATTGAGATCTCATTTTTTAATAGCATAAGACTGAAAATGGCACTAGTTGTACATCACATCACGAATAAAAATAAAGTGGCTAACAGTTTTCTCTGGGCATAATTGCTGAGAGATTCTTGATTTCATTTAAGGAGAAATCACAACACATCACATCACATCGAATCTGATTTCTTGCCAGTTTACAAATGAACGCTAGCGGTAATAATTAAAATATGTATGAAAAAAATAAAATTAAATACTGTAGTTAATAAAAAAAGTAAAAAAGTTTGTCTTGTATTTTTTTTTTCAAATATTTGAAATTTGTTATTAGTCATACTTTATTTCCTTATTTTTTTAATGCGAATTTTTAAGTAATTTTTCCTTCTTGCTTTGCTTTTATGCGAATTCTGAAAATTACAGAACCTATCCCCCATTTTTCAAGGTAAGTTAAGTCTATTTTTGTGTGATTTTTTTTTAATGTGGGTTTTTCTGTGGAACCTATCTACCACATAAAATGAGACCCAGGTGAATATGGACTCAGAAAGTTGCACCATCTAATCTTAGAGATACTTCTACTGTTCCAATTTTTAGAAATAAAAAGAAATAAACATGATTGCACTAATTATCATGGAATATTATTATCTACTATTACAATGATTCTTTCGGTGTTGCGTTGAATAAGTTACTTTTAATAATAGATAAATAATTACTAGAGATTGATGATTTTAGAGAATCAAAAAGAACTACATAAATGCAAGAAAAGATTTATGAATAAAAGTACAGTTTATAGATTACCTTTATTGATTTAGTTGGTGCATTTGACTCAATTAAATAGATCTATGTCATTGTTTGAAAATAGTTAATTGTCTCCCAATGTTTATATGTATTTTTCAAATTCTGCATGTTGGAATAAGAAGTATTTAATATAAGTGAAAAATTGGAGGCATTTGAAATAAAAACTGAAAATAATAAACATGTGTACTTACCCAACATTGCTTTGAATTTTTATAATAGTTTTTGGAATTGTTTATAGGTAGCTTAACAAAACAGAAATCAAGATGAGATATAGCTTTTAGGGGAAAAAAATTAATAAAATAAAACTTCATTTTCTTGAATTCTCGTTTTATAGTATGCTGATAATTTAAACCACTGAACATCACGTTCACCATTTTCTATATGCTTGCAGAATACTTGTTATTAAACAGGCAAAACTCTCCATACAATAGTGCCAATCAGTGCAAGCCAGAGTAATTAGATCCTAAGATCTAGGTGCAGTGCTTTCAGATCCAAGGCTCCTCACTGATGAAGGCCAAAAGCCAGAAACTAGTCTGGGGATATTGGATAAGTAGGCACTAAATGGAGATTAGTTTCTGGCATGTGGCCTTCATCCGTGTTGCATTAGATCCTAAGATCTAGGTGCAGTGCTCTCAGATCCATGGCTCCTCACTGACAAAGACCAAAAGCCAGAAACTAGTCTTGGGATATTGGATAAGTAGGCACTAGATGGGGATTTTATGCACAAGTTTTCTAGCATCCATTGATTACTCTGGCTTGCACTGAGTGGCAATACATATAGAGAGTTTTTGCCTTTTTAATGCTGATAATTTCCAGTCAAAAGATAATCTACAAAATATGTTTAAGATTTTAATATAGCATATAAAGACTGGTTTAATAATTAATTTTCAAAAAACTTACCAATTAGTGATAAAATCACTGGAAATAAATACTGCATTGAAATCATATACATATAGAGCTGTTATTTTAATTAATTTATAATATGGAAATTAGACTTGGACACCTTATTAATGCAACACAAAATGCATTAATGTTTAATTTAAGATGATCAGAAAATTTTAAAAATATAATGATAAGATTATAGGAACAATCAATATATTCTTCAACTTAGAATACATTGTTATAAAATCACACCTTTATTGGATTTGAAATGTAAAACTAAAAGGGTATGTTATAGTGAATTTGGACATGGTTTTTATAGGAGAGATGAATTTCATTTAATTGCAATGTTAATCCTTCCATTGAATAGATATTGCAGAGAATGAAATACATTGGAGGACTACAATTAGATATGGTATTGAAATATTTGAGAAAGAAAAGTTTTCTGCAATAAAAAAGAAAGCATTATAAGAGAAAAATGGACACACATGTTCAATATGAAATATTTGTGTTTTTAGAGATTGGTTTTTATAGTCAGTGCAAACTCATTTCTAATGTAAGATATTTATCATTCCCTCTCTTCCTCTTTCCTCTCCCTCTTTCTCTCTTTTTCCTTCCCTCTCTCCCTCCTATTTCCTCTTTTCCTTCCCACCTTCTCTCCCCCCTTCCTCTTTCTCCCCTCTCTTTTCTCTCCTTTCTTTCTTTCCTTCACTCCTCTCCCTTTCCCACTCTTTCTCCTCTCTCTTTCTCCTTCCATCTCTCCCTCCCATCCTCTTCCTCCCTCTCCTTTCTCTCTCTCGTCTTCCCTATTTTGTCCTCTCCCCCTCCCTCTCTCTCTTTTGGAATTGGAATGGGCATTTTCATTTGTCAGTGGCAGGCTGCTGATAAATCTAGATGTTTTATAACTATAATGAAACAGTTACACTATGATATAACTAAAACTGCTTACAAATTTTTTTCTAATGTTCAGATCATTTAATTTGTTTTTTTAAAAAGATGCATAAAAGGAATGAAAATAATCAAGATGAAAACAACTGAAACACATGTACATAAGCTCTTTCCAACTGTAAAAAAAGCCTTCACAGTAAATAAATGTCACCAAAGTCTAAATACTTATCTGAGAATAAGTCAATCAATGCTCAGTAATCTTTAGAACTTTAGCTAACTTTATATGCATTCTGGATTATTATTCAAATCCTCATAAGGAAGCTCTTGTCAAGTGTAAGAGATAAGGATTTGAAAATCTTTCATTCTTGATTTGCCTTAGAGCTTAAGAATAGCTAGATACCTAATTATTAATTTATATCAATTGCTTATCTGGAGTATCTATGGACCAGCTATCTGAAGAAAAAATACTAGACCTTTTTAAAACTTGAAATTCAAACCCAGATTGTGAATACAGCAGAGAGATATACTTCCACTATGCCACAAAACTCTTCAAAACCTATGTATTTGTATTGTTTAGGCATGTATACATAACAAAATCCCATGTAAATGTGAACACTATAGCCACTATTCTAACAATCCCCCCCCCCCAAAAGGCAGATTATCCTCAATCAATCACAATCAATCATATAAGGTCGAGATGTTGCTGATCATACAACATTTGAATTTATCAACAGAATTGATGTTAAAACTGGAAACTTGTTTCTCATAATTAGTATATATATAACAGGAATTTTTAATACAATTCTGAAAGATGTATTTATTAATACAAGCACTGCAAAAGAATTCACGTAGATCAATCAAGGTTAATCCTGAATGACAACTGTATTTGAGATTGTTAAGCTGTGAGTATTGTTAATTTCCTAAAGATGGGAGTGAGAGAGAGATATAACAAACAGATCTTACAAAAATTAAAAATACTAATCTAATAAATATTAAAAAGTTGCATATAGATAGCAAAGAATTAATCACTTATAAACAAAAAGCTTAATAATACTTTTTTGTGTGTTCTAGAAAAGCAGTTTAGGATTTAAATACATATATCGATTTTAATTGCACATTTAAACATACATTCTCAGTAAATATACACTAAACCAGTGGTCTTCAACCTTTTTACACCTGCGGACTGGTAAAAATAAGGATAAGGTTCCGCGGACCAGCAAAAATAAGGGTAAGATATAAGCATAATTGTTATAACTGATCAAAACAACAATGTTAAATATATAAGATAAAGTTTTATATATATGAAGTTTATATAATAAAAAAAACTTTTTTTTTAATTTTTTTAGAAAAGAAATAAAAAATTTAATTCTACTCCTCCCCCCCGCCCAAACATCTGTGATAACTAGAAAAAGAAATTAATTTATGAATGATTGATTAGATTTTGTTTTCGTTCTGTTTTCTTTTTTTTTTAATTGGGTAAAAATGAGATGAAAAAATAAATAAAAATTAGCTATATTCATTTCAACAAAAATTTTATTAACAATAAATAGTGATTACATACTAATAAAGGATAGATAAATGAATAAATTGTACAATAATATGATTGTATAATGTTCTATTTGTTATCTGGCTAGATTTTGTTATGAGAGTACAATTGTTATACTCTTATGTGGTTAGGTATAGTGATGAGATTCTAAGAACTTGTTTAATGGAATAAGCATTTTTTATATAAACATGAATATTTTCTTTTAGAATTTCCTATTCTATAATGCTGGGTAGGTGGGAGTTGATAATCAAGAAAAGGAAAGAGCAGTTAAAGACCAGATGTCATCAAAGACTTTACTGGAGGCCAGGAGCTGGTCACGTTTCTTGATTTTTTTGAGCGTTTGATAAAACAATGGTATGATTTGTGGCGGGGGTAATTCCATGAGAGTTTTGCATCTCACTATCCATATGGAATAAAGGACAAAGGTAGAAAGCCTTATTATTGAAAAAAACCCATTATAAATGGCATTTTCAAGTGAGAAAATCATATCAGGTCTTATGTTGGAATTGATTATAATTATATCTTTCAGTGTTTTAAGTCTTGGTCACCGGTGTATAATATGGTCTATGGTTTCATCTTCACGAGCACACAGAGCACATATAGGGTCAATGCTGGTAAAACCTCTTCAGTGATAAAGGAACCACTTCATGGGAAGCGCATTAAGATTTATTTTAATGATGAAGTCAAGGAATTTGGGTTCCAGACTCCATCTTTTAAAGTGTGAAATGAGGCTTTGGTTGGTTACTTTTAGACTGGTTTTTATGGGTTGTTGATTATAGTTGATTATATTGTATGCTTTCCATAAGGTGATTTTTTTTGTTAAGGTTAAAGGGCATTATTGGGTTATAAAGTTGTAGGTAGTCTATTAGGGAGGCTATCCATGAACTGGCAGAGGGCGGAGGACGATCTGTCGGTATAATTTTTTTAATAATGTTGGGGTATCCACAGGAGAGGATCAGATTATGTAGAGTGTTGTGGGTTTTTTGTAAAAATTATTGCTTGTATTGAGTGGAATGACAGTCCATTGAACCTGCGTGGTCATTGGATGCCTCACAAGCTAATAGCAACTGTCCTTCCTCTCCAAAGAAGTTTGATACATAATCGGTTGATTTTATTTTGAAACTGTTTAGACATTTTTACGAATGGAAGGTAATATGAGATTTTTGGCATTATGATCATGTTGAGGAGGCCAACCTTTCCATATAATGAAAGGTATACTCTAGAGAGTGGTGATGGCTTCAGTTGAATGGAGGATTGCATCTTGAATCTCTCTTGCCATTGCAGTCGGTGTTTTGAAGATTGGGAAACCTAGGTATCTTTGGGGTTTTGCAGAAAAGGGAGAGTTAATTTGTTTACCAGACATAATCTTCCAGATAGAAGATTTGTTAAAGTTTATTTGTAGGCCAAGTTTCGCTGTATTTCTGTTTAAGATGTTCATGAGATGGGGAAGGTATTTAATGGTGGGAAGAACAACCATGATGTCATCTATATATGCAAATACATTGAAGTTTTTATTGAGAGAGGGAAGAAAAATTCCAGGGAGGTTTTTTTTCTATATCCATCAGAAGAGGGTTGATGTATGCTGTGAAGAAAAGGGCACTGAGTGGAGATCCTTGAGAGATTGACTTGTATGGCTTGAAGCCTGGTGTGATCTTGCCATCAAGAGAGAGAAAAATCTCTCTGTTGTTGAGCAGATTGCTGATCATCTGAACAATCCCAGCTGGAATGTCGCATTCCAACAGAATATCCAGGAGGATATTTATCTGGACTGAATCAAATGCTGCCGCAACATCCAGCTGGACAGCAATAGGTTTTGATTTACGATGTCCTCTGATGTAATTGAATAGTGCAGTTACATTGGACATAGCATGCGAGGTTGATGATCCCTTTTTTCTGTATTGGTTTGACAAGATATGGCTAAGGATTTGAGTTTGGATTTGATCTTTAATGACTGACTCAATTATCTTGATAAGCAATGGGGTCATGGAAATTGGCCGGATATTGTTAATGTCGTTTAGTGGTTTTGCTTTTTTAATAAAAGGCACGAGTGCCACTGGGTAAAGATCTGTTATGTTTCTGTTGCCGGAGGCTAGGTGATCAATCATTTTTTTAATAATTGGCACAGTGAATTGACTGAGGTGTTTGAGAAGGAAATTTGGGATGCCATGAAGGCCAGGATAAATGCCGTCAGGGAAAGATGTTATCTTCTTTTTGATTTGGATTTCTGTGATGCCATGTTCACCGGGGTCACCAGCATCCAACCAGCTGTTTATAGGAGGAGCTCCATCTTTTTGCATTAATTGGCAGAATTGTTTGCTGATGTGCTGCATCATTGGAAAGCCAATAAGATTGGTTCCATTAGTATTAATGGATAAGGGAGTGATTTGTTTTTTATTGTATCCCAGTGCCCATCTGAGATAGTCTCTCATCCAGCAGTGTTGTTGTGCTAAGAAACATTTGGCTCTTCTGATGGATATATATTCTGCAAGGGACTTTTGCTTGATTTTGTAGAGATTTTTAAGGAAGATGATTTTTTCTGTATTTGTGAAATTTTGCTGTAAAGCTTGAAGTTGTATATTAATGTCTGTTAGATCATTTAGAAGGCCATTAGGTCCTTTGATTTTTCTGGTGTGGTGATTTAATATGGATTGTAGTATTCCGATGAAGGAAAACCAGTCCTCCTCAGCAGGAAGGGAAAGGATGTTTATTTTCTGGAAAAGGATGTATGCCTCAGATACTATCGCTTCAGTCATATTTGATTGGGTGATCATGCACATGGTTTTACCAGGTCCATCAATAGGTGCAGGGATTGAAATAGGTGTAAGTTGTAAGATTAGAGCCATATGATCAGAGAAAGCAACAGGGGCCAAGGCTGCATCAAGGTTGAAATGGAGGTCTGGGGTGTAGTAAACCAAATCAATCAGGGACTTTTTAGTTTTAGTATAGAAAAAGTAGGCTTCGGGAGGGAAGAAGCCCTCTCCACACATTAATCTGCGATTTATTAGATGCAAAAATCTCTTGTTGAAGTCATTGTATGTGGTGTTAGAGTCTCCCAGAAGAATAGTAGGGGAGGCTCTGTTAGCGTTGATGGCATTTAGGATGTGGATTATTTTTAGATATTGGTGTCTTTGGCTGTATATATATATAAGCTATGATGATCGGATAACCCCAATAGTGTATTTCTATGATAATAATATTGGCATCTAGGAATAGAATGCTAAAACTGTTTGGTAGTGTTGATTTGCTGAGCAGAATACCGACTCCACCTGAAGCAGAATGGCCTATGGAAAATCTAGTAAATCCAAGAGTTGAGAGAAGAGATAGTATTTTATAGAAATTCAAAATTAGCTATATTAATTAAAAGTTTAAACTCTTATTATTTATTATTACAAACTTTTTACTGCCCATCTAACACGCGGACCTGCAGAAAAGTTCCACGGCCCGGTGCCGGTCCGCGGACCAAGGGTTGAAGAACAGTGCACTAAAACACTCCACATCACATCATCATAATGTCTTATGCTTACTCAAGCTGTTAAAATGGAGGCAAAACTCTCTATACAGCCCCAGTGTGAGCCAGAGTAATCAATGGATGCAAGAAAGTTTGTGCATAAAATACTTATCTAATGCCTACTCATCTATTATCCCCAGACTAGTTTCTGGTTTGTGCTTTCGTCAATGAGAAGCCTTGGACTCATAGCTTTATAGTTAACTAAACGGGTAAAAGGTGGTTGCTAGAACATTGCATTAGATCCTAAGATCTAGGTACTATGTTCTCACATCCAAGACTACTCACTGATGAAAGTCAAAAGCTAGAAATTAATCCGGGGATATTGAATGAGTAGGCACTAGATAGGGATTTTATGCACAAACGTTCTTGCATCCATTGATTACTTTGGCTTGCATTAGTGAATGGAGAATTTTTCATCTATTTAAATACACATTATCAAATATTTGTTGGAAAGCATACCAATTAGTTTCAATATTTTTTAAAAATTTTGACTATTTTTATATGTCTTAGATTATATATTCAAATCCAGTGAATCGTTTTGTTAAAAAAGTGTATGGTTCATTAAAGTTTTTATTGTTCATAAAAAGTTAAAGACCCGAAAGAGGCAGAGTTGTTTTATGGTCCTTGATTTCCAGAGACTGCCTTTCTTCCACCGCATTAAAATGGCGAATACCCCAATGATGGCCGTGTTATTTATTGCTTGGTTATAGAATTACTTTTCCCTAATTATTCTTAGTGTTGTTTTTTTTTATGTGTCTAAGCATCGGCCGGGAAGCGAACCCAGTACTTGTAAAGCAGCTGTGCTGACCACTCGACCACCAACGCTTGACAATTACTCTTAGTTATTTACAAAATAAGAACTTTCCTTACATGTGTTTTAGATTAAATTCCGGAATCATTTAATTGAGAAGAGATTTTTTTTTTTAATTTGTTATCCCCGAATGGATATCTGTTCAGTTGTAGTATATATAATTTATATTATGTTAGAGATTAAGTTGTATTAAAAACACACATATCTGTGCAAAAAAAAGAAAATAACATAATATATATATAATCAGTTAAAATTTAGTAAGTAATTGGTTTTTAAAAAATAATGAATTAGTGTACTAACTACATACGACATTATATAGTACAGTTTCTTGCAAACTCATTTATTAGTTTAAGGATGTCGCAATAGGGTGCGCCATCATTAAAGAACTGCTGACCGATAATGACAAAACTTCCTACGCACAATCGTTTAATATTTCAAAAAGAAAGAGAGGTTGGATATTTAAATAAAATATATAAACTACGAAATATTAAATTATTTTGTTTATCGATTTTTTAAAGTATATATTTTTGAAATAATCTTTAAATAGATTAATTTTAAAAAGCATATTTTTGCATTATACTTACCAATTTTTTTGTTTTAAAAATGACTATTACATCTACTGTTTTTGAATGAGAAACAAATTAATTGACTCAAAATGATCTTTTTAGTCAGGCGTTGGTGGTTGAGTAATAAGTACAGCTGCCCTGCCTTCTAGTAGTTGTCCCGGGTTCGCTTCCCAGTTGACGCTTTGACATATGGAGAAAAAAATTGATCTGTTTTTTTTTTTACTATTTTGTGTTTAATTCCGAACAAAAAAATTATGGAATGAATTATATTAATAAAATAAAACAATTATTTCTAATGAGGCTTTGGCTTTTTCCAATAACTATTAATATTTGTTCCTTAAAAACTGCTGCGAGGCATTGAACCTGGCGTAAGTAAATTAAACATTACCACCAGCATTATTTTCTTAGTGTCTGCAGCCATTTTAGTTATAAACATATGGTGTCCAATGCAGGGATTCTTGTCTGGAGATTAGCTCAATCAATTTTGGCACCTCAGCGAAGCTTTTAAATGCTGTGGCTTTTAGCATTAAGGAAAAGACTATTTAAAAGGATTTTGGAGTGCAAACATAGTGCATCTACCTGTCATATCTATAACCTGGGTTCAAATCCAGGTCAAATAAAATTAATTTCAAAAGATTTACAATTTTTCTCTTAGCATGCCAACCTACACAGTCAATAAATGAGTGTCTAGCTATTCTTAGCCAGAGGCTCAGACTCTCACCGCTTAACAATTGGCAAGCCTGGTGAGTAGTGCCCTCTTCACTGTTTTACTATGACAGCTCTTGAAAGTGTCTTTGACTTGCAGTGGGCTATATACTTTAAAAAAAAGTTTATCTAATATTTTTGATAGTCTACTGAATTTAGAAGTGGATGTAAAATGAAAAAAAAAAATGATAATACATTTTTATATATATTTATTGAAATACAGTCAAGCGTTGGTGGCCTAGCGGTTAGCATAGTTGCCTTCCAAGCAGCTGACCCGGATTCGCTTCCCAGTCAACGCATTTGACATATAAAAAAAAATACATAAAAAATTAAAAATATATAAATTAAAAAAAAATGCATAAAAATAAAATATAATAAATTATAAAAACTCATAAATAAAATAAATCGCAACATATGAAATTATTTCTTGGGTTTTATAGCTATGGCAGTGCATTAGCAAAAATAGCATGATTAGTTTTATTTTTAACAGCATTTTTGGAACTTCATTCATTTCATTCTTTGTAAATTTCAGTATATTCTGTTTGATTTTTTTTATTTTATTTAGGTATTTTTCTAAAACATCACATGATCACCATTTTCTATGCTTTCACAAGCTGTTAAAACATAGTTTTCTCTCCAGATAGTAGTACCATCTAGTGCAAGCTTTAGTAATCAGTGGATGTAAGAAGGTTTGTGCATAAAAACCCTACCTAATGCCTACTCATTCAGCATGCCCAGACTAGTTTCTAGCTCATGGCTTTCATCAGAGAAGAGCATTGGATCTGAGAGCACTGTACTTGGATCTTAGAGCCGAATGCAAACCTCCAGCAATCACCTTTTATCTATTTAGTTAATTACAAAGCTATGTACCCAAGATGAAAACACAAACTACTATATGGAGAATTTATAGCCGTTTTAGATATTTTCTGTTACTCTTTTTAAAATCTATATTTTTTTAGTGCCTATTCCTCTTTGACTCACCTACAAGACTGGTCTGGATTCTATCATGGCAGTTCTGTCATTATTTACTTCATAATAATAAAAACAGGACAATCTGCTTTCAACTTGTAACATTTATTTAAATACTGTTTTATTTTTAAATATTCTAATGTAAATTCATGTTTAAATTTATGTTTTGATTGCATTCTAATCTGTATCAAATCCTGATCCCTGATTCATTAAACCACTTGTAAACAGTTTCAAATACCAATGTCATAAACATCAAAAGTAATGTTGGAACAAGTACACACTGTTGGTTAACATCAATTTTTCTTTCAAATGTTGAAGATTTACCATGTATGGGAATAAACTTTGGTGGATAACCAACTAATTTCAAATAATGACATAGACCTGTTTGATGGTGCTTCTAGATTCTCAAAAACTACATTGATTACCTAGTAACCATTCATCTATGACTGAAAGCAACCTATTCAACAAAGTGCTTGAAAATATTTTCACTGTAATGGATAATGATATTCCACAAAACTTACTGCAATTTTGTCTAGTCTCTTTATTTTTAAAAACTGGAATAATGGAAGCTTGGTGTAGTGAAAATTATTCATTAAGTGGATATTTTCTAGTCTAGTGAATGATCAATAAAAATTATTAATATACTTCCATCAAGTGGTTTGGGTTAAAGTTGTGAGTGCAGCAAGTTTGACACTTATCAATTAAATTGTAGTAATTGGCTGTCTGTATATATACTGAACAATGATAATGATATGTCACATGATCACCATCTCATGCTAGCACATAATTGTTAGTAAACAGGCAAAAACTGTCCATACATCAGTGCCACCTTGTGCTAACCAGAGTAATCAATAGATGCCAGAAGGCTGCAAGCCAGAAACTAGTCTGGGGATATTGGATGAGTAGGCACTAGATAGGGATTTTATGCACAAGCCTTCTGGCATCCATTGATTACTCTGGTTAGCACAAGGTGGCACTGCTGTATGGAGAGTTTTTGCCTGATAATGATCTGTGTACGATATTGTGATCTGATCAACTTATGAGTGCTGATTCAGCACAAAATATGCATTCCCATCTTTTTACATGTTATTAGCACATGCTTATGTTTATACCCCTCTACAAGGTGTTAAATGTGGATAGAAACTAGGTTCCTACTTTGTGTGAGTGTGATATCATGAAAATTACACTACAGAAATATTAATACTTAGACAACTTCATCAGTCCATACATTTCTAAAAAAATTCCAATATTTTTGAAGCTAACATATCACCATCATATTTTAAAACTTCTTCAGGTATCTCATTCGGACCTGAAACCTCTCCATTTTTATGATTATAAAGAGGTGTTTTGATGTTATTGAGCTGGATATCTTCACTCAAATCTAAATGAATAGATAAAATAGTTGTATTAAATGCTATTTCAATTCAAAACATAATCAGAATACTTCTTCCACCTCTTCAAAATACCAGTGTCATCATTTAAGAGAGGGCCATTTCTGGACTTATTACAATTATGATATTAATTCTCAGATCCATATTTTACTTTAAATACATAAAAAAAATGTAAGTATCTATAGTCAATAAATGTCAGAATCTCATTCAAAATTTTAATCCACCAATCATTTTTAAGACTTAAACCAATAAACATCACATGACCACCACTACTTATGCTTGTGTATAACTGACGAAGGCCACAAGCCAGAAACTAGTCTGGGGATGTTGGATGAGTAGGCACTAGATGGGGATTTTATGCACAAGCCTTCTGGCATCCATTGATTACTCTAGCTTGCTGTGTGTGGCAATACGTATAGGAGTTTTGCATATTTATATTCTAAAACTCTACATTTAATTTATTGTTCTTCTAAAAAAGAAAAAGCCATATATTTATTTTAAATCAAGTCATCAATACCAAATTATTGTCAGAAAACCAGATGTGATTCTTCTTTATAGTGAATCCAGGAATAAATTTACTTATACCCAAAACACATTCCTTAAGGGAATTTCAAGCCTGAATATAATTATATTTCCGAAAATCCAAATCAGCAATCTTAATAATTTTTATTAGTCATTGATTAGACTAGAAATTATCCATTTATAATTTTCACCACATTACTCTCATGCAAAATAGGGACTGCTTTTTACACTCCTCCACAAGATATTAAAAGTGAGTAGAAACCAATCCCTATCTTGTGTGAAAGTAGTGTAGTGAAAATTACACTACAGAAATATTATTATAAGTAATATTTATTCACTTCCCAAGAAAAAATTAAATTTTATTTCACAATTCAATTAATAACTGTTTGAGCAATGCTTTCAACCTGGAAGATCATAATTACAGTGCTCAAACTTAATGGCTAAACTAGTACTATTAGGAAAAAACAACATTTAGCCAATAAGTTTGAGTTTATGGACCTCCCAGGTTGAAAGCATTGCTAAGCGAGTTATTAGTTAAATTATGAAATAAAATTTAATATTTTCTTGAAAAACAAATTAATGCTACTTATAGAATTACATAGCTAAATAAATTATAAATTTTATTTAATGCACGTTGATTACGTAAGTAATATTTACTAAGGCAATAAACCTCAAGAGTGTGCACTTGAAAATGCGAAGGTAGGGACCTCTATGGGTCTTAACCACAAGCTTACACTTACGCTTCCAAAGCATAAGCTTATGGTTAAGACCTGTAGAGGTCCCTACTTTCACATTTTCAAGCACATACTCTTGAGGTTTATTGCCTTAGTAAATATTATAGCTAAATAAAAGAATCAAAATTTGATAAAGTTACAGATATAGTAGATACTTCTAAAAAATGAACGTTATTTTTTTTGTAAATATTATTGTAATGAGGTCTACTTTTTAATGCAACTCTCAATTTAATCTTGGATTATGCTAATCTATGCTCTATCCACCTGCACTTGTTAGTGCTTATATAGCATAAACTGCTCTTGTATTCTGACTTCTAATTATAATGTAATCTATTAAATATCACTGTTTAAGCATGAATGCATCTTCCATGTTTCTTTATAGTGATTATTCTGCCTAAACAAAGAATTTGAGGATTAATCCTTGTGTTATGCAAAAAATTTAATATCAGCAGACCTTTGAATTTGTAGCATCAATATCATTATTTCCAACAATTTTTGGCCAAAGTCTAATATTTGCATCAATTGGGCATTATAAAGTCTCCAAGATTAAAAATTCTATTTTTTAATGGTCTTGTGAAATAATGCTTTCCATTATAGAAGCTTTCTCTGATTCCAATGTTTGGGTATATAAAGTAATAAAAACATTACAAGTACCATTATGCAAGCCAAATTTTAACACTATTAATTTTTTATTAATATAGTGAAGAATTCCAAGAGCAAAAGATACCAAATCGGACTTTACAGCAAATCTAACACCATGCATTTTCCTTTCATTGACTAATCTGTAATTTCAAAAAACTTAAAACCACCTACTTTTTTCTATTCTTTCCACTAGAAGATAAGTTTCACTAAAAACATCTACATCGATCTCACATCTTGACAGTTAACATTTAAAGCTGTCCTCTAGTCTGATCTTGAAGAGTATTTCATGTACATATATTTAAGGGGGTGGGGGTTAATACTTGATATTAGTACAATTGACTTTTGCTTTAGCATTTACTACTGATATTATTTCTATTACTTTAATGAGAAATCTCCAGGCCTGACAATCTAGCCAGACATTGTGATAAGCCATTTTTAAATCATGTTTTTTTAGATTCTTTCCACTTCTGTGTTAGACAAGAGGATCTTTAAACAAAGCCACCTAAACATACTATCTTTGTCCAGTTGAAACTTTTGGTCAAAGTTATTCCTCAAACTCATTTGTCATTGTACTCCCTCAGGAAAAGATTGCAATCAAATACTTCCAGCCTACTAAGCCTAAATCTAAAAATCTTGGTTTAAAAAAAAAAAAAAACAATGAAAAGGGGAATTAGAATCAAATTTCTCTCTGTGTGTGTGTGTGTCATTGAAGAATGAAACTATGAATGTGATGTGATGCACTGTGGCTTCTCCTTAAACGGTGTCAAGAATCTCTCAACAACTATGCCCAGAGAAACCTGTTAGCCACTTTACCTTCTCTTTCCATTCCCCATCCTAATTTTTCCCATCCCATTTCCACAACATAATCTTTGTCAACTCTATGGCCTTTATATCTAAATCCCCCTTATCTTTCCCCAAACCCAGCATAAAAACCAATAACCCACTTTCCGTATAATCACTTTGTTCATATTTATTCTTCCATAACTTCAAGTGACCCAAGAGAGGCTTATGGCGGCCTGATCTTACACTAACTTAACTGGCTGAAGAAGGAAACAAAAAATATTGTTTCTATTAAAACAAATGAACCAACATCCTATAAGGCAGCAAAGGGAATTCTTTATCGGCACAGTTTTTGCAATTATCTCTTGGGTCATTCCATTATCAGACATCTGTGGGGCCCATCGATAACCTGAGCACAACACCCGATAAATTAAAGAGTAATACCATTAGTTTGTGATTGACATTTAATATTATAAAATTGGTAAAGTATGGATCAATTTTATTTTTTAAAAAAAAAAAAAAATTCATACAAAATTTAGCAAAAAAAAAGTATTGGTTTTATTTAATACTTACGTCGAAAATATTTAGGTTTTAATTTTTTATTTAAAATAAATACCTTCTTTTAGTTAACGATTAAGGTTTGACATTTTCTGCCATCTATCGAGAATTAACGAACGTTTTTTTATTGTTTAACGTAAATTGTTATTCAGCTATGTTCAGTGCAGTATTACATTTGAATTAAGAAGCTAGTTTTACTGCGTAAATTTCGATAATAACATTTTTATAATTTATTTAAAATTATTTATTTACTTTATGAATTTTAATTATTACAATAGATATAAAAATGGAGATGAATTATTACTGTAAAATTAATATTAAATATACATATATTTAGAAAAAAAGAAAAAATTAAATGAGAATTTAAAACAAAATATAAAAAGTGAAATATAAAATAGTAGAACTTATAGTGGCAATCAAAAGAGGAAAAACTATTAAATCATATTACAGGCAAGAGAGATTGGTACAGTGCTTCCATTTAATATAATTAATTTATAGTCGGCCAACGCTAATTCAGTGAAGCTAACATTGAAAAACATTTAGATTCAAGGCTGTAAAAGAACGAATTATTAGAATTTTTATGGAAATGAGATTTTAATAATGCAACTAATATAACAATAAAATTAATTACTACTCTGATATTCTAGAGCTTAGTAAAAGGCAGATTTTGGAAATAGAAGAGAAAACAGGAAATGGTATTAAAAGCTAAATAAGTTTATATCCTAAGCTTCAAGGCTAGAACATTTTGATATAAAGAAAAATCTCTTACTAACTTATGAAGTATCACCCATTGGAGTTAGGGATATGCTTGCTCATGCCAAAAAAAAAAAAGTAGGTCAGAAACACAAATGGCAAATATAACCTAAGTTGTTAGCCCAGAACTTTACATTACTGGTTCCATGCATATATAACTAAAAACAGCAAAGTAACATTGCTAATGTGGATTATAACTATACCAGTAACTCAACCCATGGTATTTTTAAGCTAATTTTTATTATCTGAAAAACTTTTATTGAATTAATTAGAAATAAGGAATAGCAATATTATTAATAAAAAGAATCAAATAAATAGCAACTCTTCACAGTTACGAATTACATTATGGCTACTCATAAAAATTTTAACAAATGAGTTTATTACTATTTTATCCACACAGTTTAAAATACCACCAAGTATGACCGCTATATCAACATTTTCCTTTATTGGTGCTTCTCTAAATAGATATTAGTAACCATACAGTAAAAAAATAAACAATGACTTGAGGTCAACATGGGCATGGCAATAATATTGGCATCAGCATGGAATTTGGATTTTCATCATCAAATTTTCAATGATATGGATGGCTGAAAAGTTGGAGGTTGGAGTAGATTGAAGCCTGTCTATTAAAGAATGAATATTTGCTATCTTAATATAAACTGAGCACTGATTATATATATGTGTGTGGGAGATG
Organism: Epiperipatus broadwayi; assembly: GCA_028023455.1. Lineage (NCBI taxonomy): Eukaryota > Metazoa > Onychophora > Udeonychophora > Euonychophora > Peripatidae > Epiperipatus > Epiperipatus broadwayi. The sequence goes on from JAQFVV010000169.1 coordinate 951,127, forward strand.
ATAATCTGGATCAATATGAGTGCTGGTTTAGCATGAAATATGTACATTGGTGATTATTTATCTTTTCTACATGTGTGGGGTCATGTGTATTACTTGTATGAGATAGTGTGAATAGTTGAAAGGTGCTTGAAAATCTGAGTTCAAATCCTCTATACTTAAGGACAAAAAAGTGAAACAATAATTAAAATAAGGAAATATAAATATTTCATGGAACAATCAGGTCGGAATACATTACTTGGACAATCTGCAAGCAGATTCTAAAGAACCATTTTTGAATAAACTTGCAAATATGTTTACCATGTTACACATCAATGCTAATCCATTCTAGCTAATAAAAAGAGATATTATTTTTTAATAATTGTTTATAATCTGCTTGAAAATTATCTCAGTAACGTATTCGACTCAATTGGTCTGTGAAATATTTAGATTCCTAAATGTGGATCAACAGTGAAAGTCATTTACTAAGACAATAAAGCCAAGTACTCAAGGCTGTAATAGGTTTATAAATGTACCACCTTTATTGTTAAAGAAGGTTGCCTTGACTACAGATTGAGATTGTTGATAGCTTATGGTTGATTAAAATTATTAGATAGGGAAATATATATATATATATACTTTTATTATTTATAATTTTCAGACCAACATTAGATACCTAATTATAGGTTGTTAAAGAAGAGAAAGTGGGAATTTCAGTATAAGACAAGAGAGAGGAACAAATGATAAAACAATATTACATTTAGCACTGCGTTCTCAAACCAATATTCACTAGTAAGTTTTAAGCTCATGAAAAACTTAAATCAGTACTGATGACAAATCAATTATTTTAACTAAAATTATATATATAATAAAAGAGTGGTGGTAACTACCATAAATAATCAAAATATTTTAATTTAGAAAATAAAAATACAGTAACTCTTACATTAAGAAAATTGAGGATTGTTTAATGAGGTTTAAAAATTAATTATTTTGTTTTTTTCTCTTTCTCTCTTAGAATTCATTTACAACTTGCTGCTTGTGATGGTGAGGATTAATTAAAGTAAAATGGTTTGGTGTATAAATTTAAGTAGAGAAGAAAGTGGTTCCATCTTTTTCTCGTGTTTCTTGGCTTGTGTTTTTGAATTGAGAGTTCCACATGCAGTCATTATTACACCTGATTGGCTGTCACATAAGCATTTTTAAGGTGCATCTGTTGAAGGTTTTTAGCCGTTCATGTTATTATTATTATTAATAAAATATTTATGTTGTGAAAGTTCATGAGAAGTTTGAGTACCAGAAATAAAAAGCTGAATCTACAATCCATATACTTTCAGTACCATAACACCATACTAAACCACACATAATAATGAGAATTAAGGACATTTGTAACAGTCTATTTAACAAAATTTAACAGCCTATTTATTATACCATTTATGCATACATACATAAACATAAATTTGAAGTTGTTATCCTTTTTTTGTATTTTGTTTATAATTAGTTGCTGAAAACATTTTTCACAATGGCTAATCTCCTGAACTAACATCTTAGATCATATATAAAATTGAATGCAGCAATATGTCTTGGAAATCTGTATGTTATGGTGAGTCTAGGGTAAATATAGCCATTAGAATCCCCCAACATATATAATTATATAAATGAGCTACAAACATAAATCTGTTTTTTGGGGGCATAAACAGAAATCTGGCCACATCTTCGATCCAATAAGCATTAAAATTGTTTGCATGGAGAGACATGACAAAAAATGAAAATTGAAGGAAGTGTGGTTTATTGCAAGTAACAACCATATCATTAATAAAAAGGAGAATTATGTCCAACTATCAAATAAATGGAATATGTAAATAACTATTTTAAATAATTAGCATTTTACTTATAAATATTGCAGCGTACCAGCCATCTTATGAGTGCTACAAATCACGCTTCTATAGTCAAAAATGTGCTCAGCTACTGTTAATAAATAAATATATGGAATAAACCTTTTTCTTAGCCAATGTTAGAAACATTTTCAGCAACTAATTATAAACATAAATTATGTTTGAGCTATTGATACGCCCTCTATATTACATAATTGTAAATACAAGCTTATAAAAGCAATATCATGCTATATATGACTTGCTTTATTGATTACTAGTAAATAATGGAAATTCAACATATCATTTTTCATATTGTTTTAAACTCAGATTAATGTCATGAACAATGATGTCAATCTAAATTATACTGTTAAAAAACAAATCCTTACAAGACATAATATCTTTATCATCTATTCAAGGATTATAAACATTTGTTCTATACATTAAATATAATGCTAGTAACATTATATATTTAAAGTGCAATTTACATTTCCTTTTAAGAGTATGTCATGCTGTTAGTTCACAATAATCCAAAGTACAATAGCCTTTATTAAATGCACATTATATAAAATAGGAATTATGAGGATCCATTTTTAACCTTTCAAGGAATATTTGTAAATTGATAAAAATAATGTGGAAATGAAAAACAGAAATTTCACTTTTAATATCAACTACTATAAAAAATTATAAATAGAATTTAAATGTCCATGTCAATACTTATTTAACTGTGTGTATTCACAACTTTTCTCTAAGGGAAGATGACACCCTGAAACTCTAATCATTGCTATGAGTCTCAAAATAAAACTTTCATTGTATATGATCTTAAGATTGATTGTCCCAAAAGTGGTGATGATCAGAAAATATAGCCTATGTTTCAAATATCATCATCAATTTAAGAGGGGTATTGAGTGAGAAGTTAATAGTTATACTTAGTTAACTTCACTAACATTTAGAGCCACTATCTGTTATATAAATGGACATCTTACTGTAGAATCTCAATAGGTGTTAGTGGTCACTAATCAATTACTTCATCCCTATCTGTTACAAAATACATACATTTGTATATTGTAACCAAAAGAAGACTGATGAAATGATGATCTCATGAAAACCACCAAAATAATAGTATTGGCTAATAGTATAGGCTAAGGTTAGGAGGATTTCAAATGCCATATGCTACAATACCAAGAACAAGGATAAATAATAATCATTATTAAGAAAAAGGCAATATATTAGCAAATTAAAAGAAAATTTCTCATACTCATTCTTTAAAATATAATGACTCTTAATATCGAAAGCATATGTCATTAAAAGGATTAGGTTACTTTAATATTCACAATATATCTTCTAACTACAACACTTCTTTCAACCGTAATAAGCATCTCATTGTTACAATCAGATTTACTATTAAGTTATTTGATAAAATAGAAGCAGGTATTCTTATACGTTTTCCTGAAGGTTTGTGATGATAGTGTTTTGAGATGCTATTACTAACAGTTGAATCTATTTGGAATATTTAAATAAAGTTAAATTTTTCTAAAGACATTCAGTACTCATATTACATGGTGGAAATAGTCCAATATAAAAATGCAAAGTATTCTTATATCTTTGTCACATTAATTTCTTCTTTAAATAATTTTTCTCAAGTAAAAGAATTTCTTTAAAAATATTGTATGTAAAAATAAATGGGTATCTCAGGGTTAATATTATTAATATTTAATAATACTAAATCTTATTATCTTATTCTTTCTTTTAACTCTAGGGGACTATTAAACAAAGAATAATATCCTAGTAACAAAGCAGTGAGACATACTCTTATCGTTAAGATAATGTCTCCCAAAATTGCAATATCAGTAATAATTTTAAAATTAAAATAAACATGGAAATTTTTTAATTTAAAATAAAATAATATATTAGGAAAGCACTCAGATATAATGAGTGGAAACCAATTAATTCTATCATTTAAATTTATGATAAATCGATAAAATATTCTTCTAAATAGAATAAAGTAATTTCAAAACAAGTACAGTGATTTTTCACAAATAAATATAATTGACTAAAGTGATCTCCAATATGAATAAATTATTATAATTACTTTAACGAATAAGATCATATCATTCTTAAATGTTTTCTTAACATCCTGGTTGTAATTTTTATAAAGTGATTCTTATGTCAGTTTCTTTAATATTAATGTACTTTCAATGCATGCAATTAAAGACAAGTTATGAAAAACTTTGATATTTTGATTTCTGAAAGTGTGTTAGATGATGATAAACAACCAAAAAAAAAAAAATTAACAATAAATCACACTTATTTTAACATTAAAACATTTTACAAAACAACAACTTTAGTAAACAATGAGGATTACCAATTCCTCAACAAGCTTTGTGATAAATGCTTAGCTAGAGAAAGCATTTAAAATATATCTATCAGGACCCCCCCCATCTCTGTCCATGGTTTCATGCTCTGGCATTCCTCAGAGAGGTGCTAGGGTAAGTTCAGACACTAGATCCTATTCTAGCACTTTTCTGAGGAGTGCCAGAGCATGAAACCATGGTCAGAGGTTGGGGGGGGGGTCCTGGCAGAGATATTTTAAATGCTTTCTCTAGCTAAGCATTTATCACAAAGCTTGTTGAGGAATTGGCAATCCTCATTGTTTATAACTTACAAGTTTAAAAGAACAGGGTCATGTAATCTATGACTCTTATTTTGACTAACAACTTTACTGTCTTACAATATTATCAAAATGAATTTTTTCGAATCCATTAAGCACAAAAAGTTTAAGATGGAGGGAAATTGTAATTTACAGTTTAAAAGAAATAAATGAAAATAATCCTTAATAATAATATTGGCTGGTTAATAAAACTTTCTACAATATTGATATTAGAATAAGTTCTTCATTTTTACAAAATAATCTTGCAATTATAATATTCCTTATGAATGTATTTAATACCTTTTACAAACTATAAACTTACCAATTTATGTGGTGAGATGGCTTCTGAAGAAGATGTATATTCTTTATTGAAATCACATATACAATTTAAAATGTTTTAAGATTCTTTTATCAGATTTACATCTTGAGGTGTTGGAAAAGCACAGTTACAAGACCTACAGCTCAAGCAAACAACCTGCATTCAGAGATACTAAGAGTCCAACTGAAGGTAAGGGTGGCATTCATCAATACCTACAAAAAATATATCAATTGCCAGGATACATAACATATGGCTTTATTCAAAAATACATTACAAACAAGATACACATTTGGAATGATAAGGCAAGGTAAAATGATGGCAGGAACTCAAAAGAGAAAATCAACTATATCTGAGAGCAGTAAATGAATTAGGATTTGATCAATGTTCATATAAGTAATGAGAATAAACCATTAGAAGAAACAATAATAATATTTTCCTTAAATAAAGCATTATATGCTTAAACATATGATAAAGAACAATGTAATTCATTGGAAAAGATACTATAATAATATATGAGAAAGCCTAAGCTACAATCTCTATCAAAATACCCTGGCAAGATAAGAATATACTTAAAACAAGAGAGAAACAAACGCTATAATCTTTTAAAATAAACTGGTGTGTAAAATCAATAAATGGGTAATTAATGCTAAATATAGCTTAATAAATTATGGCATGAAATAAGCAATAAAAATATACATCAGCTTCTACCATATTTAGCATTTGCACATGCATTCACAAATAAATAACTTTATAAGAGGGACAAATATAACACATTAAAAATATAGTATTATAAAACTATAAATATTCTGAGAAATTTTGAAAATATACAAACATAAGTAATAGATAAAATTATACCAAATGAAAATGCATAGAATAATAATAGAATTTTAAACAAAAATCATGAATATTTAAGCTTAAGAACTAAGCTCTTTTACCAAATGTAAATAAAATGAGTCCTTCATCTTGGTTCCTATCATATGACAGGATACAGTCACTGAAAAATAAAGTTCTGAAGATACTGCAGATATCCAGTTTACTGCACCACAGCATAGTTAAGTCATACACATACTAATTAAGCAAAACATTTAAAGATGCTAGCATAAACATGTATAGCTATTCAAGTGGATGAAACATTCTATGAATAAAGCACAAATAATAATAATATATATTTTATATTTTAATAGACTATCATATTACATTTATATATCTTAAGAAATCACTTCTTTTGGACAATAAATATAAGGAGCAATTTTAAAAAATCACATTTTCTGGTAGAGCAGTTATTACATAGTAGAGATGTCTGCCCATCACTTGTATATGTATTAAATGGATTATGTCCTGTACATGAGGGGTCAGATTGACCTTAGGATCTCAGCCTCAGGGTGGCCTTTGAGCGTTCCATCATCAGATTTTCAATTGGATGGATGTTTGAAGAGTTGGAGTATGGAGTAGATTGAAGCCTGTCCATTAAAGTATGAAGATTGGCTATCTTAATATATATCTGAGCACTTATAGTGTATATGTGTAAAGATGGTAATCTGGACCAACTGATGATTGCAGGTTTAGCATGAAATACGTATATTGGTGATTATTTATCTTTCGACATATATGTGTTCAAGTGTATCAGTGTTATGAGATAGAGATAAACTTGGATAAAATAAATAATTCAAAAGCATTTATATCTTCAGTTATATATTTTGGGGGGAATAACAATAATAAATTCCCAAATAAATTTTCTGTTAATATTTCAGGAATGTTATATTTAAAAGCACATAATAAAATATAATAAGTTTCCATAAAACAATAAAAGTCAATTAATTTTAACTTCAAGGCATGAAGACAAATATATTTCCTTCTTTAATTTGAAATAGACATAACAAATATATTTTAGCAGTCAAGCATTGTTAGCCGAGAGGTCAGCAGTTCTTGCGAGTTCGCCTCCCGACCGATGCTATGACATATGGAAAAATATATATATATTTTAGCAAGCAAAGAAAAATCATTTTCTCATCCTCACTAATAATAATAATAAAATGTCGTTTAAAGATAAAAGCATTTTAAAATAACTTTTCTTTCAATAAAAGTATGTTATTCTTTTAAACAAGTGTTGGTGGCCGAGTGGTCAGCTGCCTTACAAGCAGTTGTCTCGGGTTTGCGAGTTCGCTTCCCGGTCGATGCTTTGACATATGGGGGGGGGGGGATAATAATTGTCTAATAATAATAACAATGAATATAATATCCATTTAAAAGTCATTCATTCTAATGCATATTTTTTTAAAATATAAGTATGTTCCAAATAATATAAGTTTAAAAAATAATTATAACATACACCAAATCTTTTAAAAACTTGTTTTTTATTTTTTTGCCACCAAAATGAAATATATATTAAAATAGATTTCCAACGTTTCGACTATTTCTTTATTTTTTTCTATAGTCTTTAATAAATTAAATATTTCTTTATTAAAACATGATAACTTCAGATAAGACATTTATGAAATATATTATTATCACAACACAGGTTCTACTATCTGGATTTAAAAATATTTAAAATGAAATACTCAAAGAAGTATGGAGAGATGCATGTTGGGAGTAACAAGAAGAGATCGAAAACGCAATGTGTGGGTAAGAGAACAAACAGGTGTTACTGATCTCCTTGAAAAAATTAAAAGACTGAAGTGGAGTTGGGCTGGACATATTGCTAGAAGAGATTATAATAGATGGACAATTGAAATTTTAAACTGGATTCCAAGAGATTGTAAAAGACCCAGAAAGAGACCACATGTGAGATGGATGGATGAAATAAGAAAGTGTGCAGGGGTGATGTGGAGAAGAGAAGCTAAAGATCGGAAAAGATGGATTGAACTTGGATAGACCTTCATCCTGCAGTGGATTGATAATGGTTGATGATGATGATGATGATGAAAATCCAAAGAAAATCTTGTTTGGAAGAAATGAAAGTTTTAATAAAAATATTCTTCAAATAAATATTTTTTAAAAATAATAAAATAGTTTAGCCTTTTTTTTTTTTTCATATATCAAATGTGTTGACCAGGAAGCGAACTGGGCCAGCTGTTTAAAAGGCAGCTATGCTAACCACTAGGCCTCCAACGCATTGACTAAATTCTTTTCATAATTTTACCATACAATAAATTTTCTATCATCTACTAATAATATGAATCAATGAAAGTTCTTACATAACAGGGGTGATAAAGCTACTTAATTCTGAAATCCAGTGTAGCACATAATTCAAATAAAAATGGTTTAATTACTGTTGAATAATCTGTTGACTTTTCCATAGTGTTTTTGCTGTTATATAACTTTTAAACACTGGAAGTTTATCAGTTTAAAAATTGAACCTGGATGAAATTAGTTTAGCAAATCATACTTTTACATTTTACGAAAAATAAAATGAATTAAAAGCAATTAAAACTTACTTAAAATTAGCAAATTAAAAACAAGTGAGTGATTGTAAGCAAGTATAAGTGAGGGTGTGTGAGTGTATTCATCACTCTATTTATATGTCATGTGACCACTTCTTGATTGCTGAAATTGAGACTTCAATTACTTTCATTTGACCTCCAATGATTAGAGTTCACAGATTTATTAGTATCCTAGGATATAGGGCAGTGATGGTGAACCTTTTTGAGAAGTGGGTCAAATTTTGTTCATTATTTTCTTTAGTACTAGTTCATGGATCACTAATTCAGTGGCGTCACCTGGAAAGGGGGAAGGGAGGGTTGTTAAAACCCACTTTTTTGGGGGGTTCTCACTTTTAAAAATCCTCTAAAAAGTTTACATTTTCTTTTTGTTTTACAACTTTTTATTTAATCAAAAAAGCAAGTCATATATAACGTGACATTACTTTTATAAGCTTGTATTTACAAAAATGCAATACAGGGAGCGTACCAATAGCTCAAACAAGCTCTTAATTAATAAGTGCAGTATAAGAAAATATTTAAAATCTCTATCCAGAACACTCTCATCTCCAGACCAAATGGTTTCGAGCTTATGGCTCATGTCAGTGGAGAGCTAGTGTCCGAATATTCTAGCTCTCCACTGATGTGAGCCATAAGCTCAAAACCAGTTGGTCTGGAGATGAGAGTGTTCTGAATAGAGATTTTAAATATTTTCTCATACTGCACTTATTAATTAAGAGCTTGTTTGAGCTATTGGTATGCTCTCTGTATTGAACTTTTACTTTTGCAAATGAAGAGCAAAAAATAAAGGTTGATGTCAAAAAATTGATATAAATGGGGTGATACAATGAATTACCACACCAGGTGATCACTATGCCCAGTTGGCAATCGCCCCTGCACTGATTATTTGAATGAATAGGGAATAAAGAAAATCACATATATATTATAAAATATTCTTTATTAATAGATATAGTTGCAGATATGTGTATGTATAATAAAGTTGAAGTATATTTAATGAGAAATCTGTTATTTATTTTCAGATAGTTTCTTAATATTAGGATCATATTCCGTATTCATTAGTTTAACGCATTTCACAGTCAATTCATTTCCAAGTTTATTTCTATTGGTAGATTTTACAAAATTCATTGAAGAAAACAATATTTCACACAAATATGTGGACCCAAACACCGTTAAAAGAGCATTAGCAAGTAAGTTTCTTCATTGATGTAAAATTATTTGATAAAGAATCCTATATAATATTTTCAATTTTTAGTATGGGATCATTATTATCTGCACTACTTTCAGGCATTTTTTCTTCTACTTCAGAAATCAAGTTTTCAAATTTATTTTTCCACCCTATGCTGCTTTGAAATTCAACTAATTCCATTTCTAAATCATGGATACTTAGCCATATAAATTCTGTTAACTCCATTGTTTCGAATTCCGTTTTGTATGGGTATAAAATAAAGTGAAATGTATTTTCCAAACTTTTAAATTGATTAAATCTCTCCTCAAAAGCTTGTTTTATTTCCTCTATAATCATTAAATATTTTTTAATTGCATTTTCTTGAACGTCAAGCGTATTTTCAAAAATTATTGTATTTTGAAAATGTTGTAATTGAGGAAAATATTTCATGATTTTCTTTTCCAAATCCTTAGTAAAGATGTCAAGTTTTATCATAAATATTTTAATATTTTTAAACATCATTAAAACAATTTGTTCATTTCCTTGAAGTTTTTTATCCAGTTTCATTAAAATGCTGAGTGATGTCGCATAAAAATATTAAATCATTTAACCAATCTATATTTGAAAATTTGTCAAAACTATTGTTTTGTTTTTTTTTTCATTCAAAAAAAGCTTAATTTCTTCTAATAAAATGACAAACGGAATCAAACATTGTTGTATGTCAAAATCCCTGAATATTGGCACTCAATTTCCTTAATGTGCAAATTGTTGTTTATTAAGACTTTGTGAAGTTTATAAAGTTCATGACTTTTATTACAACTGGCATTACATTGGAAAATGTTTTTAAACCTTGCTTCACACATAGAACTTGCTGGTGTATTATACAATGAAGTTTAATCACAGAATGTGTAATATTTTGCTTAAGATATTGGTTAAAACCAATGTTTTTCCTCACCCTATTGGGTGCACTATCTGTTGTTACAGAAACAATTTTCTGTAGGTTAATATTCATTTCTTTCAATGCAATATCAAATTCTTTAAAAATATCAAGACCGATACACTTCCCTTCCAATGTTATTAGTTTCATTAGCTCTTCTTTCATTATATTCCCTGATTTATATCGAGCAAAAACTACTAATTGTGCATAACCATTTACATCATTACTCTCATCTAAAGCAATTAAATACATTTCTACATAATTTAGGTTATTATAATATAGGGTATATGAGCACAGACTTTCACAGGACCTACCACTCTCCACTCTATCTAATAACACTGATACACTCAAGCACATATATGCTGAAAAGATAAATAATCACCAATATACGTATTTCATGCTAAACCAGCAATCATCAGTTGGTCCAGATTATCATCTCCCACACATATATACTATAAGTGCTCAGATATATATTAAGATAGACAATCTTCATACTTAAATGGACAGGCTCCAATCTACTACCCACTCCAACTCTTCAACCGTCCATCCAATTGAAAATCTGATGATGGAATGCTCGAAGGCCACCCTGAGGCCGAGATTCTTGTCACACCCATGTTGACCTAAGGTCAATCTGAACCCCACATGTACAGGACATAATCCATTAAATACATATGCAAGGATGGGCAGACATCTCTACAATGTAATAACTGAAACACAGGCTTATTATATACCTGTGTCTGTATATGTAATATAGGGTATATGAGCACAGATTTTCACACGTATATAATAAGCCTGTGTTTCAGTTATTAGGTCATTATTCATTATGTATTTGCGAACAAATATTTCTTTCTAATTCTATTACTCGATCTTTAATTGTATTGCAACTTATTGGTAACACATTTATATGCTTTAGAATCAAGTTGTTGTTTTTTTAATCTGCAAACAAAGTAGCACTACATTCTAAAAACGCTTGTTTTACAAACTCTCCTTTTGAAAGAGGTTTCCCTTGCGAGCAATGCAATGGCCAACTTGAAAACTAGCAGCTGTAATGTTATTTTTTGGAATCAAAAAAGTTTTTAAAACACTGCTTTGTGAATGATTCCCTTTTTTCTTTTGTAAAAAATGTTCTTCTTTCTTCATCTGTTGAAAGGCTGAGATTAGAAAGCAACTTTTCAAAATGTCTTTTTACATTGTATGTACATGAAATGACTTTTTCATTACAAATTACACACACAGTCATTTTATTCTTTTCAATCTCACCATATTTATCAAACCATTCTGTTTGATATGGTCTGGGACTTTTATCGTTTGTTTTTATTTTTTTAACTGCCGACGTAGTACAAGCCTACAACTAAAAAATTTTATATTTAGAATACAATAATTTGAGATGAAATTTTTTATTAACATATTTGATATACATATATATGTAGATGAGAAATTTTAATAATAAAAAAAGAATAATAATGTTGAAGTATTAAACACTTCTAGTCGTGTACGACAAGGTTGCCATTTAGTTCAGCACTATCACATCCCCGAGCTGGTACATCTCCCCATTCTACAATGTAACAAATATATATGCACATCAAGTTTATGAATAACTGTCATGAGTCATACATGCTTCATGATAAAAGGATGAAACACAATGTTTTACGACCATGTACGTCATATACAGGTGCAATGATATGATAGAAAATCAGCTAGCCAATGTCCACTTGGAAATATTTTTTTATAAATTCTACATTAAATATATATACTTAATTTTTTAAAATATTTTTGATTGTCTGTTCTCTGTTTTATATTATAAAAAATACGGTTATAAAAATCAATGCATGGGTCATTTGAAAAGCCTGTGTGGGTCAGACACTGACTATGTTTGCAATTTATGATATAGGAATTGGAACTCAGACTTTCAAGTAACCTTCAACTATTCACACTATCCCATACAACTGATACACATGACCACACCCATGCAGAAAAGATAAATAATCACCAATAGACATATTTCGTGCTGAACCAGCACTCATCAGTTGGTCCAGATTACCATCTCCCATACATATATATAATCAGTGCTCAGTTTATATTAAGATAGCAAATCTTTATATTTTAATGGACAGGCTTCAATTTACTCCAATCTCTAACTCTTCAACCATCCATACCATTGAAAATCTGAAGATAGAATGCCCAAATTCCATGCTGATGCTAATATTGTTGTTATTCCCATGTTGTCCTCAAGTCACTCTGATCCCTCATGTATAGGGCAGTATCAATTTAAATACATAGAATAGGGATGTCAGAAAGCAGACTTAATATGTAAGATTTAAAATATAGGCATTCTTATATCTGGAACTTAATTGTAAATATAGGGATTTGAACTTAGACTTTCAAGCAACCTTCAGCTATTCACACTATCTTGTACTACTGATACACATGACCACACACATGCAGAAAAGATAAATGTTCACCAATATATATATTTCATGCTGAACCAGCATTCATCAGTTGGTCCAGATTATCATCTCCCACATATATATATATAATCACTGCTCACTTTACATTAAGATAGCAAATCTTTATACTTTAATGGACAGGCATCAATCTACTCCATTCTTCAACTCTTCAGCTATACATTGAGATCAACATGGGCATGACAACAATATTGACATCAGCATGGGATTTGGACATTCTACGTTCAGATTTTCAATGGTATGGATGGCTGAAGAGTTGGAGATTGGAGTAGATTGATGCCTGTCCATTAAAGTATAAAGATTTGCTATCTTAATATAAACTGAGAACTGATTAAATATACATATATATATATATGGGAGATGATAATCTGGACCAACTGATGAGTGCTGGTTCCACATGAAATACATATATTGGTGATTATTTATCTTTTCTGCATGTGTGTGGTCATGTGTATCAGTAGTGTGAGATAGGGTGAATATTTGAAGATTGCTTGAAAGTCTGAGTTCAAATCCTCTATATTTACAATTAAGTTCCAGATATAAGAATGCTTATATTTCAAACCTTAGTATCCTAAGAAAAACTTCTAAAAATAAATTCATTTGTCATAATTCAAAGCTTTTTCAAAAATAATTATATCTAGACAGTCAAATTAATTATAATTTTTTAAAACAAATTATTTAGAAAACTATAAATATTATAATGAAAAGAATAATATTAAACAATAAAAATTACATCATTTTAAACAGAATATTATTTATAATCTTTTACTTTAAACACTTTTTTAATTAACTTAAAAACCCAGAATATTTTAAACTATCTTTTTAAAATAAAGCTGTTAGAGAATAATTTTAAAACTAACTCAATAAGAAAGTTTTTTTTTAAATGTAGTTTTACAATCCATGCACTCACACATCCATTAATGCATTCTTTTACTTTTAAAAATTATTAACTTTCTTATTACTTCTTCTTTCATCAATTAAATTAAAGAATATTTAATTAAAATATTTTTACTACAGTTAAGATTAAATAAACATTTTTTACAGGTAATTTAAGCATTTATACCCTAATCTTGATGGTTTGAACTTGACTTTAAAGCTTTACTCTAACTTTTCAATTTTAATACACTTTAAGAATTAAACAAAGATTAATCTTAATATTTTACAATAAAATTAACTAATATGTAAAACAAGTCACATGCAACTTCTTTATAAATCTTGATTTATTAAATGAACTATTATAAATTTATTAAACGCACATTGATTATGTAAGTAATATTTACTGAGGCTGTAACCATGAGAATATGCATGTAAAATGCGATAGTAGAGGTCCCTACTATCCCATTTTACATGCATATTCTCGAGGTTACAGCCTCAGTAAATATTAAATGAACTATTATAAATAACAATAATACTCAAACATTTTGATTATATTCTTTTATAACATTTTTCAAGAAGCAACTAAAAAATACATAAAATATAAATACATATTGTACCACTACATTTTAACACAGTCTGCAATTTTTTAAAGTTTACACAAATATAGTAGCCAAACAAGGGTGCCACTAAGCATTTATAGCTTAGGACCAGATTGCAAAGATTTTGACAATCATGGTTGTTTACTTGTTGATGAACAACGATCATCAAATATATTTTTAAAATGTAATCTTATGTGACTTTATTTCAACCAAATGGACACTTAACTATTTAACTAATAACTAAATTAAAACAAAAATACTAGACTATGGTTATAAACTTTTATTATATTAACTCTCACACTTACTACTTTTCCAATTCCCACTGTTGAAACATACAAGGCTGACTTGAATCTTTTTTATAAGACAAATCAAAACTTAAATTTTAATTCAACTTCTTTTTCATTTTAAATATTACTCATTATTAACGTTGGATAGCTTTCTCAAGGTAGCATGCAACGCACAACTCCTATGAACGACAGAACCCAGGTTTATTTTGGAGACCTGTCCAAATAGGTGTGCCTTAGTCAACTTACAGTTAATAATGATCCTTTATTAATCATCAATTTAAATCATCAACCCTCTACATTTTATAATTAAATTCTAACCTTAAGTGATGGCGTAAGTGTCCATTGTTTGTTTACAGCCATCGGGCATTCCTCTTACATACACTAGGTCCTGACATAAAGTTCTTGTATTACTTATTGCTGGAACATTTAATGGCAATAAACCCCCTTAACTCCCCATTTAACTTTTAAGATTGAGTAGAACATTTTGAGGGAACTAATCTCGTATACTTTTATTTTAATACAACAAAAGAAGAATCCATAAAAATACACATAAATAATAAATACATTTTAAGACATCTATCACCATACCCCCTTCCCATATTTCAATTAAGTTAAAATAAATAAAAATCCCTATTAATAGTCCCACACTCTATTGTTGAAACATTTTAACAGTTAGTGAAGTCTAGATCTATTATGCATGATGGAATAAAAGTTCACTCAGTAACAGTTTATAGTTACCCTGATTGATCAGCGATTCAATTTTCTCCAGGTAATCAAAGTTCTTATATGCTGGCATGAATCCTGCATGTTGTCCATTGACTTTTCTTGGTGTCCTCGGCTAGCTGGTTAACCTTCCTCCTGTTCAATTTGATGATCACTCGCTCCAGATGTGTCAGGGATATGAATTTCCCAAAGGGAAAGTTTCTTAAATGCTCTTTAGCTGGAGAACATTTTCTTGGTGCTGTTTAAACATTTTCTGGCAACAATTCTGGATCTATCAAATTTTTTTAGCAAAATGGTCCGGACTACCCGAATAATAGAGACTCTCACAATATATACATTTAGTATCCTTTCAAGAACTGGATTCACACCTTTCATTTATCTTTAGTTATATTTTAGCAATCCAATTTTGTTTCCTTTTTTGATCATATTTTCTTTTAATTAGTAGAAAAATTCTAGATCAATTATTGTAATAGATTACCAAATACATTCAATATCTGAAGTTTCAACAATAGAGCTAATTACCAACAGAAATCTAATCTTTTTTTTTCTTTACTTGTGTCTGTTCAGAGTATGTTATCTATATTTTCCTTAGTGTATCATACATTATTTTGATATTATAAATTGGTAAAAATGATTGATGTTTCATTATGACATAATTTAAGGCGTGATTAATTAGTGCAATTGAAATTAATCATATCAATAATTAAATATTTCCTATAATTTCTCATATTTAACTAAAACAAATGTAATTTAAAATTTGGTATAGTTTTATATTGGTTTTATTGAAAGGGTGAAATATAGAAATATGGTTTATTTGGATTTGAGATTGATTTAAACTGTTTCGTTTAGTTGTCTGTGTTGAGATATGCAAATGATGAAATTTTTTTTTTTTGGTGAGAAGTCTGTTGGATTATAGACATAAAGAAAGAAAAAGTAAAAAAAAAACTTATTGTAAAATTTTTTTAAAAGAAAACAAATTTGTAATATCAATTTTATTATTATTTAAAAGTAGAGTGTGCTTGTTTATTATGAATATGTAAAAGCTCAAAATTTCTGTCCTAAGGAACATTTGCTCTGACCCTTTTCAATTTATGACTGGGGGAAAACAATATTCACCATAATTATAGAATGCATTCCAGTATTCATTAATACTAAGCAAAAGTGTTGGTGGTCGAGTGGTCACCACAACTGCCTTACAAATAGTTGTCCCGGGTTAGCGGATTCACTTCCCGGTCAATGCTATGACACTGGAAAAAAAAATAGTGTAAAGGAAAAGAAAATGAAATATGTAAATTAAAGTTCTGGTTTAATTTGAAATGTTAAGTTCAAAAGGGAGATTACTAATTCAATAATATTCTTTCATATTAACCTATGTCATGCTTCGGACCTTTATGCTGCTTGGATAAAATCATTTTCTTTCTTGGTTAATGAAATTGGCAAAACTATTCGGGGATATGGATGTTTATATTTAAGCATAAATTTATTGCTATTAGTGAAGTCCCTAAATTATATATATTGTGCTTACTGCTCGGATAAAGTCATTTTATTTTTTTTTTACTAATTAATGAATTTGTTAAAGCTTACCTGGATGTATTAATGATGCTGGGTTAATCCTACATTTCCAGTTATAAGTGTAATTGTGAAATTATATATCATACTTTGGATATTCTTGATGTTAAGATAAAATCATTCATTAAATAATTAGTGGTATCCTTAAAGTTTATTTGGATATGTTGATAATGTTTATAATTTATCTGAGAAAACCAGCTATTAATGGAAATGTAAAATTATATGTTTGAAAAAAGATAAAGAATTGACCCAAAATTACTTATTGTATTATCATGGAGTAAATCTTTATTTAAAATGGTGATGTATTGGATTTCTAGAAGACTCTACAACTGTATAATTATATTAGGAGTTATTTGGATATTTAAAATATTTGGTGAGATTTGTACTTCATAAATTATGGATGATTAACTGAAGATATTTGGATACCCAAGCTTTTCCTAGGAATATTTATAATGCAATGAGAATTTAGAAATGGAAAGCAAGAACTTAATAATATTCGAACTATAAACACCTAATGTATTTTAAGCGTTGAATATTATTTTGAATATCTTGCACAAGATGGTGAAGATGTTAGACATTGATGATTAAATTCATCATTATGGTTTTCAGAGGTATTAAGTGATATTATAATTGTAGTATTGAACTTTGATAATAAAACTTATTACCATTTATTCTAAAATACGTTAAACAGCCTTATATTATTTGTTAGTTTATTAATTTTATATCATAATTTCAGAATAATTCAACAGTGCAGTAAAGGGTAAAGGATTTTAATAATGTGAACCTAAAGTTTGTGTATTTTAATTGTATTTTACTACTTGAATATAAACAATTTATAGATTGATGATGGTTGGTTAAATTCATTGTGTACAAGATAAATATATTTATAATTGATTGTTATCATTATGAATAACAATTTAGTAAATCTGTGAGTGAGTACTAAATAAGGCTTAGTGTTCATGGTTGATGAGGGGTGGAGGTGATCATTTTACAGCTGTGAATTTCCCACTTAGATGTGTCTGGTTTTTCATTTTATACTGGGATTAATGTATTAGAAGTTGATAGTATTTTGCAGTGTCGTAGAGATATCTGACACAATATGTTATATGTGGTCATGATCTTAATAAGTATGCTTGGCTGATATGATATATTAAGGAAGTTGTTGATTTCTTATTATGTATTTTCTTGTATCCATATAGATGCTGATGGACATCTGGATATTTAATTCAAGTGTATTCAGACATGACCCTAGGCTAATAATATTATTGTCGATGCAGACTTGATTCTTTAATGTCTATGTTAGTAATGTTTCCCTATGCATCGGGCAGTAAGTCATTGTTATATAAATATTTATTTGTTCATTAGTTATTGATGATGAAGGTATGTGAGGTATATTCTTAAAGGTTGAATAAATATTTGTAATCCAGCTAACCTCAAATTTAATCTAAGTTATATACTAAGAAAATTGTTGAAACCAATAGTGCAATCAGTTCGCTCTAATAGACTCAAGGTTTTGTAGCTGTTTGTTTTATGCTTTATTAAAATAATAAATTTCAACAACGTAAATAAATATATTATGGGAGATTAAAAAATCCATAAACAATGGAATCAGATATGAATGTCATTCATACTTATTTAAACCTATGGAAAATATGTAATTGCGATTAATTGGTCTGTTAGGTATGCTGATTCTTTAAATGGAATAATTTCCATAACAAGGTATTATACCAGCAAGCATCACATGAGCACATCTCCAATACTAGCACATAATTGTTTATAAACAAAGCAAAGCAAAACTCCATATAGTAGTGCCACCTGTGCTAAACAGAGTAATCAATGGATGCCAGAAGGCTTGTGCATAAAATCCCTATCTAAGGCCACAAGCCAGAAACTAGTCTGGGGATATTGGATGAATAGGCATTAGATAGGAATTTTGTGCACAAGCCTTCTGGCATCCATTGATTACTCTGTTTAGCACAGGTGGCACTACTATATGGAGTTTTGCTTTGCTTTGTTTATAAACAAGGTATTATATTAAGCCAATAAACATCCCATGATCACCAATACATATAGTGAGTTTTGCCTGTTTTAAGGTATTATATTATTGAACTTATTATTTTATTATGATTTTTTTATATTTATGAACACAAATAATGCTCACTTATGATGTTATTTTGGGTATCTAGGCAAGTACCAGAATTTAGGTGTGGACTTCTAATATTGTATTTTGTTTCAATATTGAAATTATTGTTTTGTTATATGTACCATCTGTAAATAAAATGTAGATATTAGTATTGTAGTATGCTGGTGTTTGCTTTTGCGTTCATGATTATTCCAAATCACTAATCACCAATTCAGTTAATTTCTAGCCATTACATTTTATTGAAACGTTATTGATTACACATTTCAATTTCATTATCAATCCATCATTGCAATCATAAATGCTGATTATCATGTACTCTTTGGAATTCAAGAAGTAGGATTATATAAATTATTTAATGAATGATTAATAGAATCCATTGTTATTTTCCAATTATAATCAAATACCTGTAGCATGTTTTAAACTCTATAGTGTATGCATAATTCAATCAATAGAAAGTATAATATGCTAATTGTCAAATCAATTAGTGAACTTGTAATGTGGTCTTGATCACTATGTAAATCATTTTAATATCACAACCAGATAAAAGATCCAAGCCAGACTATTAGTTATAATGTCTACCATAGTTATGCTGGTGCCTTAGCACATTGAGCGGCAGTAAAATGAACCCTCTTTTCTAACTTAAGTGTGCCTTGATTCAGACATATCAAAATTAGAACCCTGAGATATAGATATGAAGATGTTTTATTATTTAATGTGCACAATTTTGCTGATGACCAATAGTTGGGAAACAGTTGGTTACAATATATATATATATTGTAACCCTCATGTCTGAGTTTACAGGCATTGCTTTTATGTTAATATTTTTAATATTTTTTCTTTATTATATATAACAAAATATTAAAAGATATGGATATAGAATAAATTTTAAAGTGGTTTTAAAATGTTAAAGGAAGTGTAAAGCTAAAATGTGTTATTATTTTATTCTTTTAAAATAAATAACTTTTTTTAAAACAAAAATATTGCTACGTGAATCAACAGAAACTTTCTAAATCATCTGCTTACCAAGAAATGGTGGGAAAAATTGTAACACTTAGTCATCATAATTTTTTACTGTATAGAAGTCAATAAAATTTTGTAAAGATTTTTTAAAATATCATGCATTTTATGGAGTAGAGACACCTTCAGAATGCTTCGCCTGATCTTTCCAGGATTGTAGATGAATATAGAGCTGTAGGCAAGGAAATGCCTTAAAAGTAACTTTGATGCTGCTGATTTATTCATCACCATTGAATGCTGAAAAAATATTGGATGGTTACATGCTATAAAGGGAA
Source organism: Epiperipatus broadwayi (assembly GCA_028023455.1). Lineage (NCBI taxonomy): Eukaryota > Metazoa > Onychophora > Udeonychophora > Euonychophora > Peripatidae > Epiperipatus > Epiperipatus broadwayi. Next base: position 971,433 of record JAQFVV010000169.1, read on the forward strand.
AATTAGTCATCTAAAGTGATTATCCTATAGAAGAAAATTGCAATGGAAACTCTCACAAAGAATGAACCAAAAGAACCTAAAATATTATATTTCCAGAAGATATTAAAATTTAATGATTATTGGTCATATTTAAATATATACATGAGCTCACAAAGATGTTAAAGTAAATTAACTGAACTTTCTATAATCAAAGTTCAGTTAATTTACTTTAACATCATCATATAATTTTCTTAATTGTAAGTATGTAAATACATTTTTTATTAATAATTTTGTTGTTTTTCATTTCTCATCTGACCCAAGCTGGTTATTTATTTTGTTAAAAAAAAAATTAGGTGGAGGGGATAATGATTAGGAAATATAATTGAATCTACATGGAAACTTGTTTTTATATGGGTTCAATTTGATCATTGCTTGTGACTAATATCAACTTGTCAATTAAAAATAATTTGGATGTTGTCACTCCACCATGTACACAGTCACCCTTTAGTTATCTTTAAATTCCCCTAGACAAAAATTAATTTTCTGAATATTGTATTTTTTTATTATTTCATGATAACTGGATTCATTATCATTTGTAAAAAGGGTGGTTACCATTACATTTGGGGGCCTGGGTTTGGGATTATCTTAATTAAAACAAACAGGGATTGAACCCAGTTTATTATTATTATTATTATTATTATTAGTAGTAGTAGTAGTAGTAGTAGTAGTAGTAGAGTAGTAGTAGTAGTAGTAGTAGTAGTAGTAGTAGTAGTAAAATTCAAAAAAATACAAATTAGTCATTGAAATAGGGAATATAAATACTTGGTCAGGTGAGAAATATAATTATTTATTTTGTTATAAATAAAAATAAATCAACAAACTCATAAATGTTTTAGACAAAAATAGTAATAGAAATAGATTGGTAGAGATAATAGTAATATGCTAATCAATAAAATAAGGCATTAAAATTAAAGTACCTTGCAGTTAAAGAGACTCATGATAGTGAATTTATAAAATAATATAGGTGCTATTGCACCTGACCACAAAGCTACTTTTACTTAAAAACAAAATAAAATTATATTACTCTGCAAGCACCTTAAAGAGACATGCTCCCATCCCCACAGCCCTGAGTGAAGTAATTATATACAAATTATGCAAAGTTCAAAGGTCAATTATTCCATTTCTTTGAGATCGTGAAGCATGTGTTCCCACAGTTGATGGCATTGCAATCCATCACAATGAAGCAGGCCTCCTTAACTTTTTTTTCACATTGTTCCTCCCCCCTGAAGACCAATTTGACACCCCATGGTCCACACCAGTATCCTGCTAGTTTTTGACGAAGTGCAAAAATGGAATAACGTGATGGATCTGACCGAGCTTTGATGTATGCATACCTATGTTGTAGTAATCTGTTTTCTATTGCTGCCTTGGTTTCCCCATAATATGAGGCTCTACAATTTGCATAATTTGCATATAATTACTTCACTTAGGGCTGTGGGATGGGAGCATGTCTCTTGAAGGTGCTTGCAGAGTAATATAATTTTATTTTGTTTTTAAGTAAAAGTAACTTTGCGGTCAGGTGCAGCGCCTATATTATTTTACAAATATATTTTTGCACACAAAGTTTTCGATTTAGGTTTGAATTACAATGATAGTGAGTTTAAAAACATGATCATAAACCCATTCTCAGAAATGAAAAAAATAAATGGAAGAACAAAATACAGAATTAAATAGAAAATTTGAAAAACAAAATGAAGAATTTAAAGAGAATATGGAAAGCTTGTTTAAACAAAATACAGAAACTAAAGAGAACATGGAAAGCTTGTTCACAGAAATGAAAAACCAAATTGAGGATCAGCACAAAAGAAAACAAAAAACAGATAGAGCAATTAACTAAGCAAATAATAGATAGATTAAAAAATTGTTTTGTAGAGTTAGAAAGCAAAATTGGTAAAGTGAGTCTTGAAAAAAAGTGATCAGGATAAGAGATTTGAACCATTGCATGAGATAGTTGAAAAGATAAAAATAGACAAAAAGTTGTCTCAAGCAAAGGTAGAAATCAACTACTTGACCATAAGCAATGGAGAATATTCAAATAAAAGGTGAGAATCAAATTTAAATGCAGGAAGAGATAAAGAAACGTTGGTGAAAATAGAGCTAAATATAAAAGAAAAAAAAAATCATCTAAGGTAGACTTGGCTACTGAAAATTTAAGTATTGCACATGAAAATAATCAACCAGATGTTAGTAGTGATGTGTACACAGATGTTGATATACATGTATATAATTCGAATCACAGTATTGACAATCAATTTTTAAAAAATCAGGGTTTTCTTAAGATATCCAGGGGAGGCTTCAACTGTGTTTATTAGCAGTTTAGAAATATATTTTAGTTTACATAAATTGACTGAAGAGGTTAAAATCATGATATCTTACAGCTATCTCCAAAGCACATCTCAGGCATGGTGAGAGACATTGCTTGACAAACCTGTAAATTTTGACCAGTTTAAACAGGTTCTGTTAAATTCCTATTGGTGGGTGAATTGTCAAGAAGGAAACAAACACTGTATTGCCCAAGAGAAATGCAAAAATGGAGAGACATTTACTCCATTTTTTAATAGCAAGTAACCAAATTAAAAACCTTGATCTGATTCTTTACCTGAAAGCCAGATTATAGGCATAGTTTCCCTAATCATATTGAGCAGATGCTAATAGGCACTGAGAGAAAACTGTAGAAGAGGTAGCTGAATTACTCATTGCATTTGATAGCAGCATGATGATAATCAAGAGTGGGGTTTTAAATCCCAACACAGAGAGATATTTAAAAGGGGTCTTGAACCCCAGATAAATTTCATTGGGTATGAAAGATCATGCTATGGAAGAAGACTTGAAGGCTAACTAAAGGCTAACTATTATGGAGAAATACATGAAAAAGAAAGTCAATAGGTAGTGCCACTAGTCTCAATAGAACAAGAATAATTTGTAGGACTGGAAGTGGAACTGATATTAATAATATAGAATATTATCACCAATCAGATTATGAAGCTGTCATTCCCTAGAAAAATACATTATGTCCCTGATGCTAATATAAACAAAAGGGATAAAGATAAAGCAGAAATTGAGAAAAGAAAGATATTTTGCAAAGATAGAGGATGAGTTTGTTAAAGTTTAATACTTTTGTGAATGAAGGATATCCTCTTTGTTAATGACTCTGGACTTGTGGATAAGTATACATGACAAAGTTAGATTCTACTCAGCATGGGGGAAAATGACTAGTTTTGAAATGCTAAAGCAATAGTTGAAAAAAAAAGTCATGGTAAATGATGCAGATATTATAATGGTGTTCCATTTAATATTGAAAGGTTGTTAAACAAACAAAAAATCGAAGTATGCCTTTATACTCTAAATGGTTGATAGAAGTTTCAGAATTATTAGTATTATATTTAAATCAGGCTAATATGAAAATTTCATACTCTATATTTCAACAATGTCAATAAATAAATAGTTAAAAAAAATGAAGCTCAGAATTAAATGATATCACTATATTCTTTGCATTCGTTGTTGATTAAACATGTAAAAAAACACTATGTAGTTTGAAAACAAAATTAATTTTATGAGTTCATTGAAATTTGATCATGTTGCTTTCTGTATTGCTGATGGAGTGTTTCATTATTTTGAAAATATCGTGTTTTATTGATACTTCAGTTTTTATCTCAAGTTCCCAATCATATTATTTTTATATTTATCAGCTGCATAGTCATATATTTTTCAGGCTCTAAGCTTCAAAAATGAACCAGATATATTTTGATATTTGTCAGCCTCCAAGTCTTGTAGAAGAGCAAGGCTTTATTTAAATGCATTGTTCATTTGTATGATTTGGTTGATATTATATTTGTGCTCAAGATAGCTCTCTGGTATTCATATTGCATTATACACTCACAGTTAGTGGGAGATTTCCTTGTTCGTTTCAACATTGCAGGCAGATGATCAGGTCCAATAATAATTTTAATTGAATTAATAAAAAATTTATATGTGAATACCAATATACTGGCTTTGTAAGGATGATATTATTTGTTATGTTCATACCAACTTGTAAGATCATTTCCAAAAAAGAACAGCTAAATGTGACATTATTGTAAAATTGAAAGAAATTGATTTTTTGTGTGGAAATAAAATCAATATTTACAGTTAAATCAATTCTATTTTATTCCTAAATGGAGGAGGAGGAAATTTAACCCTCATATCTGAGTTTACTGGCATTTCTTTTATACTAATATTTTTAATATTTTTCTTTATTATATATAACAAAATATTAAAAAATATGGAAATAGAATAAATTTTAAAGTGCTTTTAAAATGTTAAAAATAATTGTAAAGATATTTTATTCCTTTAAAATAAAGAATATTTTTAAAAACAAAAATGTTGCTAAAGAAGCTTTCTAAATCATCTGCTTTCCAAGAAATGATGGGAAAATTGTAACACTTGATCATTGTATCTTTTATTGTATAGAAGTCAATAAAATGTTGTAAAGATTTTTAATATCGTGCATTTTATGGAGCAGAGAACCTTTCAGAATGCTCCCCCTATTTTTTTCCAATACTATAGCTGAATATAGAGCTGTAGGCAAAGAAATGCCTTAAAAGTTAATCTTGATGCTGCCAATTTATAAATCATTATTGAATGCTGAAGAAATATTTGACAGTTACTTGCTATAAAGGGAAAACTAGACATCTAAAGTGATTATCCCATAGAAATGTACTTCTATAAATTCATCTGTAAATCTGCCTATTTTAAATGCTCAGAAGATAATTGCAATGGAAACTCTCATAGGAAAACTGCCTTGGAATGAATCAAAAAAGGTAAAATATTGCCAGCAAACATTAAAATTTAATGATTAATGATCATATTTCCACATTTATGGATATAAAATATATATGTGAGCTCACAAAGATGTTAAAGTAAATTAAATCAACTTTCTATAGCCATCCTCAAAGAGTTATTGTAAGTTATAAATATTTTTTCTCTCTCATGATCGCCATAATAATTTTCTTAATTGTAAATATGCAAATACCTTTTTTATTAATAATTCTATTCTTTAATTAAAGTTATTGTTGTTCTTAATAATTTTGTTGTTTTTCATTTCTCATCTGAACCAAGCTGATTATTTATTTTGTTAATGTAATAAATTATTAATTAAGTGGAAGGAGTAATGATCGCAAAATATAATTGAATCTACATGGAAACTTATTTTTATGTGGGGTGAATTTGATCATTGCTTGTAACTAGTACTGACTTGTCATTTAAAAATAATTTGGATGTAATCACTTCATCATGGACATGATCACCTTTTAGTTATCTTTAAATTTCCTTAGACAAAAATTAATTTGCTGAATATTGTATTTTTATTTTATTTTATGGTTAACTGGATTCTTTACCAATTGTAAAAAAAAGCTATTACCACTGCAATATGTATACTGTAATGGAAATGTCCATTTCAAGTTTATTGCAGATGATTGGCAAAAAGAGATTAATTTAAAATTAAAATATCAAATTGCATATTATTAGGATAGTGTAGACAATTAAATATAACATAATAGGTTATCTTCAAATTGAGCATAGCATTGGTCGCTGAATGGTTAGCACAGCTGCCTTACAAGCAGTTATCCCGGGTTCACTTCCCGGCCGATGCTTTGACACATGGAAAAAAAAAATTAGCATAGATATAGCACACACATAAAATTTATATATTTTATGTTATCAGAATTAATTACTTTTAAAATGATCTGACGTATTTAACCTGTAATTGCACTTTGTTCTAAATTTTTAGTTTGCTTTAAAAATAAAAAAAATCCTAACATAACTTTTTAATATAATTATAAGATTAGAATTTTGTAGACAACAACTTTTAATATAAATAGTGTGCAACAGAATTTTTTTTGTTTTTTGATACTTTTTCCTCATTATGCTAATTGTAAATATAGAATATACCATCAAATTAATGTGCAATGAACAGAAAAATCCTCAGTGCATTGAGAAGTTTTCTATGCATTGTTAATTTGCATCTAGGAAATTCTTCCTAGGTCTCAGTGGGACCTAATTAGTTCTAAATAAATCAATCATATGTCAACTATATAGAAACCTACAATTAATAAATACCAACATTGAATATTTCAAAATTGTGTAGAAAACCAATGATACTAAAGTAGGTAATATATATTAAGGTTATACCCTTAAGACTATGCACCTAAATGCGACAGTAGGGACCTCTACAAATCTTAATACAAGATTAATGACTTGAAAAGACAAGATGTTTTAAATATATATTGAGGACCAATTGTGGCATGTTTAAACTCAATTGTGAAAAACACAGGATCCAGCAATGTCAGCTTAAAACTTTGAATTTCAAATACAGAGCTCTTTTAAAACCAAAAATGTGTGTAAAATAAATAAATATTCTTACTGCACTGTTGGACTTTGCTGATTGTGAAATAAATATCAATGCAAGGTAATTGTATCAAAGTCATTTTTAAATTATAAATATTTTATGAACTTTCTTTAAATTCTAAAATGAATTTATTTTATTTTACCTAAAAACTCATATTGTTATTTATTTTGCCATCTATTTCTTGGTTAACATTTTTTTCTTTAACAATTATTGTGTAAATTATATTTAATGATTTAAATTGAATTGTATTATTATCATATTAATTTTAAGAGTTTGAAACAGAAGAGTGAACTAAACTTCACAGCTAATTATTTATTTTGAAACATTTAATGAGAACCATTAGTTTGGCTCACAGAAATTACCCTTCTAATAGTTAATTAAATTATTAGTGTTCAAAACATAATCTTATTTACATAAAACTGAACTAAGAATAAATTGGAATGTATATATCAATGGAAATTATTATTCAAAATTTATATCTATGAATTATATTGAATTTTACATATTTCATTAGGTCCAATATTAAAAAAAGGAAAAGAAAGCTAAGGGGATATCAGTAGCCTGTTGAAGCTAATTTTGGAATGTGCTTTGCTTTATAGAATTGTTAAAAATAGGTTTAGTTGTTAATTAAAAGTTTTCAAATTGATTCTAGTTATAGTAAGAGATATTTATGGCATAGATGCATTTATATAGTAAAGAAAATAGTGATGTAATTATATGAAGATTAATCATGTATTTTTGTAATTTTCCTTACCTTATTGTTACATATATATTTGGAAGCATACATAAAGTTTACCAATGATTCATGCACCTAGTGTTTAGATTTTGAAGTAAATTTATATTAGGGCTATGTATTTTAAGTATTTCCAAATTAGGTATGCAGTTAATAACTGATTTGTATGATGATGCTGATTATCTACCACCTTATTGAAAACATATTGTTAAGAGAATTAAAATGTGTGATATTTATTCGAATAACTATTATATATTTCTTGATTGGACTCTGTGTTAGCATCACTTGCTAAATAATTAGTTCTAATGTAATATAAAATCATGCACAGACCAAATTTAGCTTTAACATGCATAATTAATTGATTTATGAATAAAATGACTGATATTATTCATTGACTATTTAAATCTGGTCCAGTACAGTTTTCAGAAAGATATTGGAAAATCCTTATATATAGGTATATGCATAATATAAGGTTTTTCAGTTTTATGACCCATTGATGTAAATTTATATTATAAATTGATTGAATGGATTTTAAATTATAAGTTAATTATAAAATACAAGAGCTAAGAATATTTGTAATGTATATTATAATATAACCCTAATGAATTTTATAATAATATTTTATTTATTTTAGTATGACTTTTTTTCATTAATCATTATATCATTATATGCTTATGACCAACTGAATATTCCAAAGAATCTCTAGGTCTCTATGAACTAATGAACTTGAAATTAAATTGCTAGTAGAGGTTTAAGGCTTTCTAAGGATCGTTTTTACTACATAAATATCTGCAGCTAAACATGCAATGAAGGATGATGCTTAAATTTTAACAATCATAAATAGGAAGAAATCTAGATGATAAATCTAATGGTGCCCACTGGTGATGGATGTTGGCAATACCTGCTGATCTTTTTTGATCCATTACAACAGACTTTAAAGATTTTTTACAGACTTCTGCATATATATTGTAACCTTTTGATCAGTTATCCATGGTAAGAATGGCATATAAAATGTAAATTATAGCTTCAAAATTTCAAATTAAGATAATAGTAATGCTATAAACTTGGGTATAACAGTAATAAATAATTTAATATATAAAGTTTAAAAAGAGAATTCTGTAGAGATTTAATAATTGTTGTTATTTATAATCTTTTATAATATAATCTACTATAATCTTAATACAATAGATGCCAATCGAAATAAACATTGTTGCTTATAAATTTGACTTTAATTTATTTTCAATACAATGCTCCTTTAAAAAGCTAAAAACATAAAATTGTAATCAATGAACGAAGGAACAATTATTTACTGCAAGTTAAGAATTTATTTTTAAATTATTGTAATTGTAATATCTTTAAAACAAAAATATTTATTATTAAACATTAGGAATAAATTCAATTAATAATATCACTTATTAAAGAGATGATCAGAACTAAAACTTGGTTTTCAAGTAATGATTTAAATTAATTTCGTTTATAACATTTTTTTTGTTGAATTATTTTAAAATAGAAACAGAAAAATCTTACAAGTTGATTTGGGGTTGACCAATGAGAATTGAATAAATAGTTCTCTGACGTCACTTTATCCCGGGCTTTTTTTAAAAAAAAATAACACAGCAGATGATCTGGAAAAAAAAACAGATTCAATGAAACTTAAAAGCAGACAGCAATCTCAATTGATCTCTCTGTAAAAATAATTATAAAACTTTAAAATATTTAAAGTCTTAAATAGTCAAAAATCATCTTTAAAAAGCAGCTTAATTAAGGAAATAAAATATTTTCATATAATTATTAACACCTAAACTGCTCTTCATTATGACTAAAGTGCCAATCTTGATCATCTTCTTATAGCCAAGATAACCACAAAGAAATTTGAAAAATGGGCAAGTTGTTATTTTAATTTTTTTTGCATGAGATAACCATGATAAAGGAAAAACCACTACATTAGTTCATAAACTTTAACCGCGTTCATGTGAAGAAAGCATTCATTTATCTATTTTAAATTAAGCATTTTTATTGATCATAGATTAAATGTGAAAAACAGATTAAAAATTCCTAGAACTAAATTTGTAAAGTTGATAGAAATATTTTATAGAATGTTAAAAATAATTAATCGCAAGGGATGTATGAAAAAAAATTCCTTCGTTTTGAATTAAACAATTGATTCGCAAGAAATATTTTTTTTTTTTTTGCAAAATTCTGAAAAAAATGTTTAACTTATATTTAAAAAAAAAAAAAATTTCAAAAACTTTATTTACAGAAGAGGATACAATATAAATGATGCAATAAAATGTGAATACTGTGGGAACATAGGTATAGCATTCCGTAGGTTACAAGGATACATTTAAAAAATCAGAAATATGTACAAAGGAAGTTATACAATATAATTAAGGGTGTAAAGGTGATTGTATAGTAAACATTTAATACAATCACATAATAGATCAGGCAATAAATCAAACATATTACATAATTTACATTATTAAATTACAGAATTATAGAAATTGAATAAAAATATGAAGAAAATATATATATTGTAATGGTCAGGTTTGTACATTTGCTCAACAGACTGAGAGTCCGAGTCAGAACCAAAGGCTGACCAAGTCGGGATAGTAATATCCTACGTCTGATCATATCTCAACTATCTCACTCGTGCTTCCAAGTCAACCCATCACGAATGACATGCCTGAGGTTACACTCGATATCTCTTTAATCACGTTCCAGCAATAGCAAAGCAGTAAAGCATGAGATATCCCCCCTATTACATATTATATTATATAACTTAACTAGTGATTCATAAGATTGTGAGCAAGTAATGAGACTGAGACAAATTTATATTTCATAAATTTAATATAATATTTAATAAATACTAAAGCATAGTAAATTGGGTATAGCTGGCTCACACGCAGGTGAGTGAATACTCAGGGTTATGAAGAATATATTGCAGTCATTCATATAGTGTGCTCACACGCAGGTGAGTGGCTCAGGATTACAAAGCTAATTATGTAGGGTTCACACGCAGGTGAGTGGTTCAGGGTTATAAATAATATCACAAAGCAATTTATATAGAGCTCACATGCAAGTGAGTGGCTCAGGGTTATAAAATAATATCACAAAGCAATTTATTGTGCTCACATGCAGGTGAGTGGATTCTCAGGGTTATAAATGATTTGATTAGTCTATGACTTTTGAATAAGCTTATGTCATCTTCCGTGTCCTAATTCATGCCATGTTCTATATAGTTGAAATTAGTAGTAGCTAGAGTGATCGATTTATTGGTACATGATAGTGATTATAATATTAGTACTAAGTTTAAGATTATATTATTAATATATTTGCATGATATAATAAGTACTATACAGATGAACGCATTAACTCAGATTCCAAATCGGATCAAAGCCGTAGTTACTTTCTAGGGAAGCTGAACTGAGATTGTGCAGTCGAACGTCAGATTCAAGTGCGTTATAAACTATAATATCAGAAGAAATGTGCCTCAAATGTATTCTTAATTGAGGTTTATTAACTAGTAAACGGTTCCCCTAACCAATCTGCTTGCTATAACGGGAGAGACCTTTATATTAAAGTGAATAGAAGAGTGGCTTATGAGCCCTTTGGAAATGTTTTGGTTCCATTAAATATGAATAAATGTCACATTTGCCTAAACTTTCGAGGCGTGACTTGACGTGGAAACAATCCAGAGGTAGGCCATTATAGACTTAGCAAGAAGATATGCATATTTATGCTAACTAGCAACACATTCGCAATGCTAAATTAATAGTTTATCAATTAATGACACTAAAATCTCAGCTTCTTTCAGTGCTCCTATCACCAGTCAGTTCATAAATGAGATTATTAAATCACATGATAAAGGCGATTAATGAGAATCTGATTTAAGGTTTTCTGCATAGCTTTTTATTCTCTAATTAAACAAAGTTATAGCAAAACTTAAGATTTATTAGAACCAGAAACATTAATTATATGTAGTATAACCTACATCTAATATCAAACTGATTTTTAAATAATCTAAAATATGGACTATTAAATAGCTCATGCAAAATATTGATTTTTAAATAAGTTACTCATCTTAAATAACTCATCAAAATAGACCTTACTAATAATGCAAAATGTGTTTTAAATAATGTACGCAAACCTACATTTTAAATAGCTTGCGTAAAATATACTTTTTAAATAACTGGCAAAATACATATTTTAAATCACTTACGCAAACATAATTCTTAAATAACCTGGGCAAAATCTGCGTTTTAAATAATATACGCAAAATATACATTTTAAATAACTTTAGCAAAATATTTTCATTTTAAATAACTTGAAAAAAAGCTGTGTTTTAAATAATATACTTTGGTCATTATAAATACTGATTCACTCTAGCGCAAATAATAGTTTTATTTCAGAAAGGAGTTTTGACTATATTCTTTATATCACAATAATCTGATATAATAAAGTGATTACTCACCCCTCCCCAGATAATTCATTTAGCACACAAACTCCGTTTAGATGAACATAGCATAAATTAATAAACATGAACTTAAAACTAAAGATAGATGGCATAAGAATAAATTGCATAAAACGAACAATAAATTTATAATTTAGAAATGAAACTTTGTTTGAATATTTTTATAGAAACTAAATATTTGTGTTTACTTAAAATATTAATAATCATTTAAATAATGGTAGTTATGATTTATGCCCCATGTAGCCACAAGAGGCGCTATTTCTGTGTCAACCACAGAAATATTCAGAGTAGGAGGCCAAAAGCAGATGATGCAAAGTTCCAGCTGCTAGATGGCGCTGTTCACCATGCATACGCACAGTAACCTTATGCCGAGTAGCTGCCAGCACTACTGTCCACTTGGTGGCGCTGATAGCCATACATAATTACATACAACTTACATTGTCTGCTAAAAGCAACTACCAGCAATCTAGCCCACTAGGTGACACTGTTTCCCCACATGGAAAAACTGAACCGTTTAGAAGCGATTTTTACACTCGCTTGCTAGTTGGGTTTTATATGCACATTCTTAAAACATACATAGCGTGTAATGTGAAGGTGTGAATAATATAGAAAATCATAACTATTTAAATCTGCTTTAAAATTTAATATTCTTACATTGAGTTTCACGCTCTGATAAATCTATGTATTTTTAAATTATTTTCTTTTAAAAATCCATCTCTTTTTTTTCTCTAAATATGTTTTTTCTTTTTTTAAAAAGATAATTTTTATGATTTTTTTTTTTTTACTGCAATCTTTCAAAACTGCTAAAAATAGGTCTGGCAGTAATTCTTTCAGTACTGCTTTATTTTAAAAGGTGATTGTTTGTAAAACTTTTTTTTTTATACTTTCAAATAATATTTCTAGTAACTTTTAAACTAAAACAGATTACATTTCGGTTTATAGATCTTTCGCAAGTGTGTTATTTTAAAAAAGGTTGATAGCGTCCCTAAATGAATTAGCGCTTTCTTACGCGCAAACAATAATTCGAAGATCTCTTTCACAATAAATATTTTTAAATTATTGGAGAAAAAACAAATCAAACTCTCTTTTAAATATATTAAAATATCTATGCAGTTCAAATTTAAAGGTAGTTTACAGAATAATTTATGTATACACATACATCTATTATTTGTAATATAAGATCTACATAAATTTATAAACCATTCAAGGTTTACTATCTTTGGTAAAAAATGAATTTATTAAAGTTAATATGTGTGCAAGCAATAAAACATGAAACATATTAGAGAGTATGACCCCTATAACATTGTATTCTTTGTAGACTTAAAATACAGACTCAGGGAAAAAAAAGATTTAGAGCAAAATGCAAAAGCTAATGACAATACTTATAGCAAAAAGATTCTGTTTTGAAGGAAACAACACAAGATGTAAATGAATGAAGATAGGACAGTAGTCCAAGATATGTGAGAGTGTGTCATCCACAGATTTAAGTTGCAGGTTAAAAATATATACATTCAATATCAACTGCATTTAAATTATTAAGAGCAACACTGAATGTATGAGAGTCAATTGAAATAGATATGAATGTTTGATGCTTATGTTAGGCTTGTATACCTGTTAAAATTAAAACTATTAGTCCTCATAAATAATTTGGAAGACATTGCCTATCAAAATTGGATGATCATTGAAAATTATATATGATCTTAATAGCCTAAAATTCAGAAGCCTGATAGTACTGTCTTTGCCAGTGCGCTGTTTTTTTCTTTCATTATTGAATTAGTAATATCACCACAGCTTGTAAAAGTAATGTTACTTATTATAAGAGCTTAACAATGAGTGAATTTGTTCCATAATTATGCTGTTACAAGTTTTGTTAATTTTGATATAAGATATATCTAGATGAATGTCTACACATTATGAAAGAATTTTGAAAAAAGTAACGGCAATACTTTTTTAGTAGATACTTTCCAAGCTCAGGATTTATCAATGAAAGCTGAAATCTAATTAGAATTTTTGCAATAGGTCATTTATTGAAGGTTATTGGTTTATCATGAGATAAGTACATTATCTGCAAAAGCTAATGAATACATATTTATTTTTAATAATGATAGAAAAAGTTTAATTAAATTTGCATATTAAAGTAAAATAAGATCATCATCATCAACTATTATCAATATACAGCAAGATGAACATCTCTCCAAGTTTAATCCATCTCCGATCTTTAGCTTCACTTCTCCACATCACCCCTGCACACTTTCTTATTTTATCTATCCATCTCACATGTGGTCTCTTCCTGGGTCTTCTACAATCTCTTGGAATCCAGTTTAAGATTTCAATTGTCCATCTATTATCATCTCTTCTAGCAATATGTCCAGCCCAACTCCACTTTAATCTTTTAATTTTTTCAATGAAATCAGTTACATCTTATTGTTCTCTTACCGATATATTGCGTTTTTGATCTTTTATTGTTACTACCAACATGTATTTCTCCATACTTCTTTGAGTGGTCTGAAGTCTGTATTGATATTCTATTAAGTGTCCAAGTCTCAGATCCATAAGTAAGAACAGGTAAAACACATTTATTAAAAATCATCCTTTACAAACACATAGGTATATTTCCTTTTAGTATCAAGCTATTTCTACCAAAAGCACTCAAAACCAAGTTTAATTCTATGATTAATTTCATCCATTATGTTTCCATCTGTATTAATAATCTGACCAAGATGTTTGTAACTGTTAACTTCTTCTAACTCATTATAAACAATCTTTATTTTCATATTATGAAAAAATCCATTAAACATTACTTTAGTCATTTTAACATTTATCTTTAGTCCTGTAGATCTAAAACATTATTAGCAAAAACAGCTACATCATCTGAAAAATGTTAATGACCTAAATAATCATTTACTTTCACTCCTTCAGCTTCCCATTTTAATCCACAAAATACTTCTTGCAGCACTGCTGTAAAAAGTTTTGGAGATATGGAGTCACCCTGTCTTACACTCTCCTCAATGTTGACTTTTACAGTATCATTATCTAATCTAATTGTTGCTGTTGCATTTTTATAAATATTATTTAAAATATGACAATATACCTTGATGATCCAATGGTTTAATCACTGAAGAAAAGTTTAGATTCAAGTGCCTTTTCATAATCTAGAAATCCAAAACATAATGGCAACTGATATTCATTTGTCCTTTCTATAACTTCTCTCAATCCCTGGATATGATATCCTGTACTAAAACCACTTTTAAATCCAGTTTGTTCTCTTGGTTGGTTGAAATCCGATGTTCTCTGCAGACGAGTTGTAATTATCTTGGTAAAAATTTTGTATGTAACTGATAAAAGGCTGATAGGTCTGTAATTTCTAATATCTTTTTTATCACCTTTTTTAAATATTAATATTAATACTGCTAATCATCTGGTACATCTTTATCATTTAGACATTTGGTATATAACGTTGCTAAAAAAAATTCTATTTTTTCATCTGCTTCTTTTAATATATCAATTATAATTCTATCATTACCTGGAATCTTTTCTTTCTTCATATATTTAATTGTATGTCTCACTTCATTTAAAATTCTGGGCAATTCAGAAGATGTAATAGATATAGGAGGTATTTGTTCTTTATTACTATATAATTCTTGATAAAAGTCTTCTATCCATTTCATGATGTCATCTCTCTTTTTAGTAATAATTCCAGCTTTTTTTTTATTGCAGATATAAATTTCCTACCAATACCAAAATGTTGTTTTACACTCTTGAGACTTTCATTCTCTTCTACTGCTTTCCTTGCTAGTTCACAGTTATACTTTCTTATATCATTTTCAATTCTTTTCCACATCATTTTACAAAATTCGAGATATTCAATTCTTTTTAACACATCATTTTTGTATATCTTTATATTCCTTCTTTTCTTTAGAAATTTGCTAGTCTCAGTATAAATGTTATTGGTCAAGTGCTGCTTTTTTCAGCCAGCTATTTTTGTTGCAGTGTTTAAAAGTGTATCAGTTGTTTTCATATTAATTTCATTCAAATGTGAATCATATTCAAAATCTACTAATTCTTGAAACCTATTTGTAAGTTTTAATTTAAATTCATTAGAATGTTTCTGAAAATTAGGAATATCAACTGTAAATATTGTTTTTCTTAATAATTTTTGTCTCTCTAGTTTTGCATTAACATGTATTTCACATCTTACTAATCGATGATCACTTCCTCTGTTAAATTTATTAAGAACATTACAATCTTGAAATATGTAATTTCTGTAGTCAAAATATAATCCAATTCTGCTGTACCTTCATTTGGATGCTTCCATGTCCATTTCCTTTTAATATTTTTCTCAAAATAATAATTCATCATATAAAGTTTTTCTTTTTCAGCAAACTCCACAAGTCTGTGTCCTCTCTCATTTCTATTACCATAACCAAAATTACCTATGCCACTTTCATCTTTCATTTATTTACCAATTCTAGCATTAAAGTCTCCCATAACAATTTTAAAATGTTGTTTACTCTGATCAAAAGCCTTTTGTGCATCCATATAAAAATCTTTTACTACTTCATCACTTTGAGAACTTGTTGGGGCATAAATCTGAATTATCTGCATTTGGTATCTGCTATTAAGTTGTATAACTAATCTTGCCACTCTGTCCAATACACCATCAATCTCCACAATGTTGTTCTTTCACTTTTTATTTATAATGAATCCTACTCCATTTGTATTTCCAATATTTGTGCCTTTATAGTAGAGTACATGTTCACTATTTAAAACAATTGTTTCTTCACATTTTCTTCTAACTTCACAAAGTCCAATAATATCCCATTTAATATAAGACAGTTTTTCTTCTAACTCTTGCAATCTTCCTTCACTTGAAAGTGATCTGCAGTTGTAAGTAATACCTAAATAAAAAAAATCATCATCAAATGGCAGCCTGGGTCCACAATCAGGGGATTCTCAGCACCTTCGGCCACCAACTGCTACCTTAGTTGGTGACTTTACAGTCTCCTGGGAATAAGGGCCATGATTTATTTTTGTCTGTCATAATTGTATATATATATATTGGAAAAATATTTATCATTTACACAAGCATTCATTCTGCCTTATCAGGCAACTGAGAAGAAAGTCTATGGTGTTTCTTGATCTTAAACTCAGAGGTAAAAGTCCAATAACCTCGTCATGCTGGCTAATGCATGTTGGTGAGCAGCCCATCCATGTTTATATATTATATGAATAATCACATAGTAATAACAATAACAGCTGCAATGACAAGAAGATATGGAGTGGACATTAAAAATTTGCCCTGCTCAGTTTCTTTAAGGCCTCCAAGAGGAATCAAAGGCTTTCCTTTCAATTAATAGCAAACTCCTTTCTGCAGCCAAAACAAGATAAAAGGAATTATTCTTATACTGCACTTTTAGGACCTAAAATAAATAATTTATGTATATATAAAAAAGTTGCTAGAATTTTTTAGTCTGATAAATACAAAATATATTAGATCCAAGGAACTATAAAGGTAAATGCTACTTTTTAGTTAATTCTAATTGATAATTTGGAACTAAGTTAAATGTCATTTCTATTAGATCTATGAAAATTTTTGTAAAGTTGAACTGAATCTCATAAAAGCAAAATTAACAATATCAAGTTGAGACCAAAAAATAGAATGTCATTTTTATTATATGTCTAGTAAAAAAAAAAGTATTATAAAGTTTCTCAATAATATCGGGACATATTCTCTATGCATAGTGGGTAAATGTACAGTTATTGTAGATGATTGCAATAATAATTGAATATTAAATGTATAATGAAACCACTGATGATATAGAAGAAATAGATTGGATATCTAGCTTTAAGAAAACTTAGATGATATAAGATTTTTTAAAGAGAATTCTGAAAAATTTATTTATAAACATATTTTAAAAAAATCTGTAATTCATCATGAATAAGTATATCACATGAACAGTTGTTGCAAGTATGAAAATCTACTTAAGTAATTAAGGATGGCAATAAATTTGTAACCTCCTGAGTGCAGACAATTTCTTGCATTAAATCAAATCTTAATGATTGATCAAAGTAAATAATAGTTTATTAGTTGATATTGTGAAATTGGTAAATATTTAAGTGTCTCTGTTGGGTAATATATATTAAAATTTGTCTATTTTGAAATTCATTTATAGATTCTTTAAACCACCTAACTATTCATAAGCATTATATTAAAAAATCTGTAGAGATTCTAACCAGTAAATAAATCTAAGTATATTTATTATCTCCTTTAAGTTTGCCACTGTTTTCTGTTGGATCACAACCCCATAAGTTAATAAATGTTGAAATCTACTGAAAAATGCTGTAATACATCATAATGACAATTCTATAGATGTCATTCAGGTATAATTTTATGTCACTATGAATCCTTTATGAACTTTCATTTTAGTATTGGTTATTAGAATTTGTTATAATCCTACAAATGGTCTAAATAGCACTTTCAATGAGACACATTCCAATCTTTGCAACTGTAAAAAAGGACAACAAAATTTGAATGACTGTTATAATTTTTCAAAAATCTTTTTAAAATAACACGTTTGTGAAATAGTAATTTCCACTAACTTTTATACTAATACAAATTATATTTTGGTTTATAGATCTTTCAATATTTTATAAAAAATAGCAAAGCTTCTTAAAGTCTGGGAATTGCCAGCCAGAGAAAAGGAAGCTATAGCATTTTTACAGACTGAAAACATTTTGCCACAGAACAGAAAATGTTCTCTTGCAAAGACATGACTCTGCATTCTTACTGCAGATGGCGTTTTTATTGCAATGCTTGTGCCTGCAAGAAAAGTCATTCAATTTATGAAAGCACATGGTTTGAAAGCTCCAGAATCCCTTTGTAACAGATGTATGTCTCATATACTACTGGAATAGAGATGACCTTTCAGACCAATGTGCTCATGAAGATCTACAACTGTCCAGCAAGGCCTTAGTTAGCTGTAACAATGGGATAAGAGAACTGTGCAGCAAAAACCTGCCATCCCATATAGGACATCTAATCGGTGGTCCCAATAAAATTGTGGAGGTGGACAAAACCCTGTTTAGCAGGAATAAAAACCATCAGGGTTGTATGCTTTCCCTGCAATGGATATTCGGAGGTGTGTGTTGTGACATGGGAATGCTTTGACATATGTGTTCCATGTAGATCTACAAGCACACTACTTCAACCCATATGTGACAAAATACAACCAGGATCCACTACAGGATGTCCGACCTTGAGGATGCAGATTTTAGCCACATGATAGTCAACCATCATACAACTTTGTTGACCTGACAACAGGCACTCACACACAGAACATTGAGCATCTATGGGGGCTGTTAAAGTGGTGTAACAAAAAACAGCATGGCACAGCCCACCAAAATCTCAACAACTATCTAGTGGAATTTATGTGGTGATGCCTACACAAGGGAGATTTGTTCTGTGTCCTTCTAGCACAAATGTGTCTGCAACAGTTGGATGGTGATTCAGCTCCTGCAGAGGTACTTTTTTGTAGATGTGTTTTATAGTAATGAAATGGTTTGTATTAATGTCTATATTGATTTAATTTTTGTTTTGTTTTTTTTATTTTTTAGAACTCAACAAGACCCAACTAACATTGCAGGTGTTCTTTTTTTTCTTTAAAATTTTTTTTTTCTTAATAAACTTGTTATTTTTCTAGTAAAATTGTCTTCATTTTCATTAAAATAGTTATTTGCAATTGCATATTTTACGGCTTGCTTGAAAAGTGTGTGGGGGGGGGGGGGGATGAATGTTATAATTTTTCAAGTGTCAAATAAGTTTGTTATGTTTTCCATATAATTTTCATCTAACAGTTGAACTGTGTGTGTATATCTCATAGTGTATGGGTGTGTATTGGCCATATATAATTTTGGGGATTACAATGGGAAGCTAAAGGAGTGAAAGTAAATGGTTGACATATAATATCAAGACTGCATTCTTCTTAAAGACAAAATTATTTCCTAAATTCTAACTTCTACAATGATCCTGATATCTCCACTATATCTTCACTAAATCATCTAACCCTATTACCCAATTAACCTATTGTGACAATAAAACCTAGATCTTAACTTTTTACTTATGGATTCAGCCTTGCTTGTGGTAACCATAATGAATATTAAAGATATTAATCCACAATTAAAAGTTCACAAACTAATTTTTTTTTTGTTTTAATCCATTTGCTTTTCAATAATGTACAATTCTAAAACATGTCATATTTTGGCTTATTCAAAATAATAGATGAATGACAGACCAGCAATGGGCATCATTATCTTGTTTAATTTGAAAAATGTCTCTGGTCTGATTTATCTTTAAGAATTATTGGCTTTGTTATAATTATACATGTATTCAAAATATTAATACTACTTTCCTGACATTTTCATAATACATCATTAAAACCAAAGATGTCATTATATTTATTTTTTAATTTCACAATGTAATAAACTCTATATGATTACATGCATTTTCCATGCAACATTTATGCAAACTATCATTTTTATTCCACTTCTCAATACTAAACAGTTCTTACTGATTGCATTGTTGACAACTTCTCAGCCTCATTACTTGATCGCCTATTTCTCTCTTCATCATTTGCAGCAGTCTACATAAGTAAAGTTCATTCTTTTTTTTTTCCTCTGATATTATATGATCAATCTTAGATTACGATTATAACAAAATCTAATAACCATTACTAAAATAAAGGTTCATAAAGGATTCGTAGTGACTTAAAATTATACCTGAATGATATCTCTATAATTGTCATTATGATGCATTATAGCATTTTTCGGTGCATTTCAACAATTATTAACATATGGGGTTGTGGTAAAACAGAAAATAGTGGCAAACTTAACAGAGTTAATAAATATACTTGAATTTATTTACTGGTTAGAATCTCTACAGATTTTCTAATATAATATTTCAGAGTAGTTAGGTGGTTTAATGAATCTATAAATGAATTTCTAAATAGACAAATTTTAATATATATCACCCAACAGAGACACTTAAATATTTACCAATTTCACAATATCAACTAATAAATTATAGTTTACTTTGATTAATCATTAAGATTTGATTTAATGCAAGAAATTTTCTACACTCAGGAGGTTACAAATTTATTGTCATCCTTAATTACTTAAGTAGATTTTCATACTTGCAACAACTGTTTATATGATATACTTATTCATGATGAATTACAGATTTTTTCTAATATGTTTATTAATCAATTTTGAAAATTCTCTTTAAAAAATCTTATATCTTTTAAGTTTTCTTGAAGCTAGATATACAACCTATTTCTTCCATACCATCAGTGGCTTCATTACACATTTAATATTCAATTCTTATTGCAATCATCTACAATAACTTTGTGTACATTTACCCACTATGCCTATAAAATATGTCCAGATATTATTGAGAACCTTTATAATTCTTTTTTTTACTAGACATATAATAAAAATGACATTCTATTTTTGGTCTTAATTTAAGACTGTAATTTTGCTTTTCTGAGATTCAATTCAACTTTACAAAAATTTTCATAGATGTGATAGAAATGACATTTAGCTTAATTCCAAATTATCAATCAGTATTAACTATAAAGTAGCATTTACCTTTATAGTTCCTTGGATCTAATGTATTTTGTACTTATGCAACTAAAAAATTCTATCAATTTTTTTTATATATTGTGCCCTTTTCTATAGGTCAGTAATAGTTTATAACAGTCAATTACTAAAAATTTTAAATTTTAGAATATGTTCTTTTAATACATTAATTATAGTTTGTCGATTATATTTTTAAAGTACAATTTAAAGATAAAGAAAATATGTGGTATATAAAATTATAGCGAATTATTTAAAAAGTAGTTAAGTAAAGTTTAAAATATTGTTTCATATGGTTGTAAAAGCTGGTCATATTAAATAACACAGCTATAAAAATTAAAAGTATATTTAATAAATTCGATTTTAATAGTTTAAAACTGATAAGTTAATAAACACAGTGTTTAAATTTATAATCATATTTAATAGTCAAAATTAATATAATATATTTTAAAAATAAACTTTATGATGGTGAGAATTGTATTTAATTCTATATTTTCTAAATTGTTCTTCCAAATTTTATAATTATATTATATAATATAATATAATAAGTGTATCAAGTTTATTAGTCTAGGCAGAGAAATAGATTGAAAATCGTCTGTCAAAGTTATTAATCATGTGACTTTTAATGTATACTTTCACACACATGCTTGTTAGAATTTAATAACAAAGTTATATTATAGAATTGGATAGAATTGTTGCCTATCATAAAAGTAAATAATAATAAATATTAAGTTAACTATCGTATAACATGCTTAAATGATGTAATAAAGACAAATACATTCATAATATAAAAATTAAATATTTTATTTAAATAAAAATAGATAAATTGAATATTAAGAAATGGAATAAGTTATTAAATGTTATTTTAAATGTTTAAATAGTTTTAATAAAATAATAATTTATTTAAAAGTAATATATTTTAAATAATATTATAAGTTCATTACGTCATAATTTCTAATTTTGAAATTCAATTCTACTTGAAATTGAAAATATGTAAATTTGTTCTCAAGCTAAAGTAAGAATTAACCAATAGGAATAGGTATTCTTACAGACTATAAATATCATCGTAACTAAATTATCAGGGGAGATTAATAATGTATTGAAACCGGAGAAAGGTAAATTATAACTATCAAAAAGATAGTATTTTTAAAATTTTTATTTTAGTCAATTTTTTTGGTACTTTCTTATCATTTATTTTGCAAAGACTAATTGATAATTTTTTAAAGTATTTTTGCAAAAGAGGGTGTTAAAATATAATAATTTAGAAACTTCGTGGAAATGATTTTCTAATTTTTAAAGTACTTACCAGTCGTATTTTATCTAAAAGTTTAACCTAAACTTCGCAATAAAAATGGATATACTACAAAATAAAATGGATATAAGTTGTAATGCTGAAAAAATGTTTGGAATATTTATTGATACAGCTTTATTAATATTTCACAAAAGAACTGTTTTGGTACATAAAAAACGACAGCTTGGGCATCATACGGAGTCTAATGAAAAAATTGGAGACGCATTATTATTTATAAGCCTATCCAAGATTTATTTTTTTAAATAGTAATAAGACAATTGTATATTGCACGAATTATTTTATATAATATTATATCAAAAGGAGTAAAATGTTATATCCTTTCTGAAGGTAACATTTTTTTTTTATTTTTTTTTTAAAGTGATATATAAAAATACCAAACGAAAGTTTAAATGTATTAAGAAGGAAACTTATATAAAAAAGTGAACATATAGTTGAATAAAAGATGGATCCATAAAAATACAAATAGTACTTAAAGGTTTATCGGATAACTAAAGCTAAATTAGATGGAAAATGCATGGATACGCTGGCAGAGAAAATACTTAAAAGAAGCTTCATGGAATTAATTAATATTATGATTTAATAATTATCGTCCTAAATACTAAAACCAAGGATTATTTTCTATAAATTTTACTAAATGGATTAATAATTATTTTTATTTTAAACTTTAACGCGCTTGGAGGAGAACATTTTTTAAAACTCTAGAGAAAATAATAAACATTTTGGACTTATCAGGAACTATCATCAAGAAAATATGTAATTATAGTTTTGATTCCTTTTATTTTGTTAACCTAGTTTAAATCTAAATTTTTTATATAAGATTAGGAAAAACATAAAAACATTAATTTATTAATATTAAAATTTTATAATATAACAATCTAATAATTTAGCTAAAAATATTTTAATATAAAGTGTATGGGTGTGAATTTTTTTTTATATCTGCAATGCTCAAGTGGATAAAGGAAGCCTACTGAACACGATGACTAGATAAAGGTTATTGGTAATAATAATAATAACTATTGATAATTTATAATGTATATATTTTTTTTGTTTTATTTAGATCATCCATAAATTGGAAGAATGAAGTGTAAAAGTTTTTTACTTATATGTACCGCATTTCATACAACATTTTAAAAAACATTATGAGATAGGATTAATTTGAAAATATGCATATGACAATTTTTTTTTTTTATTAGTGATATAATCCAACATAACAAATAATTATGTGATTCTTTTAAAATTTTCATGTTATTGGATATTCAAATATTGTCTAAGTAGATTGTATATGATTAGACATATAGAATAATGAAGTAAGCAGACTTTTCTTGTGGAACAGCTAGATTGTTTAACTATTAATGAATTTTATTTATTGTTTTGTAAATGCAGATAGTTATTTATCGATGTAAGATGTGGAAAATCTTGAGAAATAATGTTGAGATAGTGGCTTGGAAGTACTTAGTGAACAGGAAACCAAGATGATGTTTTAAGAAATAGGACGTTATAAGGAATGGAAATAATATTTAGTCTTTATGTGAATATCAGCATAGTTAACAAAGCCCTATGACTGATACACATTTTATTTGGACAGTGTTTATATTTCTTTAAATATTTGATGTTCTAATAAAGCTGAAGAAATAGCTTTAACATCGTCCCTGTACTAGAGGATATTGGGCAGGTAAATGTCATACCTCTTCGCACTGTACCATGATTTTGAGATATGTTAAGAGTAATACTCTAGCTTTCTTCCTTAATCCTATGCATCTGTTTTCGCTATCTTTATTTCATGTAACTGCATCATTTAGTAAGATATTTTAAAAGAAATGATAAATAATTTAGAACTAAGATTATGCTATCGTTTTTGGATAAGATTAGTTTATTTGCTTATAAGGAGCAGAATATTATAACTTAAAATTGAAAATCCAAAGTATCCTAAGGAAAGAAAATAATCATCGAATATATTTTGAATTTTATTTCGGAAATGAAATATAATTTTTTTTTAAAATAAAGTATCTAAACAAAGATATTTTCTTTAAAGTGATAATAATTTTAAATGCTTTAGTATTATTTTTTTTAAGAGAAAAATAAGTATTGCATATTTTGAAAATACAATAGTACAAAGTAAATTATGTAAACAATATGCATACTATATTTTTTGTTTATTGCTTAACAGAAATATATTGATGATTACACTTATATCATACTAGAGTAAGACTTAAAGAAGAACATATTATAATTAGTAAACATTGTGTGATAAATACTAAAATCTAGTACTGAATTTTGGATAATATTTTGTGTAACATCTTTGACTTTGCAAAATGAAATTTTTTTAATATTTTGAGAAATCCATACTCATTATAAAATTTTGTTTTCTATAGAATGTTTTCTAAGTATGAATTTTTTAAAATAAGATAGTTTAATAATATTAAGGATAAAATGCTGTTGCTAATAAAGTAGATAAATATATTTGTAATAAGTTAACCATAATGAGAAACCAAATAGTAACATTTTTTTTAAAATTTTGTCCTAAATCTAAATAAAGATATAATTGAAATATAAATTATTTTTTTTATAACCCGGTAGATCAAACTGTAAAGTAAAAAAGTTAAGGATATCCACTGTAAATAGTGTAAATAAATTGTTTATTTATTTGTTGTTAGTATTAAACTTTGTTAATTTTTGTTATTTCAAAAATTTTGTGTCCAAGTTATTTATTTCTCCACATCGCTGCATGAAATCATGATATATGCATAATAATCGAAACAAATATATAATTTTGCACAAAAAGATAAATAGAGAATTATTTAAGAATTTTAAATATTTTATTGGTATTCATTATAATTAGATAATCATAATCTTACATTATTTTATTGGTCATAAATCAATTATCACAATATTATATTAAATTATATGCTATCAGTTGCCACACATATTTTGTTTGTCAGATTATTAAAATGCTATCACGTATTTATTATATCATTACATGAAGATATAAGATCATATTATATTATTTTATTATGGTAATAAAAATATAATGAAAAGAAAAGATATCCAGTAGTAATTAAACAATGAAGAATATTATTATTATTATTTATTATTATTAGTTTAAGTGTAGTAGATTATGACATAAAATCCCTTCTCATATTTTACTACCGTATTTTTAAATTAACTTAGAATAAACTTTATGAACCTGAGAATATTTTATTTGAGCTAGATTATTATTAAATAGAAGATTAAGATTTAATTATTAGTTTAATCTTAGTGAGTAGAAGTTATTAAAGTCGTAAGAATACTATGAGTTTGTTATTTGAAATAGTAATAAAGGGGGGATAGTGTTCTTATGCTATTGTAGTATCCTGTGGGATATTGGCTCAATGTAATCTATCTTGTCACATGTATTTTCACTTCAAGTCTCATGAAAATATCAAATATTTATTTTATTTATTTTATAAACTGAACCTTATTCGTATTTTTAAATTTGAGCTAGTGAAATATTTTAATTTTAATGCTGAATATTTTAGTTATTAATTATTAACTGAGATAGAACCCATTTTATTTTATATCATATATATTATTCTGGAAGTGAAGATGCAATCGATAGGTTAGATTTTGGTGCACCAACTTTAGGGGCTCGAGATGTGTTAGTAAGGGCATCAGATTCAACCAACAGAAGATTAGATTTTGCTCGTCCAATGTGACTGCAAGATGTGTAGTTGGGAATACAATCGATAGGTCAGATTGTGGTACCCAAACATTTAGGCTACGAGATATATTAGGAAAGTAATTAAGAATATACAATACAATAGTTAGTATTGGAATTTGTTAGCGTAACTTTGAAGATTATTGATAGGTATATCTCACAGAAGATAGATAATTTAATATTTTATTATAGCAATAATTATTTAGGATTTGATTATTATTGTGAATTAAGTGTTTATTATTAAAACTATTGCAATTTTATGTGGTATATAATCTGATTGTTTAAAGAAAATATTATTATATTGTTTGTAAAACAATTAGCAAATAAAATTTTAAAATATACATATGTGGCTAACGATTATTTTGTATTCACTATGACCATGTCAATTATTGAAATATTAAAAATATATTTTGAAAATGCTTTAATATGTGCAAAATATCTGTGAATCATGCATGTGGGAAATAATGTTGTGACAAACATAATTTTAATCGTTATTGATAGTGTAGTTAATTAGAGTTAAATTGTATGAGGTGTAAAAAAGGTATTATCTATGGTTTATTGTGGGTGATGGTTAGATGGAGATAGAAAAAACTGGTAAGGAACTATTTTATGAAAAATTAATAGTGATATATTGTTTAAATATTGAATTTTGAGAAAAAGCATAATTGCAAAAAAAAAAGAATAATCAAGATAATAATTTAGAGAGTGGAATATCTGAGTTTATTGTCGATGATAGTTGTGAAGAGAAACGAGAAATAGAAAACTTAATCGAAATGGAAACAGTTGTAGATAGTGTCCAAATTATAGATAGTAAGATAAAAGAAGAGGTTATGGAAATTAAAACAGTGGAAGAAAAGATAATAGTGCCTAAAAAGGAGGTAGAGAACTCCCAAATATCTCAAATGTTATTGATGATGAAAGAGATGAATGAAAATATGATTAAAAATAGAGAGGATACAAAAGCTCTTAATGAAAATATGATTAAAAATAGAGAGGATACGAAAGCTCTTAATGAAAATATGAATAAAAATATTGAGTCTCTTAATGAAAACCTAAATAAAACAAATATAAGATTAGAATCTCTTAGTGAAAATGTGGACAAAAATAGTAATGAAATCAGAACTTGTGTAGAAAGTATGAATCAAAAACTTAATGAAACCTGTAAAACAGTAGAAGATTTTAAGGTGAAAGTACAAGATAAATTTAATAATTTGGATTTAAAATTTGATAACAATGAAAAGGTTATTGATTCTTTAAAGGAAGAAATAATGCAAATAGAAGACAGAAATCAAAAGTTGTTGAAGAGAAAATTTTCTGAATTTTCAGAAAGAGCAGTAAAAGATTTTAAAACTCAAATAGAAGAATCTATTGTCCGATGTCAACTAAATAATAGTATGTTAGATCAGAAAATAGAGAGTTATAATTTAAGTGTAAAGAGTGAAATCTATGAAGTAAAGAGTAATATAAATCATATTAATGAAGAAATTAAAATTATTAAGGAAGAGGTAGTTCAGACTAAAATAAGTATTAAAGAGGAAGTTCAAAAAAAAGTAATGGGAAAATTAAAAGATTTAGGGATACAAAACTTTGAAGGAAAGATAGTAAGTAAGAAAGTATCTCATAAAATAAGTAGTAAATCTGTTGAAATAATTAGTACAGATTTGGAGAAGAATAAAGAATCTATTGATTTAATTAGTGTAAATGTGGTAGATGATAAAGAAATTGTGGAGATGGTAAATAAGGAAAATCCACAATTCATTGAGATAGTTAATAAAGATATTAACTTATGTAGTAATTTGGCAGCAGAAAACATAGATTCTGTTAAATTAGGAGATAAAGATAGATATAATGATGTATCATTTGTTAAGATAGCAGATGACGAATTTAAAAAAGATGAGTCTTATATTAAATTCGCTAGTAAAGAAACCAAGTTATTTGTTGAAAAAACTATTATAGATAATGAAATGATTTATGAAGAAAAAGAGATTAATAAAAAGTCTATTGAAATAGTTGATAGTAGGAATGAATTATATAGAAGAATATTGAAAAATCCCAAAGAATATTTTAAATTGACTAATGAAATGATAGGAGTGAGTAAATCCTATGAAAGAGTAGTTAGTGAAAGGTCTATAGATCAACTTAATATTATATTGATGACAAAAGATTTGGTAAATCTACAGGGATAAAGTTTATCTCTTCAGAGCAAAAGTATTTAAAGTTGTTGGAACATGAGTTACCAAAAATTATTGATAAAAGTAGTAATAAATTTAAAAATAAAATGCAAGATGTGATATCTAAATGTAGTGTTAATGATAGAAATATTCGTTTACAATTTGATATTTCTAAAGAAATATTGTTTAAAGGAATTAGAAACTTGATACCTAATAGTGAATTTATAAGAGAAAAATTTAATCAGAATAGAGATATAAGCAAGATAAAAGTAAGACTTAAATGTCTAAAGCATGAGAAATTCATGACAGATTTTCTTAAGAATGATCTTAATAAAGGAAAGAAGATAGGAAAAGCTAAGGTGAGACTTAAGGAAGTCGAGAGAGAATTAAAGTTTAGATTTAGAAAAGAAAATACCTAATGATTAAGACAAATAATTTTTAGATAAGACGTATATTTAAAAAATATAAAGTTATAGCCTTATTTTTTACAGAACAAATAAGAGAAAAATTTAATCAGAATAGAGATATAAGCAAGATAAAAGTAAGACTTAAATGTCTAAACCATGAGAAATTCATGACAGATTTTCTTAAGAATGATCTTAATAAAGGAAAGAAGATAGGAAAAGCTAAGGTGAGACTTAAGGAAGTCGAGAGAGAATTAAAGTTTAGATTTAGAAAAGAAAATACCTAATGATTAAGACAAATAATTTTTAGATAAGACGTATATTTAAAAAATATAAAGTTATAGCCTTATTTTTTACAGAACAAATATAAAACTTTAAAATCTCATAACCTAATTAATTATTCAAAAGGATAAAGATGTGTAAAAAAATTTTTTTCTAGTATTACTAGTTGAGATTCTGAGTGTAATGTCCAAATATTTTATAAGTTTGTATTAAAAACAGTATATTCTTTTGTATTTCAGTGGTATAGGATAGAATTTGGTTATAGCAAATGATAAAGATATTAAGTGTCAATGAATAGAGAAATGATAAGATAGATGTTTAATTTAAAATTTTTATTCGAAGGAGGAGGTTATGTGCCCTTTTCTATAGGTCAGTAATAGTTTATAACAGTCAATTACTAAAAATTTTAAATTTTAGAATATGTTCTTTTAATACATTAATTATAGTTTGTCGATTATATTTTTAAAGTACAATTTAAAGATAAAGAAAATATGTGGTATATAAAATTATAGCGAATTATTTAAAAAGTAGTTAAATAAAGTTTAAAATATTGTTTCATATGGTTGTAAAAGCTGGCCATATTAAATAACACAGCTATAAAAATTCAAAGTATATTTAATAAATTCGATTTTAATAGTTTAAAACTGATAAGTTAATAAACACAGTGTTTAAATTTATAATCATATTTAATAGTCAAAATTAATATAATATATTTTAAAAATAAACTTTATGATGATGAGAATTGTATTTAATTCTATATTTTCTAAATTGTTCTTCCAAATTTTATAATTATATTATATAATATAATAAGTGTATCAATTTTATTAGTCTAGGCAGAGAAATAGATTGAAAATCGTCTGTCAAAGTTATTAATCATGTGACTTTTAATGTATACTTTCACACACACGCTTGTTAGAATTTAATAACAAAGTTATATTATAGAATTGGATAGAATTGTTGCCTATCATAAAAGTAAATAATAATAAATATTAAGTTAACTATCGTATAACATGCTTAAATGATGTAATAAAGACGAATACATTCATAATATAAAAATTAAATATTTTATTTAAATAAAAATAGATAAATTGAATATTAAGAAATGGAATAAGTTATTAAATGTTATTTTAAATGTTTAAATAGTTTTAATAAAATAATAATTTATTTAAAAGTAATATATTTTAAATAATATTTTAAGTTCATTACGTCATAATTTCTAATTTTGAAATTCAATTCTACTTGAAATTGAAAATATGTAAATTTGTTCTCAAGCTAAAGTAAGAATTAACCAATAGGAATAGGTATTCTTACAGACTATAAATATCATCGTAACTAAGTTATCAGGGGAGATTAATAATGTATTGAAACTGGAGAAAGGTAAATTATAACTATCAAAAAGATAGTATTTTTAAAATTTTTATTTTAGTCAATTTTTTTGGTACTTTCTTATCATTTATTTTGCAAAGACTAATTGATAATTTTTTAAAGTATGTTTGCAAAAGAGGGTGTTAAAATATAATAATTTAGAAACTTTGTAGAAATGATTTTCTAATTTTTAAAGTACTTACCAGTCATATTTTATCTAAAAGTTTAACCTAAACTTCGCAATAAAAATGGATATACTACGAAATAAAATGGATATAAGTTTGTAATGCTGAAAAAATGTTTGGAATATTTATTGATACAGCTTTATTAATATTTCACCGAAGAACTGTTTTGGTACATAAAAAACCACAGCTTGGACATCATACAGAGTCTAATGAAAAAATTGGAGACGCATTATTATTTATAAGCCTATCCAAGATTTATTTTTTTAAATAGTAATAAGACAATTGTATATTGCATGAATTATTTTATATAATATTATATCAAAAGGAGTAAAATGTTATATCCTTTCTGAAGGTAACATTTTTATTTTATTTTTTTTTTTAAAGTGATATATAAAAATACCAAACGAAAGTTTAAATGTATTAAGAAGGAAACTTATATAAAAAAGTGAACATATAGTTGAATAAAAGATGGATCCATAAAAATACAAATAGTACTTAAAGGTTTATCGGATAACTAAAGCTAAATTAGATGGAATATGCATGGATACGCCGGCAGAGAAAATACTTAAAAGAAGCTTCACAGGATTAATTAATATTATGATTTAATAATTATCGTCCTAAATACTAAAACCAAGGATTATTTTCTATAAATTTTACTAAATGGATTAATAATTATTTTTATTTTAAACTTTAACGCGCTTGGAGGAGAACATTTTTTAAAACTCTAGAGAAAATAATAAACATTTTGGACTTATCAGGAACTATCGTCAAGAAAATATGTAATTATAGTTTTGATTCCTTTTATTTTGTTAACCTAGTTTAAATCTAAATTTTTTATATAAGATTAGGAAAAACATTAATTTATTAATATTAAAATTTTATAATATAACAATCTAATAATTTAGCTAAAAATATTTTAATATAAAGTGTATGGGTGTGAATTTTTTTTTATATCTGCAATGCTCAAGTGGATAAAGGAAGCCTACTGAACACGATGACTAGATAAAGGTTATTGGTAATAATAATAACTATTGATAATTTATAATGTATATGATTTTTTTGTTTTCTTTAGATCATCCATAAATTGGAAGAATGAAGTGTAAAAGTTTTTTACTTATATGTACCGCATTTCATACAACATTTTAAAAAACATTATGAGATAGGATTAATTTGAAAATATGCATACGACAATTATTTTTTTTTATTAGTGATATAATCCAACATAACAAATAATTATGTGATTCTTTTAAAATTTTCATGTTATTGGATATTCAAATATTGTCTAAGTAGATTGTATATGATTAGACATATAGAATAATGAAGTAAGCAGACTTTTCTTGTGGAACAGCTAGATTGTTTAACTATTAATGAATTTTATTTATTGTTTTGTAAATGCAGATAGTTATTTATCGATGTAAGATGTGGAAAATCTTGAGAAATAATGTTGAGATAGTGGCTTGGAAGTACTTAGTGAACAGGAAACCAAGATGATGTTTTAAGAAATAGGATGTTATGAGGAATAATATTTAGTCTTTATGTGAATATCAGCATAGTTAACAAAGCCCTATGACTGATACACATTTTATTTGGACAGTGTTTATATTTCTTTAAATATTTGATGTTCTAATAAAGCTGAAGAAATAGCTTTAACATCGTCCCTGTACTAGAGGATATTGGGCAGGTAAATGTCATACCTCTTCGCACTGTACCATGATTTTGAGATATGTTAAGAGTAATACTCTAGCTTTCTTCCTTAATCCTATGCATCTGTTTTCGCTATCTTTATTTCATGTAACTGCATCGTTTAGTAAGATATTTTAAAAGAAATGATAAATAATTTAGAACTAAGATTATGCTATCATTTTTGGATAAGATTAGTTTATTTGCTTATAAGGAGCAGAATATTATAACTTAAAATTGAAAATCCAAAGTATCCTAAGGAAAGAAAAGAATCATCGAATATATTTTGAATTTTATTTCGGAAATGAAATATAAATTTTTTTTAAAATAAAGTATCTAAACAAAGATATTTTCTTTAAAGTGATAATAATTTTAAATGCTTTAGTATTATTTTTTTTAAGAGAAAAATAAGTATTGCATATTTTTAAAATACAATAGTACAAAGTAAATTATGTAAACAATATGCATAGTATATTTTTTGTTTATTGCTTAACAGAAATATATTGATGATTACACTTATATCATACTAGAGTAAGACTTAAAGAAGAATATATTATAATTAGTAAACATTGTGTGATAAATACTAAAATCTAGTACTGAATTTTGGATAATATTTTGTCAAAAAACTACGTAGAGACTTTCTTTTCAAAAATTTTTTATTGATATACAATATATAACTTCACAAATAAATATAAATAGCCGACGTTTCGTCCATTTTTTAAAAAATAATGATATGGACTTTATCAAGGTTCTATAAAACAGAGAAAAAATATACAATAAATAAGAAAACAATTTTTTAAATTCGGTGACAGATACTATAAACAGATAAAAGGATTAAATATGGGAAATTGTTTAAGTGGATTTTTAGCAGATATTTATATGTACAATTTTGAAAAGAATTTTTTTAATGTTTGTCATAAACCTATGTTTTATGTACGTTATGTAGACGATTATTTCATGATATTTAATGGTAATTTGAATAAATCAATTAAATTTTGGAATTTTATTAATAATAGAATAGATAATATTAAGTTTACTTTAGATAAAGAAAATAATAATAGTATTGAATATATGGATGTAAAGATTTATAAATTTTATAAAAATAATAAAATTAGAATAGAAACTGAAGTTTATAGAAAAAAAAAATGTATACTGGAATTTTAACAAACTGGAATTCCGATATTGATTTTAAATGCAAAATTAACATCATAAACAATAGAATAATGAGAGCATTTAAATTATGTTCAAATGAATATAGTTTGGATAGAGAATTAAATTATATAAAAAGAGAGTGTATAATAAATGAGTATCCATATGGAATTGTAAATTATTTGTTTTCTACAAAAAATTTGAATAAAATTAAAAATAATATTTGTATGAATGTTTATAAGAATAAAAATATAAATAATGAAACAGTAAAAGAACATAATGGTAACAGTAAATACAAAAATAAAATTTTTATAGATAATAATATTTATATTGGTTTTAAGTTATCTAAATTTGTATTTTTGAAACTAAATGAATTGTTAAATAAAATTAATAAAAAATACTGTATAAATATAAAACCTGTATACAAAAAAAGAGAACTTTAAGATCTTTGATTAATCATAAAGAATTTAATATGCTTGAAGCTATGAATTCAGTGTATTTAATTAAATGTTTGAACTGCAAAAACAATGTATTCTATATTGGAACAAGCAAAAATAAATTAAAAACCAGACTATATCAGCATATAATTGATAAGAAATCTGCTATCTTTTGTCATAAATTGGAAACAGGACATAAAGACTATGAAATCCGACCTTTGGAATGTATTGGTAATTACTATGAAAGATTTAACAAAGAGAGTATTTATATAGAACATTTAAATCCTGTTTTAAATAAAATGTTAAAATAACTTATATATTTGTGCAGAAAATTGACTGTTTTTGTATAGATATTTTTTCTTTTGGTATATAAAAATTTCTCACTATATAAGGAAATGTTGTGATATACAGTTTTCCATTTTTGGTTTATAGGTATTTTATTTTGTTATTATTATTATTTTATTTTTATTTTTATTTGTTTTTATTTTATTTTATTTTATTTTATTGTTTTCTTATTTATTGTATATTTTTTCTCTGTTTTATAGAACCTTGATAAAGTCCATATCATTATTTTTTAAAAAATGGACGAAACGTCGGCTATTTATATTTATTTGTGAAGTTATATATTGTATATCAATAAAAAATTTTTGAAAAGAAAGTCTCTACGTAGTTTTTTGACTTTATAATAACTTGATAATACATTTGAAAAGAAAAAAGAAGAAGAAGAAGTTTATAATATTTTGTGTAACATCTTTGACTTTGCAAGATGAAATTTTTTTAATATTTTGAGAAATCCATACTCATTATAAAATTTTGTTTTCTATAGAATGTTTTCTAAGTATGAATTTTTTAAAACAAGATAGTTTAATAATATTAAGGATAAAATGCTGTTGCTAATAAAGTAGATAAATATATTTGTAATAAGTTAACCATAATGAGAAACCAAATAGTAACTTTTTTTTAAAATTTTGTCCTAAATCTAAATAAAGATATAATTGAAATATAAATTATTTTTTTTATAACCCGGTAAATCAAACTGTAAAGTAAAAAAGTTAAGGATAGCCACTGTAAATAGTATAAATAAATTGTTTATTTATTTGTTGTTAGTAATAAACTTTGTTAATTTTTGTTATTTCAAAAATTTTGTGTCTGAGTTATTTATTTCTCCACATCGCTGCATGAAATCATGATATATGCATAATAATCGAAACAAATATATAATTTTGCACAAAAAGATAAATAGAGAATTATTTAAGAATTTTAAATATTTTATTGGTATTCATTATAATTAGATAATCATAATCTTACATTATTTTATTGGTCATAAATCAGTTATCACAATATTATATTAAATTATATGCTATCAGTTGCCACACATATTTTGTTTGTCAGATTATTAAAATGCTACCACATATTTATTATATCATTACATGAAGATATAAGATCATATTATATTATTTTATTATGGTAATAAAAATATAACGAAAAGAAAAGATATCCAGTAGTAATTAAACAATGAAGAATATTATTATTATTATTTATTATTATTAGTTTAAGTGTAGTAGATTATGACATAAAATCCCTTCTCATATTTTACTACTGTATTTTTAAATTAACTTAGAATAAACTTTATGAACCTGAGATTATTTTATTTGAGCTAGATTATTATTAAATAGAAGATTAAGATTTAATTATTAGTTTAATCTTAGTGAGTAGAAGTTATTAAAGTCGTAAGAATACTATGAGTTTGTTATTTGAAATAGTAATAAAGGGGGGATAGTGTTCTTATGCTATTGAGGTAGTATCCTGTGGGATATTGGCTCAATGTAATCTATCTTGTCACATGTATTTTCACTTCAAGTCTCATGAAAATATCAAATATTTATTTAATTTATTTTATAAACTGAACCTTATTCGTATTTTTAAATTTGAGCTAGTGAAATATTTTAATTTTAATGCTGAATATTTTAGTTATTAATTATTAACTGTGATAGAACCAGTTTTATTTTATATCATATATATTATTCTGGAAGTGAAGATGCAATCGATAGGTTAGAATATACATAGATTGTTTACTTAAGGTTCTAAAACTGCAGTATAAGAATAATTCCTTTAATCTTGTTTTACTTTAATATGCAAATTTAATTAAACTTTTTCTACCATTATTAAAAATAAATATGTATTCATTAGCTTTTGCAGATAATGTACTTATCTCATGATAAACCAATAACCTTCAATTACTGAACAAGTAATTAATCATTTCTCAACTGTATCCAGCATCACATGACTCGCATTTTGATGGTTCTATCATAAAGTAAATAAAGTGACCTATTGCAAAAATTCTAATTAGATTTCAGCTTTCATTGATAAATCCTGAGCTTGGAAAGTATCTACTAAAAAAGTATTGCCGTTACTTTTTTCAAAATTCTTTCATGATATGTAGACATTCATCTAAATATATCTTATATCAAAATTAACAAAACTTGTAACAGCATAATTATGGAACAAATTCACTCATTGTTAAGCTCTTATAATAAGTAACATTACTTTTACAAGCTGTGGTGATATTACTAATTCAATAATAAAAGAAAAAAACAGCGCATTGGCAAAGACAGTACTATCAGGCTTCTGAATTTTAGGCTATTAAGATCATATATAATTTTCAATGATCATCCAATTTTGACAGGCAATGTCTTCTAAATTATTTATGAGGACTAATAGTTTTAATTTTAACAGGTATACAAGCCTAGCATAAGCATCAAACATTCATATCTATTTCAATTGACTCTCATACATTCAGTGTTGCTCTTAATAATTTAAATGCAGTTGATATTGAATGTATATATTTTTAACCTGCAACTTAAATCTGTGGATGACACACTCTCACATATCTTGGACTACTGTCCTATCTTCATTCACTTACATCTTGTGTTGTTTCCTTCAAAACAGAATCTTTTTGCTATAAGTATTGTCATTAGCTTTTGCATTTTGCTCTAAATTTTTTTTTTCCTGAGTCTGTATTTTAAGTCTACAAAGAATACAATGTTATAGGGGTCACACTCTCTAATATGTTTCATGTTTTATTGCTTGCACACATATTAATTTTAATAAATTCATTTTTTACCAAAGATAGTAAACCTTGAATGGTTTATAAATTTATGTAGATCTTATATTACAAATAATAGATGTATGTGTATACATAAATTGTACTGTAAACTACCTTTAAATTTGAACTGCATAGATATTTTAATATATTTAAAAGAGAGTTTGATTTGTTTTCTCTCCAGTAATTTAAAAATATTAATTGTGAAAGAGATCTTTGAATTATTGTTTGCGAGTAAGAAAACACTAATTCATTTAGGGACGCTATCAGCCTTTTTAAAATAACACGCTTATGAAAGATCTATAAACCAAAATGTAATTTGTTTTAGTTTAAAAGTTACTAGAAATATTATTTGAAAGTATTAAAAAAAAAGTTTTACAAACAGTCACCTTTTAAAATAATGCAGTACTGAAAAAAATACTGCCAGACTGATTTTTAGCAGTTTTGAAAGATTGTAAACCTTGAATGGTTTATAAATTTATGTAGATCTTATATTACAAATAGATGCATGTGTATACATAAATTGTACTGTAAACTACCTTTAAATTTGAACTTCATAGATATTTTAATATATTTAAAAGAGAGTTTGATTTGTTTTCTCTCCAGTAATTTAAAAATATTTATTGTGAAAGAGATCTTCGAATTATTGTTTGCGCGTAAGAAAGCGCTAATTCATTTAGGGACACTATCAACCTTTGTAAAATAACACACTTGCGAAAGATCTATAAACTTAAATGTAATTTGTTTTAGTTTAAAAGTTACTAGAAATATTATTTGAAAGTATAAAAAAAAAGTTTTACAAACAATCACCTTTTAAAATAATGCAGTACTGAAAGAAATACTGCTAGACCGATTTTTAGCAGTTTTGAAAGATTGCAGTAAAAAAGAAGTCGTAAAAACTACCTTTTTAAAAAAAGAAAAAAGAGATTGATTTTTAAAAGAAAGTAATTTAAAAATACATAGATTTATCAGAGAGTGAAACTCAGTGTAAGAATATTAAATTTTAAAGCAGATATCAGAGAGTGAAACTCAATGTAAGAATATT
This sequence comes from Epiperipatus broadwayi, assembly GCA_028023455.1. Taxonomy (NCBI): domain Eukaryota; kingdom Metazoa; phylum Onychophora; class Udeonychophora; order Euonychophora; family Peripatidae; genus Epiperipatus; species Epiperipatus broadwayi. The sequence goes on from JAQFVV010000169.1 coordinate 1,009,518, forward strand.
AAATTTTAAAGCAGATTTAAATAGTTATGGTTTTCTATATTATTCACACCTTCACATTACATGCTATGTATGTTTTAAGAATGTGCATATAAAACCCAACTAGCAAGTGAGTGTAAATATCGCTTCTAAATGGTGCAGTTTTTCCGTGTGGAGAAATAGCGCCACCTAGTGGACTAGATTGCTGGTAGTTGCTTTTAGCAGATGACATAAGTTATGTGTTTACATATGGCTATCAGCGCCACCAAGTGGGCAGTAGCGCTGGCAGCTACTTGGCATAAGGTTACTGTGTGTACGCATGTGAACAGCGTCATCTAGCGGCTGGAACTTTGCATTGTCTGCTTTTGGCCCCCTACTCTGAATATTTCTGTGGGTGACACAGAAATAGTACCTCTTGCGGCTACATGGGGCATAAATCATAACTACCATATACAAGTGTTTTTAAAGATTGGGTTATTATTATTATTAAATATTTATGCTAATAAAATAATACTTTAATATGGAATGCATGTTGTGACAGAATTAAATAACTTTGTTCCAAAAAAGGGGGGGGGGGAGATTTTGCAAATGATGTGCATTTCTTGTTTTATTTTTTATTATTATTAAAGTTAGAAAAGGTTTACAGGTAAGCTGATTTAAGCTTATAGAATTGTTGGCTCATGCATCAGTGCAATATTTTGCAGATGTAATTTAAGTTTAAATTCTCATATATGCACATGTAGATTGGTGTAGGACCCTTGTTTGAGTGATTGGATAAAGGATCACCACCTAGCCAGTGAAGCTGTAGCATATCTCACTCACTCAATAGTAAAATTTATGAAGTATTTAGAAGTGGTGGATGAATTTCCCACTTTGTTTAATTTTACACTGTAAGATGATTTCTTTATTAATAGCCGGAGTGCTTTGTACAAACCCATTTATATTTGTATGACTAATGATTAATCCTAGCATAGCTTAGCCTTAATGAAAAGGTGCTTTTTCACTTATTCTGGGTTTTTGCTAACCCTCATGTTGATGGTGACTTTGTTTCCTTATGGGTGTATATTAGTTATGGTATTGTAAGAGTATAAGTTCTGAATATTGTTAGAAGGGTCGTAGAATCAATTTGCTGTTTATTTGTGACTGTGGGTTTGAAAATGCAATCTATTGTACTGAAGCATTGCATTTTATTTAGCTTTAGGTAGCTAATTAGGAGCCAAGAATAAGTATAAAGTATTGAATTTGAGAAGTAAAACATATTTGTGTAATAATCAGCAGGGTGTGTCAAAGGTTCCAGTTTCCAGCCAGATGGTATCTTCACTGGAATGGTAAGTCAATTAAAATATTGCTCATGTGGGGACATTGGTATATGATTTACATGTGTATAAGTGAAAGTATGAGCCATCTGTGTACCAATTCTTTAACACTGGAACAGTCATTTAATTCATGCTAGGGTAAGCAAATGCTGTAAAATATTTTAAATTTTAAAGATAAGTAGTTAAGGCATAATAAGTTGAATTAATTAATGCGTAAATTACTAACTCAGTATTTTGTGAAGAGTGGTATTCATGATCAATATTCACAACTATAAAGTAAACAAAGTAATTTAAAGTTTAAAAATATATTTAAGAAGTTAACAGTTGTTGTCATATTTAAAGGTTATATGATTATTTAAAGCTAAATAGTATAGTTACCTGTTCATAGAATAAAGTCACTTCGTAGCAATTGTAGACCCCAGTTCATTGATAATCGAATAATACTTTGTCCTATTACAATTATAGCAGTATCTGCTGTTTTGTTTTATTTATATGGTTAAAGAACAGGGGAAAGCTATGAGCAACCATGTAAATACTGCAAATATCTTTTTAGTTTATCTTTGTTAATAAAATGTTATCGTTTTTAAAATAAAAGCTTTGTCTATGTCTTGATGTTTTGTGGATCCTATGAATTCTGGAAATCCTAATCATACACCAATACATTACTACTTGAAGTTTAATTATGATTTAATTTATTACACTATACCAGGTAAATTATTCAAGAGATCATTTATAAAATTTTATTACCCAATTTGATATAAGAAAAAATATTTAGAACTGCAATTTCAAATTAATAATTACAGAAAATAAGTAACTAATTTAGCAACGTTAAAGTTTAAGATTTATAGTATGCAGTAGGATTATTGAGTGATATCGAGTGTGGTGGGTGGGCATAAAATCCTTTCTTCATCCGCTGTATTCAAATACCTTCCCAGGTGAACTAATTAATTAAAAATTTATAAATTATTAGTGTTTATAGTACTTTATTTATAAAATTTGTAGTTAAATTTTGATCTTAATTATTTGGAAAAATGGAGAAAGTGGACATTGGCTATGTGAAATTCAGCCAAGGTCAATTATGGATGCAATCACTGGGAGAGTATTCATTTATCCCTGATAATTTGTATCAGTGTTAATTTTTCACACTTTACTGTTTGAAGCCCTGAGACAAGATTATCATACTAGAAATAAGAGTTAGCAAAGAAAATTAATCGGTAAAATAAAGAAACGTTTTAGAATTAACTGTTACAAGATTATCATTCACAAAAATGAGTTATCATTGAGAGTATGGTAGAATGGTGCATTAGGATGATGATGATGGGTATGGAAATAAATTTCCTTAAATTTTAATTGTGACTTTGATGTTAAATGAATGGGAAGTGTGCTGAGAGAATTATAGTACAGTGGGGAATTGAGCTGAGATTTTCCTACTCTCCAAATAAATATACTAAATCACGAGAATAGTAGTAGTAGTAATATCACTCTCAGTGTTTATTTGTTGAAAATTTTATTTATTACCCATTCATTGGATATTAGTGTGGATAATTAAGTGAATTATTATTAAATAATAAGTAGTATATTGAATCTCTCTTAAAGTTACAATTTGGCGCCCTGGCAATTTGATGTCCCATCACCATCGATCCTGAAGCCGTCTGCTCTAGAGGTAGGATGTGGGGGGAGGGTAGAGACAAATGGTAAGTCCTGCTCTCTTTTCTTGAAGTTACAATACTAATGACGGTGGTTTGAAGTATGGGACAGATAAATTTATAATTTAGTAAATGTCAATTTACAATTTGTGTTAAGGATATCACAAGGGAATCATATAAATTTTAAAATGTGCAGATATTAGGGAGATAAGGTGGCAAAAGAGTCTGGAGAATAGTTAGATTAATCTCAATGTTAAGGTTGTTTTGGCAGGGCAAGGCAGCATTACAAAAAATCATCCGAGTTACCAACATCTGATTTTAAAAGGAACTTCCACTGAACATCTGTAACATAAAGAATAGCTTTCTGGATGTTTTTACTGGGTTTATTCTTACTATGTAATGTATAATAAAGCATGTTGCCTTATTATATATAATTTATACATTTACTTTTTAAAGTAAACGTTATTTATTAAATCTTGAGCTAGTGTGATAAAACAGAATGTTTATTTAATGTACCTATAAGATTAAAAATCAATGGCATCATTTTCAGCCATTATTGATCCACTGCAGGATGAAGGTCTCTCTAAGTTCAATCTACTTATTTTTCAAAAAAATATATATTTAACTTATTATCACTGCTGTTAAACAAACTTTTTTTAACAATTGCAATAAACCTCCTTTTTTCCTTTAAAATATATCTTATAAAATATAATGTTTTTTTTCTTTCAATCCAATTAAATTATATCCTCTTCTTTTTTTTCTTTTAAAAACTTTTATTTCTTCATCCAACACATATACATATTCACATCTTTAATATCTAACATTTCAACCACTTTTTTCTTAGAGTCATTTTCAAGGATCTCTAAAAATACATATTTACTTCATTATTATTACAATTAAATTAATATATAAAATTATATATATCTTTATCATAAAAAACAATAACATTTCTCTTTCATCTATCAGTACATCTTTTTACATGCATATTGTATACTTACTTACTTCTTCACTCTCCAAACTTTTTTCGGTTGTTTTCTCATCCTTGGTGTTCACCTCAAGATGTCACTATTTCTAGGTAAATTCCTAGAAATATACCGTTTCATCGCCTTCACCCAACAAAACAGGAAATTTTCTACATTATAAATGCAGAAAAGTCCTCATGTTATGTTGGACAGAGGATGTGATGGCGATAGAAGCCAACACAAATGAGACTTCTTTCTACGATAAAACACAGAAAGAGTTCCTGACGGCTGCCGGTTATGGCTTTTTTTCTATGCTAAAAGCAAAGAGAAAGAAATGCCTTGATTGGCTGCCATAGTAGTTGATTTTGTTCATCATTTTCTTGTAATAGTAGAATATCTATTTTCTCTGTAGTTTCGTGTGAGAGTGTGTGTATTTGAAGCAGTCGTAGTTTTTTAAAATTTGATGACGTCTTTTTTTTTTTTAATGTGTTGTAACTTACTTTACTGTTGTAAGTTTAGTAATAATGTCCTGAAGATTCCATTACAAATGGGTAACCCTCGAAAATTGCTTCTAAGGGGGCGGAATGGAAAAAAAATTTAAGGACCACGCGAAGGTACCGTTTTCATGAGAATTCGTCCATGACAAGTTACTTTTGCTATATATATTGTAACCGAACCACCATACAACCCTTTTATTACTCTAGTTGTGTAACGGTCAGAAAACGTGTGACTCGTAAACATAGTGCAGAATTCGACCACCATACAGAACAGCAGCACCATCGAGTAGTGAAGCCACCCGTGGTACTGAGTTCGAACATAGTTTATCGGTTCCACAATACAATCCACAAAACAACGCATCTGATGCGACATTAGTAAATATTTCCTTAGGCACGGTGGTCAGGGATATGCAAGAGACTCATGATTTTATTCTCGAGTTAGCCAATAATCAAACTAATATTAATTAAACATTCATATTTACATAATCGAGGAAATATTATATAGAGTGGGCATCGAATAAATGAAACGTAACTGCAGACATATAGTTTAAAATTATTTATTAATACATTTTAATAAAATCATTTACTAATAAGATTTTAGGGATTCAAAGCTTCAGTAGCGGAATTTGCAACATGCTTATATTTTAAAAAATACATTTATTTATTTAGACATTATTTTATATTGAGGATTTCAGTAGCGGTATTTCCGATACTGAAATGTTTACAAAAGGGATTCACTTATTTGTTTGCATAATCTAGCTACCTAAAAATTCTCGAGTAAGTATTCCTAATGCATGCCTTGAGGGATTTATACCTTTGCAATGCAAGAGTCTAAAGTATGGGTTATAAGAGTAATGGCAGACATATATTTATTTAATTAAAATATTTATTTATAACTAAGGGCAAACATTTATTTGAGAGTGAATTATGCAGATAATGCAGAGGCGGAGTGATATATAGAATAATAAGATTAAGTGAAGGAACATGTGGTACGCTTTAGAAAGGCGATATGGAATGGCAGTATATTGAAACTGCAATGCCGCGAATGAATTTATAAAACTGTCAGGCTGGTCTCTGCCATGGCCCGACAAAGTAAGGTGTCACATAAGCATAACCAGGGACAAGCGGTATGTGTCGCAATTTGCCGCTGGCTGCATGACAGGTCAAATCCTACGGGAGCATTTATTATGTCCGCTTGTGTAGGACGACGGGGGTTAATTTCAACCCTGAAGAATCCGGAATATTTATGGCGGAATAGATCATCGCGTCTCTAAAATGTAACACATGTATACTTATAAACGATTATGATAAGATTTAAATGGATTTCTAATTCGGCCCGACATTATCAACATTTACTAAAGAACGTTGGTGACTCTCAAAGAAATGTAATTCTATGGAAAATTCATGATGATTTAATATATACAAAACATATATAAATTGGGAATTATTATAACTAATACGTCAGCCATTTGCGAAGTTGTAGACCCCTGCATTACAATAAATGAAGCATTGAATGCGTGTCGATTTATATGAAAGTTATTAAAGAAAGTAAATATTAATGAAAATTTGACACGCATTCATTGTTTTAAACGATCATAGATTTAAACTTTGAAAATAGAGACAATTGTGAGCATGCAATAATTAGATAATAAATATAGATAAAATGTAGATTTTAGAAATACGCACCCCAGATAGAGTGAGGTAAGCTAGATTATTAGAGAAATTTACATATTAAATTAATTATTCAATTTAGTTATACAAAGGGTAGTTTTTACATTTTATAATTTAGATAAGTAGTATGAAGAAGAGCTATAGCATATTATTAGAGTACTCTAGAGTTTGAACACAGACAGGTACCTGTTTTATAAGAAGTTTTCTGATTCCATTAATTTAGCAGCAAAAAGTTCATGAGTGGCAAGTCTTTCTTGTATTTAGATATTCATTTAATTTCATGGCAGCAGCAGCTTTCTCATTCATTTCAGGCAGCAGATCTTCATGGTGAATTTATGACGGGCAATGAAAGTTCAGCATCCGATAGGCCACCTCCCGATGGAGAATAATCTAGGTGCTTTACTTGGTCATACCTTGGCAGGAACAAATTATTTTTATATTTTTGGAGACTCTCAGTGATCGAGAGCAAAGCTAAAGTTTAAGTGAATGTCTCCAGCCAGTCTAAGATGGCCTCTTTTTTTATCTTGATCTTTCACATTTTTGTTAAGATATTTTTAGGTTCTACTTAATCTGCCCTGAGGATAATCAATGCATTTTGTTGGTTTTTAATTAAAGAAAGCTGCCATTCTATTGTTTACATTTTACATTTACTAATTAATTTTGGGGAATTTTTCTTTAATTAATCTATTATCTATCACTGACCGATGCTTTTAAATTTCAAAAACAAAAAGGGAACATAAGATTATTTTAACTTTTAATTAAATATTACATCAGATATTTTTAGAATTATTATTAAATGAAATTTAAACAAAGCAATAAATACGAACTTTATAATCCAAAATAAATGATTAAAATTATACAAAATTATATAACTAAATGAAATCTAAATTATATTATTTTATCCCTATTTATTGCGTTTAATTTGAGATCGAAATGTGTGCGTGTTTATGCTGAATTCTACATATATTTATACATTTCTAAGATTGCTACACACACAATTTGATACCAAAAAGTTTAAAATTGGGCGGGATAGACCAGTCAGTGAGAGACGACAGAAAAAGGTGAAACTTAAGATTCGAATACGAATCTTACTGTTTCAGTTGTAACAATTTCCTGATGAGCATGTTTCAGGAAGGAACTATCAATTGGCATTACCCAATGCAGATGTTAACCCCGCCTACAACAATATTTCCTGCTCATCAGAGGATGTAGCACCATAGAGGCTGGAAGCATCTAGACATTTATTTGTTTGGTTTTCCAAATGGTGCCACTAGAGTTCCATCTCACTACAACCTGACTTACCTAGGTCTAGTTATGCCAGACGTAGCTCAGGAGGCATGAGATTCTCATGAACAAATGCAATGACTGATGAGTGATGCAATAAAAACAAAATAGAATTGAACAACTGGACAACTAAGATTAATTTTAAGTAACAATAAATTTATTTAACAAATTAATTTGCAAGTTCTTCTATTAAAGTTCCTTCATATCCATGTGAAGATTCATTGTTTTATTCATTTCTGGTCCATTGGGTTTCTTTGGTATACTTCAGTATGACTTAAAGAATGTAACTTGTCGAGAGTATAATAAAGTCCTTTCATAGTTCTTTTAACAACTTACATCTTTAGTTACATAATTAATTCACAGAGAGGAATGTGTCAAATTGAGATAACAGAGAGAGTAATGAAGACAACTGATAGCATCTGATGCAGAGTTCCACTTAATTTAACAAATATTTTATTTGCAGTCCACTGTGTATCTTAGTATACATTCAATAATAGTACAATAGGAATTAGAGAATGCAAGTTCTTTAACAATTTACCTTTGGTGTCTCATTCAGAGTTCCAGTTAACCTTAAGTTATTTTATTTGCAGTCCATTAGTATTTCATTAAATTTATTAAATCCAGTAATGTGGTTTAAATTACTCCCACAAAATCAATATTCAGGTAAGCATTAAGCATTTGTAATTTTAGTCCAATATAGAGGTATATTCATACACACAAACTTTATTGTGTGATTTAGATACAAGTAATATGCAATTGAGCATTTATAATTTAATCAAATACAGAAGTATATTCATACACACAAACTTTATTGTTTGATTTAGATATAAGTAATATGCAATTGAGTATTTATAATTTAGTCAAATATAAAGGTATATTCATACACATAAACTTTATTATATTATCCAGATAGAAGTAATATTCAGTTGAAGCATTTATAATTTAGTCAAATATAAAAATATATTCATACACATAAACTTTATTATATTATCCAGATAGAAGTAATATGCAGTTGAAGCATTTATAATTTAGTCAAATATAGAGGTATATTCATACACATAAACTTTATTATATTATACAGATAGAAGTAATATGCAGTTGAAGCATTTATAATTTAGTCAAATATGCACATAAGCATTTAGAGTCCATATAGTATTTAATTATTCTAACATAAATATTTACTTGGTCTGCTGCAAACGTATATTTTTATACATAAATTCATTAGCAGTTTCATTTATACTTATATCACGAATAAGTGATTTTCATAACTTTAGTTTCATTCATAATTTTCCAGTAACAAACATATTTTTATGCATCTACATTTATTAATAATTATTTTTTTTTATATTTACAATAAAGATGTTTGGTTTGTCTTTTATGACATATATAATTTTAGTTTAAGAAATACGTTTTGTTTATCTTTTAAAAAAGACATAATTTTAGTTTAAGAAATACGTGTTGTCTTGTCTTTTAAAAAAACATATATCGAATATTTTTATAAAATCATTACCTTCATTTATACAGTTGTTGCTTCAAAAAGGGGTCATTGCATTTCAGCTGAATGACATTATTTCCTTTCTATGATGTCTATCCAGGCAAATCTAGAAAAATCATGGCTTAGAATGAAGAGGTACGGCGGTTACGTTAGCCCTCCATCGCTATGTTTTCGTTAATAATGTTTTCTTTTTCCATTATTAGCAGTGGTTGTAAAAGTTATATTCCACGGTGACGAAAGCCAGAGTTGAGTAACACTTAAATAAGAATTTTAACTTTTTAATTCTTCACTTTTCTTACTATCTTTTTCTCAAAAAAATCTTCTTTAAACATACACTTTAACAATCCAATCTAATCTGCCTCTGAACTTCCAACTTGACTATTTATACCTCTTCTTGGACTGATTAAACAGCCTTTTTCCACTGTACCTGATTTGCATACTGCTCTCATTTAAGCCCGATTGCCTTTCTCTTCCTAATGATTGGATAATCTACTTTATTAGCGGGATAGATAAGAAAGCATAAATATTAAGCCATGTTTTTCAATTAGCTAACTTTGCCTCAAGCAGTAATCACCCTCTATTTGAAAACATCGTTCTAAAAATTAAAATATAATATTTTTAATAACTGCCAGCTTTTATTTACATCGTAATTTGAAACTATAAAATCAATAATGATTTTCTTTTAACTATAAACTTTTTGCTTTATTTCTTTTTTAATTTGATCAAATCATGCTAATCTTTTTTAAATGGGGGGGGGGATCTTTTGAATATATATACACGGGGAACAGTATATCTGTTTCAATATATACGCACAAACAAAAACAACCCAGTGTCTAATTATTAGGAATTACTTGTCCAAAAAAAGAAAATTAGTTGGGTATTATTATTATTATTATTATTATTATTATTATTATTATTATTATTATTATTATTATTATTATTATTATTATTATTATTATTATTATTATTATTATTATTATTATTATTATTATTATTATTATTATTATTATTATTATTATTATTATTATTATTATTATTATTATTATTATTATTATTATTATTATTATTATTATTATTATTATTATTATTATTATTATTATTATTATTATTTCAAAATAAGTTTAGTTTTTATATCTACACACTAACAAAAACAACCCAGTCCCTGCTTAATTACTGTCTTAAAAAAAGAAAGAAAGCACAATGGGGTTTGGTTTTTTTCAATGGAGTATTTGAATTATGGTATTTTTTATATATATACACAAGATTTACCCAAAAAAAAAAAGAAAAGAAACCCACTTTCTGATTAATTACTGTCAAAAGAAATGCAAATTAATTGGCTATCATTTTTAAATTTAGTATTTCAATAACGGTACCCTTTTTATATAGACAGAGTTAACAAAAACAACCCCCACACACAAACTCAAAAACAATCTAAGATTAACCCATAAACCGCCTCTTACGAGGTTTCTCGTCGACATCTGACGTCACTCTAACTCTGCTAGTTCTTATGCTAAAGTATTCGTTTGACAGGTATTGATTAGGTTTTTAAAAGTTCTGTAAGATGGTGCCCTCTTCCGAATTATTTTACAAGTAAAAAATCAAAAAAACCACATTTTAAACTAAACAAAGAAAGAACCTTGTCAGTGATTCGCTATCAGCTGAAAAAGACATTCTGATTGGCTGGAAAGAACAAAGAAACCGCCTGATCAAAGAAAATAAAGAAAAACGCTGAGATTTTCATTTCGAATGCAATTTAAGTATTAAAAAAATATAATTTGAGAAATTAAACTAGTTTTTTAAAAAATATACCAAAAAAACAAAATTATTTTCGAAAAATATTGAAGATTTTAGTAAAAATATTTAAGATTTAGCAAAAATAAATCTTTACTTTTCCAGAACGTAAAAGTGAAAAAAAGCTTTGCGTCAGCACTTTTTTGTTTAGACATTCACTTTATATTTGCCGAAATTGAATATATTTTATAATAAATAAATAGCAATTTATTTTTGAAAGAACTTTCATTCTCTTTCATAACCTGAAAAATTAGTAATATACTTTTTATAAACGTATCTGAGTTGAATTTAATACTATAGGCGAATATGTTTTAACAATAGGCTTTTTCTTCAGTTTGTGAGTTGGCCAATTAAAAGATTTGATTTTTACCTCATACAACCAATAATATAATTAGCGATTTAAGGGTTAATAAACATTGGCTTATTACGTCTTGCTTTTGAATTAAATGATTGATTTACTCTTGCAAAAAAAAGGTACCGTAACTTTAAAAAGACACACATAAAGTCCCCCAAAAATATTAGAAAAAGCCCCATAACTTTAAAGACACACACACAAATTCAAAAACAAGATAAGATTAATAAACATTTACTTATTACGTCTTGCTTTTGAATAAAAGTATTGATTTACTCATACAAAAAAAAAACGTAACTTTAAAAAGACACACATAAAGCCCCCAAAAAAAAAAAGTTAGAAAAACACCGTAACTTTAAAAATACACACACACACAAACTCAAAAACAAGTATAAGATTAATAAACATTTACAAAAATGAAAAAAACTAACATCATATAATAGTATTAGTTAGTAGAATATTTTATTACAAATCTAAGAAATCAGATCTTTTTAGATCAAATCGATCATTTAGGTCGGGCCCCAGAATCGTTATATGTATATGTTTTCAATTAGCATCAACACCATCTCTAAGCGAACACCAAGGATGAGAATACAACCAATAATCTTTCACATGCACACTTTTTTATATAAAAATAACAATAACTTTTTCTTATTGTCATTTTTATACTCCTAACCTATTATTTTAATCAATATCTTTTCATATAATTTTAATTTGTTTTATTTCAATGTATCATTTATACAATTCTTTCTATTCAAAATAGGTTTTTCTTTATTTATGTACAAACTTTCTTTTATCATTCTCTCTTTATATAATTTCACCTTTTCCACCATTCTTATCTTAAAATTTATGTGTCAAAATTCTTTATTATTAATGTCTGTCACTTAAATATTGTTTTAACATTGCCTTTAATTTATTTTTGTTGCACCTATATATGTTACATTATCTTTTTTACAATATAAACACTCAATTCTATAAATTCCATTCATGTTTTCAACATTCCTATTTTTTGTTTTCTTTATCAAATTTCCTAAATTAAATTTCTTTTTATACACTGGTTTCAAAAATAAATTACATTCTTTTTTATACTTCTTATTTATATACTTCATAATCTTTTTAATTTTTTAAAAAAGTATTTTTGATACATTAAAATTATTAATAAATTATGTGGAAAGAAAAATATTGAAAAAATAAAAAGGAACTTAAATAAAAAGAAACATGGAGCATGTATTAGACTTACTGTGCCTGTTCACATTCATATCAATCCACTAAATAAAGTTGTAATCATGGGATCTGACCAAAATAATGTGTACATGGATCTTGTACATGGTATTTGGCAAGATTTATAAAGTTATTGGGAGATTTATATAAAACAGGTGCAGTAGGTCTAATACATGCTCCATGTTGCAGGATTAAAAATAAATAAAAGTAAAAACATAAAATATTTATCATTTACAATAAGAAATGTATAATTTTAAGCAAGACATTCAATATGTATGACTTGGAAACTAACAACTTTTAAGAACATTTGAAATCAAAAAAACATGTGATTTGCGACCTTAATGAAATGACAGCATTACATAAAAAAATTGTTAGTTTAAATACACACTAAAAAACAGTAAATGATTTTAGTTTTTAAATAATATTTATAAAAAGACCTTAACTATATGTACAACTTTCACACTAACAACTTTTTAAGGACGACATTCCCAATCAAAAAAAAAGTGATTTGCGATCTTAATGAAATGATCCCATTACACCAAAAAATTGTTATCAAACAAGCAGTAATTGATTTGGGTTTTTAAATATTTATAAAAACACATTAAATATACTCATGTGATATTTACCGTGTAATATATAACAGGAATTGTCATCTTGAAACAAAAAATTTAATATTATCACAGAAAATAAGAGATCTGTACTAAAAAAATTTTGTCTGAAAATGTAGCATGTGATTGCGGAATATGCTAGGATTTTCAACAGAAATGCTAATAAACATATTTAATAAACAAATTAACCCAAAAAATGGAACAAAAATGACAAATATATATATATCATGAGACTGAAAATATTGAAATATTGCAAAAAAAATGGATCACGTTGATAAAGAAAAACACATTTCCACATGGACTGGAATTTCCAACAGAAATGCTAATAAACATTTTTTGTTATAAACAAATTAAACCAAAAAAAGGAACAAAAACCACAAAATATATATATATTAATTATGAGACTGAACATGTCAAAGTATTATGAAAAAAAAGATTGTGTTGATAAAGAAAAACATGTTTTTACACCTATACTTGCAGGGTTTATTTCCTTTCAATTAAATGTCATCACAACATTACACACTTATTCCTGGGTGTGAAAAGGCCTCCTATCTCCCCTACATTGCAGGTTTAATACCAAAGTACCACAGGAAATTATATATAGTAGTTACAATGTATCAAAAAATACTTTTTTAAAATTAAAAAGATTATGAACGATTATGAAGAATATAAATAAAAAATATAGAAAAGAATGTAATCTATTTTTCAAACCAGTGTATAAAATGAAATTTAATTTAGGAAATGTGATAAAGGAAACAAAAATGGGAATGTTGAAAACATAAATGGAATTTATAGGATTGAGTGTTTAAATTGTAAAAGAGATAATAGGAATATAACATATACAGGTACAACAAAGAATAAATTAAAGATACGGTTAAAATAACATTTAAGTGACAGAAATTCAAATGTTAATTTACATAGTAAAGAATTTGGACATATAAATTTTAAGAGAAAATGATAAAAGGAAGTTTGTATATGGAATAATTACTAATCAATCACTAATTTAACGTGTGTCTGTAAACAACCGGCTAAAAATAATTTAGACAAAATAATTACTAAAACAATAAAGGAATAAAATTAAAGAAAATCTGATTACACAGGAATTCGATTTCCCATAATTAATCTGATTGTCAATAATTAATCAACAATTGAATTCCAAAAAGAATAATTAAATAAAATGAATAAGAAATTACTCCAGAAAACAAAGGGAAAAAAAAGAACGATTTTTTTTTATCTAGGGGGAGTTGGCAGTTTTGTTGTCTCGAATAGAAAATCAGACATACTGCAAGTAGCAGAGGTAGAGAGAGTTTCTTACTTTGCAGACCCAGGATCTTAGAAATAATTCTTGTACGCCAAGGCGAGAAGACTGTAGGAGAATTAGCCGAAGCGAGAAAATTAACTTTTGGAGATACTCATGAACATTGTGAGAAGTAAGAGACTAACTGACTGTGTTATATATATAAGCAAAATATTAATAATCTCTTTTCAGTTATATGTATATGCATTATAGATAGGCAAAGTAATAATAGTTGTTTGTAGTTATATGTATATGTATTGCCGGAACAATTGTTTATGTCCATTAAATTTCCTCGTAAGTTGAAACCATTGGATTATTGTTATTAAAAATGAATTAAGAGTAATTCTTGAGAAAATTGCCGTTCATATCTGTCAAGATAAAACTAAAATCAAGACAACAGTATATAAAGAAAGAAAAACCTCTGTTGAATAGAATGAATTGTGTAAATGATACATTGAAATAAAAACAGCTTAAAATTAAATGAAAAGGTATTGGTTAAAATATTAGGTTAGGATTATAAAAAGGGAAATAAGAAAAAAATATTGGTATTTTTATTTCAAGAAATGTCCATGTGAAAGAAAAAATTTTGGAGAGTGAAGAAATAAATAAATGTACATTATATAATATGTATATAAAAAGATATATTGATAGATGAAAGAGAAATGTTATTGTTTTTATGATAAAGGTATATACAACTCTATATATTAATTTGGTTGTAATCATAATGATGTAAATATGTATTTTTAGAGATCCTTGAAAATGATTACAAGAAAAAAGTGTTCGAAACATTGGATATGTTGGACGAAGAAATAAAATTTTTATAAAGAAAAAGAAGAGGATACAATTTAATTGGACTGAATAAAAAGACTATTATATTCTATTTATTTTTGTTTTTTTATTCTTCTACTGAATATTAATAGAAACAATGTGTAAATTTTGCATAAGGAAAAATCCACCCTTTCTATCTTTAGTGTTATTGTTGTTGAAAAAAATAAGAAAATCTTTGATTAAGCTTTGATATAGGAGTTTGTATATAGGTTGTTGTTTATTGTTAGTTATTGTTTAGTGCATTATTTTTTGGTATATGCATTTGTTTATGATTGTGGGACTTGAAAATAGCAGTGGTTATATTGTGATGATTTATATATATACATATGTGTGATGCACATTTTACTACGATATTGTTTACATTAAATTTGCCTTTATTAATATTAGTAATTAAAATAGTGGCATATAAAATTACTAGATGTGTTTACATCATATTTTTTTTTGTTTTTAAAATTATTTGTGATGTGATCTTTTTATTTATTACTTATTTGTTGATATATATATTATTTAAACCGTAAAACCTATTTTATATGTAATTTTTATTTTAATGTTTAAAGATCAACAATTGTTCTAATAAAAATATTGAATAAGCAGCGCATGAAAGACTGAGCTAAACAATAAAAAAATACTGTAGCAACAAGGAATGATAATCGCCATTAAAAAAAGAAAGCATAAACTTTGCTGTTGTCTTCTCTTCACAATCTTCTTTGCATAAATACAACATTTATTGGATTTGAACATCATTATGATGGCAGACTGAAAAAATAATTTTACGATTTAGGACTCAAACCCTATCATGTCCTATTTTATTATAACATCTATTTGAAATTATGCAAATTATTGACAAGCAAATATTTGGGAGTAGAAAACCAATGGAATGGATAAAGCTATTCAGGTACAGTAATCCAAAATAAGCATAAACTAAATAATCAAATCGATCCATCATTTTAACTGATCAATCATAACTTAACCCGGATAATAATAAAAAGGAAAATTGCTACTAGTTAATCATTTATAAAACTAAAGGCTCATGAATTCATGCGTCTGTCAATTTAAATTATTCTGCGTGTTATCTTAATCCACATTGGAATGGATAAAACACATTGAACAGTTACTAAACTTTGGAATGAAGAAATGGTAAAGAAAATTAAATGGTAAATAAATTTGATGATTTTTTTAAATTTTCTTTTTATGAGGTTGGTTTTAAAGTTAAATATTTATGTAAAATAGTTTGAAGTTTAATCAGTCATTATGATTTTTTAAAAAATGTTAATTTTCATGAAGTATTAAACTTTTCTATTGTAATTCATGTGTGACATATATATTGTAGTGATGAGGTACAACCGGACCCACCATCCAATTATTTAAGACACTCTGCCAATTAGAGCCACACAAACATATTTGCTTAACCAATAAAAAGCCAAGCAAATTATCATGTTAACATTTTTTCTTTCCAACATATACATTTACATAAACATCTTTTTATTTCTAAAGAAATAATAAAAAACATTAAATTACTAGGGAAAACAGATAGATATACTAATACTGGAATAAAACATATGTTATGTATCACTAACTGGGGAGAACTATATCAAAAACTTGCACATAAACCTCAGAAAACAATGACTGAAAATCTAATCACATAGCAACCAGTTGTAGAAACGAAATTTAAAATGTTCACAAATTATTGTTTTAATTCCAATTATATATATAATGTCTGCTCAACAATGGGAAATGACATGGTTGATATATTTAAAAAAACTACATGCAATCTTCAAAGTGTTATGAATTGTTATATTGTCTTCTGCATTGAAGATAAAACTTTTTTTTTTCTGCTTAAAAAGAAATTTGAATACAAAGATGGATATATATGTTCAAATTTAAATATATATTTTTTTAAATATTATTCAAAATGATCAAAAGCTGAACTTTTAAAGCAACCATTTGAAGTGAAAGGAATAATTTAAAAGAGAAGATTCAATTATTTGCTGATTAGATAAATTTAGTTGAATTCATGTAATTACAATAATATACTATAATTAACTGTTTTGATATATAGAAATATCGCCACTAAAGTCTTGAAAAGTAAATAAATCAATATATATATAATACTATCTTTATACCAAGGTTGTTTGTTGAACAGTTTATACCATAGGGAATACTACATCATCAATAAAACCATGAAAGCTTAAAGATTTCACCTGCCCATTTAGAAGAAACCTGAAAACCATCTTTTGCCTTGAATAAAATTCCTAACCAAATCCAAGATGGAGTAATTGGAGAAAATTACTGCTTTTTGATCCAGACAAGAAATTTCTATTCTTAGCGGGAGCAGAACTTCATCTTCATTCATAGGAACATATTTGGCAAATAAACAGTTTCCAGCAGACTCATCAAACTTTAATTTAATGGGATAAAAATTGTGATTTTTGTTTTATTTTTTTTAATTTTGTGTATTGTGAATTTTCTGTATTATTTTAGTTTTCTACAATTGGAAGCCAATTTGTTATAATTTTAGGAAAATTCATTATAAGAGTAAGGGGTGGGGGGAAATATTAGATTTAACTTTTTTTTTTTTTATCATCTTCATTTGTATAAAAATAAAAAAATTACACAAGTTTTGACCTTCCCATCAGACTAACTTTTGACAACTAAAAGGGAAATGAGAGGTAAGAGATTTTAATATTATCTCACAGTAAGCAACACACTAGATAATGATAGAGTTTATATTAATTAATTTATTATTAATTAAGCTTACTTTTATATTGCTTTTATATGAATGATTTATAACCATTGATCTATCTGGATAACAAAGATATTTTTTTAATGTTTGTATATATATTTTAAATTAGCCAGCCAAAATTGCAATCATATATATATATAATGTTACATATTCTTGTTGTAAATAATTAGTCAAGTGTATGAACTTCTACCATTGGGTTGAGGGCAAGGACTTTATTTTTATTAATATCATTATTAGATATCAATATGATAGAAATTCATCTTTGACAAAACAAATTACATGTGTCAGATTGAATTATTATCAGTATTTTATATTTTTGTTAATCAATAAATGTTTATATAATTCATTATTTTAATCTGGTCTCTAGCTCATCATTATTTCCATATCCACCATCAGCTTTATAATTCTTTATTATTCACATACCCCTTATAAACATTATTATCTTATTTAGTTTTACACCTATCAATATTATTATTATGATAGAGAAAATACATATACATATTTAAGTCATTTATTATAACTTTTAATACATATATACATACTTGTACTGCACTTACATATATTTTTTTTTATATATCTTATGTTTTTGGATATGCTTAATTGATTTTTGGTAATTAATTATCACCTATATAGAGGTGCAATAACTACTATTAGGGTGATTTTCTTCCCTGATAAGAGAGCTCAAGCAATTACTCCCTGAGTTCGAATATTGTGGTATAACGTGGTTAGAAAGGGGTGAGAATTGGATGAACTGACCCAAATTATATCTAGAATAATAAAAATAGGTAGATCTAGTCTATTAGAAGTAGGTACAATCATAGGATATGTATTTCATCGTGTAATTACTTGCATCTTATCCAAAGATCCAAAGTCCGACCATAGTAAGATGCGACCCCCCTATCTCTTGTGGAATCCTCCAGCCCGTTACAATATATAGTCATACAAAATATAAGTAAATTGTTATTAAATTTTGAATTTATTCATATCAACAATAATAAAAAAATGTTAGCAGTAACTTATCATTATTTTTTTTTGCTGTCTTTTAATTCTTAAATCTTATGTATGTACGTTATATAAATAAACCGATTTAAAACCTCAACTTATTAACAAATGATCATATATAATAGATATTATTTGTCAGTAAAATACATATCATTTAATTTAAATGCATTATATATGCATGTTATGCATCTGTTGTATGTAATGTAGACTGGAAAGTACATTGATTGTCATTTGTTTACGTGGGAATCATTTATAAATATAGGTATAATGTATTATATTGTGTTTACAAATTTATTATCTTTTAATATTTTTCTTCAGAATTTAATCCATAATCTCATCATTAGATATGTTTCAAAAGGTAGATCATGCTGTAGATAGTTGGTGTCTGTGTTGTAGATGCATCTTTCCTCACCCATGAGATAGTAGTTCTTTATATATATATATAAAGGTTTCATACACTAGGGGATAAATAGTCCGTGATAAATATTTATTGAAATCCCAGAAGTAATAAAGGTGTAAAGGAAGATATTGAATTTATGGGCCATGATAGAGCCCTATTATAAGTACAAAGAATTTGTACTTTTAATACAAAAGAGCAGTATAGTTTGTAGTCGAAAATGAACAGATAAATATCCAACACAGTGGGAAAAGTAGTCTTATATATTGTGCCCTTATCTATAGGTCATAATAAGGTAGAATGGTCAATTGCTAAAAAAAATTTTAAATTTTAACATACGTTTGTGTAATATTTTGATAATTGTATGATCGATTAGATTTTATAGTACAATTTAAGGCTGAAAAATACCTGGTATATAAAAGTGTAATGGATTATTTTAAAAAAACAGTTAAATAAAGCTTAAATATATCCTTGCTTATGGTTGTAAAAGCTGGCCATATAAAATAATACAGCTATAAATAGTTAAAAGTATATTAACAATTCAATTGTAATGTTTTAAAACTAATAAATTAAATAAACGCTATATGTAATATTATAATTATAATTAATATTCAAATTTAATCTAATATATTTTAAGATAAACTTTGGGATGGTGAGAATTATATTTAGTTCTACATTTTAAATTATTTTCCAAATTTTTATAAAATATATCAATTTTGGTAATTTAGACCGAGACGTAAATTAAAAAAAAAAAAAAAAAATCATCTGATAAAGTTAGTAATCATGTGACTGTATATTATATACCTTCACACACACGCTTGTTAGAATATAATAATAAAGTTTGTGAATTATAAAACTAAGTGTAATTGCTATCTATCGTTAAAGTAAAAGTTAAAATATTAAATGTTATTTTAATAATTGTTTTAAAGTTTAAATGATTTTGATAAAACTGTAATTGAGTTTAAAAATACTATTCTAAGTAATATTTTAAAACATGACGTCATAAATTCTTTATTTTAAAAAGTTTAATCTATTATAAAACTAAAAATGTGTAAATTTGTTCACGCTAAAAAAGTCATTAACCAATCAACGGAGGTATTTTAGCAGACGAAAAATAGGAATTAGACGGAGCGGGAGAAGGAATGTGTAAGTAAAGGAAGGAGGAACACATTTTTTAGCTGTATAAGATCGTAAGCTAGAAAAGTGTTATAATTTAAAAAATTTTGTATTTATTTTAAAAGTTTTGTTTTAAAATATAATATTTTGAACTGCCTTTAAATGGAAGGCTAATTTAAAAGATTTCTTACCAGGATTTTTATTCAAGTTTAGCCGAAACCTTGCAGTAAAATGGAAATACTACAGAAAAAAATACCTAAAAGTATTGATAAAGTAAAAATAATTGTAAAGTGCCTTGAATACAGTTTATTTGTGATCAACCAGAAAATCATTAGAACTCAGATAAATATAATTTGGACATTATACAGAAAACTTAAAAGAAAAGTTATTTGCCGTCAGGAAAAATTATGACGCACAATTTTAAAAGGCTACTCCGAAGTTTTTTTTTTATTCTTCTCAATGGAAAAATTAAGATGCGTATATCATAAGGAAAAATTATGTAAAAGTTATAATGGAGAAAGAATGTTTGTCTTTTTAAAGAAAACATTACAAAGTATATAGTACCAGAATTTTAAAAGAAGGAAAAAAGTTACAGAATAATAATATGAAAGAGCTATTGTGTTTTTATGAAAAAGGAACAGAAAAACTTTCTCTAAGAAGAATTAAAAATATTATAAAGTGTTCATTAGAGAAATGATTAATAAAGATAAATATTTGGAAACTATAAATCTAATTTACTTAAAGAAATGAATCCATGGAAACAGAAAAGTTTTATTGAATATTTAAATTAAAGTACTGAGAAGATGCATCGTAAAAGTCGCGCGGGAGAAAATATTAGCAAGAAATATTAGAAGAGAATATTTAGAAGTTTTCTTTACGGGATTAACTAATATCATAATTAATAATTGTATTAAATATTATAAAAAACCAAGGATTATCATTCATGAATATTTATTGAACGAAGTAATATTTGTTTTACCTTAAAATTGAACAAGCAGGGAGAGGAACATTAAGTGAATGGAAAAGAAATGATAAACAATTTTTTTTTTGGCTTTAGTATGAACGGTTTTTCAGGAAAATTTGATGAAGGAGTACAGTAAATATAGTTTGAATATTTTTTTTTACTAATTTATTTTAAAATATAAAATGTTATGTGAGATTAGGGAAAACATAAAACATAAATTTAGTAATATTAAAATTTAAATATAATAGCTTGATAAAATTATAGAAATAGTGTTTAAAATAAAGTGTATTGATGTGAATCTTATATCTACAAGGATCAAAGGGATGGTGAAGCCTACGGAATGCGATCGAGGAGATAAAGGTCGTTTGGTAATGTTAATAGTTATTTATAATGCATAATGTATTTTTTTTTTTTTAGATCATCTATTGACCTAAGAATGAAGTGTGAAAGTCTTAATTATATGTACACATTTTATGCAACATTTTAACATATAATGAGATAGGAGTAATTCGGAATATGCATGCAACAATTTATTTAAAGTATATTAATAATATAATTTAACAGAACAATTGTGTGATTCTTTTGAACTTTCATGTGATAAAGTATTCAGATATTTAAATAGTTTGTATATGATTAAATATACGGAGGAAAGTAGTAAAAAGATTTTCTTATAGAACAGCGGAATAGTTTTAAAATATCAATGAATTTTATTATTGTTAGTAATGCAGATATGTATTTGTTGATGTACAGTATAGAAAAAATCTTGAGAAATAAGATCGGATAGTGACTTGGAAGTACTAGTGGAGAGGAAACCAAGATGATGTGTTTTTTTTTTAAGAAATAGGAAAATATAAGGGATTTGGATCATATTTAGTTTTGTGTGGTTTAGTATAGTTAACTAAGTCCTATGACTGAACACATATGGTTTGGACAGTGTTTTGCATATCTTTAAACTTTTGATGTTAGAATAAAGCTGAAGAAATAGCTTTAGCATCGTTCCTATGATAGAGGTTGGTAGACAGGTAAAGGTCACTCCTCTATAGTGTCTTTTAATTCACTGTGCCATGATTGTCAAGGTATATGACAAGTAATATTCTAGTTGTATTTTGATCCTATGCATCTATCTTCGCTATCCTTATTTCGTGAATCTGCATCGGTCAGAAAGATATTTTCAAAGAAATAATGAATAAAATAGAACTGAAGATATGTTATCGTTTATATAAGAATAGTTTATTTGCTTGAATGTATAGAATTGTGTAACTTTAAAATTGAAAGTCCAAAATATCATAAAGAGAGAAAGAATCATATAATACATTGTAAAATTAATTCAGAAATGAATATAAGATTTTGAAAAGTAATCTAAACCAAGTATTTTAAAAGTGATAATAAAATTTGAATGTTTTTTTTTTTTTAAATATTAATGTTGGAGGGAATGAGTATTGCATATTTATCAAGAGAAAATTCAATAAGGTATAATAAACATATACTTGTGCATGGTATATTAATAGTTATAATTATATCATCCGAAGTAAGGCTTGAATGAGAATATTAGGATTAATAAACATCGGATAATGAATAATAAAAAAAAATCTAATACCGAATGTAGAATAGTGTTTTGACTTTGTAAGATTCCATACAACCAATATGAAACTAAATTTTATTATTTTGTAGAATTTTATTACGAATGTAAATTTTGTAAAAAATGTAATTTTAATAATATTAGGGATGAAAAGTGTTTGTGATAATCATATAAGAAATGCATTTTGTAATAAGCTAACCATAATAATAAATCAAGTAATAATACTGTATTTTCTTAAGTGTTAAAAAAAAAAAAGATTTAACTAGGAAAAGTAAATAATATTTTGATGTCATTTTATAAACTAATAAACTAAGTTGAGATATGATAGTAAGGGATATCCAATGTATATAGTGTAAAAATATTGTTAATTATTTATGTTGTTAATAAACTTTGTTTTAAATTTGTTTTAAAGTTTTGTGTCCGAGTTGTTATTTCTCCACATGGATGCATGAAATCACGATACATTTATAATTGAAACAGACATATAAATTTTGCACAAAAGGTAAACATAAAAGTGTTATAAGAATTTTGAGAATTTATTGGTATGTTAAAATTAAAAGATCATAATTTTATATTATTTATTGGTCATAAGTCGGTTGCCACAATATTACATTAAATTATATGCTAATGTTGCCACACGTATTCTGTTGTCAGATTATTAAAATACTACCGCGTACGTATTTATTTATTTCATTTCAGGAAGAAATAAGATTATATTATATTATTATTGTTATTATTATTTTTATTATTATTAGTTGCTGTGTAGTAGATTATGACATAAAATTCCCTTTTCATATTTTACTACCGTAATTTTAAATCAGTTAGAATACAATTTATGAACCTGAGATTTTATTTTATTTTACTTCATTTTATTTAAGTGAGCTAGATTCTTGTTATAAAGAAGATTAAGATATGATTATTATTTTAATCGTAGTGAATAGAGCTCAGAAAGTCGTAAGAATACTATGAGTTAGTTATTTGGTATAGTAAAAAGGGGGGATAGTGTTCTTATGCCATTGAGGTAGTATCGTGTGGATAATGGCTCAATGTAGTCTATCTCGTTCCTGTATTGTCACTCCATGTCTCATGAAAATAGTAAATATTTGTTAATTCATTTTAAAATTGAACCGTATTTGTATTTAAAAATTAGAGCTAGTAATCATTTTAATTAATGCTGAATATTTCATTTATTTATTTGTTAACTGAGCTAGAACCCGTAATATTCGTAATAAACAGTATATTTTGGGGTGAGGATGCACGGGGGGAGGTTAGAATATATATTGGTTAAGTGATCTAATCTTGAGAAACATGTCGATGATTCTAAATTATTAATTTAAGAAGCTACTATGATTTCATCATTTCTTGTTTATTACATCTTATATGTGTTAAATAAATGATTCTTATGCAGACACAAACATCATTCCATACCTATTGCTATTAAATATAGTTAATTTAAATTATACTGAATTAAAATGAAAATTTGAAAATAAACGAAATATTGTAGGTGTTTACTATAATTATTACTATTTCAAAAGAAAGTCAAACCACAGTTTAAATAAAGCATATACCATTTGTTAAAATGAAATGACTTTGTGATTTATTTGAAATTTATTCATATCTTTATTTTTTCTTTTCAATGCAGAGGTCAGTAGGTAATGCGTGAGACATACAACCAATAAATGATAATTTTATGTTTTACCAATATTCAATTTCATAATTATCTATTTAAGCCATCATTAATTGGAATACTGTTTTACATATAATCATTGTCTCTCAATATAGGTTAGATTCAATAAAATTCTCTTTGTTTTCACGTTATATTTTGGTGAATAATTAAATCACTGATCAAGTTAACCCTGAGAGTAAATCATTTAATATCTCTTTTGTTATTGCTTTTTGGTATCCAGGTATATTTCATGCATAGCTAATCGGATAAGCAATATAATCAATGATTAAACCATATTTACTCATGCGTAAGATTTATCTTCTGATGCATTGATGCAGTTTATTATAATTGCTATCCAAATATGTAGAATCATTAAATAAAAGTTTAGCATCATAATCCAGTCCATTACAATTAAAATTTCAATGATTGGGCTGGTTTATTTTCTATTATATATATACTTTGCTAAAATAAGCCAAGACCTGAGATGCATTATAATGGGAGAGAATTGTTCATTACAATTAGCTCCCAACCATTGGGGCAATTGTATGTTCCATTATAATTGATATATCTAAAACATATAAAATATGATAGCAATAATTTTTGATCACGAAAGACAACAATAAAAAATCATAGGTATTATGAAATGTAGTTGGTTAACTGATATTTAGTAGTTTGCTTTGATTTAGAGACATAATGATTATTTAAATTTTTTTTAGGTATGTATTGAATGATTGTAAACTAACTTGAAATATAAAATTATTGAACATCTTATTTTACATAGCATTTAGATGTTTTCCATTATCTGAATAAGTAAGACACATTGTTACTATTGTTAAGCAAAAATTCTTTTTTATTATTATTATTATTATTATTATTATTATTATTATTGTTGTTGTTGTTGTTGTCAAGCATTGGTGGCCTAGCGGTTAGCATAGCTGCCTTCCAAGCACCTGGCCCAGGTTCGCTTCCCGGTCAACACATTTGACATATGAAAAAAAAAATTCTTTATTATTGATGATATCAATGGAAGAATATAATTTTAGACATTTACAAGAAGCTCTCATAGTACAGTTTGCATTATTTAGAAGGAGTGACTAAACATTGATTCCAGGAGATATAGAATAATGGAAACTTATCTCTGGCATTACTGATTCTATGTGATAATTTTTTAAATATGATCATTCATTATTTTCAAAGCAATACTTTATTAAAAATATTTGGTACTAAATTTCCTATTTATTTTTTTTCTCTGAAATATCTTAGCAACAACATCAATACATTATTCTATGTAAATATTGGTATTTAACTCTTTGGAAGTACAGTAAATCTTTAACTCATTTATCTCTTTTATTATAGCTTTGATAAATTATTGTTTCTCCTGTATTAATTTTTTAAAAAGACATTATAATCTAAACTTTCTGCATTGTTTTTTATTTGCATCGGTTGTAGAGTATCTGGCTCCATAACATAGTCCCTATTTAATATACAATAAAATTAGCAGATTACCGAAGAATGTCAATTAAATTGTCATTGTGTCTGATCTCTTTATATACAGATGATTTTAAATTATTATTTTTTTCATATGTCAAATGTGCTGACCAGGAAGTGAACCCGGGCCAGCTGCTTGGAAGGCAGCTATGCTAACCATTAGGCCACCAATGCTTGACATCATTTTAAATTTTATTATTCGGATTGGGATATTTGGTTAATTAAGCTTTTTTATTATGCAATTTTTTGTTGCTTTGAAAAGTATTATAAAAAGATTCACATTATCCTGCTATGAGGGATGAAAAATATTAATATAATTTCTAATATTAATTCCTTCTTGTTCCTAGATGTAATCGTGCAGAGATTGAAATGAAATAAGCATTTTATCCTTAAAACTACTATTTAAATTCCAGAAATCATGCAGTTTTCTTTTGCTTATAACTTTTTCTAATATTCACCATTCACCCTTGACAATTTGATTCTATCAAGTTTTGACCTTCACTTAAAGATATTATCAATTTCACTTCTTTTAAATTAAACTCTAATATATAAAATAAGCATATTGTTATATATTTCTGTACTATATCATATCAAAAATATATTACTAATACGACAAATATTCCCTACTTTTGTCCAATCGTAAATGCAGAGATGATATTTAAAACATGTATCAATTAATGCGCTAATTCCCCCCCCCCCCCCATTATATAAGACGAAAAAAATGAATCAGAAATCATGCGTGTCTTTAAAAAATTTATTACTGAGAATTTTAAATACAAAAATGTCAAATGAAAAAAAAAAAAATTTCTCACTTCCTGACAAATTTATAATTGAATTAACTAAGGGTTTTATTTATAAATGTTCAATAAAAAGCGCATGAGCCGTAAAAAGGAGCATTTTTTACTCGACCCAATGTATTTATCATTGATTGATTTTAATTACTCGCTCTGGCATGCAAAATGTTTATAAATATTTGCATGAAACAATAAAATCTATTCTAATAATTTCCAAATATTTGTTTGATTTCCTAGTCATTAGCAATTAAGAATCATTCATGCTATTTATTTGAAGTACTCTGCGTGTTTACTATTCCACAAACTAAATTATTATTTGAATTTTATTATTTTTACCATCAGATGTCTCTACCTGCTGATGTGATATTTTTTTTTTTTTTGGATTATATTTGAGAAAAGAGAGCAATAGAAAGACTAGGAAGACGGGTAGAAATATCATTAATAGATGATGGTAAGGGAATATATATAATTATCAAATCTTTTACTTGCTGATGATATCTTCTCGTACATGGAAAGTAGGGAAGATATGGAAGTTATGCTGAAGATATGCATAAGGATGGGTAAAGAGATGGGGATTAAATTTAGTGAAGAAAAATCAAAAGTAATGATGATAAATGCTGGAGAAAAAGAACAGAAGGAATTTTTATTGGGAGATATAAAGTTAAATGTTGTGAATAAGTATAATTATTTGGGAATCATCTTAAGTAGTCAGAGGAATTGTTTGAATGAATGGGAGAAAAAATTGACAAATGAAGCAAAGAAAAGAAAGGGACTGATAAAGAAATTAATAATGTTTTCATGTAATAAATATGATATAGCAAGAATTGTATGGAAGTGGCAGTAGCTGGGTTAACTTATGTGTTAGTAAAGAGATGTTAGATTACTTAGAAAATATACAAAGTGAAGTAAGAAGACATGCATTAGATGCAGATGTGTGAACGGCAAAGGAGAAATGGGATGGTCAAATTTTTATATGAGAGATGTGAAAAATAAAATGAAAATATTCGGTAGATTGTAATTTATGGACAGTAAGAAAATAGCCAAAATAGTATTTAATTGGGTTAAGAGTAGTGGATAGGCATCAAGATGGGTGAGAAAGGTAGTACAGTATGCAAAAGATTTGGACAAAGACTTTCTAGTTTACTTTTACAAAAGGAGGGTGATTGTGTTAGGAGGATTTTTGAGTGTTATAGTGGCAAGAATGGGATAGAAGAATAGATGCATTAATAAAAAATAGGAAGCTGGAGAATTAATATGAAGAGTAAAAAGTGTCTAAATATATATAGAAGCAAACAGATGATTGGGCGTGAGTTAATTTAAATTAATAGCAAGGAAAGTAGTCTACTGTTTAAGTCTCAACAGGATTGTTAGCAACAAGGTAATATACACATAAATGGAGAAATGTGGGTGATTCAATCTGCAATTATGTAAGAAAGGCATGGAAAAGATGAGGCATCTGCTAAGTGAATGTAAATGCTTATAAGCAGAAAGGGAACAAATAATAAAATTGTGGGAGAATAAATATAAAGTAAATGATTGTGCAGAAAGTTGGTTCTTGATCTTTATGCTAGGTTTGGAAAAAGATAAGGGAGATCAAGGTATAAAGGCTATGGAGTGAACAAAGATAATAATGTGGAAATGGGATGGAGCAGAATGGAGAAGAATATAGGAAAAACTTAGGATGGGAAATGAAAAGTAAAATGACTAACAGTTTTTTTTGGGCATGGTGACTAAGAGATTTCTGACTTCGATAAAGGAGTAGCAATATCACATCACATCTGGTCTTGATTTTATAGTAAAAATTGGATATTTTTCTGTCACCTTTTAAAAACCATCCCTGTTTCAGTGCTTTAAAAATGTCTACAATATGCTGCCTTTCCATTTTAAATGCTGTTTAATACATAATATAAATTTACTGAAAATATACAAGAATAAAAATTCCTGCATTACATATGTTTGTCATTTTAAATCTTCAAAATAAAATTTGTACATAATGAATTGTAGATGGGGGTTTAAATATAGTTCAGATGCCTTAAACTTAATATGTTGTTAAATTGGAAATGTTCATTTAGACAATAGTGGGAAGCTTCAATTTATTATAATCTTTTGATAATATTCAATCTATATATAATAAAAATCGCTGTGAATACATTGTATAAAAATAATGGGTACTGATTTAGTATGCGCTCATGGCCATTTTAATTCTAAGAACCACCCAAAACCCCTGCTGACACATGCAAGCAATCAATGACATCCATTACCAAAATGATATTACCAAAATTAAAATGCAAATCAATCACTACAAATCATTTTTTATGAGTTTTATAGGATGTAAAGTAGAATAAAAATATTAATATATATAAAAACAGCACGTATTTATATTTATAAAATATTTCACAGCCAATAAGGAGGCATTAAAAATTTTTCAAAACAGATTCTACTGTATCGGTGCAATATTCCAGCTGTTTCGCTACTGCCTGCATATATATATGTGTGTGTGAGCATGTAAAATATTATATTCCTAATATTGGTCATTAGTTTCTACAAGTGTTATATAGGCATATCACATAAAAATTTCATAATAAACTTCTTATATACATTTTTTTTTTAAAAAAGTCATCTATTCAAACAAATAAGAACATTCTATGACAAGAAAACAAAGACGGGGGAAGGGATTTTGCGACTATATCAATCAATTTATGAAATATAAATAAATGTGAACATATCTCATATTGGTCCAAAGATTATGCCATCTTTTAACTTTTTTTTTTTGTAGTAAACTTTTGTTTTTTTGAATTCAACACCTAATTGCACGACTTTAGAAGGTCTTTGAGATAATCTTTATAATATAAACCGAGTCTACCTCTACCTCTCACAAGACCATTTCACTATAAAATCCTTTTACAGAAATTCTGTCATTATTTATTCACTTCACATTACATGATCACCATTCCTTATGCTTGCTTATAACTGTTATTAAAATAGGTAAAAACTCACTATATGTATTGCCACTCACTGCAAGCTAGAGTAATCACTGGATGCTAGAAGACTTGTGCATAAAATCCCCATCTAGGGCCTACTCATCCAACATTCCCAGACTAGTTTCTGGCTTGTGGCCTTCATCAGTGAGGAGCCTTGGATCTGAGAGTACTTCACCTAGATCCTAGGATTTAATGCAACTCTCCAGCAGCCACCTTTTATCTCTACTTAACTACAAAACTATGAGTCTTAAAGTAAAAACACTAATATTTTCAATCCAAGCTCAGTAGCTTATATATTCATATAGGTCTAAACTCAGTTCAGTACCTACACATTTTGGTGTCCTTGGTTTTTTAATAACCATAGCCACTACTATCCTATTAGGCAGGATTGGTTTCAAGCCAATAAACATCACATGATCACCATTTCTTATGCTTGCTTATAACTGTTATTAAAACAGGCAAAAACTCACTATACATATTGCCACTCACTGCAAGCTAGAATAATCAATAGGTGCTCTCAGATCCAAGGCTCCTCACTGATAAAGGCCACAAGCCAGAAACTAGTCTGGGGATATTGGATGAGTAGGCACTAGATGGGGATTTTATGCACAAGCCTTCTGGCATCCATTGATTACTTTAGCTTGCAGTGAATGGCAATATGTATAGTGAGTTTTTGACTGTTTTTTTCACTCCACATTCTCAATTTCCCAAACCTGACCTTTTACAATAGTAGATCCAAACAATCACTTTATGGAAAAACACCCAAATTGATTTTATGATACTGCAATTGTCTTAACTAAATTTCTCAGAACTAAATTAATTTTTTCTATACTCTAAATTACTTTGATAAAGGATCCATGTTTTATGACCATATAATAAATTGGGGAAAATAACAATTCTCTACAGATGAAGCAGACATTGAAAAAACTAGTAAGATATTTAAGTTGATCTAAATTTTCAGATAATGACTCTCCAATTAAAAGTTTTTAAATCCCCATCCCCCAATTATTGGATAGCAGTACATTCTATTTTTTTCATTGATTATTAAACAAAAGCCTTAATGAATTGGATTTAAAATATAAGAACATAATTTTTTAAATTTAGAAGTATAGAATAAATCTGGAAGTTATCAAGGTCTTTTCTTTTAATCATCTCAAATTACAAGTTCTATCAACAAACATATCCTGTCTTAATCCTCAACTGTTACAAGTAGTATTCACATGCATGTCTCATTATTTTTCAAGAATTATTTTTCAAATATCAAATTAGTATTTGATTTTTAAATTTTTAGGATTGTTTTATGGTTTAGAGGTATCTCATCTATAATCTAAACATAAATAATTTTATTTCTCCATATATTTTTTTTGCAATCTATGTTGGTTATATAATTGTATATATGTGTGGAGATAGTAATCTGGACAAACTGATGATTGCTGGTTTAGCATGAAACATGTATATTGGTGATTATTTATCTTTTTGACATATATGTGTTCAAGTGTATCATTGTTATGAGATAGTGTGGAGCGTGGTAGGTTGTGTGAAAGTCTGTGCTCATATACCCTATATATTTATAATACTTATTATAAATAATGCTTATGTTAAAGCATAGCATTGAATGCGTAGATACTATTGTACAAAATAATTTTTAATATCACTAGCTTTTTATAAATATATTTAGAAATTTTGAGAATTTGAGGATAGGAAGTTCAATTTTATAATGAATCCATTATTTTGCACTTTAAAAAAAAAAACAAAAAAAAAACTTTTAGCTATTTCTAATTGTTCAATTGAAGTTACTCGAGAAATAGTTTCACTAAAAGTTTTTTATCAATTTCAAATCTTAGACAGATCCTTAAAATCATGTACTATTTTACATCAAAAAAAGTTTACACAATTTATTATTTATATTAAGAAATAATATGAAATACATATACTACCTGCTTTATCATCATTAGGCGATCACTAAAATAATTGGATTAACCTTTTTAATGCTTTTAAGATAACTATAACAAATATTCGTTCGTTACATACTTCAATAATCTTCATAAATATTGAAGTGACTTTTTCTACTCTTGTGTATATTAATTATCTTTCACATTAACCATCATCATCATCAACCTTATCAATCCATTGCAGGATAAAGGTCTCTCCAAGTTTCAATCCATTTTCTCCAATTTTTAGCTTCTCTTCTCCACACCACCCCTGCACACTTTCTTATTTCATCCATCCATCTCACACATGGTCTCTTTCTGGGTCTTTTACAATTTCTTGGAATCCAGTTTATGATTTTAATTGTCCATCTATTATCATCTCCTCTAGCACTATGTCCAACCCAACTCCACTGTCCAACCCAACTGCACTTCAGTATTTTAATTTTTTCAATGAGGTCAGTAACACCTGTTTGTTTTCCTACCCATATTAAATGGTGCAATCAGAATATGGTTTTTATTGATGAGCACCATATTCCGAAAGTACTGCAGGTGCATGGTTATATTATTAAAATATATGTCAAATATATATTTTACAAAAATAATAAACACTTCACCTGAAGTTATTGGCATGCTATATAAAATGATGCATTATTTTCCATAAAGTGTATCACATGGAATTCTTTGAGATTTAGCATAAAAAAGTAGAGTGGATTAAAATGTTTCCATTATGATCATACACACTATAATACTGCAGCATATTCTACAAAAACTTGTTTAAATTATTAACATTTTGAAATCCACTTAATTTAAATAATACAAAAAATTGCACAGAGATAATAACTCCCCATGCAAAAGAATAGTATCAATAATAATGTATAACATTATAAATAAAACTGTAGCTAAATTATGCCATGATTTTTAGATAATTTCATCTGAAATATCAACTATTTTATAAAATTTGTTTGGTATAAAGTAATCGTGTTCAATCATGGACACCATGATTTTAACTCATGCACACTCATGATTTTTCTTTATGGTCTTTACACATCAAGATAAAAATATTCATTAATTTTTTTTTTTCATATTCTATGAAGGATCTCAACATGGATTAGATGATACTGCTTTAAAAATAAAAACAATGAAATAAAATTTAACTCATCACAACTATTCTCACATTAAAACAGGCAAAACTCTCTAAATGTATTGCCACTCAGTGCAAGCCAGAATAATCAACAGATGCAGTGCTCTCAGATCCAAGGCTCCTCACTGATGAAGGCCGCAAGCCAGAAACTAGTCTGGGCATATTGGATGAGTAGGCACTAGATGGGGATTTTATGCACAAGTCTTCTGGCATCCATTGATTAATCTGGCTTGCACTGAGTGGCAATATGTATAGAGAGTTTTACCTGTTTTAATAACAGTTATAAGCAAGCATAAGATATGGTGATCATGTGATGTTTATTGGTTCACAACTATTCTCCAAATAACCAATAAATGAAATTCCCAATTTCATCAAACTATGCAAATATAAAATTGCATCAACTTATAATCTTACTACTGCAAGGTTGTGAGCAGTTGGATTTTAGAGCTAAGTAAAAGAAATCACTTTAGGCTAAAAATAATAAAACTATTTGTTTTCATATTTTAATGCTTGACATACCAAACCACTTATGATAAATAAACTCCATTATTTGTTTAAAGGACATTGATAAACTGTTAAATTTGTGTATAAAGGCAATATCCAAAAGTCTTAAAGAAACAAAGTTAAATATTAGAGTGTGACTCAACCATAATGCAGAAGTTATAAATACTTTTTATGAATCTTGCATTATTATACCAGTCAGAAAAAACAACAACCCCTTTTTATTAGTCATTGAAACTTAATGATGTCTCAGATAAAGATTCTACTGTAGAAAATTCACAAAATGCTATCTTTCAAATTCAGCTTACAATTTCTTAATACATTTAAATAGTCTGAACAGGAACTAACCTGTATTCAATGCACTTTAAAATTCGGAATAATCAAGCATATTTTGCCAATATAGGTATCTTCCAAACCATGACACAAGATAGCAACTTTTATAAAGATAAGAGTGGCCATCTTATCTTTAACCTAAATGTCCATTTATATATGCGAATCTGAAGCATCTTGATTTGGAAGCGTGAAGTAGTTGTTTTCTCCACTGTTTAAATCCACTATTTCCTTTACAAATTAAGTCGCTATCTTGTGTCATGGTTTGGAAGATCCCTGTATCGGCAAAATATGCTTGATTATTGTGAATTTTAAAGTGCATTGAATACAGGTTAGTGTCTGTTCAGACTATTTACATAAGCGCTCTGTGTGCTCTATAAATTAATTACTACTCTTTAATAGATTTAATTAAAAGCAGATTCATTAGTTAATTTATGATTTATCTCATTTTTAATTATGCTAATGTAGTTTCAATTATAAAGTGATACATTTCAACTAATTCTTTTTATCGATTCTTCATTAAGAAAAATAACTTTAGATTATATTAAAATTAGACTATGGTAAGACAACAAATCACTGACTCTTACTTTGAGCCTCCAACTTTGCAGTCTCATCTTGCTTAATCATGGTACTAAACATACAATGAGTGCCAAAGACGCTACAAAAAATAACACCTCTAACTGGAAACCAACACTCTCATTGACAAATAATATTCAGATAGAATATGACCCACTTGTGATTTAATATAAAAGAACATACAATCAATGAGAATATACAAACTTTGATCAACTAGATTTTTAATTAACTATCAAATTTTGTATCTCACTCAATAGAGGGTTATCATTAGTTTAAAATGATAGAATAAAAATAACAAAAACCTTATTGTTTATAGAAACAATGTTAAGCATATTAAGTAAAACTTTGTAGTTGATAATAGGTAACAAAAAAGTTATATTTTGTTCCTCTATGAATTTCAATTAACCCTTAATTTTAACATATTGTAAGCTTTAATACTGGGGGATATTATCTTAAGATTCGTTACTAAAATTATTCTCCAAAAAATACATTCAATTCTTGAAAAATAGCATCTCACTTCAACATTGTGCTAAAACAAGGTGGTCTACATTAATAATGAAAATGTTGCTTTCTATGCTAAAACGAACAATTTATTGTTAAACTATGGACTAATTATTTTGTTCTTTAAACTGAAATATGCATTTTGTACTTGTATTAATCAGTCAAAGTTGTCTCATATATGAATCGTGCTATCAAGATCAAAATAAATGTAATTAAAACTAAGTATTGAATAACAGTGAAGAGAATAAGCAACAGCATAAACATCTCTTTAAAAACGGCTTTCTTTGATATATCATTATGAAGTGGTAGAATAACTTACTTGTTTTTTATCTTCCTGTTTATTTTACATGCCTAAACTTTTATTCTTTCCATGTATTTTAACTGCATTACTTCCACTTTAAATTTGCAGTAAGTTAATCTATTCTACACAGCATTCTGATAACTTCAACTTCACTATTATCCAATCTTATCAAATCACTGCTCATTAATCATCTCAACAAAATATTTAACAAAACAAAAGGGAAAGAAAATAGACCTGTTTCACATTTCTTACTATATCTATTTCCCCAGGAAATAAAAGATCATTCTATGTTCTGATTTATATTGGTAACAGTTACACTGTCTTCCACGTTATCAATTTCCTTTATAGAATTCAATTCATTATACCAAAGGCTTTTTCAAGATCAGCAAATAAATATTATGTTCTTTCCATCTGATCATTCAATAATTAATTTCATATCTTCAATAGACCATTTTTCAAATAAGTCTTTAGATAAAAACAGGTTTACCTATTTTTAAAAAGTATCTATTCAAACTTCAAATGTGAAAGGATAATCAAAAATAACCAGAATCATTTTTTGGTAGCCACATCTGTTATAGTACATACTTCTTCAAAATACCTCTTGCAGAGATCATTCTGCATTAACCTACCAAATAACATCATCGTATGTAAGACATTTTTTTTGTAAAGTGCGTTTCATGTATTTGTGATTTTTTGTAATAGCTGAAAAATTGGAACAATGGAGAAATTCTTGTTTTTTCTTAGGGAAAATGGCAAAGATAAACAGTTGTAATGCTTGAATCAGCACAAAAAAGTTGCACTGGAAAAACATAAGTTTATGAGTAGTTTAATGGAAAGGTTTAAATTTATATCCAAAAAAGAATGGCAAGTGAAGTCAAATGTTAAGACAATGCTGATCTTTTTTGGATGCAAATGATATTGTTCATTCAAAATTCATTTGTAGTGATCAGGCATTTAAAACCTACAATTTCTGAAACTTTTGCATGATGCAATAAAACATAAACATTGTTTTATGACCCAGCTTGTCTATCAGCCATATTCATTCAATATCATTCTACACAACTGCTTTTTAATCTCTTGAATGGAAAAAAGTCTCAAATTTTTTTTTGTGGACTTAGAAGTAATGAAAGGGGAAAAACATGTTTAGACCAGTTCACTGCATTAAATAGACTATATTTTGAAAGAGATTCAATTTGCAACAACTAAAAATAAATATTCTACTTTTTATTACAAAATTTCAGTTATTTTTGTGTCATCGCCTCCCCCCATACAATCTCAACTGTTATCAAATGTTCAACATTTATATTTTTTCTCTAATAGAATCATGGCTTTTCAAAACAAAACCTATTAGCCAAATTCAAAATTTCATTTCAACACCAATATATTTTTTTAGCAATCAAAATGGAATGTCAATAATTCCTCAGTGCTTAATAAAATATTATATAATGAATTATTTATTGAAAAAAAAAAAAGACCAAACAGAATTGCATATATGCTTAGAGATAAACTAATTATGGATTTATTGAAAAGATAGCAAAAGAATACTTAGTCATGAAAAAGTTATGAGTTTCTAAAAAGCAGATTAAATAATGAGAATTTGAAGGTAGTTTAGAATGATGTTTAGGACTATGAATATACAAAAGTAAATAAAATAATTATACAGAATTTTACACATAAAAACAAATTGAGTGAATTAATTTTAAAGACAAGCATGCAAAAATACAAGATATGAAAGATTTTTAATAATTATATAGAATAATTAATATCAATACTAGGCATCTGAAGATGTTATTAAAGGAGACAAAACTCACTATACATATTGCCACTCATAGCAATCACGAGTAATCAATGGATGCCAGAAGGCTTGTGCATAAAATCCCCATCTAGTGCCTACTCATTTAATATCCCCAGACTAGTTTCTGTCTTGTGGCCTTCATCAGTGAAGAGCATTGTATTTGAAGATGTGTAAAAAAACAGAGATATGAAATAACTTGTTGATTCTTTTGACAAAAAAAAAAAGATACTTTGGGAAAGTTGAAGGATTGCTATATTTGTCTTTCCATAGGTAAAATTAAAATTAATAATGGATTCACAAATTACAAATCCAAGAGCAATTCTGATTCTTTGGAAATAAAGACAAAATTAATGAAAAAATGGAATTAGGTTTGAATGATTCATGATGATTTAGAAACTTAAAACACAACCTCCTCCCCATCAAAGTGCAGTGTTCAAGGTCAAGCAAGGAATATATATGTGTGTGCAAAAATAAATGTATAATAATTGTGTAGAATAAAAATAATATCTTTTTTTTTCTCAGTGATGATAGCTTTTATTCATCAAAAAGACAAAATACACAACAGTTAAAAATGTTTACAAAGAAATGATTATATGGCAAAATGAAATTCAAGTACAATATGGTAAAGGGGAAGGTAATACATATGAAACGAGAAGGGGATATAAAAAGGGTAAGTAGACCAGGCAAAGAATAGTCTTTGGTAAGGAGCAATGTTGACAGGCTTGTTTGCACTGGTGGATTGATAAAAATAATATCTTTATATAATAATTATGTATGATTGTGTGAAATAATTATATATATGATTATATAAATAACTGTGTAACAATAAATGTGTAGCAATGTTGTTAGGTCACAGAATTGATACTTGGCTTTATAAGGTCAGAGAACTGCAAAAAAATGTTGTGTATGGTGAGGTGTGTAAAAAATACCATGTGTATGTAAAAATGCTTTATATTGTAAGGTATATAAAAAACATCATATCTGGTAAAGTTTGTAAAGACTACAGAAGTGTTGAAGTGTTTATAAACCTCTAGAACCTGGTCTATATGTTCTGGTATTAATGTAATTCAGAGAATCCTGCCTCAGTAAGTCCAAAAGCAAGATTAGAGTTTATTATGTGCAAGTCATGACCTTTTTGCTTATATGTTATTTAAATTAAACTATTACCTTACCATCTCAATTTTGCATTTGTCAATTATGGACCCAACACAAAGAATATGACGTATTACATCAGCTGAATAAGCATACTTTAAAAACTATTAAAATTGCCTAAGTGAATATAAGATTAAGTTTAACTATCTCAAAAACTTGAATTAAAAATGCAGACTTATCAGTTGAGCAATGTCATACAAAACAATTTGCAAGTTTGTATCTGATAGTCAGAACATGTAAAGATGTTTGGTAATAATAGTTAGTAATACTAAAAAAAACCCAATGATATTTCAAGGGTTTATAACTTTAATGGCAAACTTCAGCTATTTCTATGTAATACATTTTTTTTTGCATTAAACCATTAATCATGTTGTGTTTTCTTCTGCAGATTTATGGAATCCCAAACAAAAAAACAGTCAGTTAATTGTGGTAATATATAATGCCAGAAATATTTGGTAGTTCTTGTGGAAAATTATAAATGTTTTTAAAATGAGGTCTATTCAACATTTTCATAATTTGTAAACAGGCAAAACTCTCCACATAGTAGTGCCATCCAGTGGCAACCAGAGTAATCAGTGGATGTCAGAAGGCTTGTGCATAAAATCCCCATCTAGTGCCTACTCATCCAATATCCCCAGACTAGTTTCTGGCTTGTGGCCTTCGTCAGTGAGAAGCCTTGGATCTGAGAGTACTGCACCTAGATCTTAGGATCTAATGCAACCCTCCAGCAGCCATCTTTTATCTCTACTTAACTACAAAACTATGAGAATGAAATTGAAAACACAAAAATATTTTCAATCTAAGCTCAATAGCTTATATAGTCATATGGGTCTGAACCAGTTCAGCACCCTTACATTTTGGTGTCTTTGGCTCTTTAACAACCATAGCAACCACTATCCTATTAGGCAGGATTGGTGTTAAGCCACTAAACATCACATGATGACCATCTCTTATGCTAGCACAACAGGCAAAACTCTCCATGTAGTAGTGCCACCCTGTGCCAACCAGAGATGATCATGTGATGTTTAGTGGTTTAACTTGTAATATAATTTGTTTTTTTTTTTTATATCAAAGTTGTACAAATATTTTTCATACATTCTGCATTGTATATCTGAGGCATTAATGCTTTTTTAATTGTAAATTCATTTATTTTTTTAAATATTGATTTTTTAACTTTCGAATAATCAACCTTTCAATTTATATAGTTTTTCTAGTTAACACTGATATGATTGTGGTGTGTCACCAAAAGTGCTTTCAGCTAAATTAAAAAAAAGAATAACAACTTTGTAAATCATGCAAATGCAAAAGAATTACATATGCAAGTGAAAGAAAAAATTAATATAACATTGATAGAAAGATTAATAATTATATATTAAAAAAGTCTCAAGTAAAAGTATATAACGTTTTTATGGTTTAAATATTAATAATTGTTTATAACAAGAATGTATAAGATAAAAAAAAAATCTGCATTAAAATACGTATATAATCATTGCTTGAATATGACTGTGGACTAATATGTTGTATTAAGAAAGGCAATTTATCACTTTTGCATATTTAATCCCTTGCTCAAAATCAGATCGGAAAATGTATTTCATCAAATCAGTGTGATTAGAGAAGATAGTTTGAGCCATGTGAATCTACTGAATCACTAATCACAATGATGAGAGATTAAAATTATAGAAGGAATATAAATACAATTATAAAACCAGAAACTGATGATATTCAAATATATTGATGATTTAAATCAATTTCTTTGATACATTCCTTGTTTTCTTATCTCTTTTTATTTAATTTGTTTTTATATGGATTCATATTTATCAATTATTAATAAAAAGACATAATTTCTGATTGTTTTAAAAATATTTAAAAAAATGTGTTGCTGTAGGACTATTAGAACCACTGGATTGCTTTTATGAATAAAAAAATGTCAATGTTATTGAACGATTCATTATACTAAAGTATGTGTTATCTGTTAATTTTAGTATCAATCAATTATATATTGTAATCTCAACTCAGAATAAGACGGATGTAGAGACAAATAATAATTAGTGTAAGGTGTTTTACACTACGCCAAATTGCAACTATACCAATTAACTATAGTATCCACCCAAGATCATCATCACTTAAGAAATGGGGAGTCTACGGGGGAAGCAAGTTTTTAAAATTTTTCCAAAAGAAAAATATAATCTTAGTAATACTTTAAATTATAAATAATATGTTAAGTTCTTAGTTTTGAATTCATTAATTATTATACAAATAAATTCATGATAAATTATTTAAAATACAAGCGACTTTCCTCCACAAACCCCCACAGCTATATGATCTCCAGTGGCAACTACAATAATGTTATTTCTCATGTGTAAATGAATGAAAATGGATCAGTAATCCATGCAGAGAATTGCTGGTCGAGAGGTCAGCACAGCTGCCTTAAAAGCAGTTGTCCCGGGTTAGCGGGTTCGCATCCCAGCCAATGCTATGACACATGAAAAAAAAAATTATTAAAATACTTATTACTTAACTAAAACAAAGTAGAAAATTTTTACTCTCCCCCTCCCTTTCAAACAATTTAATTATCTTTTCATTCTCCGCATTGATCACCATCCATAGTTGCAATTATTTAATCTTAAATGTTGGTGTTTATGTTCTCCATCATGTCTCCCAAATTATGACTCTTCAATGTTATGCCACTTACACACACAGAAGTGGAATGTACCATTTATTAACTCAACCACTCTGGATCATCTGACCCTCTAGTAATGATCATCTTGTTCTTTAAAATTTTAGAATTATAAATGCTTATGTTCTCAGGGTCTTGACCTGTGGTGAAGTGCAACAATCACTTTTCAATTCATTGCAGACCCTTGGACACTATCCCAGCAAATACAAATTGAATAGACATACAATCTTTTAGAGCTAATGTCTACTCTAACTAAAACTAACAATAGGTACTATAATAATAATAAATATTATATGCCAACTAATTAATTAAATAAAATACTTGATATAATAAATTTTGGATATAGTTTTATCAACTGGGAACCTAACCAAA
Source organism: Epiperipatus broadwayi (assembly GCA_028023455.1). Taxonomy (NCBI): domain Eukaryota; kingdom Metazoa; phylum Onychophora; class Udeonychophora; order Euonychophora; family Peripatidae; genus Epiperipatus; species Epiperipatus broadwayi. Next base: position 1,050,469 of record JAQFVV010000169.1, read on the forward strand.
TATCAAAAGTGGAGAATCTTTTTTCTTTTGATTCAAAACCTTTTCTAAAATGCAAATTAATAATTTGTGAGATTATTAAAGTAAACAGTTTTTTAAAAAATTAGTTTATATATAGAATTGATGAAAATAATCTATAGCAGCAAACAGAAAATATAAATGTATCATCCAGTTATAAATTGCAGCTAAATGTTATAATTTCTTTGTCAATTTGCTTTTGAATAAAAGTATATTTTTTTTTATTAAAATCTGAATCATTCTTTTAAAATAATTAATATTTTCACAAATATTTTCTAAAAAAAATTAAAAATATATAAAAAAAGATTCTAAAGTATATGTTTTCACTTTAAAAATCAAAACAAAGATATCAGAACTATCAAAATCATTGACAGGTGTTCTCTTGTATAGAAAATAAGTAACTACCCATCAGCATCTTAAAAGACAGATTCTTATCTCATTGTTATAACTTTAAATTTAAGCCTTATTGATTTATTAGTTGTAAAAAAATTCTAAAGATTATTCAGTACAATTTACTTGTTAAAATAATGGTAAAATCAGCACCATAACATTAGAAGTAGCAGTTTGAGAGAGTTAAAGCCATTTACAAAATTAATCCAAAAAATATTTGATATTTAATGATAAATCTTTTCTCTTTTGATGAAAAAAGATATAACAGACTATTCTACACAATAATATTAATCTTAATATTATGTGCATGTATAGTAAAAAAGCAAAGATCTACAGAAATAAGATGTTAAAAATTTGTTTCAAATTTGATGTACCCCTCCTTTATAGGTCCAAAATTTGGAAAAAAAGTATATCTTATATTCAAAATAATATGGTATATATTCTCTGTTTGATAAATTTCTTTATGTATATATATGTATTTAGATTTGTAAATGTCAACATTTCTGCAATCATAGCTTTAACCCAAGTACTTTAGATAAATACATTGATGATTTTAATTAAACTAAAGATTATCTGAGCCCAGATATAAACTTTTGTTAAAGATTAATACACTTGTTTGTTTTTTAATTATATATAAACATATAGAATGACTCAACTTTATCTCTTTTTACTAAAATGTGATATCTTTTTAAGGTATATTTAAAACTTCTACTCCAAAAGCATATGACTGAAGATATTTGGAAACAATACATTTACATATATACTAGTTTAACAATGCTTTTAATTTTTTTTTGTTAATATTTAAACTTATCCTTTTTAAAAAAAACTATTTTTGCTTACTAAAATATTATTTTGATAAAAAAAATTTTGGTACTTTCAATTTATGCCCCATGTGGCCACAAGAGGTGCTGTTTCCTGTGTGTTAACCACAGAAATATTCAGAGTAAGGGGCCAAAAGCAGCGATGCAAGTTCCAGCCACTAGGTTCCATGTAGTGGGCTAGATTGCTGGTAGCAGATGATGTAAGCTATATGTGTTTACATATGGCTATCAGCACCACCTAGTGCTGGCAGTTACTTGGCATAAGGTTCCTGTGAGTACACATGAACAGAGCCACCTAGTGGCTGAAACTTGCATCAATGCTTTTGGCCCCTACTCTGAATATTTCTGTGGTTGACAGAGGAAACAGCACCTCTTGTGGCCACATGGAGTATAAGTTGAAAGTACCAAAATGTCATGATATTGCTCAAATAGTAAAGTCTGGAAATACATTGATTTTTATTGTATTGGTTTTAATTTCTCAAAAATAAATTTAATTATTTCTAAACAGAAGGTTAATAGTACAAAATAAAATTGAGTTTAATAGTTTATAGTAAATGTGATTTCTTAAAAGGTGATTTACTGATTAATAAAAACAAAACCATTCATTTGATCATTTGAAGATGGCATTAATGGTTCTCCACCTTTCTTCACTTTCCTGCAGCTATCTGTAATGCTATTTTGGCATTCATTTTGATGGCAGAAACTGTATTGATTTATTATTTAAAAAATCTGAAAAGGAAAGAAGTCTACAGCCAAATGAAACTATAAAAGATCCAAATCCTACCTACAAGGGCACTGATTGGTAGAGATCGATTGTGAGTGTAAATGTATACTCCATTTTCTGTTGTTAGTGGTCAGCAAAAAATGGCTTTTTGCTGTAGTTTATTTCAATATTTATGATTTATTTTTACAAAATAATTGTATAGTAATTATTAAAATATAAATATTTTCATGATTCCACTTCATGTGTTTCCCTCAAATATATTTTATCTTTAAAAGTACTACTTAAGAAATTTGGAATAATGGTGAAATCAAAGTAAGATCAGTAATAGTCTACTAGACATAATCATACAGAATGTTTGTGATATTTAAATAATTATAAATACAATTTTAAACTTTAGAATAGAATTTCATAGCTTTATGATGTTAATATATATAATTCAATACACCAACATCTTTTTAAATCTTATTTTTCTATGATTATTATAAAATTACACATCAACATTTTGACTATTTAATATTATAGTCTTTATCAAGGAAACTGAAAAATAAAAATATATAACAATAAATATTCCAAACAATCACCCCCCCACCCCCCAAAAATATATGTATAAAATACTCTTTACTTCAAACTCTTTTTATTATAACAATCTCAAAACCTTATCACATATTTTATACTTATATTGTTTTATCTAAAAATATCCTAAAAACCATTTAATTAGAAAAATCTATTATCTTGTTTATTTTTTTTCCCATTAACATTCTATTCAATTCAGATTTAATTTCAATAATGTTAATTCCTTCCTTTATTATTCTTTTTAGAAGTATTATTCTTATATCTTCTCCTTTACTTTTTTTGCATTCCTTCATATATTCACATGTATTACTTTTTATAAATCTCTACATATGCACTCTAATGCAAATTTTTAAAATATAATTTTAATTTTTTATAGGAATATTAATAATAATAGAGAATATATATATAGTTTTAGAAAATAAAGAGTATAAAAATAGAATAAAAAGTTAAAGAAATTGTTAATAGAGAAAGTTGTATTAAAGGAATATATGAAAAAGAGGCTAAGGTTTTTGGAAAAAGAGTTGGTTATAAATTTAAAAAGAAAGAGGAAGGTTATGCAAAAATAAATAAGTAAATTATAAAAGGGAATAAAGATAGAAATATGGATAAAAATTATTAATAAAAAAATAAATACAGATAAATAATAAAAAGGAAGAAAAGGAATTAGATTTATAGGTATTAAAAGTAAAATAAAAAGGTGATAAAATATATTAGAGAGTAATACAGAGTGATAGATATGAAGAAAAGGTAAAAAATTAAAATTAAAAAGAAAGCAGAAATAGTAAAGAAATAATGAAAAAATAATTAGAAAAAAAGGGAAGTAAAGGTATAGGGTTAAAAATAAAATATGACTATGAATAATAATGTAAAATATGTATTTTTATATGTATATAGAATAATGGTTATATGTTTAAATGTTGTAGCTCTGACGAAGACTGTAGGACAGCGAAATTGATAGAAAATTAAAGGAATTATATAAAAAAAATTTGCATTAGTGTATATGTGGAGATTTATAAAAAGTAATATATATTTATTATTTCACATATAACTCTTATCTATTTCTTCTTTCTCCCTCTATATTTTGCTCCTTTTTATATTTCACTATAAACTCATCAATACTCCTTTAACACTTTAAGCAAATAATTTTATTTATTATAACAGTTTCAACTGTACTAGCAGTCTTCTTCAGATCTACAACATAAAAAATTATATCATCAATATTCCTTTAAAACTTTAAACAAATAATTTTATTTATTATGACAGTTTTGACTGTACTAGCAGTCTTCTTCAGATCTACAACACAAAAAATTATATAATATTTATATAATTTTTTATGTTGTAGAACTGAAGAAGACTGCTAGTACAGTTGAACTGTTATAATAAATAAAATTATTTGCTTAGAGTGTTAAAGGAGAGTATTGATGAGTTTATAGTGATATATTTATTATTCTTTCATAGTATGATTTTATACATTTCAAAGGAAAGAAAGAAGAAAAAAAAAGATAAATTATTTTAATAGTTTTAGGGTATTTTTAGATAAAGTATATAAGTATAAATAGTATGATAAGGTTTTGAGATTATTGTAACAGAAAGAGTTTGAGGTAAAGAGTATTTTATATATATTTTTGGGATTGTTTGGAATATTTGATATTTATATATTTTTCAGTTTCCTTGATAAAGACTATAATATTAAATAGTTGAAATGTTGGTGTATATTTATATAATAATCATATAAAAACAAGATTTAAAAAGAAGACGTTGATGTATTGAATTATATATTGAATTTTAAGAATTATTTTGGTAAGAAAACTGTGTTGGTGGTATTTTTTTAACTTTATGTTAACAAAAATTCGTTCAGATTTTAAAAATAAAGTTCATTCAACAAAGATTTTGTTAATTCACTTTTTTCAATGACATTAGAATAATCACCCAATGAAAAAAAATTGTTTTCATTTTGTATTTCGCTTTATACTTTTTTTTTCTATATTGCAAAGTTCAAACATGATTTTTAAAGATATTTTTCATTTGTAAATTTATACTTTTAACAATCAAGACCAATTTATTGAATTCTAATATGGAATTAAAGTATTAAAATTCAAATGTTGGATATGTTCAAAAATGACCACTAGGGACAACAAAAGAAAATGGATCATCTGCCGAATAGTTAAAATATTATATTAATAATCAAAAGATTTCCTCATAAAATTGCTTGAATAGTAAATTCCAAAAATACTGTTTTTATTGTATTGGTTTTAATTCCATAAAAAATAAATTTAATAACTTATATTTAAAACCGAATAATGGTAGAAAAACATTTATGTTATAGAAAATATGATTTCTTTAAAGATATCTTTAAAATGTAATTGACTAATATGTATTTCTTGAGTATTGTGTTCTGTAAAAAATCAAGGTATCTTAACTTTGGTTTATAATAAAATGGGGAAACTATGATTTGTAAGCCACACATGATTTGTGCAGACTGCAGCCCATGCATAAGAATACGATTTTTTTAAAATTTCCCACAGAAGTTTCAAATAATATTGTTTTTCAGAAAATGTAGATCAAACAACTTATTTCAAAAATGTTTATTATAACAATCTTTGTTATATGTCAGAAGCAATGAATTCTGTTGAAAAATGCTTAAAAAAAAACCTTATTTTATTCTTGTGCAACAAGTTATTGCAAGTTGTTAGTTTTGAAAACAATGAATTTTATAGAAAACTGTTTCAGACAAAAATATTTTAAATTTTGAATCCGAACATTTATCAAGTAATTTTTCACTTAATGCATTAGGTTTTGAGTCATCGATAAATTGAGAGTTGAATTGTGTCAAACTGGAAATTACCACAAACAGATATTGTTGTCCAATAATACATATATAAATTAACCAACAAAAATTGTGGTATCAAAATTTCATAACAAAATTTTATTCTCAAGTTATTATGGGAACACAATTTGGTCACATACAAGTATATGCACACATGTGACATTGGTCATCATTCTAAAATGGCATGAAACAGGTTTTAAAAGCTTTATTTCATGAAAATTCATCGAAACAAGAAAATCAGTATGATCGTAATACTTATCTTTATTATATACACCTGGGTCTCATTTTATGTGGTAGATAGGTTCCTCAGAAAACACGCACGAAAGAAATCGCACAAAAATAGACTTAACTTACCTTGAAAAATGGGGATAGGGGTTGTAATTTTCAGAAATCGCACAAAAGCAAAGCAAGAAGGAAAAATTACTTTAAAATTTGCATTAAAAAAAATAAGGAAATAAAGTATGACTAATAACAAATTTCAAATATTTGAAAAAAAAAAATACAAGACAAACTTTTTTTACTTTTTTTATTAACTACAGTATTTAATTTTATATTTTTTCATACATATTTTATACATTAGTGGTTATTTGGCTATTTGACAATATGCATTCGTTTGTGAAATGTTAAGAAATCAGATTCGTCATGTAACATGCAACTAACGCCAGTTTCAGTCTTGAGCTGAGTTAATGGTTCTTTGTTTCTATATTTAAAAAATGAGATCGTAATCAAAACAAAAAGATTATTTTCAGTTTATAAAATCAATAAAATCTTTGTTATTATTTATTTTAAAAATCTAAAAAATTATTTATTTCTATTATAATTAACAAAATACGTTTTAAAAGTTTAAAATTTTTGACTATTTATTGCGATATTTTTATATGTAAATATAAACCTATTATTATTATTTACTCATTAGTATAAGTAGGTTATTTACATAAAAGGTAATATTTTAAATACAGCTTTAGCTGCTAATATAACGTTATATTTTTGGAAAGAAAAAAAATATTTCAAGTCAAAATAAGTTATTAATAATTTAAATTTCTTGATATCTAATAAATATAGTGTAATATGAAAGATATTAAGAAGAAACATGAATTGCACAACTTCAAAATCGCATTAAAATAATCCGCATAAAACGAGACCCAGGTGTATAGCAGCTCATGTATCAGAAAGTAAACATTTTTTTAAGATGCGACCTTCAAGATATTTTACAGAAATATAGATGACCTATGATTAAAAAAAAAAAAAGACCCATTTCGTGATTTACAATATGAAAACGTTCATTGAAATAAGTTCTGGACAATCAGAATATTTTTAGTAAAGTTAAAATTCTCAGACTTCAAATTTCTTTTAAGTAGCTGATCTAACTTAACTAGTAATTGATTCAATAAAGGTTGCTAAAAAATATAACTAGCTATTTTTTCTTCGTACTTAAATATTAGTCAAGTGGTGATGAAAGTCACCAGCACAAACAAATATGTATATAAAAACCGAATTAAACACACAATCTTCTAAAAGAACAGAATTGCGTGGTTAAACATATGTATATTATTTCGTTTGGTTGGTTATCACTTGTAATAAATATAGATTGTTAAAAGTTTACTTGTTGGAAAATCATTTCTTACAAAAAATGTAAATGTGTGTTTGTTTCATTTCCATTAAATAAAGTTACAAAGCCATTTTTCAAAATAAAAAGTCTTTATAAGTAAAGATGGTGGAAGATAATTTCTCACAAAAAATATAAATGCATGTTTGTATCATTTCCAGTAAATAAAGTTATAGGTCATCATTTTTCGAAATAAATCTTTAATTCATCGATGAACTTTGTTAGAAGCTTCCGTGTAGGCGTTATTTTACAAGATCGCAAGATTAGAAAATTATTGTCGGAGTAACACGAATGTGAAATCTTACGATCGGACTTATACTGTATCTTTTTTTAAAAAAAAGCACATTTTTTTTTCTTTCATCAATACTATTTACATAATTTATTTTAATAACCAATTTATTTGGAGATGGCTTCTTATTTACAATGATCATTTTAACCAATAATTACTTTCTGTTACTATAAATAATTTTTTATTTCTTTTTAACGGTCAATTAATTATAATATGTTCTTAGGTGTAATCCTATTCAATTTTCTCTTTAACTGCAAACCAGTGCACTTGAAAACTAAACTAAAAAAAAAAAATTCTAAAAACTCAAAAGGTGAGGATTTTTTTTATTTCATTTGTATTTTTCATTAAGGGGGAAAAAATGCTGGAATGACTTGTCTTCCAAATGGATTGACCTTTTCTATAATTTTGTAATTATTTTTATGGAACTAAAATGTTCTATTGTTTTAACACATGATAAACATCTTTTCAACAAAAACGTGTGTCCATAAAATACTTATTTTGATACACAAATCTAGATGGGGTGTGTGTGTACATTTAAATTAATTAAATTGCTTTAATTATATGGACATCGTTTGCAAAATACTTTAATTATTACGTAATAAGTGAAACACACAGGCTTATTATATACCTGTGTCTATATATGTAATATATAGGGTATATGAGCACAGACTTTCACACGACTTATCACTCTCCACACTATCTTATAACACTGATACACTCGAACACATAAAATAATCACCAATATCGGTATTTCATGCTAAACTAGCAATTATCAGTTGGTCCAGATTACCATCTCTACACATATATGCTATAAGTGCTCAGATATATATTAAGATAACCAATCCTCATACTTTAATGGACAGGCTTCAATCTACTACACACTCCAATTCTTCAACCGTCCATCCAATTGAAAATCTGATGATGGAATGCTTAAACGCCACCCTAAGGCTGAGATTCTTGTCACACCCATGTTGACCTTAGGCCAATCTGACCCCTCACGTACAGGACAATTCATTTAATACATATACAAGGGATGGGCAGACATCTCTACTATGTAATAACTGAACACACAGGCTTATTATATACCTGTGTCTTATGGCAATTTTACAAAGTTCTTAAGAAAGACTTTATTTTCAAAATAGCCAATAAAAAATAATTAAAGATAGTGTTTAAATACTTAAATGGTAACATGTACTTCTTGACACTATTTAATGAAAAATAAATTGTTAAAATGACAAAAAAAAAGGTCTATTAGTTTTATCCAAACTTCTTATTGAAGGGCATATTGTTCAGTATTTTTATAAAGACTGCAGTGAATAATGAAAGAATAAGTATTAATTACCATTAATGATAAAATTGTTTTCTTGATTGCAAAATTGTGTTTCTTACCTAAACTTGTCTTTTGGGAAGGGGGATCTTGACATAGATATATATCACATTTTTTTATACATCTTGTCATATATTAAAAAGTTCTTAATGTTTATTATTTTTTGTTTTCAGGCTATAAATATACATTAAATTTAAGTGTTATAAAAACTCAATATATTATAAATCTTATTTGCTTCATGAAAACTTGTTCTTTATATATAACATGAGGTTTTAAAAAAAATATTTCATCCAATTAATGATTTATTTATTCTGTATACTATAAAAGTTTATAAGTGAGGTATTTTTTAAGCAAATTTTATTGACAGTTACCCTCCATAATAGATAAAATCCTATTAATCATTATTTATTAGATTAGAAATTATTGTACTTTATTTACATCTTAAATTTTATAAAATTCAAATATATTTATAATATTCTTTGACAAAGTACGTTATAATTGTAATATTCACGACATGATTAACAAATATTGTGATGCATTGTGGCTTCTTCTTTTTAGAGTCAAGAATCTCTTGGCACTATGTCCAGAGAAATCTGTTAGCCACCTTACGTTCTCATGCCCCACCATATGTTTTTCCCATATTCTTCATTATCCTGCTCCATACGACTTCCACAACATAATCTTTGTCAACTCTTATGGCCTTTATATCTAAATCCTACTTATCTTTTTCCAAACCCAGCATAAAAACTAATAAACCACTTTCTGTATAATCACTTTGTTTATATTTATTCTCCTACAGCTCCATTATGTGTACCCTTTCTGCTTGTAGGCATTTACATTCAATTAACAGATGCCTAATATTTTCTATGCCCTCCTTATATAACTTGCAGACTAACTCGCCCATATTTTTCCATTTATATGTATATTCCCCTATTGCTAAAGATCCTGTTCGAGCCTTAAACAGTAAACTAATTTTTTTGCTATTATCACAAATTAACTCGCACACAATATTCTATTTTTCTCTATATGTATTTAAGCTCTTTTTACTCTCCATCTCTATTTTTTATTAATGCATTTATTTTTCTATCCCATTCTTTGCCACTACAACACTCAACAATTCTAACAATCATCCCCCCCCCCCTTTTGTATAAGTATACTGACGTAAATTCTTTATCCAAATCTTCTGCATACTGTACTACCTTTCTCATCATACACTTGCAGATACAAAGGGGGAGGGGGAGCTAACTAAAAGACCTACTTGATTGAAATATATTGAACCGGATTGATTTCCGATTTAAGAGTTTTATTGCCCAAAATTAAAAACTTAATTTTATTAAATCTTATCTAACGTTAGAATTTTTATTTATTTATTTAAAAAGAGTACGTGTATTAACCTTTTAACCGCTAATTATATTATTGGTTGTATGAGATAAAAATCAAATCTTTTAATTGGCCAACTCACAAACTGAAGACAAAGCCTATTGTTAAAACATATTCACCTATAATATTAAATTCAACTCAGATACGTTTATAAAAAGTATATTACTAATTTTTCAGGTTATGAAGAGAACGAAAGTTCTTTCAAAAATAAATTGCTATTTATTTATTCTAAAATATATAATTTCAGAAATTAAACTAGTTTTTTAAAAAATATACTAAAAAAACAAAATTATTTTAGAAAAATATTGAAGACTTTAGTAAAAATATTAAAGATCTAAAAATATTGAAGACTTTAGTAAAAATATTAAAGATCTAATAAAAAGAAATATTTACTTTTCTATAACGTAAAAGTCGACCTTTTTGTTTATATTATAGCTTTTATGTTGAACATTTCATTTTTAAATCATATTTTTCGGTTGTTCTTGGGGTAAATCAACCACCTTTATTTTAAATGTAATAATAGGTGCAGCTTCTACCGACACTTGACATTCGGGGTCCGACACATTTTCGGGGCTCGAAAAGTTCGTTGGCGCTGGTTTCGTTGATTTGTTTCAAGAACGTATTGTTTAGATATCTGAAAGTGAAAACCAATGTTTGGGTGAATTCTCTGCTGAATAAAACTTACTTCCTCCCTTTATAATTCGTTATTGAAAGATCAGTCGGTCTGCCATAGCTCTGCGTTTAGTCTTTCTGGTACACACCTGAGTTAACCCTATTTATTGTGTCATAAATTTATATTTCATAATTTATTTTCTCTTAATAAAATTTTAGAATTTGTTTAAACTTAATTTGGCTGGCGTTTGTCTTTGTGCTTTTTGTCTCAATTGTCTAAACAATTTTAAGATCTCTTGTTTCTCCCTGAGTCTAGTCGGCGCAAACCATCATCATCCATTCTGATCATAGTAAATAAATTTTCCAGACACGTAGTGGTCTGGTGGCGCCCCCTGTGTCAGAATGGATTGAGTGTCCGGTATATCTTAGGAGTCATCATGTTTTTTTCTTCTATACTCTGCAACCATATATTTGAAATTTAGTTATACATCAAAATATGCGCATAGTTCATATTAATCCATTTATCTTTTGCTGTGTAAATATGAAATTATTATTCTTTTTTGATGTTCTGTGTTTATATTATGCATTTACCTTTTTTCGTCCATACTCTGCAACCACATATTCGAAATGGATGTGCTAGTTATAAATCTAAATATATGTATAATCCATATTAATCCATTTGTCTTTTGCTGTGTGAAGATGAAATAATTTATCTTTTTTGATGCTTATGTAACTTCTAATATTAATAATAATAAAAAAAGGACATGCATTGATGATAAAAGATATTTTGGCATTCTAAGATCATCATTGCATTATTTATGTGAAAGATGTTTTTAAAATAAAATTTTGATATAATCAAATACATTAAAAAAAATTTTTATAGTAGAATTTAAATTAGTATTTGATATGTATTATGCACACATCCCTAATTATTGAAAACATTGGGAAGAAAAATATACAAGTGTTTTATTATAAATTTATTTAAAGGCACATTGATCACGTAAATAATATTCATTAAGGCCTGTAGAGATCCCTACTATCGCATTTTATACGCATGTGCTTGAGGCTACAGCCTTAATGAATATTATAAAAGTGTTTTATATTTTGTTAAACTTATATCAGTCAAATAATATTAAATTAAAAAAGGTTTAAAAATATCTCATTTTATTTATTTCAGTATATAGTAACTTTTCCTACAACAAAGGCTTCTAATATAAACAGAACATACAATAAGGAAGTTCTTTGCTTTTAAAGATGTAAACTACCAAATTTATTTACTTTACTAATTTATTTATATACTTAGCAATGGAAATATACAGTAAGTATTGTTTTTTTAATTAATCTGCTACATATGCATAATTTTAGCCATGGTCCTAAAAATTAAAATGAGAAAATTAATTAATATTGTGGGGAAAAAAATTTCTAAATGAAAAAAAAAAGTAAAACTGACAATGAATATTAATATGAAAAATTCCAATGACTGACATTGCATATATGCCAATTTCAAAATCTTCCTGTAAAGCAGTGTCAGAAAGATGATTAACATCTTTAAAACATTTCCAATGAAGAAAGTGAAAGTGGGTTTTTTTTTATTCATTTATGCTTTTAAAAAATTGATTCTAGTTTTCAGTATCAGCCAGAAAATAAAAGTTAAAATATAGCATCAAGCAAAAATAAGTTCCAAACAATAAAGTAGAAGTTCTGAATATGATAGGGCTAAACCAATCATTTGTGAATTTTTATTAAGAATAAGTTTATGTACATTTTTATTTGATTGTTTTTAATATATATTTTTACATTTATTTTTTTTTGACTTTGTATTATATTTTTTATGTATTAAAACTTTTCTATATACTCTCCTCATACACACTTCAATGCAATTTTTATATAATTCCTTCTTTATTTTCCTTAAACAGTTTTGACTGTCCTGCAGTCTTCATCAGAGCTACAATATTTAAACATATAATCATATAACCATTATTTTATATAAGTATCTGCATACATATTTTTTACATTATTATTTCTAATTACATCTAATTTTAAAATAAATGAGAGAGTGCAAATCTCTCAAGCGCTTATGACTAGCCAATCAAATATCTGTCCCAGTGCTTAAGATTTGATTGGCTGGTTGTAGTCATAAGCGCTTGAGAGATTTGCACTCTCTCATTTATTTCAATATCGACTGCGCTTTATAAAAATATTATTATCTAATTTTAACTAAAAATTGCATTGAAGTGTATATGAGGAGAGTATATAGAAAAGTTTAATATATATAGATATATGAAGAAAGATACAAAAAAAGTGAAAAGGAGAAGTATTATATATTTCCATTTAAATTTTTGTTTTGAATTATAACTAAGATTGTGAACTTGGAATGGATTATCCCTAAATATATAAATGTAAAATAAATAGACAAAATAGTGAATGACCTTTTGGAACCAATTACGTTCATTATAGTAGCTTCTACTGTTTTATGTATATATGATTAAAATATATATTTCTTTTAAAATAACTATATTAACAAATAATGTCTGAAGGTTCATATAAAAAGTAAAATAAAATAGCATATACATGATATGACTTGTATTAACATAATTCTAAGCAAAAGGATTGATGATGTAAAAATCTCATTATAGTTTATAATATAGCACCCAGTGTTAACCTTATACACTTTTTATATATTAAATTTTTACTATAGTTAACTAAAAGTTAAAAATAAAAAGGTGATAATCAATGGCTAGCAATCAACAATGATGATCAAGTATTACTTTGTAGTTATAAAATTTTATTGCCAAGTTATATAATTAGAGTTCATGCAGAAAACTTACATGTATTTTATTTATATAGTCATGTATTTAAAAGTACATTTTTGTAAAGCTCCATCTAGTGAATGATATATAGGAGCAAAGAATGATCAATAACTCTGAGAGGTGGTAAAGCATAGTCGTGACTTTGCTATGATTACCATTATTATTGTTCAATGTAACAAAAGTCTTAAATAATCATTTCATCAATTGTCTGTCAAAGCAGTGGTATCATATAATTGTATTATTATGATTTATAAGTAGACATCCATTTAAAATTGAGCACTTTCAAAAATTAAATGAAGATAAACCTGATTGACAAATGAAACTTTGTGAATATTTAGATATGCACAGACATTACATTATAAAAATATGTAATGTGACAGCTCCTAATACAATTGGTACATAATGATAATAATGGTGGAAATGTGAGTATATCGATGATCAAGCTTTATTGCTGGTTCATAGTAGTCTTTTACCTAATCCTTCAAACTGATAAATTAAATTCATTATGGGAAACTGTGTATACATTTATATATTATAACAAAGAATTTCACAATTATAAGATGAATCTAATTTCATCAAGATGTCAGAAATTTAAACAAAAAACTAATATATGGTATAACTCAAAAAAGATTTTAACTTCACATACATATATTAAAAAAATACAATAACATTTCTCTTTTTTAATTTAAGATTAGATCAACATCAAATTTTAGAGATACTCTCCTTGGAAAGCTAGCTGACACAATTTGGGGTTGTGAGACATACATTTTAAGGACAGTTTTTTAGTACTAGCTTATGCTTCTAAGAATGATATGCTCTTGTTTGGTGAAAAAGTTCCCATGCTAAAATTCTGGATACTCAAATATTAACCTGAGAAATATTACTGGCACAATCAAATCTACTCTAGCAGTAACTTCCTGTTCTTTCACATATTATTCCATCAAATATTAGAAGAGTAGATGCTTAACAGAAATAAATTGTTAAGCAAATAAGACTATGCAATAACTTAAAATATAGTTTCAGATATTAGAGGTGAAGTTGTTTCACAGAAATAAAATGTTAAGCAGATAAGATTTGTTAATAACTCAAAATATAGTTTCATTGTCTTGCATTGGTGGTCGAAAGGTCAGTGCAACTGCCTTGCACTTGCAGGCAGTTGCCCGGGTTGCGGGTTCGCGTCCCGGCCGATGCTATAACACTTAAAAAAAAAAATATAGTTTCACAGTCTAAGACATATCTTAAATTAAGATCCCTCTTTAGGATGTTAAACCCAGATTTAACAATTAAAGAATTATGATATAATAAATGTAATGCTTATGACGTTCCAAAAAATTGTCTTTTTCCAAATCCAAAAAATAAAACCAGCTGGATTTAATCTTATCAGATGTCTCATCTACAAATTCAGGACAAACCATGGTAGTTTATTCTCATTTGTAGATAAATGAAATTAATCAACTACTGTAAATGTGGGCGAACAGAAACTATGAACTTACTTATAACTGCCAAGTCTATTGCCACAATGGCAGAGTTAAAGGGCTTAATAAAGTCACAGTAGATACCCTCTTCTGGTTAGACTTTATTTATTTTGTTAATAGTTAAGCTATTAAAAAAAATCGTACACTAAATAACAATAAATCCACACACACACACACACACACACTAACACAAATTAAAACTTTAATTAGAATTTCAACTTCATTTATGTTCACACTTTTTGAAATAATTAGCAACATATTTGATAAAAGATATATTAAAACAATGAATTAAAAATAAAATGTTGTTTTAATTAACTTTGCATTGACTATATATATATTATACAGTTTAATATGATTTAAATATCTTATTTGTGATTTTAAAACTCAGGTTAATTAAAAGCTTTGATCAAGGTTTACTCATATGAAGGAAATGTGACATCCAAGCACCAGAAATAACAGGGTGAACACAATCAAATAATTAATTATTCAGAAAATAATTTTTAAGCACAAGACTGTGGATTCAACTTTGATACAGGAACTTTAGTTCTGAATCCATCTCTGCATGGAGAATAAGTAAGTGATGAAATAGCAATATTTAATAATAGCAGTGCTACCATAATAAAAATAATAGTAATAATAACTAAAGTAGCAATCATAGTAATGTGTTAGTTGTCATGGTAATTACTATCAGTACAGGTAGTTTTACCATATTAGTTGCAGTTACAGTATCATTATTATTTAAGTAATTTTTTCAATTTATTATTTTATTAACACTTCAATCTTTCTACAAAAAATGTATTTGACATTTTTATTTGAATAATATTATGTTTAATCAATGCCACATAGAAATGATGTTAATTGATCAAACATATTACTTGGAATAATAAGAGAAATAGAAACAACAATATTAATGGCAGCTGGGGAGGCAAAAATAATAATAATTGTAATACTCTTCATTAGGTGATATATGACAACTACATGGATTTCTGAAAGTTTTCTCCCCCCCCCCATCATTTCTATAAGTGATTGCTATTAATATATTATCAGAAACTAGAGCTATTATTATTATTAAGATATTTTGGTTACTAATGCATACAAATGGATTTAGAGCCCCAAACTTGTTACTTGTAATGAGAAAACTTTCAATAGCAAAGTAAATAATAAATAAAAAATCCAATCCAGTTAATTACCTAATCACTTCTACAATAGTAGTTAAAAAGAGAAATACTATTTTTGATACCATTTTTACCTAAGATAATTTAATTAATAATAATAAAAATTGGTATAATGACAGAAAAGTTAAATCTTTATGATGAAAATATTTTTGATTTTAAACTAAATGAGATGTAAAAATTAGTTTTAATAGATCAAGAGAATAGTGCTCTTCACAACGAATTTACATGATTATTACAATGTAACGAAAGAAATCAATTTAATAATATCAACCTCTGTGATCAAATCTTGTTAAAAATTTCATAATGAAAGCACAATAATTTCAATTGCAAACGTTAATGTATCAGTTATGAAATTTCCCGCTAAAAGTTTTATAACTTTAATAAAGGGGAATGTTGTGGGAAATAATTTACAAGATTTTGTACCATTCCAATAATAGGTATTAATATATTGGAATTCTACACGGCTACTTTAAATTTTCAGAAAAATATTCACTATCTAAACGATAATTTGATACATCTGCATTAATAAATCGATAATCCTATTGGGGCAAATTAAAAACTGCCACCAATTTGCAAGCTATTAAACAAATAGCAAAGTCACTAAGTTTAAATATCTATTAGAAAAAATTATAGCAGTACTTGGACTTCCAAACACCACAGTTTCTATTACACTAAAAAAACTGTAAATACTGAATATAACCCATTCCATTCTACACTCTTCATTTCTTGTCATATTTCAAG
This sequence comes from Epiperipatus broadwayi, assembly GCA_028023455.1. Taxonomy (NCBI): domain Eukaryota; kingdom Metazoa; phylum Onychophora; class Udeonychophora; order Euonychophora; family Peripatidae; genus Epiperipatus; species Epiperipatus broadwayi. The sequence continues at coordinate 1,067,234 of JAQFVV010000169.1, forward strand.
GAGTATGTTTTTTTCTTCAAAGCTAGGACACATCAAAGAATATCCAATAAGATATTGCAGATATTCTGAGTTAAAAAATTTAAAAATCACATCTGTATGCTTGATCATATCACATATATTCTAAAATCAAGATACTGGTACCTTCCATACCTCCTAGTTAAAAACTCTAAAAAAGCTGTCTTTAATTGAGTTATATGAGATCATGTGATGAAGTTGTACGAAAGCATAACCATAGAACCCATCATCAATCTTAGTTTCTGCAAATGAGACATAGACAGTATAGCAGATATAAATTCACATCTATCAAATCAATATACTTTAGATGATAAAATTGACTTGGAAAATATTTAAAGAAATAGAAAATACACATTTCTCCACAAGATATTAGAAGTTACTTCATGAAAAATGAATAAAAAGTTGTTTATTGGATTTGCCAATAACATAAGATGTAGTTACATAAATCATCTGTACTTGAAATCCTCTTTCTGCACGTTCAACTAAGAACTTACAGTGAAAAAAATTATGGCATAAAATAAATTTATGAGGTTCCAAATAAACTTATTTTTCCAGATCTAACAATAAAGTCAGTTTGATTTGATTTTCCCAAGATTTTACTGTAATCATGGCAAATGCAGTTTAACAATCACTGATATGTATAGATGTGAACAAACAGAAAAGCAAAAATACCATAATTAATGATTGTCAAGCCTATGGCTATAATGACACGAACTTACTTCTCATGGACATCCAGATAAACAAAAACAAATATTAATGTTCCAGTGTGAGCAAGTAAAAGAATCAATTTTATAGCATTTGGACAAAATTTCTAATTTCAAGAATAATTTTTTGACAAGGGTAAACACACAAAAGTGGATCTAGAATTAAAAATATAAATCCTACAGCAGAACAGAGGATGAAGCAAAGAGATTTACCCTTCTGACTTCAACTCATCTGTGATACAAACTGATGCCTTATCTCAAACACTATCACAAAATCCATTGATGTAGATTTATGTTATTTAATTTTTTAAGATTGGTAAAAATGGGATACAACATTAATCTTCTACAAAAACCACGGTCGACTAACTTGGTTTTGTTTTTCCCAATTTGTTTTGTAGTCAATAAATTCCTTGCTACTATAATATCCTCAATATTTCTTCAAACATAACACTAAAAGTACTATCTCATTTTTCTTTTCTACTATGATTTATATGAACACTAAATATATATGTATATGTAAGCATGAAGTAGTTTTCCAAGATTCACATCTATATAGAATATAAATTTCACATTAAATTGTTCATTGTTATATTTTTTTTTAATTTTTACTTTGTAATCCTTCATATCTACTGTACGTTGAAGACAGACGTTTGATCATCATTGGAGTGAACATGAGAATCAATTATTCAGTTGTTAATGGAATATTCATTTCTCCTCCCACATTATAGTATTTACAGAAACTAAACATTCGGCTAATACAAACATTAACCCTGAAATTCTAATTCATCATATGAGTTTTAACATTGCATCACAGTTGTTGTTAGAAGTGGGATGTTGTAAATTATATATCTTTTCAATTATTTAGAATCTTTATCTGCATCAAAATATGAGTATTATTTACACTTGACTATATTGCATTTATTATTAATATACTCTTTAATTAACAACCCAGAAAAATGTGCCAATTAATAAATCAAATCAATGCAATACTATCAACAAACTACTATCCAGTTATCAAATTCATTTTCAAATATCTATATATAGAAAACTGATGAGGCAGCTTCTTAAAGGATTCTATCTTTTACACACACAAAAAACTCTTCCTTTATTGGTCTTTGTTCTATTTGACATACACTTTAATGTCAACACTTTTCTATCTCATGAAAGTTTCTCGTTTTAAAAATTAAGTTAAACCAATCCTGCTCTTACCAATCAATAATACAGTATCATCTACATCAGAAGCAGTCATTTTAGAAATTTTATTTTAAAAAAGTTAACATGCACTGGGTCTTATGTTGGCATTGTTCTCATCTATAAAATAGTAATTATGACTCATTCTGGGTAAAAGGTGTAATCTCTATCTAAAGATTAAAAAATACTTCCTGTGACCCCTCATCAATTTCTTCTAACCTATATCTTAAATAGCAATATAAGAAAACACTAACTTTTTTGACCAATAACTGAGAGACCAATAGATGAATTCTTTGACTTAGTTAGAGAATGTGAAAGAAAAATGGCCTTTTTTAAATCAACAGATAATCAACAAGTAATTGCTGTTTTTTTTTTTGTTCTTATATCGAAAAAAATCATTCAATCTTCTATTGGGAAAGATAAGCTAACTGCAGGCAAATACTATTTACTTCAGTTTTAAAACAAACTTTAGATCTTCAGTAATCCCAATCTTGGCATTCTTTCATTAAGTCACAGTGATGGAAATCATGTGGTTCTAAAACATATCCTATCTTGACAACTCATCCTAAACCATATGCCTTTTCTACATTTATATTAATTCACCCCAAACATTTCACCATCAGGTTGTAGAATTGATCAACTTAATCCTGTTTCCTAAAAAAAAGTTATTCTGTGCTTCCTTAGTAATTTATTGCCCATTTTTATAACACCAATACTCTGGCTGATACTAATCAAAAACTATAAAGTCTCTGGATAAAAAATAAAGTTCAGTATATCTTTACTCCTCTATACACATCTGAATTTGCAAAAAAAAAGACCAAGTACTGTACTAATAAAGACATTTTAGACTTATTGTAAACTATGTAAGATATTTAAGAAAAGACAGATCCCTGCTGCTTAATTGAACATAGTTACTACCCTAATAATTAAACAGTTTCAAGTATTTATAAAACATAACACATTCCTACTCCACTTACTAACAGAAAAAATTATATTACTTTGAATGATAAATATCACCAAGATTCACTCCATATAATTATGGGGATTTCTGCTGAGCTCCTTATTTTTCATTATGTATTGTACCCTATTTACTAGGTCCAAATAGGTTTACTAAATCAATTTTTGAAAAATTTTAAATTAAGGGAAAAACTTAAATAGTATAAATGCTATATAATGTTGATAAGATTTTAAAACTTTATTAAAATAAAGTTGAGGGTTGTAAATATGTAAAAAACTATGTTAATATGCTAAAATTATAAAGTAAAGCTAAATATTACGATTTTGTATGGTTGGGAAAACTGGCCATAGTGAAATAATATAGTAAAAGTCTTATTAAATAAAGTGCTAAAAGTTAGTTTTGAAATAATGGCTTAAAATTAAACAAGCTAATGTATTTTAATATAAAAATTAGATTTAATATTTGTATTATAAATTATTCATTAGAAGTATATTTTGTGGTAGACAATTTAACTTATTACTGTTTAAATAATTTCAAAATTTACTATTCCAAATTGTATTATTTTATTTTTTTATAATATTTTGTAATAAAATGTTTAAGATAATTCTATTTTCAAACAGTAATTATAAAAAAATTGATACATATTGTCTGGTTTTTAAGTCATGTGACCAGCAAATACACATACTTTGTGCTTACAAGGTTTCTAAAAGGAAGTTTCAAAATTACTTTTAGAATTGTTTTAAAAATTGAAACATTCGTATATCATGAAAATAAAAGTTAGAAAAATTATTTAATTAGATAGCTTTAAAATAAGTGTAGTCAGTAAAGTTAAATTCTAAAAAATAGATACATTAAAATTAAATATTGGATAAATTAATATAGTATTATTTAAAAAATGTTATTTTAAAGTGTTTAATTTGTTTAAATAAAAATTGTAAAATTATTTAGAATTAAATTTTGTAATAATATTTACTGTTTCAGTATGAGTCATACATTGTTTCTAAATTTTAATAACCTAAACTTAACAAATATGTAAATTAGATCATAAGTTGAAGATTAAATAACCAATCAGATAGAAAATTAGATCTGGTATAAAAGTAGATGCTCTCACTTACTTTCTTATTAACTTGTTAACTTATCTTGTTATCAATATTATTATCATATATCAACATCTGAATATTACTTAGTCTATTTCTTAATATTTTTTTAAGAAAAGTTTTGAAGGATTATCAATTTATTAAGACAAAGTAATAATGCGTCATTAAATTAATAAATTCTCTACTAGTTATTTTTATTGAAGCTTAAGCTATCTTCAAGGCAAAACTATGGATTTAATACCAGAAATAATGTGCTTAAAAGAATTAACGACAAAAATGCAGCTGATAAAGGAAAGTATAGTTTTAAACATATTATGAAAAGATTTGTATAATTATTTATTTTTAATACTTTGAATATTTGCAAGAGTATTGTGTAGAAATATTTTTCAAAGAACTGATATGCTTATGCATTATATTTTAAAAAATCTTAGTTTTTATTTGGATGACAAAGAATTATTTGAAAATGTAAAAATTAGTATTTCTTAAAATTGGGAAAATGAATTTAATATTGAACCTATAAAGAAAAGATATCATTTATGCTTACATTAGTACTGCATTTTTTTAAAAAAAAAAGTTGAAGTGAATCTTTTAAAAATATTCACTTAAAAGTTATTACAAGTCTTTCTTGAAAAAATTGATTAAAAGTAAAAACCGACATTATTACGGATATAATTTTTATGACAACTTGTTATTAAAAAAAATACCGTAAATTATTAATATTATAAAAACTGGTTTTAAAATTATTCATCAGAAAAAATAAAATAAAATGGGTAATTAAAAATATATTATCCTGACTGAAAAAATAAATTCATGGAATTAACAAATATAACTTTATAAATGACTGTATACCTGCATTACTATAATATTTTTGAATGGAAAAAATGCATATTTTTTCGTAATCATACTGTAACGGTAAGAAAAGTAGAGCTGCTTTAACCTAACCTAGAGATGCAGATAGAGGAGGTTCGAATTTCACTTACTCCTCTAGATTACTACTAAATGACTTACTCCCCAAACCTCACTAGAACTTAATCTTAATGTATGCCCAGTGGTCAGGGAGAGAAGAGACCACGAAAAGGAATTTTTAACATGTATAATGATCAGGTGTACATACATATGTCACAAAAGAAAAACAATACTAAGTGGGTTTATTTATAGTGAATGAAAGATAACAGAAACTTTTATTATTTACATTAAAAGAATTCATACAATGCTTTATTAATGGTGTTGCAGGCTATTTTCACTGCAACCGGATAGACATATATGAAAGATCCATTGTTTGTAATGATAAGGACAGACAAATTTTTACATTATAATTTTTTTAAAAATATTTCCAGCCAATGGAAGTGTTACATAAAAGAAATCAAGAGAGAGACACAATTCATTAACTCTATGCTTGGGGAACATAGAAATAAATAGGTGGTCAAACTCAACTAAACACTTTGGATAGGTTTAAATCACAGCCCTACTGATGATTTAAGAAGAATGATAAAGTGACCCCAGCAGGAATTTCCAGCTATAATTGAAACATTTCGATATTTTGAGAAAGATTTCCCAATAAATATAAATATATAAGACCAGGCACAAAGGCGACAGCATAGAGTGGGCTGTGAGGCTCGAGACATGTTACCAAGAGGTTAACACAAGACCGGATAGCTCTCCATCTCTAAACTAGATTAGAGAGAAAAATGGAACCCGTTCGCTAAACGCGTGACCCGGATTCAGGATCGGAATTTTTATTGCTTATGTCCAGTTACGTACATTGAAGGGACTGAGATCGACATGAGATCCAGAACAATTTATTTATTTTCAGAAAATCCAAATGTAGGTATGTTAACCTAAGCAAACTTGGCAAAAGAAGCACTGTAATATATGCTGAGCAGCCCAGTAGATCACCCGAGGCACGATACCATATAAATATGGTCAATGACCTTTAAATTTAAAAAAGAAACATCTGCAAAATATATATATTAGAAAAGCTCAACTACCACTGAAAATCCGCAGAAAAATAGTAACTTCACCTTTATAAAATTTGAATTACTAAAAAAAAAAACAAGTGGGCGGATATTTTATTGATTTAGTTCAAGTTTAACCGACCCAACACAGAGCCAATGCTATTTAATAATTTTTAATACATATACATATTGTCAAAATGTACTCTCTCTTATTACTAAAATATAAATGCGAAAGTTTTATATCACACTCTTTAAAATATAACTTTAAATTTGTAACCCTTCATTGACTAAAATATAAAGGCATTTGATAAGGATCTTTCTTTTATATATATATAAAAATCAAATTAAAATCTTGAAAGTTTTATAATAGAATATTTAGCAATTAAATCTTGATTTTTAAAAATAGGGTTTTGCACTTTCTATGATTTGCTTCCCTTTCTTTCCAAAATATCTATATAAAATAAATAACTTAATTACTGGAGGATAATGGCAGAAAGTTAAACATATTTTTCAATTAAATTAATAAGAGCTATTGCCGCCATTATATATCCCACCCATTACGATATAAAAAAAGAAAGCAATTAATGAAATACAATTTTACAAGATACGAATACGTAGATTAAAAAAACATATATATAGAAAAACATAACTCTAGAGTGAATTTGTAAATTACCAAGAGATTTTTATGTGAATTTATGGGAATGTTATCGGTAACTAGATGGGGTGGGTCAAGATGAGTTTGTTATATGTTTCCCGCAGGTCTTCTCGGTTCTTCAACTGTTTTTCCATGTTGCAGATATTCACAGATAAGACACTTTAGTTCTCTTGCTGGCTTACATGGTTACGACTCCGGCCTCAGGAATGGCTCAGGAGAGCGAAGGCAAAAAGATTACCCCCGCATTTTTGCAGAGCAACACATTTCTGGATTTTTATCTATATGCTGAAAGAATAGAGTACGGCTTGAAGTAAGTACAGCAAGCAAGAGTTCACAATATTGTCCAATTTTTCAGAAAAATTTCTTCTAACAAAATTCTTAATATTTCTCTCTGACATTCAGTACAGGTTACCCGCAAGCATAAGACCGAGCTCAAAAGAGAAGTTCTTTGTTTATACCCTTTTTCCACTATGTTTTTACTCTACTCATTAGTAGTGAATCATGCCCCTTATTTCAAATTTTCCCTGTTATCTATTATTTTATCTAACTCAGAAAAATGTTTTACTAATTAAATTCCTTTTCTTAATGGATTCTATTTAATTAAGAAAATTTATCTGATCAAATTCTACCAAATATATTTTAAAAATAGTTGCAAATATAATTTTAACTTTCTATATTTTATTTTATTAAATCTTTTTTTCTTTAACACAATTCCTTCTTTAATTTAGGCAACTATTTGTGCAAACAATAATTTAGTTTGAAAAAGAAACATACATTCCCTGTGGTTGGACTTAGGGTCTTAGTTAGTCCACAGTGAATGGTGAAGCCAGCATATATATATATGCACAGCTTCAATACATATGAAGTTTATATCACCAATAATGATGCATCTAAAGCCGGTAGAATTTATGTGAATGGAAAAAACTCTGGAGCCTTTTAGAACAGGATTAATAATAAATCTTTAAATATTTTTGGATTCAAAAGTTGACATTTATTTTTATTTATGAGTTTACATGCAGCATGAGGAAAAAGAGGTGTTTTAAAACTTTCAGACAGTGGTGGTCTCTTAGCAACAATGCATTGGGGGAACTTCTATGAAAATATTGACAGGAAGAAAAACGTTTTAAAAATTGAACTTTATGAAGAAAAGAAAGAATTGGAGTTTTAATAGCTATAGTTTTATTATTTTACATACTAATTGTAGTATTAAGTTATTTTTAGTGTTAGGATAGGAAAAATTACACTTAAATATTTTTATTTATTCTAACAAAATTAATATTTTAAAGAATATTTTGTAAAGTTTTCATAAACATTTTAAGGTATGATAGTGATGCTGAATGGACCAGAAGATGTCTATAATAGTAACTGACAAGCATAGGGTCACATGAAACTATCTTATACTAACACAATTGTTATTAAACAAGGCAAAACTCTCCATAAAGTAGTTCTACCCTGTGACAACCAGAGTAGTCAATGGATGCCAGAAGACTTGTGCATAAAATCCCTATCTAGTGCTTACTCATCCAATATCCCCAGACTAGTTTCTGACTTGAGAGCACTGCACACATCCCCAGACTAATTTCTGGCTTGTGGCCTTGAGAGCACTGCACCTAGATCTCAGGTGCAATACTCTCAAGGCCACAAGCCATAAACTAGTCTGGGGATATTGGATGAGTAGGCACTAGATAGGGATTTTATGTACAAGCCTTCTGGAATCCATTGATTACTCTGGTTGGCACTACTGTATGGAGAGTTTTACCTTGTTTAAGCATAGGGTCACTAGGTAAACTTTATAAAATTTATTAATTTATAAAATGTATATTTTATTTTCTAGAATTGCTTGGAATATTTTGATATTGCTTTGTCATATGAACATGTGTGCATTAATTACACATAAAACTTTATTATTATTCTAAAATATAAGCCATGATTTTTTTTTAGAAAGATATGCATACATTTTCTTTTATAATTACCAATGTAATATAATTTATTGATACTCATAATTTTTATATGATTCTTTAATGGATGAAATCTACTTTTGGAAATATTTTGAATATTGATTTTAATATTTTAAAACAAAATCATGTTTTTTTTATTACCGAGTTTTTTAAAAATGAATAAAACCCTTTCTAGTAGTGGTTTTAGATTGTTAAAGTCATATGCGAATTTTGTCTGTTATTTAGAGTAATGCTAAATATTTTGCAGTGTAGATTGTTAAATTTATTGTGAAATTTTAATCGATAGTGACTTTGGGAGTATGTAAAGAAACCTTTGGATGCTTATATGTAGGATCTATGGAGAAAATAGGAAAATAACCTATATTGTTATCTTAGTAGTTTATGCAAGTACAGATAATGTGGCCGTGTCTTGTATATATTTTCCACGGACAGTGTTTTTCTTGATATTTTGTATTTTAAAATGTTCGAGTGACTGCTGAATAAATAGCCTGGACATTATTATTATATTTGAGGGTATTAGACCGAAAAGTCATGCCTCTTCGTTCACACAGTTTCCATGTAGATTATCCAATATATTTTATACTATTGAGTCTTTACTCTAGTTATTTCTTCAGGTTCTACGCATCATATCACTATCTTAATTTCAACAGTTATTACATCGTATAGCATTGTATTTTATGAAAGAAAATAATGAATAATTTTGAATTGTAGTATTGCTATTTTGAAAGGAGATGAGATAGGTTTTTCTTGTTTTGGTTTAGGTTCAAGTCAAATACAAATGAAATTGAATGTAAATGCTAACTGTGAATAATAAAGAATCAGATATTTTTCATATTTTTATTAAACTATTTTTTTTTTAAAAAAAAAAAAGAGACGATAACTATTTATGAGATTTTGAATAATTTTGATTTTACGTGTCAATGCATATTTTTTAAAAAATAAAACATCCGAAATGAACTACACAAAATAAAATGAATGCTTGTATTTTATGAATATTATTTTATATTTTAAACATACATGAAACACATATACACCTGGGTCTCTTTTTACGCGGATTTATTTAACGCAATTTTGAAGTTACGCGATTCACGTTTCTCCGGAAGTCGAACTCCGATAATGCGCTATTACTTTAAATAATAAATTTCGTGTACTTACGTCATATTGAAAGTAATAGCACATTATTGGAATTCGACTTTCATCTTAGTAATTTCAATATTTTTAGTGTTTTATAATAGTAAGATTTTATGCAATAATGAAATTAATATCAAGATTTCCACATTTTATGTATACACACATTAAATTTTACAATATTATAATGTAAATTTGTTCAAACATTGTGCGTGTTAATTTTGCATTTTAAATCACATTCTGTTTTTGCTTTTTAAAAAAGAACGTAATCAATTATTAATCATTTAGTGTCCGCAAGTTTATTTTTAAAAGGTGAGTAATAGCAGTGGGCACAATTAAAATTGAAAATTAAAAAATTAAAGACAAAAATAAGAATTTAATTTTTAGTTGTTAGATTAATTACTAATTACGTTATCACCAGAAAACCATTAACACAACATGAGAGTGATGTTGGCGCTAGTTGTATTTCCTCTTGTGAAGAATCTGACTTTTTACCAGTTTGCAAACGAACCTGTTTTTCAGCAAATAGCGATAATAATTAAAACGTGTATAAAAAAATGTAAATTACTGTAAATTATGCATAAAAATATATTGTTTTGAATAAAATTAAATATTATAGTTAAAAAAAGTTTGTCTTGTATCAATTTTTTTCAAATTTGAAATTTTTAATTAGTCATATTTTATTTCCTTATTTTTTTTTTGTGCGAATTTTAAAGTAATTTTACGTTCGTGCTTTGCTTTTATGCGATTTTTGAAAAATCAGTCCATCTCCCCCCTTTTTCAAGGTAAGTTACATCTATTTTTGCGTGATTTCGTTTGCGCATTTTCTGATGAACCTATCTATGGTGTAAAACGAGACTCAGGTGTATAAGGATTTTTATTTAGAGTAGTGCCAAGCAAAATATGTAAAAGAACACCAATATTATTATATTAAAGTCAATTTTATTTATTGAATGGACCAAAAAAGATATTTAAAATAACACTAGCATTATTATATAAGTTTAATTTATTTATTGTAAGAATATTTGAACATATTTTAAAGATGAGTGTTATTTAGGTATTTCATATTTTTAGTGTACACTTTTGAAAACCATATGGTCTAGCTATGTTTAATTAATAGATATTCTTATTAGATTATGAGTAGTCTTAAACTTAAATTTGTATTATATTTTAAATAAATGTGTCATAAATAGTACATAAGTCAGAGTAAAGGCTTATTTACTTGTTGATTTATTGTATTTTTTTTTTTATAATGTGGAAGTATGTAACATAATATTATTTTCATTAGCTTTATATTTGTTAGAGTTTATGAAGGATAATTGTAAATAGTGTATATAGTTTTTGTTAAATGTATAGGATAATAAAATTTGTTAAACTTGTTTTTTATAAAACTGTGTGTTATGTTGATTTATTCACCATCACAAGTACATGATTGATAGATACCAAAATAAACATAATATTTGCACAGTACAGATATAATTATTTATTTTAAGAAATTACAATGATTCAGAATATAATATACTTGAGAAATTTTCTTTTGCATTAATATCATTATTATGGTCATAATTAATTGCACAATTTATGGCATAGAATTTTAAGGTTGTTTGTTGCCACATATTTTCAGATTGTATCAGATTATGCCACATATTCTATTTAAGACGTCACATGAAAAATAAAAGAATTGTATTACTTATTATTATTATTGTTGTTAGTCATCATAATATTGAACAGTGGATAAGATTAATAATTATTTATCAAAGATTATTATTATTGTTGTTATTATTATTAGTTAGGTGTAGTTGAGGATGATACAAAAATCGTTTATCATACTTGACTACAGGAGATTATAAATTGATTAGAGTTATTTTAAAAAACCTGAGATAATTATAATTGTATTGTTTTAATAAAGAGATTAGAATTTATTTAGTAACATTATACTAAATTGTTATTATTTTAAAGTCTTAAGAATGCTATGAATTTATTATTATTTGAAATAATAGGGGGGATAGTATTCTTATGCCATTGAGATTGTATCCTGTGGGATATTGGCTCAATGCAATTCTTTACTGCTTGACTTTCACTTTATGGTCTCATGATTTATTAATATTTTATTTATTTAATTTTTCATAAACTGAACCATTTATTATCATAGGATATCTTTATTATTGATTATATGTATTTTAGCTGAGTGTAATTATTTTATCTGAGCTAGTCCTATTTTTCTTATTATTATATCAACTCGATGGTGAGGGTATAATATATAAACTCTTATTGCTTTGAAAAACAAAAGCAAATTAACAAAAATATATTTTCTATATTTACTGCTTCTCCTAACAAATTCTTCATTTTCCCAATTTATATTATAAACTGGTCTAGGGAAAAAAGATACTGGCAGTATGCAAAAACATGCAAAGTTTAATAGTCTATCATTACATCTCATCTTAATTCTACCTATCCTGATGCATAACATTTCATTTCCAAATACACATGCATCATTAATTAAAGTCACAAATTCATAAATGATTTATTTAGCAGTATTGATAATAAAAACACACATATCCCCTCAATATTGGCAGACTTACAAACTGGCAGTAAAGCTGAGTTTAAACCAATAAACATTACATGATCACCATTTCTTACGCTTGCTTATAACTGTTATTAAAACAGGCAAATCTCACTATACGTATTGTCACACACTGCAAGCTAGAGTAAACAATGGATGCCAGAAGGCTTGTACATAAAATTCCCATCTAGTGCCTACTCATTAGATCTTAAGATCTAGGTGCAGTTCTCTCAGATCCAAGGCTCCTCACTGACGAAGGCCACAAGCCAGAAACTAGTCTGGGGATATTGGATGAGTAGGCACTAGATGGGAATTTTATGCACAAGCCTTCTGGCATCCATTGATTACTCTAGCTTGCAGTGAATGGCAGTACGTATAGTGAGTTTTGGCTGTTTTAAAGCTGAGTTTACATACATCTGACTCAGTCCTTATTTTCACCAATACATCTAAAAGTTTAAACATTTTAAGTACCTGGATTTTCTTATGAAGTTTAATATTGAAGCTCTATCTATCAATGCCTTTCTTCCTAGGAGAATGGTTTATGTTAATATTGATGCATACTGTTCTTTGTCATAAGTGTGAGTTTCATTTTTTATTAGCATGTTCAACTTTAAATACTGATCTATTTGATTTGCTTCATGATTACCTTTCCCAAATAAATACAATTTATCCAAACTTCAAATATTACAATTTTCAAATATTAATATTTTCCCAAATATTAAAATTTACCTTTCTAATTGTCACTTTCTAGTTTCCAAGATGCCACTTTAATTTCAATTTTGGAAACTTACCTTTTTTTTTTACATAACAAATTAGGAAAGATATAAATCTGAGATTAAACTTTCACACCTGCTGACATTTTTATAGCTATGTAAAGCTTGGTTTCATATTTACCTAAACCATTGTGAATATTTAATTTTATAGCCTTATTGTGTAATAAAGTTTAAATTAATAGAATTATTACAAGTTATAGTAATGAAAAAAAATTATTTTATTGATACTCAATAATAAATAGAAAAAGAATCCAATTTTTTCACTAAGTATCCATAAATATATTCCATTGTTATTTAGTGATAAAGTTAGCCACACATATATAATGTTTTTTGCATTTTGCCTGGTTAATTTAATTATGAAATCACTGCCCTAACAATGTTATTTTTTTATGGATCCAATATGTTTTGAATTATCTTTTCATATTTATCATTGACGAATTATACTCTTGATACAATATTTTTCTACACAAATATTTTTTTTTATGACAAATGACACATATATATATATATATAATTCTTCGTAAAACAATACAATACATTGATTATTAATTTATATATATATACATATAATATATAAGGGATTCGAACTCAGACTTTCACACGACCCTCAGCTCTCCATGCCATCTCATATTGCTGATCCATCTGATCATACATATGTTGAAAAAATAAATAATCACCAATATACGTATTTCATGCCAAACCAGCAATCATCAGTTGGTCCAGATTACTATCTCCACACATATATACAATCAGTGCTCAGCTTTATATTAAGATAGCCAATCTTCATACTTTAATGGACAGGCTTCAAACTACTCCAACCCACAACTCTTCAGCCATCCATTTCATTGAAAATCTGATGATGGAACATTCAAAGCCCACATTAGTGCCAATGTTGTCATCCTACCCATATTGACTATTTAGTCATTCTGATCCCTCATACTGTATTTACTTTGATCATTATTTGATAATGTTTCAGTAATCAAATTTCCATAAATTGTAATTATAAATGAAAATACTTACAAAATAATTTTACAATTTTCCAGAATATTTTTATGATTTCATTTCAAATAAAAATACTTGGCAAATTTTTATTTTAGGATTTAAGAATTTCTTGTGAAAAACTATCCATATGACAATATTTTATATCAATTAAAACTACCATTTATAAAAGATAATGGACTTCTGTTACCCAATTTATCTTTAATTTTATATACATAAGCATTAAATCAAGAATATTTTGACCCCCATTTTGAAATAGTTGTAGCTCTGAAAAGATCTTTTAATATTAAAATAAAAACTCATTCTTTTATCAATTGCTTACTCAACCAAACTTACAAAGAAACAGAAGATTCAATATTCTTTACTTCTTAACCTGTAATCATCATAAAATGTTTATTATAATGAGCTAGACAGGAAGCTTCAGCTGCAAAATGTTCAAAAATATCATTTATGAAGGAATTGACCTTGTCTTGCTGGAATTTATAGTACTAGGATGAAACTGCTTAAATAATTTATAGGTGTAATATGGCTTTCATTCTTTTTGCATTTCTTTTCATGTCATTTATATAATCATTTTTCTGGATAATGCTTTAAATTATCTTAAATCCTACTAATTTAAATCAATTATAAGTAGATTAAATTCCATATTTTACAAAATAAAATCTTTTAAAATTTCACTTAAAAGACTAACTAAATTAAATAAAAACAAGTTCTTTGTATAATACTCACATTTTTTTTTGCAAATAATAGGCTAGAATTATTTTGGTTTATAAAATCTTTGTTGTACTTTAAATTTAATTGTGTAATAAAAAGGAAGAAAATACATAAAAATAAATTTTACTCTTTAAGTGCAAGACTGAATTATTATTACACAGATATCAACAACAGATTTCCATTATGCTTTTGCAAATTTATCATTGATCTTTCCTTTCCATGGAGTATTTTCTTTTATAAAGCTTACAAAGCATCTCAAATAAATGACATATGTTAACTATACACACACTTTGATTGCAAGACAATTGGATTTTGTCATTTTCCCTAAATATTTATATTAATAATCTATAATAGTAGATTATGTACCAATATATTTTATTTCATAAACACTTTAAAGATAAATAAAATACATATCTTTTTTTAAAAATGGTACTAGTCAGAAGAGTTAACTTGAATTTTATTACTGTATTTGCTTATAATAAAGTATTTTGACATTTGATGGTATGTAGAATTATTATATGTGTTTTTTTTTTACTATTTATGTGATCTTTAAACACTCAAAACATAAAAAATGTGTCTCTTATTACAAAAGAGCTGCTTCTCTTGCATATTCAAAACTCTTTGAAAAATGTTACATATGGCTCTTTTTACTGGAGAATTTACTCATTCCTGACATACAATTTGTTTTTGTGTTTTGAATTAAATTCAAATACAATCTTTGAACTGTGATTTTCAAGCTTCTTCTGCAGTAATAAAACTTTTTTTATGCTACTATGAATAGGAAATTTATAATGGACTTAGATTTTTTTCCTTCTTTCTGAATTTATCAGTAGTATATATCACTTTTTGCTATATGGCAGATTTTAGAAGGTTAAACTTCTTCATCAGAATAGAGTTCCCAATATCTTCTTTCAAAAGATTTGACTCTTCCTAATATTATACATATCACTAAACATCACATGATCACCATCTCTTATGCTAACACATAACTGTTATTAAACAGCTAAAACTCTCCATACAGTAGTGCCACCCTGTGCCAACCAAAATAATCAATGGATGCCAGAAGGCTTGTGCACAAAATCCCCATCTAGTGCATACTCATCCAATATCCCCAGACTAGTTTGTGGCTTGTGGCCTTCATCAATGAAGTGCCTTGGATCTGAGAGCACTGCACCTAGACATTCTAAGATCTGATGCAACCCTCCAGCAGCCACCTTTTATCTCTACTTAACTACAAAACTATGAGAATGAAATTGAAAACACAATATTTTCAATCTAAGCTCAATAGCTTATATAGTCATATGAGTCTGAACTTGGTTTCAGTACCTTACATTCTGGTGTCTTTGGCTCTTTAACAACCATAGCCACCACTATCCTATTAGGCAGGATTGGTGTTAAACCACAAAACATCATATGATCACCATCCCTTATGCTAGCACATAACTGACAGGCAAAACTCTCCATATAGTAGTACCACCCTGAGCCAACCAGAGTAATCAACGGATGCCAGAAGGCTTGTGCATAAAATCCCCATCTAGTGCCTACTCATCCAATATCCCCAGACTAGTTTCTGGCTAATAGGATAGTGGTGGCTATGATTGTTAAAGAGCCAAAGACACCAAGTTCAGCACCTATATGACTATATAAGCTATTGAGCTTAGATTGAAATATTTTTGTTTTCAATTTCATTCTCATAATTTTGTAGTTAAGTAGAGATAAAAGGTGGCTGCTGGAGGGTTGCATTAGATCTTAATGTCTAGGTACAGTGCTCTCAGATCCAAGGCACCAGAAACAGTCTGGGGATATTGGAAGAGTAGGCACTAGATAGGGATTTTATGCACAAGCCTTCTGGCATCCATTGATTACTGTGGTTGGCACAGAGTCGCACTACGTATGGAGAGTTTTGCCTGTTTATTATACATATCATAAATGCAAACATACCTCATAATAAAGGTAGAACAAGAGACAGATCCCTCACTATTAGTCCTTTAAATTCTTATTGTGCAGAATGGCTGGATGTCACAATATTATAATATTAAGGGTCATAATATTTAAATAATTATTGCAGTAAAGTAATTTTTAGTATTAGCAGATTCAATCTGAATTGCAATGTTATAAAAACTGCTTCATTCTTTAAATCTAAAAAACTAACACTGATATTTCTTTAAAATACTTCATTTATGATCCTTGGAATTGTTTAGTCAACAATATTATCTTATAGCTTAGGTAGATTATAGGTAGTCATTAGAATCAGTTTATTCACAACTGATATGGGTACTTATGCATTATCTGATCTACCAAGCTTGGCAGCCATTTTTTTCTTCAAATATACATTTTTGAGGGGCTACAAGTTTTATTTTTTAATTTTATTTTACTGAATATATATATATTTGATTATTATTGTTTTTTTTTAAAAAAATAAAAATATCTGCAAAAATTAATTATAATATTTACACTTTATTTATTATTAATTTTTTGTATTAAGCAAAGTTATTAATATAAAAATAAAAAAAAAGTATACAAAATGTTTTTATATGCATTCTTTTTCAATAAGTTGTAAGGGTTATTCATGTCAATGACCTAAAATCCCTAATAGTCTTCAAAATTGCCATATATGAATCTTAATTCTTTACGCAGATGACGCCACATAAATTCAGTCAAATAGGAATCTAGTTGCTATCATGCAGTTCCCCCGGTGATTTTTATTTTGCCATTTGCCCAGCCCCCATAGTCTTTCGATGTTTTGTGCATGCATGCTGAGAGCTGGATTGGCAAAGTGGTGATTTACCTAAAAATGCTCAAATCCTGCATGCCACAATTCATCAGTTTTATAGATCTTTCAACAGTCCAAATAAATTGTAGATCGGTTTGCAACATTTTGTTCTATCGAATCCATAAGAATAGCTGCCATTCTAGCTGAAACAGTTACAATGAAGCACTGATTAATAATAAAGTGTAAATATTTAATTAATTTTTATAGCAATTTTTTAAAAAAAATAAAAATTAAATACTAAATATGACTGCTTAACAACTAACACATATTTGGTAAAACAAAATTGGGAAAAAAAAAGTAGCCCCTTGAAAGTATAAATTTGAAAAAAAAAAAAAAAGGCTGCCAAGCTTGATAGACCGGATAACACACAAGTACCCTGATATATTATTTAAAGATGCTTATACTGAGCAGGAAGATCACTGCTTTCAAAATGTTCATCCATAATGTATCATATTATTAATAAAATAAATTGTGTCACACTTTTTACACAACACACCACAGTTCATTTATGTTCACTTATAAATACTGGATTTCTATAAATCAGTTTATGGTTTTAAAAACCATAGCATCCAGTCTGTGAATAAAATACTATTACTATCAATAATAAATTAAGTTTGAATTAAGATATATATAAAAATGACTATTTCTTAAAAGTGGCTTACTGTAATTGGAAGAGACTTTAATGTAGACTTTCAAGCTCCCTTTGGCTATTCACTCCATCCTATAAAACAGATACACATGACCATGTAATGTGAAAAAGATATATGATTTCCAATATATGTATTTCATGCTGAACTAACACTCATCAGTTGGTCTATATAGACAATCAGTGGGAGATGATGATATGGATCAACTGACGAGTGCTAGTTCAGCATGAAATATGCACATTGGAGATCATTTATCTTTTTCACATGCATGTGGTCATGTGTATGGTTGTATAAGATGGAGCAAAGAGAAGGGAGTTTGAGAGTCTGAGTTCAAGCCCCTTCCAATTATATTAAGTTTAGAGTAGACAATATACATGTATTTAAATATTAAAAGAGGCTTGTAAATGTTATATATCAATAGCAAGTAAAAATATATATACTGAATTAAACATAAAGAATGTTGTTTATTTTATAAATATAAAATTAAGAAAAATGAATATTACGTAAATAAATTTGTTTCAATTAGATTTCATATTTATTTATTCTTATATTCTCTTTGAGCAAACATGCAATATATCTTTTTTAGAATTTTTTTTTTCTTCTAAAAGGCTGCTAAGCAACAAGATCACAAACACCAGATCCATGAAAATATTAAATACAATACTTAATAATTTTATATAAATTGAAACCTTCCTGGCAGTTTGAATACTGTAAACAGATTGACACTTAATGAAGCTGTTTATACTTCTTGAGCTAGGATGTCAGCGAATATTGCTGAAAAGCATTTGTGCTCATAAAGCAAAAGCAATCCATTACAGGCAAAAACTATTATTAGGTGCTATTGTATTATAGATACCAATTTATTGTTAAGTTTTTCAATTTCTATTAGTTGTCATATTTTTTTTTGAAAGTTCAAAAGAGCTTTCCAAATTTACATTCCTAAAATTCGGAAATGCAATCTTTCCAAGAAGATAGCTAAGTATATTCATGCTTTGAATTTTAGAGTAATTAACATGACTTTATATCACTGTTTTATGGTCTACTAATATAGCACATTTGATATGCAACATAGTAACACGACTATCACAATGTGCACTGGTGAGTAAAACAAAATAAAAAAATAAATACGATTCAGCTAATGCCATTATTTGCTTAATGTTGAGTTCCTAATCCACTATTTTTAAGAAGTGCTAGTATATAATTTTTTTATCCTATAATAAGTATAAAGCATTTTGTAATATATATTTCAGTTGGTAATTCATCTGTCAGGCCAATCATTAATGAGACATCAGTATGTGAGATAAGTACTTTCATCTTCATATTAAATGTATAAATATTCCATGCGTGTCAAGCATTGGTGGTCGAGAGGTCAGCGACGGCTGCTTTAGAAGCAGTTGTCCCGGGTTAGCGGGTTCGCTTCCCGGATGATGCTATGACACATGAGAAAAAAAAAATTCCATGCATATATATTATTTAGCAGTATTAAAAAAATATAAACACTAAAAATTATGAATATATATTAATTTTATGTTATAAGAATCTACCAAACACATATCACTGTGAATTCAGTTTAATACAATAAATGAATCCATGAAAATACCTTGCTGAATATGTCAATCAAATGTAATAAATAACATTTTTTTTTATAGCAGTGTAATTTTGACTTCCTCAATGCCACTTACTATAAGATTCAATAAGTAATAATAAATGCCAAATAACAATGCCTATTAATTCCCTATCTTATGCTGTCTTATTTGATAATCTCAGACTAAAGTCTCAACTTATGACTTTCATAAGTGAAGAGTTCTGGATCTTAGATCAATAACACCTAGACCTTTAAGATCTAATGCACCTTTCTTTCAATACCTATCATTTACTTCAGTTATACTATCAATCAATAAGCTCAAATTAAAAATACATGAATGTGTTCAATCGAAACCAACTAGTTTATACAGTTACATAGATCTGAAATCGGTTCTGTTTCTATATATTTCGGTGTCTCTAGTTTTTTAATGACTATGGGCACCTCTATCCTCTGGCCAGGATTTGGTATTACTTACTAAAGTTTACAATAAGTTGGTATAAATGGTTTATATGAAATCTTGGCCAGAGGATAGAGGTAACCATAGCTATTAAAAAACTGGAGACATTATAATGTATAAAAATGGAATTGGTTTCAGATCTATATAACTAAAAATACAAGTTAGTTTAGATTGAAAACAATATCTTTTTTAATATGAGCTTATTGCTAGATAGAATAACTGAGGTAAATAATAGATATTGGAAGAGCCCATTATATGCTTTTAAAGGATCCAGAGCTCTTCACTGATAAAAGCTTGAAACTTTAACACAAGGATATTGGATAGGTCAGCACAGGATATGGATTTAATAAACATTATCATCTGGCATCTATTATTACTTATTAAATCTTATAGTAAATGACACAGAGATGTTGAAAATTATGCTGCTATAACAGCAATATGCAAACTAGTTTAATGTGATGGTGTCAGTTGATATTTTATTGGTTTAAAAAAAATTATTTACAATATGAGGGAGAAAAGGTTGCAATAATTCAGTTTGATTTGTAATTCATATAATTATACATATTATATTTAGAAAAAAAAAAAAATTCTTTAATTACTTAAAAATAAAAAAACCCCCACTAAAACGTTAATTATAAAAAAAATATTGTTTTAAATTGTATATGTATTTTTAAATTTATATTTGTCCATCACTATAATTACATATACAAGGAGGTACCCAAATTTTATAATAAAAAATTGTTTATTTATTTTTAAGTATTCACTTTCAAATTACTATCCATTTGATGCAATATAGCAATCTAAACATGTTTTTTATTTTTGAAAGTAGTTGGGAAATACTTGCAAAGTGATGCCTTTTAACACCTGTGGCATTTCCCCCCCCACCACTTTTAAGTTTGCAAAAAAAAAAAAAATTGAGACATTTTTTCATTCAAAAGATTAAAAAAAATCACATGAAGCAAGATTGAGTGAATGTGGCTGACAGATAAGCTGGATCATGCTGAATTTAAAACTGTTTCTCACTCAAGGCTTTGAGAGATGATTCTTTGTCAGGGTAAAGCATGCACCCTTCTTTTTGCCATAAAATGGGACATTTACATTTTACCACATCATGTAAATGTTTCAGAACTTGCAGATAAAATGCCTATTACAAACTAAACCTGAGAGAAAAATGCCGTTTGCGTCAAAAAAAAAAAAACAGCATTGTTTTGACTATGGACTTCACTCGCCACAGTTTTTAGGAACATGGTGAATTTAACATTTCAATAAACTTGTGTTTTTATGAGATCAGCTTGCTTGTAATCTGTTCAAGCATTATAACTGTTTTTGTTCACATTGTTCGAATTTTTCAGTCGTTATAAAAATGAAATATGTGAAATGCACTTTACAAAAAAATGAGCTATGTGGAACAATGATTTCACAAGGTGATGCCATTTGGAAGATTAATGCAGAAGGGTTTCTGCAAGAAATATGTAACTACCAGAAGCATATACTACAACAAGCACACAAACTAGAGAATGATTCTGGTTATTTTGGGGTACCCTCTTGAAATGTATATAATAAGGGTACATAAAAGTATTTATTTTGTCTTATATCATTGTTTTTAGAACATAAAATATTTGTTATATGTATGTGACTTTATGCAATTATGAATATAACAAAAGGATAATTCATTTAAAAGCAATATTTCCTTAAGTTGTAAAGTTCCTAATCCAATTTATTTATTAGAAGGAGCTGTTGTGTATAAAAGTTTTATTCTATAATGTGTGAGAGTAAAACACTTCGTAATCCTTTTTTTTGTTTGTGATTTAGTAAATAGACTAGTGATAAATGATTAGGATTCATTACTATAAGAATAAAAAGTTTCATTGCTCACATTATACATATTGTAATGGTTTAAATTTATTTTAATTGATTCAGGTACCATCTGACATTGAATATCAAAAAATATATGGACACATACTCATTATTTATATATTTAATAGAATTCAAATATTTTATTTAGTATACAATGATGATGACTACTACACAACCAATATCTGCAATACTTGGTTAGATCACAGAGAACATAAGCTACTCCCAATGAAATAGATATGAAATAAATATACAGACCAGACAATATTATGTACAAACAAGTTAAAACACTATTTAAACAAATAGTAACACAACTGTTTATTTACAAAGTAACCTAAGTGTCAGACAAGATATGTCTTTTTATTTTAACCATACTTATATTACAGACTATATCATAAGAATTGATGAACAATTTTTTTAAGAATTTGATTATAATTTAATGGTAATAATTGCTTTTAAAAAGTCATTTGTAATTATGCTTACATTACACACTATATCATAAGAATTTATGACAATGTTATTTATAATTTGATTATAATTTAATGGTAATAATTGCTTTAATAAGCCATTTCGCCATTATCATTTAACTTTTAGTTCACATGCACTATGAAAAATGATAGTTATTGGTCTATTTTGATTAATTTTGAACATTAATCTTTCAATCACACATTATAATATGAACATAATTGTATGATTGAGCACATTTCTGTTGAGCAAATCCCTGCCCTTTAATACACCCTGAATATAATCTTATGCAAGGCTGACCCTCACTAATGCAATACATTTATTCATATCATTAGCTTCATAGCAGTCACACATGTATATCTAATATAGTACTGTTATAACCAATACACTTTTCATACAATGATTATTCTAGGGAGTGGCCATTTTAAATATGAATTCCGATTTAATAATAACCCAATGATAGAAATGTTTCATTTGAATCTAATCTCAAATTTAATAGTAATGCTAATTAATTGAGTCACCTTTTAGATTGACCCTGAACTTACTAAACAAATCTGTAAATGAAGTTGCCAAACAGATATAGAGCATTTTAAGCATTCAACAGTGATCTAACAATTGCACTTATATTATAAGTTCTAAATACACAAAATCTAATTCACAATAATGAAAATGAGGACTAATTTACATACAAAAGAACTCAATCAACTTTGAAAATAAATCTTTAACATAAAACTGATATTTATACAACCATTCATTATTTTAACACTTGAACACTTCACTTTATATTTTAGAAGCATGCACACTTCCGTGTTTGGAATCAATATTATATCCTGATTATTTTATAACTTTATATATTTGCTGACTATTTCACATTAAAGAAAACTGTTTTTGTAAAAGGAGATAAAATGTAGCTATACATATATAATAAAAAATGAAGCAAATTTGTATTTTCATAGCTTGAGTATTAAAACCTGCTTAACAGCAAATGCTAATCCCTCTTTTTTTTTTAAAAATAAAACATTTACTTCTACCTTTAATCAATCAATTCAACAATATATTATATAAACATTTTGTATATAGTATATAGTTATTAGAATTAAATATATGCTAAGTGATGTAAATAAAACTTAAAATGATTAATACATTAGAATGACAGTTTAATTGATAAAGTTTTTTTTTTTTTTTTAAACTTACAAAAAATAAAGTTTGTTTTTGGAATTCTCTACAGTTTATTATGAGAATTTTTTTTTCAGGCTAATATTTTTCCTACAATGACATGTATTAATTGATTCCATTTATAATCATATTCCTTTCTTTACAGATTGCTACGATGTCCTTTATCACTCAAGTCTTTGAAATTTGAGGTTTAAGCATGTTTTTTTCCTTCATTTTGAGAAGATTTCTTCTAAATAGCTTGGTCAGACTCACAAGAGGTCCAAAATAGATTTCAGGCAATGGTTTTTCTTTTGTACTTGGTCATTCTAATGACAGTTCGATGGAGCTTGAATAAAGTAAAAATCCAGACTGGTTAATTTCAAGAAAAATTGATTATACATATGTTTTGATCTCTTGTTATTAACACCTTTGATAATCTCTTATTTTCAACAAATTTATGACTTCATTTTATTTTATTTACAAAAATTTTCAAAACACCATCATTATATTTGTTTGACTGAATTTTCAAAACACTGTATTTATTAAATTGCTTGAATTTTTCCTTATTTTTGAATCTCATATTTCAAAACAGGTTTAACCTTTTTATTAACTTATTTTTCATTTAATTATTTAAAATCTATTTCTTTTAATACTAGTGTGCTTAATTGAATTGTTTGCACTAAGTTCCACACATTCTTTTAATCTTTGATTAAAAACAACAATGTTAACACTGTTTATATAATTTTTTAGTTTCTCTTAAATTTAAACACTGTTAACAAATCTATTATATTATTATTTTAAAATACAATGTTTAATAATTTATTCTAGCATTTGGGCATCACTTACTATTTTTACCATTTAATACTTTATTTTAAACTATGTTCTTTTTTTTATATAATTTTCTTTAAAACTTTTGACTGATGTATTTACTAGCTATCCTCACGATAACAAAAAAACAACAACAACGTACTGTTATGTGAATGCCCACATAATTGACAATGAAATGGATAAGATGTTCATTTCAATATATATATTCCACACCCACATTTAACGGAATACATTTTACAAAAATATACATGTGGAACTAGACTATGATCATCTTCAAATTATTCCTTTGGTTTAAACACACACTATTTCTGGAAGAAAGTCTGGAAAACTCATTTTCTGGAATACAGTTGAATATCTATTTCATAATTGATTGGATAAGACAAGTTTGATGATTTAATTGAGTAATTGTTTGTTTTGGCTAGAAAGTCTCTCACTGTAAGCATACTGTCTTGACACATTGTAATGATGAATAATCCACTTATCAGATTATAATTCTGATCTTTTTCTTTGAAGAGAATCTTCTAATCTCTTCACTATTTCTACATAGCATTATTGGTTGATTGTTTACCATTGTTCAAAAATATTTGGTGAATCAATCTCTCTTGAAATTGAAAAAAACATTCAAGGCATGATTTTAAATTGTGAATTTGATATTAGTCTATTTTAGGATGTTATGAATCTGGTGAATTTCACTGCTTATTCTGATGTTTTATTGCTGAGTCATTGGAAGCAACAACTTTCATTACTGATAATTATTTTCAGAAGAGGATGCACATTTCAAGAAAGATCGGTTGCAACTCAGTCCACTGCTGCTTCTGTTCATCGTTCAAGATATGAAATATAAACTACACAAAAATCTTTCTCATGCCTAACGCATCAATTAAAATTAACTTAATTATTTGTTAATTAATTTACAATTTTTAAATACTAATCTCACACTTTACTGTTTGATGGACCACATTGCATCTCATACTGTTAATATTAATGTCAGAAATTAGCCTTCTCAGCTGCCTGCTTCAGAATTTATCCACATCTTCATGTTCATATTTAAATTACTTATGCTGCACAAACACTGTATTTTTCATAGAAACTTTTCCATATGCAATTATCAATATTTGTAATGCTTTATCTGATTTTCACTCAAAATTTGACATTAATATGCTACTCAAAATTTTGATCATTCATTTTTGCAACAAAAGTGCATAGGGAATCTTTATTACCTTTTCAATAGATAACTAACAATTGGCTTTATTAGTTTGAAATTTATATTTGTATTAGTTCAATACAATACACTCTTGTGATTTTGATACAATTACAACATGGTCAACACTATGGGGTCATTCCAGGAATTATTAACTTGTCACACTTTGTATTATTTATCAATGTTAAAAAAAATAAATGCTAAAAATCGTTTTTGCATTCCTTTTAAACACACACAGATAATTTACTTTAAAGCAATAAAACCCAAGACATTGAAATATAAAAAGTATTAGAAATGGTGATCATGTGACATTGAAATATACATATAATAACCAATCAAATACTGTACTTTATTTATAAGTATAGTTAAAATCTTATTTAAAATAAAAAGTTTGAGTCAATTCAACTTATTTGTAATTACTATAATTATACATTAAGGAATTTAGAAAAAAAAAAAGATTTGCTGTAGAATAAAAACTGAAAGAAAAATTGAGAATTACTTGATTTTTTTTTAAAGCAATGTAGAACTATATCTTCTAAAGGATATCTAAATGAATTTTAATCTGTGCTGAATAATTTGTAAATAGTTTATTATAATTCATTGAATAAATTTTCAAAACATCTAATATTTTTTAAAATTATTTTTAAAAATTATGTTCAATTTAAACTTGATAAATTTTATAAAGAGCTAATTCAAAAACCATATAGAGCACTTTTCATTATATAAATGCACCCACCCACACTAGTAGATGTATTTTTAGAAAGTGCAATATTCTTAAACCTTAATGCATAGTTGCACATAATAGCTCTTAATATGCATTTCAATTCAACTAGATATCTTTAGCTAGGTTACAAGTTGTGACTATATTAAATGTTATCTGTTGTTTCTATTGCCATTATTTATTTATTTATTTTATATTAAAATATTTACTTATAAGATTTAATAATAACTTTTCTTTAATAAGATTAATAAATCTTTATTAAAAAATACAATAATAATAATGTAACATTGTTGTTTAGTGTGATTTTATGCTTTATGTGTTTAATAAAATTTTTTCAATAGATGAGGCAGAACATTTTAGTCTATTCTTAAATTTAAAAAAATATAAAATAGCTAGCTATCTTCAGGTTAGACTGGAAAGAAACCAAGGAAATTAAAAAAGATACCAATTATGTATCTACTAAGTGGTAGATACTATTACAAAAAGTTATTTCTATTTACTGAAATAAATATTTAAAACAAGATAAGATTGACATTGCTGGATGATATAAGAGATGGGAAGAGTTATGTGGAATTGAAGAGTTGGGCAATGAAGAGAATGGAGTAGCAAAATGGTTGAATTGGTGATGTGACTGCTCTCGGGACATATCTATTGGACAGAATATTATTGATTGATTGAAATTATTTATTTCATTTTGTGCAGGATGTGAAAATTTTCTTTGTCAAGGACTTCTACAATGCTCCCCAAGGCCTGATTTAAATTCCTCTTTTAACTGTGAAAAATTTTGCTCCACATATATATTTTGCAATAACCATTAATGAAAAAAAAAAAAAAAAAAGATAATTTAGATTGAAGGAATATCATTTGCATGAGAATACATTTAAGTTTGTTTTGTTTTATAATTTTATTAGATTAAATAAAGTTATATCTTTTTTTTAATAAAATTTTTTTGTCCAGTCATATTTTTATAAATAAATTAAAAAAAAATCAGGACTTTTACGTTTTAAATTTTTTTTCTTTTTTTAATTTTAATTTTTGAAAATTTTTTTGTATGCTACTAATTTAATTTTAAAAGACTTGTAGCTTACATACTTGCATCAAAAGAATATTCATACTGTAATGGGATCACCCGAAAATATATATTACCACTAAGTTACTAGTTAGTATTATAAAGAATTTTAATCTAGGGAAAATAATTATCTGTTCATTAATGTCCAGCAGGCAACTGTATACATGGAGGAGATGAGTATAATAAAAATTTTACTTTGTTTGTTGATAGCCAAGCATAATGAGCAGACTGAAGCTTACATCAAATACAAGCCTTTATGCAGATCCAGTCATATTTCCTGATCATTATCCACCCCACATTTATATAAACATTAAAATAAGATACTTGTATGTCAGACGAGAAACTTAATGAGAAAATATGCTTAACGCTAATAATAAATTTACTTAATACAACAATAAAATATAAACAATATATCTTATATTTTTATAAATAATAAAATGAAATAGGGAATATACATGACAGCAATTTTATATTTAAAATCGACTTGAGAAATCAATCAAACATATATGTATATACTTTATTTTTCCTAAGCTTAAAATTTCTTAGTATTAAAGTTAAAACATAAAATTATAACCCCTACGATATTTTAAAACCAATGTTTTCATTCTTTTATATCATATTTGAATTTAAATATATAACTAAAAGAGAAAGAGAGAAAAAAATCAATATATTAATATTCATTTAAAAAAAGAAAATGAGTATTTTCCAAAGTAAAATTTCTTTCGATGTTGTAATTCAAATTACCATTTATTCAATTATTTAAAAACCTTAACTAATTTCTCCAATTTTGTTTTTCTGTTAACACATTTATGTCAATTTAACAATGAGATCTCTGGCCATAACAACCATATCATCATAGTTTTTTTTTAATGTGTCAAAGCGTCGGCCGGAAAGCGAACCCCGGGACAACTGCTTGTAAGGCAGCTGTGCTAACCACTAATTCAACTTGAAGATTTTTCAGGAAACAATAAGTTCCTATTTGGTAGTCGTGCTTCATAATAAAGGAAAACAGATATATCTGTGTACATACTCATCTTCCTTAGTGATTTCTTCTCGTAATCCATAGTTGACTTTAAAATTTCTTTATTTGGTAGTCCTGTTTTAAAATACAGGAAACTACATATATCTAATATGTATACATATTTATCTTCCTCAATGATTTCTTCTTGTAATCAATAATTGACATTTAAATTTCTTTATTTGGTAATTATCGAGTTTGTTACAGCATCTGCAAATTAGATTCAACATTAGTGGATATAATTAAGCATTATTCACTATTAGGATATCACAGCTCCATTAAGAAAGTTATATTTTCAGAAAGATGAAGTAAGCACTCCAACTTTTACCTCATCATTATAAATATGAATTTACATGAATACAAACATTTTTATAACTACAAATTTATGAGCAATACATATATTTTTTTTCTTTTTCTAGCGTCCATTGAAATTCCATAATAACCACTGAATTGTCTGAATTAACCTGCATTTATTTGTTCCATTATTTTTTTTTAATTGACAATAATTTGAAAATAATTAATTTTATTTTTGAATTATTATCTTAAAAATAAATAAAGAAATAAATTTTCATTTCATACAAATTATTTTTTAAAAATTTGATTTGCTTTAAAAAAATAAATATTTACAACACATGATAATCTGTAACCTATGACAGCGAGTTTATAATATATGTAGATAATTATAAAAAATGACTCAATAAATATGAAATTTTATGAAGAGCTAATATAAAAAACAACAACTACTAAATGTTATAAATGGGTAAGATAAATGAAGTGTATTTTGTGTCCTTTATTTTTTATTATTATTCAAATTACATAAGTTATATTATTCTAACTATTTAATTACTAAAGTTATGATTATCATTATATAACTTTCTAATATTTGAAGTAAATTATAAGATTTTGAAAATGACAGAGGCAAAACTCTCCACACAATAGCACTACTCAGTGCAAACCAGAGTAATCAATAAATGCAGGAAGGTTTGTGCATAAAATCCCTATCTAGTGCCTACTCATCCAATAATTTATGTACAAACCTTCCTGCATCCATTGATTACTCTGATTTGCACTGAGTGGCG
This sequence comes from Epiperipatus broadwayi, assembly GCA_028023455.1. Classification (NCBI taxonomy): domain Eukaryota; kingdom Metazoa; phylum Onychophora; class Udeonychophora; order Euonychophora; family Peripatidae; genus Epiperipatus; species Epiperipatus broadwayi. The sequence continues at coordinate 1,096,796 of JAQFVV010000169.1, forward strand.
CTACTGTATGGAGAGTTTTGCCTCTGCGAAACAGATTGTGTAATCTAAAGAGTGATGATCATGTGATGTGAAGATACTGAAAAGAGAAATACTGATATTTGTAATTCTTATATCCTTAATGATGGAAGCCTTTCAACATAAACACATATTTTATGTCTTGCATGGTTTACTAGTGGAAGCTAGAGCTCAAAGTTTATAAATTGTGACTTTAGATGTTAATTTTGGTAGTCAAACTTCTTAAGAACTACCAAAAAATATGCCATTTCATTAATATATATATAAATTTTATATACATATAATATTAAAAAAATAATAATTTTTAACTTTCTTGGTTTTTTTGGTTGAGAATTATTTTAATAGTGTGATATTAAGCTGTCTGCATGTTTGCGGGCTCACGATTAGTGAATAAAGGTTGAGTATAGCTATACATAATCTTCATTAATTATATCTCTCTTGCTATACTGAAATCTGAAACGGAATTTCCTTTTCTAGCAATTCTTCATAAAGAGAATCCTAACTTTTATTTTCTTAATAGATTATTATATATAATGGATAGTAGCAATCAGAATAGTGTTAATGACAGTGTCAACAGGGAAGCATCATTTTGAAGTGCCTAAAAGAAAATAATCACAAACTGCAACTGTATATTATGCTAATAATTTTATGAGTAGGCCCGAATAACCATTTGTATGATGGCTAAAAGTCGACTGCTTGATGTCATCTAATGTGACTCCATTTTTAAAAAAAAAGCATTTTGGAGAGCTTTCTATCACCATGAGTGATTTTTATATTTTCTCAAAAAAATGACAGTTAATTCATATTAAAATTTTCATAACTATTTTCCTGAAATTATGAAAATAATAACTTTAAAAGAATATAGCGATGAGACTTGTAAAAAAAATATAGTATAAAATAATATTTGAAACAAAAAATATATTTGTTAGTTTAAGGCCTGATAAAGACTCTAAATAGATCACAGTAAAGATGCAACTTGTCATTATATAATAATCTATCACACTTTAAATTATAAACTTTAAATTTCAGGTCGTTAAGCATAAAGACATATTTTAATTTAACAAAAAGATGCTAAATTATTAGGACTTTAAAGCACATTATATTTTTAACAGAATCATTTAATGTTTCATAGAATTTGAAACAGCACGAGGCTGTTTGGAATACAATCTCATTTTAAATTGTAATGATAGTTATATGAAATTAAACAAGTTGATTTGATTACGGAAATGGTTTTAAAATTAATTTAGAAAAACCGGCTATTCATTTTCTTTATTAGTATAAATTCATGAAAACAAATAATTTGCATTGATTTTTAGAGACTACAAATCACTACGGAAAAAATTACAGCTTACGCAATATTTATATTAAAAAATAGTAATAATCGTTATACACAATAAATAAACACAATTTAATTTTGTAAAATAGTTTAATTTAACGAAAACTCATAAGCATCTTGAAATTTTTTTTAATATTTACCTGACATTAGAAACACGATCAAAATATTTATCTGAAATAAAAATACAATCTATCAAAACTAAAGATTGACCTCGTAAAGCGCGTGACTCTGACGTCATTTACATGATTCAAGATGGAGGCAGTACCTCGTATGCCAATGCTGTTTTTTGAATTAAAAACAAGTCCAGAAGTAACAGAATTTGGTTCAAAACTTAAAAAGGTACTTTTTTAGAGCATAGCTTATTATAATTGTAATTAAAGCAATTTAATTTGATATACTGATGTTCTGACATAAGTTACAACCAAAGTTATTAGCGTTGTTTATATATGAATTTTACTTTGAGCTTTTATTTATTAATGGATATATATCGATGGCTTCGAAATTCTCTTGCACTTCCTTGCGGTAATATGAATTAAAACATGTTCTTCTATAGATTTTTTTTGGTTGTCAATGAATAATACTTAATCGTAAGACTTATAATCATTTCTCATTTTTAAAAACAAATAACGTTATCATCTTGGGTGGATAACATTCTTTTATTTTACTTTTTTCCCCCTTAATGATGCGGCTTATTATCTCGGATAAGTTCTTATATATAATCACTAGATTTATCTTCAAATTTAGAAAATAGTTGATTAAGTCATAATTATTTTATAAAATTTTAAAATATTTCATGAGATAATAAAATCATCTCTTTTCCCGTTAGAGTTAATTTTATAAATTCATATTTATTTCCTGAATTTTTCAATGGGAACAGTGATCATTTAATTATTTTAAGCAATTATAAAAAGCTAAAATAATTTTAAAATATTTTTTTTCAGTTGAGAAAGTAAATCACATTCACGTTTTTGGTTGCTTAGTATTCTCCCCATGCTTATTAATTATGTAAAATAAGTTAGTACTTTAAAAAGTTGTCATAGTTTAAAAGTATGATCTGATTTATACATACGTTTATTTTGATATTTCTTTGAGTGTATGCTTATTCATTTATTGAAATATTATTTATAAAAATAAAATTCAGAACTATAAGATTCACTATACTGTACATCATAATTTGATGGAGTTGATGTGTGCATGTCCAAGTCCCAGCCTATTATAAGGAAAATAACTATTTTAACATTTGTTGCTAAAAATTAAATGAGAAAGTCAGATGCGATCAACCACGATGAAATACACAGATAATAATAGATAAAGAATTATTAATTAAATTTATTTCTTGAAGAATTTTTTACTGTCTTAATTTTTGCAATGATGTATGATTTATCATTTTATTGAAAAAAGTTTATGTAATAACTACAATAAATTAATTTTCAATATTTGTTGTGAATAGGTCACTATTCGTTGTTAATGTAAAAATTCAAATGACTTCTATACTAATCTAAAATTGATTTGCAAGTAAATTTCATTTTTATTTTTCTTGAAGTAAATATAATTTGAAAGTTTAATAATGCCTATAACTAGATAATTTGTTAATGTATTCAGAAATTAAAAGATTAGTTTTGTATAAATATGATAACATTTTTAGAAACATTTTTTCTATAATTTATTACTTCTAAAACTTTATAACATGAGATTACTAATTTAACAATAATCTATGAAGACGAAAAGTCCATAAAAGAAATTTTGCATTATTTATTCAAACAAAGCACGATTTATTATTAAATTTAAGTATAGTAAAAACATATATTTTTAAAAATGCTGTTAATTAATGGTAAAAATTAAAATTCCAAAAATTTATATTTTCATTTATAAATGTTTAATTGAAAACTAAATTATTTACTCTGTTTTAATCAACATTAAACACATAAGTTCTATTCAAGATTTATTATTTAATCAATATTAAACACATATAATTTTTTATTAACTAAGCGCTATTCAAGATTTATTATTCAAAACTGTAAACAACATCTTGGTATTGGAAATAAAGTTGTTTCAGCAATCAAAAGAAAAAAAAACGAAACTATTACTAAAAAAAAGATATAATATTTATGGAATTGTTTAATGGAGAGATGAGACATGCAATTAAAATCAATAAAGAAGGTAAAGCCATAGGAAATGGAATTATTATTGATATTTTAAAAGAAGTAAGTAAAGAAATAGAAAATTTGTTGGTTAACTAGATAATTGGAAGAGGGCAAATAGCAATATTAATGTTCAAGAAAGATTAAAGAAAATTGTTGAAATCACAGAGCTATCAATCTTCTATCAGTTATATATAAAATCTTTATCAAAATAGTTACATCTTATTTACAGCAAACTTTGGATTATAACCAACCAAAATAACAAGCATCACATTCATTTTATATAAAGGTCCAATGAAGGTGAGTTGCCATAATGCTTTGGATTTGTAAATTATGAAAAGACATTTTATTCATAAGCATCAAGACATAGGTAAGGGATGATGTCATATTCTGAAAAATATTTATCAAAATGCAACACTAATGAACATTGAGAGGATTGTACAATGGCATATTTCCATATCTCCAAAACTTTTTGGAGCTAATTTTTTTCAGATAATATGATTGTTTTTGCAAATAATACTCAGAGCTTCAAGAAATGTTGCAAGACTTATCAGATGAAAGTAAGAAAATAGAAGATTAAAGAAGAAAATAAAGGATTAATAATCATTGATTAGAAAAAGCTAAGAACTACAAATATTTTTGGTCAGATTATGAATACAAGTGGAAACATAATGGATGAAATTAATTTTAGACTTAAATTTGGAGAGAGTGCCTTTAGTAGAAATAATTTAGCATTAAAAAGAAAAATGCCCATGTATTTGAAAGGGAAGGTTTTTAATGTATGTGTTTGTCTAATTATTATTTATAGACTTGAGACTTGGATACTTAACAAAGCATCAACATAGACATTTCAGATCATTCTATGAAGTATTGAGAGTAATATGTTAGGAGTAACAAGAAGAGATTGAAATTAAAATACTTGGGTTATAGAACAAGCAGGTATCATTGAACTCATTGAATCATGAAATTGAAATGGAACAATAAGTGATGATAATAGATGGAAAATTGAAGTCTTAAACTGGATTGCAGGAGATTATAGAAGACCTAGAAACAAACCACATGTATAATGAATGGAAAAATAAGGAAGTTTGCTGGTGTGATATGGAGAAAAAGACTATGGATCGGAGAAACTGAGTTAAATTTGGAGAGATGTTGATTCTGCATTGGATCGATTATGGTTGAAAAAGATGATAATGATTAAAAACAGAATAAAGTAATTAAATTTTTAATGGAGTATTTTACTAATGAAGGTATAGATATATAAATAAAAGATTTAGTGAAGCCAAATTATGTAAAGCATTTTAATCTATTGAGATTTTAGATTGCATTTTATATATAACTGAACAGGAAGTAACCGGAGCTTCCAATGGGATAATTCATTGGTAGCTTCAGTTATTTCCTGTTCAGTTACACATAATCTGAGTTATTTATTACTTACATGCTTTATGTATAAATATATATTAATAATTTATATTTTTAGTTCTTTTCACTCATGCATTTTATTAATAATGTTGTTGTTGTGTATTTATTGATAAATATATAGGGTCAACAATAAAATTTTATCATATGGAATAATTAAATACCTAAAGATGGTCCTGTGCATATATATTATATATCTATATCAATGTTTATTAACCATGAAATATTAACATTGTCAATATAGCCACTTATTTTCTGCATCTATACAAACTTTTTTTTTTGACTGATATCTGGAATTGTATTTTAAAATTGTACTTCTTAGTTAAGAATGGTTATTTTACAATGGTTATGATATTTCCAATATGCTTAAATATATATCTTCTTTTCAATTTTTCAGCTATTATAATAATATATATATATATTTGGGATGAGGTTGAGTGGGGCAGAGAGGGGGGTTATAAATCATTTTCACCTAAGTAGCAAAAATATGTTCCATATAACAAACTAGATCATATTTTCAAAGCCTTTCTGTTTCATTTTTTTATTTTAAATACTTATGGTTATTTTATTTTTAAGATCCTCAGTCACTTTTCTTTTTTATTCTGTCTTCATACGGTCTCTCTCTTGACATCTTCACCTTTAAGTACATGCTCAATCTAATTTCTCGTTTGCTTCATAATTTTTTCAAAAAGATATTTATTTACTACTTTCTGATCTTATTTTTCCAACTTATTTTCTCCATTCTCTTTCAAATCCACATTTCTAAATCCTTCTGTGTTTTTGTCCTAACATTCCTTAATTGTCCATATTTTTGCTTCATATTAAGTGATAATCTAAATAGAACTTTTAGGTAGACCTTTTTGATAGCTGATTTTACTGATACTAAAAGTTTGTTTGACTATTGGACTTTTGATCAATTTTTTCACTATTTCCATCATTATTTATTCAATATTCCAAATATTTAAAAGCACTTATCTGATCTATAATTTTCTGTCCAATGCTTATTTTTAAACTTCTTTTTTTATTGCTTTAGTTTATTTTCATCTTAAATTTTTTATAAGCTTCAATCCTTTTTAATATTTTATTGAATTTAGCGATACTATCATAAGTAATGCCATATTAGAAAAATACTAATTCCATTCTCATTAAAACAATATTTTGTTCATTTAAATATTTATTAAATAAAAAGGCAATAGACAATATCTCTTGTGCAGTTGGAAGTAGAGTCTATTCGAATTCCAATGATTTTGATTGGTTGACAGCTAGTAGAATTCTAATCTTCAAAATTAGAAAAATAAGTTTGCAGAAATAATAACTTTCAATAATCAGTAGGTAAATTCTTAACTCCATATGTTCTTGTTATATAGCTGTTATTATTATGACATTATTCATATAGTAAATGAACAGGGATTTACTGCTCATCAATACATATCAGCCAGCATGAGAAGTTTATGGACTTTTAAACACCATGATCTTTCTTCTCATTTGCCTGATAATAAATATCAGATGAGTTTTTTGAAAGCAGGATGGATATTTACAATAAAAATATGACAGAAAATTAAATTATAGTTCTTATTTCCAGGAGATTGTAAAGTCATCAGCCAATGCAGCAGTTTGTGGATGAAGACTGAGGTTGATAAGAATCACCTGATTGTTACGACCTTTTATTTAGATTCTGTCAAGTGAAAATCACTTTCAACTGAAGCAAGATTACACAAATTGGAGGAAGAACTGTGTAATATTAAATAAAACCTTGTTGGCTTTGTGATGTTAGAAGAAAAAATGAAGAGACAATTGATTTAAAATTGCACATGTACTCTATTGCAAAGGCACAAATATTGGAAGCTCAAGTGGAGTAGGAATCATTGCAAATAAAAAGTGGAAGAACAACATTGGGAAGATTGATGATGTATCAGACAGGGTGACAAGATTGATTGTTCAAATTGTTGGATGATAGTAAATACAGTTAATTCAGGTTTATGCCCTAACAAATTATCATTACGCTGAAGAAGTAAAAGATTTTTATGTGGATATCAAAATACTATTGATCAGAACAAATAACATTTTAAAATTGTCATGGGAGACTCCAATATTAGAATTAATAATTGATTGAATGATGAAAGAGTTGTGACAAAATTTGTTATAGTGACAGAAATGGGAGAGGAAACAAACTTGCACAGTTTGTAGGAAAATGAAAACTGCATATTATGGATTCTTTCTTTGAGAAAAATATCCAAATGAAGAAATAGCAAAATTGGGTAATATTTTGACTATTAGAAGATATGTATTTCAAGATTGTAATATTCTTATTAGATTCAAAACTGGAAGTTATCATTGGTTAGTAGCATATAAGATACATGTTAACACAAAATTAAAGAAATCTAAACTGTTGAGAAAGATGGTATTAACAGTTGATATTTTTAATTTTCAGAAACACTTATGAATTTAATTTAGGCCATTTAAAATATTAACAAATTTTGTAGATGGATCAATAAAAAGGTAGTTGATACTCTATTAAAAACTGGAAGAAAGATAGCTGCTACCCCCCCAGCAGTTTATTAGTAAATTTTCCTATACAAGATAATGTATCGAGAAAATAAAGAATATGAAAAATTTTGAAAATGACACACTAAGAAGAATATCCAGAGTTTTATAAAATGATATGAAAAAGAATGTGAATTGGCAAGAAAAGATATAAAAGAGAAGTCTGAAAAGTTTAAATTTCATCTTGGTATTAAAAGCAAAATTGTTTCGTCAGTGAGAAGATGGAACTATTGTTAAAAAGAGGGATGACATTGTGAAATGTGAGGAAGAGTTATATAAAGAATTATATAGCAATAAAGAAGAAGCAAACAAAGTATATCTTACAGTTATTATATTTTCTGAATTACCCAATATTTTAAATGAAGAAATTATGCAATTAAATCTCTGAAGAAGGGAATAGTTCCAGGGAATGAAGGAATTATTATTGAAATTTTGAAAGCAAGCAAAGAGGTAGAAAAATTGTTGGCAAAGTTTTATATCAAATGTATAAACAATAAAGACAATACATTTTATTGGAGGAATGCAATAGCAATATTGATATTTAAGAAAGATCATAAAGGAGGTATCAGAAATTATAGCTTTATGTTTTTTTATCATTTCTATACACAATTTTTATAAGACAATTACAACTTGAATATATTAGAAAACTTTGAAATCTAACCAACCAAAAGAACAGGTTGGATTTAAATGTGATTTTAGTCTAGTGCAGCACTTCTTAATCTTTTTTTATTCATGACCCTTTTTTATCTTCGAGATTTTTTTGTAACCCCAGATATTAAATATAAAATAGATATAGAAATAAATATTCCCATAAATAATTTATTTCTTTGGTAAACAATATACATATGAAAATAATTAGTTTTAGGATTTGTTTTAAGTATACAAAAATTAATGAACAAAAATCACGTTTTAATGAGACGATGTGCTTGTTTTTTTACTGCATAACAAATTAAATCTTGGTGAAATATTTGATACTGCTGGATGTAAAGCATCTTCAACGTTTTTCAGCGTTGAATGATATTTGGATTTAATATACAGTACATTAAAGCTGAAAAAGTCATTTCACATAAGTATGTGGTGCTGAATGGCAGATGAACGTTTAATGCCATTTCAGAAATTGTCGGAAATTCAGTCCTAGCTCCGATCCAGAATTCAGTTAAGGATTTTCATGGAAAGTCAAGTTTAAGTTTGAGGCACTTCATAGCTGAGCAAATTCCTCTTGGGTTTTTTTATGGCAGGTGATTAATCTCATTAATGTCCATCAAAAATGGTCTTTGAATCCAAAAATAACTTTTTGAAATCTAAATTCGATATAAAGTATTTGCAAAACTGTGTTTCTAGGGTTTTTAAGTGATCTATAATAATTTTTGCAATTAAAGTTTTACAATTATTTTTTTCAATTATAAAATTGTTGATAGTCGAAAACATTTCCAATGAATTATTTTCCACCCTATTCTTCCAAATGTTATCATTTTAATAAAACCTTCAGTTTTATCATTCGAAGTAAAAATATTGCTATTTTTTCCTTGAAGAGACAAGTTAAGATTATTTAGCTTTTCAAAAATATCAGACAAATAGCACAGCTTTGATAGCCATAAGTCATTTTGAAAAAGATAAGCAAGATCATATTTTTGTTCTGTTAAAAATACAATAATTTTTTCTTTTAATAATAATAATCTTCTTAAACTTTGCCTTCTTAACATCCATCTTACTTCTGCATGTATTAATAAATTTTTGTATTCAGAGGCCATGTCTTTATAAAGATTTGAAAATAAACAGCTTTTAATAAAGTTTATAGTTTTGACAGCATTCTGAAGCACATTGGTCAATTCCGTTGCTAATTATTTTTTTGCTGCGAGGGCCTCTCAATGGATCAAAGCGGTATGTAAAAGTTACATGATTATTACCAAAAGCTTTAACAAATGATTTAAAAACAATATTTTCACCAGTCTTTGTTTTTACACCATCTGTGCATACTCCAAAGCAATTTTTCCATTCTAAACTTTCAGTTTTAAAAAAATTTGTCTACTTTATTATATATGCTTTCCCCTCTTGTATGTTCTTCTAAAGAATGACAAAATAACAATTGTTCCTCAATGTTTTCTTTATAAATGTATCTGACATACACTAATAATTGAACTATTTTTGAAATATTAGTTCCTTTATCCAACTGAATTGTAAATATTGGGGTTTCTTTAAGTCTAGTAATAAGTTGCTCAAATTGGTCATTTCTAATTTCAGAAATTCTATTCATGACAGTGTCATTTGACAAAGGAATTTTCCGAATTTCATCACCATATTTACTTCAATGAAGTGTTTCTACCATTTTAATAGCAGCAGGTAATATAAAATCTTTTCCAATGGTGTATGGCTTTTTATTTTTAGCAATCAGATGTGAAACTTCATATGATGTGAGTAAATACTTTTCATTAACAGTTATAAATTTCTCAAAATATAACAGTCGTTCGAAATATTTTTTTGGTTTATTGACATGAAAGATGCTTGGATTCAAAATGCCTTTTTAATTTTGATGGTTTCATACTCTCCATAGGCAAAACATTATTGCAAATTAAACAAAGAGATTGTTCATTACCATCACAGTTGTTGAAAGTAAATCCAAATTGGAGAAACGTCTCATCATATTTTCTTTTTCGCATCTTAGATGCCTCTTTCTGATTACGAGATCCTGCTTGAAGAGACTTTGTAGTATTGCCATCTGCATCATTACCTTAGGTACTCAAGTTCAACCATTTATCCATGGGTAAAAATTATTTTTATCCTAAAATATAAATAAAATAACAGTACTTATTAGTTAGCAGAGACACCAAGTGGCAGCTGTGTTTTTTGTTTAATTATACGAAGCATATTTACTCCCATTAGTTATATTTTTTAATATCCCCATATGTTTTATTTTTTAACATTTAAAAAATATCAATAAATCAATTATAAAATACCTGTTAAGTTTAAAAAGTAGGAATATGTTTTTATTTGTTAATAAATAAATGTCAATAAGTTTCAAATAAAAAATAAATTTTTCTAATAGCTAATAAGATGATAAATTTGAATAAAAAAGTGAGAAAAAAAGTATACACGCATTTTTATATATAAAAAATAGCGTCTTTCATAATATTTATTCAAATAAATACTAACCTTAGTCAATAAGATATTTATTCTATATAGTGTGATGTTTTAAACTGTAAAATAAACGAATAATTAGCATGTAAAACAGTAAAATACAATATTGTATTGTTCTTGCGATGTGGACATTTGTTGAAATGAAACCGAAACAAATAACTTGACCAGAAATGCATTATATAATCACAGTGGTGCCAATCCTATTCTAGCCACTGCACCATATATTTTAATTTTGAAATAACTTATATGCTAAAATTACAATGCGACATCACTATTATGATACATTTAGTGTTATTTTTCAATATGTAAATATAATTTACAGCTCAACTTGGCCATCATTACGATTTTATAATTGCGCTGTATAGAAAACGTAATATATTAAATTAAAGATAATGAAGGGATTGCGACTAATATTTCTTTAAATTCATGTATCTGAATTAAATTTTTGAGATCCCGACTTTTCGCTTCAGGACCCCATTTGGTGTCGTGACCCACAGTTTAAGAAACACTGGTCTAATGGATCACATCCAAATATTGAGAGAAGTTGTAGAATGAACCAATGAATATGAGTTGTTATTATACTAAATTTGTAGAATATGAAAAAACTTTTGATTGTATAAACATTTTTACAGGCTTTGAAGATTTGGGTCATCTAGATATAGACCCAGGATATTGTCATATTCAGAGGAATATTTATCAAAATGCAGCAACAATGATTAGATTATATGCAGATACTAAAAAGATTAACATTGGGAAAGATGTAATACAATTTTCTTCTTCTTCCTCCTTTCCTTATGTTTTGATTTTTATATTTATATGTATCATTTTTTACACCAAATCTCTACTCTTACAGTTTCAACTTTCCTGCAGTCATCATCAGACCTACAATATCCAAATATATAATCATACAATTAATACATTTTATACACTTATTTATATATATATAATCAAAACATACATCTTAACTGACTTATAAATCATCATTTTCCATTTTATTATTCTACTCTTAACTAATTTTATTTATATTAAATTATTTTAAATCTATTTATTATAATTTTAAAAGTTTAATTTTTAAACTCTACTATTTAACATATTTTATTATTATCTTTTTACTTATATTTTCTTAATTACTTCTAAACTTTTTTTATTTATATTATATATTTTTAATTATTAACTTTTTTATGTTATAAATTACCTTTTTTTTTTATTACATTATTGAATACATTTTTATTCTCCTATTTCCAAAAACCAACTGACAAATTTTCAAACAAGTATAAGAATTTTTGAAAATTTGTCAATTGGTTTTTGGAAATAGGATTATAAAGATAATGTAATAAAAAAAGGTAATTTATAATGTAAAAAGTTAATAGTTAAAAATATATAATATAAATAAAAAAAGTTTAGAAGTAATTAAGAAAATATAAGCAAAAAGATAATAATAAAATGAAAGATTAAATAGTAGAGTTTAAAAATTAAAGTTTTAAACTGATAATAAATAGATTTAGAATAATTTAATAATAAAATAATATAAATAAAATTAGTTAAATGTAGACTAATAAAATGGAAAATGATTATTTATAATGGTCAGGTTAAGATGCATGTTTTGATTATGTATACAAATATGTGTATAAAATGTATTAATTGTATGATTATATATTTGGATATTGTAGCTCTAATGATGACTGCAGGACAGTCAAAACTATAAGAGTAAAGTTTTGGTGTAAAAATTAGTATTGTTAAGTGTATAAGAAGGTTGGAAATGGTATTATTGTGAAATATGTACATTAGGGTGATTCCATATCTCCAAAACTTTTTAGAGTAGCTTTATATTAAATATTTTATGAATTAAAATGATAAAACTAAAATATAAAAGTAAAAGGAGATTATTTAATTCATCTAGAATTTGCTTCAGAGTTTCAGGAAATGTAAAAGTTATCAGATGAAAGCAATAAAGTAGGAATAAAGATGTTTTCCTGAAGGTTTGTGATGACGGTGTTCTAGTTGTATTTTTATATTGGACTATTTCCATCATCTAATATGCGTATTGAATGTCTTTAGAAAAATTTAACTTTATTTAAATATTCGATATACATTCAACTGTTAGTAATAGCACATCAAACAGGTTAATTTTTCTAAAGACATTTCAATATGCATATTAGATAATGGAAATAGTCCAATATAAAAATACAACTAGGAATAAAGATACATTCAAAAAAAACCTAAAGTATATTCAATAGATTTTCACTGAAGAAACTAAAAAATAACGAATTAGAAGTCAAGAACTATAAATATTTTGGTTTAATTATTAATGTAGATGGAAACATAATGGATGAAATTAATTCTAGAATTAAACTTGGATGGAATGCCTTTGATAAAAATAATTTAGTCTTAAAAGAAAATATACATATGTGTTTAGAAAGGTTTTTAATAGATCTGTTTTACCAGTTCATACTTATGGATTTTGCAGTTCAGAAGACATCAGATCATTGAATGAAATGTGAAGAGATCCATATTAGAAGTAACAAGAAAATATTGAAAATGAAATACATGGGTGAGAAAAGCCAATAAACATCACATGATCACCATACATATAGAGAGTTTTGCCTGTTTTAATGAGTGAGAAAACAGATGTCATTGACATCATTAAAAGAATTAAGAGATTGAAATGGAGTTGGACTCGACATATTGTTGGAAGATATGATAGTAGATGGAAATTTTAAGTTTAAAATCGGATCCTAAGAGATTGTAAAAGACTTAGAAATAGACCACATATAAGATGCATGGATGAAATAAATAATTTTGTTGATGTGATCTGGAGAAAATAGGCTAGGGATTGGAAAAATGGACTAAACTCAGAGAGGCTTTTATTCTGGAGAGGGTCAATAATGATTAAAAATGATTATGATTATTAAACTAATTAGTTATACATATTTTTTTATTTAGCCAATCAGAAGTTCAAAACAGACAAACTATTTAATACAACTACAATCCCTATAGAGAAAATAATAAAGTGTTATAAACAATGTATTATCTAAATTTTTGATAACACAGTTAATCTTAAAACAATATAAGAAATAGTGATCATATGACAGTTAATCTTGAAAACGAAATCCACTGTGGGTAAGTAAATGATTTTCACTCCCCTGATGTAGTTTTTGGATCCTTTTTTTGATTGTAAAGGCTGGTTGATGGTGTAGGTGAATTATTAGTAATAGTTTAAAATTAGGATATTAATTTGTGGAAATTCTTCACCATGGTTCCATTATTACTTACCCAACTTTTCGGATAATAAATAACTTACAATCATATATTTAGTTGCTTCTGATATTGAGATATGAGTATTATCATGATAGATAATTAAAGCTTATCCATTTTGTCTAAATTAAATAGAGATGACTTCTCAGATAGGAATTGATACAAATATCTTTTACTCGGCAATATTCTATGCACTACATTGAACCAGCTGCTCAAAACACAGTAAACATATTTTAAGTTATTGCAATTTACAAATTAATAGTAATTTTTATTTATATATTGTTTTGCTTTTAAGTGTTATAATTTATTTTATGAATTTTATATTAGATGTATTCAATAGCTGTTCTTTACAGTTACTTATATAATAACAATATATAAAAAAAATATATTTTAATATTCTTAGTAAATATATAAGATGTGATATGTTGGACTATTTCCATCATTTATGAGTGAATATTGAATGTATAGAAAATTTTAAACTTTATTTAAACTTTTCAAATACAAACAACTTGTTAGTAATAACACACAAATAGACAATACAGGTTAGTAATTACACAACGTTTCAAGTAGTATTATTCTCCACTCTTCAGGTGTTGCTGGCCTATATGCACAGTGACATAATTCACTTAGAAGTTGAACTCGCACCTTTAGATTCTTGTATATTGAATTTAAGGCAAACGCTCTACCAACTCAGCTATTCTGTCAAAGGCTCAGTTGGTAGAGCATTTGCCTTAAATTCAATATACAAGAATCTAAAGGTGCGAGTTCAACTTCTAAGCGAATATTGTCACTGTGCATATAGGCCAGCAACACCTGAAGAAGAGTGGAAAATAATACTACTCGAAACGTTGTGTAATTACTAACCTGTATTGTCTATTTGTGTGTTATTACTAACAAGTTGTTTATAAATCAGCATTTATTTTTTATAGCGTCTGTATACAATTGTAATCACATACATATCGGCTTTTTCAAACCAAATTGTGCAAACGCTTTTTGCGAGTGTTAAATAATAAATGAATACCCTCTGACCCATACAAGATATAGAATTTATGCAGCAATAAAAGGAATCCTCTTATTACTACGACTCAAATATTTATATATGAGCAAATCTGAAGTACTGGCACAGAAGGTGTGACTATAGAACAGTCACTTTGAATTACTATATATAACTTATGAATGAATGACGCCGATGAAATTTACTAGAATTTACTGAACGTCATTCCAACTGAAATTAATCATATATATAAATCAGCATTTATTTTTTATAGCGTCTGTATACAATTGTAATCACATACATATCGGCTTTTTCAAACCAAATTGTGCAAACGCTTTTTGCGAGTGTTAAATAATAAATGAATACCCTCTAACCCATACAAGATATAGAATTTATGCAGCAATAAAAGGAATCCTCTTATTACTACGACTCAAATATTTATATATGAGCAAATCTGAAGTATATGAGCAAATCTGAAGTACTGTGCCAGTACTTCAGATTTGCTCATATATAAATATTTGAGTCATAGTAATAAGAGGATTCCTTTTATTGCTCATAAATTCTATATCTTGTATGGGTCAGAGGGTATTCATTTATTATTTAACACTCGCAAAAAGCGTTTGCACAATTTGGTTTGAAAAAGCCGATATGTATGTGATTACAATTGTATACAGACGCTATAAAAAAATAAATGCTGATTTATATATATGATTAATTTCAGTTGGAATGACGTTCAGTAAATTCTAGTAAATTTCATCGGCGTCATTCATTCATAAGTTATATATAGTAATTCAAAGTGACTGTTCTATAGTCACATCTTCTGTGCCAGTACTTCAGATTTGCTCATATATAAATATTTGAGTCGTAGTAATAAGAGGATTCCTTTTATTGCTGCATAAATTCTATATCTTGTATGGGTCAGAGGGTATTCATTTATTATTTAACACTCGCAAAAAGCATTTGCACAATTTGGTTTGAAAAAGCCGATATGTATGCGATTACAATTGTATACAGATGCTATAAAAAATAAATGCTGATTTATATATATGATTAATTTCAGTTGGAATGACGTTCGGTAAATTCTAGTAAATTTCATCGGCGTCATTCATTCATAAGTTATATATAGCAATTCAAAGTGACTGTTCTATAGTCACACCTTCTGTGCCATTACTTCAGATTTGCTCATATATAAATATTTGAGTCGTAGTAATAAGAGGATTCCTTTTATTGCTGCATGAATTCTATATCTTGTATGGGTCAGAGGGTATTCATTTATTATTTAACACTCGCAAAAAGCATTTGCACAATTTGGTTTGAAAAAGCCGATATGTATGTGATTACAATTGTATACAGACGCTATAAAAAATAAATGCTGATTTATATATATGATTAATTTCAGTTGGAATGACGTTCAGTAAATTCTAGTAAATTTCATCTGCGTCATTCATTCATAAGTTATATATAGTAATTCATAGTGACTGTTCTATAGTCACACCTTCTGTGCCAGTACTTCAGATTTGCTCATATATAAATATTTGAGTCGTAGTAATAAGAGGATTCCTTTTATTGCTGCATAAATTCTATATCTTGTATGGGTCAGAGGGTATTCATTTATTATTTAACACTCGCAAAAAGCGTTTGCACAATTTGGTTTGAAAAAGCCGATATGTATGTGATAACAAGTTGTTTGTATTTGGAAAGTTTAAATAAAGTTTAAAATTTTCTATACATTCAACACACACTCATAAATGATGGAAATAGTCCAACATATCACATCTTATAATATACATTACAAACCTTCAGACAAATATTAGTAAATATATATTTTAAAAATTTTAAACATTTTTTTTGAATCAGATTTTTTTTAACAAAGTAAAAAAAAGAAAGGGGACACGTTTGCACTGTTCAGAGAAAGGTGGGAGTAATTAGATAATAAAATATTACAACTTGAGAGACCTCTTGATCATCATTGGTAGTAACTTGACTTTGTTTTTCATTTCTTTAATAATAATTTATTGTACTATCTTAAATTTGGAATTATATCATATAAAATGTTTGAAAGCAATTAATTTTCTAGGATAAAATTAATATTATACTAAATATTCTAAATAATGGAATCACATTAGTTTTTTTTCATATGTCAGAATTTTTAGACACAACGAAATTGTTAAGTATTATCTGGATTTTTTATTTTATTTTGTAAAATAAGTTTATTACCATTACAATAATGATTTTTTCTAATATATAACTAAAAAATTGACTAGTATTAGTAAGTAATTGGTCCTTTTGTTTTTGACTTTGAAACTTAGTACAAACTAAAATAAGGAGCTCTTCGTATTAATAGCCTGAGTATATAAACAGCAGATATAGCATGGTTACAGTTCTGTGAACCTATTAAAATTATAGATCTAAGCAATTTAATGATCATTCTCTAAAATGCATATAAATTCTAAATATCATATGCCTATTATTTGCAAAAGTGTGTCTGTTTATATGTAATTTTAAAGGCGTAACAATTATATTCTTTAAAATTCCCAGGGTTAGCATAAATTATAGTGTAGTGATTAGATATTTGTAGGTTTTTTATATTTATGAACCTTAACAGTCTTTTTTTTTATTTATAAAATATAGAATTTTTATTCAGAAATTTGGTTACAACACATGATAACAGTTAAACATAGAATATATTACATGATAATTAGGGGGATGAACGTTCAATATTGATATCTTGCTTGAACCAGCTAAAAAGACTATTATGAAGCATATCAGCAAGGAACGAGTTCGGAATAGTATCTTGTTGATAGGTGACCACGCTTGCATGTCTCATACATTTCAACGATAGATCTAATCCTTTGTCCATGATTTGTATTATCAAATTTATCCTTCATATTGGAGGTTACTTCCATAAAACTCAGGTTATGGGCAATAATTATGTAGAGCAAGGTGAGTCATCACAAAGGGATGCAGGCCATTCAGCCTCAAATCACTCTCCAGGGTAGGAGCTTTCTATTCAGGAGTGAAAGGGATCAGCTTTTGGGGGCCAAATCAATAATCTCCATGTAGAATCATAGATGTAAGAGGGGGCCAAATTCTGGTTTTTTTTTCGAATTTTTTCCATTTTGTTAATATAGAGCTCTAGATGATAGAGCAGGCATATTATTATTTAACATGGAGGCTATAAGGATTCTGTAGGGCATAATCCTCGGCGATACACCAGAAAGTGTTTAGTAGGCAAGGCATTAATGTTTAGCTTCATCAGGAAATCAAAATATTTGGGTTCAAGGAACCATCGCTTAAATTTTTTGATTAGCAGATGGTTGTTAAGGCTGAGGAGAGTTGATCCCGCAGAAACATCAGGGTTAAGGATGTAGTATGCATCCCAGAACTTAAATTTTCATTGAGGACGATTTGTTAGGAAGCATAGTATGTTTGGAGATAAGGCATGCGAGGGTTGCCAGCCAATCAGTCCCAATAGGGGGTGGCTTATCTGTGGGAGTGACCTCTCTGGAGGGTGAGTAGTTGGGATACTGCAGATACATCTGTGGAAAGAATTGTAGGAACGTTGAAATATAAAAGTATCTATGGAATGTAGGGATAATCCATTGAGTTTTGTGCGTTTCTGTAGATTTCTCAAGCTTATGGTTGCACTTTTGCCCCTTCTAATCAGATCAGTTCATATCTTGTGTATCTTTCTGATGAAGACTTTGGTAAAACTGACCTCTGGGGTGAAATAGGATATTTTAGGGAATATTAGTATATTGATAAGGGAACTTGGACATGTAAACTTTGGATAGAGAGGATGTGTGGATTGAAGTAGCTTTCCTTGGATAGATCTCCTCATGGCAGAAGCAGATTCAAATATAGGGAAGCCCAAGAAGTTCTGAGGCTTCGCTGCAAATGAACCTGGAATAGTCTTACCCGAAGATACATACCAGGGAGATGCTTGGCCATATTAAACTGGAGGCCGGATTGATCAGAGAATTCTTTAAGTATTGATAAAAGCCTGGGAATTAATTTTTTTTGATGGAAGGAAAAAGGCAAAGTCATCCATATAGGTATATGAATGCCAGGAAGAGATCTCTCAATTTGAAGAAGCAGAGTGTTGAGGTAAGTGATGAAAAACGGTGCTCAGAGAAGAGCCCTGTAGAATGGAGGATGTGGTGTAGAGTGGGGGTGAAAGCTTCCCATTCAGTGAGATGCTCACTTCACGATTGTAGAGGAGGTTTCTAATAATATTTATGATTTCCAATAGAAATGTCATGTTCACCAAGTAAGTTTAAAAGGGTATTGAGTTGGATAGAATCAAAGGTAGCTGCAATGTCGAGCTGCACAACCACCGGTCTAGATTGCCTAGAGGATCTGATGTGGTCAGTAATGATTTTAAAAAGATTGTTAGCATTTGTGGTTGAGCTGCCCTTTTTCACAAACTGATATTGTGAAATAAGGGAAAGAATCTTGTTTTGAATTTTGTCCTTGATAATAGATTCAATGACCTTGACCATCAGTGGGGTCATAGAGTACAGTGATTTTAATTTGATGAATAAAAAACAAAAAGATTTTTAGAATCATGGTTCAAGATTTTAAAATGTAAAAAAAGCCTAATTTCATTAGTTTCACTACTTACCGACAAAAAAAAAGTCGTCATTTGTTTCATGCAAACTTTGCAATTCGTCGCAAAATATAATTTTTTCTGAAAAAATGTCTGCAATCAGTGTTATCATGTTCTGTGTGTATACATAATGTTGCCAATATTTCATGAATCTTAGCAAAAAGTTCACTTTATATTTAATTAAAACAAATTATTGGATTGAAACAGCAACAAAACTATAACTGACTAAAATTTAATAAACCAGGGTAGCTCATGAAAATGACCACACGAAGTTATATATTTGAAGTCATTGTTTCACCTATAGAAAAGTTTGGAAAATAAATAAGTGCTTTTGTCTTCTCAAATGAAAAAGAAAAATATTAACAGGAAAGTATTCCTCCAGGACTATAATTTGTTAATAATAAAAGTGATAAAAGGATAGTTTGAGGAATGATAATGCTGAGAGAAAAATAATATTTCTTTACCATTCTTCCAGAACCAAAAAGATTAGATAAAAGATGCAGAAAAATGATAGAATTGGGAATAATGAAATATTGAAAGTATAGTCAGCTTATTTTTATCTGGAAGTAAAACTTTTGTAGTATGCTAAAGTCATTTTCTTGAAAAGATAAATGGGAAACAATAAAGATCATTTTTTAATAATAAAACAATTTAAGTATTACCAATTATGCAAACAAAATGCTATGTTGAAACATTAGTACATGATTTGTATGGATTTGTGTTAGGACTTTTGAGAATAGAACAAATTGAATAATTTGCTGAGAGCTATAAATGAGGAGGCTCATTTCTTCCCTTTTTAAATAATCAAAATGACAAGAATTTCACCAATTTTGAATGCAGATATCAAAATGAATACATTTGGTATCAGCTGGCTAATTTTTCAATATAAAGATATGTGCTTACTTTATAAGAAGAGTGATACATGATTACACTGGAGAGACTTTCACACATGAAAAGCGATTTGGGGATGGCAAATATCTAAATTTTTATTGCATAAAGTTATTTGGAATAATTATAGGGGATTTGAACCAAGCAAAATACAATTTATATGACAAAACAATGATCTTTCTTGTATGATAAAAGAATGTTAAAATTGAGATTTTAAACACATTCTTATTTAGAAAATGTGAAAATGTATATAAAATGGTACAATAATATAATATAGGGAGCATACTAATAACTCTAATACGCTTTTATTGATGTGCTGCAAGAGAAAGTATTCAAAATCTCTATCTAGAATAATCCCTATCCTGACTGGTTTCGAGCTTTTGGCTCATCTCAGTGAGGCGCTATAACATTCAGACATTAGATCTAAAATACCAACTCAAAGCCAAGATCTAATACATAATTATTTTAAGTGGAAAATCTGAAAATTTCAGACCCACAAATATCTTTAAATCCAGCTATCTAACTTAAATAGCTATATCAGCCTCACCATATATTAATAGCCTCAGCAATGTAATATTGCCAAAGCCTCAAGAGCAAAATTATTATACAAATCATATATCGAGTGACTTGTTTTAAGCTTGTATTACAGATATATAATATAGGGAGGGTATCGATAGCTCTAACAAGCTTTTATTGATAAGTGCTGCAAAAGAAAGCATTCAAAATCTCTATCTAGAATAATCCCTATCCTCAGACCGGTTTTGATCTTTTGGCTCATCTCAGTGAGGTGATAGGACATTCAGACACTAGATTTAAAACAGCAACTTAAAGCCAGCACTTATCTAATATGTAATTATTAAATTTTTAAAATTTTCAGACATGTAAATAATCTTTAAATCCAACTATCTAACTTAAATATCTATATTGGCAATGTTATATTGTTGAGGCTATTAATATATAGTGAGGCTGAAGGGTTTTCAGACCCATATGGCTATTTAAGTTAGATAGCTAAATTTAAAGATATTTACGTGTCTGAAAATTTCAGATTTTCTGCTTAATAGTTACGTATTAGATAAATGCTGGCTTTGAATTGGTATTTTAGATCTAGTGTCTGAATGTCCTAGCGTTTCACTGAGATGAGTCAAAAGCTCTAAACCAGTCTGAGGATATGGATTATTCTAGATGGAGATTTTGAATTCTTTCTTGTGCGGCATTTATCAATAAAAGCTTGTTAGAGCTTCCTGTATTACATATCTGTAATACAAGTTTAAAACAAATCATGCAATATATGACTTGCTTTATTGATTAATGGTACAATGAGCATATAGATTTATTGCATATAGCTTTAGTTCTGCATCTCTATCATAAAAGGAAATATAAAATCCTTATCTCCAGACTTCCTAAATCATTTGAGTGAAAAAAAGAATCTGGGGGGGGGGGGTATAAAGGGCAAAAAAGAGAATTTCATTGGGAAAAATAGAGATAAAAAAATGTAAAAGAAGAGTGATCCCTAATTTATGAATGGGATGTTATTCATTTTTTGTTTATTTTTCAAACTGAATTCCATTTCTAAATCATTTGATTAATATCTAAAAATTATACTGATTTTAAATAACCATTAAAAATTACAAAAACCTCAAATTCTTTAATACACTTTCTCTTTTCCAATGTTGTTTTTTTAAATTTTATGAACCATTTTGTCGTATTTGTTTTCTTCCAATGTTTCGATCGTATATGTTCATTCCTATAAAATATATATATAGAAATATATGTTTGCAAAGAATTTCTATAAACAACAATCAAAAATATTATTATGACATTAATTAGAAATTATTTTTTTTAATCTTTTTTACTTTCTTATGTGCATTTTAAATTTTTTCCTTTTATTTACATTTTTATATAAAATACTTTTTAATTATTAAAATAGAACATTACAATACTAGTCAAAAAAACTAAATTTTACTAAAATTCTTTCACGACCAAATAAACATCCCCCCCCTCAATGATGAAAGTTTATTCATAAAAAAAACCCAGATACAAATGCAGTTAACAAAGAAGTGATTACACGGTAAAATGAAAATTCAGGAGCAACATGGTGAAAGGGGAACGATACATTTTAAAAGGGAAAGGGAAATGGGAAGAATGTGTAGTCCAGGCAACAGAGATAAGCATATGGTGACCTCAGGATGGACAAATGGAATGGAGAAACAGTAGGAATGTGATTTTATGGTAAGAGGGGATGAACTGGGCTGGGAGAGAGGCGAGGTACACAGTTCTTCTGCCAGAATTGCATGATTCATTCATGCTTGATGAACCACTGTCCAAGAAAATTTCAACAGGAGATGGTGAAAGAGTGCATTTTCCACTGAAAGTACTCTTTCCTTATACGTTCTGTGTCTGAGACTCCCTAGGTTCGAGAAAAGGTTCCACTATGGTTTCACCGGAAAGGTCAGGGAGGTAATTCTGTCCATCAGAGTTGGTGTCACTATCCACAGGGTTAGGGTGTGTGTGCTTTTGAGGTTTGTTGTTAGTGGTGGAAGGGTCAGAGTTGGTGGATTCAGGCAGGACAATTTCTGAGTTTGAATTAATGGACATGTCCATCAAGGAGGGAGGGTCCTCTTGTGTAGCTGTAGCAGGGAGAGGAGCTGCCAGTGAACTCGAAATTATGTGGCCCAGAGGGCGCTGGAGTTTTATTAGAAGGTATGGCATTGGCCAAATGCTGAAAGATTGAATTAGCTTCAGACGGAGGTGAGAGGTTAACTGAGGAAGTTTACATGTGTTGGAGCTGTGCGGAGCACAGATGTGATTGAGGCCCTTTTTCTTCTGGCAAGAGTTGCATCTCTTTAGAGGGCAGTCCTGAATGAGTAGTTGCGGTCTTTGCAGACGAAACTGAGATAATCAAAGGTGATAGATCCGCTGCTATTATTGTGGGATTACTCTCAGGAGAGAGACATCGTTTTTAGTAAGAATTGAAATGAGGCCGTGTTGGTGAAGATGAGGCTATCGGTGAGAGGATCCCTAAGGTACTCAAATGAGATCACTTGTTTGAATGCCTTGAGATATTTCGGTAGGGGTTGCCTTTCCATCCCTATGTGACAGTTTTTGATGAACCTCCTAAGTATGGATGGCCTATTGGTGTCTATAGCAACCAGGAACATAATGTATAAAAATTTGAATCTATTTTTGAAGGCTTGCCTTTGTATTGTGTTATGAAACTGTATTGCAAAGTATCAGTCATTGGGAAGGGGGGAGAATTTTATGTATACTATTAGTTAGATTGTGGAGTTTAATAAGGTCATAAAGCTGTTGTGCTGGGAATTTGTGAAATCCGCATTGTAAATCTGTAACTGCCAGAATGACTGAACTGTAATTTTGAGCAGTTTATTACCCCAGAGAGGGGGGAGGGTATGAGAAAAGATCATTAGAAGTGATCTAAATAACTGGAACCAGACATAAAAAACTTGGGGGAAAAAATTTTGAGTGATAGAAGAAATGGAATAGGAAATGAATTTACGAGTCTAAGAGGGAATAAAACCCTTTATGATCCATAAAACAGACTCCCCATCAAACAGGGAGGAGAATATGGTTGTCAATTGTAAATGAGCACAAGGTAGATACAGGGAAATAATGATAAAAATACACTAAAACAGAATTGTGAATGAAAAAGCATATAAACAGCAAAGAATGTTCTTTAAAGGGACAAATACATATAAGGAATTAAAATTAACTTTTTAAAGCCCTTTTATGAGAGCTGTGAAGCAAATGACTTTTTAGTAGCAGCTTCATCTATGATCTTACACAGCAAATAAACATTTTAAAGTGAAATTCAACTAAACATACCATGTATATATACAAAACAAAATAGCCTTGCCATCATTTACTTCAAAACCCTACTTCCTTTAACCTCAAAGAATGTCTTCATGAGATTGATGGCTTCAGATTCCAAATATTTTATCATCAAAGTTTCTTTTACTTTTCTTTTCAATTCATTTTTACAGAAAAGATAATTTCTGCATTGTCAAATAATATTTTATGTATTTGTATTCAGTTCATGAATATACAAAGCTCAGTTATTATATTTATTTTTAACTATTCTTATGAACTTTCAACTCTTTCATTAAGACTTAGTTTACTTTGACCTATATAAATTTTATTACAGTTGCAAGTAATTTTATAAACTACTCCAGGAATTAACTGTTTTGAGCCATTTAGTAATGAATTTAATTCAGGTCTTTCTTTCAAACTGCTTTCATACCACCCATTAAAAAACTATTTTTATAAATCAATTTACTAATTGATGACTTATATGGCAAAGAAATAAACTCTTTATTATCATTAACACTTAAATCTTTGTTATTAACAGATTTATAAATATTATTATTAAATATAATATTTCTAATAAATTCATCATTATATTTCTAACTCAATATAGTTGGAAGCAAATTGACTCTTCTAAATATATCTATTATTTTCAAAATTGTTAAGCGGTAAAAGCCTGAAATCCGGGCACGGCCGCGGCCTTACAGGCTAATACAACATTTACGTATTGTATTAACCCATTGAGCTAGGCCGCTTTACATGACATCGCACAAAAATATTACAGCCTGTTTTGTGCTTCGAAGCTATTTACGCGTATTTGTTCTTTTCATAGCTGATTACCGTATCGCTTGAGGGTGTTTAAATTTCAAGGCGGTACAACTTTTTCAAATCTCCGTAATAGAGTAATGTCATTTCGATTTAAAAAATGTTAATTATTAAGAATTGTCATATGGTCCCCACCCTTCCCGAAAAAAAGGTTAATATGTAAAAAAATTGGCAAAGGGTATGTTCCAACAGGCTTCGCCAAAGCTCACATGCTATGTCACGTTTCAGCGTGGTGGGGAAAATATTCGAGACCACTAAAAGATCTGAGGCGAACATGCAGTTTTGAAACTTTTCTTCAGATAAATTGCCGAGTACAGAAAGTGTGTGAGATTGTGTTTTTTTTTTTGTCAGGCACACGTAATGTCCACTTTTTATTACAGCAATAAAATCAAATAAATAATTTTAAAAAGTCCAAAGTTTGTGTCCTTTTTTTATTTCATTCGAAATTGACAAGTATTTGGATTCAATTTTTTGCAGCGGGGTTAAAATAAATGACGACTTTGGTTGACTTTTTGTTAAGAATAACAAATTACGAAATACACCCCACCCCCAAAAGCAGTTTATTGTAGAAGGCTAAAAAAAAAAAAAAAAAAGGTAATTCGAACGAAATAGAAATCAAAGTAAAAAGTGAGAAAAAGTTGTTTCAAAAAAAGAAAAAAAAGGTTAAATTCTTGACTTTTTGGTTACAATTCTTTTTCCGAGTGTGGGTGGGGGTGAGTGTTTGAAAACAATTTTTGAATCTGCAAAAACACAAAAGTAAATTTTGATTTAATATTAAGAAAAACAATTACATCAACAAAAAAGAAATCAAAATTCGAAACAAGTCCCAAAGTTGATTCTTCTCTTTTTTCAGCGCTGTTAAAATAATTGACTATTTTTGTTGCCTTTTTGTTAATAATAAACAGTACGAATTCCCCCTCCCTACCCCGCTCAAAAAGCTGTTTCTTGTAGTAGCCAAAAAAAAAAAAAGGCTAATTCAAACATAATCTAAATCAAAGTGATAACAAATTGTGTTTAAAAAAAAGTAAAAATAATAATAATAAAAACCATTTAGTCAAGACAAAAAAAAATAAAAATAAAAGAAAGGTAGAATTAAGTTCTAAACAAGTCGCAAATAATTGCATTCTATTTTTTTGGCGGTGGGATTCAAACAAATTTTTTTGACATTGTGAAACGGTCCCAAGTTTTCAAATGATAAAAAGAAAAAAAATACAATTAGCAAAATTTGTTGAAAAAATATCAGGTCCCACAAAAAGTAATGAAAATGAATATCAAAATTTGTTTAATAATAAAGAAATCATGTTCTAAATGAAATAAAAATTATTCGTTTAATCAATATTATAAAAAAAAAACTTTGTTGTATAAAAAAAAGAAAAAAGTTGCGGCGGACCGGTAACATTATATTTCATTGATTTTGTCTAGCATCAACGCTCCAAGTGGTTTTGCCCGGATTTCAGGCTTTTACCTGTTAAGCATTCTATTCCTATAACAAAAATTCAATAAATAAAGTCTTTTATGAGTAAACGGTTGGTAATTATCTGGTCTTATCATATTTCTTACATTTTTTTTTTAATGAAATAACTTCAAAATAAAACATTATCAACTTTATCAACACTTAAATTGGAAAATTTAACTTAACAATTTCAAATGTATTCCCCTCAATAGTAAATTTAATATTGTAATCAAAAGCATTCAATCCATCAAAAAAATACTTCAATTTATCTTCTCGTATAACAAACAAACAATCATTAACATACCTAACATAATTTTAAAGAAAGAGAAAAATTGTTAATAATATTACTCTCTAAAAAAATCAATATAGACAGCACATTAAAGGAGAAATCATATAACCAATAACCAAACCTTCTTTAATTTTATAAAACATATCATTACACACAATATGCATAAAATCGTCTAATAATATTAGCAAATCCTGAATAGTTGTATTATCAGAAAAATATTCAAATTTCTTCAAAACGTCAATAAAAAACA
Source organism: Epiperipatus broadwayi (assembly GCA_028023455.1). Taxonomy (NCBI): domain Eukaryota; kingdom Metazoa; phylum Onychophora; class Udeonychophora; order Euonychophora; family Peripatidae; genus Epiperipatus; species Epiperipatus broadwayi. The sequence goes on from JAQFVV010000169.1 coordinate 1,123,768, forward strand.
TTTAATACTTTTTATCCTGATTGATATATGTTTTCAGATTGATATATGTTTTCAATATCTAAACTACTAAAAATAATCTTTCCTAAACAAATCCATTAATTTTATCATATGCTTCAAAAGAAGATAGTAAAAATTGACCTAATTTATATAATTCTTAAAAAACATAAGAAATTTTTAAATTTTATCAACAATCCCACCTGTTAAAAAATCAAAAATACACCTTAAAGGAAAATTGTCTTTATGAGATTTCAAATTAAATATTTCAAATTAAATTAAGTCTTAATGATAATAACTCAGCTTTGTGTATTCATGAACTGAATGAAGGTCATAAAATATTATTTAACAATGCATAGGTTATCTTTTATGAAAATTAGTGAATTGAAAAGAAGAGTAAAACAAACTTTGATGATAGAATATTTTGAGTCTGAGGCCATCAATTTCATGAAGGATTGAAGTTAAAGAAAGTTGGGTTTTTAAGTGAATGATGGCAAGGTTATTTTGTTTTGCATGTATATGTGATATGGTTTAGTTGAATTTCACTTGAAAGGGGATCCATTTATTAATAGATGAAACCATGGTTGTGGAAGAATTTTAGTAAAATTTAATTTTTTTGGCTAGTATTTTAATATTACATGAATTTGTATTTTATTTATAATTACTAGTATAGCATTAGGCAGTATTTAATTTTTAATTATTATAATTTTAACTGGTGCTTTTCTCACTTACTGGATGAGCTGCCAGGTGACGCTGCAGAACCACCAAAAAGCCTGTGATAAATTTCAAAAACAAAAATGGCTCAAAATCGCTGAAATTGAAAAGTGGACCCCCCCCCCAGCACGAAAACAAAAATGGCTAAAATCGCTGAAATTGAAATTTAAAACAAAAATGTCTCGAAATCGCTGAAATTGAAATTTGGAGCCCCCCCCCCATGAAAACAAAAATGTTTCAAAATCTCTGAAATTGAAATTTAAAACAAAAATTGACTAGAACGTCTGAGGTGAAAAATGGTTAGGACCCCCCCCTCGCATGAAGATTTCAATGAAAAATAAATAAAGTGCAAATTATGAATGCTATTTTCAAATAAATGGAAAAAAAACGGAATTTTATGACAGAATATAATCAATAGCGTCATTAGAGCTTAAATTCAGTTAATATGTTACTCTATTACATCGCACATATATAAAATCAATAAAATAGAAATAAAATAAATAGAATAGAAAATAGAATTTCAAAATAATTAAAATAGATTACCAGTTTCCCTTGAGAGTGAGTTAATCATTTTTCATCCTTGCAAAATGAAACTAGGGCATTCTAGATCTCTTCATTTGTGACAAAATCTGGGATTTATGTATTAAATTTTTCCCGTCTATTGATTGCGTTATCTTTCACTTAAAGTTTGTTATTTTTAAAATAACTTCCGCACAATTTTTTCTGGTACTACTTCTACTATAAAGAAATTGTCAGAACTCTGGTCACGTGACAGATTGATGTTTTAAAATCAACAAGTGTATTTTTTTTTAGAAAGTGAAAGTATTTTTTTTTAAAAAAAGGAAAATAATACATTTTCTCATTTAAATTATATATCAATAATATTAACTAATTAAAAATCCTTCTCCTTTTCAAAAACTTTATTTTCTTATATCAATACTGAACATATTTATATAATACAAAAGTCCAAAAATAACTGTAAGAAGATTAAAAACAGTTGAAACGTTGGAGTTTTGTATTATATAAATTGTTACATTTACCATTTTCAAACTCTCTCCACTCACAACTTATAAATATATGTTCAGTATTAATACAAGAAAATAATGTTTTTGAAAAGAAAAAGAAGGATTTTTAATTTGTTGATATTATTGATTTATAATTTAAAATGAGAAAAAGTATTATTTTCCATTTTTTAAAAAAATAGTTTCACTTTCTAAAAAAAGTACACTTGTTGATTTTAAAAACGTAGAGATTAATTTCTCTGTGACAAAACTTGCAAAATCAATCAGTCACGTGACTTGAGTTCTGGAAATTTACTACATATAGTACCAAAGATGCTTATGCTATTTTTTCAGTTTTTATCTACATTTCAAAATTGTGCGTAAGTTATTTTAAAAATAACAAACTTTAAGTGAAAGAAAACATGATCAATAGACGGGAAAAATATAATATATAAACCATATTTTGTCACTAATGGAGAGATCTAGAATTCCCAAGTTTCATTTTGCAAGGATGAAAAAATTCAATGACATTCTGAATGATGAACTCACTCTCGAGGAAAATTGGTAATCTATTTTAATTACTTTCAAATTTTATTTTCTATTCTGATTATTTTATTTCTATTTTGTTGATTTTATATATGCGCGATTTAATCCGAGTATTTGCAATAATTTTGATATAAACTAGTAATAGAGTAACATATTAACTGAATTTAAACTCTAATGACACTATTATAAGTTAATAACGAACATTGATTACTTAATATGTATTAGTCTGTTATTAAAGTTTTAATTATTATTATATCTGTTAGTTAGATAACTGAAAGTGATTCTTTTTTAATATATTTCCCGCCATTTTTCCTGCTGCTGTTTTTGCATTTTATAACTACTTTTATTTTTTAAATCGCTTTGAGATTTAGTATGTTTTTGTTTAATTTCGTAGGCTTTTATTATAGTTTTTTTCCATTTATTTCATAGGATTTTTAAAATAGCATTCATAATTTGCACTTTACTTATTTTTCATTGAACTGTTTGTGCGGGAGGGGGGGTCTAAATATTACTCACCTTAGATGTTCTAATCAACTTTTGTTTTAAATTTCAATTTTCTATTCTGATTATTTTATTTCTTTTGTTGATTTTATATATGTGCGATTTAAACTGAGTATTTGCAATAATTTTTGATATAAACTAGTAATAGAGTAACATATTAACTGAATTTAAACTCTAATGACGCTATTATAAGATAATACGAACAATATGTATTAGTCTGTTATTAAGGTTTGATTTATTATCTGTTAGTTAGATAACTGAAGAGTGATTCTTTTTTAAATCGCTTTGACATTTAGTATGTTTTTGTTTAATTTCGTAGGCTTTTATTATAGTTTTTTTTTTTCAATTATACTTTTCAATTTCAGCGATTTTGACAGATTTCTCGTGTGTGTGTGTGTGTGTGGTCTACCAATTCTCAAATTTAGCGATTTTTAGCGTTTTTTTTTTTACATTTCAATTTCAGCGATTTTGAGCGATTTCTTGTGCGGTGGGGGGCTGCCATTTCCAAAATTAAGCGATTTTTAGCGAATAGTTTAAAAAAAATTATCGATTGCAGGCTTCTTGGTGGTTCTGCAGCGTAACTATAATTACACCAGATTCTTAACATTCTCTATTCAAAATTAGTTTTTTGATTTTTATATATAAACTTTCTTTAACTAATCTTTTCTTATAAGATCTCACATTTTGCAATATCTTTATTTCAAAATTTAAATTATTAGATTCTTTCATATATACATATATATTCGAATTTTTATCTATTAGATAGTTTTTCAATTTAGTTTTCAATTTATGTTTTGTTATTCCTAATATGCCATTACAGATTAACACAATGTCCGCAATTTTTCAAAGATTACTAAAATTACGATGACCGGTATGAGGGCACCAACTAAGCTATATAGCCTAGCACTAGATCGAAAAGAAACTTCAATGATCGTAGTGATAATTTATTTATGTACAGCGGTCATCTAATAGATTTTAAAATGTAATCTTATGCAGACTTTAATTATACCAAATGGACACTTGATTATTAAACTAATAAGTTAGATTAAATAAATACAGGCACTTAAATAAAGTTTAGATGGTTTATTATATTCTTTTCTTTTTTTGATAATTTTTATAATTCCCCTTTTTTAGCATCCCAAGCTAACTTAATCCAGTATCAAAACAAAATACAAATGTAATTTTAACCTAATCTTTATCCTTTTCTAATACATACCAATAATTTAACATATTTTTTCCCGAGGGAATGTGCACCATCACAAAACCTATGAATGACATCAGCCCAAATTGACTATAGAAACCCTGTTCAAATAGGTGTGAAACTCTAGGGCAGCTTACAATAAGAGTATGCAGTAGTGAAACATTCAAATCCTCTCCCCTCTATGTTAAATAATTAACTCAAACTCTTAAGGAATGGTGCAAATGCCTGCTGTTTGCCTGCAGCCATCGGACATTTATTTCAAACATCAAATCCTAACATAAGGTTCCTGTGGTTACTTATTATCGAGTTTTTTAACCTAACCCTTTTTACCTCTCTCCCTTCTCTCTGTTTGACTTTTTAGATCGAGAAGTTAACATTCTTGTACATATATTTTAGATATAATAAATGAAGAAACAATTATACAAAAAAAACAGTTTTGATTAATAAAAGTTAGTAACATAAAAGCACCCTCCCCTTGTTACTCAATACAAAATTATATAAAATTAATAATCCCTTGTAAAAACCCTCTACTGTTGAAACTTTTTTTTGCACTTATGTTAATGGAGTCTATTACTCAATTACCCTAAAATTGAAAAAAGTTCTGTAAGGAAGTTCATAATTATCCTGATCGCTCAATGGTCAACTTTCTCCAGGTGGTCAATGTTCTTATATGGTTTTTCTTGTGATTACTGGTGTGAATTTTGTCTTTGTTTCATTGGTTTTTTTGGCTATCTCGATACAGCCTTCCTTCCTTTAGTTGACACTCGTTCAGGTAGCACCAGGTGTGGATGCAAGATGTAATTCTCCAAGGGGGGAAAGTTCTGATGTTCCCTAGCTGGAGAACATTTTCTTGCCACTGTTTAATATTATAATATAATTTCTCTCCAAGGTGTTTTTAATATACAAGTCCAAATGCCAAGTGATTAAACAAAAGAAAACTCTGTAATTTATATATTTTTTCTTTCACAAACAGGATTCACACCTTCCGATTTATTTTTGGATACATTTTTACAGTTCTAATTTTTGTCCTTTTTTGTTATCTCTCTCTTTGTTAATTAGTGGAAAAAGTTTTGGTTCAATTAGCGTAATAGATTACAGAATATTTTTAATATCTTAAGTTTCAACAATAGAGTTAATTGCTAAAAATCTATAATTCTTTCTTCCCCCAACCCACATTTTTCTAAGAATCACAATTTACAACAAAAAACTTTTAGTAAAAAAGAAATCTCAATGTCTTATTTTTATCTTGATTTATAATAATTAAAATGAAGACATTCTGAATTCTTCAAGATAAAAAAACAAAACTATTTAAAAAAATATTTCAAAATTGTTATTTTAAAATAATCTAATACATACACATTTTTAATAAAATAAAACTATATGCGTGTATATATGATATGGCAGAAAATACCATCTCATTAAATATATATTTTATAGGAATAAATAATGTTTGAAAATGATCGTATAATGTAGTCGAAACATTGAAAGAAAATTGAAGTATGAAAAACTGATTCATAAAAAAAAATAACCAAGATTTTAAAAGAGTAAGTGTGCTGAAGAATTTGTTGTTTTTATAATTTTTGACATTAATGGACCATATTTATAAAGAACATAGTAGGGTGATTATTATTGATTTTATGAAATAACTATTATATTATGAGTGATTATGACTATTGCATTGGTAAAATGATGGAATTGAGCTAAAAGTCCACACACTGCAGCTTGGCACTGCCATGTCCAATGCTCCAATGATGTATGAACCATTCAATTACTTTTAATAATAATAATATTTATTGTGAATGTATTGTATTTAAATTTAAAAGAAATCTGGAAAACTATTTCTGTCAGATATCTGTTTCAAAAAAGTTCTTAAGATATAGAATTTATAATTATATTTTTTAAGCCAAAACTTTGGGAAAAAAATTTTTTTTTTTCAGAATGCCAATTATATGTAAAGAGAAAAATAATTAAATTTATTGATTACATTGTCACTGAATTTAATGTTATGCTGAAATCATAATTGTTTGAGCTAAGCTATTTTCTGTGACTTTCTTTGGATCTGAACATCGGACATTGAAGATTAATTAGAAAAATATTGATATATTTGAACTATAGTTATAATGTTGACGGCCAAGAATATTATAAATAGCAAGGAAGATGTGTAACTGCGTTACTTGGTTAAATTAGATAAAAACTCATAACCAAATTAAAATTCACTAGAATATTATATAAAACTCAAAATAAGAAAAGAATGGCAAGCAATGAGATAAATGGATTATTTCACTTTCACAGTAATGAATTTGCTCATGAACATTCAGAAAAAATAATAGTTCATTAAAAATTGTTGTTGACTTGGTGGCACTTAATAATTATTCTAATAACTTGATTAAATATTATTCAGTTGTTAGTAGCAAGTTATTAACTCTCTTGTTTATAATTTTTATAAATTCATGATATATACTAGTATGTATATTTCACAAAAAGTTATATGCAATATATTTATTATTCATATTGTATAAAAGTTCCAAAGTTTATGTGCAATATTATAAAATGTATTATTTTAATAAAATGTGAAAAGGTATCCTTGAAAAGTGATTAGTACACCCACTGTGGCAACAATCTTGAATTTGAATAAAGGCTAGGAAATATAATTTTTTTTTTCAGATACAAGCAGCCTTTTTTTTTTTTGTTTTGTTAGCTGGTTATAAATGATTTATCAAACCATTCATTTGTTGGTTTTTAAGTGAGTCTCTTGAAGTAGGTCAAGCTCTTGAAGTAGGTCAAGCAATGGATCATTTATCTGTATAGGTATAAAATGAAAAATTAGCAACATGATTTAATTTCATAAGAAAGATTAAAACTGCTACAAAGATTAGAATTTAATAGTATTGTATATAAAAAAAAGCATTTCAATGAATTTGTTTAGATTATTTATATTATCAAATGTAAACAATACTTTACATGTAAGATGAATTTTGAAAAAGAAGTGTAATTAAAAACTTTTACATTAATTTCCATCTAAGTTATTACACAATTTATCTATATAAAATAACATAACATTGTTAACAGAATAGTAAAAATTTAAAAAGAAATGAAATAATTGAGTATTTATTTAGGATTGTTCAGTGTGTAGTGAATACAGTTGTATAGACTTTGTTATAATTAAAATTCAACTGGATCATTAATTCCAAAAACATGGAGATAAATAGTATTTAATAAATAGCAGTATAACCTAAATGCATTTTTAGTGCTGAGTGCCCTTGCCAAAAGTAACAGATATACAATTTAAAAGCTGTTATACTCATCAATCTTAACACGGAAGTTACGAAGTTGCCAGTCTAATTGCGCACATTCAAACAGAACTCAACTGAACACTATTATACTTTCTATTTATTACAAAGTTACCATTACAAATAAAGCAAGTCTCTTTAATTTTATGTTTCTTATTGTAACATTTTTCACATTTTGATGGATTCTGGTAGGCCTTTTTTTTAACACACTATGAAGTGAAAGTTAATCAAGCTATGAAGATAGAAAATATAAATATTTTGTTCATATTTCTAAAAACATAGCTATATTTCCTGATTAACTGGCCTACTAATTATTGCTACTTATGCTGCTGATGGAATCAGCTTTTTTATTTGTTTTAACAAGAGCGCCAGGATTCCTACAAGAATCATACAAGAATCTGCCGAAATCTGTCGCGTTGCACATTGTAAATTTAGAAGAAAATAATTTTAAAGATCAGGGTTATGATTTCCCATAACTTAGTTATTTTTCAGAGAATATTACACCCGGGGCTTAGTTAATAACTATTGGCAATGGTAAATTATATTCAAATCCTAATAAATTAACGTTAATAAATTTAATAACTGTCATTAATAATGCACAATGCATAGCTGATATTAGAAATAAATATTTTATTCTAACAAATTAAAATATTAAAAACACAAATTACTAATAAAGTTGGAAAGACTACATGCACGCTAATCCAGACATGAATCAATTAATTAAAACAGTTTCACCATTAAAGTTCACTTCCAAGTTTCTTCTAGAAAGTTCTTTAAATGAAAGTCTTTTTAATAAAAAAATTAAAGTCTCTATCAGAATTATATTATAAGCTTAATTTAGTCACAGTCGGGGTATGAATAATCTTACCGGTAAGTTTTGTAGTTTTTGAAGAGCCCATTGAAGTTAACTAATTTCACTTCGACATTTTTATAGGTTGTTGATTACCATGCATGATTTTTCATGAGAGGTAGAATGAGCTCGTGGCCAATTGGTTTTAAACTTGTTTTTTGGAAAGTCCTAAAGGCTAGTCATGAAAGCTTTTGTGGGGTTGACTGTCTTCATGATGAATGATATCAAAAGCTTCGGTCCACTCCAGCATGAAGAATTATTTCAGCGTAGAGTGGTCCTGGATCTTTCATGATCCAGGACCAGTCAAAAGAAAAACAGACAAGACGACCTTGTTTGAAGTTTTCACGATCAGTTTTTAGACTTCTCTGCGCATCGATTTTCTTTAGTTCTTTTATCAGAATACCAGATAATAATCCAGTACATTCTTTCTTAAATTTAAGTTACAAAGTCTTCCCCCCCCCCCCCCCCGCATTATTCTGCCATCTTTAATTAGTTTCCAAAAAAAAACAAAACAGTTTTAATGATTGTCATCTTTTATTTCCAAATTTTTCTTTTTATTTCTCTGGATTAGTAATCTGCATGTCATTTATTCTTTCCAATTTTAACTCTTATTTTTAATCAAAGTAATATTTCGAAACAAAAAAATTAAACTCTCATTGTATAAAAAAATAAATTACACTAAGAAAAAAAAAATTTAAAGGTGTCTTTTTAAAGATTTTTTTTTTAAAATTTAACTTTTTTTTTTTTTAGCTTTTACCAAATGCCAATATATTTGTACCATATATAAATAAATGGTACCCTATCATTGTGTTTGCTACAAACCATTTTTATTTCACTAGAATTGAAAATATGGCCAAAAATGTTCATGCTTCAAAAATACTCATGACGTCAAAGAATCCAACTTAATATTACTGTAACAATAAACATGCTGTTTAAGTCTTATATTAGTATTAGCTTTGAATCCACCATAATAAACATAAGAGTAGTTATGTTCCTGGCACAATGAAATAAACAATACAAAGATGTTAATTAAGATCAATTCTATCATTACTGTGATTTAATATAGAAGGTGACTGAAAACATACATTATATTAATCACACAAGTTTTTTATATTTAAAGATATAGAACATTTATAAGGGAGAGTCGTCCAAGGTTTAAAAATCCATGTTACATCACCAGCGATGCCAGGTCAATAAATAGAAAGGACACATGCTTCGCGGTTTTGAAAAGGTGGATATTATAAGCAATTTGCATGCATTTGCATAGAGTCAACAGCCTAAAAAAAGGACTATGATTATGGAGATGCAAAGGCTCCGAAAGTGCTAAGTCCATAAAATAGAAGCTTACTAATAATAAACTTAAGTTTCACCTCAGCTATTAATTTTAGCTTAACAGTAATTAGCATATTTAAATAAAGCATATTTATTATAATCCACTCCTATTAACTCAGACATATATTTAGAAATATTATCTTTTGTATCTGATTCGAATTTCAAAAATTATGGTTCTGATGCAAGAAGGGTTTGAAACCTGCATATTTATATCTTGGATATTTACAAGATTTAGGTGATATAGCCTCTAACATTAATAGGCTTTATTCACATTGTATAGCCCAATTCCTTTTTATTACACTCTATTAACAAATCTATTTAATATTTTCATTAACCTCATGTTCAATAGACCGTTTCAAGTTAAGATCCTTATTTAATTTGTCAAAATCGTCTTCTATTTTTTATTATTTGGTAATTTAATTTCTCTCCACAAATGTGTATGTACCAAAGCCATAATAGTTATTTATTTTCTGGAAGAGATCATGCTTAAAAATAACATGGGTTATTGCTGACATAAACATATTTTGTTTATTTCTTAATATATTTTAAAAAGTATGCAGGATGTATGTTATAAAAGTTTTTGATCAGCAATAAAATAATTTTATTGCAATAAAATTATTAAAATATTCACGTGTTTGTTTTAAGTTGCATATAATATGCATTATATATATTATGATAGAACAGATAGACTATTGCATATGGTCACATATAAACAAATGAATTTTAAATTATAAATATGAATGAGCATTTTCTTATCCAAAAGCTCCCCAAAATATGTATTATTAATAAGTAAATTTGTAGAACAGAAAAAATAAAGATGTGTTTAAAATTATTGTCATTTATTAATGAATTACAAAATCTTTATTAATGTTAGTACAGAATATGTTAAGAGTTTTTAATATAATTTTATTCTACAAAAGCAAAATTCATTCATTCAAAACTTATAATAAATTTTAAGCCTTTAAAATTGAGACTCCGTTTTTATAGGGTTATATATATATATGGTTAAAAATTGATAATAAATTATTTTTAAAATATAGTAAAGGATTTATATAAAAAAAAAAAAAATAGGAAAGAAGGTTTTAAGTAGTTAATAAGCTTGTTTTTATCAAGAGGAAAAATAAGCACTTTTAATTAGCATACTTGCAGTTATTGGATTAATAAAAAATGCATTTAATTAAATAATTATGGCATTAGTGTTTGTTTTTATTGACATCATAAAAATGAGCAATTATTTAAACCAAGAATCATTAGAAATCACAGTGTTCCAACACTTTAGACTTGGATATCAAGATTCAACAGCCTAAACAAGTTATCCATCAGTTCATAGAAGATTCTGGTCAAAAAATAAAATTATAATGTACAATTACAATATGAAAAACTTCTCTATGTAGTGATAGCTTTTGAGGTGAATGGCTAATTTTTCCAGATTGTACTAATTGTGATCTTTACAGTCAAGATTTAGCCTGCCTAATTTTACAAAATGCATCTTCAGTTATTTTGAGTCTGCCTGCCTCTCTTATGACAAGACCAATATAACAAAAATGTAAATATAAAAATGTAATAAAATTTTTTTCAATGATAAAAATTAAATGTAATAAAATTGTCGCTGTTATATGAAAAAAAAACTACTAAGAAGAAGAAGTATTAATAAGCATCAGCACAATTTATACAGTTTGAACAATCCTGAATAATTCCAAACTGTCTTGATCTAACAAAATACAAACTTATCTATAAAATCTAAAATTCAAAATCGGAGGCAATAGTAGAATTCAAAATCTAGGTTCATATTTATTTGTAAACCACGTTGATAATAAACATTATTTACAATAAATATAATATTTGTCAAGCGTTGATGTCCTAGTGGTTAGCATAGCTGTCTTCCAAGCAGCCGTCCCGGGTTCGCTTCCCGGTCAACGCATTTGACATATGAAAAATAAAAAAAAATTTAAAAATATAATTATAAAATTGTAAAAGGTGGAGAATTTCAATTTGGTATAATTATTATTATTTATACTATTAGATATTTATTGTTTTGTATTAAATGTTTATTAATATTTGTATAATATGCATATGTTTTAACTTTAACCCAATGATTATTAAGTTATTTCATTTTTAATTTTTGTATCTTGTGTAACTAAACTTTGTTTATTAAGTTGATTGTTTGGTTAATATTTAAATTTTGATTTGATTTGGTATTTCTTTATACTCAAATCTATACTTGGTTCGAATTATACTATAGTCTGCGATATATGTCATCATTACGTTTTTTTTCTCTTTAATTAATTGGCATATGTTAATTAATTATCATCTTAGAAAAAGCTAACATTATGAGTAATAGTGACTTTGATTCTAGGTGGATTGTGTGATTTGATGCTTATGGCCTTATAATTTAGGTTATATGGGTGGTGTCCATTTGACAACTAATGAATAAAAGCCATCATTATACTACTCTTAAAAAGACCTATGGAGGAGCATATCTGTTATATTTGGTTCATCTGTAGGTGGACAAAGAAATCCGTTTTGTTATAGTTAGGCTTGATTATATCAGACCCTCCTTGCAATCTGTGCAATTCCATAGAAAAGATTGGTATTGTAGTATTTATAGTTTTTTAAAAAAAATATTATTGTGGTAATCACATGCATTTTTTTTTAAATATATAAACATTTTTGTTTAGCATTATTAATGCAGGGTTTATGGATTTTCTAGTGAGATATTGATCTAGTATCTTGTCTATAATGTTGTGTTTATGGAACCAAAAAACCTTTTTTGTTGTCTATAAAATTCTGATATTATTTATTATGTTTTGATTAATTTCATTGCAATGTGAAAATTATTTATTGTTCAAAACTGAAATGTTAAAAGTAATTGCATTTTTTTTTTACACACATTCAAGTTAGATTCAGTTTCTAGATTAGTAATATATTATGTAGCAGAATACAATTAATCTCTTTCCTGTTAGTTTGACAACTTGTACTATTTGGACAAAATTATGAGGGAATCTTTTAAATAATTTATTCAACAACCAGACTATTTATTACTTTATCTAGAGTTATAATTACTTAAGTAGTATTTTTTTTAAAAAATTTGACCATGAACAAATAGTAAATACAGTAATTTTTATACATATTTTAAATTGAAATAATAATAAAAAAATACAGTAAAAAAACATTCATAAATTAATAATTCTAATTATTTTGATTTAAAGAAAAAACTTCCACTTCTATAGAATGCAGCAAAGTAAGAACATTTTTTAAATACAGATAGAAGGACTTATCTCAAAATCAGCTGGTATGAAGTTTGTAATAGTTTTAAAAATAGATTCATGCAAATTTAAAAAAAAAAGGTGAGATAATGGTAAATTTATATACATATAAATATACAGAATGTATGATTTGAATTAAAATTTATATTTGTAAAACAAAAGAACAGTGCAAGACTTCTCAAAAGGATCTTTAATGAAAAACTTGAGTGTGGTGGTTGTGAGAGAGTTAGACCCTATTTATGTTATAAGAATTACCTCAAAGTCATTCTGAATAAATGCAGTATTGATTGTTTCCTTTGGGAAGATATGGCAGAGAATATACTACATTGGAGAGTTATAATTGGACATGGTATTGAAGTATTTTAGAAAAAAAAGTTTTATGCTCTAGACATTAAAAAATAACACCATAAAATAACAAGTAGACAGAAAAATGGATCATGTTCTATATGTGGACATATTTATAATACACAGATTGGTTGGTACAGTCAGAGTCGCTGCATGCAGGTGTGCAAAACACAAAAGCATTTCACTACTGGAATGCCAAGATATCAAGATAATTAATAACATTTATATGTAAATAAGATTGTTTACATTTTTGAATTGTTTTATTAGAAATATGTTCCGAGTGTAAATACTTTTTATTTAAATAAGAGGAATTCTTCTTTACTTAAACTTATTTGTGACAATTACCTGGGCTTCAAATTTCTAGGCACGATCTCGAAATATACAACATATACTCTTATAATATATTATGCTAAACCGAACAGACTGATGCCACCTTGTTGTGATAATGAATAAAACTTATATGTAAATGTTTCCGAATCACTTTATTCATAGAAGCACATTCTGATTGTAAAGATTTATTATTTAAACATAAGAGAAATATTTCTTTATTTAAACTTATTGTGGTAATTGCTCTAGCCTCAAAATATATTTTATATATACTCTACCATTGCACAAAAACAAACAGGCCGATGCCCTTTCGTCACGTAATTAATAAAATTTATATGTAAATATATTTAGATTTCCCAATCATTTTTATTTAAATATCTTAATTTGTATAAAATGTAACATATTATTCATTATTAATAATTTACTTAAAAATAAAACTTATTTTAAAAATTTAGTTTCATAATTACTGTAATTCTGCATATGATGAAATTATGTTTATCAATAATGTTTTTTTAAGTTTTAAATATTTTTGTTCACTTGGGAATACCGGTGGAGTGCCTGCTTCTGAAATGTCAGGTCTGCGTTTGATGCTGTGGTGTGCTAACATTTTTTAAAAGATGTTATATTTCTCTTTTTTGTTATTATAATAATATCTTTTTTTAGATGGCATTATTATCTTTTTACATGTTTTACTAAACAGCTTTTTTTGGATGCATTGTTTAGCTAAAAACTCGCTATTGATTTATAATCCACACTACAGTTCAAATCTAAGAAAAATACAACGAATAAAAAACATGATTTTTAAAAAGATATTATATCATGATAAATTATTTAATTCTTAACAAATTTCATGGGAAATTTTTTATTATTTGAATGAAAACACGTGAAAGTATTTTACTTATATAAATAGTCTTTATATATTTATAAACTGGAGGTTTATTTCCTTAATAGAAAATATAAACAAGTTTTATGTAGGGAGATTCTGATTTAAAAATAACCGAATGGATTTGGAAAACAAAGAATTTTTCTTTTTAACAAGAAAGTGTTAATGGCATGTAAAAGTTATATCAGCTGCTTTATTTAAAATTGAGTAGTTTGGTGATAATATAAACAATGTAAGTAAGAAAATTTAAAATATTGGAATATAATAAATTATAGTTTTTGATATAGAAATAACACCAGATAAAAAATTAAATAATAATGTTAGTATAAATATATTTTTGAAAGAATATAATTTTGTTAATAGGAAACGTGAATAAATTTATGCATGAGAGATTTTCAGTGGGTTTTCAAATAAACAACTGCTTTTAATGAATTATTGACCTGCTGGTTAAAGTTGATCTAAATATTGATTAATTGATAAATTTTATTTCATAGAATTGGGGGGGGAGGGTGTCAAAATTTACCTTGGAGAAAGGCGCTTCTTAGTTACTCAGCAGCCTGTGTATAGTCATCGTAAAATTTCATTTCCGGAGTACCCCCTCCTTTTCGTTTTTGTGTTAGAATGGCCATACTCGTTTATGAGTAGCTGTTTATTACAATTTATGTTTTCTGTAACATATGTGAGGTTTAAGAATATAGAAGGTTTGTGATCGAAAGAGGTTAGGGAAGTACAATAAATCTAGTTTTAAATAATTCACAATATGCAAAAATTCCTAATTCAAAATAGACTTGGATTCCATGAATGTTTAAGTAACAGAATTGCATTTTTTTTTTTTTTAATAAAACTTAACAAGCTATTAAGTCTTATGTGTAAGTGCACTCTTCTATTTATCTTATGAAATATAACTAGTTTAGATCGTTTTCTTTGAAATATATTTAATTTTTTTTTGTTATTGTAGCTCAGGGATCGGCAAACTTTTTAACAGGAAGACCACTTTATTTAAATACCCCCCCCCTCTTATTAAGGAGCCATATGGAAAGAGGTGCTCCCCTCCCCTTCCAATAAAGAACCGCAGAAAAAGAGCTGACAAATATTTCATGAAAAATACGAATTTTTGAATGGCTGTGGATATATTTGAATATTTATTCTAGGAATGTAATAGAATCTGTATACATCCTAACGAAAATAAAAATTCTTTTAAAAGTAAACAAAAAAAATGACAGTTTGATTTATTCACAAATTTCTAATATTTAAATATTCATTATATACATTAATTACTATTCAATAATAAAGCTGAATTCAAGAAACAACGTTATAATGAGCATTTTTCATCTAGAATTATCAAAATATTTATTTACAAATTACAAGAGGAATTAAAAAATGTGTTTATGTTTATGGCGATCAAAAGAGACATGATCAAAGAGTCATATTTTACTCGCGTGAGAGTTTGGCAATCCCTACTGTAGCTCTAATTGTTTTTTTCTGTTGAATTTTATTTTTTATTGTGAATAGTTAAAAAAAAAAGGCGTATGGCTTTATTGCTTGGGAGTTCGTAAGTTCGAGCGCCAACTACTCAAAGAGTTAATCTTATGTTTCAGTTTTTGGATAATTTTACTCAATTTGTATCTTGTTTCTTGCTTTAATTAACTAATTAATGGAAAGGAGAAAAAAAAAATGGAAATGAAATTAAAAATAATTAGGAACAAGGTCTACTTGGAACATCAATTTATTAAAATAGGTTCATATTTATTGATTTTATGTTTATTTGTGATAGTAAAATGTTTTTTTGGATAAGTTTAATATTTTAAAAGATTGTTATGCTGTAACAATTTTTAGTAACAGTATTAATTGTTTATAATATTTTTTTTCGAAACAAAAATTTTTTTTTTTAAAAATAATGTTGTAAAAACAAGTCATTGAAACAATTTTAATCACTTGATTAACAAAAGTGGTATTAGTAGTAAGAGTGTTTTTGATTATACGCTATATATATATTTTATTAATGTGTCATCAGCCGGGAATGGAACAACTGCTTGTAAGGCAGCTGTGCTAACTACTGGGCCACCAATGCTTGATTATATATTTTTCAATATGATTTCACAGAATGATGCTTTTGTAATAGTAAAATAACTTCATGCATTTTTGTTGCAGTTTTGAGAAATTAAAACTTTATGGATAGGAAATTCATAATATCCCCCCCCCCCCATTGCACTAATGATTTAAAAACGCCATTTTCAATATAGTATTATCATATTAAGTATTGTATATTGTATATAGGTGTCAGGCTTTTTCTGTAGATAAACCATGCTATATTTACATCTTTATCTAAAAATTAGAAGTCATCACAGTTAAATCTAATGTATAACGAAAGCCACAAGACTCTTTATCAATATATATTGCTTCACTTACAGATTATCAGGAACAAAAAACAAACAAACAAACAAACAAAAAATAGAAGCAGTAGAATTCTAAATATTATTAAACTTTACAATATGGTTGCAGATAGTTCGCATATGTAATACATTTGTTAATGACATTTATTTGGGGTGCATGAATGTACATTTTATCATTTGCTTTTTTTAGTCTTTCTGAATTTTGAAAGTACTATTTCCTATAACAAAATGTTTTTAAATATAGAGCTAAAAGTTTTATGAAATTTAACACAATTCAGAAAGTTTTTTTTCTCAAATAATAAAATAAAGACTAGTGATTTATTAGTGGCAGAAAAGAAAGAATTGTAAAATGTTCTTGAATTGCTTCAGAAAGGTTAATTTTTGAAGAGTTTAACACAATTTGAAACGAGTAATATCAAGTGGGGATAACTATGGATTCCAAAGTCAACAGACATAATTCAAAACAATTAAGGATAATCTGCTGATAACAAGACTGCTGTAGTTTTTCTGCAGGAGGGAAAAAAGTTATTATCCAGAGCTTATTTAATTGTGATAAAACTCATTCTTCTCTATTCATTTAAAAAAAGAGGAAGATAAATACAGTAAGTATATTATTTGAACTAATGCAAGCGAATAAACAAAAAATAATAAATATAATTATAGAGAATTTGAATACAGTCCTGCAAACTCTCTTCAGCTACCCTCTATCTCATACATATGACCACACACATGTGGAAAAAGATAAATGATTTCCAGTAACTGTATTTCGTGCTGAACCAGCACTCATCAGTTGGTTTAGATCATCATCCCATATATATATAATCAGTGATCTGTTTAAATATTAAATAATAATTATGTATATAAATGTGCTCTATCAATTATTAATAATTACACTATTATTTTTAATTTTGTTTATATTATAATCTTAATTTATATATGAAAACTATATGCCTTAAAAAGTTCTATGTTTTATATACATGTGAAAAGACTATTCATTTGCAGTTCAATAAAATAATAAATATTCTATTATAAAAAGTTCTATGCATGATCCATGATATATGTTCCAAAGTTTTTGGAATAAAATATAATGGGTTGTATAATCAAATGTTTAGGTTTACATAAGAAAGCAAAGAGTACATTTAAAGATGTAAATCTTCCTGGAAAAAAATATAGTACAAATAAAAATTTGATGAAAGTTTAGCCAGGTGAAATACATTTATGCTTAAGTAGGATTTTTCCACTTCTTAATAAAACACAAGATGAAAAGAATCCTTCCATTTCTTTTTAAAAAAGTATTTACTGCTTTAAACCATCAAAAGCTAACATTACTTTTTGGCCATATAACGATTAAAAGGAAAGTTTTTTATATTTAGATTGTTTTATATTTTTTCAAAAAATTTCTAAATTTGTATGGATAATTATATTTTAAAATTAATTTTTACATATATTGATTAGATATAATTTTTATCATTTTCCTATATATCAGCCATATAATAACTTTGTATTAAATTTATCTTATTTGCACCTTTGAAAAGAATTTTAGTAAATCATTGGAATGTTGGAAGCTGAGAATGATGTAATGAATATTCATATATGCTGAATTTAGAAGTAATCAAAAGTTTTTTTTGAATATTATTTTAATAAAAAAGCTGAATTAAATTTTGTAAAAAAGGATTAGTTTATAGGATTTTTTGCATAAAGTTGTTTAAAAAGTAGATGTATTTAGTTTATAAAGATGAAAATAAAGAAAAAAAATTCCAAATACATTATAATTAATAACACGCTGATGCGTTGCAGTGAAACTTTTCTATATAATAATTTCTGTAGGCTTTCTATATCAGAATTTCTGCAGACTAAGTGCTTTCAGAGTTTTGTTATTCCATAATCATAATCTCTTAGATTATTCACTTCATTATATGCAAATGTATGCAAAACTATCTCCTATATTATCCATTTTCTGGAAATGGCAAAACAAGTGTCTTCTATTTTATAGTGGAGTTCTGTATAACAAAAATAATTGGTTGCAGAAATACTCTCATTAAACAGTATATTTGTTCTCTGGTACTTTGAAATGCACATATTTAGGATAATTCATTTCATCCTAATACTTAAAATGCCGTTAAAATTCCAATCATTTAAACCCCAAAAAGTGTAATACAAAATAAAAAACATAGGTGTAAAAATACATATGGCCTAAATTTACTATATTTGACTTTTATACACTAAACTGAAAACTTGTATTGAATTTTTAAAAGTGAAAAAAAAAATTACATCGATGCTGATAGTGGCCATTTGCTTTTCATTAATTCTTATCAGTAAGTTTCAATTCATTTCATGATATTAAATCAGATTGAATTGCTTAATTTAGATATTTTCTTTGTTACCCTGAGTATTTTTACTTTATTGTTATTAGTTTAAAAGGTGTCCTATAATAAGAAATTACATTTTATTTTGAAATTTTCTTTCTGGACATTAGTGTTTTTGAATTCCATTTTTTAAATACATTGCTTAAATTATTTTGTAGTATATACATAGAATTTTTTTTTAAAGATACTGCATTTTCATTGTTAAAGGTATAAATAATCAAGTAAGAGAACTAAATTGATAACAAAATCATTACAAACATAAATGGAAATAAATACCTTGCATATGCACAGGCAATGTCAGAGAATGGCATTTGTTACCATCAACAGAAAGGGCACATGCTATAATATATCTAAGAAATGGAATACATAAAGTCATTTGCATAAATTTGCATTGCAGTTAACCACTTTCTTTAGTTACAAGATGACTATGATTATGAAGGCTATGTCCCTTGAAAGCGCTCAGCCACACTTATACATATTTATTTTGTATTGTAATATATAAATAATTAAAAACAGCTTTATGTGTGTATGTATCATTAGCACAAATCATATTTATATAATATTGGTTTTCATTAATTTAGCTATTTCCATTTATATATTATAGTAGAAATTGTTTATATTACATTATTAAAGCATATGTGAAAACTTTTTAAAACTTTTTTTATATTTTCATTATTTTGAACAATATTTTTAATAATAGCTGATCTAAAAATTTTTTATTTTGTCATAAACATTATTTAAATGAAGATAACTTTCATGAAAAATAAAACCTCGATTTAGCTAAGTGCTTAATGTTATTAATTTAAAATATATTTATTTATGTGGAAAGTGCATTAAGCTTAAGTTAAAAGATTACATATTTGTTTGCATAAAGTAAATGTAAATGGAGTAAATAGACTAAAGAAAATATAAATATTTTCTTTTAATAGATTAAACTTTTTTTTAAAAAAATATTTATTTAAGTTCTATCAAATATTCCTTCAAATTTTGTACATCTTAGAAATCAGTGACAGTGTAATATGATAGTGAAATATTTCAAGTTGGTCATCTGGTTCTTTACTGCAGAGGGGTTGGCAGACTGAATTTTAAATATATTGATATCAGTTCAGTTAAGTTTTTAACCATTTTGTACTTCCCTAGCATTCTGACAGATTGCTTTGTTCTGACTTTAAGTTTTAACTTTCACCTTAATATTAAACCATTATTATTTATCAGAATATAATAAATTTGACCTCATTTGATATATATTTTTGTTTAATAATTAAATAAAATTTTAAAAAATCATATTTGATTTTCAAAATTATTTAAAAAAATTAGATTTTAATCAAAACAAAGCGCTGTTCTGTCATCAAATTTCAGGTGGAACAGATTCACCTTGCAAAGTGAATGAAATCTTTGTTTGAAGTTTGTTTTAAAAAATCTAAAATTATTTGTAATAATTAGTAAATCTGTCAATTTATACTTTAAAAGTTTAAATTTCTTTTTGTAACTTTTTATTATTAAATGTTATAACAGACTGTATGTATAGTGATGACATTTTTAGACAGTTGCATTTACTTTTAGACAGTTGCATTTACCATAACTGTAATCTCTATGGTAACAATATTCAGAAGAATATATTCTTTTATATTTAAAAATAAAACATTTCTATAAAAAATAAATATGTAATAATATATATTTTTGATTTCCAATAATTATTATCCAATTACTATACAAAAATGATCATAAACTTAACCAAAAAATCAAGTTTTTAGACCATCGTAATATTTTTTTGAATTATCTCCAAAGTTTGAGATTGCCAAACACATAATAGGCACCCATCATTAGCACATTGAAGACCTGCTTATTCAATTATCCTAACATCTTTTGATTTTTTTGGAAATTAAAATATTAGAAAAAAAAAATATATGTGAATTTTAAAGTTGTAAAAAAAATGTTTGCAAAATTTCTCAGTAGAGGGTGAAAAAAGCAAATACAATATTTTGACTTCCAGCCTGAGAAAGTTTCATAATTAAAAATGCAACAGTTAATAATGCAGGTGAGAGGATGGTGTATATATATTTAGAAAATTTTAGACTAAAATGTGTTTTATCAATTGTTTAAAATAGAAATAAAAACCAATCTCGATTTTTTTTGATTGTAAAAGTTTTCTCCTTTAAAAAAATACGATTTTTTTTTTGTTTGTAAAAATTGATTTTTTTTAAAAATGCTTTTTTTATAAACAAAGCAAATTGTAAACAATATTTAATATTTGTGATATTCTTTTCAAGAATTAAGCAAGTCCACAATTTACTTTTAATCACCATTTTAAATTTTGAATTGAAATAATTGCAAAAAATCTCCAAATGCTAAAAAATTTAAAATATATAAAAATATTATAAATGCTTTACTATGTGAATAGTAAAAACTTAAAAATAATATATATATATTGTGCCCACCAAAAGGATGCTAACCTATATAATTTTTTACAAGTACATAAGTTAAGCTTTACTTTTATTTTCTTTAGGTAAAATTTTATATTCTTATTATTATAAAATACTTTTACTTTATACTAGCAACTATGAGACCAAATATTCTATTCGATAAGATCACAAACCTTTTAACATTAAACAAATACTAAAGTCTCTGCTCTATGGTGTAAGGATACTCCTCCTTATTAAGCATCTAGATATTCCCATGACTAACCCAAATAATTAATAAACTATAATAAAACATCCATAACTCTACTTTAATGTGAATTAATTAATATTATAATATGACATTATTAAATGTTTCCAATAATTACTATTCTAATAATGCTACAATTAATCATCATCATCATCATCATCATCATCATTATCATCATCATCATGTAATAAGGAGATCTCAGGATTATCACTGTTTTTTTAATTAACCATTTAGTTAACCCTATTAGATGCAAAGAGAGATTTTACTTAGATCTATAAGTCATGCATTAATCAAGAAAATTTTTAACCAAGATAATTATAAATAAAACTATTTTATATTTTGTGATTTTTAATACCTTAAAATAAATAACTAATTTGACTTTAAATAAAATAGCAATATATAATCTAATCAATAACATAATTAATAATCTGATTATTCGAAAAATAACAACTTCACTGCTTTTAGAATATATCCTTCATTTATGACTCAGGAGACCATGGTAGCTTGGTACAGATCAATGTATTTTTTAAAATATGTTACTCTTAAATAATTATTATACATTATCTTATTAATAAGTTGATTTTTATTCAATATGTAAATTTTATAATTTAATTAATTTGTATTCTACCATTAACAATCTGTGAAGATGGTGTAGTGATGATTCAGAATAAAGAAACATGACTATATGTGCTTAATCAAATTCATAGGCATTAAATTTATTAACATATTATTTACAAACTGTCTAAATAATTATGTTTGAATTAATACATCATTTGACAAACAACAAAATAAAAACACAATATACAATATAATATATTATTATTTATAAGTTAGATTTATATCTTCCTTCTTAATTATTGTCAATAATTATTAATTAAATACTATTCTTTAGTAATATAATGCTTTCTCAGTATAGCTCATCTTTATTCTCCTTATACAATTTAAGTGTGTATAATTATTTTGTTATAACATTTTATTGTTGATCAATGAAAATTTGTTATTTATAATCATTATTTTTAAAACTTCTTTTTAACAAATATAATTTATAATTTTCTTGAGGACATTATAAGATTAAAAAAAAAGTATTTTTTTTAAAACAAAAAAATATTATCTTCATGTTCTTAAATATTAATATTCCTTTTTATATTTTATGACATTTATTCTTTTGGATATCTATACTACTTTATATGGATAACATTTTAATCAACAATTATTGAATTATTTATTTTTAAAATAACACTCAATCTTAATAACATTTTTATTTTTACAGTCTATTTAGAAATTAAAAACATTATACAATACCCTTTCAAATCCTTAAAACTTATTATTTTTTAAGATAAACTTAATTTTAAAGTTCACCATATTGTCATGAGTAACTAATATAACACATTTTGGAACTTCATTAAAGCAAGGAATTCCTACATTTAGTATCATCATTATCAACCATTATCAATCCACTGCAGGATGAAGGTCTCTCCAAGTTTAATCCATCTTCTCCGATCTTTAGCTTCTCTTCTCCACATCACCCCTACACATTTTCTTATTTCATCCATCCATCTTACATGTGGTCTCCTTCTGGGTCTTTTACAATCTCTACATTTAGTATATCTACCTAAAAAAACATATACAATAACAATCTATACTTCTGGTTTAAATATTCAAGTTTCACTGCTTTAATCTTTTAATTTATACCTTTTTCTGTAATACTCTAACCATAAACTAGAGCACAAAAAGGCAGTATCAAATATAAATAATCTGTAATTATATCAGATTAAATATGAGATCAAAATCTAAATATCACAATATATACTTTAACATATTTTTATACACAAATATTTTTATCCCCTTTAAATTAATAGTATTCTTACTTTTATACTTCTATTGATCTATATCATTATTTTTCCCTTTTATTATAAGATATTAATAACACTAAACAAAATAAAATTTAAACAATTAAATACATAAATCACGTTATTAATTAATCTTTAAACATTTAAACTCCCCATACCTTTATCACATTTATCTGAAATATAGAGATTAAAATTATTCAAACACCAGCAATAAAAGTTTTAGAATCTTTTTTTTCTTTGTAAAACAGAACACAAGTTTATATCATTTCCATGGAAATTAAAATCATTTCAAATGTTTTAAACAACTTACAATTAGTGTTTCCCTTTACTGGTATACAATTTTCCTTGTAAAATAATTAACTGCAGGAATTCCAATGCAATTAGTCTCCAATTTGACATTTTATGAAACATATTTTTATTATAGTCTTACTTTTTTATTATAACATTAATTTTTCATAACTTTATATAATTTTTCATAACTTTATAAATCATATTTTACAATTCACATTATCCCATTGGTATCCCTTTCAAGTATTATTTTATTAGCTAATGTTTTATACAGTCTTCTATTTGCTAAGCAGATGGATATTATCTTGTATATAAGTTATACACATTTTGAACAATAAGATATGTATTTCATAGGATTCCAATCAAAATTTATATCTATTCAATATCATTTATCATCAGTGATTCCTTGATTTTCTCACTCTTATAATATTTTTTCAGTCTTATCTTATCAGCAAGCAATTTACCTTATCTGTATAGTAAACAATTAATGTCTTATATAAAAATATAGATAAAATATTCATTTAATTATTTTTCTTTTATTCATTCTGTATAAACACATCCTTCTACTTATATATCATTTATTCATTATATAAAATTCAACTACAATGTCCATCACACACAACTGTCTTAATGAAATAATAAACCATATTCTAACACATTTTACTGGATTTAAATTATTGATTAAATATATTTCTTCTTGCTTTTTTATGGTATTAAATTCAGCTTATCTTAGGTAAATATTTTCAATAAAATTATTTACTTACTTTTCATTATCTTTAATTTTCTGAGATTCAATTTAACTTGAATATTTTTCCTTCTGTCTGTCCAGTTCAAAACTTGTCTATTATAGTTTTTATTACTAACACAATGTAGACTTAAATCAGTCCAGTTCAAAACTTGTCTATTATAGTTTTTATTACTAACACAATGTAGACTTAAATCAGTTTGCTCGGTAATTAATTTATTGCTGTATTGATATAATACTCACTGTACTGGAATCTAATTTATTTTTCATCTGACAACATGGTTGCATAGATTTACAACTTTTTCCTTCCATTTTTTGGTACTCTAAGTGATATAAGATTCCAATTATATTTTTTTCAGAGGATTGAATATTGGTTAATGACAGGAGAGATTTGAAATTTTTTTACTCCATAATTTTGAAGAGACTTTACAAAATACTTTTAGGCTGCTATTAATTAAATGTTCTTTATTTTACTTTTTCAACAAAAAAATAATATTTTAATAATTTAAAAATATTTAATATACAGTCTATATATATATACCTGTACAAACAATGTAATAAACATGACCCTCAACTCTTCGCCATCTCATACTACTGATACTCTTAACCACATATATATGTAAAAGATAAATAATCACCAATATACGTATTTCGTGCTAAGCCAGCACTCGTCAGTTGGTCCAGATTATCATCTCTACCCATATATAATCTGGACCAACTGATGAGTGCTGGTTTAGCACGAAATACGAATACTGGTGATTATTTATCTTTTAGACATATATGTGATCAAGTGTATCAGTAATATGAGATAGTGTGGAGAGTTGAGGGTCATGTGAAAGTCTGAGCTCAAAATACCCTATATATTACATTGTTTGTACAGGTATATATATAGCCTGTATGTTAGATATTAAATAGTAGTTTGTATGTCAGCCCAGCCCTCGTATATGTACTTAAACAGATTATGCCATGTACATGAGGGGTCAGAGTGACTTATGGTCAACCTGGTTATGATGAGAATATCAGCAGCAGTAGGGCTTTGAGCGTTCCACCATCAGGTTTTCAATAGGATGGACGGCTGAAGAGTTGGAGGGTGGAGTGGATTGAAGCCTGTCCATTAAAGTATGAAGATTAGCTACTTTATTATAAATCTGAGCACTTAATATTGTATATATGGATAGAGATGATAATCTGGACTAACTGACGAGTGCTGGTTTAGCACGGAATACGTATATTGGTGATTATTTATCTTTTAGACATATATGTGGTCAAGTGTATCAGTAGTATGAGATAATGTGGAGAGTTGAGGGTCCTGTGAAAGACTGAGCTCAAAATAATTTAAAAAGTAAATTTTATGGAAAGAACTAAAATACTTTCTTCCTGTCCTATTTTTTTCAATCAATTCTCTAAAAACATTGTCAGCTCAGAAAAAAACAAATAAATTTCAAATTGTGGTTGATTCTCACAATCATTTTATAATGAATATTTGATTTAGTTACACATACAGTTTAGATAATTTTTAAACTAATATTATAACAATAAATATTTAATAAGAAAATAAAAAAAAACAAGATTTTTAATGAACTTAATTAAAAGATAGTTAAACTAATTTAAACAATTTAAATTTGATCTTTTATAGAATAAATTCCAAATTGACTTAATATTTTATCACATAAATACTAAAATAAAGATTATCTTATTTATTTTTAAAAATAAATCAAGATTTCACTGGAAATAGCTAATTCTTTGTTAAATCATATATACACAAACACAATCCCATTTATCTACAGCACATATTTTTATTTATAAATATTATATTTAAACCTCACTACACTTTAAATATTATAAAAAATTAACTATTGACAAATAATATTAAGTTATATTTTATTATTTTTATTTCTTATATGCTTTTAAAATAAGTACTTTAACCAAGACTTAAAGAATTTATACTAGTCCAGTTTAAATAGCCTTAGGTTCAAACCCCAAAATGACCAAGGCAACCCTTATCTTTCCTAGCTTTTTATAATATATTGGTACAAATCTTTCCTAGCTTTACAACCAAATATAATTATTTATAAAATTTAAAATTATTTACTTAAAATTTACTTTTAATTTAGTTTATTATGGGGTGTACGAATATAAAAAGGGCACAATATATAATATTTTATAATAAAGGCTTTGATTTTCTGTGGACTAAAAAAACCAAAAACTAATTGTTTCTTCAACCACAATTGATATTTTTATATTTAATTGGAAATAATTGTGTGGGATGTCTAGAAATTAATTCAACCACCTCTCACTTTTATTTAAATTAAATACAAAAATACCAATTGTGGCTGAGAAGACAATTATTTTTTGGTTTTTTTAGTTACAGAAAACAAAAGTGTTTATTATAAAACATTTATGCATTTATTATTTAAATAAGTGGAAGAAAGTTAGAAAAAATAATAATTTTTAAATAATTTACTGTTTTGAATAAACTATTAAATAGTTTAATAGTTAATATTTTGAAAGTAATATTTTTCAAAATATAAATATAAAGGTACAGTTTACATATGAAACTTTGGTAATACAGCATCGATTGATCCACGCCATAAGATGGCGCTGTTTCTACACTAAAGCACATAAATATGCTGTTTACAAGGCCGCTCATAGATCTTACGGCCTAGTAAACTGTTCAACCGCTAAGATGTTGAAGTGCACACATTATCCCAACATCTCTAGTATGTTGAACATTATTAATGACGAGTATGCAAGACTCTCTATAGACATTACTCTTAACTATTGTACAGCGTATGATATGAAGGTTTCTGTATTTTGAATGTCGAAAACTATATTATAACGTTTTTTTTTTTTTTTAGCTTCGATGTATTTTTATTTTCGTTCGTAAAAATTGTAACGATTTTCCAAACGCCCCTGGTTTTGTTATCAGGGGTCAGAATTCAGTTAATGAGGATTGTTAGTCACAATTCGGCAAAGTTCACGATTAAGTCGCGCACTTTCCGACACTTTTTTGAGATCAAAACATTTCAATGGCAGACTACAGAAGCAG
Organism: Epiperipatus broadwayi; assembly: GCA_028023455.1. NCBI lineage: Eukaryota > Metazoa > Onychophora > Udeonychophora > Euonychophora > Peripatidae > Epiperipatus > Epiperipatus broadwayi. The sequence continues at coordinate 1,151,376 of JAQFVV010000169.1, forward strand.
ATGCGATGGCCTTTCTTCAACAGAGAAATATTCTCCTCACCCAGAAGAACTGCCTTTGTGGTAGTTTAATGAAAGTAAAAAGCCAAAAAAAAATAAAAAAAGTTACTTAAAAAAAAAAGAAGACCGTAATCAAAAGCTGAAAAAAAAGTTACTTTAAAAAAAAAAAAGACCGTAATCCAATTTTGTTAAACAAGTTTTACAAAAAATATAAAGAAAAAAAAGGTTTTTACAAAACGTATTAAAAAAAAATATTTAAAAATCAATTTATTTATTTAAAAAAAAAAAGAAAATACGGTCCCAAAAATAAAAAAAATTCAAACCAAAAAAAAACAACCCATGATAACATTACAAAATAATAATAATCAAATCATCCCGGTAACGTTATATCTATTCGTTTTTCACTAGCAACAGTGCCATCTTATGGCGTGGATCAATCGATGCTGTATTACTGAAACTTTTAAGATTGCTTAATTTTTAAAATTAAATACTTTTAATTTTAGTCATAGATAATGTGATATAAATATATAATTAATATAAAAAAATCAGATCCCACTTATTTTAATTTTTTGTAGTTTTTAATATGAATGAAAATTTTATTTTGTTTGTTGGATTTGTTATGATAAATTATTAATACACCTGGATCTCATTTTACACGATAGATAGGTTCCTCAGAAAACATGCACAAACGAAATCGTGCAAAAATAGACGTAACTTACATTGAAAAAGGGGGGTGGGGTGCGGTCTGTGATTTTTCAAAATTCGCGCAAAAGCAAAGCACCAACGTAAAATTACTTTAAAATTCGCGCAAAAAAAAAATAAGGAAATAAAATATGACTAATAAAAAATTTCAAATTTGAAAAAAATTGATACAAGACAAACTTTTTTTAACTATAATATTTAATTTTATTCAAAACAATATATTTTTATGCATAATTTACAGTAATTTACATTTTTTATACACGTTTTAATTATTATCGTTATTTTCCGTTAACCAGGTTCGTTTGCAAATTGGTAAAAAAACAGATTCTCCACAAGAGAAAATACAACTAGCGCCAACGTCACTCTCATGTTGTGTTAATTGTTTTCTGGTGACAATGTAATTAGTAATTAATCTTTGAGATGATGATTTTATTAATTGTATAGGAACGCGATATTCAGACATACAATCATTTAGCTCTCATTGGAATTTAAGAGCACGTTCGTGATTAGTGTCATTTATAAGAAAATAATTTGCCAACTGATTAGAAAGTTGAAGACCTCGAATCATTTTTGCAATGAAAGGAACAGGTTCCACTTCTGTTTCATTATCTATTTCTACATTTTCTTCTGTATATTAAACTTTTATTTTTGCCTTTAATTTTTTAATTTTCAATTCCGTTTAAAAATCAAATTTCGTTTCACTGCTTATTATTCACCTTTTAAAAATAAACTTGCAGACACTAAATGATTAATAATTGATTACGTTCTTTTTTAAAAAGCAAAAACAGAATGTGATTTAAAATGTAAAATTAACACGCACAATGTTTGAACAAATTTACATTATAATCTTGTAAAATTTAATGTGTGTAAACATAAAATGTGGAAATCAGATTTTAATTTCATTATTGCATAAAATCTTACTATTATAAAGCACTGAAAATATTGAAATTACTAAGATGAAAGTCGAATTCCAATAATGTGCTATTACTTTCAATATAACGTAAGTGTGCGAAATTTATTATTTAAAGTAATAGCGCATTATCGGACTTCGACTTCCGGTGAAACATGTAATCGCGTAACTTCAAAATCGTGTTAAATAAGTCCGCGTAAAAAGAGACCCAGGTGTATATTTGTATATATTATAGTTCAGAAGAAGACTATTAGTTAGTTATAACTGTCGTTTTTTAAGACTGGAATAATAGAGTATTATATTTGCATTGTGTAAAATTCATTAAAAATATGTTATTACTGTTTGTTTATATTTAAGTTTAAATTTAATATAGTTTACCTTTAAAAAAATTATACTTTTGATGCATTTTTTACAATGCTTTATTTAATTTCATATGTCAGTTTGTTTGCATAGCAGACTTCTTCAAATCTGAAAATCAAATGTATTATTCTATTAATAGTCAAAATAAGTCATAGATCACATGACACTATTCTCTTAAGCTTGTAAGTTATAAACAATGAGGATTGCCAATTCCTCAACAAGCTTTGTGATAAATGCTTAGCTAGAGAAAGCATTTAAAATATCTCTGTCAGGATCCCCCCCCCCCAACCTCTGACTATGGTTTCGTGCTCTGGCATTCCTCAGAGAGGTGCTAATGTCTGAACTTACCCTAGCATCTCTGAGGAGTGCCAGAGCACGAAACCATGGTCAGATGTGGAGGGGGGCTCCTGACAGAGATATTTTAAATGCTCTCTCTAGCTAAACATTTATCACAAAGCTTATTGAGGAATTGGCAATCCTGATTGTATTATTCTATTGTTTTTATATAAACAGACAATAATTTCATTTTATATACCTATATACATATCAGTATTTATAAACATATACATAATTTTCATAAATTAAAAATAACATCTTTTGATATGTATGTGCAAATGCATAAACCAAAACTTATATATTCATCTATAATTATTGTATATGTTGTTTATCAATGTGTACTATAATTTATCATATTAATGTTATTAAAACATTCAAAATTTAACTTATGTTATTTCAGTTTAAGATGTTTTTAATTTCTTTATTCATTTTAAATCTAAAATATCAACAAATTAAAAATCCATCTCTTTTTTCTTTTCAAAAACTTTATTTTCTTATCTCAATACTTTAACACAGGGCAGGTGGCGGGCACCATTTATTTTTTCAATGTAAATTTATAGTTGGATATTGTTAATAATACACATAATGTACAAAAAAATATTTATTTAAAAAATGAAGTATAGTATGCCCTACAATTTGATTACAATATAATACAATAATTTATAAGAAATTTTAAAAATTAAATTTGTATCAGATAAATAATTTTTTATCGTATTCGGATAGCTGCGGGTGCCATGGTGCCCGTGGGCATAGGGTTGGGGACCCCTGCTTTAACATATATATAAATAATTACTAAATGTTACACTCTGAAATTCTTTACAATAATATAAAATTTTATAATTATTTTTGATTTAAAAAGGAATTTATAGGAAATAAAAACATTGTAAATTGAAATAACATAAGTTAAAATATTGGATGTTTTAATAATATTAATAAAAATAATAAGGACAAATGAATATGAGTTGCCATTATGCTTAGGATTTGTAGATTATGAAAAGGGCATTTGATTCTATAAACGTTTTTTTAGTGATTAAAGCATTGGATCATCAAGGTGTAGATCCAGGGTATTGTCATATTTTAAAGAATATTTATAAAAATGCAATAGCAACAATTAGATTACATAATGATTGTAGGAAAATCCACATTGAAAAGGGTGTAAGACAGGGTGACTCCATATCTCCAAAACTTTTTACAGCAGTGCTGCAAGAAGTATTTTGTGGATTAAAATGGAAAACTAAAGGAGTGAAAGTAAATGGAGATTATTTAAGTCATTTAGATTTTGCAGATGATGTAGCTGTTTTTGCAAATAATACTTTAGAGCTATAGGAAATGTTGCAGGAGTTATCAGATGAAAGTAGGACTAAAGTTAAATGTTAAAAAGACTAAAGTAATGTTTAATAGATTTTTTTCAGAATATGAAAATAAAGATTGATTATGATGATTTAGAAGTTAACAGTTACAAATACCTTGGTCAGATTATTAATGCAGACGGAAACATAATGGATGAAATTAATCATAGAATTAAACTTGGTTGGAGTGTTTTTGGTAGAAATAACTTGATACTAAAAGGAAATATGCCTATGTGTTTGAAAAGGAAGGTTTTTAATAAATGTGTTTTGCCAGTTCTTACATATGGATCTGAGATTTGGACACTTAATAGAAGAGCAATACAGAGACTTCAGACCACTCAAAGAAATATGGAGAGATGCATGTTGGGAGTAACAAGAAGAGATCGAAAATGCGATGTATGTGTAAGAGAACAAACAGGTTTTACTGACCTCATTGAAAAAATTAAAAGACTGAAGTGGAGTTGGGCTGGACATATTGCTAGAAGAGATAATAGATGGTCAATTGGAATTTTAAAATGGATTCCAAGAGATTATAAAAGACCCAGAAAGAGACCACATGTGAGATGGATGAAATAAGAAAGTATGCAGGGGTGATGTGGAGAAGAGAGCTAAAGATAGGAAAAGATGGATTGAACTTGGAGAGACCTTCATCCTGCAGTGGATTGATAAGGGTTGATGATGTTGATGTGTAATTATATAGCATATTTAGTGTTCATAAGATAGATTTATGTAGTTTTGGTTTGTGTGTTTGCACATACTAATTATATTGTTCTTTCACTGAATTCAATTAAATTATATACTCTCCTTTTCTTTTTAAAAACTTTTATTTCTTCTCATCAACCATATATACATTTTGACATCTTTAACCCCCCAACGTTTCAACCACTTTTCTCTAGTCATTTTCAAGGATCTATAAAATTACATTTATATAATTATTATTACAAATAAAATTAATATATAAAAATGTATGTACTGTTATAGAAAACAATATTTCCCTGACATCTAACAATGCATCTTTTTTTATATATATATATGAAAGATGTGAATATGTATATATGGTTGATGAGAAGAAATAAAGTTTTTAAAAAGAAAAGGAGAGTGTATAATTTGATTGAATTCAATGAAAAGAACATTATAGTTTATAAGACATATTTTTTTTAAAGTAAAAAAGGTTTTCTTTTTGTAGCTGTTTAAAAGTTTAATAGAGGTGATAATAAGTTAAATATATACTAATTATATATTTGTAGTTATTAATTTATGAAAATTGTTGAGGTTGTGTGTTATATATATTTATAAATATTGATAAACATATGTGTATGTGTTAGGTATATTTATATAATGAAATTATGTTTATGTAAAAAAATAATCAAATACAATTGTTTTTTAGATAGGAAAAAAGTTTGTGGCAATTGAAATTGCAGAATGAAATTAAATAAAGCATTATAGAAAATGGATTATATAATATAAGCAATACAATAAGAATGAAAGAAATTTTGGATATCTTGAAAGATTTTACAGCGCTACATTTTAGTGCATTCTAATATTATATATATCAAATACTGTAAAGACTAATTGTTTTATGTTTATTAAATTAAGACAATTATAATATCTAGATATTAGAGGCTGAGTTAATTAAATTAGTAACTGCACTGCAGGAACTATACTTGGAAATCCAATAAATAAAATGTCCTTACTCTTGTTAAAGAATATGATCACTGCATGAAATTGTGCCAAATTTGAATACTAAGTTATTAACGGCAGTCAAGCGCTGTTAGCCGAGAGGTCATGCGGCCACCTTGCAAGCAAGTAGTTGGTTGCAGACGGTGCAGGTTCTATGACATATGAAAAAAAAAAGTTATTAATGGCAAATTTATAGGAGGGAGGGGTCAACTTTTTTTTTTTTTTAAGTGAAGGTGAAATAATGAATTTTAACTTTTACGTTTTTTTTAAATTCACGTTTTTTTATAATTCATAACTTGTTTTTTTTTTTTACTATTATTTATAAACAATTTTAATTTTTGTGCTTAAATCATATGTTTGTTTATATTTTTATCTTGCAACATTAATATTTGTACATTGATTAAGTTAATACATGACATATATAAAAATAAATGTTATCATTTATTTGTATGGGAATGACTTTCATTCACAAATTCGTCACTGTGATTCTGGAACCAATCAGTTCCAATAGACATGGATGATTTATTTGACTAATTTTTTTCTGAATAAATTTAAGGATAAACAAAGGCAAAACTCTCCATACAGTAGTGCCACCCTGTGCGAAACAGAGTAATCAATTGATGCCAGAAGGCTTGTGCATAAAATCCCTATCTAGTGCCTACTCATCCAATATCCCCAGACTAGTTTCTGGCTTTTGGCCATCATCAGTGAGGAGCCTTGGATCTGAGATAAAAGGTGGCTGCTGGAGGGTTGCATTAGATCCTAAGATCTAGGTGCAGTGCTCTCAGATCCAAGGCTCCTCACTGATGATGTCCAAAAGCCAGAAACTAGTCTGGGGATATTGGATGAGTAGGCACTAGATAGGGATTTTATGCACAAGCCTTCTGGTATCAATTGATTACTCTGTTTTGGCACAGGGTGGCACTACTGTATGGAGAGTTTTGCCTTTGTTTACAACAATTATGTGCTAGTATAGAGATAGTGATCATGTGAAATTTAAGGATCTTGTAATGAAATAAGAAAAGTTTGCTTTTAGATTATGGCTAGTAAAAAAAGTATTATTATAGTTGAATTTTTATTTAAGCTTTAATAAAATCACTTAATTGAAGATAATTTTACATATTGCCTTGACTTCATAACAAAGATCTTCTGCTGTAAAATTTTAAATTTTTATAATCACTTTTAATATCAATTATATAACTGTACTTTTGCCACTATACTACCCCCTTTTTTTTTGTGACATTAATTTCTACAATGCATTTATCATTATTTCGATTATTTTTATATATAAAAAAAACATAAAACAGCCATTGAATAGGGCACTGTATAACAGAGTTTTTTCTAATAATCTCTCCTAGAAGAATATTCGCTGATCATGAGATGAATCTGAAATATGTCATGTCATCCAATATTTTACAATTTTGAGTCTAGCCATTTTGGATTTTTTTTCAAATTCTGCTTGTCAAATGCACTATCAGGGTTATTAAAAACATTTGGTAAGTTTTTAAATTTTTACCTGATGCAGTTTTGAAGTTACATCTTTTGAAACTTATATACAGTTATAAGAGGGGATTATTCAAACTAGAATTTAGAGATAACCCTATAGAAAGTATCAAATTAAAATAGGCAAAACTCATATACGTATTGCCACACACAGCGAGCTAGAGTAATCAATGGTTGCTAGAAGGCTTGTGCATAAAATCCCCATCTATTACCTACTCATCCAACATCCCCAGACTAGTTTCTGACTTGTGACCTTCATTAGTAAGGAGCCTTGGATCTGAGAGCACTGCACCTAGATCTTAGGATCTAATGCAACCCTCCATTAGCCACCTTTTATCTCCACTTTACTACAAAACTATGAGTCTTAAATTGAAAACAATATTTTTAATTCAAGCCCATCAGCTTATATAGTCATATAGGTCTGAACTCAGTTCAGTACCTATACATTTTGGTGTCTTTGGTTCTTTAATAACCATAGCCACCACTATCCTATTAGGCAGGATTGGCTTTAAGTCAATAAACATCACATGATCACCATTTTTATGCTTGCTTATAACTGTTGTTAAAACAACCAAAGACACCAAAATGTATAGGTACTGAACTGAGTTCAGACCTATATGACTATAAAAGCTAATGGGCTTGAATTGAAAATATTAAGGTGTTTTCAATTTAAGACTCATAGTTTTGTAGTAAAGTGGAGATAAAAGGTGGCTGCTGGAGGGTTGCATTAGATCCTAAGATCTAGGTGCAGTGCTCTCAGATCCAAGGCTCCTCACTGACGAAGGCCACAAGCCAGAAACTAGTCTGGGGATATTGGATGAGTAGGCCATAGATGGGGATTTTATGCACAAGCCTTCTGGCATCCATTGATTATTCTAGCTTGCTGTGTGTGGCACTACGTATAGTGAGTTTTGCCTGTTTTAACAACAGTTATAAGCAAGCATAAGAAATGGTGATCATGTGATGTTTATTGGCTTAACAGTATCAAATTGTAGTTTCTTTTTTTAGGCTTTCTTATGAAATCTTCACTAACATATTTTATTTATTTAATTTCAAGATCCACTTACTCTGATTTTTGACCTTGAAATTTTCACAAATCTAAATTTTAAATTTTTTTTACATCAAAAAAAATATTAAAAAGTATATACAACTTGGTATTGAAAAGTTTTATTAAGAAATCACAAAGGAATCACATTTTTTTATTTTTTTAAAAATTAAGTGTGAAAGCATTATACCAAACTAGCACATTGGAACAAATTTAAAAACTGACTTAAAATGAGGATCAGAGGAGATAGCTTTGGAAAACAAAATCTTGAAAATTAGAACATTAGAAATAATACACGAGAGATATGAGTTAACTCATGCCTAAAGGTCTAGACACCTACTCTGCATCAAGTTTCAAAGTAGTTTTATATATCCTGTTGTTGAAGTTAACAGTCATTATTCAATGTTGTTTTGTATTTTCCAAGTCTTTATATACTATTTATGCACATTGTTTTTTATTTTATTTTATTATATTGTTGGTCATCCATGATGATGAATGGTTATTTCTTTTAGTATTACTTATACTTACTTTTACTTATGGATAATATTGGTTGATGTATGGTTAATTATAGTTAATCATAATTGCTCTAAGGAGTTAACTGGAACTGATCTCTCACAGAGATCTTATGATCTCATGCTCTTCTGATAATGTATAACATTACTTATGTGTTTTTGGATATTAAACATTATTTTAATATCTCTTACTTTAATGTCTCATTATTTTAGTTTCATTATTTGAAATATTTTTGTATTTTGGGGAAGTATGCCATCATCCCAGGTCCACCACCTACTATCTCCATCCCATTATAATATTTATATAAACCTGTTAATGAAATTAATCTTAAAAAGGAAGTCATTTCTTTCTTTATTTACATTAGTTAATGATTTAGGAAGAAAAAATTCATTGTTGATATTTAAATATTAAATGATAATTTATAAAATATTGCCAATTCTAAAATTTTAGTATCATTTTTAGATTTCTTATGAAATTTACTGTAAAAACGTGTGAAATTTTATTTAAAACTCCATTCAAACAAGGCAAATACATGTGTATAATGCTAGAATATTCAAAATTCTAATGCTTTATTAATAATTAATATTCTTTTAAGGAAAGATCCAGATATCATTATTCATTGTTGAACATGATTTATGAATACTTATCTCGGAAATTTCAATACTATACTTTTATTAAATTCTAATAACATATGGACAACTTTTTTTTAAAAGTAGTTTTTCATTTTCTAAGAGTAAGCTAAAATTGTTATTAACTAAGTATCACTTTTATTTAGAAAGATTAGGTTAGAATTAATGAGTGCACCATTTTTTATATGGATAAATTGCTTTCTGAAAGTTGCCTGTTTCTGTAGTTTAGCATTCTTCATCTTGGAAAAAAATAATATATAGTTTTGATATGCTGATTGATGATATTTTAATTATCAGCTTTTGTCTATCATTATAGCTCATTAATTATAACATATAGTTATTATTAAAATAGGCAAAACTCTTCTTACAGTAGTGCCACTCAGTGCAAGCCAGAGTAATCAATGGATGCCAGAAGATTTGCGCATAAAATCCCTATCTAGTCCCAACTCATCCAATATCCCCAGACTAGTTTCTAGCTTGTACCTTTCATCAGTGAGGAGCCTTGGATCCAAAAGCCCTGCATCTGAGAGCACTGCACCTAGATGCAGTGCTGTCAGATCCAAGGCTTCTCACTGATGAAAGCCATAAGCTAGAAACTAGTCTGGGGATATTGGATGAGGAGATGCAGTGCTCTCAGATCCAAGACTCCTCACTAACGAAAGCCATAAGCTAGAAACTAGTCTGGACATATTGGATGAGTAGGCACTAGCTTTCTGGCATTCATAGATTACTCTGGCTTGCACTGAGTGGCACTACTATAAGGAGAGTTTTACCTGTTTTAATAACAGTTATGAGCAAGCATAAGAAAAGCCATAAGCTAGAAACTAGTCTGGACATATTGGATGAGTAGGCACTAGCTTTCTGGCATTCATAGATTACTCTGGCTTGCACTGAGTGGCACTACTATAAGGAGAGTTTTACCTGTTTTAATAACAGTTATGAGCAAGCATAAGAAATGGTGATCATGTGATTGTATGGCTATTCTTATAATTCTCTAAGATTAAAAAAAAGAACCAAGATAGGAAGACCAAATGAAAAATAAAGAAGGAGAATGGGGAGAAAGGGTTGCAGCCAGCTACATGAAAATTAAAATATTTATTATAGAAAATTAAAATTGTAAACCTGATTTGAAATTGAACATTGTTTCCACTGCATCCACAATCCTATTTGCTATAATGATAAAATGCTCTATCTATTGCCTATCTCATTTTAATAACTTATAGATATCTTTTTTTTATAGCTTATATGATTTCAGTATACCATATAATAATTTTACTCTTATCACAAGTATTTTGTCATTTGGATTCATTGATTATGCAATTGTAGTCTCTTAGATTAATCACTTGTTACATTCTTTCAGATCATTACAATTATTACTATTATTATTTTTTTGCTAGTTTTTACTTTACTCTTCATCATTTTTATTTAAATTTATTGATAATTTAACTACAAATCTTGGCAAGAGTTCTGTTCTTTTCAAAATTGATACTTAAAAAAGTATAAACATTTATTTGAAAATCTGCTGTCAGATATTTCACCACTTTTGAATAAGTAAGCAAATAAAAAGTAAATGACAATATAATTTCTGACAGATTTTTTTAAATACATACATTTAATAGTACCTTAATAGAAGAGAAATACAGAGACTCCAGACCACTTAAAGAAGTATGGAGAGATGCATGTTGGGAGTAACAAGAAGAGATCGAAAACGCAATGTAAAATGCATTGAAAAAATTAAAAGACTGAAGTGGAGTTGGGCTGGACATATTGCTAGAAGAGATGATAATAGATGGATAATTGAAATCTTAAACTGGATTCCAAGAGATTGTAAAAGACCCAGAAAGAGACCACATGTGAGATGGATGGATGAAATAAGAAAGTGTGCAGGGGTGATATGGGGAAGAGAAGCTAAAGATCAGAGAAGATGGATTAAACTTGGAGAGATCTTCATCCTGCAGTGGATTGATAATGGTTGATGATGATGATAATGATGACATGTGAAAAAAAAGTTAAAATAATACCATGTGTGCTTGGAGTTTACAATAATAAATATAGATTTGTAATTGAGTTTATTTCTATATCTGGGCTAATAATAATATAACAATGGTTAGCTTAATAATGTATGAATTATTATTATCATCATAATCATTTTGAACCATTACCCATCCACTGCAATATGAACTCTCTTTAATTTTAACCTAGTTTTTTCAATCCCTAATCTTTTTTATCCACAACACATCAGCAAATCTTCATCTACCATATCACATGTAGCCTTTTTCTAGATCTTTTATAATCTCTTGGGTTTTCAATTTAAGAATTTTAACTGTTTATCTATTGTCATTTCTTCTAGGAATGTGTCCAGTCCAACTCTGTTTGAGTCTTAATTCTTTCAATTATATCAGTAATACCTGTTTGTTCTCTCATCCATATAAATTGTTTTTGATCTCTTCTTGTTATTTCTAATATACATAATCGCAATTCTTCAACAAATAGTTCTAAACTCTCTGTATTGCTCTGCTAGCAAGTGTTCAAGTTTTAGATGTATAGGGAAGACCTGGTAAAATACATCTACTAAAAACCTTCCTTTTCAAATACATATATTTTCTTTTAATATTAAGTTATATCTACCAGAAGCATTCCATTTACAGTGAATCCTAAGATTAATTTCATCTTAATAATCTACATTTTTTTTCTTTTTCTAATTCATGATTATCAATCTTTATTTCCTTCTAATTACTTGAATCTTTTTGGCATTTATTTTTAGTTCTATTTTTTTACTTTAATATGGATAACTTTTAAACCATTATTTGCAAAGACCATCATATCCACAAAATCTAGATGAATTATCTCTATTTACACTCCACCAGTTTCTGATTTTAATCCACAAAGTACTTATAAAATTGCAATAAAATGTTTTGGAGATATAGAATCACCGATCATAGATCCCTATCAATGTTTGTCTTATTATTGCATTTTGATAAATATTTTTCAGAATATGAGAATATTCTTATTCTCTATCTTGATGATTCAGTGCTTTAATTGCTGAAGAAATGCTTATAGAATCAAATGCCTTTTCATAATCAATAAATTCAAAACATAAAGGCAATTCATATTCTTTGGTTTTTTAATATAACAATTATATAATAATATTGTTAATAACATTAGCAAATTTATATAAAACGCAGGTAAATCATCATAAATTAATTTATAACAAAATACTTTGCCATATTATCTTAATCATCTAGTACTTAATTACAGTATCAAAGACGTTCTAGACTATTCTTGCAATATCTCATAAATTTTGCAGAGTTGCAAATGAAAGTATTAATACAATTTTATTTTTAATTACTCATAAACAAATTTATAAAACAAAGAATTTTATTCACCTTTGCATTGTATTTATATTTCTACAGTTAAAACTATATGGATTATCATCTTGAAATTTTTTCACCCCCTAATTATGATTTAATTGGGTGTTACCTATAGAATATATAAATACTATCAATTAAAATTTTATATCTAAAAGGCTTCATTATTTTCTGTTAGCAGTATTACCAATAATTTATCATTATTAATATTTGGCCAAGAAAGACAGGTCACATACTTCAATCCAATAACTCATGACAAAACATTATTCTTTTACTGCAGTCTTCAGATTCTCATAACTATTTTTTTTTTTTTAGATCACTCTTTGTCCTTTTTTCTTCTTTTTTTCCCCTTTTATTCTCTACAGTTCATCATTTCTTTTATAATTTCTCTCTTCAAATTTATTTCCAATCCATCTTCACTGCCTTCATTATTTTATCAATAAATAACCAGCAACGTTTAATTGTCTATTTTTTAATATAATATTTAAATAGCATCATTAGTATATGTAGGGCCGTTTATAACATTTATGTTGTGAAAATAAAGATTCTTGAATTATTATTTACATATACACTGTTTTGTTAAAATTCTTTTTTCATGCTTGAACATTGTTTAATCTAATTATTAATTTGTTTATATAATAAGAATACAATTTGGATTTTTGTAATTGGAAAAAATATTACTTCTCTTTTTTTGTACTAATTGTAATTTATATATGAACGTTTTGAATGTTTAACTAAGAAAAGATAATTCAACTTTTATTATTTATATGTATTTAAATTTGGATTTTTGGTTCATTCATTTCAATGAAATTAAACTCATCATTGGAATTCAATTTCATAATGCTTTATTCTAGTAATCCTTTTTTTTTAAAATCACTGACACATCACATAATCACTATTCTTATGCTTACACAATTGGTTAAAACAGTAGCAAATCTCTCCATACAATAGTGCCACCCAGGGCGAATCATAGTAATCAATAGATGTTAGGTTTGTGCATTGAAATTCCTATTTGCCGCTCATCTAATATCCCCAGACTAGTTTCTAGCTTGTGGCTTACACCAGTGAAGAGCCTTGGATTATACCTAGATCTTTGGATATAGTGCAACCCTCCAGTAGCCACCTTTCATCTTTTAGGTTAACTATAATGCTTTGAGCCCAAACTGAAAACATAATAAAGTTTTCGATCCAAGCTAATTTGCTTGTATAGCCATACAGATCTGAATGTAGTTCAATATAACTATGCAAGTGAATTACAAGGTCGCTAAAATATATAGATACTCAACTGGATTCAGATCTTTATGACTATACAAGCAAATTAATTTGGATTAAAAACATTATTGTGTTTTCACTTTGGGAACATAGTGTTATAATGAACAAAATGGGTGAAATGTTGTTGCTGGATGGTTGCATTAGATCCAAAGATCTAGATGGGGTGTTCTCAGATCCAAACCTCCTCACTGATGAAAGCCATAAGCTAGAAACTAGTTTGAGAATATTGGATGAATAGTTCATTAGATAGGGCTTTTGTTGGCCAAATCTTTTAGTACCTGTTGATTACTAAGGCTTGCAGTGGATGACAATATTGTAAGGAGAGAATTGGCTACTCTTTTTATTCCATTTTTTTAAAAAGTTGTTGATGTGGGGATTTTTATTATTATCAGCATTTTTCAGAATACTATGCGAAATCTGCAACATAATGTTTGTTATATAATTATATCATGCTTATATATATATCAAATCACTTAGAAGACTTGACAAATTATTAAGTCACTAAATTGCATTATAGCTAGTTCACTGGCTTTGTTTTTTTCTTTAATCTTATTAAATTGCATGTGATAACTTTGGTATTAATAACTTTCATCTGCATTATTTTACTTATTTATTTTGTTTATACTATAAATATTATCCCTATACTTGTCAGGACTGAAGGATAAATATGTAGATCATTGAGAATGGCTAGAACACACAGTCTATACAGTATAAATATGTATTAACAATTAAAGAAAATAATTATTGTTAATTTTATGTAACCACAAAAAGGAATTAAATAGTTTTAAGAAATTAAATTGACAATAATCATTATGAAAACAAACTTATCTAAACTTCTTGAGACAATTTTTATATAAGATAATGTAGGCATTTTAATTATAAAAGAAAACTGTTAATGAAATGAAATTTAGTTACTAAATGTAAACTCTTCCTGAATAAGACAACAGAACCTCTTATGTAATTTGTTTATATAGCTACAATCTTAAACTTCTGTAGGTGAAATTAAGAATATCTTTTTTTATATTTGTCTGTATTCAATAATTATATAAGATGACATAGAAATATATAGTCAGATGATTCCCTACCTACATATACCCGATAAACATGAATCTTATACTTATTGGGATACACAAAGTCTATAGAAAATGTAAAATATGTAAAGTACATTGTGTTTTTCAAAGTTGAATAATAATTCTAATTTAACAGTAGAAAAAAAGAACAAATATTTCTCATTCATTAGCATCAAATTAACTTGATGTTTTATTACATTGTTCAAAGTTAAAATAAACGAGAAATACCTTTAATTCATAGCAGTGGAATAAACTTCATTAATTATAAAATTGTTAATTATGGAGCATCTATTACTTTACTGCTATTATGAATATAGATTTTAATTAATATATACTTTCTAAAACATTTTCAATGTATAAACTATTTAAATCAGCTCATTAAAAGAAGTTGCACTTAGTAAGTCACAAAAATAAGGTTTATAGTTTTTTTGATCTACACAAAGTCAGTAATATGTAGTGAAGTTATAATATATGTTGTATCAATATACGCTACTTCAATTATATAGTGTCCAAAAAATAAATATAAATTTAAAAAAATTAATAATAAAAAAAACAAACAAATATCAATTTTAGTGCATATGTGAAGAATAGTTACTTTCATAATATTACAGATATATTATTAAATATATATGCCCCTAAATTTATTATTAATAATTACATTAATATTATTTTTTAATTTTGTATTTATTATAATCTTAATTTACATATGTATACTATATACACAGATTTTTAATTTTGTTTATACTATAATCTTTATATATACACTATATGTATATAAAAAAGCATTTTTGTTAAACTTGTGTATGTGTTGAAAAATATTCCATATTTGCAGTTCAATAAACAATATGTGTTTTGAAATTAAAGCTTATTAACAAAACACAAAATATTGTATATGTTGTACGATGTATATGAGGGGGATTTGGAATAAAATATAGCAAACATTACTGTTCTACCATATTAATTAATGTAAATTTAAAATTAATTCGTAATCATCATTTGACTTTAATTTGCTATAATTATTATTTGGGCAAAATGAATAATACAACAATTTTGAAAAGAATGAATTAAATAAATAGAATGTAACTATTTATCTATCTCAGTACTATGCTTTAAAAGTTAATTGCATTACTTAGAAATTTCTCTGATTAAAATTGTTATCAATTTTTTATATAATTTTTTTAAAACAGCAAATACCAATTACCACTTTAATAGAGAAAATTTAAAATTAGACTTTGATTATTATTACAATTGCATCTTACATTTAATGGCATTTTAATATAATAGTACTGTTTTTAGGTGGTGCATACATGTGTTTTTTTTAATTTTATCAAAATACTAATATTGTTAAAAATCTGTTTATAGCATTCACACCTATTTCTAGCATTTTTCATACTATATATAGTTCGTAAATATTCAAATTAGCCTACATTTGTTGTTATGCATAACAAAGTGGTTTCTTTATTCTTTATAATCTAAAGCTGAGTGCACTTTCAGTGAAGCTTACCATAATCTAGCTCTCTTATTAATTTTAGTATAATTTAATATTTTTTTTAGTATTTAAATTTTTGTATTAACTTAATGGTACCTTTCGTTAAGCTTGTGATAAAAAGTAAAATCTTTATGCATAATCAATTTTAGGTTATTTAATGCTTGTCAATAATATTTATTTTATAAAGCGCAAACAGTATTGAAATTAAATTGAGAGACTGCATACCTTTCGCGCTCATTACTATCTAACAGCCAATCAGATCATAAATACAAGACAGAGAATTTAACAAGAAAAGGGTGGTCCACCCTATTCTTTACTTGTCTTTCTATATATCCACGCGTAGTAAATCATAGGATTTGACGCTGTATGTTTGTAGTTTAAACTCAGTGAGTTAAACGTGAAGATATTTAATATTCACGCTTTCAGATCTAAATACTTTAGACTGGCTTGGATATATAGAAAGACAAGTAAAGAATAGGGTGGACCGCCCTTTTCTTGTTAAATTCTCTGTCTTGTATTTGCGATCTGATTGGCTGTTAGATAGTAATGAGCGCGAGAGGTTTGCAGTCTCTCAAGTTAATTTTAATGCTTGTCAGCAAAATAACTATGAGTGATTGTATTTATGTAGTGAACTACTTCCATCATTGAATGTCTTTAGGAAAATTTAACTTGATTTAAATATTCCAAATACATTCAACTGTTAGTAGTACCACACAGGTTAGTATATGCTAATCTGTGCGCTATTACTAACAGTTGAATGTATTTGGAATATTTAAATAAAGTTAATTTTTTCTAAAGACAATTCAGTACTCATATTAGATGATGGAAATAGTGCAACATATAAATACAACTAACACACCCTCTTCACAAGCCTTCAGGAAAGCTAAGAGTGATTGTTTACAAAAATAAACAAACAAACAAACAAACAAACCCAAAAACCATTGAAAAAAATTTATTACATTTTACATGAATGGAATTTTAAAATAAATAAATAAGAAATTTTATTTCAAATAAGTTTATTTCTCAAAAACATTTATTAAACTAATTAATATGGGTGATATATTACAAATATGGATAATGAACAATTACAATATTAGATGAGTTATGGAACTAACATTATTGAGTTAAACAGGGATAGGTATTTAGTGGTTAAGTTCTTTGTTAACTTTATTAGAGAGTCTGATATAGCTTCCATGTCTCTTGAAAAATAAATGTTGTGGCAAGAGTTTTGTCTCTTTGTTTAATTTTCTCTATGCTCTGAATAAATAATGAGTTTTCATTTGGCTTGGGATGTTGGTATTGTGCCTTGCACCTTACAATCCAAATGGCATAGGTGATGAAAATTGACAGCCTGATTGTAGGAATATCTCTTCCACGAATGCATTCTTTTATATTAAGTATTTTGTAGTAATCTATCTTTGAATTGTTAAATATTATTGTTTTAATATTACCTAGACCCATGCATGTTTTAATTATGTGGTCAAATGTTTCCTCATCCCTGCCACAGCTGTGGCAAATTGATTGGACTTTGGTGATAGATCTTTTATATCTGAGGAACCAGTTGACCGGCATGGCATCCAGATTAATTTTAATTAAGTAATCTAAGTATTTTGGTTCTAGAGACCAATACTTGAATAGGATAATCAGCTTGTGATTAGTTATTCCTAATCTTGTAGAAGAGATTTAATTATTTTGTTTAAGGATGCGATGGGCATCCCACAGCTTGATCTTGCTTTGATAGTTGTTATGGGCATTTGTATTTTGTTGCATTGTTGACAGGATTAGGTGGTCAAGCCAGCTTAATTTTTTGGGGGGTGGGGGTCGGTAGGAATTATGGATTCGGTGATCTGGAACTGGCCATACTTTTGGACTAGATTATATATCAGAGTGTGTGATTTCTGATAGTTTATTGAAGTGATGGAATGTAGAGACATTCCATTTAATCTTTTGTTTTCCTTCATATTTCTCATGCTGATGGAAACAATTTGCCCTTTCCATAGTAATCTTGAGCAATATTGCTCAATTTTCTTGATGAATGTTTTATTTGCATTCATCATTGGCAGGTAGTATGCAATTTTGCTGTAAATCTTTATATTTAGCAGTGAAACCTTACCATAGAGCGAAAGGTATACCTTTGAGAGGGTCTTAGTGATCTGGTCTGTGGACTGGAGGATTTTTGCCTGAAGTTCTTTAGACATTGCTGATTGCGATTTTGAAATATTAAATCCCAAAAATTTCTGTGGTTCAGCTTGGAAGCGCGATTTGATTTTTTTTTCCAGATAGGATAGACCAAGCTGTGGATTTTCCTGTATTTATTTTTAGGTCTGATAGATTGGTATATTTGTCCAATATTTCATATAGTGTGTTTAGATATTTCTGAGTTGGCAGAATGATCAAGACATCATCCATGTAAGCAACTGCCTTGATCGCTCTTTTGAGTCTGGGTATATATACTCCAGGTAGGTTATCTTCAATGTCTTTAAGAAGTGGATTGATGTAACAGGCAAACAGGAGAGCACTGAGTGGAGATCCTTGTGGGATTGAAGTATTCGGAGTAAAACTGTTTGTATATACTCCATTGAGTGATATGTGAATTTCCCTATTGTGTAGAAAATTGTCCAGTATCTGAATTATCTGGGAGGGAACACCAAGGCCCTCCAAAATATTCAGCAGTGTGCTGATATTGACTGAATCAAATGCCTCAGATATGTCAAGTTGTACGGCAATGGGCTTGGATTTTCTATTGGTTCTGATGTAATCCAAGAGTATTTTGGTTTCACCAATCGCCGTGAGTGCTGATGAGCCTTTTTTGGCATACTGAGAGGGCATGATATGACTCAGGATTTTATGTTGTATCTTATCCTTAATGACACCCTCTATAATCTTTATTAAGAGTGGAGACATGGATATGGGTCTTATGTGTTTATATCAGTAGGGTCTTTGCTCTTTTTGATAAATTTTTAATGAACCTTTGCTTTTGCGCAAGGTGGTCAATCATTAACATGATGATTGGGACAGTAAAATTGCTTAAGTGGGAGAGGAGAAATTTAGGTATCCCTTGCATTCCAGGTTGGATGCTGTCTGGAAGGGAGCATAGTTTGTTTTTAATATCTTGGACTGTGATCAAATGATCATCACTGGATGAATGTCTTGTCCAATCATGATCTACTGATGAATTGTGTTTTTTTAATTTATTTTCAAAGTGTAGTTTAATTTTTTCAAGCATGTGGTATCCAGTCATGCTGGTGCCCTGATGTTTAATTAGTATTGGAGTATTTTGTTTTTTCTGTGGCCCCAGTGCCCACCTGAGATATCCTCTAGTCCAACAATATTGAGGAGCCAGATATATCTTGGATCTTTTCAGAGACACATATTCAGCAAGGGCTTTTTGCTTTGCTTTATATTCATTCTTAAGTGAGATGATGTCATCTATCGAGTTGCTTTCGGTAGATAACTGTTTAAGTTGAGCATTAATGTTCTCTATGTCCTTTAATAATGAGGTTGGGCACTTTGACCTGTGGGAGAACTGGACTATTAGAGTTTGCAGAACTCCCACTAGTGCAAACCAAGCCTCCTCAGGTGGTCTTGAAAGTATATCTATTTTCCTAAATAGAATATATGCCTCTGATGGGATGGCTTCAGTTATGTTGGCCTTTGTTAGCATTCTAATTGTTTTGTTGTGATTCAGTTGTGTGAGGTTATCAATTTGCATTGAGATGACCACTGCAAAGTGGTCAGAGAATGCTACAGGCTGAAGCACTGCCTCCATAATGTAGTGGAATTCGGGTGTGTAAAAGACCAGATCTATCAAAGATCTGTGTCTTCTGGTATAGAATGAAAAAGCACTATCTGAAAAAAAACCTTCCCCGCTAAGCAAGCCTCTATTCAGAAGATGAAGGTATTTATTGACAAATTCTCCATAGGAAGTGTTAAAATCCCCAACAATCGCTGTTGGCCAGCTACTGGTGGAGATTATCAGGTTGATGCTATTAACTATTTTAATATATGAACTGACATTGTTAGGAGTGTATATGTATATAGCATTAAAGGTGGTAGTTCCATATGTGAGTTTGATAGATATTATATTTTTGTCTGTGTAAGTAATTTTAAAACTATCTGGAGCATTTTTACTATTTATAATTATGCCTACTCCTCCAGCTGCTACATTACTAGTGCTAAACTGAGTGTAACCCAGTTTGGATAGTTCTTCCATGATAATACTGCTAGAGTTTATGTGATATTTAGTTTCTCCCATGAATAGTATATGTGGTAGGTTGTTTTGAAACCAGTGTTTTATGGCATATACACGGGCAGTAGAGTTGATACCTCTTATATTCAACCCCATAATCTTACAATTAATAGTCTGCACTGTGTTGGTGACCATCATAGATAACCGCAAGCGGGTTTATAGATGGTGAATTGGTCTTATATTTGGTCGGAGGACTTGAGAATCTTCTGAAAAGGTTGGTGTTAAAAGATTGACAGATTCACATGTGTCTTCTCTATCTATTCCATTTTGATGGGTTTGGAATTATAGAGTTACTTGTCTTTCTTATCTTCTTGACTGCTTGTTGTGCTAGATTTAGTAGTATTTGCTGGAGCTATGGAACTACAACCTTCATCTTCTGAGTCTGCCTTTTGGTTTGTGAAAGATTTCCTTTTATTGTTTATAATTATGGATTGTGTAAGCTCCATTTCAGTTTCATCATTTTATACTCAGATTCAATGTGTGTTTTGTTTTTACAAGACAACTTCTTAATTATTTTGTTTTGAGTCTTGCCTCTATTGAGATCTGGTATTTGGTTTTGCGAAGGTAGCATTTTATCCTGATTGTTGGCGTGTATCAGATTGTATGGCTGTTTTTGATTGTGTGTAGCTGTGTTTAAATCTTTTGGTTTTATCTTTGTTAGTATAGGTACATTGTTACTTGAGAACTTTTGTGTGTTTTGTTTGTTTGTGGTATGTGGTAAGTTTAATGAAGTTTTAAAACTTAGTAATTGGTTATCTCTTTGAAGTGAGTTGGTTGTGTTAATATTTTGGTCTATTGAGAAACACTGCTTATCACTTTGGTTTGTTTTGAGTAACGGTTGCACATTTTGATCTATTTCCGAACATTTATGGTTTTGGTTGTTTCTTTCTCCACACTGGGAGCAATTCCTTGTCATGCACTCTCTGATCAAGTGTGTTCTTTGACCACAAGCAAAGCATTGGGGTCTTACTCCCAGAAATGTAAGAATCATAGGAGCTCCCTTGAAACTGATGGTAGTGGGTATATCTGTAGGTTTAATTCCTTGTTTCAGATGCAATTCAAGCACAGCAGTGTTAGATAATATTGCATCACCAGCCCTATCTTCTGGTAAATATACAAATTTGTATATCTTTCCAAATGGGCTGAGGGTGCTTTGAAGCTGATCTTCTTCAAAACCAGAAATGCAGTTTTTTATCTTTCCAGATAATGCTGATGTTCTATTGAAGTCAACATAGCAAATAAAATGGTTATTGATGGTCCTATTGTTGACTTTGAAATTATTTCTTTCGGCCCAAGTTTTGGGATGTGTTAGTATTCTGTGAATGCCCGCACCCATAGACCCTTCTTTGATCATTGCACAGAATGAGTCTATGGGGAATTTGATAAGTGAGCAGTTAGGGTCTGTGATGGCCATGACGAGACTCTTGTTACTATTATAATTCAGCAGTGATTTAAGCAAAAGATTAGGGATGGGTTCTATTAAATGAAAATGATAGATGATTATATTGGTCTTCTTCATAGTTGTCTGTTGTGAATATGTATTTATCTGTGGATATATTAGCGGGTTGTTGTTTGTAAGTTTAATTAACCCAAAATTTTTATTTTCTTGATTTCATATTTCAAAATTAGAAATAATTTTTTTTGCATCTAAGTTCAATAGTATATCATTTTCATTGCTATTAATGCAAGGTTTATTAGATATTTATAAATATATCTTAAATTATTATTAGCTGTTATATAAGTTCATTACCAGGGTGGGTGCTATTAGTTACTGTTACTAATTGTTTCCAAGACCTTAAATTCATTCATAGAAGTTTAATTTTGGACACAATTTAGTGTGTTATTTTTTGTTGCCAATGTTTTGGAAGCATGTTTTGGAAGCAGCTTCTGCTAGCTGATGCAATTGACCTACTTTAAATGACAAATTACAAATGAATAAACTGAGCAGAACATGGTCTATGATTGGCATAGGATGCAAACCAGACAAACTCTTAGAATCTTTATGAATGATAAAAAGAAGTTTCTAAAAAATGGAATGTTTTATTCCTATGAAAATTAAAATAATTAGGAGATATGCCAGTTATATTTCGGAAATAGAGAACCTTTTAATGGGTTGTATAAGATCAAATCAGCCATAATGTTTCTTTAAGTCAAATTATTATCTAGAGATGGGAAAATTGCTGTTAAGAATTAGTAAGGACTACTTCTATAAATGTAAGTTATAAAGAAGTCTTTATATCATAATTAATATTATTTTAATCATCACAACTAACAGATATTGTTTAATTTTCCATGATCCAAAGTCTTAGAGCTTGAACTGTCTGTGGGTTTATATAAATAAAATGTAAATGTTTATTAAATTTTTGTAATTATATATAGATAGTATATGTATATTTCACAACTTTCATTATTATTATTCTTCACTCTAGAAAAATTTACATACTATTGAATGCAATAAAAGATTAAATATGCAAATGAGTTTAGATTATGCAGCAAAGACTAATATAAAACCCTGCAATGGTCTATTCATTACTGAGCTGATATATTTAATAAATTTGTAGTTGTCAGCAGAGTATTGGCTGAATAAGAAATGATTATTATGGAATCATTGTGTATACAAGACATCTAAATGTCTGAATGTGTAAGAAATTGTAGTTTAAGGTAACACAGCTATACAGACTTTATTAATAAATGACTGCATGCGAATAAGTTAAATTCATACTATGGTAGATTGTAATGGACTTTAAAGATTATTTTATTTATATATCAGCAAGAGAATAAACTTGTATTATTAAGTTTAAATTGTCTTTATTTTACTCTTTTCATAAAGTTATTGATGCTAGTCGTCTGGTATAGAAATAATACTCTTGGGCCATAGCCAAATGGCTTCAGTTGACAGTTGTTAGAGTCTATATAGGATTCCAACAGAATGCCACAATCAACAGTATTTTTTGTTCATAACCTGTACAAACATTAACAGAATCATGCAGTTACGACTGTAGCAGAATAAATTGTGCTAGCAAGTAGTATGGAACATTTTGATAATTGAAGAATTTGTGTAAATATTTAAAATGGCATTGTTAAATAACATTATCCATGAATTTGATGTAAATAATGCATTAGTTGGGAAATATATATTGAATATGCCGAGTTAAAGTAGCTATGCCTTTGTTGTTCTTTGGGAAAGATGTTTTGCTTGTGGAATACCTGAAGTTGTTCCATATGAAAGTTAACAATTAAATGTTTATTTTCAGCCAGCAGCAGCAACTAAATGGATGGTTGCCTACAATTTAGGAATAGAAAAGTTATCTCAAGTGAGATAATGCATTAATGGATCAATTGTTTTATGGAATGATGGATGACTTCACTAGATAAGTTTTGTGAAGAGAACCAAACCTTACTTATCAATAAAATATGCAACAGAAAAATGTATTGCACAGGAAGCAGTGGAGAATGCTTCAGAATTTCAAGCTACAACATACTTGCTAAAGATCCTAATAAATGTTAATAAAACAGAAACTGATACTCTTGAGTCATAGGAGCTCAAATCATATATTAATCTGTTACTGTTGTGGAGAAAACAGCCATATGATGTACTGCAAATTTAGAAGTGAAAAATGTTGTGTCTGTAGTATAATAGGACATTTAGCTTGTGTTTGCTGCAATAAAGACAGGAGTAAAAATTAAGCCAAGTTCAGATTCTAAATCATGGGGAGGTAATATACAAAGAAAAAATGACATTAAGAAGATTAATGATACAGAAATGGTCATATTTTATTGGATGTTAGTATCTATGAGCAAGGAATTACTATGGAAGTGGGTAGTGGTGCTAGTTCATCTTTATTATCACAGAATGACTGATCTAAAAATTAAATGATAAAAAATAAAATGAAGTTGATGCTTGAGAAAACAGATATAATAACCACAGATATCACTGGAATAAAAGACTTATGTGGCAAAGTAACTGCACTTATTAAAGTCAATTAGACATTTAAGTCCTATTATGGGTAGAAAATGATTCAGACTACTAGGAATTCTAATAGAACGAAAGAATAACGATGATTTACAGTGTTATTGTGAATTGCAGGGAGGAAGAAGGAGACTGGGCTGATAAAAAGTAACATTAAGAAATGGAATTTCAAAATGAACATCTCAAAACTTTCCAATTGGATTATAAATGATCCCGGATATAAAATTTTAAAAAATTGGATACAGATGATCCAAAAGTCAGGCAAACTAAGAAACAAGGCCCATTTGAAATGCACATTAAAGTTTACCTACAAGCAATGATTGCATTGTTATGACTGACTGTGTGCTCATATTGTCTGATACCTGAAGCTTGTACTTAGTTTACTCCATAAGGGACACCCAAGAGTAGTATGCATGAAAGTTTTAGCATGGTCATATATATAGTGGCCAAATATAAGATAAGAAATAAAGCAGATATTGAAGAACTTGTCTGCAAAAAGATTGGAATCCTGGACACTTTCTATGCACTCATGGCAAATACCACATTTGGATCATGCTGACTACATCTTTTTAATGGTTATAGATTCATACTTCAAATGAATAGAATAGAAACTTATCAAAAATGTAAACTTCTGAATGTACTATCTGAGTATTAAAAGAAATACTGCATCTCCGATATTTAAAGATATTTTTAGCTGATAATGGAATATGCCAGGTTTAGACACCATCTTACCACAATGAATCCAATGGTTTAACTGAAAAGGTTGTTAAACAGCTTAAAATTGACATTGAATAAAATGGCATACCAAAATATAAATGAAATGGTAGTAGATGCATTTTTCCCCAACATTTTATACTATGTAAGTCAACAATAATGACATCAGAAGAATTGTTAATATGTCGAAAATTCCATGTGCACTTGTCCAAGTTATTATCAGCTAATAATGTAATTGTTTAAAACAATTTAGATTGTGAAAATTTTAATGTTGGTGAGCAAGTTTGGATTAGAGACATTTTAAGGAAAAAATGATTTTTTTGGTGTGATAATAAAATTATTGGCTAAACAAATGAAAGTAATTCATTTGGAAAATGGAAAACATTTAAGGAAACACAACTTGCCAGAGTGAGATGTCAGAAACATATAGTGTCCAATTGTCATTAACTCGTAAAAGAGATAATTTTTTATAAAGAAAAATGTGCTGATTCAGTCTCATTAATGAAACAAAGAAACATATAAGCAGTAGAATTAGCTGAAGGTCTATTATTGCTTAAACAATCAGATCAAGAACAATTAACTTGTGATCAATCACGATGAAAAAGGATCATAGACCTGCCCTGTTTTGTCAGACAACTAAAAGATTACAAGACTTATTTTTTGTAACTTAACAAGATTATTTCGAGAGTGGGGAGAGGAACGACCTATCTGTGTATGTATATAATTAAAATGTAGATAAAGTTTATTAAAATTTTGTAATTGCATATAGACAGTATATGTATAATTCTCCTCATTATTATTATTTACTTTAGAAAAATTTACATATTACTGAATATCTTTAAATGCTATTAAAGATTAAATAAACAACTCACACCAGAAAATCACATGGTGATCTCAGAACAATTTAACCAAACAGTTCCACTGCCTCTCCTCAAGTCACTTCGTTGCTACCAGAATGACAGCTGTCATTCTGGCAGTTACAGATTTACAATGTGGACTCCATAAATTTCCAACACAGCAGCTCTATGCCCTTATCAAACTCCACAATCTAACTGATAATATACATAAAATCCTCACCCTTCCTAATGACCCATACATGGTAATAGAGTTTCACAACACAATACAAAGACAAGCCTTCAAAAACAGATTTAAATTTCTACCCAATATGTTCATGGTTCCAATAGACATCAATAGACCATCCATACTTAAGGGCTTTATCAAAAACTGCCACATAGGTATGCAGAGGCAGCACCTACAGAAATATCTCGAGGCATTCGGACAAGTTACCTCATTTGAGTACCTTAGGGATCCTCTCACCAATGGTCTTACCTTCACCAACACAGCCTTATTTTAATTCATCCTTAAAAAAGGTCTCTCCTGAAAGCATTCCCATAACAATAGCAGCCAAACTAGCACTTTTGGTCATCTCGATTAAGGGGATGAGGCCACAATGTTTCACCTGCAAAGACTGCAACCACCTCAATCAGAACTGCCCTAAAAAAAATGCAACTCTTGCCAGAAAGAAAAGGGCCTAAACCACATCTGTGCTCCGCACAGCCCCAATAATTATGAACTTCCTCCTTCAGCTAACCTCTCACCTCCACCTCACATCAATTCAACCTTTCAGCATTCGGCCACCCTCTCATCTTCCAATAAGACTCCAGCTTTCTCTAGGCCACATGATTTTGATCTCACTCACAGCCCACCACTCTCAGTTACAGCTCCCCCACAGGACCCTCTTTTCTTAATGGACATGAACACTTATTCAAACTCAGAAATCATTCTGTCTGAGTCTACCAACTCTGGCTCTTCCACCACTAACAAGAAACATCAGAAGCGTGCACGCCCTGGCCCATCGGATAGTGACACCAACTCTGACAGGCAAATTTCCATCCTTGATCTTCCCAGTAAAACCATAATAGATCCTTTTCCTGAACCAAGAGCAAGTCTCAGACATTCAGAACGCACAAGGAAAAAAAGAATTTTTTCAGCGAAGAATTCTCTGGCTTCAACCCGGGCATCATCAGCCTCCTCCCTTCACACACTCTCACCTTCCTCTGCTGAATTTTTCTCGGACAGTGGTTCATCAAGTGACATCAAGAATGAATCATTGTGTAATTCTGGCAGGGGAAGCAAGAACTGTACTCCTCTTATCTCTCCCAGCCCAGTTCAAATCAGTTTTCAGCCAAAATAATGCAGTTTTCCAATTGTTTCATTCTATGCAAACGGCCACCAGTAATCAAGCAAAAGCTAACATAAGTAACCACTAAATACAAACTGTTAGATTTTATAATTGGAACCCTAATTAAGCATCAAAATTAGAACTCGACTTGGATTAGAAGAACTAATAGGATCAGTAAAGCAAAATCATATCTGCGGACCTAATGGGACCATGAATCTAATCATTGGTTTTTTCCTGAATTCTCAGTCTCAAGGGTAGAGATGACGGCCATGGACGATTTGTTTCAGTGGAATCAATCAGCAATCATCACCACACCCAGGTCTTGAGAGATCTGGCAATGTTCTCGTGGCCCTCTCTGATTTGATTGGTGTTCTGGACATGCTGAACCTACGTCACACCCAGATTAATTATAACCCACTTACAGCAGGGGCCGAAGTGGCTTAACCTTGTCCAAGGAGTGGGTCTGGGTTCTCGCTAAACTGAGTTCTGTCTGATGGGTCATGGATGGGTCTGGGGGAGCTGCTTGGAGACTTGCCAGGTGGGCTGAAAGCTGTTTGTCCCGCATGAACTCTCTTTAAATGGACGTAGCATCCCCTTGATTGACTAACATTTGATCTGTGATAATTCATATCCTTTTTTTTTCTCTTTTTGTCTTTTTTCTTGATGTTTGTACTCGAAATGCGTTCTTTATATACCTGTAATACCTAATCTATTGTATAAGGTGGCTCTGTTGCTTTGAGCCACCACCCAGTTTCAGAATATCAATGTTACATTGTAGCCTCTATGGCCCACTGCTGCAGGCGACAGAATGTGGTCCCTGCACAGGTAGATCATACTTTACTGACTTAATAAATTGCTTTGAGAAAAAAAAAATTAAATAAACATATGAACTTAGAGATTATACATGAAAGACTGATCTAAAATCCTGCAATAGTCTATTCGGTGGTGCGCTGATCTATTGAATAAATATGTAATCATCAGCAGTGGTGGATGAATAATAAATGATTATTATGGAATCATGTATATAAGACATACAAATATTTGTGTGTAAGAAACTATAGTTAAGGGTAGGACACAGTTGTATGGATTTTATTAAAATAACTGTGTGAATAAGTTAAATTCATGTAACCTGAACTTTTGAGATGTCAAAAATTTTAATTATTATTTATAAATTTTATTTGAATACATTTATTGGCAAGTGAATAAACTTATGTTGTATTAAGTTTAAATTTTCTTAGTTTTTCTCTTTCAATAAAATTATTGATGTTACTCAGCTGGTATAGAAAGAATATATAATTTAAATACTCTAAAATTTTATATAATATATATTTATATGTTGGAAATGTTTGCACATCATATTGCATACTTAAAATAGTGTGTTCAATAGTTGTATGATATATTGCGTAAATAGCATCATCTGCTGCATGGTAGACTTAAGAACTAAGTATTCTTGGAGTAAAACATATATTTTTTGAACACTAAACCATTCATTTATTTTTATTTTAGTTATTAACATAAAAAAAGAAAATTCAAAATTTCAATGTATTTATATATTACTAGTAAGAAAAAAAAAGAAAATGGACACATCTGGAATTAAGAAAATTAACAAGCGAGATATTTAAAACATTAATGTGATGTGATGCACTGTGACCTCCTTAAACGGAGTCAGGAATCTCTCAGCAACTATGTCCAGAGAAACCTGTTAGCCACTTTACCTTCCCTTTCCATTCCCCACCCTAAGTTATTCCATAATGTGCTCCATCCCATTTCCACAACATAATCTTTGTCAACTCTATAGCCTTTATATCTAAATCCCCCTTATCTTTTCTCAAACCCAGCATAAAAAGCAAACTCTCCATACAGTAGTGCCACCCAGTGCTAGCCTTAATAATCAATGAATGCAAGGTTTGTGCATAAAACCCCTATATAGTGCATACCCAGATTAGTATTTAGCTTATGGCTTTCATCAATGAGGAGCCTTGGATCTGTGAGCACTGCGCCTAGATGTTAGAATCTAATGCAGCTCCCCAGCAGCCACCTTGTATTTATTTAGGTAACTATAAAACTATGAGCTTAAGATGAAAGCACAATAATGTTTTCATTCCAAACTCATTCACTTGTGTAATCATGACTATATAAGCAAATGAAGCAAATGATGTTGGGTAGAAAACATTATTATGTTACAGGCAAATGACTTTGGATTGAAAACTTTATTATATTTTCATCTTGAGTTCATAGCTTTATAATGACTATACAAGTGAATGAGCTTGGGGTGAAAATATTGCGTTTGTATCTTGGATTTATAGCTTTATAGTTAACTAAAAAGGCAAAAGGTGGCTGCTGGAGGATTGCACTAAATTCTAAAAGTTTAGATGCAGTGCTCTCAGAACCAAAGCTCCTCATTGATGAAAGCCACAAGCTAGAAACAAGTGTGGGGATATTGGATGAGTAAATATTAGACAAGGGTTTTTTGCACAAACATTATTGCATCTAATCCTTGCACTGGGGGGGCACTACTATATGAAGAAATTGCTGTGGTTTTTAGCATCTTGTGTAATCATAGGAAATAGTGATCAAGTGATGTTTTAGTGGTTATCCACCCATAAG
Source organism: Epiperipatus broadwayi (assembly GCA_028023455.1). Classification (NCBI taxonomy): domain Eukaryota; kingdom Metazoa; phylum Onychophora; class Udeonychophora; order Euonychophora; family Peripatidae; genus Epiperipatus; species Epiperipatus broadwayi. Next base: position 1,181,321 of record JAQFVV010000169.1, read on the forward strand.
ATGTTGGTGAATGTGTTTTTTTTTTTAAAACTAAACCACCCAGATGTATAGATTTTGCATTGAGTGCAGATCTGTATTCTAAAAGTTTAGATGCAGTGCTCTCAGAACCAAAGCTCCTCATTGATGAAAGCCACAAGCTAGAAACGAGTGTGGGGATATTGGATGAGTAAATATTAGACAAGGGTTTTTTGCACAAACATTATTGCATCTATTGATTACTAATCCTTGCACTGGGGGCACTACTATATGAAGAAATTGCTGTGGTTTTTAGCATCTTGTTTAATCATAGGAAATAGTGATCAAGTGATGTTTTAGTGGTTATCCACCCATAAGACGATGGTGAATGTGTTTTTTTTTAAAAATTAAACACACCCAGATATATAGATTTTTGCATTGAGTGCAGATCTGTATGACTATACAATCTATATGACTATACAAGTTAATGAACTTGGATTGAAAACATTATTGTGTTTTCATCTTGAGCTCACAACTGTAGTTGCTGGAAGGTTCCATTAGATCCAAAAATCTAGGTGTGATGTTCTCAAATCCAATTCTTACTGATGAAAGCCACAAGCTAAAAACTAGTCTAGGTAGGCACTACATATGGATATTATGCACAAACTTTCTTGCATCCCTTGATTACTAAGACTTGCACTGGGCGGCACTATTATATGGAGAGTTTGCTACTATTTTAACAGCTTGTGTAAGCTTAACAAATGGTGATCATGTGATGTTTAAGAGAGATCATTTGTTAGAAACAAAATGAGCATCAAGTTCTATTAGTAGAAATTAAATATGTAAATCTAAAATTGTAAAAAGAAATATATGATAATACAAAAAATAAAGGCATTAATTAATATATATATTCCCCCTCCCCCCGCCCTCGCCCCCTCCGAAGAAACAGTTAATGTTTAAAATTTCCGTTTCTCAGCTGTTTCAAATGAAAAATTTTAAAAGATTCTACAGCCTAAACTTTAAAAAAAAGTAAAAAATTATTTTTCGGACCCCGGGCGCTACTTGAGTATTCCCATGAACCCCAAGGCTAAGAACACTATACTAAATAATCAACTTATGGTATTCCTATGACTTTCCAGCTCTTCATTACGATTAAGATAATAATCATATCATTATTCTAGTAATTATAATCTAGCTCAATTAAATAATTAGTAAATAAAAAAAAAACAATCAAATAAATCTCAGGTTCTAAATTGCATTTAAACGTTTGAATTACGTAGTAAATATGGAAGGGATTTTATGTCAATTCCTAACACAACATAATAAATAAGAATAATGATAATAATAGTTAATGTATCCTATTTCTTCTTAAATGAAATAAATAAATAAATATTGTGGTAGTATTTAATAATCGACAATCAAATCTGTTGTAATATTAGCTATAATTTATTTTAATATTGTGCACCACTTATGACCAATAAACTATAATTTATCCTTTAATTTTATCATACAAATAAAATTTCAAAATTATTATAATTTTATGTTTATCTCTTTGTGCAAATTATATTCGTTGCAATAAAAATTTATTTTCATCTTCTCTGTGGAGAAAATAACTAAGAGCTTACAATAAATTTACACATTTATATAATTATACAAATAACAATATTTACAATTACCTATATCCCTACTTCCTTCAAAATTTTTACTAATTTTAATCTCTTAATTACTTTTTACTTATTTTATTTTTACTCTTATATATTATTATTACTAGATATCTGATTTTAGTTTAGTTTTACAAAATTATCTATCAATATTATCATTATTTATATCTCTATTAATTTTAAAATTTATTTTAAAATTTTTACCTTGTGTAAAATTATACAATTAAATTCATTTTATATTTTTTGTTGATCCTAAAGTTAACCTTCCTGAAATTTGTGTTTCCTTTATTATGACTATACAATAATTATTAATCAAATACTTATCCAAGCCTTGCTTCTATGGTAATTACAATCATTACATACCATCCAAATACTATATCTGTTACCATTATTGAATCTTTTCAACCAACTGCTCTCTATTTTTAAATATCATATAAAATTAAAATTTATTATTACTTTATTGTTTAGTTTTTCCTTTAAATCTTATATTCTTCAGAATTACTTTTTAAAACTATATCATATGTTCTTCTCTCTTTATGACTTATACTTCACTTTTAAAATAACAATTCTAACTCATTCTAGTAAATAAACTATTCTTACATAACTACAACATACCTCTTTCTATTTTATGTATCATTTCTATAAAAATTCTTTCTGCATGTATATTCATGAAACAAGGTAGCAATATGTCAAACTAGAATATTATCTCATAAAACTTGACAATGATGGCACAGTGATTTAAAGACACCATGAGTGACTTTATCTGTCTATCCCCTCTACTATAGGAGTGATGCTAAAGCTATTCCTTCAGCTTTATATAACATCAAAAGTTTAAAATAAAAACTGTCCAAAATATATGTGTTCAGTGATAGGACTTAGTTAGCTATACTGAAATCACACAAAATACTATGTCCAATATTTGATTTTTCTTTTTCTTGGCAAAAATCTCTTGGTTTCCTCTACACCAGTACTACCAAGTCACTATCCGATTTATTTCTCTAGATTTATCTATGCAGTACTCGACTTCTGTCTACATTTCTAACAATAATAAAATCATTTTTAGTTCAAACTATACGCTATTCTTAAGAAACTTTTACTACTATCTCGTATATTTATAATATACCAACTATTTTAAATCATCGAATATTTTGCAACATAAAAGTTCAACCTAATTATTATGTACTATTATTAATATATTTTAAAACTTATTGCTGCATAAAATATACTATCTCAATATATTTTTAATTTGGATAAAATGTACTTATAATTTAAAATTTCTACATCATTCTTCATTAATAGTGACCTAAAAATACTATGCTTATAATAATATCCATTACCAAACGTCTCTATCTCTTGATCGTATTCTGAAGGCTTCACCATTCCATTACTCTTGTAGATATTTAAAATTCCATACTACTTTTATTTTATAATAATATTTCTATCATTCTATTTAGCTATTATATTTAAATCTCATTATTCTTAAATTCATTTTATATGTTCCCTAGCTAATATATTTATATTTTTACTCATAATTTAAAATATTTACGTCTGCTTGTCGATTGCTTGAAAATGTTCATGTAAAGCTAAAATTCTTTTTTCTTCATCATGTTCTATTAAAAATAACGTTTAATAATCTTCTGCGTGTCCTTAGTTTTCTCAATATTTTATACTTATTAATTCTGATTCTCCTTACTAGTCTGCTAGTTTTCGTTTGTTTCCGATGCATCTTGTAGTATTTTATTTTAAATCTTCAATAAATTCTGTTTCCATGTCCTTTTATTTAGTCATTTAACTTAGCTCTTTGATCAAATTTTTCCATTAAATCTTTGTAATATTTTCTCATTTCTCTTATATAAAGTTTTTGCTCCTCTCAATAAAATACTTAATAGCCTTTTATATTAGTCTTTAACTTTTCTTTACTTTAACATCTGGAATTATAGTTTTAATAATGTTTTCTTTCAAAATAAACATTCTTTCTCCATCGTTATTTTCTTGATAATAGAATGCTATTAAAATTTGTTCATAGAGAAGTATAACTTAGTTTTAAGATAGCTCTGTAAATTTATCTCATAAATTGTTCTTGACGACCAGCACTTCTTTTTCAGATTTTCACATATCGTCCCAATTGTATTCCTTTCAGTTATAAGATTAAGTTTCGGTTGAGCACAACTAAAGTGGCATTAAGATATTTCCCATTATTTTTCTTTCAGCAATCCTTTAAATATTTTTTCTTGTACTTCCATGTTACTGTAGGCTTTCTGGTTAAATTTGAATAAAATTTCCTGGTAAGATAAACTTAAAATTAGCAATCCATATCTCTGTAGTCAAAAATATATTATATGTTACAGATAACTTTTAGAATAAATGAAATTATAAATTTATATTACTTTCAGCTAGATGTTATCAGCATAAAATTTTGTTACTTTCTCTTTCACTTACATCTTCTCCGCTCTGTATAATTCTTAGATTTTTGTCTGTTAATTTTAATCCTTTGATTGGTTAATATTTATTTTAGCGAACAATTTATTCATTTTATTTTGATAAAGATGGATGTTTAAATTAAGAACTGATGACGTAATGTCTGGAATATTTATACCAATATTTTTAAATTCAATTATAGTTTTATATAAAAAAATCATCTAAGTTTTAAAATAATTATTAAAACAATATTTAATATTTTTAACTTTCACTTTAAAGATCGATGGCAATTATATCTAGTTTTAAATTCACACAGTTTATTATTATTTTAACAAGAGTGTGTGAAGGCATATAATATACGGTCACGTGTCTACTAACTTTATAAAAATGATTTTTTATTTACGTCTTGGTTTAAATTACCAAAACTGATATATTTTATAAAAAATTTAGAAAATAATTTTAAAATGTAGAACTAAATATAATTCTCACACGATCCCACAGTTTATTAATAAATTATACTCTATTAAATTGGATTATTAAATACAATTATAACATTACATTTCATTTATTTAATTTATTAGTTTTAAAATATTATATTCAAATAATTGATATACTTTTAACTATCTATAGCTGTATTATTTTATATGGCCAGCTTTCACAACCATAAGCAATGATATGATTAAGCTTTATTTAACTGTTTTCTTTTAAAATAATTTATTACACTGTTACCTACCAGGTATTTTCAGCTTTAAATTGTACTATAAAATCTCATTCTCTTATTATTATTTATATATCTTACAAATATAACTTAAAATTTAAAATTTTTTAGTAATTGACCTTTCTACCCTACCTATGACCTACAGACAAGGGCACAATATATATTTAGCAATCTTGCATTTATTTTCAATTTAAAACCAAAAGCATACTCTTCTTGAGTTCATCACTGTACTATTTTTCACTGCATTTATTATCTCAATACGTTAAAAACACTCCCACAAAAATAACTGTAATTACAAGGAGTATTAATTCCAAAAATACTGACATAAATAGTAGTTGATAAATAGTAATATAATCGTAGTATTTTCTTTAATAAATAGTTGTATTGTCTTTGACATGGGTGCTTAGCAGTGAAAATGCCTTTATTTATTATCTACTATTTATCCATATATTATCTCACTGTTATATGTCTTTGATATTAACATATTTGTGTATTTTTTATATATTGGTTGTAATTATTAAAACTATGACAAAATTATAAAATTTTTATACAGTATAATATTGGCATCTTTTTATGTTCATAATTCCTCAGGATGATTCCAAACAGATTAATAGTTAGGTTAAGTTTCTTCAATTTATTTGTAAAACAATTATGATAAAATGTAAACTGAACAGATTATTAATTTCTTTGATTCATTGGCAATAAAATTATGAAAAAATGTTTATACTGAATAACAGGGGTCATGCCTAATCTATGTTAAATGTTATTCCATGTGCTGCCATGATTCTACCAATTTTATAATGGGCTTCAAAATTATACATTATATGCTTTTGAAGCCTATTGTAACTGGATTTTATATTATTGCATTTGAAAGACATGTTTAAAATTTCCTTTGGCAGGGAGAAAAATCATTATGTTGGTTTCTAAAAAATGTGTATTGTTTTTCAAAATTTCCGATTAACATATAGTAATTCAGAAAAGGCAAAGCACCTTTAACTGTCAATGGTGTAATTTAAAAAGCTGATTAATGAACTCTAACAAAATAAAACAAGTATTTTTCTAGCATTCATCTAAAATCTTTGAAAGAAGCTCATTTTTTTGTGATATAATAAAATCAACTCAAAATTGAAAGTTTTTCATATATTCTTCTTTTCTTTAAAACTATGGACATTTGGAATTTTTTTCTACGAAAAATTTGTTTAATTACACAATAGACATTTAAAAGGGGAGGGGGGGCAATGATTTTTAACTTCTTTGTGATCCGAAGATATTATCAAGTTTCATGTATTTGCTGGCTTCTTTCAGTATTAACCCTACTATCACTAACTAAAAACTTTAATTTTTTCCAAAAAAAAAACATGCCGAAACTTAAAATATATGATTATATAATTACGAATAGAAGTTTTTCAAATGAATTAATTCAGATAATATTCTGGCTGAATATAAATTTAGTCTAAACAGGCATTAACTGTCAAAAAAAAAAAAAAAATTCAGGCAAATTTAATCCTCCCTGGGGAAAAAATATATTTCCATCCATCAAGTCAATGTTTATTGTACAAAATAATTAATAAATTAAACTGATTGATGGTATCCATTTACCTGTGAATTGTATACACAAAATATAGATGTTGGTGCAAATGGAATGCATGCTCTGTAATTAAAATATAATTTTTTATTATTTCAATTCAGAGTGCCATTGATAATCGTTCCGTGTGTCATGTACATGTACCTTAGGTTGCTGATCTCAACCCGCTAGTATAATATTGATAACTTCATACATTCATAATTCTTCAGGATGTAATGGAACAGATTGTTAGTTTCTTTGATTTATTTCTAACAAAATTATGATCAAATGTTTATATTGCATAAATATTGATATTTTCATATAGTCATAATTCTTCGTGATGAAACCAAACAGATTATTAATTTCTTTGATTTATTTGTAACAAAATCATGATAAAATGTTTTAGCTATATAACATTGACATTTTCATCTAATCATAATTCTTCAGGATGAAGTCAAATAGATTATTAGTTCCTTTGATTTATTTTCTTTTATTATTATTTTTTTTTGTAAAGTAATTGAATGGCTTTATTACTTGAGAGTTTATAAAAAGTTTGAGCACCGCCAGAAGTGTCAAAACTGGATTCGATCTTAGGGCCTTACATTCCAGAGTCTGGCCATGTAGGATTTTTTTTTTTTTGCCATGAAAAAATATTACATACTTTTTTTTTTGGAGTCCTTCAAGATTGTTTACATCTGGGGCCCCCTTTTTTGGAACAGATAGGCTTGGGCATACATCAGATGTATAACATCTATTTTAAAGTTGTTGAATTTTTTTAAAAGAATCAAGATTCATGTTTGCTTATGAAATTAATAAATCAAAATAACAGCTAATTAGTTTATCAATTTATTAAAAGATTTTTTGAATTCCTGTTTACGATGTTTGTCTAACTCATTTTTTTTTTTTTAAAAAGGAAAACTTGTTTTTAGGTAATAAGCTGTTTATCTGCTGCCATCTACATTTTCGTTTTAATTTATTCATTTAAGATATTTCTGGAGGAAGTCATTTATTTTGGTGTCTCCCCCTCTTCCCTAATTGACTCAAGTGTGCAATTTACAATATTAATAATATTCAATTATGATATTAATTTTGTAATAAGCAGTTTCAGTTAATTTGACTTATTTTTGTGGACTATAGATGCATTTATTAATTTGTGTGTATATATATCAGTATGTGATTTGTATAAAAGTATAGCTGGCAAAAAAAGAAAAAAACAAAAGAAGTATTTTTGCAGATATATAATGTATAATATAATGACTATAATTAGTCTGTAAATTATTAAAGCAAAAAGAAATCGTATTTCGCCTATTAAAAATTGATTATGATTGAATCGCACATTTGCCTGCCTACATTGGAAAGTTATAAATAAAATCAAGTCTATTGATTTAATTATATGAATGCATATAATAATGAGAAATTATTAAAATACTGTATATGAAAAACTATAAACTTGTTTGCTGTATTTTAATTTTTGATTGAGCTAAAAAATAAAAACTGCCATTATGTGTCTGTGCATATATATAATTGTAAAAGAGCATAATGTTCTGATCAATTTAGCTTAGTGGTAGAATCAAGTACTTGAGAGCGAAAGATCACTGGATCAAAGCTCAACCTGTCACTTTCCATTGCCTGAACATTACATGATATTCAGGTTTTTTTTAAAGTATATAATACTGCTTAAATAATAACTAAATAATGTATCCTTCTGCTATTCACTTTTTATATATAACAATTTTACAGCTGAATCCAGATTGCTCAATCGTCTATAATATATAATATTCGAATTTACTTGTGATGTCCTGTGATATGAGTCGATTTCATATCAAGTAGAAAGGAGTTTGCTATTAACTGAAAGGAGATCCTTTGATTCCTCTTGGAAGCCTTAAAGGAACTGAGCAGGGCAAATTCCTAATGTCCACTCCATACGTTCTTGTCGTTGCAGTTGTTATTACTATGTGATTATTCATATAGAATACGGACATGGATGGGCTGCTCACCAACATGCATTAGCCAGCATGGTGAGTTTATTGGCTTTTTACCTTTAAGTTTAAGATCAAGAAACACCATGGTCTTTCTTTCTCAGTTGCATGATTAGGCAGAATGAATGTATGTGTAAATGATAAATATTTTTCCAATAGATGTATAAACTTGGTTGGAATGTTTTTGGTAGAAATAACGTGATACTGAAAGGAAATATGCCTATGTATTTGAAAAGGAAGGTTTTTAATAAATGTGTTTTACCAGTTTTTACTTACGGATCTGAGACTTGGACACTTAATAGAAGAGCAATACAGAGACTTCAGACCACTCAAAGAAGTATGGAGAGATACATGTTGGGAGTACCAAGAAGAGATCGGAAACACAATATATGGGTAAGAGAACAAACAGGTGTTGGAAAAAATTAAAAGTCTGAAATGGAGTTGGGCTGGACATATTACTAGAAGAGATGATAATAGATGGATAATTGAAATCTTAAACCGGATTCCAAGAGATTGTAAAAGACCCAGAAAGAGACCACATGTGAGATAAATGAATGAAATAAGAAAGTATGCAGGGGTGATGTGGAGAAGAGAAGCTAAAGATCGGAGAAGATGGATTGAACTTGGAGAGACCTTCATCCTGCAGTGGATTAATAATTGTTGACGATGATGATCATTAATGCTTTTTTCTTCTACAATAAGTGCAGTTTTTAATATTATTGCAATCTATTTCTAATGGAACAGTAAATAATTTTTAAATAAATATGTCATAATATGTATGAGTAATGTATAATTAACAAAAAAGCTTTTAATTATATTTTTTATTGTTGACTTATTTATATTATTCCTAGACAGTCAACATTAGTTGGAAAAATAAAAAAGAGAAAATAATTTACATGTGTATTTTACATTTTATTTATCTTTTCTATAAATTGGATATATAAATTTAATATATAGCATTGGAATTATGAAGTGCTAAATAAAATGTAATATTTTGGAATAATAAGCTTTCTGAATAGTATCTATATTAAATTAAGTTCAATGTCTTATAGAATTAAAATCTACTTGCAAAGACTGTATAAACATTCAAATGGATTGGATGTTGGCTTTTGTAGCTATCATTATCTAAATATACTTTCCATATAAAATTGTGGCTACAGACAAAATATTCTTTTTTTGTTTGCTCTGTAGTTTAATTTTATGAGATGTTGAAATTAATATAGACAGTGCTTATAAAGTTCATTCCGAAATAGCATATATATATATATAATAGAATACAATAGGCACTACTGAAAAGAATAATAATGTATGTATTATTAAATATAACAATATTAGAGCATCCATAAGTATTCATTAATTTGTTATTTAATTTTTTGTTTCTACCAATTTATAATAAATTTCATGCCAATCGAGTTAAAAATATAATAAAAACTTAATTTGCAAATATATAAAACTTATATAAATTAAAAGTTAAAAAAACCCCAAAACAATTGAAATATAGAAAGTTATCATTTAGTAACATAAAGATATCGATTAATAAATATACATATAAATTAATAAACGTATGTATAAAACATATAAAACATTAAGATTAACAATTATAAATATAATAAACTATGTATACAGTCTTAGTCGTATCATTTAGTTATATATATAATGTCCCAGAATTTTATAATTTTGCACACTTTTTATAATGGAAACAAAACAACTAAAAAACTACAATTGAAATATAGACAGTTACAATCAAATATTAATTATCTTAGTTATTTTAGTTGAAGTTAAGTATAAAATTATTTTTTTCTTAAATCTGTTCAATGAAATGTTATACATATTTTAGAATAATAATAAACAGCCACTCAAAAATAAATATAGCTATTCCAACTTCCATCCCCCCCCGAAAAAATTATTGTAAAAATGAGTTTTGCAATGACTGTACAAATCAATCTGTGAACCACTAATACATCCATATATAGCATATGCTGGTCCATTTTTCTGTTAACTTATATTTTATGATGTTGTCTTTCAGTTTCCTCAGCAGAAAACTTGTCTTTCTGTAATACTTCAACATAAAATGTCTAATTGTAGCTACCCTATGTATTCTATTCTTTGCCATATCTTCCCAATGAAGTATTTGCTATTGCACATCTTTAGAATGTTTTTGATATAATCCTTATAATGTAAACAGGGTCTACCTCTCCTATGAAACGCATGCTCAAGTTCACCATAAGACACTCTTTTAGGATGTCTTCCATTGTTCATTCATTTTCGATGTCCAATTTAATAAAGGTGTGATTTTACAATCGTGGGCTCAGTAGTATCGCATCCAGCAAACAATCTTGCTTATTGTATTTTTAACATTTTACAGAGCATCTTTAAATGATTATTTGTAATTTAAGTAAAAAGGAATGTGGCATTCTCTGCATGGCAAAACAATAGATTAAATGTGGAACTTCATAATAAATATAATGATTCTGAATGCAGAAGTTCAATGAGTGATAAGAAGACTTAACACTGATTAGTAAATTAAACCTGCGGAGAGAATACAGATGTTCGCTAATTGTGATCATTTCTAGATTTTTTTTTATGCACTGAAAGCAATGTATAGATCTGCAAAACAGTATCACAATACTATTAAATCCAGCATTAGTGCTTTCTTAAATGATGACAATAATTTGAGCAGGTGGAAAAGGATGTTTTAATCACCTTTCCAATAAAGATATAAGAATTGAGATGACAGCTATTAATAATATAACCTTTTATCTACTCTTTTAGATTTGGGCAAAAATGTCTAGGTTATGAAATCAAAATAGCTCTTTGTATTCTTAAAAACAGAAAAGCTGTAGCAAGGCCCAGATATGAGTTGATTGAACGGATTGGGTCCAATTGGGCATCAGGTGCACTTGAAGGGGGCCCAAGCTTGTCAATGTGTATGTAATTAAAAATCGTATTAAAAAAATATAACTTGTTATTTCAAAAATTACAGTAATCAGTTACATCTATAGATATTCAATACTTTTTTTTTTTTACCATGATTATCAGTTAATCTTGCTACATTTTGTATGCATATAGTAAGTGGACTTCTGTGCACTCGCAAAAAATAAAAATGTGATATACCATTGTTTTCAAAAAATTATGTTGGCCAAATAAATAACCATTTATTTCACTAAATTGTGAATTAAATGCATATTAAAAAAAAAAAAAAAATCTTCAAAGTGCAAAATTTACATTGTTTATGGCAATTTTTCAATACTTTTTAATTAATAGAAAATTATGAAAATATTTTTGATTATTTTAATGCAAATTTTAAAAGTTAAACCAATATAAAAATAATAATTTACAATTATCATCTGCCTTTATGAAGAAATCTTAACATTCTATTTGTTCATATGATGTCCAAACCAAAATGAGAAAGAAATGTGGGCAGAAAATATCAAGGTGTTCGTACTTAAGTGGAATAAGAAAAAAAATTCAGCTGAAAAGTAAAACACTTTGCACAAATTTTTAAAAATTCACAGTGATGACACAGAATTGGAAAAAGTGACCAGTCAAGAAGATGGAAATGTTTGTATAAATGAAAATGTCTCCAGAAAAGTTGTTCAGGATAGTAAGATGGGTATAGACAATAATTATAAAGAAACACATTTACATGAAGGAAACAGTAGCATGGAAATAATTCAGTGTGATACACTTGAAAACCAAGAATTAGTTAATGAATCACTAATTATAACAGATGATCATGCTACTTGGTCTGAGAGAATCAGTCGGACAATAATAGATTATTTAATAAAAAAAAGACCAGCAAAAATTCTCGTGGGTAAATTTCCCTGCCAAAATAATGGAACTATTTGTAAAAGTTCATCTTAAATGAAAACTTCCAAATGATGAAATCATATATTATCCCTGGATAATATATTCTGATAAATAAAAATAAAATATTTTGTTAACTTTTTTCATCTTTTCCATGAAGAAATGAGAATTGCTTCATCCACATCATGTTTCAATAATTGATCAAATACTCATATCTGACTGACAGAATATGAAAAATCAAAACATCATTTGGTTGCAGTGTTAAAATGTACAGAACTTCAAAATAGGCTTTCAGTTGTGGAAAGTATAGACAAAGTACAACAAAGTTTTTGAAAGATTATTATCAGTGATTCAATTTTTAGCCAAGTATAATTTGGCATTTTGAGGATCTAAATCACAGGTGATTTGCACGATGGACAATTTTTAGGAATTATTGAACTGCTTGGGAAATTTGACCCAATAATTCGACCATCTTTGATGAATCAAGATCGAGAACATTATTTAGGTAAAGCAATTCAAAGTGAATTAGTAAATTTAATTGGAAATAAAATCCAGAACCAGATTATAAATTGAATAAAATCAAGAAAGTATTTTACTGTAATTTTTGACGGTGTTCCAGTTATCAATAACTAAGAACAAATTGACCCTTACTTAGATGTGTCTCTGATGGTAAAAAAATATGGTTCAATTATTGGGGTTTATAAAAAGTTTGTTAATTTATAAATGTAAGAAGCAGTTCCAAAAGAAAATATATATGCTATGCTTAAATGAGAAATTAATTCTCTAGGATTAAATATTAATAATATCAAGGTGCAAGGGTATGATAATGATTCAAATACGAAGGGAAAAAAAATTCTTCAGGCTAGACTCTTAAAAGTAAAATTCAAGAGCATTTTTTACATCATGTGTTTGTTACAATTGTAATCTTGTTTTGACAAAATATAGCTAAAACTTGTCCCAATGCTTTAACTTTTTTTGGTATACTTCAATGACTTGATGTTTTATGATCATTATTTACAAAGAGATGGTAAATTCTCCGTAGATATATTAAAGGTTTTACTATGAAGCCTTTATGCAATACAAGGTGGGAATGTGACATTCAAAATATTAAGGTGATAAGTAGCAAGTAGGTGAAGTCTATGATGCAGTTCTTAAAATATCAGAAACATCAATGCCGAATCATTGGCACACTGAATAGAAGGTTACAAGTTTATAGTGTCCCTCACTTTTTGGTAGGATTTACTTTTCCACAGAAATTTTGTTAACAAGGAACTTCAAAGTGATTCCATGAATATTTCTGTAGGACTTTTTTTTTTTTTCATATGTCAAAGCATCAACTGGGAAGCGAACCCGCAACAACTGTCTGCAAGCAACTGCTTGCAAGGCAGGTGCGCTGACCTCTCGGCTACCAACGCTTGACAGGACTTTTTTCATTTGAAAAACTATTATGTTGGATGGTTAAATACATGGATATTGGGTTCAAGCAAGTATTAGTTTGAGGCAAAAACATTCGCAGAAGATTTGGAGATAATTTTAGAATTTCAAAATAAAAGTTTGAGAAAAATATTTAAGTTATAAAGTCAATGATGAGCTAATTATTAATCCTGCAGAACTATTCAAAGTAAATGTTTTTAATGTAGTTCTGAATAAAGCAAAATAATCATTACAATTTCGATTTGCTCAATTGAAAAATCATATGGATTTTTTTAGAGTTTTGGAAGAATTTCAAAAAATAAAAAAGACGAACTAAAGCTTATGGCATCGTTAGAAATTGATCTGATGAATACTGAAACTATATAAAAAATCTCATCTACTGATTTTGTAAAGGTGATAAGAGTTAGATGGCAATATATTTATATGACAAAACTCTTTTTATGTATTGTCACTCAGTGCAAGCCTGAGTAATCAATGGATGCCATAAGGCTTGTGCATAAAATCCCCATCTAGTGCTACTCATCCAATATCCCCAGACTAGTTTCTGGCTTGTGGCCTTCGTTAGTGAGGAGTTTTGGACCTGAGAGCACTGCAGCTAGATCTTAGCTGCTGGAGGGTTGCATTAGATCCTAAGGTCTAGCTGCAGTGCTCTCAGATTCAAGGCTCCTCACTGACGAAGGCCACAAGCCAGAAACTAGTCTGGTGATATTGGATGAGTAGGCACTAGATGGGGATTTTATGCACAAGCCTTCTGGCATCCATTGATTACTCTGGCTTGCACTGAGTGGCAATATGTATAGAGAGTTTTGCCTATTTTAATAACAGTTAAGAGCAAGCACAAGAAATAATGATCATGTGATATTTAGATGGCACTATATTAGTCAGACAAAATGGAAGTTCTAAAAATTATTCTTTCATTAAAATATTATAGAAAACCTAAAATGTTTCAATTTTTAGCAGAACACTGATAGACCTACAGTCTTTTCTAATCTCTTCATTGCTCTTTGAATATATTTAACCATATCATTGTCTGTCGTTTCAGGACAAAGTACATTTTCTTGGTTAAAACTAATAAAAATTATTTAAAATCAACTATAACCCAAGATGGGCTAAACAGTTTAGCGGAATCCTATTCATTAGAAATCAAGATGCATAAATAGCTAGATTTTGATTTAGTTTTAGAAGATTTTTCTGACTAAAAAACTTTACAAAAAATATTCAATTAGGCTCACACTAATTTAATCTGGTTCTGATTGCATGTCCTGATGAAATACCTGGAGACATTTTAAAATATGATGGTGATATGTTCACTTCAAAAATATTGGAATTTTTTAAAAATATCTGGACCCATGAAGTTGTGAAATCCAATCTTAAGAATGCTTTTATTGTTGCAATTTTTAAAAACAAGAGGAATATATAAGATTGTAGTAATATTTATTGTGAAAGATCATTATTATTCACTACAGTAAAAGTTCAAAAATTTTGTTGAATAGATTGTTTCTAGGTATAGATGAATGGTTTAGATTGCTTCTAGGTATGATGAATGGTTACCAGAGGCTCAGTATGGGTCTTAGAGAATCGAGAAGCACTATAGATATGATTTTTGTTGCCAGCCAAATACAAAAACAGTTAGGTACAAAGAAGTTATTTATAAATTGATTTTATTGATTTGGTCAAGGCATTTGATTTAATCAATAGGCCAGATCTATGGCATCGTGTTGGTTGTCCACCAAAATTTAGTCACATTATACAGCTTCTACATGATGGAATGAAATGAAGTGTTATTACTACAGGTGAATAATTTGAGGCATTTGAAATGAAAACTGGTGTTAAACAAGGATATGTACTTGCTCCAATATTGTTTTCAATTTTTATGACAGTGGTCTTTGGAATTGTTTATAGGCCACTTAGTCGGACTGGGACCAAGATATGACACAGGTTTTACGGTGAAATTTTTAATTTGAATCAAAATCATAAACAAATAGTTTTTCTTCGATTCTGGATTTATAGTATGCTAATGATTTGCTTTTTTTTTTGCCAGTTCAAAGACAATCTACAGAATATTCTTAATATTTTGAATGCAATTTATCAAGATCTAATAATAATTGTTTAAAAAAAATCTTCAATGATTATTAACTTGAGATTTAATATCTTGATAGTTTTATAGGTAGAAAGGTGGACTTAGATGTTGGGTCCAACACCGAGTCCAATGTGCCACTGCTACTTTTTACAAAGATTGAATGTTTTATCATAAGGAAATAACTACTGCAGCTAAGTTAGTTATATATTGAACTCTTATTTTACCTAATTTATTGTATGGATGTGAAGCTTGATAACTCTGTCAAGGCAATAAGGTGTTTATATAAATATTATATAGGCGTAGTTTAATTTATATGAAATTTCAAACAGAAGTAAACCAAATCTCCTCTAAGCTATGGATAAATAACACTCATATATCAATGAACAGTAAAGAATGCAATGGGCTCTCTTATTCTTTAAGGTGGTCTTGTGAGTTTTGTTTTCTGACATTGCTAATATATTAGCCTAATTTAAATATGGGATAAATTATTGTGAAAATCGCAGTGTAAAGACACAATCTAATTTTTAATATCAATATATGAATGAAATATCAGTTTGCAAATGTAAAGATCAAATACACATCCCTTAATGTATAAGAAATTCAAATGGAAATAAACGAACCCCTTCCATAAACTCTAGATAAATAACACTCATACGTTAATAAACGAACCCCTTCCATAAACTCTCATACGTTAATAAAAAATGATAAATAATAGATTTGTTCATTGAGCTTTTGATTTTTTTGATTTTTTATAAACTTTTTATTTACTGAAATTAAGAAATTTTAAATACATGTATAGAATATATACTTAAGCTAGATGTAATTAGAGGGCATTTGAACCTAGACTGTCAAACCCCAATCATCCACTCCATCTTATACAAGAGTTACACATAATCGTATACATGTAAAAAAGATATATGATTTCCAATGTACGTATTTTGTGCTGAATTAGCACTCTTCAGTTGATCCAGATTATCATCTCCTACACAACCAATGCTCGGTTTATTAAGATAGCAAATCTTCAAACTTTAGTGGACAGGCTTCCATCTTCTCCATTCTCCAACTCTTCGGCCACCTATATCATTGAAAATCTGATGAAAACATGTTCAAAGTCCTTGTTTTCCAATATTGTTGTCATAACCTTGTTGACTGTAAGTTATTCGGGTCCCTTATATGAAGGACCTTAAGATCATTTAAATACACAGAAGATGGATGGGCAGAATATAGGCCGAATCTGTAATAAAAAAATTCAAATTCTGATATCTAGCACCAAAATACCTCAATTTCCATATCAGAATCCATTTAGATGCCCTCTCTAGTAGTCATTTCTTATTACTGTTCTCTTTGTTATAAGTCTGAAGAAACAATACATCATCTTTTGTTTCAATGTCCTGCTCTTCTTATCTATAGAAATATTGAAAGAATTACCAATTGTGTACGTCTTCTATTTCTACTCTCATTAATAGCACGAAACAAGGCCTTTTCTCTTCAATTAGGATTACTATTTTCCCTGTGTTTATCCTTTGATTCCTAAGATGCCATTTTTGCTTCAACCCTACATCTAAGAAATTACAATCACTGTTTTACAATAAAATTTCAAAAATTAAAAACAGACAGGGTGCTTGTTCCTCCAGACATTCACTTTCAATTCCATTGTAAGTAAAAAAAAAATTTTTCTGTTTTTTTTTTATACCTTTGTTATGTATTTACAGAATGTATTTTATACCCCATTGAATATGTTTGTTTGTGTTGATAAACTATAAAATATTTAATTGACTTTCATACCATCTTTTTCAAGTTTGTAAGGAAAAAACATTGCCTAATAAAATTGGTTAAAAAAAGTATAGTATATGTACCTAAGCTAGATGCAATTAGAGGGATTTGAACCAAACTTTCAAGCTTCCTTTAGTCACCCACTCTAACTTATATAATCGATACACATGTGAAAAAAAAAAAGAAATAATCTCCAATATATGTATTTCGCGTTGAACCAGTGCTCATCAGTTGATCCGGATCATCTTCCACACATACATACAATCAGTGTTCAGTTTATATTAAGATAGCAAATCTTTAAATTTTAATGCACATACTTCGATCTTCTCCATTTTTCAGCCATCTTTATCAGAAGTCTGTCCATTAAAGTTTGAAGATTTGCTATCTTAATACAAACTGAGCACTTATTGTATATATATGTGGAAATGAGGATTTGGACCAACTGATGAGTGCTGGTTCAGCCTAAAATATAAATTTTGGAGATCATTTATCATTTTCATATATCTGTGGTCATGTGGGTTCAAATCCCCTCTAATGAAATTACAATTGTGTACATCGAGTAATTGCTAAACCTTGATGTTTTAGAAAGCTGTTAATTACATTTGTAATTACATTAAAATTGTTTAATAAATCTAATGTTCACAAGCTTACATATAGTCTAATGAAAAAAAAAATTTTTTTTTTAACATTTTAATTTTTGTTTGAATTATATGTACTTTTCCAACTCTGATTGGCAAGTTTGACATACCATCGGGCATCATAAACATAATTGCGAATCTTTTCAACAACAGGAACATTTCCATTACACTAAATGGGAGAATTTCACCCTCTTTCACCCCAAAAAAATCCATACCACAGGGGTCTCCACTAAGCGCCCTGCTGTTCATAATCTACATAAACCTTTCACTAAACAAAACAGAGCAGACCTTCCTGGGGTATACATACCTGACCTCAATAAATCAATCCCCCATATCGACCTGGCAGTGTTTCTATCATCACAAAATCTGATACCCAGCATAATGAAGATTCTGTGGACATTTACAGCCGAGACAGCGTTAAAGTTCAATATGGACAAATCATCGGCGTGGAAGCTATCCTCAGGGAACAATCATATCTCCTTTTACTGCCAACCCCCCAAAATTCTTGGGATTTCCCATTTTCAACTCCCCCACAATGAGGAAAACAATTCAGGATTCCCTCCTCTCCGTCAACAAGATTACCACCTCATTGTCAAAAGTGTACATGTCATTATATGCAAAAAGATCGCTACTTAACATCTTGGTGTTCCCTAGGATTTCCTATTTTATGTGTTCATCAACTTCATCCAAAGATTTAACAGGAAAATAAATTCCCTCTGTTAAAGGCTATTTTGGAAGGGTAAGACTGCGGCTATTAGTGTGAGAAGCCTACAAAGGCACTCAAAATTCAATGGACTGACATTCCAATTACAGCATTCATATAACATCATCCAAAAATTGTATCACAAGTTTCCTGAAGCATTATGCTTCACCTGTGTTAACCCGACCAATACCTCCCCACCTAATGAGAAGGGCTGGCTACCCACCACAGTAGGGTACATAGCAAAATATATAGTGCCACTCATCCAATCAAATGCTCAAAAAATCAATAATTGGGAAGCGATTACCTCACCAATGATGATTTCCCCCCATATCCTTCTATCCTGACTTTCACTAACCACTTCATAATCAAAAAATTCAAGTGCTGGTACTTGGAACCAAAATATCTGAACTTAGTAATAAAAATAAACGTAAATGCTCTCCCTACATGCCATTTTCTGGTCACTCGCAGGGGTTTCTCATGCATAGACCAGGTCTGCCCTTTATGTAATAGAGAGGATGACACCATGGAACATATATTTGACCATTGCTCTGCGCTGCAAAATTACAGAGATTATAACCTCCATGTATACAACTAAAAAGCCTTTACTTGGTACACTCAACTCCAGTATTGCTAATGGGGGGGGGGTCCCCTTAATTAGGAGCTCAACATTTCTGTTCCCCTATTGGACCACACGATGTATGCTGATTTACAATCCCAGAGTAGCAACTCAAAACAACCACTCACTGCAAAGCTCAGGATCATTAGAGAAAGGGACAAAAGACTAGCACTGGAATTTATCTACAACCTAACATGGAACTTAATATCAATGGACGATTGATGTAGGCAAAGATTATATTGTACTGTTGGCAGTCTGGACCATAGGGATGGTTTTATAACCCTCTCCCTATTTTAGTCTACTTTCATTATTTCATTAATGTTAACCCTTATACATAACAAAGTATCTTTGGAAAAAAAAACCTGAAATTAATCAGAGTTATAATAAATAGTGATTTTTAAATATTTTAAAATCATTTACTAATGGTAGGCAAGAATATCTAATCATATGTGTTGAAAACAAATTCTTCTGCCTTGCTAAATTGTGGAGGATTCTTAAAGTTATACTGCTTTTGGGCAAGATTGCCTCTAGCAAATACCACTCTGATAAGCTTTCATTTTACTATTGCTTTTTTCACCATCATACCATATTATAAGCCTTGCTCTTTTTATTTAGTGTTTAGACTACAAGATAGAATGATTACAGAGAAGCAATACTGATTTTTCACATTTTATTGCTATCTGAAAATTATTTTAATATTTTGTGGCAAAAGTCTGTAGCTTGAACCTGCCTTTTATATATCTTTTTGTGTAAATAAAAGTCAATTAATAACACCAATTACCATGTCATTATTTTCTATGATAAATCGGTGAAATCCTCAATATTCCAATGTTTATTTACATAATATGACTATTTATAATAAAAATTTAATATCTGAAAAAAAAAAAATTGATGAAAATGTTTTAAGATAAGCTTGGTAATTATGCTTTTTATAAATAGAAATGCATATTTTTTTGACAATTACATACATTCATATTTTATTAAACTGTTTTTAATTATATACTAATACTATCACATTATATTTGAAAGAGATAGAACAATGTTTCAGTAGCTCACAGTAAGACAAAAAATCCTCTTGGGTAGTTATCAGAGAAGGGCATTATTCACCTGACTAGTCAACTTGCACATAGTAAGAATATTTGAAAGAGATAGAACAATGTTTCAGTAGTGCACAGTAAGACAGAAAATCCTCTTTGGTAGTCCTCAGAGAAGGCATTATTCACCCGACTAGCCAACTTGCACACAGTAAGAGCTCAAGGTTTTTCTTTCCTATTTAGCCTCCAACTCAGAATAAGTAAATAATACAGATTGGAAAAAAAAAACCCCTAAATCTGCTTGCATTTGGAAAACAAGTATCACTGGCTTGAATTTGAACCCTAGTTTCATAAGCACAGGAAGGGGTATGTTAATTACTACACTACTAGGGCCTTAATTTATAATATCACTAAATTTGGTAGAACTCATATTTAAACTTTATTAATGATACTTATGAGTAAAGTGTTCATTTCTTAAGAGTTGTCTTTAAATACTTTTACTTGACTTTCTTACTTTTATCTACTCTACTTTTTCTTTCATACAAAAAAAAAAAATGTTAAAGTGATTTATTAGCTTTGTGGGCTATTCACAAAAAGCTAAGGTCCTTTCTTGTGCATTTAGTTAATTTCAGGGAGGTAGAATATTTCAAATTTTCTGCCGCAATTAAAATTTGGATGTCTAAAGATATGAATGACTATAACTATGCATATGTCTACGAGTTGGATGGGTGTATACTTACTATTTATAATGATAGAATGGTATTAATCTGGTTTAAAATGAGCCAGCAACTTTTATCATGTAGATAAAAGTATAAAGTGGCTTTGAATTTTTTTGATATTTTCTTATTTTAGCAGAAATTACTTATTATTTATTTAAGTAACATTTAAAATAAATTTAAAGAAAAAAATACATTTAAGTAAATTTCTGTAAATTAGTATGCCTAGTTTTCTTGAATATCAAGTTTTTATTTCTTTAATCAATTTTATTGTTATTATTTTTCTAGTCAGAAAAGTAAAGTAATAAATAAATAAAAGTGCAAAACTTTGCTGAAGCTAGATAGAGGTGGATGAGGTAACAAAACGAAACGTCATTATATTAAAAAAGAGGGTGAATTGATTAATAAATTTTTATTCATTTTTGATTAATTTTTATTCATTTTTGATTATGCAGTATAAAAATAAAAAGCAGTTGAGTTTCCTACAATGAATGTAATTGGTTCTCGAAACTCATTCATGTAGATACAATCCATTTATTCCAGAATTCATTGAAATACATTGATTTAAAGTAATCAATCCTAAGCCCTCAATCTAGAGAAAAGTTACAATCCAACAAAACATTTTGACAGAAAAAATATAATGAAAGTCATAAAATTAATTGCTGCACAGCTAAAAGTATAAATAAATAGGTAAACAAACTAAATTGGTAGTTAAGCCATACAAACTGTGACAAAGCAGTCTGACAGCTCAAAATGGGAAGGTTCTGGAAATACATTGTGCACACTATATATCAGCCCATGGTATTTGTTATAGCATTTGTTTTATTCTTTAAGTCTTAATTTAGTAAGAAAATGAGTTCATTGTATGATATATTTATTCTATAAGTGTTTGCTTTAACAGATTTTACTGCATATGGAAAGTATATGTGTACACCATATCATTTTCAACCATTATCGATTCACTGCAAGATAGTCTCTTCAAGTTTAAACGATCTCTGATCCCTAGCCTCTCTTCTCCACCTCACTACAGCACAGGTTTCTTATTTCATCCCTCCATCTTATACATGGTCTCTTTCTGGATCTTTTACAATCACTTGGAGTCCAGTTTAAGATTTCAACTGTCCATCTATTATCATCTTGTCTAGCAATACATTATTTATTAATTTTAATACCATTAATATATAAATTTTAATATTTGTTTCAACTTTCAGCAATGTGTGTTTAACAACATATATGAAAGGAGACTAAGAACTGAGAATTTGAATTATTTTGGATAAGTCCAGGAATTAAGAATGCTAAATTAATGATGTTCTACCTGTACAGTGATTATTTAAAATGATCTTGAGAAAAATGCTGTGCACATAACTGAATATTGGAAAAATATTAGTTAAAACGTTTTGGTGAGATATTATCTTACCACTAGAAAACATTTATTGTGAATAATTACAAAAGTTTATTTGTCTCCTATCTAGTAAATTTTCACAATGTATGCATACATTATTATATATTTATTTTACCCAAGTATCAGAAAAACTTATCTTGCACATAAATTTAATACCATTTGACTTTTTTATTAAAAAGATTTGATTATAAATAATATTTGAAATATTTATCTTTTCAATTTTATGATTTTTTTTTTTTTTTGTAGTATATTAGAGAACATTACCGTGAAGATGGAGAATCATATTCTAAAGAAATTAAAGATTTAGAAAGTTTAAGAATGGTAAGTGAATTCACTATAAAATTATTTAAGTACACAATAAAACCATCAAAACATCATATGGTCACCAGGCTGTTAATAACAGCAGCAAACTCTCCATTGATTGCGAAGGCTTACACTTGGTGGCACTACTATATGGATAGTTTACTATTGTGGTTAAGTACACAATAATTATTGTTGCTAATTGAATTAGAATTATTTTAATTAATGCTACAAACTTTGTATTTTTAGAATTACATATTGTGAATTGTAAAATATTTCATATTAATTAAAGGAATATAGAACAAAACAAAATCAGATTCATATTCCCATTTAGTATAATATCTATGCATGTTTTTTTAATTTTTATTATATGTTTTAAATCATTAGTATTAATTATAAAATCTAAATTAGAAAAATAATATAAACAATAAAATAGTTATTGTGTACATTTATTTAGTTTTTATATGTAATTTGCAATGGTTATAGTTTATTATAAAAATCTTGCCGAAATGGCAGTAGCTATGTTATAAAAATAATTGTAAATCTCAAATTATTAGATGAGTAAAAATAATGAGATCTAAGACTGTATTTGATTCTTCTAAAAGATACAATATACTCAACATAAATTTAGTTGATCTTGAAGGACAATATAGAGTTAGAATAAGTCCTTTTGGACTATAAGACACCATAATTGTAATATCTTAAATAAGTGCAATATGTAAATTACTACCACAGATGAAGCAAAAAAGTATTAGTAAAAATTTTAAACCGCTTTAGACGTTACTTTCATGATTGGGAAAAATGTTAGACATACATTTCTTTTAATTACATGCAATATATTTAACAGTTTCAGAAATTGACCAGCATATTTAAATACTTTAATGGTGTAATCAACTTAATAATGGTATTTTCGATAACCATGTTATTGAAAAATGTTTTAAAGTTAATTTTTGTGAAAATACTTAACTCAACTAGAGGTATGAAATTGTTTTCTAAACTTTTATAAGTAACTCATTTATATGCAGTATAGAAAATTAAGATGCCCTCAATTTAATTAAATAGGAAATTAAGATTCGTATTATGTAATCATTAATTATTACAAAAATAACCAGTGATATGCAGGAACACAAATTGTAGTTGCGGTTGAGAAAAAAAAAAGCCTGTTTACTTGCCTCTTCTTTCACTGTCATATCACCAAAAAGCATTCATAACTTAGTAAAATCTTATTATATAAGGCTGATTGCAAAATGTCTTGTAAATAAGAAAAATTGTTATTCTTACATTTTTAAACTATAAAATATATTCTACAAAGGTAGTAATTTAAAATAAAGTAAAAAGTGCAACATTTGTTTTGCATATATTTTTCGGATAATGTTTAAGCATGGATTTAATTAAATTCCTTTCTTATTAGAGTACGTTTATACAATGTTCAGTATTCCATATTTTCTCTATGAAGTATTATACTCTAATATTTTCTTTTTTCGCATTGCTTAATTCAAACAATGTCTAATTTTAGTCACTTTCTTTATTATTTCTACAATGCATTATACGTTTATTTCATCAATAAAAATATATAAAGACACATATGATGTATATATAGATTAATTAAGAAGATAAATTTATAATATGAAAAATTAATATATACAGTATTAATTCGTTAGATGTGCACGTCATTTGATGGCATTGTTTTTTTGCAAAATGACATAAAATGTAACGTTACCAGGCTGTCATTTTTTTGATTTTTAAATTTTATTATGTTTTCAATTTTTTTTAATGAGGCGTATTTTTATATACATTTTTTATTTTTATTATTTTTTGTAATTATTTTTGTCTTAATGCTATTTTACCTTTTTTAAAACAGTATTTTTTTAATCCAGACACACACACGCATATAAACACAAAAACAGCAATGAAAAGGAGTTTTTTTTTTGATTAATCAAAACACGAAACAATTTGTTTTTGTTTCAATGTTTTTTTACCTTTAGAAAACACATTATTTTTTTATAATACGGAAACACGCATACACATATAAACACAAAAACAGCAATGAAAAGTCGTTTGGTTTTTTATTAATGAAAACACAAGACAAATTTCAAACGACCTCAACAATCAAATTGGGACTGCCGCATTTAATGGCAAGATCTGGCTTCCAGGTTGTCATGGCATAGCTCACACAGCCTGTTGTTGTTCCAATACAATACAACATTGTTGGATAAGTGCAGCTGTGAGCAGATGCCTTCTACTGTCAACTGTTCTCGGCTCCACTAATGATGGCAAATCTTTCAAGTGGACGATGTGATTGCTAAGAGGCGCCATTTTTTCTGTCTCGACTAAGGTATCGTGAAGATACTACTTTACATGTGACCTCCTCCCAGTTAGGTTCATCCCTACCTTTGAATTCTGTTTGTCACCTTCAAATTTGTCTCCAGGAGGGTCTTAACTTTGGGATAATTTTATCTTAGTCAAATTGCATGATTTCCATTTTCAAAAAAAAAAAAAAATTCATATTAAAACTTTCAAACACTTAAAATACACACAGCCTCACGTAAGATGGCAGCAAAATGTTTTGTGTGAGAATTGGCACAAAGTGATTCGCGAAGCACAAAGCAATGCCTACAACGTGGTCTGCAATGTCTAATGCAACATACAGGGTGTATTAGACGTAACTACGTCTGCGGCCGCTTAAACAGCATTTTTATGTGATTTTACACATAAACAACGTCATAAGCGGCACACATGGCTAAAAGATTAATACCATATATACTTATGAGTAGAAGTTATGTGTTTGTGTTAAAATATTCATGTATTTATATTTATGTTTGTTATAGATCTGAAAAAGATTGCAGGAGCAACTGTTATTGACAAAATAAATGTAAAATACATTGTAGAAACAATAAAGAAAGTGTTTAAAATTGATATTAATAGAATATATTTGTATATATGTTTGTCCATGATGAAAAGGAGCACATTTAATAATCATGGGCTATTGTAGATAATGATCTTAAGGAGAGATTTTTTGAAACTACAGATTGTTGTTCCATGTTTCATATTTTTCTTTGATAACTTTATTTTTCAGTGACTGATTATGATATAATACCCAATGATTATTAGTTTCATATTTATCTAAATAGAGGACATCTCAATGCTATATAGCTTATATTTGTAAATTTATTAGCTATTTATTAATATAGGGAATATAACTAAATTCAAACTCATGAACATTTTAAAATTTAGTGTTAATAGATTTTATGTACTATATATAGAACAAGTGTTAATAGAGATTTTACATATTATATATAGAACATGTTAGAAAAATTATAAAGTCAAATATGGAAGATCATGATATTTATTTATATTTAAAAAAAAAAAAAAAAGAGCACAAGCTAGGATAGATTATTTTGTGTCAGTCATGTTCTAAAAAGAAGATTCAAATTCAATGCTAAAA
This sequence comes from Epiperipatus broadwayi, assembly GCA_028023455.1. NCBI lineage: Eukaryota > Metazoa > Onychophora > Udeonychophora > Euonychophora > Peripatidae > Epiperipatus > Epiperipatus broadwayi. The sequence continues at coordinate 1,207,564 of JAQFVV010000169.1, forward strand.
AGTTGCAAAAGTTGTTAATAGTAGTATATTGTCTAGTTCTTTCAATATTGTAAACTTGAAGCTAACAATAAACACTCTGATCAAGTAATTACATTGCTTGTTATCTCTTTAACAGAGTTTATTGCAGCATCTCAAATTTTGGAGCTATCTTAGAATATAAAGAAACCTCTTACATTTTTAAAATGCTATAAAATCATCTTATTAAGAAAACATTATTACAAATTTGAGATGTGCATGTTATATGTAGCAAACAATATTTAAATAGTTCATTGCAAAGAAAATGCTTTTTTAACAGTTCAATTAGTGAAGAGAAGATGTAACTCAGTAGCCTTACAAAGTTGGTAGATGGTGAGGGTTTGAATAATTTTTTATTCCTCTAGCTCACTTATTGATCAATGTTGGATGGTTAACTGTTGGCTTTGGACCATCTATTTGAAAGAGATATACTAAGCCTGATTAGAACACAAATTTTTTTTAAAATTTACTTGGCCTTCATTCAAATCCAGGGGGCAGGCATGGAAGTGGTTGCATTACTACTTAACTAAGAGACGGTATATGATTAAAAGATATATTTAATGAAATTCACTTGGGTCTCTTTTTTTTGCGGTAGATACATTCCGCAGAAAACCTGCATAAAAAAAAAATCGCATAAAAATAGACTTAACTTACCTTGAAAAATGGGGGATATGTTTTGTATTTTTCAAAAATGACATAAAACCAAATCAATAAGGTAAAATTACTTTAAAATTTGCATAAAAAAAAAAAGGAAATAAAGTATGACTAAAAAAAAAAATTCAAATATTTGAAAAAAATTGATACAAGACAGAAGTTTTTTTTACTTTTTAATTAAATGTTAGAATACAAAATTGTTGTTCGGTCTTTTTTACTTTGATTGTCATTAAACATTAGTCCCTGCAACTGTATAATTATCTCCGACTAAGTGCCCTCAAGTGATGGCATTGGGGTAAAATCAGAAAGTACCGATTATTTTATATATTCCAAATGTCTTCATATTGACAGTAATAACTTCTCACATATATTTAGTTTCTTTATACTGGCAATTTGGTAGTATATATATATGAGGGAGACCCAAAAATAATCAGAATGTTATATTAAAAAAATGTTTATTTATTTTTAAAGGTTATAAATTTAATCTCTTTCAAATTACTATCCATTAGATGCAATACACGAGTCTAAACATGTGTTTCATTTTTCAAAGTAATCCGGAGATTCTTGAAAATAATGCCTTTTAATGTCTTCACTTTTTGCCATCACTTCCAAGTCTGTAAAAAAATAAAAAATTGAAACCTTATTTTTTATTCTAGAGGTTAAAAAGCAAATCATATACAATGAGATCGCGAATATGGCTGATAGATAAGCTGGGTCATACTGAATTTAATTAAAAGTGTTTCATACTCGAGGCTTTGAGAGATGACACTTTGTTGGGGTGCAGTTTGTATTCTTTTTTTTTTTGCTACAAAAAGGGTTGTTTACATTTTACCACATCACATTAATGTTTCAGAACTTGCAGATAAAATGCCTGACTGTTACAAACTAAATCTGAGAGAAAAAAAGTCGTTTGCATAAAAAAAAACAAAAAAAACATCATTGTTTTAACTTTGGACTTCACTTACCAAGCTTTTAGGAGCATGGTGAATTAACATTTCAATTAAATCATTCATAAACTTTTGTTTTTGTGAGATCAACTTGCTTATAATCTGTTTCAAGCATTGCAGCTGTTTGCCTTGTCATTTTTGAAAACGAAAATAGAATTTCACATTCTTCAACCTTTTCAGCAATTGTAAAAAAAATTGAAAAAAAACATGAAATGCATTTTGTAAAAATATATGTTAAATACTTTAAACAGGGTTTAACCTGTGTTCAATGCGCTTTAAAATTCTTAATAATCAAGCACGTTTTGCCGACAGAGGTACCTTCCAAACCACGACACAAGATAGCGACTTTTATAAAGATAAGAGCGGCTGTCTTATCTTTAACCTAAATGTCAACTTATATAGGCAAATCTGAAGCATCTTGATTTGGAAGCATGAAGTTGTTGTTTTCTCCATTGTTTAAGTCCACTATTTCCTTTACAAATTAATGTATGCGAAATCTTGCGATTTACAGCGAGTTAATATTACGATGTTAATGTTGGAAATTATATAAATGATTGAAGAGTAATAATTAATGTATTGAGTGCACAGAAATATATGCTTTCTGTGCACTCAATAAATTAATTATTACTCTTCAAAAATATATGTTATGTGGCACCACGATATCACGCAGTGATGTCATTTGGCACATTGATGCTGAAGGGTTCTTGCAAGAAGTATGTTACAGCAAAAGTATATACTACAGCAAGCATGCAAACCAGAGAATGATTTCGATTATTTTTGGGTCTTTCTTCATATATTGGGAATACAGATCAGTGGAAATGCACATTTTTCATTTTTGGACAAATTTCTACGTAGTATGGATTCCACTGTGGCTAAAGTTTTGAAACAATTAAATGTGGTTTAAATAATCAAGAGTTCCTTTTCTTTATGTCCAAATAAGTGGAAAGAAAAATGTTAGTAGTAATCAAATTCAGGACAGTGTGTTAAAGTATTGGTAAATTAACAAAAAGGCATTCTTTCACTATTATTCTAGCACTATTTACAGTAAGCTTGAGTAATGTGGTAATGTAATTTATTAATTCCATCCACAGTCTGATTTCTAGGTTTTACCTTTATCAATAGTTACTTGAGATTCAAAATTGGAAACAATGCAAAACAATAACTGCTTTAGAGATGGAGATTAATAAATTGCATTATTATTTGGTAAACACTGATTATTCAAGCTTACAATAGATGGTGCTAAAATAGAAAAAGAAAAGGGCTTATTTATATAAGCTAAAAATATTAACTGCTGTTGGGTTGGTCTTAACTTCCGAGCCAAGAAAGAAAAAAGTCTATCATTAGAATAAAATAGAGGTTAGTGAAATATATAGATATTGTTCTGGTCTCAGATTTATATAACTATTTAAGCAGGTTAGTTTGGATTCAAAACCTTAAAATTTGTTGAATTTCATTCTATTAGCTTAGTAATAAAAAAAGAAGTTAAAGATAGCTGCCAATTTTGAAATCCAAATTCTCATTGGTAAAGTTAAAAGCAAGGAAATATTCTGGAGTTAGTAATTTGCATTACAATCTCATAATTATGGACTATTCATTCTTACAAGAGATAGTGTTAGATTAGTAGATAGAGAGTGAAAAAGAATTAATGATGTTATGTTGATATATTCATAGTAATTCATTGATGTTTTTTAGTTACTTTTTTGGGAAAAACACCTCAATAGTTAAAGCCTCTTTTCAGATATGCTTGCATGTGTAGTGCAATGGTTCTCAAAGCATGTTCTGCAGATCACTGGTGTTCCACGAAAAAAAATTGCAGTAATAATAAAAGATCGGTCTATGCTTTTGCAGCCATGTATTTTTTGTATGACCGGATGTATCTATGTGCTGCGGCTAGCTGTGCTGCAGCACGGTCATTTTCTGTGTCACCTGGTATGATGCACATATGTCATTGTTCGAACGACACAGATTTATCCTGTATTTTTATTTTCAAATGGTCAAGATGCAACTGCCCACACACTTGTTAGGTAAGCAGGTAAATGTTTATTTTAAAATAAATAATTGTGGTTTTTTATTGGGGCATTGTATTTTTAATGCAGCAAATAAATTTAATTAGTTTATTGTCCACACAATGGATAAATTTATAATAAAATGTCACTGTGAAGAAAAATCTTGAAAATGAATCTACTGACGATACCGTTGCTAGTACTAGTAAAAACAATACAATTGATTTTGTATGATGAAAAATATTTAAATTTTGGGTTTACCTGGATGAATGATGAAAATTGCCCAATCTCATTATCCTTTGTATGCAGCAACAAGCTTTTAAACAATGCAATGGTTTCTTCTAAATTAAAGTGACATTTTTGACTAAGCATGAACATCTCTTGTCCAAGAACAGATATTATTTTAATTCGAAATACAACATAAGCAGAAAAAGTAGTTTGAGAAAACATTGAAAATTAATGATAAAGCCCAACTTGCATCATACAAAATTGCTGAATCAATTAATAGAGCACAAATTAAAATCACACACAGAAGCAGAAAAACTTATTTTACTCAACTGTTTGTATGTAGCTGAAATTATGTTTGATGAAAAAGCCAAAAAGGAATTTTGAAAAATTCCTATTGTCTAATGATAGAATTCTTACAAGAATAATTGCCATGTCTTGTAACATCAAAGAAAAAGTTATTAATGAACTTTATCGGTAAGCATTTTTCATTACAAGTTGATGAATTAACTGACATAAGTGGCAAGGCTCATTTATTAGGATTTGTATGATTCATTTACGATAAAGAAATAATAAATCAGTACTTGTACTGCAAAGAACTTTCTGGCCATACAGCAGGCCTAGGTATATGATATCATAACTTCATATTGTCATAGAATCAATGTATTGGCATCTGTACAAAGAGAGCTTTTGCCATGACTGGAGTAAGCAAAGGATTTGTAACTCGAATGAAAAATATCAATCCAAATATAGTTTTTAACTTTAATTTTTTGCATCTCAAAACACTTGTTGCAAAAACTCATATTTTTTAAGAATAGCCCAAATTAAGAATTTAAAATGTGTAAGTTTCAAATGTAGAGGGTTAAAGTAATTGGGTACTAGTATCATCGACGGTACATGGCACAGCGTTATCCAGCGGCCTGTACAGTCGATGATACTAGTACCAGTAATTGTTTTCGTACTTGATACAAATGATCTTTCACTTATTAATTAACTATACAATTCTGTAGTTAATTAATTGTGGAGTTAATGTTTTTTTTTTTTTTTAATAAGGGAATGATTTTTAGCTATATGCCTTTTGAAAATTATTCTCTGATTTTTATATATAGTATCCATAAGTCTTAATAAAATGCTATTTTAAATATATATTTATGTATTTGTATACAGATGTATTATGGATAGTAATCCATTCTATAGCATATATATTGTGAGCATGAGAAATGAATGGATACCAGATAGTAGTGCCAGATATTTTTAGACTAAGGAAAAACTATTTTATATCACGTCAGTGATTTCTGGCTTTTGGATTTCATTCAAGAGCAGCAACGCACACATTTATTCTATTCACTGTAAGATTATGAATTCAAGAAAATATACCTATGTTGATCTGACACTAGATCATCAACCATATATTTTAAACTCATCACTTATTTGATAACTGTTGACACTTTCAAATCATTGAGTTGGATAATAGAAAAGAGCTGAAGATGAGTTCTGCGTATGAGTGTGCAAACTAATTTATTTTGCAAATGTGCTTGACACTATTATTTGATTGTCAAATTACTCATACTTACACCAGTTAACTCTAGAGTAAAATAATATATTAGTTCTCTTAAAGTAGATATTAAATAGCAGCTGGAAAATTATGCAAATGTTTTGTTTGATATATTACAGGTTGCATGTAAAGCCCCAAAAGATTTTACAGGATGTAGTTCATTGAAAAGATATTATTCTCAACTCCATTTACTTCAGAGTAGGTTTCCTATGGGTGAAGGTGGAGTAGCAGCTGTGCCTTTTGTTTGGTGAGTATAAAATCACTTGAATTTTAGAAAGTTAACAGTTTTATGGCTCTTATTTTAAGAAAATATTTATTGATTTTAAATAGTTCTTTACTATAACAGAGCTTATGAAGTGAGTAATTTAGTATGTTAAATGTAATATTGTATAATCCAAAGAATTTCCCTTTCTGTGTAATGTATATTGTGGTCATATTGGTAACTGAATGAAAAATGATTTGTCAAAATTAGCTTTGTTGAAACCATTATGCTTTTATGTGTATGTATGTAGTATGAAAGTTATTTAATAACGAAACTTAGAACTAAATGCAATAGTATTTGTATTTAAAAAGTTAAGGACCAATATGACATAAAGATTGAATTTTTAGTAAAAAATTGTTTATTAAGTCTGAATTGGTGGGTCTTGGAGTGAGACTAAAATTCAACAATATTAATTGAAAAGGTTTCTTTAAATAGTAACAAAAAAAAAAAGACAAACCATAATATATGTGTGTATTAATATATGAATTTCAGAATGTAAAGAAAACCAAATTATATTAGCAAAAATAAATCAAATGTCATACTTATTATGTAAAGATTAAGGATTTTTTAATGTGAATTTAAAAAAATTATCTGCAGGTAGTAAAAAATGTGACACTTTGGAAATATTTACCAGAAAAAGAAATGTCATCATCAATCTTTATAAAGTTTTGACATGCAGCTTTTAATATGGTTTTAACATTTAATACATTCCATATTCATTTTAATTGAAATGACTTTGTATCTTGAGGACTACCATTAAAATCAATTAGCACTTAGACAATCCCAGTATTAATAACAATCAACCATCTCAATCTGTTGCCAAGGCAACCTCCCTTTCCTTTTAACAATAAAGTATATGAAGTCAGAAATAGCTGTTAGTCACAAACAACTTGCGAGATGTGTGATATTTCTGTATTTGCTTTTCTATAAAGAGTCGGAATAAATCTACGGGATGATACATTTATTAAATGCTTTTAATATTAAGTTTCTGTTGGAAACACATCATTCTAGTTCAATTCTGTTTCCATCTGTGTTTTTCAAGTTATATATCATTTTTAATTTCTCTAAACTTATTATTATCATACTTTATTTAGTCATTTTTTTAAAACTTGATTTTTTTTTTAGTATTTATTTTTAGTTATATTTTTTTATAGAAATAATAAACACCTCCATACTTCCCCATTCTTTTAAAATTCATATAAATAAAGATACAATAAAAGTCAATTGATCCCCAAGATGCATTTCGTGCTGAACCAGCACTCATCAGTTGGCCTGTTTCATCCAATTGTTCCTATAATATTTTCTGAATTTTGAACCATCATTGAGGAAATAGTCATATCATGAGTGCAGTCGGGATTTTAAATGATCTCCATTTTTTTTTTTTTATTACTATTGCTTTTCGTTTTATTCTTGAAAATACTTGTCAAAATCTGCATAAAAAAAAGTTTGGGGTATCATTTATAAAGTCTAAATGCTGTTATTGCATTCGGATAAATATTTTTCAGAATTTGGCAATATTTGGTTTTTTTTTTCATATGTCAAAGCATTGACTGGGAAGCGAATCTGAGCCAGCTGCTTGGAAGGCAGCTATGTTAACCGTTACGCCACCAACGCTCGACTTATTTTGGTTTTTGTCATCATATTCCAAAGCCGTAACCGTAACAAAACTATTTGTAGTCAAACATCCATTTTTTTTCATAATTTAGAAAATGGGAATTTATATACTTTTTTTTTTAAAACTTGTATTAATGCATAGACACAAGCCATTAGACTATAATTACTTTTTAACTTAGCTTGGTCCTTCGTTTATTTTTGACTGTATAGTAGATGATTTGTAATAATTCTAAGTAAATATTTTATAAATAATTATTAGGCATACTGATAATTCTTAGCGGGTTTTTTTTCATTTTATTTAAATATTGATATCACTATTGCAATATTTCAATAATCTGGTCTATTATTATCATATATATTTGGGTGTATAGCTTTGCCAAACAATTTTTCTATTTCTTCATCTGTTTCTTTTCAAGTATGTTTAATAATTAATTTTGCTATTCTATCTGATATGTCTCAAATATCGAAGTAGTTGTTATTTCTTCTTTTATTTATAATGGATATCAGTTGGTTTTTATTTCTCGTACGGATGGATGCTTTTATCTGAAACTCCATTCCACCTTTTTCTAACTTCATAAAGTAGAGTAATAACTCATTTAACATGTAATTCTTTGTATTATAGTTTTTCAATCTTTCTTTATTCAAAAGTAATTTATAATTATACTTACCCAAATATAAGATCGTAATTTTTAATGCCTTGTATCTTCAGATGCCACCACTGCTTTGGTCTTGATTCTACAGCCTTTGGAGTAAGGACTATATTTTTCTTTATTATCTATAATAAGTCAATATATGTGAATACTAAGGCTCAAGAAAACTTAATCAAGGTTTAAGACAGGATCTATTAATCATTTGAAATGGAAGAAAGCTCTTAATAATTATTTGATCTGAAGCTCGGAGGCGAAAGTTGTACTAACTCATCATACTGGCCCTTGTTTGTATATTATATATTGTGTTTAAAGTCGCTGCGCAATTATGCTCTAAAAAATACAAACTCTGCAATTACGTTTAATAATTTATTAATAAGACAAATATGAATTATGTGGTTGTAATAATGACTTAAATAGTAAGTGGCCATTCCACCCATTCTATTGTTGTTTGCTCCCAGGTACTGGGGTTCAAACAACAATGATATGGGCAAGACTCAGCTGATTTGCATCTGGTTCTAGCTCTGGCTCTGATTCGGCTCCTGGTTTGGTTCTGGCACCTGTTCTAGCTCTGAGGTGTTTGCTTCAAGTGGCTGCTGATCCTGATCTTTACTTATTTTATTACTTCTTCAATGCTTGCACTGACGGCTGATCCTGATTAGCTCTGGTGACATCTTGGCAGCTGCTTCTGGACAATACCTATCAAAACTTTTGTATGTGCGTATATTTTAAAAGTCTAAGTATGTGCATGTTCAACTTTATCTGTCTTGAGATTTGCACATGCTGCTTAGTGTTCTATGAAAATTCCACTCCAAGTTGGATTGATTAATTTTTTCTGGAGTTTGCCTGCATAGGAGTAGTAATTTCTACTAACATTGTAGGATTATTGACATTTGAATCTTATAGTCTACTGGCTGCTACATTTCCACTGCTTTCAGTTCACATTTGTTCTTATGCTATTATTTTCTTCATGTATCTATTCTTGTCGAGGTTAGGTCTTCAGACAGTCCTTCATTGTTGTCTGCTTGACTTCTGTGTGTAGCATAGTTATAGCTTCTGCATTGTGTGTTTACTGCCTAAGTGATAAAAAAGTGCTGCTTATATTGCTAATCTTGCTAACCTGTTAATTGGTTAATCCTTTACTTGCACAACACTGTTTGAATAGTATCATAACAATAGTAGCAGGAAGGATAAGAACCTATAAAGTAGACATGGGATTTACTTTGCTCTATTCCTTTAAGGTATCTGTAAGAAAGCAAAAGATCTTTAATAACAAAAGTCTTCTGCATCTATGTCTTATATATGTATGCTTATATAAGTAAGACTTGATTATTTATATTGTAATTTCAAATACTAAATTCTAAAATAAATGATATTGAAAAGTTTACAATCCTAAAATATCTAACACTAATTGTTACATTGTGATTATTCTCTAGATATCATATTGCCTTTGGGCAGAGAAACTTCATGAACACCATATTTTTCTTTAATAAATATACATGTAATATATTTTACAGTCGTTATTACTTATTTTCATTTGTTGGCTTAAAAAATAGTTTTTCAAAAAATCTTCCAAGTTTAAAAATTGAAGAAAGCTCTGGGGAGTTTCTTATCTTTACAAATAGAAAGACTTTTAAAAGAAAAGGCTGAAATAAGAAAACAATTGTTATGAATTGTATAGCTAAAAATAATTCTACTTCAAAAGTTTTTAAAATAAATGTTTAGAAGTTTTAGGTCTCTTATATTTCAATGAAAACTAAGTTTTAAATCAAAAATCTTATGTGTATATACTAGTAGAATGTTATTAATCCAATTGCTATTTTTCAAAAATTTCTATTATCCAAATAAAATTTCAGAGATGATCTTTAATTTTTTACAATAAATAAAATAGTTTGTACATACATTTACAAACAAACACACAAACAAATATTCAAAAATATCTCTAAATTTATAAGCATTCCAGCAATGAACTGCCTATTTCTTTTTTATATCTTAGCAGAGTTTGAAGTTTCAATAAAGGATTAAAAGATCTATTCATGAAATCTGAAATATTCACACCAACATCATCAATAGTATTTTATTCCTGTGGACAGGTCCAGAGAGTAGTGACTTAACAAGTTCATCCATTATTCCAGTCCAGTCTTTTTATTATCCAGATCTTCAATTCCACATATCTCTTTCCATTTTTTATATCATTTAGCGAGATCAGCCCTTTTCAGTCTTTCTTTGTGTTTTCATTCACCATCTTTCAGTGGAATATTTTACCTTCTTAATATAGGCCCAATCCAATTTCTCTTTTTATCTCTCATTTTTTCAATCTTTTTTTCATTTATTTTTCCTAAAACTTTCATGTTTCATTTTATTCATCCAATTTTTTCCATCCTTAAAGACTTCCAACCCGTTGTCCCATATTTTGCAACCATAAAATAATACACTATACCTATCATTTAATTAATCTTTTTCGTAATTCTGGCTTCAAAGACCCACAAAATATTTCCTTTTTCTTAATAAATGTCTCTTTTACCAATGCTATTCTTCTTTTAATTTCATTTCCATTTCTTCCATTTTTATTCAACCAACTGGCCAAATATTTAAATTCATTTATCTGTTGAACTATATTATCATGAAATTTTAAGTTATAGTCTTTTGGTATTTGTGCCAGGCATTATCAAATGGCCTTGCACAAAATCTGCTGTAAAGAATATTACAGCAGATACATATATAGATTTGTACATATTAGGCACATCAAATATATAAATGTGCTATATTAATAATGGAAGTTGGTCTGAGCATTAAAATACCCACACACACCAATTTAAAGTAATATGAAACTGACATACAAAATATTGCATAATAAACTCATGTGTTTTTTTTTGTTTTTTCTTTTTGTATATTTTTTATGATATGTCATTATATGTATTTGTTTTTTTATTTTCCAACATACTTGTATATTTTTTTTAATTTTCTAAAGATTGTAATTTTATTCTATAAGCAAAAAAAAAAAAAATGTTAATTGCTTTTCCAAAAATCTGATCAAAAGCAAAAGGTTTGATAATGCTATAATTAAACTGTTATCTTTTTAAAAAATTCTTTTGAATTGATTTTGTAAGCAAGTGGTCTGGGTTATTCAAGATGGAAACCATTATGTCAAACTTAAAATGTAGAATTTAATCTGAAAGATATAAAGGAATGTTTATAATCTAAGTGATAAGTTAATTAAAAGGATTGGCTGATTCATTCTTCTCAGATGGATATCTGAATTGGTTTTTATTAGTGGGATTGATAGTGCTGTGGGATTCATTTCTTTTTTTTTTGGCATTCAAGTCGTTCACTACTTTGGCTCCAGAGATTTTCAATCATCTAGCAACTTAGAGATAAATTTATGGACTAGACCGCTGCTGACATTTTCTAAGAAATCCGTTATACAGTTCTTTTAAGAACTAATGATTTCTTCAAGATTTAATGAACCAGTCAAATAGCAAATGAACATTTAATAAAAAAATATTATCATATACAAACAGAGGAAAATATGGGGCAATCTACCAGAGAGTCCAGTGAAATGACCGTGCACCGCCCTTTCTCTGTCCCAAGCCACCAAGATGTGACCACGCCAGTTCCAGCCGCCCCTGATGCCTTGCCTATGCCTAAATAGATGAAATCCTCACTGCACAGCCAGTTGACTTGAAGCCCACTCAGAGCCCAGAGGAGAAGAATGAAGACGCAGACATAAGTTTATTTTAAGATGTTTTATTAATATTGAGATAATTAACTTTGATATTTCCAATTAAATATATTATTTCTTTATTATTATTATTAATCATTTAAAAAAGAGAGAGTTGTCTCTCGCATATGTATATTGAATTTCCAGTTATTACAGGGATAAATGTTAAAGCTTTTACTTAAATCTTTTGAGCCAATTTTTCTATTTCAAATTTTAGTATTTTCAACAAACGTTGCAATGAGATTTTTTTTTGTTGCTATTCGTTTTCCTCTTGTTGTTATTCCTGAAATTCGTCATAATAAATATACATGTGTATATATGTGTACATACGCTTATAATATTCGGTAAATACGATATCTCATGTTGAATATCTAAAAATGTATTTAACCGTATATCCTTTTTAAGTTATTTTTTTTGTCACTGCTACACCTCATGATGCGTGTAAGAAGGGATTGATCTATTATAGATTCTCTGTAAGCAAGTACTCTAATAACTTTATATTTAAAATAATAGTAAGTGTATAATTATGCTGCACGTATATGCATGTATAGAAATTTATCTATAGCAAAAGGGAAATAGATACAGTACCTTATGGTGAGTACGATATAGTATCTGAGCCAATGCAACCCATTGACTTGTTGAAAATATGAAATTAGTGAAATATTTCATAGTGCAAATATATGCATAGTTTTTATTATTATATTTGCTATCAATAAAAAGGTTTTAAAGTCATCAGTAAAAGTATATGCCTGTATAACCGAAGATCTCTAATCTGAAATATATATATCAAATCACAAAGTATAACTTATTTCTACAGGGTCAAAAAAGCTCAGACCACTTCCATTCTTTATAAAACATTGTAAATAGCTTTAGGGATTTATTATTTTCTTATATAAATTGTATTTTATCGATTTCAATGCCTCATGTATATATATGGGTTTGTGATAATTAATTATTTAGTATTTTTTTATTATATCATCATTAGTATGGTGGTGGGTATTTGGGATTAAATAAATATTTAATCATAATATTAAACTTGTTTCGTTTTCATATTATTATTTATATTGATAAAAATGTGTTATTTCCTTATCAACCACGTACCTATAATAATCATTTAACTTACCCATTTGAAGACCCTAGATGTAGAGTGACTAAGCTAGCCACAAGGGATATCGCTTTACCGGGGTGTTAAATCTTATTCTCATGCTCCGTTGAACTTATGGTATTACACACCCTTCTAGGAGGGGAAAAAAATTCATTTTTTGATTCTTTTCTAGAAGTGGCGCACAAAGGTCTATTTTGTAAATAGATTTTTCAAAGGTGTGTACTTGCCATTGTTCTAAATATTCGGGCATTCAAATAAGATATCAACTAAAGGGTGTTTTTAACTGGAAGAGTCCTATCAATCCACTCTTTCTATCAGTTTAGCTGGAAGTACTAATATATATGAATACAGACAATCGGCTAAATTGATATCCATTTCTTTACCTGTTAAATCTTGGTCACTTCATGCTCAGTGCAAGATTAGGAAAAGAATTCCTCAGGGAGTATGGACCGGTACAGTATTCTTCCTTATCCATAAACACTTGTTCTTAGTATTTCTCCCTATCCATAAGCACTTGACTTTCTCAATATTAATTTTCATTCCATCTTCCATACATCTTCCCTCCAATTTAGTCAATATATATGCTGAAGACTCCTTTCATCCTCAGCTATAAGAGCCATATCATCTGCAAAACTTATACATTTTATTATTCTATCTCCAATATTAGCTTCTCTACATTCAAAATATTTATCCAACATGTTTTGTAAATAAATATTAAAAAGCATAGGACATATAGCATCTTTGTCTAACTCTTATTTTTATATTTCCTTCTTCGGTCTCATTATTCTCTAGTCTTATTCATATTCTTTGTCCAGTATACGTATTCCAAATGAATCTTCTGTTTTTCTAAAATACTGCTATATTTTTTAAGATGGTTATAAGTTTATTCCAGATTACTCTATCAAATGCTTTTTCCAAATCCACAAAACTTATACCAATTTTTTAATCTTTTTTTATATATCTGTTTGCAATTGTTCTAACAACACCAATAGCATCTTTTGTACTTTTTACTCTCTGAAAATCAAACTTTTTTTTTCCAATATAATATTATATCATCCCATAAATTCTTTAAGGTTAAATCCTCAATAATATTTTTGAAGCATGAGATATTCAAACCTATTGACATGTATTGCACATCTAATAGCTTTGTTTCTTTTAGCAATTGGAATCATTATAGTCCTCAAAAAAACTGCACAGTCCAACTATTATTTTCTTCATAGTAGTTTCTTCCATTTCTTTCAATAATTCTATGGATATTGTATCAGATTTGACAGCCTTACCATTTTTCATTTCTTTAATCAACTTCAGCATTTTCTTCATTTTCAATTTCATAATTGATTGCATCATTTTTTTTTTTAAACAGATATTGAAGCTATTCTTTCCATCTTTTCATCAGGATTAGTTAATTTCTTTCCATTCTTATTAGTTATTTCACTTGTAATTTCTTTTTTTCTCTAGTGACATTTGTAATTCTAACATATACCAGATCATATCTTTTCACCTAATGAAGCACTTCTATCTTTCTACATTCTTATTCCAAACATTTGTCTCTTGCTAAATCTGTTTAATTCTTTATATATGATTTTTACCTGTCCTCTCTGTATTGACATTTTTTATCTTCTTTATATTTCAATCTTTTTCATTATACTTTCCATTATTTAAGATGAAACCTAATAGTTTCTATTTTAGTTTTTGCCATTTTTAATATTCACTTTTCATCTTACATCAACATTTATCAGAATTATTAATATATTCCTCATCTTTATGTATTTTCTTTATTATATTTTTACAGCTCTGGGATCAGATATTTCAAATTAACAATATTTATCTATATTGTAAAATTCATTATTACATTTAATAAGAAATAGACTCAATCAATGAAAAGTTAATAATATGATTAGTTGCTGTGGAGATCATGTGACATTGGAGTCTCAAAGTGAATGTTGAGCTAAGAATCATTGCAGAAACTTTAGCTACTTGATTCTATCATTCTGCTACTTCATAAATCATATAGGATGCTAAGTCAGTGGGAGAGTTTTCTATTTTATAATATTTATTTCAAAATTGTAAATATTGAAATACAAAAATATTTGATAGCTTATAAGTAATGAGACTTTTAAACTGCAGTAAGGCTTTTTTAATTTTATAATGTAATTCTAAACATTAAAACTCAAGAGTTTACTTGTAGTTTCAAATATGAGGTTAAAAGAGGCATTATTATACCAAAGCAAGCCACAATAATTATTATCCTGTAATATCTCATCTTGGTTGTAGAATTAACTAAGCATTGATCTTTTAGGCAATGAATGATGGAGTATGACTGATTGTTATTTTGCTTTCTGTTTTTCCATACAAGAAGTAGAGTTGGGAAAAACAACAACTTAAAGATCTATTTTATTTTTATATAAATGCTTTTTTTTTTTTTTTTAGAAATAGTAATTTATGAGTGCACTTCGTTATTAAAAATAATAATAGAGAAGTAGTATTTATGTAAGGATAATTTGAATCAAATTAACAAACTTTTAATTGTACTTTTTATAGATGTTTTAATGATATTTGTATAGAGTTATCTCTAAGGAATGTTTTTGGTTGTGTGCTAAGAACATAATTGATCTTACATTTAGTTGGATGAATTCAGAGCAAACATTAATATAAGATTTAAACAGCATTTGTATTGTTATATTAAAGCTAAGTTCGATTCTTCGATGTCATCATGTTTTCAATTCTAATGAAATAAAACTGATTTGTAATGAAAGCAGCGATAGGGAACATAAAATTAAAGAGGTTTGGTTTATTTCTTTTGGGAACTTTGTGATGAATAGAAGGTATAATAGTGTTGAATTAAGTACTGTTAAAATGTGTGCAATTACACTTACGATTTTGTAACTTTTGTCTGTGGTTTGATGTGTGCAACAGGTTTTTTTAGATTTTATATCTATTGCCTCTGACAAGGATGCTCAGCACCAAAAGTGCATTTAGGTTATACTACTATTTATTAACTACTATTTCTTCCATATTTTTGGTATTAATATTCCTTGTAATTATATTCATTTTGTAATTATTGATTATTTCTATAAACAAGTAATTGAATGGTTAGTTATTTACAAAAATCATGATGTTCGAATTCTGGAAGTTACAATCCATGGATTTTTTTTGTTCACCAATCTACTTCTGCACTACAGTATATAGTACATTATTTCTATGATTATTAGTAATATTGCTTTCAATATTTTTTATTATATATAATTATTAAGGTATTTTCTGATTTTGCCCCATGCCACCACTTGAGGGCACTTATTTCCAATAGTCGGAGATAATTATACAGTTGCAGGAATTAATATTTAATGACAGTCGAAGTAAAAAAGACTGAACATCAAATTTGTATTCTAACATTTAATTAAAGTAAAAAACAAAACCAAAAACTTAAGTACTAACTAATATACTGAAATAAACAATAATTTGGTATTTAATCAAAGAATAATAATAAAAAAATACATAATTACTAACAAATGTATTTAATGAAAGTGAAAGTAAAAATGATGAAAACAATTTTGTATTCTAATGTTTAATTAAAGTAAAAAAACAAAAACAAAATGAAAGTAATAAAAAAAATAGTTACACCTTGCTAATAGCTTTTAAAATTGTGACAAATAAATCTTCTTCTTGGTGCAATCGCTGCCACTTGAACTCAGCTAAATAAGAATCCACGTGCTTGCAAGTGGTTCCCCTCTGTCATTTATTGCGCCATTTAACTAGCCCCCAAAGTCTTTCTATGTTTTGGATATGCATCCCAGTAGAAGGATCCACAAAAATTATAACTATTGTTAATTTTAAAATGTTCAAATCCTGCATTTCTTAATTCATCAGTTTTATCGGCCTTCCAACAGTCAGAATAAATTATTGATCCTTGTGCTATATTTTGTTGAATGGCATCAAGTAGAATGGACGCTGTCCGATATGGAACAGTGACAATAAAACCCTCTTTGGTTTCCCTGCATAAACCACAAAATAACCACCATTGCAGGAGTATTCTCCCTTGTTGGTTCTTTTATTTTGTAAGGAGACTTTCACCAACTTCTGCAATTTTTCCAGGTCCTCCAACTTTGCATGATGGCAAATCAATAAACTTTCTTTGCACACTTCTTTTAGGTAACTGTTTCAAGAAACGATTGTGTCTTTGCACAAATCCAATTCATATTTTATACATTCAATTGTCATGATATCTTTACTCCAATAATAAATAAATTGGATAGCTGTTAGAAACATTGTTTTAGAGTCTTCAAACCACATGTCTTTACATAGTACTACACGGCATTGGCAGACTTTTAAATTACATCGGCATTCCAGGGTTCAGGCAAAGTATAATTTCATATTGTGGCCATTGGCCCAGACTTTTTGAGAGGGCGGGATAGAGTTTCTTTGGAAAAATCCCACTGCCTTATGTTCTGAAGCCAATAAATCACAAATGCTCATCATCTTGAAAATAAAAAGACAATCAATGCAGCTTTTGATTTTAACGAGCAAGTAATTCCATATTTGTGAAATGCATTCTGATTCACCATGGCGTATCATTTTGTCGTATTTTTATACAATAAATTAAAAAATTCACAAGTCACAACTATGTGGTTTATTTACTTTCATTAAACATTAGTCCCTGCAACTGTATAATTATCATAGACTATTGGAAATAAGTGCCCTCAAGTGGTAGCATGGGGCAAAATGGGAAAGTACCATAATTAATATATATACTGTAAAGTAATTGTAGTGGTTTTTTTGTCATCATTAATTTATTTTCTATTTAAAATTAAAGAAACTGTAATTATTTAAATTGTTTGATGACTTTTGCTACATAAAAGAGTGACATAGGGTAAAAATGAAATTTTGTTTAATTTTATTTCTGTTGTATGAATAAATAAAATATTAATGAATGATTGGGAACATAAAACTAAGTGTAGAATATGTTGGACAATTATGTTTAATAAACAGATTAAAGAATCAGCATGCAATTATATTTATAGTTCCCAAATTGATTTGTATAGTCATTACAAAACCTCATCTTTAATTTTTTATTCTTTGCTTTCCTTTTTTAATTTCTGGAATTAGAATGGCTATATTCTTTTATGAATGATTACAAATGATAATGATTGATATTTTGATTTTTCATTATTAAGGTCAATAATTTTGAATTTTCTTTAATATAGAGTAGAATTTATTTAAGATTATTTTTGCTAATGAGGCGACTGAACTTCTCTGATATTTTTATTTCTAAATTTTCAGAATTGATTAAAAAGTGTTTTGTTTCATGTTTGGTTCAGTAGAATATTTTTTATTTGTAGAATTATTCAAATGACATTTTGAAATGTAACAAATTAACATGTTTTTGTTTGATGCCATCTGTAATGTTTTTCTTTTTTTTTTGCCTCATTCAAAGCCTTTATTTGTTTAATGTAAATTCTAGTTATATTATTTCTATTAAAGTACAAATTATAGGATCACTATCTCCCATGCTTGCTCATAACTGTTGTTAAGATCTAGGTGCAATGCTCTCAGATCCAAGGCTCCTCACTGACGAAGGCCACAAGCCAGAAACTAGTTTGGGGATATTGGATGAATAGGCACTAGATAGGGATTTTATGCACAAGCCTTCTGGCATCCATTGATTACTCTGTCTTGCTTTGAGTGGCACTACTGTATAGAGAGAGTTTTGCCTATTTTAAAGTACAAATTAGAAAGATGTTAATACTTGGGCAGAACAAAGGCAAAACTCTTCATACAGTAGTGCCACCCTGTGCCAAACAGAGTAATCAATGGATGCCAGAAGGCTTGTGCATAAAATCCCTATCTAGTGCCTACTCATCCAATATCCCCAGACTAGTTTCTGGCTTGTGGCCCACAATTATGTGCTAATATAGAAATGGTGATCATGTGATACTTGGGCAGAAGGGACAATGTGTTATTATTTATTAGAAATATATATAAACTTTTTGTCTACACTCATTTTATTTATAGCTGTATATTTATATATTATTTGAATAAAATCTAGTAGTATTGTTACTGTTTCTGATTATCAATGGCTATAATTTTTCTTCTATACCTTTTTAAAAATACAATGTAATTTTATTACATTTTATTTTTATTATAAAAATATTTGCTGATTTTTATTTTCAAATTGTTATCTTTATTATACTCTTGTTCTATATCATTTTATTCTCTATTTTTTTTCATTTTTGTACTAGGAAAGTCCAAAAATTAAACTTCGTATGCAAAAAAAAAATTTCTTTTGTTGAAGTAAGAATATGAAGTTCTCAAAGTTATATGAAATTATGATATACCAATTTTGTACACATCAATAATTTATATAAATCTATTAAAAATTCCTAATTGTAGATTCACTTTTATTCTAAAATATGATAGCGTTTTGACATGAGAGACTTAACATATCAGCATTTTTTTTTTTTGAGTTTTTTTGAATAATTTTTTTCTTCATAATACAAGTGACATATGCCTTTCATTTTTCCTTTTGCTTGTAATTCATCATTCGTAAATTAAGTTTTAGCAATGAACATTTCATAGAAGAATAACTCCTAATTCCAAATGAGGCAATGTTTTTAGTACTTTAAATATTTTGGAAGTTATTATTATTTTTTTTTAAATACAAATATAATTTTATAACTTTGTTTCTTTTTAAAATAAAAATTATAATTTTATGTATGCAGTTTTGGTAGTAGTTTGCTAGACAAAGATGCCACCTGATGGCACCATTATCACGCCAAAACTATAATATATGAACATTCCCAGGCCGTCTATTTTAATCATTATGTGGTGTTTTTTTTTTTAAGCATCATAGCATCGGCCGGGACGCGAACCCGCAACCCGGGCAACTGCCTGCAAGTGCAAGGTAGTCGCGCTGACCTCTCGACCACCAATGCAAGACGATGTGGTGTTTTTGTTGTCAAAAAAAATAAAATACAGAAATCATGTTTTTTAACATTTTTTTTTATATACATAAACAAATTAAATGAAATGAAATCATCAAATGTAGAATAAAATCAACAAATTTCAATTTTATTACGTTTTTTTTTGTGTTACGCTTTTTTTTTTTTATTTAAAAAAATAATGTTAACAAAAATAAAAGTTCTTACATTTTCATTTTTACATAGAAACAGCAACAAATACTAAAATGGGTTTAAAGTTATTTTGCTTTTTTTTTTTTAACATGGTATTTGTTTTAAAAAACAATTTTCAATTTTATTAGTCTTTTTTTTTGTGTTACACCGCATTTTTTTTGTTTAAAAATCAATAATCGGAACAAAAACTAAAAGTTCTTAGTCTTTCTTTTACATTTTCATTTTTACATAGAAACAACAAGAAATACTAAAATGGTTTTAAATTTATTACGCTTACCATGCTATTTGTTTTAAAAAACAATTTTCAATTTGATTAGTCTTTTTTTGTGTAACGCCGCTTTTTTTTGATAAAAAAATCAATAATTGGAACAAAAGATAAAAGTTCTTAGTCTTTCTTTTACATTTGCATTTTTACAAAGAAACAACAACAAATACTAAAATGGCTTTAAACTTATTAAGCTTTTTTGGTTTTAAAAAAATAAATTGCAATTTTATTACTGGTTTTTTGTGTTACCCGCTATTTTTTATTTAAAAAATAATGGCAACAAAAAGTAAAACTTGTTAGCCTTTACGCTTACCATGCTATATGTTTTAAAAAACAATTTTCAATTTGATTACGTCTTTTTTTGTGTTATGCCGCTTTTTTTTTTGTTTAAAAATCAATAATCGGAACAAAAAGTCAAAGTTTTTAGTCTTTCTTTAACATTTTCATTTTTATAGAGAAAGAGCAACAAATACTAAAATGGCTTTAAACTTATTAACTTTTTTTTTTTTTTTTAACAAAAAAAAAATTGCAATTTTATTACTATTTTTTTGTGTTACCCGCTATTTTTTGTTTAAAAAATAATGGCAACAAAAAAATAAAACTTGTTAGTCTTTCTTTTTTAAACTATAAACAACAACAACAAATTAAAAAAGTATTACAAATAATATGCTTCTTGAGTTTTTAAAAACCAGTTTAAAACTTTTGAAGCTTTTTTACAATAGCAACAACCAAAATGAAAGAGCAACAACTTTAAAAACTATTATCCAAATAACCAATGAATACTTTAAACTGGTTTTTGTTTTCAAAAAAGAACTACAACAACAAATCTTAAATATCATCAAAATCAGGAACAATTTCAAACGGTATTTGTAAAAAGGAAATTTTTGTTAGGTAAACATTAAAAAATGAAAACATTTGTAAAAATAAACAAGTCAAAAGAACAACAACAACAAATGTTAAAAATATTCAAAATAATACCCTTCGATTATTAAGAACAACTTCAAACGCTATTTGTAAAATCCTACTGGGAGTGCCGTATCAAAGACATCTCTGAAAGGATGGCCAGGAAAACATCTTCATCCATATGGAGACATCGCCACATAAATTCTGCAAGGTAGTTTGGCAGAACTTGATGGTAAGTTCCATGTTGTTTCCTATTTTTCCACTTAAAAGGCCCCAAAGATGCTCAATGATTTGCGTGTGAGCGCCTGTGGAAGGGTCCACAAAGTTGTAGGTGTGATTCACTGTCATATGATGGAATCCTGATGCCTCAAAATCAGCAGACTTATAACCCTTTCAACAGTCTGAGAAGATAGTCGATCCGGATTTGACATTGTCTTTCAGGGCCTGCAAAAGTGGATGCAGATCGGAAAAGAACACATTTCAAGAAACATTCATGTGTCTCGCAGCACACCTCCCTCAAAAATCCACTGTTGAGATAGTACTCTTCCCTGATGATTTTTCTTCCTGCTAAAGAGAGTTTCATCCACCTCAACTGTCAAACCGGGCCCCTGATTTGACAGCACGGTCGAGCTGCCAAACTCTCAGAACACAGCTCCCACAGACTGTTGGTCCAATGTAAAATGGAATTTCTGCCGATCGACATTTCTGTCTGGACGGGCTTGGACACTCAGCTATTCACGGCTCCAGTAATATATAACACGTACTGCTTGAACCAATGGTATTCTGGAGCCATCAAACAACTCATCTTTCAAACAGAACAGGTTCACTTGCACGAACGCAATGGACAGCGAAATTGAGCGGTTCCTTTAGAATAACTTCATTGCTGATCCACAGATGCATTTCTTTGAATGTGGAAGCACATTGATTCTTTGCAAATATGACACAACATCTGATTCTGTTGCTGATAAATCACAGAATCGAACATGATGTGCAATTTCGTGCGCCATATTGTTGGTCTCTTGGAATGTTATGGACAGTACGTTACTTCACACATCTATCTGGACAAGGTTTTGCCGCTTAAAACTTCAATACAGAATGGTGTAAAAAGTCGGATAATTATTACTTAAGAAAATTGTAATACTTCAATATTAAAAAAAAAAAAAAAGAAATCAAAAAACGATTTTCATACAATTCAAATACACACACCCTCACACGAAGCCATAAAAATGTATGAAGTGTGCAAATTCACAAAAATTATTTACTGCGATGCGACAAAGCGGCCTGCTATCTGTAACACAACACAAATGTATTATAGTATACGCGGGTTCGAACATGCTGTACTGCGATGCGACAAAGCGGCCTGCAATCTGTAACACAACCCAAATGTTGTATTATAGTAAACACGGATTCGAACATGCTGTCGACTGTAGAAAGGGCATTTTTACGTGCTTTAGCATATGAATGGTGCCATTAGGTGGCGTCTTTGTCTAGCAAACTACTACCTTTAGTTTTTAAGTGATTCACTTTTTAAATAAAGATTTAAGAAAATTATTTTTATGTTTAATAATCACTCTAAGTTAAATGATTAATAATATAAATCAACTTTATTTAAAGCAGATTGTTAAAAAAAAAAAAAAGTCATTTTACTTTTTTTTGCTTTAAAATTTGTACAATATTTCATTCAGAAAAATCTTTTCAGTTAACATCTATTTAAATATATTATTAAAATTTATTATAATTTGTATGTGTCTGCTTATTGATTGATTTATATTTTTACCAATGTTTATTTGTATTATTAAAGTTATAGTTAAATAATGATAATGTTATTTTATGTGATATGTAAGCAAACGGAACTCATAAGTTGAATTCAGTCTAGTTAAATGAATTTTTACCAATATGAATACATACCGGCCTAAATATAAATGTATTTTTCAATATATATATATTGTAACCGATTGGGTTATATGGCACCCAGCAACATAGTTGTGTGTGTGTACTATATTTATAAAGTAAAGGAAAATTAGGAATAAACGCAGACAAATTTTTGTAGATATTTTTCTAACTTCCTGGAATAATAATAACTAAAGAATTAAATAATTTTGAATTTAAAATAGAATTTTATTATAAATTAAAACATTTAAAAGATCTAATAAATATATTAATATTGTATTCGGATTTTGAATTTAAAAATCAAGCGTGATTTATTTTTGAAAATCTTTTTATTAATGCTTATGTACAATTTTGTAACTAAGTAAAAACATGACACTTTAGTAGAAATCTGAAAGTAGCTTTTGATTAAAATTGTTTTTAATCAAGATAAGGATAGACAGAAAAAACTTTTCAGTTAAGGGTTTTTTTATCACCTCAGATGACTCTTATAAAAAGGACTAATAAAAAATATCCGTTCAATTTGGCTTGTAGTTTTTTTAAGAGCTGGCAAAAAGAGTTTGGTTTTAAATTTTTTTAGAGAAGCAGTTGGTTTTAATATTTTTGAGAAGCAGTGGGTCAAATTGGCCAGCTGCAAAGTTTGGTTAGTAATTTTTTTTGAGAAGCAGTTGGCTGGCAGAGTTGGTGTTTGCAGAGTTATAAAGAATAGCTTCCATGAAGATGTAGTCAAAGTCATAGATCCAGCAGTGAGTGAGCTACTAGTTCTATATACTGGAGTTTTGATTTACCTGAAGCCTGGGTCAATGTCAAAATGGATGAATTAGCCTGTTCAAATGTGGTCTAAAAACAACTTGCTGGCCTGAAGTTTATGAAACCCTAGACTGAAAGGAGCTCCTGGCATGTCAACAAATTACTTGAATTATATCTCTTGTTATGACAATCCTGGACTATACTTGCCAGATGGATAAAGCCAAGCTTTCCAAGAAAACCCCAGTTTAATGGATATGCAGATAAGCACAAGCATATATTCAGCCAATGGTGAGTAATGTTATATATAACGATAATGAAGTTGTAAATGATTTCTTTCCTAAAAAGTGACATTTTAAAAGTGAAACAAATGCAGATAATTTTGCTTGGATTTAAAAATCAGAAAGTAAAGAATATATGATTCTATAATCTAAATTTAAAGACATTGACAATTAATCAAACAGTTATTGGTTGAAAACTGATTTTTTTTTAACAAAATGCAAACTTTAAACATAATGAGAGAATTAATGACTGATTCATATATATTTGTATACACATGTATATGTGAATTTTATATACTCTTAATGTATTTTAACCAAGTAATTAATTATGAGAAATATATTTTGTAATAATGTTATTGTGTTAAATTAAAATATGATGCGTTTTTATACAACTGAAAAGTTTAATTATATATTTATTATTTTATGATGATTGAAATATAAATCAATTGTAATACACATGCCTGTTCATATATCAATGAGGCTCAAATAGGACATATATAAAATTTAATCATTTTTTTTATTATTAAATATCAATTCAAACATGTTTATTTTATATCAAACCACATGCCTGTTTGCTGAATGGGTTTTAGGTAAACGGAGTGGAACATACATGTAAACCAGAATGGTAATTTGAGTTTTGTATAGTAATTTTGTAAATCACAAATGTGATAATTTTTTTTATTGTTATATTAATCAAAATCAGAAGGCTTAATTTATATGTATAGCCATATTCTAAAGACCTTTATATCATTTTTATTGTTAATAAACTTGAGCTCAATTGTTAAAATTATTCCAGTGACTTAATTCTAAAGAGTTTAGAATATTGTATGTTTGCATCATCTCTCGATCACTGTAGCAGTTATAGATCTCATGTTCACTGAAGTAGATTCATACATAATGGTCTGATATATAAATGGGGATATATTCAATACTTAAGGGGTATCCAGTATGAGTGATATATCCTGGTTGGCACATAAGATTGTATTCTTTAAAAACCCTGCACTACATTTTAGTTTAGTTTAGTCTATTAGAATTGAAATTTATAGTTGCCAGTACTTTAATGATACTAAGTGGCCAGAGTATTGATGATGATCAGCCTGTTCTAATATCCCAGCATTATTGTTTAGATTTTTATGGTTGTACATTCTTATGGATGAGCACTTGGTTGGTGCATTCAAGTTATTTTTAAATAATTGCCCCAAGCTGGCAAGGACTCAATAATTAGCCTGGTCTATAATAGACCCATTTCTAATCCAGCCACAAGATGGACTTTTGATTTATATATTTTATTGATCATTCATGATGATGAATGACTTATCTGTAATGCTCGTTGATATATGGTAAATATATTTATAGTTGCTCTAAGGAGTTAACTCATGATCTCATGCTTTCCTAGAGATATAAAATTGCTTATATATATATTTTTTGATATTAAACATTATTTTAGTATCTGGAATACCTTACTTTAATATTTTATATCTTATACTTTTTATTAAATTTCAATTATTTTGATGAGATTTACCATCATCCCACTTTCACTCAAATGCCATTCCATTACAAATGTCATCCAATGTGGGGTGCCATTTGTAACAGGAGGGGGGATCTGGTTAGCAAGGTTTTAGTGAATCTGGGTGATGTGAAATCATCGTCAAACCCAATTCATCACTTTCATAAAACTTATATCTTAAATATTTTAAATTTTATATTTTGTTGAACTGGGATTGATGATGATTTGCCATCACCACAGGTTCACTAAAACTTTGCCATCCAGATTCCCAATCCTGTTACAATATATATTATTTGTGTTGGATTCACCCCTATGTATTATATGTAGAGTATAAATATTGTAAATATATTTTTGTTTTATTATATTCATATTATTTTAAATGTAATAAGAGTAGCAAACTCTTCATACAGTGCTACCAAGTAGAAACCTTCATACATTTTTGTGTTTTCCAGAAGATTTGTGATGTTGTTCTAGTTGTATTTTTATATTGGACTATTTTCATCATCTAATACGTGTATAGAATGTCTTTAGAAAAATTTAACTTTATTTAAATATTTCCAATATATTCAACTGTTAATAATAACACATCAAACAGGTTAGTATATGCACAATGTTTTGAGAGGTATGAGTCTCCCCTCTTTTTCAGGTGTTGCTGGCCTGACCAGTGACAATACTAATATGGGATTTGAATCTGGACCCTTAGATTCTTGATTATTGAATTTTAAGGTAATGCTCTAACCAACAGCCAATCGGTCAAAGACAACAGTCAGTAAACATTTCATATACACCTTTACCCTGCCGGCAATTGGTCCTCCAAAACTCATCATTAAGCAAGAATATTGTATACAGAATACGTATTTATAATGGGGGTCTATGGGGAAAAAATTGGTCGGTGCCAATCTAGGTAAAATATCCACATTGGTTTCTAAGCTCAAAGATTTTCTTGATTTTTTCATGGCAATGATGACTAAATATGGTATCTAAAAAGAAAAGTTTTATATCATTAGGAAAAAAATGCATATTTTCACTGTTTAAAAAGTACAGTACAGCAAAAAGAAAGTGAAACTAAATTTGAATTTAAGAGTTTTTATATTCTGCAGAAGTTTTTCATTGTAATGAAAAAAAATCCATACTATAGTGCGTTTTTTAAAAATTTGTATTACAGTACATATTACTGTACATTTATGTTTATTATGTGAAATTATTCAAATTAAAAAACAATGTTTAATTATAAATTATTTAATTGAACACAAAGACTTATTACTGTACTCCAGAGTAACAAAAGGCTTAATGCCTATCCTAAATCAGTCAACTTTAGGAAAAAAAAAATTCAACTTATTTTAAAAGGAAAAAAATCTGTTTTAATTTTCTAAAACATACGCTAATGTTATTTTTCTTACTATATATTTTTAATAATGTAATAGTGCCCCCTCCTTGGTCCGTGTAGAAAGATTATTCATTAACACTTATTTTAAATGCAATCTGTTTTTCTTTTTAAACTTTTTTTTAAAAATGTTTTTTTATTATTATTTGAAACCACTTGGGTGTACGTAATTAATGAACACACACACATGCAATTTAATATTAGTTTTTAGTGTTTTCCTGAAAGTTTATGATGATGATATTTTAGTTCTACTGTTTTCATCATCTAATATAAGTAAGTGTTGAATGTCTAGAAAAATTAAACTTTATTTAAATAATCCAAATACCGTACATTATATTTAAATAAAGTTTAATTTTTCTAAAGACATTCGACACTTATATGTATACAGTATTATTGATTTAGTAATTATATATATTTTAAGTTTATATATTCTATATTCAAAATACTGAATGCAGCACTAACATTGTGTTTTATGAATAAAATATTGTATGTGCTATACAATTACAGCAAAGTCATTACCTGTATACGTATTACAGTAATGTACTTTTGCTTTTGGGTAAAATGAATTTAAAATACCTATTCTCTGATGTCATTAGTGATGCAAAATTCAAGATGGCTTCCAAAAAAATTTTTAAATTTTTTTTTCCCTTATCGTTATAGTGAATAATTGATTGTAAATCAAAGTAGTGGGTATAAATTGATGATGATCGCTGTTGTGAAATATCGCTAAGTAGCCAATTTATTAGAAACATTCTGCAACGACATTTTGAAAACTTAAAAAAAAATTTACAACAATGGTAGTGTTTTCACCCACTGGACAAGCCGCCAGGTGACGCTGCAGAACCACCAAGAAGCCTGTAACTGATAAATTTCTAAAAACAAAAATGGGTCAAAATCGCTGAAATTGAAATTTGGACCCCCCCCGCACGAAAACAAAAATGGCTCAAAATCGCTGAAATTTAAATTTAAAACAAAATGAAAAATAAGTAAAATGCAAATTATGATTGCTATTTTCAAAATCTTATGAAATAAATGAAAAAAAACTATAATAAAAGCCTACGAAATTGAACACAAACATACTAAATCTCAAAAAAAAATTAACAATGACAAATTAATGGAAGTAATACAG
Organism: Epiperipatus broadwayi; assembly: GCA_028023455.1. Classification (NCBI taxonomy): domain Eukaryota; kingdom Metazoa; phylum Onychophora; class Udeonychophora; order Euonychophora; family Peripatidae; genus Epiperipatus; species Epiperipatus broadwayi. The sequence goes on from JAQFVV010000169.1 coordinate 1,235,542, forward strand.
TACATTTGGAAAAAAATTATTCTGACTTTCAACAGTATAACGATGGGGAGTGTAATAATTCACATTAAATGTAGATAACGAGCTCATAGCGATTTAAAAAATAAAAGTAGTTGTGCAAAAACAACAGCACGGGAAATGGCAGGAAATTTGTTAAAAAGGAATCATTCAGTTATCTAACTAACAGATAAAATAATAACCTTAATAATAGACTAATACATATTAAGTAATCAATGTTCGTATTAACCTATAATTACTACAGCCTTCGCTCTGAATTTTATTACAGAATATAATCAATAGCGTCATTAGAGTTTAAATTCAGTTAATATGTTACTCTATTACATTGCACATATATAAAATCAACAAAATAGAAATAAAATAATCAGAATAGAAAATAGAATTTCAAAATAATTCAAATAGATTACCAATTTCCCTCGAGAGTGAGTTGATCATTCAGGAGGTCATTGAATTTTTTCATCCTTGCCAAATGAAACTTGGGCATTCTAGATCTCTCCATTAGTGACCAAATATGGGATTTATATATTAAATTTTCCTTGTCTATTGATCGCTTTTTCTTTCATTTAAAGTTTGTTATTTTTAAAATAACGTACGCACAATTTTGAAATGTAAATAGAAACTGAAAACATAATATAAACATTTTTGGTACTATTTCTACTATAAAGAAATTTCCAGAACTTGAGTCACGTGACATATTGGTGTTGCAAGTTTTGCTGCAGAGAAATTAATCTCTACGTTTTTAAAATCAACAAGTGTATTTTTTTTTAGAAAGAGAAAGTATTTTTTTTAAAAAAGGAAAATAATATATTTTCTCATTTTAAATTATAAGTCAATAATATTAAATTAAAAATCCTTCTCCTTTTCAAAAACATTATTTTCTTATATCAATACTGAACATATATTTATATAATACAAAACTCCAACATTTCAATTGTTTTTATCTTCTTACAGTCATTTTTGGAGTTTGTATTATATAAATATGTTCAGTATTGATATAAGAAAATAAAGTTTTTGAAAAGAAAAAGGAGAAGGATTTTTAATTTGTTATTATTGGAGAACATATATATTTTGAAAACATTAGTGTTATATTTAGTTTGTGCTTTAATGAAGAGAAAACCTAACCCTAAGATGTAATACTTTTTATTTATTGTTTGAAATGCAGCATTTCAAAAAGTTCGAATAAAAACTGCTGTACACATTACATTCAATAAGTTTTAAAGTTTATACAGCTTATTATGGACACACACGCACACAATAAATAAGAATTAAAACAAAACAACTAATAAACAGAGATTTAATCAAAAATTGACACGCAAACAAATGAAGGCAAACGACTAGCGATTTCTTTAGGTTATGTGTTTATTTATAATCAGTAATAAATAAATAAAAAAAGACACAAATTCAAGTTAAACTATCGAAGATCTTGGAATGGCCATCTTGGCAAGTATGGCTCTGAACAAGTCCTCCCCTTTGTGGAGGTGCCACCACATAAACTTTAAAACTTATGGAATGGAATGTGTACGGCAGTTTTTATTCAAACTTTTTGAAATGCCGCATTTCAAACAATAAATAAAAAGTATTACATCTTAGGGGTAGGTTTTGTCTTCATTAAAGCACAAACTAAATATAACAGTAATGTTTTCGTTTTACTTCCTTTCATTGCAAAGCGAAATAAAAAGTAATAACGGAGGAAGCCCCTCCCAAAAACACACAGAAAGCTTAATGGATTAATATTTTGAGAAAATGTATATATATATAAATTATTTGATTTATAATCATATATTATAACACAGCAAATGAACAATCACTTGAAATGCCTCATTTCAAACAATAAATAAAAAGTATTACATCTTAGGGTTAGGTTTTGTCTTCATTAAAGCACAAACTAAATATAACAGTAATGTTTTCAAAATATATATGTTCTTCAATAATATCAACAAATTACTGAACATATTTATATAATACAAAACTCCAAAAATAACTGTAAGAAGATAAAAACAGTTGAAATGGAGTTTTGTATTATATAAATATATGTTCAGTATTGATATAAGAAAATAAAGTTTTTGAAAAGAAGAATTTTTAATTTAATATTATTGACTTTTAATTTAAAATGAGAAAATGTATTATTTTCCTTTTTTTAAAAAAATACTTTCTCTTTCTAAAAAAAATACACTTGTTGATTTTAAAAATGTAGAGATTAATTTCTCTGCGGCAAAACTTGCAACACCAATATGCCATGTGACCCTAGTTCTGGAAATTTTTTTATAGTAGAAATAGTACCAAAAATGTTTATGCTATTTTTTCAGTTTCTATCTACATTTCAAAATTGTGCGTAAGTTATTTTAAAAATAACAAACTTTAAGTGAAAGAAAATGCAATCAACAGACGGGAAAAATTTAATATATAAATCCCATATTTTGTCACTAATGGAGAGATCTAGAATGCTCAAGTTTCATTTGGCAAGGATAAAAAAATTCAACGACCTCCTGAATGATCAACTCACTTTCGAGGGGAATTGGTAATCTATTTTAATTATTTTGAAATTCTATTTTCTATTCTGATTATTTTATTTCTATTTTGTTGATTTTATATAGGTGCGATGTAATAGAGTAACAAATTAACTGAATTTAAACTCTAAGGACGCTATTGATTCAGAGCGAAGGCTGTAGTAATTATAGGTTAATACGAACATTGATTACTTAATATGTATTAGGCTGTTATTAAGGTTATTATTTTATCTGTTAGTTAGATAACTGAGTGATTCCTTTTTAACAAATTTCCTGCCATTTCCCGTGCTGTTGTTTTTGCATTTTATAACTACTTTTATTTTTTAAATCGCTATGAGCTCGTTATCTACATTTAATGTGAATTATTACTCTTCCCATCGTTGTACTGTATTGCTTCCATTAATTTGTCATTGTTAATTTTTTTTTTGAGATTTAGTATGTTTATATATTTTATGTTTGTGTTCAATTTTATAGGCTTTTATTATAGTGTTTTTTCATTTATTTCATAAGATTTTGAAAATAGCAATCATAATTTGCATTTTACTTATTTTTCATTTTGTTTTAAATTTAAATTTCAGTGATTTTGAGCCATTTTTGTTTTTAGAAATTTATTAGTTACAGGCTTCTTGGTGGTTCTGCAGCGTCACCTGGCGGCTTGTCTCGTGGGTGAAAACACTACCTATTATTTAATAAAATGTAAGAATTCCATTTTAAAATTACCATCTGATCAAAACAAGCTTATGCTTTTAAAAACAATGACAAACCAAAGCTGTTTTAGTAGTCTCGTAGCTGTTCTTGCGCAAAATTCATTTTTTGTGTGAGTTCGGTAAAATGGTGCTGGGATGTACAGTTTTACAATTTGTTTCACCTTAAAAAGATGTGTACGGAAATGTGAAAACAAGTTTACAATTATTACTATCTAAAACTACATCAGGTCATGTGAAAAATCATTACTTAGAATGCACATGAAAAGAGTTATGACCACTTGAATTTTATATATCACATCGTAGCGATTTGTGAAGTGTGCTATTTGCATACTACCGCGAAGCACAAAAGCGAGCCATAATATTTGTGTGCAACGCCATCTAGGCCTGCTTAACGGCTAATATGAACAGAACTGTTCTATAGGCTACGTAAATGGCATATTTCTGTGCTTTTGCATGGAAACAGCTACATCAAGTGGTGTGTGGCGGCTAATCGATGACTACCTTACTTGTTATACAACATGCGAGAGTAAACACAAACACACCATATAAACATAATAAATTATTAATATCAAAGACACTAAATTACTGTACATATGAATAATTTATATACCATATAATAAAGAGCATAAATGATTTTAATATTATATTATTTATAGTTTATATACTACACACCCATCCCAATATAAATGCAAATTAATAAATTATACAAATAAATTATATTAATAAATTTAAAATATTAAAAAAATTTAAAAAATGTACTTACAATACATATTCTGCGATTACGTTTACATCCCAGTATAGGCCTTGAATGCGAATGACCAGTGAATTTTTAATCCAATTTCACTATATAATCAGGCCGTTTACAATTTTCTATCTTTATTGCTTCATGTAAATTAGAAAATTCACCAAAATAGAAAAAAATTAAATTCACCTGTTTAAAAAAAATATAATATAAAATTCAAATTTCTTCTGATTTCATCCAAAAAGATGACAGTTTTAAGACAGATCGAATGCCTGCATTTCTGTTGACGTCATGCTTATAGTTTTTACATAATTTAAAAAAGAAAATGAAATTTCAATCATTCAGCTACGACACACCATTGACACGCTGCTCTGAGCCAAATAGTACTATTAACTAGGATTATAGATAATGAGACTGGAACGTTTTATTTTTCTCACTTTGGAGAATTTAAAGAAATGATGGCTTACTGTTAACTTCAACCTTTTTTGGTTTTTATGTTTTTATCTTTTTTATACATATGTCGAAAAATTACTACAAAGCATTAATCTTGACTCACCGTTTATTTATTGCTACAGAGGATCTATATTGTTTTGTTGTACTTGTTACTTACTTTCATTTTTTTTGTCCTATGCTGTGTTTCTTTTACTATAATTGCATGGTCACATTAGGTTGATGTATCTGTTATACTTGAGAAATCATCAAAAACAGGATCTAAATTAGAATTGAATTCATCTCTTATGATTAAAGAATATTTTATTTATATAATACTTAGGTCAAATTTATATATATTTGTTTATCTTCATAGAAAGTGGGTTCTGTATAACCTAAAACTGAGTGCACTTTTGATGAAGTTCTCCATAATATACAGTTGAACAAACATATATAAATTTGAATGAGAAATCCAAACCAAGAGAAAAATCTATAATACTTAGATATATTTTTTAATGTTTGTTTTCAATTTTTCTTATTGTCTTTAATAAAAAATAATTCTTATACATTATTATGAACTTTTATAAAAAAACTTTAGTTTTGTGTAAAGAAGTAACTTTGTGGTAATGTAAAAATTATCATCTTTCTCAGAATTTAATGGGCTATTTTTATGTGGTTTTTCAGATGATATCGTTCAGATACCCTTGATCTGCATTTTTAATATTTTCATTCTATGACTGGCAGAATCTACATTCTTTAGATTTTTGATTTGTATAATCCAGATCATTACCTATTGTTTCTCATAAGTATCGAACCAGCAGATCTAATTGTAAGATTTACAGATTTTGTTGTCACATGCATGACCTTTTTATTCTTTTACATTTTTATTTAGTACCCGTTATAAATAATGCACCCTAACTTTGAATAAAATTTTATTTTATTCTGAAGAAAAAATAATTTCAACAGGTTTAAATCGAATATGAAATGTGATTTGCCTTATGGATTATCAAAATTATTATTTGATTTAGTTTATATATATATTGTAACCTTCGAAAGCTTGGCCGAAACAAAAGGTGGCTCAACAAAGCGATAAAAAACAAGGTAGGCACCATAATAACTATGGATTTATACATGAGAATGAGTCCTCTTATGGTCAAGAATAAGACAAAATGTAAATACTATAAAAATCTCGGGTTCTTATTTTACCCAAATCTCAGGTTCTTATTCTTATTCAGCATAACAAATAATTACTTTGCTTATCACTCAAATACACTCAAAGGAGGTAACAACTTAAGTTCTTTATACACGAAATAATCTTATTTTCTTCTCTTACTTTATAAACTTATAGCTCATTTTAAACTGAATAATGAAGTGAAAATTGGTGAGTATTCAAATATCAGAATACTTCCAAATAATCTTTGGCCAGTCATAGAAAATACTCTAAAATATTTAATACTCAACTTATAAATAATAATATTAATATAATATTTGATTGAATGTGAATATAATTTATATACTTGGAGTTTTAGATGTACGGATAGCTGAAGGGAGTTTAAAAGTCTGTGTTCAAATCCCTAATATGATATTAATATAACTAGTGGCTAAAACTTATTAAAATATCTTATTGTATAAACTTGTACGAAGCAAAGCAAAACAATGTAGTTGCAGAAAGAGCACTTTTATGCTACTCAATATACCATTGAATACACTTGTGATAAAAGACAAAATAATATAACATTTTAGTAATTACACGTTTTGAGTAGTATTATTCTCCACTCTTCAGGTTTTGCTGGCCTATATGCATAGTGACAATATTCGCTTAGAAGTTGAACTCTCTCGCACCTTTAGATTCTTGAATATAATATTTTATCTCAACTAATGCAGGCACTGAAAAAAAAAATAGACTGACCAAATAACATTAATGTGACTTGAAATGTACTCTTACCTTCAATAATTATTTAATGTAGCTTTATTAATTAGATTTTCCTGGTAAATTGGTGCAATGATGATGACAATGAGAAAATAAATGTATTTAAAGAATAAAAAATATTTACAATATGCTAGAAATTGAATATTATAATACAATAAATTAAAGTAATAAACAGTAGACATAGCAGTATTAATTACTGCTGATATAGCATTTAAATAACCTAAATTAAAATACCACTCAAGTAAATCTTTCAAAATAATATTTAAATTTAAATTGCATGTAAGAAGTTCTCCTTTTATTTGAAAAATAAACCAACTAGCATTTATGCATGCTGAATAAAAAGCATTTGGCTTTACACAGGCCACTAAATGATGATAATTGAATTATAAAACTAACTATGTTTAAAATCAGTGCATAATTTATTCCTATGATACTGGTAATGGAATTGAATACAAAAACAAGTGTAATTCATGCAAGTTTTACTTATTTATACATACAAGGGCAGAATATTAAAAGGTCAGTATTATTAATGACTTAATATACCTTAAAATAACTTGACGTAGAGCTGAATACTTTAACACATGTATATGCCTTAAATGTGCTTACATAAAAAAATATACACTAATAAAATTTAATGGCAATGGAAGGTAATAAATAAATCGACACCTGGTTAAATGAGCTGAAAGTGCCACTTAAGCCACAATCTCTACTCTGGAGGGACTTAATAAATTTAAAACAATGGAAACCATCAACATTATTGCCAAAATCAATACCTGACAATGGTTCAGAATACCAATAAGCGAAAGATAAGGCATGGTTAATAAATAATACATGGAAAATTTATCCCGCAATTACTCGCATATGCACATAAACATGTATATTCAAACAAAGGAAACATTAAAACCAGTATAAACATACTTGCAAGGCAATACAAAATGGGAATTAAAACTACATTGATTCATACACTGACTTCAAATATATATTCATCCGCATAACAGTGCATAAAATTACTGTTTTACCAGTGTGCATATTTATCACACTGGAATAATAATGGCATACAAATTCTGAAAACTATTAACATTTTATACTTAGAACTCTTTTTACCTGGACATTTACTCGTACCATTTTCAATTCTAAAATGCATACTATCATTAATATACCCAATATATTATAAAATATAAAACAAATTAATAAAACATTAATAATCATGACAATAAAAATAATAATATCAATATTTTAAACACAGCACATTTATATTACCACATTTTAATAAAGTCCATGAGTTTACGAATCCTTTCATGTTAAATAAAAAGAAAATAACTCTCAAGACTTATGAGTGCGATCATTCTACATAAAGATGAAACATTGCATGGTTTTGTTGAATACATAGGAAACGAATAAATCAAAGCAGATGTCCCTTGAAGTATGGTTAACATTTTAACTTTTAAAAATGAAGAGCAGAACAAATGCAGACAGATTCTTAAATAAGTAAGTAAGATTGAAGCTTCCATAACAAAAGTTTATACAGTAGCTTAGAAAGATTAATAAAATGAGGCAAATTTCAAATTATTTCTTTTGCAGAATAATATACTTTCATTAGATAAGTCAATGGAATTCTAAGATAATATTTATTTGCATTAGATGAAATACAGTTATTTAATGCCTTCTGTAAGGGATTGAAAATATAAGCATAAATAATATTACCTTTAAATAGTCAAAATAAGTCATAGATTACATGACTCTATTCTCTTAAGCTTGTAAGTTATAAACAACGAGGATTGCCAATTCCTCAACAAGCTTTGTGATAAATGCTTAGCTAGAGAAAGCTTGTTGAGGAATTGGCAATCCTCATTGTTTACAACTTACAAGCTTAAGAGAATAGGGTCATGTGATCTATGACTTATTTTGACTAATTATAGTCTCTGCCTTAAGTCTTATGCAATGTTATATTGCTAAGACTACTAATATATGGTATGGCTGAAGATCTCTCAGCTCCATATAGCTATTTGAGTTGGATAGCTGGGTTTGAAGACATGTAGGTGTCTGAAAATTTCAGATTTTCCACTCAATAGATAACTTTTAGTTAAATGCTGGCTTTGGGTTGGTGTTTTTAGATCTAGTGTCTGAACCTACTCTAGCACCTCTCTGAGGAGTGCCAGAGCATGAAACCATGGTCAGAGGTTTGGGGGGGGGATCCTGACAGATATTTTAAATGCTTTCTCTAGCTAAGCATTTATCACAAAGCTTGTTGAGGAATTGACACTCCTCATTGTTTGTAATATTATCCTTTATTTTAAATAAATGAAGACTTCTAAAATGAATAAGCTTCATTTTCTCTCTGTTTCATGATAATTTTAAAATAATTAATTATAGCATTTGCTTTAGTAAACTGAAGCTATAATAAGTTTAAACATAATTTTTTTGTAATAATAATGTGTCAGTAATTAATACTTAAAAATATTTTATAATACTCAGCAATAAATGACTTCTTCAAAAATAGTGCAAATTAGTAGAACATAAAATGATAAATTAGTCTTTAAAATTAATTTGTACTTCTAAAAGTTTGAAACAAAAATGTTAATAATGTGATTTTAAAATAAAGTCTAGAATTAATTAAAAGTTCATAGAATAATATATGTAATGATTCTCCAATTTGACATTCTATTGTAGTATGCCTTCATAATTATGACACTGGAAATTTTTCCCATATCAATAAAGCTCATTGTATATTTCAGATGAAAGACATTGTCCATAGATAGCAAGAGCATACATAATGCAAAGTGTAAATTGCTTAAATGGTAATAAAGTTTTAGCAATGCATTATTAAAAAAAAATTTAATTGAAGTTGATTTCTTCAAAAAAAAAAGTTAGAATTACATTGAAGTAAAAGTTAGAGTAATAATTAAAGCAATAATTTTTTTTCCATTTTTTTTTAAAAAGTGTGAGTGCTTGTTTGAATCATGGTAAAGTTCACCATGTGATTTTAATCAGTTAGCAATTAACATTGGGGCAAGGTTTTAAATTAGCTAATAAGACCTTAACCTTTTTATAATCGGGTTGACTAAAAATAAATTTAACCTTGAAGTCTGTCTAGACTTTCTTAAAACAAAATAAAAAATAATTAACTTTATTTTAATTACTAACCATAATTATTTAGTTTATTTAAAACAGGGGGGGGGGGGCAAATAGCGGCCTGCAGGCTATATATGGCCTGATAAGAGTTTTTTGTGGCCTGCCAAGACAGTCAGAAAAATCCACCTTGAAGCAATATTTCTTTCCTGTGCGTGACCGAAGATTTGTCTCATATTTTCCATTAGAACGGCAATGTCAATACATAATAAAGAAAATATAGATGCTCTTTGAAGCAATCTCACTCCTGATTTCAAAAAAAATTGTAAAAAAGTGTGATAGGGTACATTTGTCTCATTAAACTGATTCTAAAATTAAATGAATGTGCTTGCAGCTATAGATGATATAAAATTAGCACAATAAATAAATAGAATAAAACTGCCACTATTTTATTTAATTTATATTTATTGATATTTATGGTACAATTTATACCTTTTCTGAAATGTAAAGTTAACTAATGAATGCAATCATTTTAAAAGGTGAGGCCCTCTAATTGCCCACCCCTGATTTAAGACATTTATCTTTTACTTTATTTAAAAGTTCTAAAAAATGATGATTAAATTACTCTAATACCAAAATAACACTTATTTAATGAAATATATGACTTTAAAAATAATGAACAACTTTAAAGATAATTAATTTCAAACTCTTTTCTTTTAAGACACCCATGCCCATACATCCACTTATATACCAGGAAGTAATTAAAAAATTATGAAATTTATTACAAATTAATGCCATTTAAAAGATAACAAAAACTCTCACTATTGAAATTTACTCAAAATATAATATATTTCAGATTTTTCTTTTTTAACATAACAAAATTTAACTTTAAATAGCTCCCAAATGAATTATTTACTATCTAGCAAATTGCATTTAAATACATTTTATCACATATTTTACTAATATAATTTAAAATAGATAAGAAAGATTTCATGAAGATTAGGATAGTAAGACTTAACCTTAGCAAAAGAATTATCTTTATTTAAAGTAATAAATAAAAGAAATTAAAACACTATATTATATTTTAACCCTTTATGGACTAAATATAAGGTTATAATATATTAAGCTTCTGTTTCCTCTTGGTCACAAACCATTCATGTTGAGACTTCAATGACATCATTCTGGTTGGGTTATGTCCCATAAAAGAATTTACCAGCCTTTAATAAGTCTAAGTTAAGTTCTACAAAGATAATCAAAAAAATGAAACAATCCGGATTGAATAATCTTGAAAGATCTAAATAAACATTAATATATGAAAGATCAGAAATTATACATTTGGTAAAATATCAAAATATGAATAGGAATTTTAAGTATTTGCAACAATTTCCTGAAAAAAGCAAATAAAATGATTTCCACTAAGTTCAGCAAATATTGCAAAAAAAGTCAGGTAAAAGACATCTGGTATAGGTTGCTTAAGTTCTCCAATACTTGTAAAGGTCTAACTTGTATCCCCAACATCATCATTTTTGGTAATAACAAAATACCTCAGAAACACATCAAGCAAACATTGTTATTTTATCCTCAATTATAATCTTTATAAAAATTACAATTATAAAGTTCTACACATTATTATGGCTTTGACATCAATAAATTCCAGCATAACTAATTCATTTGTGTCATTTTCTAATATTTTAAATATTCTTGTCATCAGTCATATTTAGGTCATTGCTCTAAGTTTACAGTAGCTTTATCATAGTTATCCCATCATCAGTGAATATTTGTTTTTTCTTATGAAGGTCGGGTTCAAACCAAATTAGGTCCATTCTTCATTATCCTTTAATAAAATAGAAATTTCTCATATTTTAGGATTTCTATCTTAGTCAAATTCCTTCACTTTTATCTTGGATTTTTTTTTATACAAAGTGACTAACCATTTGTCACATTATCTCCATTATTATTTCAAATTTTATAACTTTTATGCTTCTACCTTTTTATCCTTTCATATTTTAATGCTTAATATTTTTATTGTTTTTAAATAAGTTATAGTAACAAAATTATTTACTAATTTATGCTTCAGATTTATCTATGAATGACGGTATCACTTCCTATACCATTTTTGTTATCCATTATATCCATTTGAGTATCTGCTATATCAATTTGAGAATCTTCTACATCAAATTTTGATCTTGTTATCCATTATATCCATTTGAGTATCTGCTATATCAATTTGAGAATCTTCTACATCAAATTTTGATCTGTCAAGGATTTTTTGCACCTATTTTAGATTCTTCCTTAGTTTCTGCGTCAGTTTTATCATCTTCTACATTATCCATTTTAGCATTTATTGGTAGTTTTTCTCATCAAGTTCGGCTTTTCCAATTTTTTTCATTTTTCCAACTTTCAGATTTCACCTAATTTTCCCCCTATATCCTCTATATATTTCATGAATTCTTTGTGATTTTTTTTATCTTTTATCCACCACTTTCTTAAGTAAATGATACAATTAGGCATTGATCATTTCTTCATTTGACTTTTGCTTTTTGGTTATTGCTTTATTTTTGTTTGTACTTGATTAGCTAACTTGTATTGGGTTAACCTTGGTTTATTTTATTTTTGGATGATCCACCCACTATACTTATTATGACCTTTTTAAATGCACCTCTAGCCTGTCATTTATATACTTAAAATTATAAATTAGGGTTTATTTAAACTTTTCCCTTTAATTTACTTCTCCAATATATAGTAACTGCGATAAATTTGTACTCTTTTCGTTTCCAAATTTTTAACTGATAAAGTTCTCTGGCTTTTTTTTCTCCGGATATAGAGAAAACCAGAACATCATTTGGGTTGCCATAATATGCAATGGATAAAATTTGCATGTATGTGCTCATGATGATGATCAATCCATCTAGACACATTGATTTGCGAAAAATATAACTATGTCAATGTGGTTTTAGATATGCGTGTGCACATCTACTCTCTGGACACAGCAGTTAATGAGAAGCCTACATATCCTAATTATACATATATCTTGGAATGCCATATACTCTCTGGACACAACAATTAATGAGAAGCCTACACATGCTTTAATACTTGTTTCACTACCAGCTATAGAACCCAGTCAGTATAAACACAAATTCTCTCAATTTCCGAAAACATGAGATCATGGTATTAAGTCACAGCGTTCTTAATTATACTACAGAAGAAATATTAAAAGAAGAATAAAAAGCTAAGATTGTATTTTAAATGACAAAATATTTAATTAACAATGATGATGATTTATATACATATAATAATAACAATAATGTGTGAGGAGTTATTCAAAGAATCATTAAAATTCCAAAATAATTACAAAAAAAAAAAATAAGATAATAATACATATGTACATTAATCATGTGCAAAAACATACAGCAAATAAATTTACCAAGGTTAATACAAAACAATTAATTATAAATATAGGAAATAGCTATCAAAATTAATTATACAAGAAGAAAAAAAAAGAAGAATGTATAAATTAATCTTGTGCAATATATACAGATGTTAATACAATAATAAATAAAAAATTGTTACATGTATTACAGTAACAAAAGTTTCAAATGTTTTTTAAATATACAAAATAATATAAACAAAGGCAAAACTCTCCATACAGTAGTGCCACCCTGTGCCAAGCAGAGTAATCAATGGATGCCAGAAGGTTTGTGCATAAAATCCCTATCTAGTGCCTACTCATTCAATATCCCCAGACTAGTTTCTGGCTTCTGGCATCCATTGATTACTCTGTTTGGCACAAGGTGGCACTACTGTATGGAGAGTTTTGCCTTTGTTTACAACAATTATGTGCTAGTATAGAGATGGTGATCATGTGATGTTTAGTGGTTTAATACAAAATAATATCTGGTCAACATTAATAAAATAATTAAACAGTCTGACTCCATTGAAACTGAATTGTTTATGACTACTTTCCAAATTAAAATTTGATAGCCATTTGAAAGTTTTTAGCTAAAGAAATATTTACAATGAACATTCTTTGATATAAAAAGGAATGACGATGTATATCAATAATTATTCTATTCTTAAAAAAGCTTAAAACAGACAATGTATAAGAGTTATCGGTACTTAAGGATTACTCAACCGATGACGTTTTATACTTACCGATTTTCCTTCCGGCAAACATCATCGATGATAAGATGACAATGTTGTCATGTCAACCATGACACTGACATGATTAATCCAATTTTTGGGATTTTTTTGACCCGCGAGATTTAAAAATTGGAGAGAGCTTTGGGAAATTTTGTCATTTGTCTGTCTTTTGCTACTAGTCCACCCCAATGGATGCTATTTTTAAGTAATTTTCATTTTTGTTTTTAATAAGTAATGCCAATTTGATGTATATTATTTTGTAAATTATTCTGCAATTATAAAAATTACAATTAATTAATTTTATTTTTAATTTCTGAATTATATCATACAGAAATTTTTTTTCCATAAATTCATCGGCAATTATAAAAATTACAGCTATGAGAGTAATACAATGTCTGATATAGGTGTACGCCGAGCCTTTGGTTTGTCAAAAACATCGGAGGCCACCCCCCGCCAATTCCAGCGCTACATGCTGTATTTTATAATTGAGAATAATATAGGGTGGTTTTATAAATTATAATGCAGTTTTTTTTTAGACTAGAACCTGTTTTATATATTTTTAACATGAATAATTGAGTTAAATCACATCACAAAATTTATAAAGATAATATAATTTTTTTATACAAGTACATTTTTTTAAATTTTTTTTTTTGTTAGACCGTTTTAATTAATTGTCCAGTTCGCCATTAATAATGCCATATTCGCATTAAATCAGGAAAAGTGTTCTTTATTTGTATATTTATTTTAAATTTAAAAAAAAAATGTTCATATTTCTGCAATTATAGAATTACTATAATAATTATACAATTATTATTATATTAATTATTTTTAATTTCTAAATTATTTTGACGCATGCATGTACATTTTTTAATTTTTTTTAAATTTTTTTTTAGTATTTGCCAACCGATGACGTATTGCTCTGAAGCCATATCAGTCTGATGTTGCAATCTTTAACGTGCCGGGTCCACGTGATCTGCGGACAAATTTTAGCTATTGCATTTGTCTGTAAATCACTTTGAGACGTTATCTTAAAGATCGCAAGGTCAGACTGATATGGCTTCAGGGCAATACGTCATCGGTTGGCAAATACGAAAGAACCGAATTATCATAAATATCATGCACAGAAGCCAATCTAAGTCTACCAAAAATAATATGTATAATTTAATTTTGCAAGGTACATAAGAAGGATTGTGAGTAAACAGTACTATTACCCCAAGGAGAGGTATTACAAAACAATATACTTTGATAATAAGCAACATAAATAGTCTTTAAAAAAGACCTAGGCAGAAATTTTATTAATTAATAAAATAAGCAATTAATTTTGTGTAACAGAAAAGATAAATAAGCAATATTTTGATCAAGATAAATTAGAATCAATAAAAGCACCCATATAATAGTTGTCAACAGTAACAGTATTACCACAAATACAAATACTATTGCAGTGAACCTTATATTGACTACAGATAATGATATTAAATAAATGCAAAGAATATTTATAAGAGAATACCTCTTATTTTATTATGACTGACTGTTGAACAATTTAGCGTAAGCCACTTTGTAATTAATGTTAGATCCTTATTAATTATCTGTTCAAGAATATTATGTAAAACAGCATCATAAGGCAGAGCAAGCTAGTCTGTAAAACCATAAATCACTGAATCCAAAGGTAAATCAAAAGTATCATTTGCATACATCAAAAATAATCAGGACCAAGTTCAGATCCCGTAGAGTTCCATGATTAATCCATTTCAAATCACTAATGACAACCATGAATTTTAATTGCCTGTTTTCTTTTATATAACATTTCAACCAGGAAGCAAAATTACCTCGAAAACTACATGAATCTATTCAGCGTAAAAGAATTCTATGATAAATAGAACTTTAAATTCAAATAGACAACCACTGTCTTAAGATCATTATCAAATGAAGACACTAAATTGTGCACATATTTATAAAGAGCATCCAAAATAATCTTTCTAGAAATCAAACCAATTTTTAAATATTCAGGAATAATACCAGCAGATAAAGAAAGATTAAATAAATCAAATAGAACTGCTGTAAAAAACAAACCATCTTTTAAGAAGTTTTGAAATTAACTTTTCTAAGTCAGAAGCAATCAATTAAATGTGATAACTGAGTAGAAGAAACATCTGAACCAAAGTATCGGAAATAGATCCAGAAGCCAAATGACTAATGGAAAGGCTCCATCTATGGTATATACATAAAAATTATTTGAAAGATCAGCAACATATTTTTTGTTGCCATATACTTTTATTATATTCTCATTTTTAATGAAATTAATTTGATTAGAGGGTTTTTAATCAAAGAATTAATTGTTTTTCATTTCAGAGAATTTTTATTATAAAGAAATTTCATGTAAATAACATGAATTAGCTTTTTTAATATCAGATTTAATTCCATATTAAACTGTTTCAAAGCAATCAACTTATCACCAGAACATTTTAAGAAACTTTCTCAAATTAATTTTTCCAATTAACTGATCCATTATGCTTTCTATTTTTATTATCCAATTTAATCCAATCAATGGCTTTATCAATTAAAGAAATACAAATATTCTGAAAATGTAAAAATGCTATATTTTCATTATTCCAGCTAACAATACAACCCCAACTCTGATTGGATAATAAATTATTTAATGTAATATTTGATAGGTTATTAATGTGTGCAGGTAACTGGACTATTATAAGTTACAGAAAATTTCAAAAGAATTTAAATCAATTAAACCAGATTCATAATTAAAATGCTGATCGAGCGGAGATTTACTACATGGTGTTATACACATAGATAAAAAAATTTGCCTGATTAAAACTGTAACTGTATAATAAATCCAAGGTATTTACAATTAGAATTATGTTGTTCCTTGATCAATAAATCAATATTCATATCATCAATTATTACGACATAGGATGAATATAGTATAGATAATAATGTATTGAGTTCATCAATACAAGTTATAATGGAACCAGTACATGATCTATATATTTGAATTAAAGAAAGATCTCCATTAGGAAAATTAAACGTAACTAATAAAGATTTGGCGGTGGTATGCAGTGGAATATAACAAATGCAATTTAAACAGTGTTTATGTAAATCATTACACCCTTTGAACGTGAATATGAATGTTATACAAAAACAGTCTTTTAATCATCTAATCAATGTTGTTCCTCATGAGAGATTCATGACACAGACAAAATATAAGAACCTAATGGAAGATCATTAAGGTACAGATTTAATTAATCAAAATGAGTTTGAGTACTACTGATATTTGTATTAAAAATTTTTAAATCTTTGTAATCAAGAATTAAATTAGATCATATATTGGGAATTAAAGCTCAGAAATGATAATAATTTTGCTTCATTTTTCATTAGGATATTTGAACATTTAGTATCATTTTTGACAGATCAAACTATTTGAATAGCTGCTACATTTTGATGTTGATTATACGTCTTTTGTTTTATATTCAAAAAAGACATCAAGTGGCCAAGGATATCAATTGATTAACATAAATATGCTCGCTGTTATTTTCTAAGAGTAAAATATTAGATACAGTTATAGCAGCTTTACATAAAAAAGATCTAGCCATGTTACAAGACGTAAAATGAACAAGTCCTAGTTTATTTGCTTTAGTTTTCTACACAATATTTGTTATAAATCATTGTTAGAAAAATATTCAACGTTAAGCATATTTTCCATTTTGGAAATGATTTGCTGCAAATCTTTATTACTTCGATAAGAATAGCTTGTAATTCAGTTTCAAAATTCATTTGAAATCTTTCCAAACCTTCACCATTGTCCTTCAACAAAGATATATCTATCATATGTATTATAAGCACTAAAGCAGGCAAAACTCTCCATACAGTAGTGCCACTCAGTGCAAGCTAGAGTAATCAATGGATGTCAGAAGGCTGTGCATAAGCCTTCTGGCATCCATTGATTACTATGGCTTGCACCGAGTGGCAATACTGTATGAAGAGTTTTGCCTGTTTTAATAACAGTTATGACCAAGCATAAGAAATGGTGATCATGTGATGTTTAGTGGTTTGGTACTATAAGCACTAAACAGATAAGTAATCGGATTATTCCTGTGAGCATATCAAAATCATCCTGCATTTTCAAAATGGTTTGTATAAGTTTCAATAAGGCATGAATTATTGGCAATAATTGCAGTTTCACCATAATCTGTTGTAAAACTGAGTTTGATGAATCATCTAATGTAATAGTAGAATTTAAATCTGTATTACAAGTAGAACAAGAATATCTACAAAAGGAACATCTCCAGGCTTGTTTTTACCTTAATGACATCTGTCTATATGTATTTTGTGTTAATGTTGAACATATATTTGATTTGTTAACCTTGCAGCCTTGACAAGAAATATAGTTACCCTTATCTGACAATAAGTTGTCACAAATACTGCAGATAGTCAATGTAAGTATATATGTTTCTATATGAATGAATTGATCAAATCCTATTTCTAAATAATACTGTTTTCATATGTAATTTAAATAATTCTAATTATAATATCTTATTTAAATTACAAAATTTATTTCATTTATACAATGGGAAAAATCTTTTGATTTAATACATATTTAATGAATATTAAGAATACTAAATTTTCAAATAGGAATTATTAAAATAAATAAATAAAATTAATAGTGTTTAAATATAGGAAAAAATAAAGTTTTCAAAAACAATGTACTTATGTAATGTTTTATTTAATACCCTTATGTGGTCTGACTATCTAGAAAGTTTCCACAAAATTAAAAAGACATTTATATTTTTTTATGTTAATCATTTAGTTTATTTGTTTTATAAGCATATATATATACATTAATGTAAAAAATATTAAAACAGAGTTTAAATATAAAATTTAATACGATTTATTGTACCTAGTATACTTTAACCGCTTTCACATCATATCCATGGTTAGTCTGATGAGAACATTAATTTTTTGCTGATGTGAATGCTATTTTGATTTTTGGTTCATTGCATATTCATTTTGTGTTATGAACCACACCTACTTTATTTTATATTTGCAATCGTTTCTTTCTTTGCATATAATTTTAACAACACTCCATTTACAACTATGGCCATGCTCTCTTTCATGAATATGAAAGACAGATGAATTAACAGCTTTGGGCTTAATCTTATTTTTTTTTATACATTAGTGAACATTGAGTCATTATAATTTTTGGATTTGCCCTGGTGTTATCATAAAATTATGTGCAAAGAAAGAAACAATCACAAATGTAAAATAAACGAGTCATAGTTCATTACACAAAATGAATATGTAATGAACCAAAAATGAAATAGCATTCAAATCAGCAAAAAATTAATGTTCTCCGCAGACTAACCGTGATTATGATGTGAAAGTGTTGAAAGTATACTTGGTACAGCAAATTTTACTAAATTTTATATTTACACTCTGTTTTAGTATTTTTTACATGAATAATTAGAATGGCAGAGTAACAAAATATAATTGCGTATATATATACATGATTGTCAAAAAAATAATTGAATGACTTTATTGCTCGAGAGTTTATAAGAAGTTCGAGTGCCAGCAGTGTCGGAACAGGAATCAATACAAGGATTTTACATTTTTTTAAAATACTATTTATAAAATACTTTAGAAAATATTATATATATGTATAAACTGCAACTATTACATTGGTATTGATATGGAAAAATGGGCAATATTTATACGTTTATTAAAATGATTCTATAGTATCTGACTTGTGCGTTATTTATTATGATGCACATTTGGACTTACTTATTCCACGAATAAGAATATATTCCATATATATACATTAATTTACGTAAAATTAAACTTTAAAAACTAAAAACATTTAATATGTAAATGAAATAATACATATATATATATATATTACAAACATATATATGCCTATATTGAGTTGAATTATAATAGAAATTTAGCTAAAGTTAAATTTAAGAAAAAGTTTGCATACATGAAATGATCATGTGACTGAATTTGAGGCTTTTAAATGGTGATAATAATAATTTTTTATTGGCTATAGCTGTAAAAGAAAAAGCAAAATTTTTTTTCTTATATAGTTTATTTTGTATATGTATTTTTCAAAAACAAACAAACAAACAAAATGAACCAGTATCTGAAATCTGAATAGAATATCTTATGTTTCAAAAAATAAAAATAAGAAGAAATTAAGATCTTTATCTTGGAAAAAATTAATTTTTTTTTCAAATGATGTATAAATATATTTTTTGTTAAGAAAAAAAAAAGCTCTTTAAAGAAAGAAAATTAATTGGACAAAGCTTAATGTATTTTTTTGAGATAGTCATGTGATTGGATGCAAAATTGGCACCAGGATTGTTTTTTTTTAAAAAAAGTAATATTTACTAAGGCAATAAACCTCAAGAGTGTGCGCTTGAAAATGTGAAGGTAGGGACCTTTACAGGTCATGCTCTAAAGTGTTAACTTGTGGTTAAGACCTGTAGAGGTCCCTACCTTCGCATTTTCAAGCGCATGCTCTTGAAGTTTATTGCCTTAGTAAATGTTACATATGTAATCAATGTGCATTAAATAAATTTATAATTTATTAAAAAAGGAAACAGGAATATGTTAGGCAGTAGAATTGAGCAAGTTCACTTTTCAGAAGCTCAACTTGGAAGTCTGATGCTTAATTGATCTCATTCTTACTTTAAAAAAGGAAATGGTTTTTACTAATAAATATAATAATATGGAGTTTATAAGAACAATGTGCTAGGCTCTTGCTAAAAGCTGATCATTACTGATCCAACTATGTAACCAATCTTACTAAAAGGTATGTAGATGAATTTTCAGCAATTATTATGTATTTACCCATTCAAAAGCATGGCTGTCTTAACTTATGTTAACCAGCAATGAAGAAAAAAGTTATATATATTTGAAACTTACAAAAAGAAATAGAAGCTAAATGGATAAAAATGGAATAAAAATAATTGTTAAATTGAAAACCTGGTGCTACAAAGAAAAGTAGGAAAAGAAAAAGAAGAGAAAGGCAAATGTGTGAAAATAACTATGAGGATAACAACCCCCCCCCCCATCCCGAAGCTAAGAGATAAATTAAGAAGAAACTCAACTGGGCAACTTGAAAAGGATTAAAAATCGTTGGTATATAATGTGTTGTTGATGTGTACACATCTATTTGTAATTGTTTCTTTATAGGGAGCTCAATAATTGAGAATATTGAATACTATTTTTAGTAATTTGTTGTAATAGGTGAAACCATGGTCATAACATAATTTTAGTATAATTTTGTTGTATTACTAGTATTTTAGTGTTATATGATATTCTATTTTTTTAAATATTAGAATGTGTATTATATAAGGTGCTCAGATATCTTAAAATATCAGATCTCTGCTTAGTTTTGTGCAGCGGTAGAGTGCTAGTGGATTGTTGCCTAATTTGGTCACTTTTGATCCCCAGACTTACAAATTCCTAAGTCATAAACCATTTGGTTATTATTATTTATATGGTCTTAAAAATTAAATAGTGTCGATGCTCTGTGTAGTTCTGCTGTATATGTTTACTATCTTATTTTAACATTTTAGTTTGGATTGGTTTTGAAAATCAATTAGAAATAATTTGTATTTATGTCAATAATTTTTATGTATATCAATTACTATTTATCTGTAGATTTGTTTACTAATTGATCCAAATACTTTTTTATAATATATATATAATTAGCTAGTTGTTTAAAACTTAGCGTTTACTTGTTAAATTGGATATAGTTTATTGTTTTTAAAGTAGTAATTAGAGAATGTATAAGTTGACTTCAAATTTCAGTTAATGTATTACTTAGTTGTTTACAAATTAAATTTTTAAGTAGTAGAACAATTTTTTTTTTTAAATGATGGGGGTGGGGGATAGAACAAATTATAAGAAAAGTGCAATTGGTAATGTAAACCTTATATCTGACAAATAAGGAACAATGAATATATTGGAGAAATTTGAAAAACTAATTGAAAATAAATGCAAAAATATTTGTATATTGATGAGCAGGGGACTGGATTGTTATTATGGATTAGAAAAGAGAAAGATAAGATCGCAGATTCCCTGGATAGTTGAACTTGATTGCAAAATAGTCAAAGATTCTTTTGATTGATTCTTAGCTAAATGCTTCCCTTTTTTTGATAGTTGAATATTGTTTAATCTTCCTGAAGAAATTAATCATTCAATCATGTTTAAATACCTCATTTCAAGAGAAGGTCTATCTAATAGTCTCTCATACGGAAATAAAAGAGGAGGCATTATTTACCAGGTTTTCCAATTACCAGGTGGTAAATGTGAATAGTTTTTTATCATTGTTTTTATTATTTATCTAAAAAATAGATAGATATCTATTTATCAGCTAATATTGAATGGTAACTAAGATAACTAAATTACTGGAAGAAATATTCAAAAGCTGATTGGAACCTAAAAATATTTTCAAATTTTGAATCCAGATCATAGGATTGGAGGCAGATGAGCTGCTACTATATCACAAGGCATTTTATTCAGTGATATATATATATATACATGAAAGCATTCAACATTTAAACATCACCAAATATCAGTAACAATCAATAATCTTAATCTGTTGTCAAGACAACATTCTTTAAATAGTAAAGATGGAAATCCATCTTTATCTATGGTTTACTATATTTATATAGACACTAAAAGTTGCAGCTTTAGCATAGAGAATGAAATTATTAATTCAGAGAAGTTTAAAAAGCCTCATTACTTAAATAATAAACTAATAATGCTCAAGGCTAGATATATATTATAGCAGAATATGAATATGAAGGGGGTGATGATTAATTAGTATTTATAAAGAAAACAAGATAATATGTTTTAAAAGTCATAATATGAAGGGGACAAATTTTATTTAATTTATGGACTTAGAATTAGTTTGAAATAGTATTAGAGAACATATGTGCTTATCCTGGAGTTAACATCAATATACAGTCAATTTAATCTTAGAATTGATAGTTTAGAAAGAAATATTCTAGTGACATCAAGGAAAATTTGTCAAATTTGTTGGATAAGAAAATAAGTACAAATGATAATGTGACAAATGTTAATGTAAATTAAAATGAAATTAGGAATAATTAATAAAATGTGAGAGAAAGCAGAGACACATACAGTATGTTATGAAAACAGTAAAAAAATGTAGGTTAATAATGATATGATTAATAAAATGGGAATGGAAAAATATAAATGTTGAAATAAGTTGAATTTAATTGAGTTGCTTAACCGGGTAAAATAGAAAAATGTGTAGAAAAAATGAACAGAAGAATTGGAAAGAAAAAATAGGTGTTATTGTAATTCATGTTAAAAGAAAAAAACAGTGGGTTAGGAAAAAGCAGGGTCATGGAGATGAAGCAGCAGATGAATTAAAGAGAGCAAATAAAGTAAGAAAAAATGAGAAGAGTATTTAAGTGATTTACATACTAGAAATAATGTGATGTAGATAAAGATGAAATAGATTATGTAACAACTGAGAGTGAGGTTGTAAAAGCTGTAGAAAATTGATAAATCCAATCGAATCATTGAAAATTATTAGGATTGGCACAATGTGGAGAGGATTAGTATGTTATAATTTAATTTACGATTGAGGAGAATAGCCATAGAAGTTTTTTCAAAAGATATGTATGCTACCTTTAGGAATAATGCTTAATGCTATTATTTACGACGACTAAGGAATTGTAATTTTAAGCTTAACTTCACATGGAGCTGGTTGAATTTATATCAGATTAGTCATGTTTATGTTTGTTAAACCACTAAACATCACATGATCACTATTTCTTATGCTTGCACGTAACTGTTATTAAAACAGGCAAAATTCTCCATACAGTAGTGCCACTCAGTGCCAACCAGAGTAATCAAAAATCCCCATCTAATGCCTACTCATCTAGTATTCCCAGACTAGTTTCTGACTTGTGACCTTTGTCAGTGAGGAGCTTTGATCCTAAGATCTAGGTGCAGTACTCTCAGACCCAAAGCTCCTCACTGACGAAGGCCACAAACCAGAAACTAATCTGGGGATATTGGATGAGTAGGCACTAGATGGGGATTTTATGTACAAATCTCCTGGCATCCATTGATTACTCTGGTTGGCACTGAGTGACACAACTGTATGGAGAGTTTTGTCTGTTTATGAATGTTCATATGAATGTGTATATTTAGAAAAGTTGAAGAAATTGTTGGAATGGTAAGAAACTATTGTTGAGAGATATATAAAAAGAGGACAATCATTATTTGTTATATTGATTTTGAAAATGTTTTTTGATGGAATAAGCGGGATTATTGTATTGAATATAACTGGATTGGAAGTTGAACTGGTCATTAGGAACCTCATAGAATCAAAAGATTTTAGGGAGAGTTGTAAAATAGGATGTTATCTATCTCTTGTTATGTTTAATATGTATTTAAATAAATTGTTAAATTACTGATGTTTTGATATGGGTAAATGAGTTTTGAGGATAATAAAAGCTTATTTCCTTAGTTTAAACAATTCAAAACAAAGCAAAACTCTCCATATAGTAGTGCCACCTTGTGCTAACAAGAGCAATCAATGGATGCCAGAAGGCTTATGCATAAAAATCCCTATCTAGTGCCTACTCATCCAATATCCCCAGACTAGTTTCTGGCTTGTGGCCTTCATTAGTGAGGAGCCTTGGATCTGAGAGCACTGCATCTAGATCTTAGGATCTAATGCAACCCTCCAGCACCCACCTTTTAACTCTAATTAACTACAAAACTATGAGAATGAAATTGAAAACACAATATTTTCAATCCAAGCTCAATAGCTTACATAGTCATATGGGTCTGAACTCAATTCAGCACCCATACATTTTGATGTCTTTGGCTCTTTAACAATCATAGCCACCTATATCCTATTAGGCTTTGTTTTGAATTGTTTAATAACAATTATGTGCTAGTATGAGATAGTGATCATGTGATGTTCCTTAGTTTACCAATAAAGGGCAGTATTCAAAGATATCAAGAATAAGCTTAATGAAATTTGTAGATAAATTAGAACATTTATTTCTGAAATAAGGATTATGATTGAAGATGGTGTAAAATTAGGAATGAAGGTTAATGCTTTGAAGTATTTAGGTAATTAATTATTTCTTGATTGAAATAATGATATTAATGTGTTAGTGTTGTATTATTTAAATAGACTTTTAATAAAGGAAGGAGATTATTTTGTGTCCTATCTGTTAGATTTAAGATGTTTATGAAATTTTGTTTGGAACATAGGGTAGAGGCACGACAGGAAAATATTGGATGACTGTGAGGTGCATTCGGAAGAGAATGTAAACAATGTTGACGAAAATAAATATTATTGATGAAGTCAATTTTTCTTCTGCTTCATATTTACAAGTAATGTTAAAAAGACTCTTGGAAGGTAAGAGAAAAAGATTAAAATGAAGGAAAAACTGAGTGGAAGAAGGCGATAGATATTATGTTATTTATGTTATTTTAAAGGCTTGAGAAAGTTATCGAAACAATATGGTGAAACTGTCTTTGGCAATTAATTAATGATTCATATTTATGTTATTTGCATGAGGTATTGGTAATAATATATTTTCATTTGTATGTATATTTGTACCAATCAATTTTTTATTTAAACAATAATTAAAAAAGAAAAACTTTTGTTGAAAAACTTGATCACAGTTGTTTGAAACAATTAAATTTTCCCATCCAAAGCTTAAAAAAAAAATTCCATTGTATTTTCCTGCCATCTATCGGATAAATTTTTAAATGGTTTATTATATATATTATAAAAAAAAATAAAATTATTCTACATTATAATCTTTCAATATTTCTTAAATTTTATTTTATTAATCTAGAAATAAAATATTGCAAATATTAAAACTGCATACATTCAACAGTGGGCTTAGGTAAATGATTATTTTAATCAAATGTATATTTAAAATTTCTTTTTAATCATCTGTCATTTCCATATGAGCTTTTATTAATAGTTATAAAATATTAATAAAATTTTTGTAAGATTTTTGAATATTATTTATTGGCATTGAATGTATGAAGAAAAATAATTTAATTGAAGTATAATTAAAAACCAGTGTGTGTGTGTGTGTTATTCATATACTTCTTAGTGATGTAAGTTGAAATGGTAAAACATATTCTCTTATTGGGGTGTTCTTATTTAATGAATATTAATGGTGATATTATTGCTTTCCATTGCGATAGCAAATCCTGGGAAACAGATTGATAAGTTGTCACATATTTAATGCATTTTTAGAGACAAGATCACATACATGAATAAAAAGGTTATTCATTATTGGATAATTTCCAGTCTAATGAATGACTAATAAAAGTTATTAATGTCACACACACTTTATTATTCAAATATAAATTCGTCCAGTTATGTATAAAAATATTTTGATCATCAATTCAGTGGAAGACGTATCGTATTTATTCACCATCAAAATTGGTTAACTATACACGTTTCTATAAGATAATTGGTTTTCCCATTTCATATTAGGATTGCAATTAAAGTATCGACATTTTACATGGTTGAAAAGCATATATATAAAGAAACAATGCATAATGCTAACTGATATATCTGTGAAATATTTTAAGTGCTCCGCAGCTCTATTATTTCAGCCATACCCCCCTTCAAATAAACAAAAGCTTGAATTTTGTAGCCCATTCAAAAGCTTGGCCCAAATAATATAGCTGTGGGTCGTTTAAAAATCTATATATACAGCATACATACTTTTTGAGCAAATAAATAACTTTATTACATAAAATAAATATAGAAATACATGGATTGGATTTTTCTATAAGATTGCATATACTTCCAGAGTAGCATAAATTAGTAAATATCCAATAATTTAAAAAAAAACAAATAGTAGGAAAATAAAACCATTGACAAACTCTCCATACAATAGTGCTATCCAATTGAAGCCATAGTAATCAATGGATGCAAGAGATTTGTGCATAAAGTCACTATCTAGTACCCCTACTTATCCCATATTCGCAGGCTGGTTTCCAGCTTGTGGCTTTAATCAATAAGGATCCTCAGATCTGAGAGCACTGTACATAGATCTTAGGGTTTAATGCAATCCTTCAGCAGCCACCATTTACCAATTCAGTTAACTATAAAGCTGTGAATTCAAGATGGAAACCCAATAATACTTCCAATCCAAACTCATTTACTTGCATAATCATATAGACTTAAACTCAGTTCATTATCTACATATTGTAATGTCTTTGATTTTTTTTTAAAACCCCCGGTCATAATATTTTATGGGCAGAATTGGTGCAAAACTACTAAAACATTACATGATCACCATTTCCGAGGCTTACACAAGCTGTTAAAAAAGCATCACTCTCCATACAGTAGTGCCACCCAGTGGAAGCCATAGTAATGGATGTAATATTTGTGCATAGAACTCCTATCCCCTATCTAATACCTACTCATTCAATATCCCCAGACTCGTTTCTAGCTTGTGGCTTTCATCAGTGAGGAGAATAGAAACTAATCTGATGATTATAAGGCACGGGATAGGGGTTTTATGCCCAAACCTTGCATTCATTGATTATTATGATTTGCACTGGGTGCACTACTATATGGAGAGTTTGCTACTATTTTAACAGCCTGTGTAAGTTTAGCAAATGGTGTTCATGTGATATTTAGTGGTTTAAAATAAAATCACCTTATCATCACCATCAAGCATTATTGATACACTGCAGGATTAAACTCTCTCCAAGTTTAATCCAATTCATAGCTTTACTTCTTCATGTTAAATCAACAAACTCCTATTTCATCCATCTATATCATATTTTCAAATTTATCCAAAACACTTTGAATACTTTTTAGCAAAAACCTTTTATTGTACATATATGCACATACACCTATGTTTCGATTGTCTTGCAGCCTTCTTCAGAGCTATGATGTAATGAATAAAATATAATAAAATACATAACTATAGAAATAATACCATAAAAAATGTAAACAATAAAAAACTAAAAACAACATAAAATATATAACAAAACCTAATAAAATTGAAATAAATATAATTCAACCTATATAAAATAATCTAGTTAATAAAAAGTAAAATATACAATATAAATTAGAAAATAAATATAAATTATACTTGTGTATTTCTAACTATATACGTTCATATTCAAGAACAACTGTTAATCTAAATATATTATTGATTTTTATTATTTTTCATAATCTCCTAATTATTTCTATTCTTTATAAACTTAAACTTTATTTTTATTAGCTCCACCTCAGTAATATACTTAATAATTTTATATTCATATAATTGTCAGTTTGACAGTAATTCATTTATTAATATTCTTTTTAATTTTTAAATCATATAATATCTATCATTTCCTTACTTACTCTTCTGTTAAAAATTACTATTTTATATTTATTATTATTATTTTAATGAAAGAGCGAGAATTATTTGTCCTCTTTTTAAAGACATATTCATATTTATTAGACTTATATTCTATAAAAGTATCAATCAATTTTTTATTTTGAGGTTTGTCTATGGTGCATTACTACTTAATCTTTTTTATTCCTTCTCTCCATGTAAATAAATATTCAATTAGTATGCAATTTTTTACTAAACACACTTTATCCAGTCATATTTATTTAAATATTAACAATATAATTAATCTATCTATTTGCTAGCAACAGCGCCATCGAGTGGGATGGATTGTCATAAGTATGAGGACTTTATTTTCTTTAACAATACTGAATAGTTATAAGCGCTGAGAAAATGCAACTACAAAACATTGGAAGTTTTGTTGTATTCCATTTTTAAAAAGTTCAAGTTCATTGGTGAATTTATTTAACGTGATTATTTAATATTCAAAATCACCATTGGATAACAGAAATTATTAAATAAAAAATAACTTAATCAATTTCCTGTAACAGTAACAGTATGATTTTGATTAATATTCAAGATAATGACAATAATAATTGAATGATTTATTGCTTGGGAGTTTGTAAGAAATTTGAGAACCCAAGAGTCAGAATTGAAGTTGGAAACTCACAGGCCTTCAGTGAATCTATCATTGCACAAAACTGTACTGAATAAGGTTCAAATACTTACCCAGAACTTAGTGCTAATGTAAGTCACATCAGCTTAATTCACTAATTTTCATTAAATAAGTCCGATTTCTTTTTTTTGTTTTTGTTTATGACTCCTATTACTATCAATTATTTAAGAATTAAAGAAAAAAACACATAAAAAATCATGCAGAACATAAATAATCATATATTTACAATTTTTTTTTTCGACATCTAAAATTAAACATTATATATGTATTTACAAATTAAAAAGCACTGATTATATTAGAAATATAATTTAAAGAGTGATTAAATTTTTTAAAATGTAATTATTGAAAGACAGTTGTTATGAATAAATGCATGCTTGCTAAACTATGGTATTTATAAATCAAACTTGTGTAATATGTATATAGATAAATAATTAAGACTGTGAAAAATAAAGTTTATGTTCTAGCACAACCAGTGTGACTTGGTCGAAACATTAATTTATATATATTTTTTCTAGAAATTATATGTGGATATACCCAGATAATTATTATGATCATCATCAAGCATTATCAATCCACTGCAGGATGGTCTCTCCAAGTTCAATCCATCTTTGATCTCTAGCTTTTTTTTGCCACTTCACCCCTGCGCACTTTCTCAATTTCATCCATCTATCTAACATGTGGTTTCTTTCTGGGTCTTTTGTAATCTCTTGGAATCCAGTTTAAGATTTCAATTGTCCATCTATTATCATTTCTTCTAGCAATATGTCAAACCCAACTTTAGTCTTAATTCTTTCAATGATGTTACACATAGGGTATATGAGTACAGACTTTCACATGACCCACCACTCTCCACACTATCTCATAACACTGATACACTCGAACACATATATGTTGAAAAGATAAATAATCACCAATATACGTATTGCATGCTAAACCAGCAATCATTAGTTCGTCCAGATTACCATCTCTACACATATATGCTATAAGTGCTCAGATATATATTAAGATAGCCAAACCTCATACTTTAATGGATAGGCTTCAATCTACTCCACACTCCAACTCTTCAAACGTCCATCCAATTGAAAATCTGATGATGGATTGCTCAAATTAGTAACACCTCCCCATTTATTGTGTTTTTGATCTTTTCTTATTATTTCTAACATTTATCTCTCCACACTTTTTTGAGTAGTCAGAAGTCTCTATATTGCCTTTCTATTAAGTGTCCAAGTCTCAAATACATAAGTAAGAACTGGTAAAATACATTTATTAAAAATCTTCCTTTTCAAACACATAGGCATATTTTCTTTTAATATTAAATTATTTCTATCAAAAGCACTCCAACTTAGTTTAATTCTATGATTAATGTCATCCATTATGGTTCCATATGTAGTAATAATCTGACTAAGATATTTGTAGTTAACTTTTTCTAACTCATCACAATCGATTTTTATTTTCAGCTTTTGAGAAAATCCATTGAACATTACTTTAGTCTTTTTAACATTTATCTTTAATCCTACTTTCTTACTTTCATTTGATAACTCTTGCAACATTTTCTGAAGCTCTGAAACATTAATTGCAAAAACAACTACATCATCTGCAAAATTTAAATGACGTAAATAATCTCCATTTACTTTTACTCCTTTAGCTTTCCACTTTAATCCACAAAATACTTTTTGCAGCACTGCTGTAAAAGTTTTGGATATAAGGAGTCACCCTGTGTTACACTCTTTTCAATGTTGATTTTCCTACTATCATTATGTAATCTAATTGTTGCTGTTGCATTTTTATAAATATTCTTCAGAATATGACAATATCCTGTGTCTGTATCTTGATCAAGTAGTGTAATCACTGAAGAAATGCATCTATTTCTGTAGCCTGTGGAAGTCTTTGATTTAATATACAGTATAATATTTATAATTTTAATATCACATAATTACATTTATTTAAAAAAAATTGGTGATAATTATAAAATATTTTTAAAATAAGTAATCTTATGTGATAATTATTTTATTGTAAAAAGTGATTTAAGATTAATTTTTAATTGACATTTATATGGATTGGGCAACATTTTATGTTATGGGTTAATTATTTATTTATAAAATTATTAAAAAGAAGAAAGTGAGAAATTCTCAGATTTTTAAATTTAAAAAAAAAAAAACATTTTAAAGTTTGTAAAATTTTGAGTTTTATTGACTTTTTTTTTTTTTACATTTCACTTACAGTAATAAATAAGATATGAATAAAGCTATTTTTTATATATATTCTTAACTGTAAATCTTTTAAATATATACAGAATTATTAAATTTGCAGCTGTGTTTGAGTGTGATGTTAATTCTTTTCAAAATATTTCTATTTCAAAAAAGTAAAAGAAAAACTTTTCTCTGAATTAAAAGAATTAAAAGAAAGGTAAAAAATATAATATATATATATATATTTTAATAAAATAAAATTTGAAATTAAAACAAAAACAAAAACGGATGATATATATATAAATATTGTATCAGGTTTGTGATTTATTTGACAATTAATGGATTCCTACTGCTATAATGTGTATTTTTATGATTTTCATTTTAAGACCTAAAGGAAGCAGATGATGAATGTTGAAAAGTCATACACATATAACATATACATTGAAAGTTTGTTGTAATCTTGGGTTGCTGATTGGATAATGGAGGCTAGAATGCATGCATTTGTAATAAGTTAAAGATCTTATAGTAATATTATTTGCCTGTCATGTTTTTGGGAGATGTTGAAGACATTTTATTTTGGTATAATTTATGCTTAAAGAATTTGGTGAAATACTATTCAAAAGTCATTATAAAAACTGGGAAATTTATAGATATAAATTAATAAGTTGCCCACTAAAAATATAACCTATATATAGTATATTTTTACTGTTATTATAATTTAAAACATTATATATATGTACACAGTACTATGTATTAAAAATATTATTGTAAATAATTTGATATTTGTTTATTTGCCTCTTGCCGATATCAATTGTAGCAATGCATTGAGTCTCTGAATACATTTTATTCATCAATTATTTTCTTGAACTCTTGTCTTAAAATTCCTAAGTTGCTTATGAAGTTCCAAATTTATTTTAGTATTTTATTAGTAAGAGAATGCCATATATATATATATATTAAAACACGCCATTAAGAAAGCAAACATTGTTAAAGAATCGGTCAATATTCATTGGTGGCTGAAGAAGAGACTTTAATTACATACATAATATACTTTTTAAACAGAATTTCATATCTTGAAAATCGAAATTGGTAATTTTATTATTTAATAGTTGTTGAAATTTGAGTAGAAGTTACCTGTAAAGAATGAACATCACATTTTTACTAATATATTTGGAGTAAGTTTTTTTAAAGTTGATATTTTAAATTACAGTATTTAATCTATGATGTATCTAATAATCTATGCATATATTATTAATATTTTATTTTTTTGATTCCTATTTATAATTCATAAGACACAATAGGTTTGAGTATTGATACAAGTACATTTTTTGGCATAACCTCAAATTCACATAGACAGAACTTTCGTAAATTAAGGTTAGAGTATAAGCAATTATAAAGAGATACAAATAACACTGCATAAACTAATTTTTTAATATCATTAGTTTTTCCTAATTATATTTTGGCATTTCAAATATAGAAGATATGAAGATAAACGTCATAGCAAATCCAATACCGGCCATCCTTTTGTTATTTCAAAAATTATTAAATTTCCTTATTTCCTAAGACAAATATTTCTAAGATCATCTATCTAAATTGCAAAGTGTTATTTTTTTTATATACAAGTACTGATCTATGTTCAGTCTTGATGAATATACATGAAGGAAAATTCATACATTGTACGTACCTTATATGTAGAAAAAATACTGAAATAATATTACCACGATTACTTCCAGCTTATTGCTATTGCCAGTGATGATATAACTACTTGTTTTAGATTAATAAGCAATTTTCTAGACATTATCCAGATTTTTTGAGGTAGGCCATTTTTAGATATGTTTTTTTTTTAGACTACATTTTCTAGGTCTCCCTCATTTATGGTATCGAGGAGTATCTTTAAATCCTTAAATAGGCTTTCAAAACATAGAATTACAATGAAATTCTATCCTATTTCCAATTACAATGTGACATATTATTGATTGAGATGCTTCATGCAAATCATAACTAAGGATTTACAATCTGCCAACCTGTTCCTATCATCATTTTACTAATGCCAAAAGTCTTGACATACGACATGCGTTACTTCTGCATATTTACATATAAAAGTAGAATAAAGTTTGGAAAAGCAAGTGATGGAAAGCAAATTCAATTATAACAGTATGATTAAAAAAATTGAAAGAATATAAAAAGAATACAAAGAGAAGACGGTCAAGACTGCTTGTATTGAAAGATTATTTAGCATTTGATTAGCCAATCTTTTATCTACTAGGTAGCTTGAGAGTTTTTGGGTCAGGCACTTTATGCTGATTATTCACGACCAGCCATCTTATCTGAAGATCCTTTCATTATCTGTGAAATATGAATTCTGTTGATGGCTGAAATTAACATAATGGAAGTATATTTACCAATCATAATGTTAAATTTAACATATAGTGCATAATATTTATCAACTGCTAAATGAGCGTTAAGAAAAGGTAAAATAAATTAAATTGAAATATTATGTTGCACTAAGCATGCTTTCAGCAGAACATTTCCAGAATCATAGCACTGTCTTATTTCGCAGTTAAAATGCAGCGTCCTTAAATAAATGTACTTCATTATGTAAATGAGACTTTTAATTATTCCATTTTTTTAATGATGGAACACATGATTCTTTTTTATTAAATGTGTATGGGTCTTTTGCAATTGCACATGCTTCCTTCTATTTTTGTTTTTGTCATTTCTTTCAGCGCAAACCATCTTTACATCAATTGGATTAAAAGCATGACCTGTTGCGTATTCATGTTCAAGGAAGATTGAATTAAGTTCATTATTTTGTTTTGCCTTGTTGTATAAATATGTGTGTTGGGTGATCCTTGTTGATCTATTAGCCCATAATTCGCCTTAATAGACAGCTTTGCACGAGGGGGCACTGCATGTAATTTTATAAACTACTGAAGGGGGGGGGTCATTGTTCTGGTGGTATTCTATTTTTTGCATTATTCAATAATTTATTCAATGATGGAGGGGATCATATGTTAGCGCATATGTTTTTTACCTTCTTTGCTATCCTAGGGATGTATGGAAGGCTTATCCATGGAATTGTTTGGTACTGATTATTTTCATAGCATAAAATAAATAGTCGAAGCTCTCAATATATATTGCACTGGGTTCGATCCGTTGACGATCACACTACATCTGTACATTGGTTTAGCCAGGTTTTCAACCTTATTTATAATAAATTTATAATCTTATTTAATTATAAATATTACGTGAACAAACCGGCACATTCAAGCAAAGTGGAAAATATTATTGATAGCTTTAGCTGTCAATAATACCCACAATCAGATTGAGCTATGCAACGCATAACACGATCACATTTCCAGATCGTGGCCCACTTCGGCTGCTAGATTCAACCCCCTACTATCCAAACACTTTATTTGTTTTGGAGTAAACCCCGGGCGCCAGCTAGTCTAAAACTAACATGTTCAGACAGTAGGCCCATAATCCAGCGCTTGAAAAATCCCTTAACTAGCTCAGATTATTATTTTAATTCAATAACAAAATATTGTTTCAATTAGTGGTGAAAAGAATTGACCGACAAATAAAGTTTTAAGTTTAAAGACAATTTATTTTAATTAACATTTATTAAACTAATTTTAAATATTTTATAAATCTTATTTACTAATATAACACACACACACACATTTTTAATTCACACACTATAATATCTTATGAGAAAGCATTAAATAATATTTGAAATGCAAAATACAATAAAATCAATATACTAATGCATGAATACACACAACATTTTAAGCACACTTATTAATAGTTCGTCTCTGTATGCTATAGAGTTCTTAAACTTGACTCTTGAGGTTTTACGAATGCGATGGCTACTTTAGAAATAAGAAAAATGTTATTACCTAGGATTTTGAACATGGATACTTCTTGCTGTTTGCTGCTTCTAATGAAGTATTTCTAACCGGTTAGATTTGAAGTTTTCTTGTGGAGATTTGATACTGATTATTCTGAGGCATATTCTTTAAGACAATTAGATATTGAGCAGCTTCAGGTTATTATGCAAACATCACTTTTATCAGGTAGATTGGCTGTTTTTATCAGACTTCAGGCTGGAGAAAGTCGTATGTTTTCCGAGATTTTAACACTGCATTCTTGATTCTAATATAACTCACTGATATATTGTACTGAACTGTTACCTCAAACGCAACCCAAACTCAACTCGAACTCAACTCAAACATGACTAACTGTTCGATAAAAAAATAGTCTATTTATACTTGAGGTGTGTTTTCATTTTGATATCTCCAGCAATATCTGTTGTCGAAATTCCTTTGATAATCTTTTAATTACGTGTTTTTGAAGATTGTTTAATTAGTAGCCATGCAAATGTGTTGTTTTTATATTTTTATTAGTAGCCACCACTGAGTGTTTTTTAATTTTTTAACTTTCATTTATTTTTCAATATAATTTCAACACGCACATATACACGCATTTATCATTTTTTTGTTTACTCTCGCACATATATGTTTTATTAACAAGCTTACATTTATGCACATGTATAATTTAAGATTAATTTATTATTTAATTTTTAAGATTACTTTTTTACTTTAATTGAATGAAATGAGATTTATATTTTTAAACTTTATGTTACATTTTAACTGATAATAATAAGAAAAAACTCTTTACTTCTTTTATAAAATCTTTAGACTTTTAATCTTACGTTTTCTTTTACGAAAGAGTTTTATTTTAATATTTTTTTTAAACAAAATTATTATGTGCCAACACAATGTTGGTACAATATATATTAATTAAGACAAAGGGACATCCTTATCAGCTATGTTAGAGTTTAGAATATCTATATATTAACATAGAAATATTTGATTCATTTATAAATAGTTCTCAGTAATTAATTTTATTTCAAAAGTATGAGAGTTGTTTCACATGATCACAATTTCTATTATGTTTAAGCAAATCATATAACATGAAAAATGTAAGGAGGGGCAGATGATAGGCGGATTTTAGCAAACTTACTTTCTGTAATGTTTTTATTTATATAAATATTATGTAGCTGGCATATCTCTATCATTATCTATAGTGCTTAATTTAAATTGTAACATAAATAAATATTCCAAGCTCTTATAATACATGGTTTAACTAAGGCAAACCACTAGTGGCATTAGTATGCTAGGAAACATCTGCTCTCCATTTTAACATAGTGAAAGTAGATTTACTTATAAATAATTCATGGCAATACATTTTATTTTCAATGTGTGATAGTTGTTACTTCACTTCATATGTTCAAAATGTATTCTGAATTCAAACAAATCATGTAATTTTAAATTTATATATATTAATAAAGATATATCTGTGTAAAGAGTAATAAGTATATTTCCTATTATATATTATAATCATTTCTAATATAGTTACACAAATTGTGTATCCTTATCTTTATTATTATATATTTGTTTGTTTGTTTGTTGCTTTATAACTCAACAAATATTGCACAAATCTTAATGTCTCTTGCATTGATTTTTTCTTTCTTTTTGTTTTGAAGAATGACATGTTTTAAAAACTTTGGTACTTTGCTATACATGTTGAAATCCTAACCATTTTTGAATGACTTCATAAAAACACACACAAAAAAAGACAGCACTGATTAAAAGTTTACAGATGCAAAGTCTTTTAAATGAGTACAAAGTATGTTGGGGCCTGCTTATTAAAATACACACTACAGAAATAGAGAGAATTATAGTTTTTGGTAAAGTGACATAAAATTTGATTTCGTAAATTTATCACTTGCAAGAGGATCGTAAACAAAATACCATGCTGTTAAAATTTCATAGCCCTTTCTAAAAACCATTGGAAAGGGAAATCACACACACACACAAAAAAAAACATGAATGGAAATAATCATGAATTAAGGGATAAATACATTTATGATATGAATTCTGTCAATATATCATGGAATAGCCAACAAAAACAGTTCAAACCTGGATGTAATAAAATTATATCTAAAACCACACCTAAACCAAACTAGAAAGGGACTTGAGAAGTAGTTCCTCACCTCAAGAATCCTTATACCGTAAGAGGAACAGAAATACAATTATGAATAAGGAAATTACCAATCTCACTTGTTCTTGCGAAGATAAAACCCCTAATTACGCTTTACAAAGCTGCCCATGATAGGAATTACGTATATTTAAACTAAAATTCTAAAAGTTGCTCAAATTCAATAGTATGACTGATCACAAAAAGTTATATGTTTTGTGATACTGCTGTTATTAACGTATGTATTATTATTTCTTGTAAATAATACATAAATATATAAGCTAAAGCAACAGTTACAGATTGCGTTATATTCTTTTATTTTATTAATGCAAGCAAAGCCAAGAGTACATTTAGTATTTTAATATTTGTAATTAATGTTAATTAAGGTAAGGTTATTAAAACGAGCATATTCTTGCTTGTATTATATTGTTAGAAGAGATGATAACAGATGGACAATTGAAATTTTAAACTGGATTCCAAGAGATTGTAAAAGGCCAAGAAAGAGACCACATGTGAGATGGATGGATGAAATAAGAAAGTGTGCAGGGGTGATGTGGAGAAGACAACAAGCTAATGATAGGAAAAGATGGATTGAACTTGGAGAGACCTTCATCCTGCAGTGGATTGATAATGATTGATGATGATGATCACAGAAAAGTGTTAGATATTACATGGTTTGTTTAAATATATATATATATGTAATTATAAGAAATAACAAGTTTTACATTTAAATCTCAAATGAACCTGCCACCACTGTGTTAATAATAGTGAACAAGTACTTTTAATATCTATTATAGCTAGTCAGATTAGCCACTATTTGTGGTATCTGAAATATATATATTTCTTGTAAGAACTTGAATTTTACTTTCCATTATGATAGCAGTCTTTAACTTTGCAAAAATTGTAATTGTATTTATTTAGTTTTGTTAATATTAGTGCTTTTACACGCTTTCATTTCCAGTACTTAAGATTTGCCCATATATAAGCATTTGGGTTGGAAAGAATAAGTGGATTCATTTTATTCTTTCATAAATACTATATCTTGTGTTGGGATTGAAAGTATTCATTTATTATTAACACTCGTAAAAAGCGCATGCACAGTAGCTTGAAAAGGCTGATCTTTAATGTATTACAATTTATAAAACATAGCGCTATAAAAAATTAGGTATATAAAAGATAATTACTATTAAAGAAATAAAAAAATATAATTTCTAATAAACAGCCAAATAGTTGTTAACTTCAAT
Source organism: Epiperipatus broadwayi (assembly GCA_028023455.1). NCBI lineage: Eukaryota > Metazoa > Onychophora > Udeonychophora > Euonychophora > Peripatidae > Epiperipatus > Epiperipatus broadwayi. The sequence continues at coordinate 1,273,625 of JAQFVV010000169.1, forward strand.
TCAAGCTGAAATTTATATAACATTTAACCAATCTTTGATATGTCGATTGCCATGATGAGCATAACTCACCAAATCATGTTGTTTTTTTTATGATCATAAACAAAAAAATGCTCTATTTTTTATATGTGAGGCACTTAAAATCTTAAGCTGGATTCTAAGAGATTGTAAAAGACCTAGAAAGTGACCACATCTGAGGTGGATGAAATAAGGAAGTGTACTGTTGTGATGTGAAACAGAGTGTATAGAGTTCAGAGAAGATGGGGATTGTACTTGGAGAGATCTCATCCTGCAGTGGATCAATAATGATTAAAAATAATGATGAAATAAATGGACTATTTATTCTAACATGCATTAATTTATGAGCCATTTAAAATAAAAATTTTTGGCAAGCAGAAACAAAAGAGAGTTTGAAAATAATTGAGTGATATACAAAAATGAAAAAGTATATTCCATTGTACACAAAGAGGAGAAAAATATCTCTGGGAATCATAATTATGGCAAATGATTAAAATTTATAATTTTTTTAATGAAGGAAGCAATAAATAATTATGGTAAATGATTATAATTTATTATTTTATAAAGGAAGCAATAAATAAATTTCTGAATTATCTTGACAAAAAAAAAAAAAATCTGGCATATATGGTAAATAAAATAAACTAATCTTTCATTTATTAAGTTTTTCAGATATTTTTTAAAATTAATTAATATAGCTTATGTGTGAGAATAAATAATTTATTATATATATATAATTTCTTTTACCATAATCGGAGTACTGTATTTCAAAATTTGTTATTTGAAAATGTTCTTGCTTTCCTTGCAGTGTGATAGATGTAGTTATTCATTATCTTGAAACTATTCAATTATTTTTAATTCTCTTTGTTACTGTGCTTGTCAAATAATATATATATAGTTGTGATATAAATTGTGGTTCATTCCAATGTTATAGTCTGACTATGTTTTCGCATTCTCCTCTAAGCTGATATATATTGAACCACTAAACATCACATGATCACCATTCTTATGCTTGCTCGTAACTGTTATTAAAACAGGCAAAACTCTCCATACAGTAGTGCCACTCAGTGCAAGCCAGAGTAATCAATGGATGCCAGAAAGGCTTGTGCATAAAATTCCTATCTAGTGCCTATTCAAGGCTTCTCACTGACGAAGGCCACAAGCCAGAAACTAGTCTGGAGATTTTGGATGAGTAGGCACTAGATAGGGATTTTATGCACAAGCCTTCTGGTATCAATTGATTACTCTGGCTTGCACTGAGTGGCACTGTGAGAGTTTTGCCTGTTTTAATAACTGACATATATTACCTTGTCTTTAGAAACTATTGCTATAAAAACAAACTTTTAGCATTGAATTGTAAATGTTTTGCTCTGTAACTCAAGTTCAGTTGATATTCACTATGTATTATGTATATTGTGTATGAATAAACACATTTGACATGACTTTTTAACAATCCAATTTTTTTGTTAAAGATATGCATTATGAGAATTGTAGTTTTTATCTAAATGTTCTCAGAAAATAGTTTCAAACTCATGAATTTCATCATAATGGTAGCCTGTCTGTAATAACTGTAAGACCTCGAGCTTATTATTCTAACATTTAAATTTACAATACTGTTGAATATGATATTAGAGTTGAACTAAACGTAATACATCAGGAATTTAAATTCAAATGTTAAACTTAAATTTTACTTAAGAATATTGTCATGATCACATTGAATTTGTGATATAAGAAAGTGTCACAACTATATTAAAGATTTTGATGTTTAAATATTTTTTTTTAGCCTGTTGTTATTTAAGATAATATATTAGGCAGTAGAATTTATATCATTTCACTCTTAATCTTTACATTTCACTTTATATTTCAACAAAATCAATCTCTTTGGTGTTCATCAGTTTGTTTATGGTTAAGAAAGTATTAAAAACTGGCATGTTAAGCGTGGGCGGCCTAGTGGTTAGCATAGCTGCCTTCCAAGCAGCTGGCTTGGGTTCGCTTCCCTGTCAATGCATTTGACATATGAAAAAAAAAAAACTGCCATTATTTTAGACAATAATTTGATCTCCTATCTGCTTTCCATTTTAGTTGAAAAATAAGTTTCAACAAATCAGAGATAAAACTGGAATGACAAAGCAATCTCTATAAATATAAAAAGGAATCAATTGTAGAATTAATTTACAATCAATTACTGGACTAGATAGTATTTTATAAAAAAAAAAATTAAATTGATTGTTCTATCAAATAATAAAGTTAGCAACAATAGGCTTACAATTTGTTGCTCAAGACATCTTGTGACCTTCAAGCACCATAACTGCTGCGTAAATTATCAGTAAAAAAACCCAAAAGGAATTTTTGTTCCAATTTGCCATTATACCACTGTGGAAAATTAATAATGATAGAATATAGTAACAGAACTTCAGATAATAGCAAATTAAATCACTTGAGAATATTCACATATTTCTTATTCTAAAATTTTAGGTAATATTCATGCAAATATGAAGTATAATGAAAGATAATTTATCAATATCCAAAAATGGTCTTAGAATATTATTTAAGAAATTACTCAATATGTTTATTCTACTTTTGATTTTTTCATATAATTTTTAATATTCCTATGATACTTCTCAATTTTAATTCAAAATTCGTATTGCAGCAGTTAATATGTGGATTATATTATTAATGAAGCAATTACATAGTACTATATGAACTTAGTTTGATATCTTTGGGCTTTAGATGATTGAACATGCTCTTTTAGAACATATATAATCAAAACAACAGACTTTTATTACAGACAGATCTTCAAAAACATGTGATTAGTGCTATAATAATTTTAAAAAAGAGAGAAAATATGGACTTTTAAAATTATATATCGACTAAAATATCTTGTTTCAAGCCTAGTGCCAGATGTATATAAGCATCTAAAGGAGTTGAAATTCAATAGGTTAGTTTGAAGAATTAAAGGGTGGTTACTGACTGTTTGGTTGCAAATCTAAACTTCTCACTGATTAAGACCATTAGCTAAAAACTAGTCTGCAGATATTGATTACTTTAGCTTACAATAGATGGTTATGTAATAATCAATAAATTTTACAAGTGCAGTGTTTAGATTGTAATTATATAGAAGATAATCATTCCTCATCACTAGCACTGTTTAACAGTGATGTTAAAACTGCAAGGATACTCTCACCCCAGTCACAAGATAGAGACTTTGAGGAAATAAGAGTGACTGTCTTATTTTCAAACTCAAATACACTTATACGAGCAAGTCTTAAGTCTCTAGAAATGAGAGCTTGAATGTATAAATCATTGACTTTAAATCCATTTCTTTTTTCAATAATCTTATTAGCACTTCTGAAATATTATAATTTACTTTGTGCTAATATTAGAAGATGATAAATTATGTAATAATAAATTTTACAAACACAGTATTTATATTGTAATTATGCAGGAGGTAATTGTCCTTCCTCACTAGCACTGTTAAACAATGACGTTAAAACTGCAAGGATACTCTTGCCCCAGTTACAAGATAGGTTTTGAGAAAATAAGTGCATTTGAGTTTTAAAATATGATGGTTGTTTTTATTTTTTCAGTCTTTATTTTATGGCTGGGGTGAGAGATCCTTACAGTTTTAACATCATTGTTTAATGGTGCTAGTGAGAAGAGATGGTTACTCTATATATAATTACAATCTTAGCATTGCACGTATAAAATTTATTGATTATTACATAAGTTAACATCTAATATTATAAAGTAAATTATAATATTTCGGCAATGCTAATAAGATTATTAAACAAAGAAATGGGATTTAAAGTGAATGTTTTATATATTCACGCTCTCACTTTTAGGTCCTTAAGATTGGCTCATATAAATGCATTTGAGTTTCTATGTTGTGGCTGGGGTGAGAGTATCCTTGCAGTTTTAACATTTCTGTTTAACAGCACTAATGAGAAGAGATGATTATCTTCTATATAATATATGGTACTATAGTCAAAATAATGAAATAATATAGTTTGTATAAAATTTATATCATCATCATCATTATCAACCATTATCAATCCACTGCAGGATGAAGGTCTCTCCAAGTTTAATCCATCTTCTCCGATCTTTAGCTTCTCTTCTACACATCACCCCTACACATTTTCTTATTTCATCCATCCATCTTACATGTGGTCTCCTTCTGGGTCTTTTACAATCTCTTGGAATCCAGTTTAAAATTTCAATTGTCCATCTATTATCATCTCTTCTAGCAATATGTCCAGCCCAACTCCACTTCAATCTTTTAATTTTTTCAATGAGGTCAGTAACACCTGTTTGTTCTCTTACCCATACATTGCGTTTTCGATCTCTTCTTGTTACTCCCAACATACATCTCTCCATACTTCTTTGAGTGGTCTGAAGTCTCTGTATTGATCTTCTATTAAGTGTCCAAGTCTCAGATCCATAAGTAAGAACTGGTAAAACACATTTGTTAAAAACCTTTCTTTTCAAACACATAGGCATATTTCCTTTTAATATCAAGTTATTTCTACCAAAAGCACTCCAACCAAGTTTAATTCTATGATTAATTTCCTCTATTATGTTTCCATCTGTATTAATAATCTGACCAAGGTATTTGTAACTCTTAACTTCTTCTAATTCATCATAATCAATCTTTATTTTCATATTTGGAGCAAATCGATTAAACATTACTTTAGTCTTTTTAACATTTATCTTTAGTCCTACTTTCCTACTTTCATCTGATAACTCCTGCAACATTTCCTGCAGCTCGGAAGCATTATTTGCAAAAACAACTACATCATCTGCGAAATCTAAATGACTTAAATAATCTCCATTTACTTTCACTCCTTTAGTTTCCCATTTTAATCCACAAAATACTTCTTGCAGCACTGCTGTAAAAAGTTTTGGAGATATGGAGTCACCTTGTCTTACACCTTTCTCAATGTTGACTTTCTTCAGTATCATTATGTAATCTAATTGTTGCTGTTGCATTTTTATAAATATTCTTTAAAATATGACAATATCCTGGATCTATACCTTGATGATCCAATGCTTTAATCACTGAAGAAATGTTTATAGAATCAAATGCCTTTTCATAATCTACAAATCCAAAACATAATGACAACTCATATTCATTTGTCCTTTCTATAACTTCTCTCAATACTTGAATATGATCTACTGTACTAAAACCACTTTTAAATCCAGCTTGTTCTCTTGGTTGGTGAAAATCCAAGGTTCTCTGTAGACGAGTTGTAATTATCTTGGTAAAAATTTTATATAAAACTGATAAAAGGCTGATAGGTCTGTAATTTCTAATATCTTCTTTATCACCTTTTTTAAATATTAATATTATTACTGCATTCTTCCAATCATCCGGTACATCTTTATCATTTAGACATTTGGTATATAACTTTGCTAATATTTTTTCTGTTTCTTCACCTGCTTCTTTTAATATATCAATTATAATTCCATCATTACCTGGAGCCTTTCCTTTTTTCATACATTTAATTGCATTTCTCACTTCTTCATTTAAAATTCTGGGCAATTTGGAAGATGTAATAGATATAGGAGGTACTTGTTCTTTATTACTATATAATTCTTGATAAAAATCTTCTACCAATTTCATAATGTCATCCCTCTTTTTAGTAATAATTCCATCTTTTATCCTTATTGCAGATATAAATTTCCTACCAATACCAAAATGTTGTTTTACATTCTTAAGACTTTTATTTTCTTCTACAGCTTTTCTTGCTAGTTCACAGTTATACTTTCTTATATCATTTTCAACTCTTTTCCGCACCATTTTACAAAATTCGAGATATTCAATTCTTTTTAATGCATCATTCTTGCATATCTTCATATTCCTTCTTTTCTTCATAAGTTCTCTAGTCTCAGTAGAAATTTTATTAGTCAATTGCTGCTTTTTTCTACCAGCTATCTTTGTTGCAGTTTTTAAAAGTGTATCAGTTATTTTCATATTAATTTCATTCAAATCTGAATCATGTTCAAAATCTACTAATACTTGAAACCGATTTGTAAGTTCTAATTTAAATTCATTAGAATGTTTCTGAAGATTAGGAATATCAACTGTAAATATAGTTTTTCTTAATAATTTTTGTCTCTCTAGTTTTACATTAACATGTATCTTACCCCTTACTAATCGATGATCACTTCCTGTGTTAAATTTATTAAGAACATTACAATCTTGAAATATGTATTTCCTGTTAGTCAAAATATAATCCAATTCTGCTGTACCTTCATTTGGATGCTTCCATGTCCATTTCCTTCTAACATTTTTCTCAAAAAAAGAATTCATAATATAAAGTTTTTCCTTCTCTGCAAACTCCACAAGTCTATGTCCTCTCTCATTTCTATTACCATAACCAAAATTACCTACAACACTTTCATCTTTCATTTGTTTACCAATTCTAGCATTAAAATCTCCCATAACAATTTTAAAATGTTGTTTACTCTGATCAAAAGCCTTTTGTACATCCATATAAAAATCTTCTACTACTTCATCACTGTGAGAACTTGTTGGGGCATAAACCTGAATTATCTGCATTTGATATCTGCTATTAAGTTGTATAACTAATCTTGCCACTCTGTCTGATACACCATCAATCTCCACAATATTGTTCTTCCACTTTTTATTTATAATGAATCCTACTCCACTTGTATTTCCAATATTTGTGCCTTTATAATAGAGCATATGTCCACTTTTTAAATCAATTGTCTCTTCACCTTTTCTTCTAACTTCACAAAGTCCAATAATATCCCATTTAATATAAGAGAGTTCTTCTAAATCTTGCAATCTTCCTTCACTTGAAAGTGATCTGCAGTTGTAAGTACCTAAATAAAAAGTCGTCATCAAATGGCAGCCTGGGTCCGCCTCCAGGATATTCTTAGCACCCTCCGCCTTCGGCCACCAACCGCTGCCTTGGTTGGTGACTTTACAGCCTCCTGGGATTAAGGGCCATGCTTTATTTTTGTCTGTCATAATTGTATAATTGGGAAAAATCTTTATCATTTACACAAACATTCATTCTGCCTTATCAGGCACTGAGAAGAAAGACCATGGTGTTTCTTGATCTTAAACTCAGAGGTTAAAAGCCAATAAACTCACCACGCTGGCTAATGCGTGTTGGTGAGCAGCCCATCCATGTTCGTATACTATATGAATAAACATATAGTAATAACAGCTGCAACGACAAGAACGTATGGAGTGGACATTAGGAATTTGCCCTGCTCGGTTCCTTTAAGGCCTCTAAGAGGAATCAAAGGGTCTCCTTTCAGTTAATAGCAAACTCCTTTCTGCAGCCATAAAATTTATATATATATAAATTGTTTATAAAGATAAATTTGAAATCCAGATTTCATTCCATTCTTTTATCTAAGATATCTACTGCATATTAACAAAATGTTAAAATAATTTTGATATGCTGATATATGTCAGTAAGTAGATAGAAATAATAATGGATGTAATTGCAAAATAGTCACAATTATTTTTTTGGAAAGTCATCAGCTGTTTGGGTACTAAAGTGCCAGATAGAGCATAACAATGGGCCAAATTGAAATATTTTTTATACTTTGCTCAATTGAGACTCCGTCTTTAACCGTTTCTTTTGAGTCTGTCATTATAGACTGGATAGAATGCACAAGGCATAATTGGTGATATATATTGTTTCATCATCTCAATAGATTTGCATTTGTAAGATTTTGCGACTCACTGAATTACTCCTGTAACTGATGTATTCTCACATCTTGGTTTAATTAATGATTACTATGTCTGGTTAAGTCATCTGATATGTCAGACTCATAGTGTCAACATATTGTGGTCTTTCACTTTATGCTTTCATTTGCTCTAATAATGATTATGTTTTTTACATTAAATCATATTGAGGTTATGTGACAACAGAGTATTATGACTAAATGGTGATACTTAATTATTATTGAGAGAAATTTTCCATTGCTTGCTATCCTAATATATCATTGCATTGTTAAATTTAATAAAACTGTATTGGAAAACTCTCCATACAGCAGTGCCGCCCAGTCCAAGCCAGAGTAAACAACGAATGCAAGAAGGTTTGAGCATAAAATCCCCATCTATTGCCTCATCCATTATCCCCAAACTAGTTTCTCAGATCCAAAGCTTCTCACTGATGAAAGAAAGCCACAAGCTAGAAACTAGTCTGGGGATATTGGATGAGTAGGAAGTAGATGGGGATTTTATGCACAAATCTTCTTGCATCCATTGATTATAAAGGCTTGTACTGGGTGATACTACTGTGTGGAGAGTTTTGTCTCTGTTTTAACAGCTTGTATGAGCATAGGAAATAGTGATCATGTGATGTTTAGTGGTTTAAGCTTTACATTGTTAATATGATTCAGAATATTAGCTCATACATAAGTTTTTTGGAAAAAATGTTTTCATTTTTAAAATCTTATATATAAAACCTTCATTTTTTTTAAAAAAAAGGTATATATATTATAGAAGGAGGGGGTGGGGCGTTAAAAGAATGAGTGTATGTTTATTACTTATAAATAATTTTCATTTCAGAAATTAAAAAGCTTTTAACATATATTTATTAATATATATACACTTAGATTTACACAAACGTATGCAAATTGTTCGAAAAAAAAAAAAAAGATAATAGAATAAAATATTAAAGATCTTAAAATTTGCATGATAATAAAATTGTGAATATTTTTTTTTTATGTAAATATTTTTTTAACAAAGGAACCCTAGTCTCAGAGGGGTCTGATTAATTACATGAAATATTAATGCAGTCCTAGAGTTTGTCAGTGATTGATGATGTGATTAATAATAAATACAAACACTAATAGATAATCTGTTAAGTAATGGGCCTTTGGTCCCCTCTATTATTTAAAATATTCTTAGGTTAGAGCTTTTATGCATATATTATAAAATTAAAACCAGGTGACAGGTAGTTTAAACTAATAATCATCTTTGATAATAATGTTATGTAAAAGTGAGAAATGATCAAATTATAACTAATATTGAAATGAAATGAAAAATCGTTTTGGAAAATTTTTTTCTTCATGTAAATGATTATACGATAGTATTAATAATTTTAGAAGGTACAAAAATAACCCAGATTTATTTCTGAATAATCGTAATATTATTTATCTTATTTACATATATTCTCACATTTATTTATTTTGGATTCAATATAAAACGATGTTTTTGAAAAAAAAAAATCATGTAATATATATATTGATGTATGTTTTCATTTTTTAAAAAAAGATTCCACATTGATTTATCCTTTTATATTACTAAGTTAACTTATTTTATCATTCAAAAACGTTATTTATATCATAATTTATATTTGTTAATTATTTTTCACATGAATACTACATAAGAGACGGATGTGATTACATTGTTGTGGGCTATTATATTGGTAAGAACTGATATCATGCATTATTTGAAACTTGTTGGTTTATATTTCAAAAGTAACCTTTATTAAATAAAAGATTACAAAAATTTTCAGGTACACTAATCCGTTGAGGATTATTTACATATCGTTGAGGATTACCAAGTGTTCAATGTTACAAGGTAAAACAATTACTGACCAGGTTTATAAAAAGTACATAGGCTGCTCGACAACAATTATATCCATAAAAGGGTTGCTATAATTTTTTTTAGTGTGTATCTGTACATGGGTTTAGATGGCCCAACCGCCAACAAATCATCCACCGCCCAATGATCCCCCCCCCAGACCTCAAAGCGAAGACCCAAATGCTTCACCTGAATAGGCGGACATCCATCATTGGCCAACCACCACAACAGGCAACAAAAGTCCAATGCCCAAGGCCATTAGACATTAAATCCTTGACTGCAGCCAAGGCCATCCATTAGCCCATTCCAGGTATCTCTTTCTCTCAATTCAACAGTCCAAATGGGCAGGGACCACTTTCAGTCTACCTGCCTGAAATTGGAATGCCAACTGGGGAAAAAATTAACTAGTGATGAGCAGATCTGCACTGCCCCAAAAACAATCCATCAAGGGGTGCAGCAGCCCATCAGAGTGAAAACGGTACTGAAAACTTTGACCCAATACCCTCCCGGCAGGTTCCCAGGTAGCGGCAATAATCACCAAAGCTTGCATCCATAAACCAGACTCCCAACGACCATCACCATCAACCCCTGAGGAAGAAGTGAGGAGTGCAGCTCTATGCCCACAAATATTACAACAAAACACTATTAATGTTACAATGATGATATATATATATATTTCTTCCCATGTGTCATAGCATCAGCCAGGAAGCGAACCCGCTAACCCGGGACAACTGCTTATAAAGCAGCTGTTCCCGACCTCTCGACCACTAATGCTTAACATTTCTAGTTGGTGTGTCTAGCATTCAGCGTGTCAAATGAATTTGTCTGTGGTTATGTTCTTGGTAAAAGAATTGTTCGCTTTTATTTCTTAAAATTTCTCAATCCTTATTAAAAAGTTATTCATTGAGTGATTTCGGTAAACAGTTGATTGTTCGTCTTTCTCATCTATTAAATCCAATATATTATAAGGCTCTTGCATTGTTGGTTTATATGAGCACATTGTTAGAAAGGATCTTTTTTTTTTTTTATATGTAACAATTTTTTTTTGTTTGTCAATTTAAATTTCATCAGGCAGGAATGTTCAGGTGGCTACATATATCTGCCTGGGCAATTTCATCTCCGAATCTCACTTGTTCTAGCTTATTTTTAACTGGGTTTGAAAGATATCTTGATCTGTGATTTCAGACAGAGATGCATCATGTGCACTGTTGAACAATAACACATAGATGAAAACTTATGATTGGGGGGGAATATCTTTTGTGAAGCTTGTGAAGAATTTGAGTGGTGATATCTGTTATCTTATGTTATTGTATCAATGTCTGTCATGAGCTTGTAAGGATAACATAGTATTAAAGAAAATAGGATTAGGTTTTTTCTGATGTGATGGATATGTATTATTTTCTGTATTTAAAAAATGAACTGTAGAGAGTGCATCAACATTGGCTTTGAGCAAGAAGTCAAATAATGTTAACTCTAGTGACTAGTGTCAAAGTTTTTTGATCAACCGCTTACTATTTATTTCAAGGGTGTTTTAATTTTAGGAATTCTCTAAGAATTTAGACTTGATTAACTTATATCCACCTCAACAGGTATGGCAGAAATAAGTTCATTATTTAATAACACTAATAGGGTAATTTAAAGTTACTTTATTGGAGTTCTGTTTATTGGTGTTATTTTTATTATGTCTTAAAGCAATGGATGTACAATGAATAGACATGATAGTAAATTTTTTTTTTTGTATTTGAATCATTTGTAAATTAGTGTAGTTTTAGGTAATTTTTATTTATTGAAGATTGTTGAATGGCTATTGTTTTTCTGGCTCACAGGATTTCTCTGCATGTTATGTAAATGTTGGAGGTAAACTGTTTTGTTAATTTAACTATGGATTGTATGCTCTTTTTGTAATGGCCATATGATATAATACAAATTTTGAGTTTGTTGCTAAGTATGACCCTTTTAGAAAGAGATGAATTATTCAACTTTTTATGAGTTTTTTCATATGTCATTTCTCATTGCTTTGATATAACTGAAATCTGAGTAATGTGGAGAGTTTACTATAGAATATTTGGATCAGTTCTTTTCTTGTCCGATTAAGTGCATAATCTTTTTTTACATCGGACTTATTAAGTGAACATTTTTTAGAATATCTAGGAATTTATTTTTCCAATATAAGGAACATTGTGACAATGTTGGATATGTTAGTGTTTACTGTTGATATGCATATTACTTGGAGTTATCTTTTTACGGATAGCACTAAAGGATTTATATATGTTGTGAATAGTAACTAGTTGAATGGCAATCATTGTGCTGTTGATTGATGCGGAATAAAAGTTATCACTGTCCATTTTGTTTCATATATATTTCCTAGCTCAAAGGATGCAGGAAAGTAGATGATGAATTTTGGTGTTGTCCCTGCTTATGTTGTAAAAGTTTATTTATTAATATAGACTCAAGTACCGTAGATATTTATTTGCACTACTCTGAGGCTGCTTAAAAAAAATTTTTTTTAATTGTGCTAAACACGACTTCAAATAAAATACATGTTTTTTTTTTTCTTGTGAATTGGATTTATGAGAACTGGAACAGAAAAGACTTACGCTTTCTTTTATTACTGATTCTAGTATATTTATTTTTAGAAGGCACATGGATATTCATCTTAAATTAGTTTTTAAGGAAGGGATTATCTGTGTTTTAAGAAATGGGACTAGTGGTATTGGAAAAATCATTGAATTTTGTAGATTATTCTTGAGAGAAAATGTGCAATCTCTGTTAGTAAGAGTGATGTGAACTGACTCACTCATATGTATAAAAATGAATCTTGGAATGCCACATATCATTGTGTTTATGTGAATCTTACATTATGATTAGTTTTAGTGTAATGTCATATGGGGTAAATAGTTCTTGATTTGCTGGATCTTCCAGAAATAGGGAAGAAGATAGCAATAGCTTTCTTACAATTATATTATCTCCATTTATGTTTAATCTTCAACAGTTATAGCTGAAGGGATTTGTGATTTAGATGAACATGGGAGTGCACATCTTGTGTATTGTCTGGTTCAAGTGTATAGACTGACTAATATTTTTATCTTTTAACTGTCACATATTCATTTACAGTTTCCCATATTTTTTTATTATTTGTTGGTGTACAGTGAAAAAATTTTTTTATTAAGCAGTTCATCTGTTAGTATTTATCCATTTTATCTGTGAGCATTAAAAACATTTTATTGGTAGAGAGGTGGGTATGATAATATATTTTATTGTGCAATATAGGATATTTTCATAAGCAGTCTCTGCCTGCACAGAATCTGACAATCATGATTTCAATTTAAACAGCTGGATACATGTTTTTGAAAAAATAGATTGTGGAGTTTTTGATGGTAGGAGTATTCTTATTACACCTGAGTCTCATTTTATGCAGTAGATAGGTTCCCCAGAAAATGAGCACAAAAGAAATTGCACAAAAATAGACTTAACTTACCTTGAAAAATGGGGGATACATATTGTAATTTTCAAAAATTGCATAAAAGCAAAGCAACAATGTAAAATTACTTTAAAATTTGCATAAAAAAAAAATAAGGAAATAAAATATGACTAATAAAAAATTTCAAATTTGAAAAAAGTTGATACAAGACAAACTTTTTTTTACTTTTTTTTTATTAACTATAGTATTTAATTTTAGTCAAAACAATATATTTTTATGTGTAATTTACATTATTTTCCATTTTTCCATACATGTACAGTATTTTAATAATTATCACTATTTGACGATATGCAGTTTCGTTTGTGAACTGGTAAGACATCAGATTTGTCACAAAAGGAAATACAACTAGCGCCAACTTCATTTTTTTTAATTGCTCTTATAATGGACTCGCCCAAACTAAAATGTTTTTCCAATCACCGTTGATCCTTTCCATTTTGCTAAGCGATCTAAAATTGAAATTTTTGTTTCCAAAGAAATTCATTTTCTTGGGTGTTTTTTCCTCTCCATTAGGGTAAACTAAAAGTTTAAAATAAAAATAAGAACTTAGACTTATGATAATAAAAAGACACCTACTCACCACTGCACAAAATTTAATTAAAACTAACAATTAAAAATTAAATTCTTATTTTTATCTTTAATTTTTTAATTTTCAATTCTGTTTAAAAATCAAATTTCATTGTTTCACATCACATTAATTTCAGATCACATTACGTAATTTTTAAATTGTTAATTACAATTAAAAATCAGATTTTAATTTTTAATTGTCAAATTTAATTGTGCCCTTCGTTGTTACTCACCTTTTAAAAATAAACTTGCGGACACTAAATGATTAATTGATTACGTACTCGTTTTAAAAAGTAGAAATAGAATGTGATTTAAAATGTAAAAACAACAACATGCATAGTGTAGGCATCTATAACGTTTGAACAGATTTACATTATAATCTTGTAAAATTTAATGTGTGTATATAAAATGGGGAAACCTTGATTTTAAGTGAATTATGAACTTCTTTATTGCATAAAATCTATTACAGTACTATTATAAAGCACTGAAAATATTGAAATTATTAGATGGAAGTCGAACTCTGATAATGCACTATTACTTTAAATATGACATGTGAGTGCGCAGAATTTATAATATTTAAAGTAATAGTACATTATTGGAGCTCGACTTCTGATCTAATAATTTTTATCGCATAAAAGAAAATTGCATACAAAGATATTAAGAAGAAACATGAATTGCATAACTTCAAAATTTCATTAAAAAAATCACATAAAATGAGACCCGGGTGTATTTTACTTCTCCTAATTTGATATTGTGCTCAGATTTCAACCTAACTCACTTAAAATTGCAGAGCGATCTGATAATATTGAATTGTGAAATGAAATGCTTGCAAGTTATAGTTTTCACCAGTTCAATTAAAGATGGAAAATTTTCATTATTGAAGGATGTTACATTTGATAGCAAGTTAGCTTCCTCTCACCTCAGTGTGAAGGAAAGTATTTGAATCCATTTAGTTATGAATAGCTGTATATAATAAAGAATAGTTCTAACACTGTTTCAGATATAAAGAAAATATTGAAAAACATTAAATGTAATTTGCATTTTTAATGCTAAGCACCCTCATCAAAAGCAAAATGATATGACATATTTAACATATTTATCAAGGCTGGTCCAGAATGCATGCGTAGATGATGTTTATAATAATTGCAAAGTGCTGTAATATAACAATGAGAAAATTGAAATTGAGATATAGAATTTTAAAGGTTGTCAGTGGACAGTTTCTTACCATTATTATTTTGATGCCCCCAGATGGTGATGATAAGGATCTTGAGAAAGTTGAATATCCTTGTCTTTTTAAATATGTTGATGGTCTTATTTGGAAACCACTATTATATTTTGCTTTCCAGGAAATCCTGTAGTGGTGATGGAATAATGTTGTCAATTGGACGATTTTTGAATTTAGGTATCTGATGTTAAGTAATTATTTTATATATATTTAGTATAAACATAGAAGTATATTTTATTTTCTTGAGATCATTGTAAATAAAATGCTTTTTAAAAATTATTTATTTAATATTGGTCATCTATTTATGAAGTGATTTTCCAAGCCATTTTTGTTTCCTTTTGTCTTTTTTATTGAATTTATATTGCAAATAATGTCAGGTATGAGAATTAATTGGGAATAAACAATATTCTTCTACTTTGTACAATAAACAGTCATTTCATTAAAGACTAGACAATACAAGGAGATGTGAAATAAGGAAGACAGATGATCATTGGGTGGCTGATTAGATGAATATTAATGTGCTGATCATAAAGACTAAACAGGAAATAAATATAGTGGCTCTTTGATGAAAAAAAAATTACTGATTCAGATATTGCCTAGCAAAACAAATCCACTTATTTGAGGGAGTAACCAGGACTCCATATAGATAACTGATGAATTAGACTTACTTCAAATAAAAATAGAAAGATACAAATATGAGACTTTTGAATTGATTAAATTACACGGTTTGACTTTGGAGATTATATAGTTTAAGGTATCTGTTTTTGACATAATTATAAGCATAAAACTGGTCATCACCAACAGTAATTTGTCCCATGGTCAGGTCCAGAGAGTGGTCACGCCATCAATTCATCTGTTTCTTCACTCCATACTTTTCAATTCCACATAACACTTCCCGTCTCTTATATCATCCAACAATGTCAATCTTTTCTGTCGTTTCTTCTTGCTTCCACTCATGACTTGCTCCAAAACTTCTTTCATTAAATTAAACTTTCTTCTTGATATCTGTCCACTCCAGTTTCTCTTTTTCTTTCTAATTTCCTCAATCAATCTTTTTTCATTTATTTTCTTCAAAACTTCATTTATTTTATTCATCCAACTGATTTTTTCCATTCTTCTCCATGTCTATATCTCAAAGGCTTCCAACATATTCCTAACTATATTGTAGTCACCCCATCAATTCATCTGTTTCTTCACTCCATACTTTTCATTGTATATCTTCAATTCCTCATAACACTTCCCATCTCTTATATCATTCAACAGTGTCAATCTTTTCTGTCTTTTCTTCTTGCTTCCACTCATGACTTTGCTCCAAAACTTCTTTCATTAAATTAAACTTTCTTCTTGGTATATGTCCACTCCAGTTTCTCTTTTTCTTTCTAATTTCCTCAATCAATCTTCTTTTTTCATTTATTTTTTCAAAACTTCATTTGTTATTTTATTCATCCAACTGATTTTTTCCATTCTTTTCCATGTCCATATTTCAAAGGCTTCCAATATATTCCTAACTTTATTATTTATTGTCCATGTTTCACAATCATAAAATAATGCACACTCCACACATAGCATTTAAATAATCTTTTTCTTAATTCTTTCTTCAAAGTTCCACAAAATATTTTTTTTCTCTTAATAAATGCCTCCTTTGCCAATGCTATTCTTCTTTTAACGTCATCTTCACTTCTTTCATTCCATTCTATCAACTACCCAAATATCTAAATCCCTTTGCCTGCTGAACTATTTTAACATGGATTTCAATTTGCAGTCTTTTTGTATTTCTCTCTATCCATAAACACTTAGTTTTTTCAACATTAATCTTCATTCCATATTCCATACATTCTTCGTCCAATTTATTCAACATATTTTGAAAGATACTTTTTATCATTAGCTGTAAGAGCTATATGATCTGTAAATCTTATACATTTATTATTCTACCTCCAAAATTTGCTCCTTCACAGTCTAAATAATTATGTAATATGTCTTCTAAATAAATATTAAAAAGAACAGATGATGTACTGCTCCCTTGATTAACTCCTCATTCTATATTCCATTTCATCGGTGTTATTATTCTGCAATTACATTCTTATCCTTTACCTAGTATACCTATTCCAAATCCATCTTCTTTTTTCCCCAAATGCTCCTTTATTTTTTAAGATGGTCATAAGTTTATTCATAAAGCTAGTATAGGACTTTTATTAAGTACAACAAGTGATTTCTTGACAAAATATAAGCTCATCGATGGTAGAACGATGGAAGCTAGATTCATAGTAAACCTTTTTAACAATATCATAATCAAAATATTTGTAGCTATATCAATTTTATAGGAATCTGAAAATATAATTCTTAATGATATATGCCTTTAAAGACATTATTGGAGAAAATTAGAATGTTAAGATGGGATGTGATTTCAGAGAATAGTGGCAAGTTATAGAAAAATATTTTGGAGAGAAAAAGTGAGTCTGATGAAAGACAGAATTTTTTTTTTTTAGAACATGGTTTGACATTATTCATCATACAAATATGATTCCAGCATAACTGGATGTGAGGATTGATTGATGAAAAGGACAAATATCATGGTAAATAGTAAGATAGTGAGCAGTAAATGTCATTGTGACATCACGGTGTAGTAATTGCTAATATCAAAGTGAGCCACGATAGAAATAATGATCAGTGCTTTTATATAAAATCAAAAATATGTACAAAGAAAAATAATTAAATTCAAGAATGGGTAACCTTAAAGCTGTTATTCAAATTATAAGAAAAAGAAAAGATTAGGAAAAATTGGATTATATAACAAAGCTTATAACTGGTCCAGTAAAAATGAATGCTGAAAAATTGCAGGGACGGTCATAAAATGAATGCTGAAAAGCCTAAGAGACAGTCAAAACTTGTGTAGGTCTGTGTCTCAAAGCAAATGTAATGAAGTAAAGAAGAGAGGGAGAAAGGATAGACAAAAAATAGTGGGAAGTTCATTGTTGAGACGTAGAAAAATATTAACAGAAAATGGTGGACAGAATGGAAGCTAATAAAAAATGAACGTGGAAAAATGCTTATCACCAAAAATGAAATTTTAAAACGATAGTGGAGATAATTTATTTTAAAAAACTTATAGGCTTTGTAATATTGTATGGAAAGACGATACAATTCTCGAAGTATGACAAAATCATTGTTTTTATCATTCTACAAAAGAAATGCAAGACAGAACATAACTGTTGCAGCATTATCACGCTAATTAAGACAAAGCCATAATGTTTTACATAAAAGATTAAAGACACAGATGGATAACATTTAGCCTACGAACAAGTCAGAATTATAAAAAAATAAAGGCAATATATAATGCATATTATCACACTGTCTCATTGAAGAAAAAAGAAAAATATCTTTGTGTTTAATTCACACTCAGAAGGTCTTTAATAACACTGACTCAAATGTGACTTGAATATTACTTGAGTCATTATAGTATATTATAATAGACTATTTAAACTTCTAAAGACTATATATGATAATTCAAAATTAGCTGTGAAATTGTAGAGAAAATTTTTTAAAATTGGAAAAGGCAAGGGGATCTAATATCATCAAGCATGTTCTCCAAATATGTGAAAAGAGTAACAAAGACTATAGGATTAATATTATCTTTTGCCTCACTGCAGGAAAAAAGAGGAAAATATATGTTTCAGCGGGTCTTCATAGCACTGATTCAAAGATATTTTAGGCAATATTTCAGGCATTAGGGAATAGATGATAAATTAATTGTCTTTTCTGAAGAATATTTGTGATAATTCAAAAAGAGCAATGAGAATGTGTGGAAAAGCTGTTTTAAAATTGAAAAAATCATAAGTCAAAAAAGATTTAATATCCTATATTTATCAAGTATATTTATCACAAATTTGGAAGGAGTAATTAATAAGATAAAAGGGGTGGTGGTGAAGGATGATGACAAAGGAATATCAGATTATATCACAGAGAATAATTAAGATTTGTAGATGTATAGTAATCATTAAAGATGAAACAACACTGAAATCTATATTAGATATTAAATGAGGAAGCAGAGATTATATGTAAACATGATCAAAAAATGATGATGTTTAATAAGGAGAAAATGAATTAAAAAAATAAAAATTGGTGAAACTGTTTTTGGACAATGTGGAAAGGTTTGTGTATATTGGAGGTTTTATTGCTAATCTTTTTAATTCTCATAATTGAAGTAAAATTATGAATAAATAGAAACAAGAATATATTTACGAAATATGGACAGGATTTGGCAAAGGAAAGATGTCTGATAGTAAGGTAAATTAGATGTACAAGATACATTTCTATTTACTGATATATGATAGCTATGAAACACGAGTGGTGACAAAAAAATTCAATGAGAAGAAACTTGATGTTTGGAAAAACATACTACAGAAAATTATGAAAATTTAAAAAGTATGTGATGAAAATTTTGTTGAAAATTGTAGACAGAGTTACATAGAATGAAAAATTCGAATCTTTGGCGTAACACCAAAGATAAATAAAAAGAGAAGTACTTATAGAATGTGAATAGATGATATTAAAAAAAAATAATGTGCTGCTAATATCTATTTTTTTCTCCATTTGTTTAGATTATTTATTTCGTTCTCAATTCTATATAAGTTGTCCAATTTTTTACCCCCCCCCCCATGCTTCTAAATTTCTAATATGGGTAGTTAATATATTCATACATTTTTTTTAGCTGAATTGATGTAAATTCTTTGCTTAACATTTGAGTTTCTATATGATGGAAAATATCTGTTGCTTTAATTTAACTTTCAAGAAAATCCTCAATGTAGTTTAACCTTAGTATGATGCAATTGTCATATTCAGAGATCATTCAATGTTCTTATTTAATGGTTATTGTGTTTATATATTTATTGTACCCTGCCAAATAAGATGATGATCCCTAGACAATATGCCAAGTCCCTACATTAGGCTGACCTATGACTTTATCTAGGTATCATTTAAGACTTACCATTTTCTCAATTATCTTTGGTCAATATTAACAATTGTGAGACTCTCCTATCTTATCAACAAGATTGCATACCCTTTAACATTAAATGAATACTAAAGTATTTATCCAATGGCATGAGAATACCTAGACACTCCTCCTTATTTAGTATCTATATACTCTCGTGACCTAACAACCGTGATTAAATGGTTATAATAAAACATCTATAATTATCAACTTTCAATTAATTAATGAAGAAATTATACTATCATGTTATTGTATATTGAATGTTATTATTATTCTATAGGATTATAATTAGCAATAATCATAATAATAATTTTATACTAAGGAGATCTCGGGATAATCATTGATTTTTAATTAGCTATTTAATCCACCTATAAAATATCAAGAAGGATTTTACTGAACTCTGTACTATAGGTGGTGTGTCAATTACTGAATCTATAATCAAAATTGTACTCCTATTTTATATTTATGTTCCCTAATACTTGTTCTTAAACTAATATTGTTATCTAAATTGTAATTAGATTTGATACTTTCAATAATAAGTAATTCATAATTTAATTTCTTATAAATAAGCATACTTTAATAATTTGCAATATCATCAATGATTTATGGGATCAAGGCAGCTTACAGTAAGTTAAAATCTCTTTTAAGAAATATGTGCTTAATTGATTGTTATATTTTTCTAAACTGGATTACTTTCTTATTTCCATTTCAAATTGTATACTTGGAGTTCATATGATGTAGTGATAATGACTCTCACAAAAGAAATGCAACATTTAATACTCAAGTTTACTTTCAAAACAACAACTTTAATCATATTATTTACAAGATATTATAATATATATTTTAACCAACAGGTAATTTAAAATAACAATAGTAATAAAATTATATACCAATATAATATAATAACACTATAAGCAATTGAAAAATTTCCATTCCCTTTTTTACGTTTTAGATATTACGATAAAAAAAAAAAATCCTTTTCATATAATATGCTGATGTTGTGATATTTACCTTTGCATATTTTTATTTTATTTTATTTTTTATCACAAACCAGGTGTTTTCCTTAGATCATCATTCTTCCCCTTCTTTTTACACTTATCAACCATTATAAGTTAGGCGTTAAATTAGAAAGACAAAATGGAATATAATAACTATTGCATTCTTGCTTCAATACAATAATCTTATTATAATATGGTGAAATGTCACATTTTGGGTATTTTTAGATACCATGATATTCATCCTTTGATCCTTATATATATATATTTAAAGAAGACATTACGATAATAATTATAAAATCATCAGTTAGTTTTTCGATCTCAAACTCCATCTTCCTATAGTTTTATTTTCAACATATATATACTAAAATACAACCAATAAGAATTTTATACTGTGTATTATTAAATCTGAACCCCTATATCTCCCTGCAATAGTTTAATCTACAGTTTATGAGATTCAGTTAAATATTAATAAATCACCCTTTGGTGTTTTCTAAATAAATCACCTATCTCTGCTTTATCTAACAACTTAATTATCACCTTCATATTTCTAACTTATATTTGTTTGATATCTTTCTTATAACTAATTGTTTCTACAAATTACAAACTAAAATTATTTATAATTCAGTCCGATTATCTTAGATTGTTCATCCTAAAATAGATCAAATTTAAAATATCGTTTCTCATTTTCAATATTGTATATTTAAATACCAACCTATACCTCTTCATAACGTACATATTGTCAACTACTTTTATGATACATTTCGTTAGATCATTAATCATATCTATTGATTTTAATTATATAACAATATTTATAAAAAACATAACTTTTAAAATAAATAATGACATAGATAACCAAATTTAATCACTTAATTTCACTATCTATTGATCTATTCCCCCTTCACCCTATTGTAATAACAACTATATTTAAAGTATAGAATTAACATATATACAAATATGATGTTGCAAACTTTTTTTTTCTTTAAATATAAGTTCCTAAACAAACAAAAAAAAAGTTAACTTTTATTGGCATTACAATCGTTCCTCCAGATTCTGACTGATTGCATATCAATATTATTATCACTTTCGTTTCAAACACTCCACTAGTTGCATGTTAATATTACAATTGTGTTCGCTGCATTTGTTCTCATTTGATGATTATTACAATTATCAAAATTTACACAACGTTAGGTTATTGATAATGTAGCAGTTCTTTTATTTTCCTTTAGTAATTAAAAATTATCTGCAACTTGTCTTATACATTTGATTTAAATACTTTTTATGCTAGTAATAAATGATTCAGCATTCGATTGATTCCATGCTTATTTTTGGTTGCTATTATTATTGAGAATGAAGCATTTCACATTTTTTTTAAACAATAGAATAAGATTATCTTCCACAGATGTTTTATATTTTCTAATGCACTAAGGTTTATTTCATCTGTTGTTCAACAATTTATTCTCTATGCATATTTATTTATTCTTTATTAAATATTTTTTGGGATGGTTTTACTCTCTTACACATCTTTTTTTTTTTCAATTCCAGATGATAAATAATGCTTTCATTCATACTAGCAGACCGCTGTTATTCCGTACACATATAAATATAATCATCCTTTAATTTCTTTGCTGCTAGTTAATTGTACAATTTCCTATTGGCCTAGTGAATTAAGGTTCTAAACCTTTGATTGGTCAATTACAGAATCAGCAGTAAAAATATATTCATATTTTAATATTATATTTGTTTCGTTTGTAAAAAGCAAATTAATAATTTGTCAGAATATGAAAATGAATGAAAGTTTTTTCAAAAATAAATTTCTATTTATAATTAAAATATTTTATAGTGAAGAACCTCAAAAGAATGTTCATAACCTATTAGAACAACAGTGATTTTCTTTCTCAATTTACGTTCCTGTAAAAGTAAATAATTTTTTATTAAAATCTTAGTATTTTCTAAAATAATTATATTTTCAGCATATTTTACCAAGATATTTTATAATATGTAAAAAAATACCAACCAAATAGTCTAAAACATTAATTTTTGTTTGAAAATCAAATAAAGAGCTTGAGGTGATGAAAACAGTTGACAAGTATCAAAATTGTTGTTAGTGCTGGTTTCTTTTTCAATTTACGTTCGTGTAAAAGTAAAGAATTTTTACTAAAATCTTAACTAATTTTTTTAAATAATTATATTTTCAGCATATTTTATCAAAATAATTTATAATATGTATGAAAAATAATAAAAAAACACTCTAAAACATAGATTTTGTTTTCAAAATTAAAACAAAGAAGTTGGAGCGGTGAAAATTATTCTTCTTTTGTTGAAATGAGAAACAACCAATTACCATCTAGGAAAGTCTGCCTACTCCCATCTTATACCTTCAAATTACAATATTATTGATTTTTTACTTGTAGAGAGAGGGCAGCATCTTACGGTACTTTTTAAACTTTAAAATAAGCATAAAAACACTACGGTAACAAAAACTGACAGTTTTAGAGCGGATTAAAGCCATTAATGAGTTTACTTGGGTCAGTCAGTAAAGTAGTTAACCTATATAACACTCAGTATAATTTTTTAAACTTTACATAAAGGTAATATTAAAATTAGTATTGCTCAGTTTTAATCATTTCTTTAATTAAAATTTTATTCATACATGTTTTAAGATTTATCTTTGAATACGATGTATTCTTTTCCATTCACACCTAGTTCTGTTATTATCTATTACTACTTTGGTTCTAGATAATTTTAAAAATGCATACTTATCTTTGTCAGAAATAACCTGGCTGATAACTTGATCTTGTCCAATTATTTTGCCTCATATGACACATGAATACTTCAACTAGTTTAGCAATTAAATCCAGTGTAAATACAGTACTCACAAGGTTTTCCTTTAGTGAGTTTCTTCCTTCGTCACAATTTGGGATGTACATACAATTTTTCCTCTTCATTTTATATTATTTTCTCCATATAACGATTTCAAGAAATTTTCCAAGAACCATTAATTGTTGAGTTACCTGTAGAGATCAATTTAGTTTACTCTTGCATTTTAATGCTTTGTAACCTATATCATTTAAATTATTACGTAGACAAAATTCATTACTTCTTTTTTTCTTTCAAAATAATAATATTTATGTAATTTTTTTGCAAACTTTTAAGATAACAAAAAACAAAACAAAACAAGTTACTTGTTCCTCGATCTGTGATTTTTTTTCTCCAATTTAATATTCCCTCAATTTTTCTTAACAATTGTCTGCAGACTGTTTATTGGTTAATTTTCCCCACTTCTTTGATTCTATATGTAATGAGTTTTTAGTATTTGATGTATATTTAAAACAAATATTTTCAGCTTTAAAATATTTCTCAATAAAAATAATACCTTTTAGGAACTGAATAAAATACAATTTATCTTCTTGTTTTAGATATATGATTTTTTTCTATAGTACAGGCTTTTTCATACCTGCACTCCAATTTGTAATATATAGGGGGTTTGAACTCAGACTTTCACATGACTCTTTTGGTTTTATTTTTATATAAACTAGATTCGATATTACTTTTATGATTTTTTTTAATCACCAAATTCATAAAATAAATATTAATCACTTATTTGTAAACATTACTTAAGAAATAATAATTGTTTTTATAATATTAGATGTGCACAGACAATATTTACCTATCTATATAACGCATATTTGTTTAGAAGATTGGATCTGAACTTTACTATAATTTTAAATGCTATCAAATGTTTACTTATTTGTAACTATAATAAATTTATAGTTTATTATTTTATCTTTTATGTACATTCGTAACAAATTATTTTACCCTGCATTTATATCCTTTATATGACTTTAAGTTGACTAAACCTAAGTTCAAATCTTATAACTAAAATGACAATTACTTTTCCTAGCTTAATAATTACCTAGGCTTTTTGATTTAATAAAATTTAAAATTATACATTTCAAAATTTTATTCCCAATTTCTTTTATGATGGAATGTACCAATAAAAAGGACACAATATATATATAAATAAATAAGAACAACCTCTTTTGTCCATTACTCTAGTGACATCTGTTGTAATCCTAATGAATCAGTGTTTATCAAATGGTAATACAGTTAACGCCAATTCCCAAATTGGTTTCTAATTTTTGCCTTTTTTTTTTGCAATACATGACACTAGAATAGTAGAGTAGATTGCTTTTGTTTATAGTATTGTAAGCTGAAACAATCAAGTAATATTATATTCATATATGTAAATATTAATTTTTGTCATTGTTTTTTTCATTAACAAATTATAATGAGATATTATTTTATATAGTGCTGTTTTTATACTGTAATAGTGATATTAGCGATTAAGCCAACACACATGCGCTTTAAAGATAACTTATAAATGAATACTCTCACTTTTCTAGACACAAGATATAGTTTTTTAGAAAAGATGGAATAGTGTCTGGAAAAGTGAGAGTATAAAAACATAGTGCTGTATAAAAGAATATCTCATTATATATGTTTAATTTCAATTAAAGAATGACGTATCGTAAATTGTAAAGATTTCGCAAGCGTCATTCGTTCAAGCTTATTATGTGATTAAAAGTGATTGCATAAAATCTTCACACTCTCATTTCCATATGCTTAAGATTTGCCCATACATAAATGTTTGGGTCGAAAGGGTGGGTGGATTCATTCCATCTTTTCTAAAAAACTATCTTGTGTCTGGAAAAGTGAGAGTATTCATTTAAAATTTATCTTTAAAGCACATATGCATTGGTATATGCATTGGCTTAATCGCTAATATCACTATTAAATTATATAATTGTTATAAACTTTATTTATTTGGTAATTATTTATCTGTAGTTGTAATACATTAAATTTAATTATTTAATTATTGCTGTTTCTATTAACAACTGATCCCTTAATTCTACTCATATACAAAAAAATCTTTACTGCCATCTACTGTAAGCTTGAGTAATCAGTGATTGCCAGATAGCTTATAACAATTTAAATTGCCATCTTCAGATGAAATTTTGGCTTTTGCCTTTATCTGGAGATGGGGATTTAAAATGCAATAGAGTATCAAGTAACTGCTGGTTACTCAAGCTTTTAATAGGTAACATTAGAATTAAGAGATGCTCTTAATTTATTACTATTCAAATATGTATTAATATTATTTCTGCTAATTAGCTTTAATAGCCTCTCTAATATATATATATTGACAATTTTTTGAATATATATGCCATATATATATGGGGAAAAGTTAATTTATAAGAACACATAATAGTTATGAGAGAATTTGAATTTCATTCTGAGATTTTTCTGTGGGATAATTTATTTATAAGTAACTTTACAGTGAGAAGAATGAAGAAATACTGGACCAAGAGGCCTGTATGATCTCATATTCAAATGAGTTCATGATGACATTTTAATTATACTACTTTTGTTTTCTTATATTGATTCAAATTTTATTTGTAATTGTGATAACTATTAATGTTTATGGGTGCAGTTTTAAATATTGAAATGCTTGAAAAAATTGTATTAGGATAGTAGGAAGCTACTTGATCATAATGTTTTATTGCTTAGTTATTCCATCATCTAAATATTTTATTGCTTAGTTATTCCATGTGCTTTCTGAAATATAACTAACATTTATAATAACTGATATGCAGGCTTATTATATACCTGTATCAATATATGTAATATATAGGGTATATGAGCACAGACTTTAGCAGGTTCTGTGTTTTTTTTTTGAGAGAAGATACCATAAATTATGTCTTTTTTTCTTCTTTTCTTTGAAGTTGTTGAAGTATTATATATACTAATTATGTTAAATCAATACGAATGATAGTTTGCTCTTCCAAATGTTATTTCTGAAAATACTTTTATTTTAGTTGAAGGTTTGTAATTAACTATATTAATTACAAAGGCAAGTATTAAATTTAAGATAGAAATATTTTAAATGCCATTTAAGGAAAAAGGGAGAATTTATCATTATGTGCAAAATTTTTCATATTAGTGGCATAATAAGAGAAATTTCATCTAGTATGCTTTTTTTTTTTTTGTTCATATGTAAATAAAATATAATATGCTTTTAATGATTTCAATGTTTAAAAATCCAAATGAACTCATAATAGTCAATTTATGCATATCATTCATTAAATTCTGGTTTTTTGGTTATTGAATTTCATGACCGTCTAAAAAAAAAAAAGTATGTTTCTTCATCTTTTTTTAATATATATAAATATATTCCGGTTTTTTTTTCTGAGTACAAATAGGTTGTTTTCCACAAATCAGTGAATTGCTAGAATCAGTGTTTTTTTTTTTTGCCTATGTCAAATGCGTTGACTGGGAAGCGAACCCAGGCCAGTTGGCAGCCGCTTGGAAGGCAGCTATGCTAACCGCTAGGCCACCAACGCTTGAGAAGAATCAGTGTTTTCAACAATATATAATGAATATGTTTAATTCAATACAACCATTTATCTGAGTTCATTCAGTTTAATTTAATGAAAATGTGTGTTCTCACCGCATTACAAGACAATGCATTGTCACGTCTCTAAGACATGACCACTAAGTATTGTTCAGGTATATATTAGATTTGTAAATTATGAAAAGATATTTGATGCTATAAATATTTCAACAGTAATTAGAATTTTAAAATGTCAAGTTGTAAATTCAGGATTTTATCCTATTCTGAAGAATATTCATCACAATACTAAAGTAAGCCACAGTTGATTATAAAAAAATTAAAAAATTTGAAACCTTGCATTATTTTTAATTAAGAATTTATTGTGTGGATTATATATATATCTATGGAGATATCTATAGATATACATATCACAATACACACCCACCCATGTGTTTTAAGTGTATTCTGTGACTAAGAGATTAATGCATTCATTTGGTATATTTTCAACCTGAATTTGAATTTGATAAAACAAAGATGTTCTATGATCTTTCTCTAGAGGAAGCTGGAGAGCTCTACTTTTGGTTATTTGAGGCTGCTTATTCTTTTACTGTATTTTTAGGGAAGATTAATATGTAGAAATAACTCATAAGATGATAGATAGACAAGTTTTTAACTGTGTATAATCATGCTGTTGATATAATAGCTGTAATTAAATTTTAATATCTGATTAGCTGTAAAGCATTTGGGTTTTTATTTTCATATTTTAATGCTTTTGCAGATGATAAATATTACACCATATAATGAATACTATTTTCTTTTATTAATTCATATGATTATCTTCTTATTGTTTTAAATTATAATCTTTTATTTTAGGATGGATGCTTATCAAGAAAAAGTTTATACAATATCTGATATTAGATTTGAACAAGCGTGTATCTTACACAATATTGGAGCCTTACATTCTATTCTCGGTAGTGATGATAACCGTTTGACAACAGAGGTAATTTTGTGGAATATTTTACTGTATTTTTTCCCCTCATAAATAATATTTTACATTGTTATTGATAATCTATAATTGAAGATGATTTTTATTTTGCTTTTAAATTAATGCTTTTAGTGTTAATTAATTTCCATTAATTTTTTAATTTTAAAATTCATTTATTGAGCTAAGGTATAGAATATAATTGGGTAGGTAGTTTCATACAAAATATTGAGAACACAATCTAATAATATTTTTTTTTTCTCATGTGTCATAGCATCAGCCAGGAAACCGCTAAACCGGGACAATTGCTTGTAACGCAGCTGTCGCTGACCTCTCTACCACCAATGCTTGACAAGCTAATAAGATTTTTTAAATGCTTTTATTTAACTTTGAACCTAGTTTATTTAGAATAAGTTTTGTAATCGATTTGTAACATACTTCTATCAAATATAGATTTCTTTCAAATTTTGTATATGTTAAAAATTGATGGCAATGCAAGATAAAAATATTTCAGAGTTATCCCCTTGTTGGGTTAATGTAACAGGATTAGCTGGTCTGAATTTCAAAAACATGTTAGTTCAGCAAGTATTCAATGATGCTCAGTAAAGAGCAATATATTTTTTTTAAAAAAAACTTACACTAAATTCAAATAGAAATAAAAATAAATCTTAATTTCCCTTGATTATAAAAATTGCTTTTTTAAAAAAATATATATGAAATTTTCTTTTTTCAAAAGGATTTTTTTGCAATCACAATTGGGTTTTTTATATTTATCTTGAAATAAAGTGTTGGATGTCCAGAAATTATTTTAAGTATAAAAACTCCAGTTGTGATTGATGAAAACAATTATTTTTGGCTTTTTAGCGCACAGTAAATAAAAGCATTTATTATAATATATATATTATTTTATATTAGAGTTAGATAAAGTCATGAAGAGTGAAAATGACCTTTTTTTTTTTAGATTTTATCATTATTTATTTGTCTAGAAAATGTTTATATATTTCTTGAATTTTTAACTTTGCTTTAGGGTATTTTTCTTGTTTGATTTCTTGTTATGATAACTATGAGGAGGAGCCAAAAATAACCGGAATTAGTCAAGCGTTGTTAGCCGAGAGGTCATCGCAAACGCCTTGCAAGCAAATAGTTGGTTGCAGACGGTTGTGGGTTCGTGTCCCGGCCGATGCTATGACATATGAAAAATAAATATATAAATAACCAGAATTGTTCTCTAGTAAGTGCACCTGTTTGTGGGCACCCTTTTGCATCAATCTACCAAATTACATGACTGTGTAAACTCATGATGTGACATAGTTACATTTTTTTTTAATCAAGTGCATTTAACATATTTGTTAATTTTTTATAATAGCTGAAAAATTGGAATAATGAAAAATTGGAATAATGAAAAATTCCATTTTTTTTTTTTTTTTTTAAAGGGAAAACAGTGGTAATGCTTGAAATAGATTGCAAAAAAAAAAAAAATGGTTCTGGGAAAAACACAGGTTTATGAATGATTTAATAAAATTGTCAAATTCATTGTGTCCCAAAAAAGCTTGGTGAATGAAGTCCAATGTCAATATAATGCTACATTTTTTTTTATGCAAACGGCATTTTTTTTTCCATAATTAGAGTTCTTAACAGTTAGATGTTTTATCTCAAGTTTTGAAATGTTTGTGTGATGCAGTAAAGTGTAAACGTCCTGTCTGTGGCAAAGTGAGGAATGCATGCTCTACCACAACAATTCCTCTGACACAGTCATGAGTGTGGAACAATTTTTAATTAAATTCAACATGACCCAGCTTATCTATCTGTCATATTCACTCAATCACTAACTGTATTTTTTTTATTCTCTCGAATGAAGAAATGGCTCAACTTTTTTTTTGTAGACTTAGAAGTAATAATAATAAGAAAAAAACCATGCAAGCATTAAAAGGCTTCATTTTGTATTTCTGGACTATCTCGAAAAATGAAAAACATGTTTAGACTGGTGTATTATATTAAATGGTCAGTACTTTGAAGGAAATTAAATTTATAACACAAGATAAATAAACAATTTTTTATTATAAAATTCCAGTTACTTTTAGATATCCCCTTGTACAGCATCTAAATAGTCTATTGGCATCTATTTTTTTTCTTTATTATCTGTTAAGCATCACATGATCACCGTCTCTTATACTAGCACATAATTGTTTATAAACAAGGCAAAACTCTCCATACAGTAGTGCCACCCTGTGCCAATCAGAGTAATCATTGGATGCCAGAAGCTGGATAAGTAGGCATTAGATAGGGATTTTATGCATAACCCTTCTGGCATCCATTGATTATTCTGGTTGGCACAGAGTGGCACTACTGTATGGAGAGTTTTGCCTTGTTCATTATCTGTTGTTGTTCACTATGTGTTGAATGTAAATGTTTTTACAAAAATTCAAGCTTTATTTATATTTTTCCGAATACAACAATTTTGAACGAGAACATACCAGTTAATATAGAATACAACATTTCAAGTGTTATTATTTCTTCTCTCTTTTTCAAACTTTGCTGACCTCATGAATGATGATACTAACATGGAAATTGAATCTCTTTGGATTTGTGAGTACTGAATTTAAGATAAGTAAAATGCCACTATCACAAACTTTCAGGCAAACATTTTCAAATCTTATACATCGGCTCAGTCTTCAGTGTTTTTTTACATTTTTTGTAGCCACATGTATAATACCATTTTTAAATCACTATTTTTTGTATATGTTGTAATTCATTTTTGTTATTTTTTTTTTTTTAAAGTATTCCATTTATACTTTGCTCTTATATTATTACTTTTTTTAAATACTAAATTTATATTATTTTATATAGTTATTATATATTCTTCACATAAAACCTTGTATGTTTTTGTGCTATGGTAAAATAATGGATTCAAGAGCGGAAAATGTGCAGATGGCAGTCAATCCTGTCACTTCTGCCTTCTAGCATCTTATGACCTACAAAGCAACAAATCCTTTAATTTTTTTTTTTTTTTAATCAAAATAATTTTTAAATAGATAATAAATTTAGAAATATTATATTTTATTTGTATTATATAAACATAATATCAAGTACACTTTGCGCACTTTTTGTAGTGTCCAACTTAGGATTCAGAGATCCCAGGATCGATTCTAGTGCTCGCAGTTCTGGTTCTCGAATTTCTTATGAACTCCAGAACAATAAAGCTATTAGCATTTTTTAAAAAATATCAAGTATGATCAATGTAATAGTAATAAATCTGGATTTAATTTTTTTAAAATTTAATATGGAAATAAAAAAAAAGGCATATGGCTTTATTTCAAAAACAACTTTATTCCACCTTAAGAAGAAAAGGGACTTTTACCACCTTTTTTTTTTTTTTTTAGTGTGGGAAAAAAAAAAAAAAAAAAAAAAAAAAAAAAAAAAAAAAAAAAATTATTGCTTTGTAATTCATAAGAAGATTGAGCGCCCGACATGTGGGTGCCAGAATCAATCCTAGAACCTTCCGATCCCAATTTGGATGCTCTACCAACTGTGCCAAATCATGCAGGATAAAAAGGCACATGGCTTTATTGCTCGGAAGTTTAAGAAGTTTGAGCGAAAGACTTGCAAATGCCAGAATTGATCCTGGGACCTTCCGATCTCAAGTAAGATGCTTTACCATCTGAGCCAATCAAATATTCATTAATAAATATTAAGTTATGGCCTGAAGATAATGACAGATGTGTCACAAACTATTTAAAATATTATTTATATAACTATTACTGACACAATATAAATTTTATGAAATTAGTACCAGTTTTATTTTGTCATATATATATATATTGCTGTTTTGATTAGGATCTTTTTAAAGACTTGCAAAATATAATCTGAAAAACACAGCTTTTATATGGATTGTTTTATTATTGAATTTTGGAAAACTGAATGATGTATTTTTAAATAATCATTCTTTGTTTAAGATTTATTTAACCAAACATGCTACAAAAAAACTAATCTGGCATAAATGTGATCAAATACAAAAATCTTGCTATGCTATTATATGATATTAAGTAATTAGAAATCTTGCTATGCTATTATATGATATTAAGTAATTATATGCAAAATTCACTTTCAAGGACTTTTTGAATCAATCATTGCATAATTTTTTTTTGATAACAGTTATAAATATGGAGCAAAAAAAAAATAGAGCAGTTCTACATGAATATAACGATAGTAGTCATATTATCAACTACATAAGTAATGAAAAATACAAAGCATATTTGAAGTATCTTTTATTTATACTTCATATACCAAAATTTATAATCCATAGTGCTAACCACTTCATCTGCTTTGAAAATCTTCATTTCTATCAGCTGGCTCAGTAAGTGTAGAAATCTAAGATATTTTCCAAAAAGAAATTAAATATCTTCTAATGAACCTCTTGTAGACTTGTTATAGATGTTAAGAAGAGGGCATAAATCAGGACATGGAATATTCAAAATAGTCATGAAGCATCAAAAAGATTAATTATATCTGAGAATTGTATAAAAGATATAATGAAAGGAAAAAATGATAACTAAATAAAGTGTAAATTAACAAATATTAGAAGACATAGAAATAAAGAGTCCTCAATAAATTGCAATAAGATGAAACATCAACAAAACTATAAGAGAATATTTTTTAAAATTATGGTGAAATTAGTAGCTTATCATCACATTTTGCTCATTGTTTCAAGATTTTTGAATTGATCAAAACACTCAACTGAATATATGAAGTAGTAATGAACAATATTGTAGATAATGTACTGCAAATGAGTATGATGAAGTGTTACAAAAATTTATGATTGCAAATAACTGATTTGCAAGACAAACTAATAATATTTATTAGTAAAAAGTTTATTGTAGTATAATAAATTGCCTGTTTTATTGTTTTTTTTTTTATACAAATAATTATTTGCGTTAAATTAAAATATGCTGTGTTATTGGTAAATTATTATTTTGTAAATTAAAAAATTGAATTAATTGTTTAGTTTCCAAAAATCTGATCCAGACAATCCTAAAAAATTTGCAATAGTAGTTCCTCAAATATTATTATGCATATATCTTTAATTGTCATTGACTTTTATCTGTCTTTCACTTAAGGTTATATATGTAAGGTATCTGCCCAAAGATAGAGTCAGTAACTAGGCATTAGAGGATTAGGAGCCATATTTTATTTGATCATAATAGATAAAATAGTTTGCTATTGTTTGAATATTTTTATAAGAAAAATAAATTTGTAGTCAAGCGTTGGTGGTCGAGTTGTTAGCACAGCTGCCTTACAAGCAGTTAACGTGGGTTAGCGGGTTTGCTTCCCGGCCGATGCTATGACACATGTAATAAATAAATAAATAAATAAATTTTTAAAGAAAATTTGCCATATTTGAAATAAGTCATTAGGTTTGTTGAATAATTTGAGATTATGCTATTATACTCTTGTGGTGGTAATTTATATAAACTTGCTTTGATCTGAGATGTAATTGTGCCACTATAGAATCTTGTTTATGACTTTCTGTTATGAACGTTATTATTTTAAAAGGAATTTAATATCGTTTTATTTTTATTATTGTCACCTTCAAAATAATCATTTTTGTTATTAATATTTTTAGTCATTTTCATTCAATTTTATTTCCATCCTAATCATTTTATTTTAGTAACTACTTTTTCTTGTAGCCATTTGAAATAGGTTTTTATTATTATATTCCAACAAAAGATAGTATGAAAATCTTGCATTGATGAAATTAGTAATGTAAGTTATGATCTGAATTTTTTTTTTTAACGTTTTGTGTCAAAATATAGATCAGTAATACTACATTCTTAAAATAGTTCATTTTCCAATGGGGAAATTTATTCAACTAGCGACTGAAATTGACAAAAACAATATGAAGACTGTATCATCAGTTGATATAGACGACAGATAGGTTTATTCACACTTAAAATCTATCTATCATTATATGAGAAGGAAAACTAAACTGTAATAAGAAACTACAGTAAAACTAATGGATGTACAGTGGAAAGTAATATTAACAACAGGAATGAGCATGAAAATAGAATGACTTAAATCAGTATTATCAAACTCTCAACATCTGCATATCTCTTTAATAATTTTCTTAATGCTAAGTACCCCTCATCAAAAAAATTGCAGATGCTTTAATTATAATAAAAAATATATTATTTTTCTTTTTAGTATATATATAATTTAGTATATATATAAAAAAAAACGAAAAAAATTATTCATAATAAAATATAAATAAAATTTATACTATAAATAAAATTTTTTACGATTAATGAGAAGGATGAAATTGTTTATGTTGAGATGACAGATTATCATAATTTGGTTCTGTGGTTATTAATTTTAATCTAAGATGGGGTTCTACATCCAAAAACTTGTTCATTTTTTTCGACTTAATGTCTACAAATACTGAAAAAGCTCACATAGATATGAAGTAGGAAAAGATAAAATGTATTTCAAGACTTTTTGCGTTAAACCCGGATACGCATGTTGCATTTGCAACCAGAATGATGTTAAAGTACACTCCTTGTGTTTATTTTTCAAGAATCCGTCTGAAGCTAATTTCAACAATTGCTCTTCTTCTGCATGCAATAAACCTTCAGGCATGGATGCTTATTAATGTTAAACGGAAATCTTATCCATTCAATATTTTTATTTAAATCAGGAAAATAGTTTTTCCAAGCCCACTTGTAAACTCTCTCTAAATGTTGTGTTATATATTTCATAGTATCAGCATCTATTTTAATATAGGAATTTGTTATAAATCCAAAAAGAGAAGGAAATGAGTCTACTTTTCCATTGCCAACTCTCTTTTGCCATAAATTTAGTTTTGCCATGGTAGCATTCACTTTATCTTGAAAGTGAAACAATGAAATTTATTTTCCTTGCCATGATAGGTTGAGGCAATTTAAAACAGGAATATATTTGCTAAGTATGCTAATTTACAAAGCCATTGCCGGTCATATAAACAGTATCTTAGCTCAAGTCTTTTATTAAGAAAAATCTGAACTTCATGTCTAAGTTCAAATAATTGGTTTAAAATTTTACCTCGAGATAGCCAACGAGTATTGGTATGAAATAGAAGCTGAGCATGACTACTTCCCATTTCTTCACACATTTGCGAAAAATGTTGTGCATTCAGAGGACGCCTTTAATGTAGTTAATAATTTTCACGCTTTCATCCAGAACTTTCTGCAGATCAGTGGGCATCTTACATGTTGCCAAAATCCTCTCTGTGTATGCAACAATGTGTGGATATGATATTTGGGGCAACATTCTGAATTCTTGCAGCAAGTCCTTTATTACTTCCGTCCATACTTTTTGCTCCATCTGTGCTTATTCCGACACATCTATTCCAATTAATTTTGTTCTCATTTGTAAATTTATTAATAACATAAAAAATATCTTCTTCTGTTGTAAAACGTAATAAAGGCTTGCAAAATAAAAAGTCATCATGAATTTCTTAATCCTTTTCGTATCTAACAAACGCCATAAGATTTTCAAAATTTGCAATATCAGTGGATTCATCAACTTGTCATGCATAATAACGACTTTGACAAATATCAGAGAATAACATCTGTTTTACATTTTGTCGATGAACTGAATTGTTTGAGAGGGGAACTTGATCAAAACTTTGTTTAGCTGTATCTCCTATCATTACTTCTGCCATTATCTTAGCTGCAGGTTTGATTAAAGTTCTGCCAATCATCTTCGCTGCACTATATCTCGCAATTAAAGGTGACAGACGATATGAAAGTTAGGATTTTTTGATTGTCACTTCCTGTCAAATCCTGCATTACTTTTTGAGACAGATTTAAATCCTTAAATTTGTTTTGGAAAAAAATCAATGGGTTTATCTTTGTACTGATTGTGGTTTGTCTCAAAATGGCACTTCAAATTGGATGGTTTCATGCTTTCATTTGTTAGATTTTTAAAACAAATGATGCAAAGCGGAATAGGCACTTTTTCATCTCTAGTCCATGAGAATTCAAATTTAAGACATTCTTTATCGTACTTGTGAGTTTTTCGTGCTTTTTTCTTATCAGATTTTTTTCAAAATTGTAAGTGGTTCGCTGTTGTTTATTTCATTACTTTCTATTTGTTGATTATTACTATTCTTCAGTTTAGAAGTTCCAAATTTTGACCAGTAATCCATAATGTTAAATGTTAGGGATAATAATTATATTTTGTAAAAATAATCAAAATCAATGGGACTTACTAATAAACATAACAAACCTTTCCAGTAGCAAAATTGCACAAAAGTTAAAAATACACACGCATGTGCCGTAGCAGTTCAATGTGTATGTGAATGAGTATTGTATGGAACACGTTACCTGAGACATAGACTGAAGGAAAACGCAGAATCAAAGTTCTTGTTGATGCCATGGCTATGCATACAAAACTACATATAAACAATACTAATAAGTCAAAAAGTTTTTTATTATTTGCTTGTAATAAAAAACAGTAAACTGCTTGTTGCATCAGATGCAGTCAAAGTTCGGTGCTGTGCGTACCCCCACTAAGCTCTTCATGTACACTCACTTAAATGATGATTTGTTGTATTGTAGAAAACAAAAGAAAACTAATATGATAAAGAAGTTGGAAGATTTTAAACATTTGTAGAAACTGACATGTTACTTTATTAATTATTAGCTGAAATACACAGGCTTATATATACCTGCGTCTATATATGTAATAGACAGGGTATGAGCACAGACTTTCACATGACCCACCACTCTCCACACTATCTCATAACACTGATACACCTGTAGAGATGGTAATCTGGACCAACTGATGATTGCTGGTTTAGCATGAAATACGTATATTGGTGATTATTTATCTTTTCAACATATGTGTGTTCAGGTGTATCAGTGTTATGAGATAGTGTGGAGAGTGGTGGGTCATGTGAAAGTCTGTGCTCATACCCTGTCTATTTATTAATTATTTTATATGTGTATTTATTTTTAATGTATGTAAATATTTTTGAAGCTTTTAAGAAGTTTTTAATATGATAAATGAAATTAGGAACACCAAATTATTAAAAAGTGTCTGTGGGGAAAAACTATTTAGAAGAGGAATTGAATCAAGTATGGTATCTTACACTATCTATTTCTTATGTTCTCTTTTTACTTCCAAATTGTTTTTTTCCTTCAAAATATATAATTATTTATTCTTTGATTTAATGTAATAATTTTTTGCCCACCTTTTATATCCCCGCCAAACTTTCCTAAAATACTTTTTTTGACAAAATTTGTAGGTGTCCAAATATTTCTCAATTAGTCTTTTTTCTTTTCTATTGTTTTTTAGATGTAGTTTGAAGAATATGTTTATAGTGAACTATAATGGATGAATGAAAAAGTGAAAGAAATTGAGTTTTTAAAATGTTCTTAATATTTGCACATCATTGATTTGGACTGTAATGATATTGTTATTTTTTATCATGACTATGAATGAAGTGATTTATGATTTAATAGCTATCATACATAAGGTAGCAGAAAGCTACTTGTTTATTTATGTCCAGAAAGCATAATTTACAAAGGTCAAAAAAAAAAGAAAAAAGAAAAGCAATTATAAAGGGAATCATCAGAAACGTTATTTCATTTCACAAAAATTATATTGTTAAATATTTGAAAACAGGCACTCTTCACAAACCTGGAGCTTAATTGTAAGTATAGGGGATTTGAACTCAGATTTTTCAAGCAGCCTTCAACTATCCACACTATCTCATATAACCGATACACATGACCACACACATTTAGAAAAGGTAAATAATCACCAATATATGTATTTCGTGCTAAACCAGCACTTATCAGTTGGTCCAGATTATCATCTCCCACACACATATATAGCGAGTGCTCAGTTTTATTAAAATAGCAAATCTTCATACTTTAATGGACAGGCTTCAATCTACTACAACCTCCAATTTTTCAGCCATCATATCATTGAAAGTCTGATGATGAAAACCCAAATCCCATGCTGATGCCAATATTATTGCCAGCCCATGTTGACTTCAAGTCACTCTGACTCCCTCATACATAGGACCTTATCCATTTAAATACATGGAAGAGGGATGGGCAGGATACAAGCTTGATGTGTAAATGTTTGAAAACCAGGCACTCTTCACAAACATGAAGCTTAATTGTAAGTATGGGGGATCTGAACTCAGATTTTCAAGCATTCTTCAACTATCCAAACTATTTTATTTAGCCGATACACATGACCACACACATGTAGAAAATATAATCGCCAATATAAGTATTTCGTGCTAAGCCAGCACTCATCAGTTGGTCCAGATTATCATCTCCCACACACATATATATATATATAACCAGTGCTCAGTTTATATTAAGATAGCAAATCTTCATACTTTAATGGACAGGCTTCAATCTACTCCAACCTCCAATTTTTCAGCCATCCATATCATTGAAAATCTGATGATGAAAACCCAAATCCCATGCTGATGACCTCAAGTCACTCTGACCCCTCATGTATAGGACCTTATCAGCATCAGCATGGGATTTGGGTTTTCATCATCAGAT
Source organism: Epiperipatus broadwayi (assembly GCA_028023455.1). Lineage (NCBI taxonomy): Eukaryota > Metazoa > Onychophora > Udeonychophora > Euonychophora > Peripatidae > Epiperipatus > Epiperipatus broadwayi. The sequence goes on from JAQFVV010000169.1 coordinate 1,312,401, forward strand.
TTTCAATGATATGGATAGCTGAAAAGTTGGAGGTTGGAGTAAATTGAAGCCTGTCCATTAAAGTATAAAGATTTGCTATCTTAATATAAACTGAGCACTGGTTATATATATGAGTGGGAGATGATAATGTGGATCAACTGATGAGTGCTGGTTTAGCACAAAGTACGGCTATTGGTGATTATTTATCTTTTCTACATGTGTGTGGTTTTGTGTATTGGTTATATGAGATAGTGTGGCTAGTTGAAGCGTGATTGAAAATCTGAGTTCAAATCCCCTATACTTAATTGTTGTTACGTAAATAATTTTGATTTCTGGCAATTTCATATACAAAAAAAATATTTCATTTTTTTAAAAAAATGTTTTCTTGGCATAAATAAAGAAGTAGCTTTTTGCTGCTTTTTCACTATGATAGTTATCAAATATTTTAGTCTTATGCCCATGTTTTTTAATTCTAGGTCTCTCTAATAATAGTGTTGCTACTCAGCACCATATCTTTTTTAATCTAATTTGCTTTTCAAAATCTTGTTCAGATTGATATTTTTTTCTCCAGAAGCTATCTATAGATGTCAGAACATGCTATACATACATAAACATATATAATAGAGCTGGAAATCAAATTTAAAAATAAATATTTAAATAGAAAATATTTATATCAGTCCAAAGACATCATCATATTCTCTCTATATTTTAATCTGCAAGTGGAATATTTTTCAAATGTTGTAGAAGTAATATCAGCCTCATCCTGTACAACAGATATAGGAATGTTTAATATCTAAAACACATTTTTTTTCTCTCTCATGTGTCATAGCATCAGCTGGGAAGCGAACCCGCTAACCCGGGGCAACTGCTTGTAAAGCAGCTGTCGCTGACCTCTTGACCACCAATGCTTGACAAACACATTTTTATATTCAAAAGTGGGGGGGGGGGAGTTGTCTAAGAGACCAAATTCCGTGAGGTTCATTATTATATATATATGATTATTATAATTATGAAACATACACAGTAGTGAATCTAAAAAAATATGTAAATACCTAATTAAATGTATAAAAATAGATGATCAAATATGTTTCATAGTTACCATATACTTATAAACATGCTTACTATTAAGTTAGGATTTTGCTTAAATATTTGCAATATTAAAAATAACTGAAACACAGGCTTATTATATACCTGTGTCTATATATGTAATATAGGGTATTATATACCTGTGTCTATATATGTAATATAGGGTATATGAGCACAGACTTTCAGATGACCCATCACTCTCCACTCTATCTAATAACACTGATACACTCAAGCACATATATGCTGAAAAGATAAATAATCACCAATATACGTATTTCATGCTAAACCAACAATCATCAGTTGGTCCAGATTATCATCTCCCACACATATATACTATAAGTGCTCAGATATATATTAAGATAGACAAACTTCATACTTTAATGGACAGGCTCCAATCTACTACACACTCCAATTCTTCAACCTTCCATCCATTTGAAAATCTGATGATGGAATGCTCGAAGGCCACCCTGAGGCCGAGATTCTTGTCACACCCATGTTGACCTAAGGTCAATCTGAACCCCACATGTACAGGACATAATCCATTTAATACATATGCAATTGATGGGCAGACATCTCTACAATGTAATAACTGAAACAGGCTTATTCTATACCTGTGTCTATATATGTAATATAGGGTATATGAGCACAGACTTTCAGATGACCCATCACTCTCCACTCTATCTAATAACACTGATACAATAAGCCTGTGTTTCAGTTATTACATTGTAGAGATGTCTGCCCATCCTTGCATATGTATTAAATGGATTATGTCCTGTATATGTGGGGTTCAGATTGACCTTTTGTGAACATGGGTGTGACAAGAATCTTGGCCTCAGGGTGGCCTTTGAGCATTCCATCATCAGATTTTCAATTGGATGGACGGTTGAAGAGTTGGAGTGTGTAGTAGATTGGAGCTAGTCCATAAAAGTATGAAGATTGTCTATCTTAATATATATATCTGAGCACTTATAGCATATATGTGTAGAGATGATAATCTGGACCAACTGATGATTGCTGGTTTAGCATGAAATACGTATATTGGTGATTATTTATCTTTTCAGCATATATGTGCTTGAGTGTATCAGTGTTATTAGATAGAGTAGAGAGTGATGGGTCATTTGAAAGTCTGTGCTCATATACCCTATATTAATATTAAAAATATTTTTCATTTTACAGAACAATAATTGTATTAACTTTTCCAAAAATTAAAAATTAAGAAAACACTTTTCAGTGTGTTATTCATTAGTATTATTATTCAATTTATCATAAAATTTTTGTTCTTATCTTTAGCTACGGTGTAAAGCCTAATTATATTTTAAAATTGTACTCTTTATCACATATTTTTAAAATTTATAAATATTTAAAAAGTCATTATTCTAATTTCATAATTTCTAAAAATTCTAATTTATTTTTTATTTTTATTTTTCCGTCAGAGCATTAACAAAAAAAAAAAAAAAATGAAATAAAGAAAAGGTACCCATTAATATTTTTTTTAAGCAATTTGAATTAAAATTGTATCAGAATAAAGCAGAATGAAACAATTATTCTTTATTTTTACATTAAAACAGAATTTTTGATAAAACAATTTGCATTATTTAATGTTTCATTATCATTCCCTATCTTCTTAGAATTGTTAAGAGATTTTTTCCCCCTTTCTCTACAATAATAAAAAAAAATGCAAAGAAATGAAAATAGTTTTTACTTTTAAGATAACGAGGATGTAATTTCTTAAAATTCTTTTTTCTTTTAACAACCAAAACACAATTAAAGTTTGATCGCCTTCAAAAATCAATACTTTCTGCTTGTGGGCGGGCTATAAGATATACTGTTTTCTAGGTTGGTATGATTGCTCACGCAATCATTAACTAAGCTTGTAGAAACACTGCTTGTTTCCATTAATAATTTATTCTATTTATGAATATTTTTAACAAAAAAGTGACTTAACCGTAATGTAATAATAATAAAACATATTTATAAAAATCCTTTTTTTTCTTTACTTATTCATACAAAAACTCATACATATATCGATAACATACTATAGCATAAATGCATATTTTTTTTTTCTAGTTGGGATCATATCTTAGTATTTTATATATTTTATATTGAAAAACAGAGTGTGTGATATTATTGTGTGTGTGAGTGTGTTTCTACAACAAAAGTATTGATTTATTTATGCTAAAGTTGTGACTGATTTTCATATGTTTAATTTTGTCACACAATTGCAAAATATATTGTGTGTGTGAGTGTGTTTCTACAACAAAAGTATTGATTTATTTATGCTAAAGTTGTGACTGGTTTTCATATGTTTAATTTTGTCACACAATTGCAAAATACAGTATCATTTTTCTTTAGAGCAAATCGATTTAAATGTTGCAAATATGAAAATTGTTAAAATGAAATTCCACCTATATTATATCAATCTTTTGTTTTTGAAAATTTGTCTTGGAAATTGAAAATTCAGTCTTTATAATCCACATATATAAAATTTTAATTTTATGAGTCCATCATTTGTCATATTTATGAAAATTTATTATTCTTAAAAATTAAGTTTTGACAAAGGTATAGTAATTCAGATTGTCTGTAAATTACCTATTATTGAAAGTTGCACGATGCATCCCCTTTTTTAAAAACAAAATAAAGCAACAACAACAAGAAAAAATCAAATTCAGTGCATATTTTTATCAAATTATATAAATTAATAAAAGCAAACAAATAAAGGAAATCCATTTATTAAAAATATTCAACAATATTCTCTGAATATGTCCTAAATGTGATGCATTGTGGGATTAAATACATGGCATCAAACCCTTATTATGAAATTTAAGCCTAGATCTTGTAAAGAACAAAAATTTAATAATTGGAACCTTAAAAAAAATTGTTTCATGTTTATTCTGTAAGTACAAATCGAAATTTGTCTAATCAATCTTGAGACAATAATTCAGTTAAGTTATAATAGTTTAATTTTTATTTTGTAAATGTCTGTCTTTTATAATTCTTGTAGTTTTGTTTTTTACAAAACTTATTTTCATCCATGATATTGAAATATTTGAAAACCAGGCACTCTTCACAAACCCGGAGCTTAATTGTAAATATAGGGGATGTGAACTCAGGCTTTCAGCCTGTCCGTTAAAGTGTGAAGATTTGCTATCTTAATATAAACTGAGCTCTGATTATATATATATGTGGGAGATGATAATCTGGACCAACTGATGAGTGCTGGTTTAGCATGAAATACATATTTATCTTTTCTACATGTGTGTGGTCATGTGTATCAGTTGTATGAGATAGTGTGGATAGTTGGTGGGTGTTTGAAAGCCTGGGTTCAAATCCATGATATTGATAAAAAACAAAAACAAAATGAGGGCACAATTGACTGATTTAGATTTGAAAAATGTTCTGCTGTTTCATTACCAAACTTAACTCCAAAACATTACAATTCTGGTGAAAATAAAATGGCCTCACAAAATTTATTATCAATATTTAAACTAAATTTTTTTAATAGTATATTATTATACTATAATTTAAAATATATAATGTCCTTTGCTTTTATAACTGCAATCAGTATTACATGCCACATTCAGAAAGGCTTAGTATTATATTAAATTTGTATAACACTTTCAAGGGTAAAGTATGTCCTCATAAAGTGAAATATGTTCTCATATTTATGCTATGAATATGAGGATATTATTTGCCCTCATTTAAGTGCTAAGCTTCAATAAATATGAACTTAATATAATATTAAGCTTTTATGAGTAACATATTATTCTTTATTTATATATATATGTATTTATAAAGACTTATGGTTTTATTGCTCAGGAGTTCATAAGAAGTTTGGGTGCCAGGACTGTGAACACCAGAATTGATTCTAGACTTCCTGATACCAAGTGTGTAGAGTTATAGCAAAAATGGATAGTGAGCAAAAGTTGTAAGGCATATTTGAAATTATACATGAAAACAGTTAGTGCCTGGGCTGAAAATTTTGACTACCTTTGCCCTAACCTTTAGAATTAATGAGATAACAATTGGAGAAACTGATCACCTCTATTCTTACTATCCATTTTTTCTAATATTTATGCTGAATATTCCATAAAAGATTGGATTGTGTAATTAGATTGTGGCAATATGCCAGATGATGATTATCGTACAGTGATAAATGGCTTTAATTAATTCATTATTTATCATGTAAATTTCGAAATACTAATTATTCAATCTCTTAAATTCATGTTTATTAAGCTACACTGTATATTAGGAATAGAAGTTAATGTTGCCTGCAGTTTTTTTTTTTGGAACACTCCTGATTTGAAAAGATATCTAATGATAGAAATTATAATTTCACTCATTTTTTTTTCTTTCTGCAAAATGCAAGCTCCTATTCTTTCAATTTTTGTACTATGCATTTTCAAATGGGATAGTATTTGTCTTCATTTTAGTAGCATTAAAACCTTATTTTCACATGTTGTTCAGTATAGTCCAACCATCCGAATAATACTTTTTTATTATCTCACATTAGCGTAATTATAATACTTGCAACTTTTATGCCCTTTTATAACACTGAAGTTAAATATACAAAAAAATATGTTGTCTTTTTCTCTTAATTTTTTTTGTGCTTTTTACCATTTTTTTATTTGTATTGATAGTAGCTTTGATTTATGTCGAATTTATTTCATTCTTTGTTGAATTTTTTTCAAAAGTATCTACTAGAGTTATATGCTTTCTTTAACTAAATAAATGCAATCCCTCATCTTTTTTCTAATAATATTTTCAGAGCAAACATGTTTATTTGTGACCATTCAGCTCAAAATTCTTCCTATTCATTTTGTATTATATTTACTCATCTTTGTTCAGTTAGGTTTTTTAAATAAATGACTTAACTGCTTTTATATTTTTGTTTATTTCAGAATATCTATCCTTGTAAAAAGTTTGTATTTTTATTTTACTTATATATATAGATTTTAAACTGTTTTCTCCATATTGACTAAATAAAAGTGAATGGATTTTTATTTAAAAACAACAGCAAAAATAAGTAGATTGGTTACGCTTTTTTATTTAAACCAACAGACAACAACAAAACAACAACAAAAACACAGAACAAAGAATAGGAAATGATTTTAAGTTTAATTTTTTTTTGCATTTGAATAAAGTTGAATGATCCTGGTATCATTTCCTTCATTTTTTTTTTAATACCATTATCAAATTGGTTCTAAATAAAATTTGTACTGCTTTGAATATCTTCCAAACCTCAATATTTCTTGGATCCCTATCATATTTTTGCTGTATTTATATTTTTCTTTCTTGTTTTTTTTTTTTAAAGTTTTATATTCTTTATTATGTTTATTAATCTTATCTCTTAAGAAATTTCAAGTATGTTTCTTTCTTGTTATTAATCATATGTTATCATACCATGATAGCCTTCTTACATCCTTATACTTCTTGTATCCTGCATATCCCTCTTTTATGTATTTAAATGGATAAGGTCCTATACATGAGGGGTCAGAGTGACTTGAGGTCAACATGGGTATGGCAATAATGATGGCATCAGCATGGGATTTGGGCTTTCCATCTCAGATTTTCAATGATATGGATGGCTGAAAAATTGCAGGTTGGAGTAGATTGAAGCCTGTCCATTAAAGTATGAAGATTTTGTTATCTTAATATAAATTGAGCACTGATTATATATGTATGTGTGGGAGATGATAATCTGGACCAACTGATGAGTGCTGATTTAGCATGAAATACTTATATTGGTGATTATTTATCTTTTCTACATGTATGTGGTCATGTGTATCAGTTATATGAGATAGTGTGGATAGTTGAAGGGTGCTTGAAAGTTTGAGTTCAAATCCCCTATATTTATATTAAACAAATGATTACATAGTAGTATTGTGGAATTTCTTTTATCTTTTTTTAATAGTAATGTATACTACTTATTTGTATGCTTTTGACTAAATAAAATTTTTCTCAATTCAGAAATGAATTATGATAATTACTTTTTTTATAAGAAATAAAAGTATTGCATGTGGATTTCATTAGGATTACTTAATATATTACAATTAAAAATTATGACTTTACATAAATAATAAATATTATATTCTTAATACTTATCCTTAAGAATAATAAAATAGTCTACCATAAACAGTAATGATTTGAGAAATTTAAGAAAGTAAAATTGATATTAAGAAATATATTTTAACAATAGGCTGTAAATGAGAAATAAATCGAAATATTTTTAATGACATTCATCATCCCTGACATTCATCATCCCTGTCTCTAATCTTATTTAAATAAGCCTTATTACTCATTATTTCCATTCTACCCCAGTGTTTTTAATTTAAATTTCTTTTCAAACTATGTTTACCTTTAGGATCATGGCTGTTCTATTGGTTATTTCTTCAAAAACAGTTTTTTTTTTAATTTTTATCATTTACAATTTTTATTCTGTTCAGCTTTCTTCATATGTTAGGGTCATATGTTTCTTCTGTTTTGTTAATTGACCATGTATCCATTCATACAATGTTAAACTTAAATAATGTAATCACCTTTTAAAAAATGTTTAATGTCATTGGCCTCCAATTGGTGTTTTTTTAATTATAAAACTTTGCTTCATTATTCCTGTCCGAACTTAAATCTTTATATAATAGTAATTATTACTTAGTTATTCTGGGGATATCTATTGTAAATATGAGTAGCAAGTAGATTAATTTTTAGGTATTCAAATTTTAATTTTTGTATGATTATAGTAAACACATTTATTATGTTTAGTGTTACTATCCGGGTAGTACAAATAAATTCTCAGATTTATTTCTTATTATTATACTTATCATTGTTTAAGAATTACTGTAGAGTGTGTATAACTTTGCTGCTCGGGAGTTCATATGAAGTTTGAGCACTAGACTGAGCGCCAGAATCAATCCTGAGACGTCCCAATCCGAAGTCAGATGCTTTATCAACTACACCAAACTGTGCAAAGTACAAAAAAAATCTTGATGGCTCTATTGCTCCAGAGTTCATTAAAAGGTCGAGTGCCACAACTGTGAGTACCCAAATTGATACATTGTATTCCAAGTTGGATGCTCTACCAAACTGCGCAGGATAAAATGACCAGCAACTATCCTCTTTATATATTTGTATTCTTCAAAGGATTTGATCATTATTTAATTCAAGCATATATATTAGTATATAGGTATGATTACATATGTGGTTGGGTTAAAATAATCATACAATGTTTACAGAATAGATCTGCAACTAAGTCATTTAACCATATATTTTAAGTGTTTTAGCTATTACAGATACCTTTAATTTGTCTGGAAATAGAATGTCACATTGTTAAGTTAGATTACTCTGTATTTTATATTTAATCTGTATTTGACAGTATTACATTGCTGTATATTTAAATAATCTATTATAAGCATGAATAATCACTATATTAGATAGTAAAGCCTAAATGGATTCTAATAGAATGAGATGACTATTATCATCAAATAAGGGTCAATGAAGACATCACATTATCTTAATGTTGCTAATTTTTATTTTTCAGAAAGAGCAGATAAGTCCGTTATTAAAATATTAGTTATGCTCAAGAGTTAGGCTTATATAGTCATAGAGACAAAGTTGCTTGAATTATTTGAAAATTTGAGGCCATTGGCTTGAAAATTTTGGTTGCTGAATGGATGACTACTTTATATTTAATAATGTTACTTGCTTTATGAAAGCCAATAGCAAGAAGATAGTCTCATAATCTGTTTTACACTAATTTCCACTGATTATGTATAAATAATTGGCTTGGAGTAATGTGATTGTTGAAGAAATCATAAGTTGTTTTGTTGGATACTCTATCAAACTGCGCAGGGTACAATGGGAGTTCATAAGAAATTCAGGCACCAGAAGTGACAAAACTGTGGCATGATCCATGGGCCTTGAGTTCCAGGGTCCGCCTCTCTAATTTTATTATTTATTTGTCTGAATAATGTTTTTGCTGCAACTATATTCATTTTATTGTTTTAGTTTTCACGCTATTTTTCTTTGTAGATCGAAATATAATTGTTGAGAAGAAGAAACGTATGCACTGTAAACATGTCTTACACATTTAGTTTTATGAAAATCTCACTATTTTTTTCACTTTTTTTTAAAATTTAATGTATTTATGTATTTCATTTAATTTTGAATTTTCTATTTCTTATTTTATTTTTAATTTTTTAACTATCATCTAATATTTTATAACTTATTTATTAATTTGTTAAAAGTCACTTTTTTCCTTTTATTTTCCAAATTCTTCCCTTCTCCCATTTTGGTTTCCACTATATAATCTTTTTTTTGTTCCTGCAAACTCCACAAGTCTGCGATTTCTCATTTCTATCATCATAATCAAATTCACCTGCAACACTTTCACTGTTCAATCATTTATCACTTCCAGTATTGGTATTAGGAGAAGTCACACATGTGTGGAGTTCACATTTAAAGAAAGAAAAATTGTATATTATGAAGTGTTTTTTTTTTTTTTTTTTTGAGAAAGATGTTAAATAGAAATGAACATGGAAGCATCAAAATAAAGATTGAGTGGAATTGGATTATATTTTGACTAATAAAAAATATGCATTTCAAGATAATGTTCTTAATAGAGTCATCACAAGAAGTGATCATTTATTAGTAAGATATAATATATATGTTAATGCAGAACTAGAAAGGCAAATATTTTTAAGAAAGTAATATTCACAATTGATATGAATTTAAATTAGAATTTGCAAATCATATTAAAATGACAGATTTTGAAGATGGTTCAGACTTCAGTGAAATCAGTAAGAAGAAAAGTAATACATTATTAAGAATTGCAACAAAGTTAACTAGTACAAAAAAAATTTCCAGCAATTTACCAATAAATTTTCTACTGAGTCAAGAGAATGTATGAAAATAAGAAGGAATTTAATAATGATCCAATAAGAAGAATTGACTATCTAGACTTTTGCAAAATATAAAAAAGAGTTAATAACATATAAATTGTAAGGAAAGCTGCAGAAGAGAATAAAAATCTCAAACGTGTCAAACAATATCTTGGTATTCATAGAAAACTTATTTCTGTACTAAGAAGATGAAACTATTATTAATAAGAGGTGATATTATGAAATGTGTCATAAGTGTTCTATAAAGAGTTATATAATAATAAAAAACAAGAAAATAACATCTCCTACAATTATTACTTTTTCTGAATTGCCCAGCATTTTAAACGAAATGAGGCATATAATTAAATCTATTAAGCAGATCTCCAAAAATGATTGAATTTATAATCAATATCTTAAAAGAAGCAAGTGTAGAAATAGAAAAACTGTTGACGAAGTTATATATCAAATGTATAAATGATAATGCATCTCATGATTGGAAACTGAAATACTAATATTGATATTTAAGAAAAGTGATAAAAAGATTATTATAAATTAACACAGACAAAAGATAAAACATATTAAAGTACATCAAAGAACTAACATTTGTTGGCTATAAATATAGTCACACACCCAAAAGAATAGCACAGTTCCCAAGCAAAAATAAATCAGCAAGTCAGAATCAGAGATAATAAACCACAGAATAACTTTACCATATATACCTAACACTGCCAAACACTTAGTGAAAACACTATCAAAAGAATTTACTATTGGCTTCCGCACTTCTGCCAACACCAATAGTCTCATAAACAACTCAAAAGATAAACTAGATTCCAAATCAGCACCTCAAGTGGAATATCAAATATAATGCCCCCAGGCTGGGTGCAGAACCTCATATTATGGGGAAACAAAAACAACCATCACAAACAGAGTATCCCAGCATGTATATATGTATAAAAGGGCACTGAATAATAAAGAGACTACATCAGTATTCTTGGAGCATGAAAAGACTACTGGACACAGATTCGCACTCACCAACTCCAGAATAGTATGCAGAGAGAGAAATTATCATAGGTGTAAAATAAAAGAGGTCTACTTCATAAACAACGACTCTCAATCAATCAATAAAAAAGACACCTGTTTCATCATTTCAAAAAGATGGACAAATTAATCTAAAGCAAATAAAACACCAAAACCTATGACACAATCAGCAGCTACCTAATTAGCATAAATTAGAATACTCCCCATCATTACTATCAATTGCACTCAGCTATGAATATGAAGCCTAGGAACTTTGAAAGCGCTAAGCATAAATAAACATTAACAAATGAAACTTCTCTAACAAACGTAGAAGTGCAGAATTATTGGTATTATAAATTACAAATTCTTTAGCAAGATAATTTTGGATTTTACACAATCAAAAGAACAAGCTGGATTTAAAAGTGATTTTAGCACAGTGGAGTAAATGCAAGTATTGAGAGAAATTATACAAAGGACCAATGAATATGATTTTGCCATTATGCTTTGGATTTGTATATTACAAAAAGGCATTTATTCTGAAAAGCATTTCTACAGTGATTAAAGATTTGGATTATCAAGATATAGATGCAGAATATTGTCATAGTCTGAATAATGTTTATCAAATGCAACAGCATTGATTAGGTTACATGATCATACTAAGAAGATTAATATTGAGAAATGTATATGACAGGGATAGTCCATATCTCCAAAACTTCTTACATCAGTTTTACAAAAAGTATTTTGTGGATTAATAGGGGAGGCTAAGGGAGTAAAAGTAAATGGAAGTTATGCAAGTCATTTAGATTTTCCAGTTGATTCACAGTTTCAGGAAATGTCGCAAGGATTCGTAGATAAAATTTAAAATAGTAAGACTAGAGATAAATGCAGAAAAAAATGGAAGTAATGTTCAATGGATTTTCTCAAAAGAAGAAAATAAAGCTTTGTAATCATGAATTAGAAGATAACTATAAATACTTTAGTCAAATTGTAATACAAATGGAAATATAATGGATGAAATTAATGATAGAATTAAACTTGGATGGAGTATTTTTGGTAAAAATAATTTAATATTAAAAGGAAATATGATTATGTGTTTGAAAAGGAAGATTTTTAGTAAATGTTTTATAATTTTTTTCTTATAAATCTGAGATTTAGACACTTAACAGGAGAGCAATTCATATACTTCAAATCCCACAACAATGTATGGACAGATCTATGTTAGGAAAACCAGAAGAAACAGAAAAAAAAAGAGATCATACAGTATCATTGACACCATTAAAAGACTGAAATGGAGCTTCTGCACATGTTGTTAGAAGAAATGAGATGACCAGTTGAAATCTTAAATAGGATCCCAAATAAATTGTAAAAGATCTAGAATGAAATCACGTAGAGCAGGCATGTCAAACTGGCGGCCTATGGCCCTCGTCTAAGATGCTATGTAATAAAATGAAAACAGAACGATATGTTGCAAACAATAAATTAATTTTTTTTAAAAAGCTCTTATATTTAATTACATGAACTAAAATATATACAGTAATTGTTGTCTACATACATAGCTAATTTATAATTCTCGGTTACACGCATAGCTTATGCCTTTATGATGATGAAGCATTTGAGATATGTGAATACCAAAGCTGGCAACGTTAATAATGTGCTGCTGTGCTTCCGAGAACATAAATACATTAGTCAGCTATTCGCGCCACCAACGTAGCAATCCTATCTGCAGATATTGTTTTTTCTTTGAATTGTAACAAAAGGCAGTTGCGCTAGTTTCTTTATCCGGTTGGTGTGTTAAAATTTGCGGGTTGTTTCCTTTTATAACTCATTCAAAAAATATAAGTAAACTGCTATATCCAAGAGTTTATATCTTTCTGAAACTAGTCAGACAGCATAAGAAATAAGCTGCTTTTGTTATATAATATTTTAATTATAATCAAACATGAGAAACAATAATATTTTACTATAAGTTAGTAACGATTACATTTCAGTTTGGAAAACACTAAAAGTTCTACAATTTTACCAGTGTATGTTCGGCCTTGAGAAACTTTAGTGCTTCGACCATTTCTAACCTACGGCCTTATGCACAGCTTTCTTCTTTGTCACATCTCTATCTTAATTGCTCCGTGCTGGGAAGTCAGGACTGAGAGAGAGAGAAAAACGTAATCCGTACCTTTTATAGCTACCTCCATTTATCGAGCATAATTCCAGGAGCGAGAATCGATAGCAGCGCTCTCTTTACATTTAAATACTAGAGTAGCGTTAAATTTTACGAAGCGTATTTTGCATAAACGTAGTTGCAATTTTTAAATTTTAAAAATTTAAATCTAAAGCTCTATTTTTATTACAGAAAATGCCTGCTAAATAAAAAAGAAGATTGATGAATTCAAGAAGGTGGGAACTGAATTATTTTTGTGTGGAAGTGAACAATAAGATTACTGCTTAATTTGCAAGAAACTATTAGTGTTGCTAAAGAATACTATTACGACATTATAGCACTATCCAAAAAAATTTTCGTTTTGAAGCTAAAATAGAAAGAAAATAAAAAATAAGTTCATTAGTGCAGGTGCTTCAATATAAAAAGTAATGAATCAGTAACAAGAGCAGTTATGAAATAAGCTATTTATTAGCAAACTCAAAAGCATTCCTGTTCTTTATCAAGGAATGTATAATAAAAGCCCTTGTCTTCAAAAAAGTACACGTGAGACTCTCATTATCAAGAAATACGTCAATAAATTACGAAAGCAATGCATCCCAATTACAGAAATATCTACCAAATCAGTTCTTTTCAATTGTATTGATGAAAGTAGGTATAAGAGTGTTGCAGTTGCTTTTTTTTCGGGTTGCATAATAACGAGGTCAGAATTGTTGGAATTCATCCCTCTTCACGGAAACTGGTGAAGATATTTTTGATGCCGTATGAGCTTTTAGAAAACTTACTTGCCTGTTGAAGCTTGTTTCTGTTACAACTGATGGTGCTAAATCGATGACAGGTGAAACTAAAGGTTTGTCCGACTACAAGGAAATTACAGGAATATCCAGATAAACCAAATCAAAGCTTTTCATTGCCTCATTCAAACAAGTTCTCTGTTTAAAATTATTAAAAAGATCAAGTACTTAAAAACAAAGATAGTCAACTATTCGATCAAGAGCACTTAACCCATTTCTTGTTCCTTAAAGATTTAGAATAATTCAAGATCTTCCTTATTACACAGTTCGTTGGTTGTCCTCCCAATGTCTTAAAGAGCTATCTGATTTTGGAGGAAATAATATTATTTTTTGAAAGAAAGAGAAAACGAAATATATCAATTATAAAAGTCCATTGTGGGTACAGACCTAGCTTTTTAATAGATATTACGCCATCTGAATAATCTTAATATTACATGCAGCAAAGATCAATTGATAACGAATATGTATGATGCTAAGTTTGTACAAAAACGAATTTGTTTAAAAATCATTTGCAAAGAACGTTTTGACGTATTTTCCTACATGTGAGCAGTTAAAAGCAAAAATCAAAGTTGCGTTTTCACATCACTCTGCAAAAATTGAAAAAATAAAGCGAATTCGATAAACGTTTTGATGATTTAAGGAGTTCGAAGAAATTTTTCTCTTTCAGGGCCATTTGCCTTTGAAGTCAAAAAGCTCGACTTCGATACAACTGGAATTAATTGATTTCCAGAATGATTCGATTTTAAAAACAAATATGAAGTAGGAACAAAATTTATTCCTATTTAGGTGAAAGATACCGGAAATTAAAAAATTTGCTGAATTTTAAGCTTTTTGGAAGTACATACTTATGTGAGAAATTATTTTCATGATAAATTAAATAAAACAGCTTACAGATCAAGATTAACTGATAAACATCTATCTGCCATAATGAAAATTGCTTGTTCTCAGTCTTTGAATCCAGATATTGAAAAACTAGTAAGAGGAAAACGCTGGCAAGTTTCCAGTAAAAACAATAAATTGTAGTTTTATAAATATGTAATCAGATAAAATAAATGTTTAAATAAAAGCAATACTATATCAATTGTATATTATTGAAGTGAATTCACTAAACTACATAATATGCTTTAATTACCCTATCTATATTCCTGCATTTTCACTTTCAAAATACAATTTTAAGAAAATTTGTGTGATGTGGCCCGCGAGAATCTTACCAGTAGCATAAATTGGCCCATTGTTTGAATGAGTTTGACATGCCTGACGTAGAGGATGAAATAAAAATTTTTGCTGGTGTGTTGTGGATAACAATGGATAGAGATCTGAGAAATCGGATTAAACTTGGGGAGTCCTTCATTCTGCATTTGAAAAAGCTGATTATGATATAATTTTATATGAACCACTTTTTCTCCCAATTAAATTGCTTAATCATCTTATACATTTTTCAAGTATATTTCTCTGTATTTTTTTTATTTTTTTGCATTTATTCTTCAATTAGTGTTATCTAGTTTTATAAAAATTGTTTTATATACACAGTTTGGCTATTTGCTGCTTTCTCTTTTCTTCTTCATTTTTGTAATTATTAGATCATGGCTACTTTTTTTTCTATTGCTGTTTTCATATCTATTGCAATTTCTTTTTTTTTTTATCTTAACTTTTCAATAATCTCACACATAATTAGTATGAGGGTTTATTTGATATGATTTTTCTCTGATAACAGAACTATGCAGTGTTCTTTTTAACTTAATTTATTTTTTCAATATATATATATTTTCAAATTAGTTTTAATTTTGTTATTTGTAATTTCATAATTAAAATATTGCAATCAGATTCCATATGCACATGCATATCTTTTTGTTTTCAATTTCTAAATTGGTTTTGAATTATCATGCAATCTTATTAAATATCTTTATTAATTAGAGTTTCAATGTGATTATTATTTGTCTTTTATGATTTTTATTCCTGTGTTCTTTATTGTTATATTATTTTTCGACAGATACGATCAATTTTTAGCTTTTATGTTTATATATCAGGATTATTTAAATTTACAATTTATCCAAACCACTTTTTAGCAAAATCCTTTTATTATAAATATATCATGTTTTGACAGGATAGTCGAAACATAAGATATATGTATATATGTACAATAAAAGGATTTTGTTAAAAAGTGGTTTGGTAGAAACATAAGATATATGTACAATAAAAGGATTTTGCTAAAAAGTGTTAAAAGTGGTTTGGATAAATTGTATTTATATAAGATATTACAGCAAAATAAAGAAAAGGGTGATTTTGGTATTATTTAAATTTCTATCACAGAATTTCACTTTTCTGTTATTGTTATACTCTTATTGTTTTTCGTTTTTTTTTCTTATCAATTTTTGACTTTACTTCTACAAAATATAAATTTTGACATGATCATATTGACTAGTAGATGTATAAACTTGTATTATAAAATTCTACAATACAATCTTTGATCTTGCTGTGAGATTGTTCTTTCACATGTAAACTACTTATCATTTATATTACCTTTTACATTTTTTCTTCCATAGATTATATCTATTGTATCAGTTTTACTCTTCTAAGAATGAAATCTTGGTATATTCTATTAAAGTCATTACAGACATTCTTTTCTTATTTAAATTTTTATACCCTTTTATTCTTAAGAATAATTGCATACAGTAGCTTTGAGTGAATGTTATGAAATTCTTGTAAATAAATCTCATCTGCAGCACCCCCCCCCCACACCATATCATGTTGCCATATTTATAATATTTCTAATAAAAAAAATTTTTCCCAGCTATTTTTAACTAGTAAAAAATGTTTTGAGTTGCTCAACTATGCATATACCTTGAAATGGAACATAATTAGTTTTGTATAGATTGGGAAAAACTGTTATAGCTTATTTACAAGTTACAACTTCCAGTTCTTGTGATTTTTATTAGTACTGTTTTATTATAGCTGTAGTTCTTTATGAGCATTGAATATTTTATTAACTGTATATCTAATGCTATATCACAACCAATCTTATGATATAGCAGATATTTTAAAGCTAAGACTACAAGCTCTATATCTGAGAATGTTTTTGTTATGCCTCACTTATGACCTTGGTTAAACCTTCTCAATAGTAGTAATTGTAAAAAATTTAAGTTTTGAAACATTTGATTTAATTTAGTATAGGAATATATTTTAACCAGATAAAATAATGGTCTTATGATTAAATTGTAAACATTGTGGATGATCTCATGTCTTTATGCTGGGAAGATAGCTAGCAGTGATGTTTATTTATCATAGTTAATCTTCACTGATAGATATATATTAGTCATTGATGACTACTACTGAAAGGAGCACCCCATTTCTTTAATGAGATGTAATAAACTATTTATGAAAAGATAATAGTGTAATTAATCACTGAGACAATACAAATACTAATCAATGCATTACAAATTAATAACTAGTTGAGTGAAATGCAAGGTGTAAATATTTTTGCATCACTGAACCAAATAACATTTTAATTATTCAGACAGACATTTAATTTAATTCTAGTGTGAGGAAATATTAATAAGAAACACTAGAGGCTAAACACTCCATATAGTAGCCACTATGTAAAGAATGGTGATCATGTGATATTAATGAGAAACTTATTTATTTTCAGTACAATAAAAAGGAAAGCATTCTTATTCATTGAAAAACTGGTAAATTTTTAATACATTATAATGTATTCAAAAAATACACTTGGAGATTAGAGATCAGGTTAGATTTAACAACTGAAAGTAAGTGATTGATTTCCAAGTTTTACGAAAGATCATTCATATTTTGCAGTGAATATAAATTTTTGGTAAAATCGTTAAGTTATTCATTGTTGAAATGTGAATATTAAGATTTTCAAAATTGATATTAACATGAATCAATAAGATTGAAGGGAGATGTAGAGAAAAAACTGCCAAGTTGTGCAATGTAAAGTTAAAATTGTATTCATGTAATAATTGTGGTGTAAAAAAGTTTGAGAATTTAATAACAAACATGTAATCCAGGTTTGGAGGTTTGTAAAAGATAAAAAAAGATTACTGGCAAACTTGTGAGTGCCAGAATCAATCCTGGGATGTCCTGATCCCCCAAGTTGGACACCCTATCAACCATGCCAAACGACATAGGATTCTAAAAGATTATAATTTTTTAGGAAAAAAACAAACATCAATAAAATATGATAGCAATAAAAACATTATCTAAATAA
Source organism: Epiperipatus broadwayi (assembly GCA_028023455.1). Lineage (NCBI taxonomy): Eukaryota > Metazoa > Onychophora > Udeonychophora > Euonychophora > Peripatidae > Epiperipatus > Epiperipatus broadwayi. The sequence goes on from JAQFVV010000169.1 coordinate 1,330,527, forward strand.
GTTAGGCAGTAAAAATAGTGTTAATTCCTATTTTAATTGAAGGATAAATTTGGATTTATGAATATAGATATTAAAATTACATTTGGAATAATGAAATCAATTGCAGATTTAAATAGAAAAGTTTAATTACATTTCATTTAATTCCCAGAAATAAAAAAATGTGTTTTAATGAATTCATAACTTTCGTATGTTTAATTGCATAGAAGTTTTGTTTGTTGTTTCTTTTATATCTAAAACTATTAATATTTTTTCAATCTACCTTTAAAACTTTATAGATATTGAAACAGATTATGTTTTCGTGATTTAAAGTATCTCTGTTGTTTTCAGAATATTAATATACTATAATATGTATCATTTTTATTGATATATTTTTTTAAGGCCTATTGCCACTATTACTATCATATTATCAAGTTTGTTTAACTAAACTTGCAAATGTAAACAATATACATTTCTTTTGCCATATACATTTTTTTCACCATTTCTATTTCATTTCAAGCCATTTCATTTTCTAATATCTTTAATTAAAGAACTTGGGCTATTTTTAAAATTGCTCCTTAACAATAATCTATAATTAGCAATCTGTTTGAATGAAAGCTATATATATATACATACATACATACAATCATGAAACTATATGTCAAACTGCTGCTAAAAATTAATGTCTAATATCTAATTTAACAGCAAATATATATATATCAGGATAATCAGACTTCTGTTATTTGTGATTTTTTTCATGTTTCTCTATGACCAGCATACATACTTAATATATATTAAAGGATTATCTATTATACTGAATTCTCTCTTACCACATCATAAATATATTCACTATATGTATACTATGCCTTATTTGGATGATGATGATCAAACTGCTAGTCCTTTTCATTTTTTGTATATCTTATCACAATGATAATCAGATTATAAAATTAGTTCCCACCTCCAAAGACATTTTTATAGAGTAATTATCCCTTAGTTCCACTGTCATTGCTGAAAGAATATTTTTCCGAGCATCTCTGGCAACATCATCACGGGAATGGTGTAATGCCCTCAACTGCTAATATAAACATGTCTTTCGCAGAATGTGTGACAAACTCTTTCTAACTAGAGTTACAGTGAAAGCGAGAGAATGGATAATAAAGTGAATAAAAACAAAATTCATTTATCATACTATTTAGAATTTCCTATACAAATGAAATAAATATAAATAAGTATTTAACCAGGGTATATTTATATTTGAAAAAAGAACTTTAACTTGTCAGAATTTAACTCCAAGATCTCTAATATATTTAAATCAACTTTTGAGCTTTATCTTCACATGGTTGTTATTATTAATTAATGAACAAATGCATAAGCATAATAATAAGAAATAAAAGATTAACAAGAAAAAATATTAGAATATGTGCTATAACAACTTTTAAATATTAAGCCTCAATAAATAAATCTTAAAGTATATCTATTATAATAATTTATATAAATACAAATAAGCACCCCTTTCTTTAAACACGTTTTAGCAAAAAAATTTTTTTTATTGTAGCTATATATATAATCTTCCTCAGATCAATAATCTAATGACATAAAATAAATAACTATATAAGTAATGCAATAGAAAATAAAAAAATGTGAACAATAAAATTAATAAAATAAAGAAAAATAAAATATAACAAAACGTAATATAATTAAAATAAATTAAATATGATAAAATAGAAATAAAGCAAAATAAAGGAAGTGGTAGAATTAGTAACATTTATTATAACAATTGTTAAATATTAGCCTCATCAAAAAAAAAAAAATAAGAATTTTTAAAATATGTGTGATAATAACTTTTAAATATTTGGCAGTGAAAAGAAAAGAAATATTAAAATATATGTGATAACTCTTTAAATGCTTTTTCTCTAGCTAAATTGGATCTTACCTAATACTTTCTGAAATCTGATTTTTACTACTAGTCAAGTACAATAGGTTCAATCTTTGGGATAATTGATATACATGACACTCATTATTATGAAAAATACAGTTTTTTTCCAGTTTATCTTCTTTAGCTATCTTTTATTCCTAGTAGGTATAATGACAGTATGTATGGATTGCGTATTCATCATGGATAGATCTATAAAGATCAGGTGAGAGATGACACACAACTGCTTATTATTTCATTGTCCATTGGTACAGGCGAGAGCAACATGCTTTTAAAATTGACAGGAGGCTATATAGCGTTAGGTTTTGATGGTCAGCATATTAATAAAAGAGTTGTATCCTTTCATGGTAAGACTCAACCCTATTAGCTTAATTAGAGTTCACAATTTAGCAGCTTCTTGAACAATTAGGGGATATTGTTGACCAGTTCAATTCCTTTGATTGCTGTATTAGGTGATTGAGATGAGCCACATATTGATTCTTCTCATTCGGATTTTTTCTTTGCAAGCTCTTTCCTTTTTTTTTTTTTTTTTGTAAACTTCTTTTCTGAATGTTTGTCAGCATCATGTTGTAGTTTCAGAATCTGACACCCAATTTATACTCCATAACCAACAATAGAACTTAATAGCTGAAGTATCTTTACTATTGTCTTCTTCTAATTAATTATAAAATTTCTTTGTCTTTCCTAATTACATTCATTTTTACTAATATTTTACACATTTAACTTCTCTTTTTTATATATACAGAAACACCAGATAAGAAATAAATTCTTTCTAAACTAACATAATTAAATAGATGATCGGTTTTTGGTCTGAAAAATACGTAAATTAGATTAATTTTTTTTTATTAATAAAAAATATGTATATATACTTTATCGTTTGGAAGATAGAAAACATATAGAATTACAACGTTACAAAAAAAACAAAAAAACATCTGAACTTGTTTATTTTTTTTTATAACTTGTAATTTTTGGTGGAATATCTGAATTCTCCATCCAATTTTGTTTAAGATAATATTTATATATTTTTGTCTTTCCCCTAAGATTGGTTTTCACAAATTCTTTAAATGCATTGGGATCATCAACTAATATGCTCATTCAATGCGTTGATCCTATTTAACTTTTATAAAAATGAAATTAACTCCACTACCTTCTTTCCCTTCTTCTTTCACATGTCTGTTTTGTAACATGGTCAGGAAGTCTGGTCTTTTATACTATATATTTGATTTACTCACCAAGTGAACAAATACATCTATCACACATATATTGCTATGGTAAAACAAGACAAGCATTAAAAAAGGAGTGTTTTGAACACCAGCATCTAAATAAATGGTAATCACTATCTCGTGATTATATGCTATGGTATTTTTGCGATTACTCATCTTCCAGATGACCTTCACGGATGCCTACAAATTATCAAGTAAATAAAAATGCTTTAAATATTAAATAACCATTTTTTATTTTAAAATAATATAAAATAAATTATATAATCATTACTATACAATAATAATAATAATAATAACAACAACAACAACAACAACAACAACAACAACAACAACACCACTACCACCACCACCACCAACAACAACAACAGATTTAGTTGTGTCAAGTTTGTTAATAATATAACAGTATTTGCAGATAATGAAAATATTATGAATAATTTGACAAGTCAGAGCTTATAGAAGATTTAGGATGAAAGTAAATGCAAATGAAACTAAAACAATGGAAATAGATACTAAGAAGAAAAAATAAAGACTAAACATTGGGCAGAAATTCATTTAGAAGATTAGTGCAGTTAAATATTTAAGAAGTTGTACAACTAATGATGTGTGCGCCTTTATGTCAAGATTTTTTTTTTTCTAAAAATATTTCATAATTCAGATGAATCAGATAGGTAAACAATAATTAGGAAATCACAAGTATTTTAATTAATGGTTACTTTTTACTATCTAATTTTACATCTTAATAGTGTCTGTATAAACATGTGCCATTATAGACACTCATTTTCAGCAGAATTCACATCTTTTATTAGAAATTCCCAAAATTATGATTTTATATCGTTGAAAGTTTAATATATATATTTTAATTTAATAAAAAGCTAATTATTCAAATTGTTAATTTTTGTCAATTCTTACTTAAATTCAGCACTTTAATTTTGTTATAATATATGCACTTCTAATGTTATTTTATTAAGCATGTTTAAATTTGCCATTAATGCCATGATTGTAATGTTAGCATGTAATAAACAGATCTAATAAATTATCAATATTATTATTAATTACATTTGATCTGATATCTGGAGCTGCTCACTTGTTTATCTCTCTAATAAATGTTATCTAGAAATCATATTCCTATTCAGAATTGTAAATAAGATTGCATTTCTATTACCTGCTTTGTTGCACTGTAATTGTTAATGAGAATTATTATTATTTATTTAAAATTTATTTAAATTTTATTTTTTGAAAGATTTTAATTATCTTTAATAAGTAATTATTATCACCATTCATCATATTTTATTTAAAACAATTAGAACATCATACATCATAAAATTTGTGATGCATTGTCTTATCATAAAATTAAGCTCAGTTCTTGTAAACTATAATAAGTTTGAGCGGGATATTTAGTTTATGTATGCGATGAAATTAAAAAAAAAAAAAGGAACTTGAGAAAGAGGCTTGTTAAACTCGGTAATAATTTCTGTTGTAGTTTAATTTTCTATTTTTAAATGAATTTTTTGTTATTTTGTATATATATATGAGAAAATAAATAAAAAAAGATTTAATCTTGTACCTATTTTTTTTCTGTTATATAACCTTATAAATAGTACATATTAACCATTTTAGATACTATAATAACATTTTATATTCTATATCTTCTGAAATGATATAATCATTTCAGTTGATTACATCAATCAATCATTTCCCAATAATCAAGAAAGATGTAATACAGTACAGGGCATACTCTTCAAAGACAAGCTAGGTTAATTAAAACAATAATAAAAACATATATTTTAGAAAGCAAAGAACTCGTAACATTGAAAGATAGGTATATTATATTATGTATGTGTAGTATATGTATTTATATGTATAATATTTGCTATTGTAATCAGAATGAAAGTATGTGGAAATAAGGGATAGCTGTGGAATGATGGTAATTTGTACCAATAAGGACAGATGGTAACATAGGATGATGTGACCATATTATCACCCCCCCCCAAATATAATAAATAAACAAATATAAAAGTTGCATGAGAAGAATAAAATAAGTAATTATAACAATTATAAGTTACATCACCAGCATTAAACATGAATAATCAACAGTCATGCTTTGTGATTGGGTTTAAAAGAGGGTTGATATCAAGATAAAGGCTAATTATCTAATCAATGCCAAACTTAGGGCATAATTTAAAAACAATCATCTGCATGCCTATCCTAAAGTATCCTATCATAATAAAAAATAATGCTGGGTTTCTGATACTTGCTGATCGTCAATGTTCTGGCCATATGATAGTAGGATTGTTTAAGCCAACTATAAACTAATTTCCAATTTACATAAATAAATTGTAGTGAATGGGCTTTAAAGGTGATCTTGATCTTTATCCAGAGAATTATCTTGATGTTCAAACAATCATATACTCCCCCACATATGTATATAAATTAACCCTCTGATATTTCTTCAACATTTGTTTTTTTTCTCTCATGTTCAACATAGAATTTAAGATTAAACCATTATTACTTATCAGAAAATAAATTGGACTTCATTTGATAGAAATTTTGGTTTACAACTGAAATAAATTTTAAATGTTCACATGTTTTTTTATAAATATTAGAAAAATGAGATTATAATCAAAACAAAAAGATTGTATACATTATCATTTCTAGAAAGATTATTTTCATTTTACAAAATCAATGAAATCTTCTTTATTTCTCTTTTTTTTAAAAAAAAATCTGAGCGAATATTTATTATTTCTCTTATATCTAACAAAATATACTTTAAAAGTTTAAAGTTTTTCAATATTTATTACAAAATGATATTTTCATACTCTTTATTATACACCTGGGTCTCGTTTTATGCGATAGATAGGTTCCTCAGAAAACACACGCAAACGAAATCGTGCAAAAATAGACATAACTTACCTTGAAAAAGGGGGGATATGGACTGTGATTTTTCAAAACTCGCATAAAAGCAAAGCACCAATGTAAAATTTACTTTAAAATTCATGCAAAAAAAAAAAAAATAATGAAATAAAATATGACTAATAAAAAATTTCAAATTTGAAAAAAATTGATACAAGACAAACTTTTTTTAACTATAATATTTAATTTTATTCAAAACAATATATTTTTATGCATAATTTACAGTAATTTATATTTTTTATATACGTTTTAATTATTATTGCTATTTGCCGGTAAACAGGTTCGTTTGCAAACTTATAAAAAAATCAGATTCTTCACAAGATGAAATACAACTTTGTGTTAATTAATGGTTTTCTGGTGACAACGTAATTAGTAATTAATCTAACAACTAAAAATTAAATTCTTATTTTTGCCCATTGCTATTACTCATCTTTTAAAAATAAACTTGCGGACACTAAATGATTAATAATTGATTAAACGTTCTTTTTTAAAAAGCAAAAACAGAATGTGATTTAAAATGCAAAATTAACACACACAATGTTTGAACAAATTTACATTATAATCTTGTAAAATTTAATGTGTGTATACATAAAATGTGGATATCATGATTTTAATTTCATTATTGCATAAAATCTTACTATTATAAAGCACTGAAAATATTGAAATTACTAAGTTGAAAGTCGAATTTCAATAATGTGCTATTACTTTCAATATAACATGAGTGCGCAAAATTTATTATTTAAAGTAATAGCTCAATATCGGAGTTCGACTTCCGGAGAAACATGAATCACGTAACTTCAAAATCGTGTTAAATAAGTCTGCGTAAAAAGAGACCCAGGTGTAATTAGATTGCTTATATAGAAAGCCAAGTGTTTAAATAGCTTTATGGCACATTTGCATTGTCCACTAATACAATGTTTTATTTTTGAAAATAAACTTTCTATTCAAAATAAGTTAGTAATAATTTATATTTTTGATTTCTAATAAATATTGTATAAATTATTGTATAAAAGTATCTAGAATTGTAATAAATTTGCAAATATGTTTTTGATTATTTGAACTATTTTCTTTAAAGAATGTCGTAAAAATGGTGATGTCAAAAACCTGTCATAATACAATAGGGGTATTTGTCAGGGAGGAACTAAATTCTATTGTTTTGAGGAATTTTTTGATTTTCTTGCCATCTATAGGATTTGTTCAAACTAAAATTTTATATAACATATATAGGAAAATATGCACATTACAGTATAAAGCTTTTGAAAATTTTCACTAGAGAATTTGATTAATCATTATTGCTCTAGAGCTAGCTCAAGATCATAATGACACTGGTAACTGATTGAACAAGAAAAAAATATAAATGTATGTGCTCAATCTACCTTAATCTGGTTGTACTGGGATCATATATTACTGTGATCATATACAAATCTTTTAAAAGACCATGCTATGGTGAAATCAAGTCACACACTGCCAATTCATAGAACAGATAGCTGGAGGAATAAAGATGTTAGCACTTATTTTTAAACAATTATTTAACAAAATTAACTAATAAATTAAATTCAGAAATGGTATGACCATATGATAATTCCAAATGTAATACATTTTTATAAAATATAATTTTACATTGGAAATAAGATTAACCAGTTTAGTCTTATTACCTAAATTAATTAACATTTACTTTCTGGTTTATTTCACCCTTTTAATAATTGTATCTGAAAACAAAATTGTGCAATAAGAGATCAAAAATTTAATATTAGTTAAAACTTTCCCATTTTTTTGAAAATGGGAATGTTTCATATGCTTTTACATTTTTGAAGGGAAAAAAATGTTTGGAACAAAACAAATAAAAATATTCATTATAATCAATTGTTATCACTGTTGTATAAAAAAATCTTTGGAAACAAAGACCTAAATCAAAATTATTCATTATATTTAATAATTACTTATATTAAAATTATAAATATAGATGTTTACCTACAGTACATTTTTACTATATATATATATTTCTCTTACTTCTTTTGAATTTACAAGTTTCAGATTCTTTTATGTTAGTCTTTCTTGTAGCTTCAAATGTTCACTTAAAATAATTATTTGAAAATTTTTATTAACTTTTTCTGTACATCCCATTTTGAAAATTGAACTATTTCACTTCAGGTGAACGCAGGATCATTATATCACTTAATATTTTTTTTTGGTTAACTTTTTTTTTCTTGTAGCATCTGTTTTATAGTGTGTCAACTTAACACAGACTAAATTTATCCATTATACAATACAATTTCTATCATCATAGTACAGGGCAGGTTATCACAGATTGAGACAATTTTGATTATTGATGATCACACAAGGCTTGTTGCAAATTCCTTTTAGAGGTATTCTTTTTTACATTTTCATTTAGTGAAACAGGATACATTTTAGGATGGTAAACCTCAGTTTTTAGCTAAAGCTTAGCTCATGGTTTTCTTTAAATCCATTCCAAAAACTACATTTTTCATTGGTAGTGAGGTCAATTGGTACTTATGTATGAGTCCTGTAACATGGAGCACATATTAGACATGCTGAGTTACTTTATTATCATATCAATCAACTGATAACTTTCTTATCTTGTGATCTGATCAAAATAATCTGTACATGATTCACAAGATTTACAAAAAAGTAACATGTACACAGATCTTGAAATATTTTATCACAAGATTTACAAAGTTATTGGCAGCTTTAATATGTATGTGGAAAGGGGCAGCATGTCTTATATGTGCTCTGTGCTGCAGGACCTAAAAATACTACTTTTACACAAAAAATAGAAACAATTTGGAATGTAATTTATAAAAAAAAACACATCTTTAAAATTACATTTTTAACAGCAGTTTTTTTAAAAAAGTTTTAATTTGCCATTAAACAGTAAATTTTTAAACAATTTGGAGTGTAATTTATCCCCCAAAAGAAAACAACCTTACAGATATTTAAAATTACATTTTTAACAGCAATTAAAAAAAGTTTTAATTTGCATTAATAACAGTACTAAACATATGAAATTTGATCAAAAAATAGATATTAAACAGTAAGTTTTTAAATAATTGATATGAGACACCATTATACAAAAAGTTACAAATGTTATTTTGCCATACAGAAATGTATAGAACTTTCACAGGAAAACATTTAAAACACGGTGTGGAATAGACATTTATAACAATACTAAAAATATGATTTTGACCATAAAATCACTAAATTACAAAAATTGCATAAAATATTTAAAAAATCATAAAATATATATGATATTTACATGAAAAAGCAAAATTTATAACAATACTAAAGATATGAACTTGACCATAAAATTGCTAAATTATTACAAAAAGCATAAAATATATACGGCATTTACATGAAATATATATGACATTTACATGAAAAAGTATAAAATTTATAACAATATTAAAGATATGATGCCATTATGGACAGAAGAATGTCTAAATTACAAAAATTCACTAAAATATTACTGAAAAAACAAAATATACACATATGTTACTTACCGTGCAATATATAACAATAAATGTAAGTGATTTGTTGTACTTTATTATAAGTGGATCAAATATTCCAGAGACAGTGGAGATTTCAAGTAAAAAAATTTCACTTTTTTTTCTCCAAAATGAACATGCGATTGTGGAGTATATCGTCTGAACAGGATTTGGTCGAAAAACAGTAATAAATAAATCTATTTTTTTAAAATATAACCAAAAAAAAAAAGAAGAAACTTTTTTTACAAAATAAGAAAATAAAACTTTTATTAATAATTCATGTTGGCGGCCAGTTATTTTTTATTTCATTCATTATGAAAATGAATACATCCTCCTCTTTATGACATCCATCCCACATAAATTTGGCCAAATATGAATCCAGGTGCTGCCAAGATCTTCTTCGCTGTTGCTTATTACACCATTTCACGGAACCCTAGTCTTTCAATGTTTTGGGTGGGATGCCAGTTTCTGGGTTGGCAAAATTATACTTGTGGTTCACATGAAAATGTTCGTAACTGGCACTTTAAAATCAACCGAATTAAGCAACAATGAAATTGAAATGGACAAAAACTATGAAGAAAAAATGCAATGCATTTCAAATCAAGCTGTTGTCAGAATGAAATCTTGACAAAAACTGGGCAAATAAAAGAATTGATTTTGGAAGAACAAAAAAATCGTTAGTTATCAGATCGGAGATCAGATAAAAAATTCTCTTGTTACCAGATTGGAAATTGTATAAAAAAATATGTTTCAATACAAGATCAGATAGCAACATTGCATTTATTTTACCTAATTGCAGTGTTACACATTTTGCGGATGTGAAGAGGTACAACAGGTCTAATACATGCCGTGTTACAGGACTAATTTGTAAGTACTGGTTAATTTTACTTCAGACTGCAAGTTTAATATCTTACTATTCTCTTCACAGCACAACTACTGTGTCTTTCCACAGTTGGATGAAGAAAGATTGTTCCTGAGTCGACACTGTGGTGTACTGCTTTAACCTGTCTTCTATCTTATTTTTTAGCAATACATTTTTATCTAACTAATCACATTGTCTCAGAATTGAAAGTATTAAACTATGACCAATTGATTTTATTTTTACAAAAAGGTTATTTCCTTCATTTTTTCTCTTTAAATGATTAAAAATTCTAAGTACCATTAATTATTCAAAAATTTCTTTATTTATTTATTTCTTTTTAATTATTAGAGACAAGATACATTTTAATTATACTTCAATTTGAAAATCATTACATGTTGTTTTAGAGAGAGAGAAAGATAAAAAGAAAAAAAAATCAACTTTAATTAATTAAAAACTGCATTCTTTAACAAAAATGTTAATATCTTTTTTCTTTTCTTTTAAAAAGTAATAAATATTACTTAAAATTTTATTTATCTTTCTTATTTTTTTAAAAGTTAAAATCTAATAAGTAAATAAAATCACTGAAGAAAGGGAGAGAGAAAAATGTTTACTCTTCATTTTTTACATAGTTTTCTCTTGCTTTTATAACTGACTAAGTGCTGTAAGAGAAAATATTTAAGATCTCTATCCAAAATATGGTAGATCTGAATTTAGGTCAGTCCCATATAGCTATTTAAGTTAGATAGCTGGAATAAAAGACATTTTCATGTCTGAAAACTTAGTTTCTACTTAAATATTACATATAAAATAAGTGCTGGGTTTTGAGTTCGTATTTTAAATCTAGTGTCTGAATATTCTAGCTCCTCACTAAGGTGAACCATAAGCTCAAAAGCAATTTGTCTGGGGATAAGAGTATTTTGGGTAGAGATTTTAAATATTTTCTCTTACCACACTTATCAATTAAGAGCTGTTTGAGCTATTGGTATGCTCTCTGTATTTCATTTTTGTAAATACAAGTTTATAGAAGCAATGTCACATTATATATGACTTACTTTATTGATAATTATAATTTGGCTATGCTGAGGCTATTAATATATGGTAGATCTGAATTTAGTTCAGTCCCATGTAGCTATTTAAATTAGATAGCTGGAGTAAAAGACATTTTCATGTCCGAAAACTTCAGAGTTTCTACTTAAATATTACGTATAAAATAAGTGCTGGGTTTTGAGTTAGTATTTTGGATCTAGTGTCTGAATATTCTAGTTCATCACTGAGGTGAGCCATAAGCTCGAAATAATTGGTCTGAATATTCTAGCTCCTTACTGAGATGAACCATAAGCTGGAAAACAATTGGTCTGGGGATAAGAATATTTCAGATAGAGATTTTAAATATTCTCTCTTACCGCACTTATCAATTAAGAGCTTATTTGAGCTATTGGTAAGCTCTCTGTATTTCATTTTTGTAAATACAAGCTTATAAAAGCAATGTCACATTATATATGACTTGCTTTATTGATATAATTTATTAGAAGAAGAACTCTCTTATATTAAATGGGACATTATTGGACTTTGTGAAGTTAGAAGAAAAGGTGAAGAGACAATTGATTTAAAAAGTGGACATTATACTCTATTATAAAGGCACAAATATTGGAAATACAAGTGGAGTAGGATTCATTATAAATAAAAAGTGGAAGAACAATATTGTGGAGATTGATGGTGTATCAGACAGAGTGGCAAGATTAGTTATACAACTTAATAGCAAATATCAAATGCAGATAATTCAGGTTTATGCCCCAACAAGTTCTCATAGATTTTTATGTGGATGTACAAAAGGCTTTTGATTGGAGTAAACAACATTTTAAAATCATTATGGGAGACTTTAATGCTAGAATTGGTAAACAAATGAAAGATGAAAGTGCTGTAGGTAATTTTGGTTATGGTAATAGAAATGAGAGAGGACATAGACTTGTGGAGTTTGCAGAGAAGGAAAAACTTTATATTATGAATTCTTTTTTTGAGAAAAATGTTAGAAGGAAATGGACATGGAAACATCCAAATGAAGGTACAGCAGAATTGGATTATATTTTGACTAACAGGAAATACATATTTCAAGATTGTAATGTTCTTAATAAATTTAACACAGGAAGTGATCATCGATTAGTAAGGTGTAAGATACGTGTTAATGCGAAACTAGAGAGACAAAAATTATTAAGAAAAACAATATTTACAGTTGATATTCCTAATTTTCAGAAACATTCTAATGAATTTAAATTAAAACTTACAAATAGGTTTCAAGAATTAGTAGATTTTGAATATGATTCACATTTGAATGAAATTAATATGAAAACAACTGATACACTTTTAAACACTGCAACAAAAATAGCTGGCTGAAAAAAGCAGCACTTGACCAATAACATTTATACTGAGACTAGAGAATTTATGAAGAAAAGAAGGAATATGAAGATATACAAAAATGATGCATTAAAAAGAATAGAATATCTTGAATTTTGTAAAATGGTGCGGAAAAGAGTTGAAAATGATATAAGCAAGTATAATTGTGAACTAGCAAGGAAAGCTGTAGAAGAAAATAAAAGTTTTAAGAATGTAAAACGTCGTTTTGGTATTGGTAGGAAATTTATATCTGCAATAAGAAAAAAAGATGGAATTGTTACTAAAAAGAGAGATGACATCATGAAATTGGTAGAAGATTTTTATCAAGAATTATATAGTAATAAAGAACAAGTACCTCCTATATCTATTACATCTTCCGAATTGCCCAGAATTTTAAATGAAGAAGTGAGACATGCAATTAAATGTATGAAGAAGGGAAAGGCTCCAGGTAATGATGGAATTATAATTGATATATTAAAAGAAGCAGGTGAAGAAATAGAAAAATTTTTAGCAAAGTTATATACCAAATGTCTAAATGATAAAGATGTACCGGATGATTGGAAGAATGCAGTAATAATATTAATATTTAAAAAAGGTGATAAAGAAGATATTAGAAATTACAGACCTATCAGCCTTTTATCAGTTTTATATAAAATTTTTACCAAGATAATTACTTAATTACTACTCGTCTACACAGAACATTGGATTTCCACCAACCAAGAGAATAAGCCGGATTTAAAAGTGGTTTTAGTACAGTAGATCATATCCAGGTATTGAGAGAAGTTATAGAAAGGACAAATGAATATGAGTTGCCATTATGCTTAGGATTTGTAGATTATGAAAAGGCATTTGATTCTATAAACATTTCTTCAGTGATTAAAGCATTGGATCATCAAGGTATAGATCCAGGTTATTGTCATATTTTGAAGAATATTTATAAAAATGCAACAGCAACAATTAGATTACATAATGATACTGGGGAAGTCAATATTGAGAAAGGTGTAAGACAAGGTGACTCCATATTCCAAAACTTTTTACAGCAGTGCTGCAAGAAGTATTTTGTGGATTAAAATGGGAAACTAAAGGAGTGAAAGTAAATGGAGATTATTTAAGTCATTTAGATTTCGCAGATGATGTAGTTGTTTTTGCAAATAATGCTTCAGAGCTGCAGGATATGTTGCAGGAATTATCAGATGAAAGTAGGAAAGTAGGACTAAAGATAAATATTAAAAAGACTAAAGTAATGTTTAATCGATTTGCTCAAAATATGAAAATAAAGATTGATTATGATGAATTAGAAGAAGTTAACAGTTACAAATACCTTGGTCAGATTATTAATACTGATGGAAACATAATGGAAGAAATTAATCATAGAATTAAACTTGGTTGGAGTGCTTTTGGTAGAAATAACTTGATACTAAAATGAAATATGCCTATGGGTTTGAAAAGGAAGGTTTTTAATAAATGTGTTTTACCAGTTCTTATTTATGGATCTGAGACTTGGACACATAATAGAAGAGCAATACAGAGACTTCAGACCACTCAAAGAAGTATGGAGAGATGTATGTTGGGAGTAATATGAAGAGATCGAAAATGCAATGTATGGGTAAGAGAACAAACAGGTGTTACTGACCTCATTGAAAAAATTAAAAGATTGAAGTGGAGTTGGGCTGGTCATATTGCTAGAAGAGATGATAATAGATGGACAATTGAAATTTTAAACTGGATTCCAAGAGATTGTAAAAGACCCAGAAAAAGACCACATGTGAGATGGATGGATGAAATAAGAAAGTGTGCAGGGGTGATGTGGAGAAGAGAAGCTGAAGATCAGAGAAGATGGATTAAACTTGGAGAGACCTTCATCCTGCAGTGGATTGATAATGGTTGATAATGATGATGATGATGATGATGATGATGATATATATATATATGTTTTAGTAATAAGTTTATTTATATATTATGTTTCAAATAATACTTTGATTTATGAAATTTTTATGTAGGTTCATTTATGATTAACACTATTGAAAAGAATAGCTCATTTATCAATCAAATTATTAAAATTGATCAAGATTTGGTTTAGAAAGTACAAACCATTCTATCTTTGAGCTTCATAATAACCTTACAGAACAAATGGATAAGCAATTAAGAATATCAAACAGCAGACTTAATATTAAATAATTCTTTGAAGTTTATTTTCATAGGTGTTAAATCCTTAAATGTTTTCTATAACTTAAGTAATTCAAATGTGTGGATTTTTTTGTTGTTTATTTATTTATATATATATATATATATGTATGTGTATATATATATATATATGTTTAGTTTTGAGATGGTATTTGAAATTATTTTCATAAATAGTCAATGTTAATAATAGGTTTGAATATCTAATTATTAAAAATTTGAAATTAAAATTCTGTTGGTAATAGTGTTTTTATATTGTTACATCTTTAGTATATAAATGGTGTAGGATTTCTGCTCCCATGCTAAATAATGATATACATGCCACATATTTATATTATTAATATATCCTATACATTATAGAGTAAATCTGGTTTACAATGATTGATTCACTATATATATTGTAATGTGTAGTAGTATAATATGAAATTTATGGTGATAATTATTTATGCATCCACCTGAATTGCAGACAGATTTATTAAGAAATACTTATTGTTGTGACAAAAGATCCAAGTCATAATTTAAATATTGTGATTTATGTAAATGTGTTTTCTCTCACATCTCATCTTTATTCTTTATAGAAAATCAAATGTGTGGTACAGGAGAACAAATCATAATGTTGGTGGTAGTAATGTTCTTGTTTATAATAATTATGTGTAATGTCGCAAGGTGTTTTACACGCCTGATTCATAATTCCATGCATACTAGTTCATTACTTTTATATCCATGTTTAAAAGCCTAATTCTATTTAAATGTATATGGCGTGTTTAATGGATTAGATGATATCATGCACATTATTTAAGTAATAGCATTGTTTAAAGGTTAAGGAGTTAATAAACAATATTATTATGATATACAATAGGCTCATGTATGGCAATGAAATTCATCCAAATGCTAATCAAGATACAATGATAGTCTTTCATAAAATTTTATTTTTATAAACAAATAGAAATTTGGGATATTTGTTTTATAGTTTTTTAGGTTTTTACCTTAAGCATTCATCCCATTTGTCAGTTTATTTCTTTAATTTTAGTGCTGCCAAAGTGAGTGATCAAACTAGCTCTTTAATTGTGGAATTGTTAAAATATGTTAATTGATTTACTTTTTAATAAAAGTATTTGTTTGATATATTTATAAATGTCAAGTCTTTTAGTATATTTTATTAACTTTACTGCTACCAACTCAAGGAAAGATTAAATATAATTAGATATAGATGAAGCCTTGTGTTTCTTCCTGATCTAACCGGCATTAAATAAAGATACTCATAGTGAAAGAAGGTATTATGAGTGATGTGTCTCCCAGGTTAATTTCATAAGATTTATAGATATAAAATGTAATCGTTTTTGATTGTAATATATAATGGGGTGACAGACATTCGAGGCATTAATCCTGGTGGGAGTTCACATATTCTCATCGTCTCATAGGCTGAACATTACACTTGATATTACAATAACTAATTATTTTGCACAAAATACCATGTAATTTGATTTTTTCTTCATAGTACAATCAGTAAACATTACTAATATTTATCTGCTAAAAAGGATTATTCTTATATTTTTGTTGTAATAATTGTAAGCTTTCTGAAATGCTTCCAATAAATAAATAAAAGAATCAACAATATGGAAGCTAGATGTGAATATTCTAATAATAGAAGTCATAATTACATACATTAAATGTACAATATTTTTTAGTTTAATCTAAATGTTTTTGTTTTTTATAAAAAATTTTTGTTTGTTTTGTTATTTCAGGGTATGAAAGTTTCCTGTACACATTTCCAATGTGCAGCTTGGGCATTTCAGCATTTATTTGAAAATTTTGGTACAGCCAGTAGTCCGGATTTATCTAAAGATCTTCTTATGTTTTATGTCAACTTAATGCTTGTAAGTATTCGAATAATTATTTTATGTAAATCTTTCTGATCGACATCTCTTTTTTATGAATCCTCTCTTGTATATTTTTTTTTAGGCCCAAGCGCAGGAATGTATTTTAGAAAAATCTATGCAAGATAATCGTAAAAACTCTATAGTGGCCAAAGTTGCTGCACAAGTAGTTGAATATTATAAGGCAGCTTTAAAAAATTTAGAGTCTCAAAGTATTTCTTCCACAGTTGGCAGTAAAAGGCATAAAGTAGGTATTTTGGATATTTTAATGTGTATATTTTCTGTTTAAATTTCATTTGCTTTTATTAATGCATTTTTTATCCCATCTTCATTATATTACAATCATCCACCACTTTGGAAATTCAGATTATCTCTTCTCACTACACATATATTTCACGAGTAACTTTTGATCATCTGGTGAGTTGGAGATATCAAACTTCCGAACCTTCATGACTATTACCAGTTGATTATTTTTTCACTACACCTCATTCATGCATGATAAAAACTGGGTTCTATCCATTTTTATTCATAACTTATGGAAAAGTGAATGATTTTTTTGCAGCGATATTTTTCAAGTTTTTTTAATCAATGCATTTAATTTTTGTATGTGTGATTATGCATGTTAAAAGAGTGGATGCATTTTTTATGGACATTATTATAATGCCTAAGATAAATATGATTATCATGGTTAGTAAAAGAATTATAATTTGAGCTTTCTTCTTGGAAATGAAAATGGAAAAAATGTAAAAAATCAAATTACTAGGAGTATAATTTGTTTGCATCAACAAAAATGATAGAAATTTAAAAAAAAACAAAGATCTTTCGTAATAAATGTTTTATAATTATTAGAAAAGAAAGAGAAAAAAAAAGTATTATGGTGCTTGTCACCGAAAATGCATTCAGCTAAATAAAAGAAATAAAACCTGTTTCGTAAAGCTAGGAACATTTAGAATTAACACCCCATGATATATTAATTATTCCATGAATGAAACTTAAAAAAATATTATTATGCAAACAGCAATTAAATGGTAATTTGGTAATAAATATTAAAAAATCTCCTGCACTGTTTGGTGCAGCCATAGAGTATCCGGATTGAAATGGGGGAGATCTCAGGATTGATTCTCGTACTCTCAGTTCTGGCCGCTCAAAATTTTTATGGACTTCTGAGCAGTAAAGGCATTGGCCTTTTTTTTTTTTTGCTTAAAAATATTATTAATTAAAATTTATTGTTTACATTTGCTTATGAAGACAATCAGATAAATAATTGATCAAAGAAAAGAAATATTTATTTTGCTTATGACAAATGTTGCTTTAAAAAGTATTTAAAGAAAATCTCTAATTAAAGAAAAAATAAATATAAATTTATTCTTTACATTTGCTTACAACAAATGTGCCTTCTTCATCACTTTTCATAAATAGTTCATTAAGCATTAAGTGGAAACTACTTCTTAATTTTCATTCTTTATTGATACATTGTAGAGGCTTACACCTGCCTTTATATATGTAATTTATGAGGGATTCGAACTCAGACTTTCTCACGACCCACAACTTGCAGTGTCATCTTATATTGCTGACCCATGTGGTCACACACATGTTGAAAAGATAAATAATCACCAATATACATATTTCGTGCTTAAACCAGCACTCATCAGTTGTTCCAGATTACCATCTCCACACATATATACAATCAGTACTCAGCTTTATACTAAGATAGCCAATCTTCATATTTTAATGGACAGGCTTCAAACTACTCCAACCCACAACTCTTCAGCCTTCCATTTCATTGAAAATCTGATGATGGAATGTTCAAATCCCACATTAGTGCCAAGGTTGTCATCCTACCCATGTTGACGTTTAGGCATTCTTACCCCTCATGTATAGGAGAACAATCCATTTATACATAAATATGTGAGGGATGGGCAGATCTTTTATGCACTATTTATATAAATTAATACATTGTACAGGCTTACACCTGCATTTATATATTTAATATATGCGGAATTATGAGTGCTGGTTTAGCACAAAATACGTGTGTATTGGTGATTATTTATCTTTTCAACATGTGTGTGATCAGGTGGGTCAGCAATGTAAGATGGCACTGAGATTTGTGGGTTGTGTGAAAGTCTGTGTTCGATTCTTTACTGATGTAATTTTTTTAATATTAAATAAAAAGTTAATTTCTGTTAAGAGAGGAATGTTCACATCTCTAATGCTGTTGTTAAATCATCCAGCATTTCAATTAACTTCATTATTAGTGAATTTCTTTTTTTCTTCCTTTTATGTCAGAGACACTTGATGAAACAATGCTATATAATTCTTAGAAGTTATGGAATGACTATGTTTTGATCTGTTTTTTTTTTTGAAGGGATTGAGAAGTGCTTGCCCTTGCTAGAACTGCTAACACTCCACTACATTAGAACCCATAGCGTTTATAATTAAAATGAAGAGAAAGTTCTCTACTCTGAATTAAGCTTTTATTTTCAAACACATGTTGAACTGTAGTGATTACAGTAGAAAATATGTTAATGCAAAATGTACTTTTCTTTTCCAATACTCTTATATGACACCAATTATAATCTCTCTTTATTTCTGTTATAATAGCTTAGCATTAAAATGATTTGGATGGCAGAAGGTTTTGAATTAAAGAACCCTGGATTAATGTTTATATTTGTAATATTTATATATATTTTTTGTTAATTATGAGAATTTAGAGAACATACTTGAGTTTTGATTATCATTTTTTTTAAATTTCATCTTTGTCAGAATTTGTCTAACTGGGCATTGGCACCTATTGTGAATTCTGTTTACTTTCAGCTTCTGAACTAGTCAGACATTCTTAAATTAAATCTTCATATCAGTATTTTAGAAGTGATTTCTAAGGTAAAGAATTTTCTCAAAATAATGACTTCTCATATTCTTATCTGTTTCTGGATAAAAATGAAAAGAAGAAAAACATCATTTTAGTAGATTCATAAACTTTCTATAATAAAACCAGTCACAAAGTGTCTTTAAGACTAATTATTGTGAATAAAATAGAAGTTAATGATATACTAAAAAAAACAACAACATAAAACTAAGAAATAAAACTGATAGTTTAATGAATCCATCCAAACTTTTTAAATTGTTAGTTTTTCTAAACTCTTTACTTTGTTTATAAAAACAGGCAAAACTCTCCATACAATAGTGCCACTCAGTGCCAACCAGAGTAATCAATGGATGCCAGAAGGCTTGTGCATAAAATCCCCATCTAGTGATTACTCATCCAATATCTCCAGACTAGTTTCTGGCTTGTGGCCTTTGTCACTGATTACTCTGGTTGGCACTGAGTGGCACTACTGTACGGAGAGTTTTGCCTGTTTTAATAACAGTTATGTGCTAGCATAAGAAATGGTGATCATGTGATGTTTAGTGATTTTACATTGTTTATACTAATAACAACAAATTAAATAGGATGTTATTCAGAACACAAACAGTTCCCAAGAAATGATCTAACTAGGCTATCAAGCAAAGCCGCGTTGATTGTCAGACATTAACAAATCTACATGACTACTGCAATTAAGGATCTAAATTTGAAATAAGTATAAATAGAAAGCAGAGGTTATTCTAGACAAGTAAAAGTAATATAAAACATTTGATCATTAATCCAAAAATTAACTTTTGCGTTTAGTTAGCTATACTTTTTTTCATTTATATATTAACTATGTTTAGATATAGATAATACAGTGGTGATATTGGAGTTAGCTACGAGTTGACTGTTTAGGGATGAAAATCATCTCGAAGTCTATTTTACTATAAATTTTCAAAATTACTATTACTAAATATATATTAAAATTTTGAGTTACAAATAAACACACCCACTGACACATTTTTGCCATATGCTTACATTCAGGTATAAATTAAATAAATTCGTTAAAAATTACCAATCGTCTTTATAAATATTATTAATAAGTAAAACTGAACCATCATAGTTTGTTTAAAGTATTTGGACAAAATAATGAGAACATCTAAATAGTATTATTAATTATCATCATTTTCAATCATTGTCGATTGAACTTCAGGATGAAGGACTTAATTTAATTCAGTTTTTTAATCTTTAGCTTCTCTTTTCTACATCTTACCAGCAAACTTTTTTAAAATTTCATTCTTTCTTTTTACAAATGGTCTTCCTTCATCTTTTACAATGTCTTGGGAACTAGTTTAAGATTTCAACTATTCTCTTATCATCTTTTTTAGCAATATGTCTAACCTAGCTCCATTTTAGTCTCTTAATTCTTTCAATAATGTATCAATAATATCTATTTATTCTCTTGCCCACATATTTCGTTTTCAATCATTTCTTGTTACTGCTAACATACATCTCTTCATACTTCATTGAATGGTATGAAGTCTCTGTATTGTTCTTTAGCCAAGTGTTCAAGTCTCAGAACTATAAATAAGAACTGGTTAAAACATATTTATTAAAAACCTTCCTATTCAAACACATAGGCATATTTCCTTTTAATTTTAAGTTATATCAACCTAAAGCACTCCACCCAAATTTAATTCTATGATTAATTTAATTTATTATGTTTCCATCTATATTAAAATTTGTCTTAAGTATTTGTAGTTATTAACTTCTTATTTTCTTTTTTTTTTTTTTGAGAAAATCCATTGAATATTACTTTAGTAGTCTTTTTAGCATTTATCATTAGTCCATCTTATAACTATTGCAACATTTCCTGAAGCTATGAAGCATCATTTGCAAAACATGCATATTATCTGCAAAATCTATATGGCTAAATAATCTCCAATTGCTTTTATTCCTTTAATTTCTTAATTTAATCCACAATATAATTTTTTCAAAACTGTTGTTAAAAAGTTTTGGAGATATGGAATCACTATGAATAATATATCTTATCTCTATTAATCTTTTTTGGTATCACCTCATAACTTAGTTACTATTGCTGCATTTTGGTAAATATTTTTTAAAATATGACACCATAGACCTCTATATTTTGATCATCTAAAGTTTTAATCATTGTGAAAATGCTTTTAGAACCAAATATCTTTTCATTGTCTACAAATCCTAAACATATAATGACATCTT
This sequence comes from Epiperipatus broadwayi, assembly GCA_028023455.1. Classification (NCBI taxonomy): domain Eukaryota; kingdom Metazoa; phylum Onychophora; class Udeonychophora; order Euonychophora; family Peripatidae; genus Epiperipatus; species Epiperipatus broadwayi. The sequence continues at coordinate 1,352,469 of JAQFVV010000169.1, forward strand.
TATAAATATTGTTTTTTTCTATAATCACTTTTAATACTTGATTGTGATTGACAGTGCTAAAACTACTTTTAAATTTTCGTTGTTCTTTTCATTGGATTCTAAAGTTCATTATAGACTGATATGTCTGTGTTTTCTAATCACTATGCATTCTTCTAATTATCTGTTACATTTTTATCATTATACACACTTGGTATATAATTTTGTCAACGATTTCTCTATTTTTTAATCTGCTTCTTTTAAGATATTCATTATGATTCTTCCAAATTATGTGCTTTTTATTTATCACTCACATGGTTGGTATATATATATAGTCTTGGCAACAATTTTTCTATTTTTTTTACCTCCTTTTAAGATATCAATAATAATTCTATCTTTTTCCGAAGTTGTTACTTTCTTCACAGATTTAATTGCATGTCTGTTTAAAATATTTGGCAATTCAAATGTTCTAATTGTTGACTCTATTATGTTTTCCTATTTTTTATACTTATATAACTCTTTGTAGATTTCTTCAGTACTTTTCATAATATCAACCCTCTTTTTAATAATAGTTTCGTTTTTGCTTATTGCTGAAATAACTTTTTTTTTTTTGTATATTGTTTTTAATAACGTACAAGGATAAAACCTTCGACAGAAGCACCTTAAAAATGCTTATGTGACAGCCAATCAGATGTAATAATGACTGCACGTGGAACTCTCAATTCAAGAACACAAGCCAGAACACAAGAAAAAGGTGGGACCCACCTTCTTGTGTTCTGGCTTGTGTTTTCTTGAATTGAGAGTTCCACGTGCAGTCATTATTAAATCTGATTGGCTGTCACATAAGCATTTTTAAGCGCTTCTGTCGAAGGTTTTAGCCTTGTATGTTATTATTAGATATCTGCTAGTGCTTAATAAATTTATATATTTATATTGTTTTTACTTTTGGGGCCTTTAATCTTTTCTAAGCTTTTTTTTTGTCAGTTATTATATTAATTTTTTTTAAATATCTTTTCTTCATATTATTTTACAGAATTCCAGATATTCAATTCTTTATGGATTATTTAAAAATATTTTTGTATTTTTTTTAGTTCATGTTTTGTTTGAATTTTTGATTACAGTTAAGTATGAACCATCTTCAAAGTCTGTTAATATTTTAAAATGATTTGTAAATTCTTGTTTCAATTCATTGGTATGTTTTTGAAAATTAGAAATATCCATTGATAATATTGTCCTTTATAATAATTTTAATTTTACTAGTTTTGCAATAACACATATATCTTATATCTCACTAATTGATGATCACTTGGAATTTATTAAAATATTACAATCTTGAAATACTTATTTTCTTTTAATCAAAATATAGTTCAGTTCTACCATCTTTCTTTTGAATATTTATTTTCATTTAGTGTTTTTTTTGGGAAAAAATTTCCACTATAAAGTTATTTTCCAATTTTAGTATTAGTCTCCCATAACAGTGTCAAAATGTATTTATTGTGATCATAGTATTTTGGACATTTACACAAAATTCTCTATTTTTTTATTACAATAAGAACTTGTTGGGCACAAATCTTAATTATTGCATTTGATATCTTCCATTAAGAATAACTAATCTTACCATTCTATCTGTTATACTATCAATCTTAATAATGTTATCTTACCATTTTTTATTTATAATGATCCAACTCCATTTGTGTTATTAATATTTGTGCCTATGAAGTAAAATATATGTCTGTGACTTTGTAGTAAAGTATGGGTCTGTCTTTTCAAGTTATCTTCTAATTTTACAAACTCCAACAATGTCTCTTTTACTGTTGCATAGTAAATCTTCCCATTTCACTTGATAGTGATCTGCAGCTGAAAAGAGGTAAATAAAAAGTTTTTATTGTATGACACTTTGGTTCTGCAATCAGGATATTCGTAGCATTCCATGCATTATCATCAACCAGGTTATAATTTAATTTTTCACGTCGTGATTGCAAATATCTAAAAAGAACATTCTCATATATATATATATATAATATTATATTTAATGTTTTCACAACGTATTCCAGTCATATGGAAACCTCTCATTTTATCTATGTCTTCTAATATTGACTTTAAATTAATAGGTGATAAAACTAAGAGAAATATACATTTTGATAAACCTCATATTCTGAATACTAAACTAATTCAAGCTGATTCTCATGCTTCACCTCGGACTCAATCACGTTACAGTTTGAGATTGAACAAATTTTCTTTCAAGAGTTTACCTTGACAATGGCGGATGCTAGTTCATTGAAATATCGATATATAATAGAAAATAATACACGGATTTACCCAAAAAATAATTTATATATATATATCCTGACTTCACAAAAACTCAATTGGATTTTTTAATTAAAACTATCAGGCAGCTGTGAGAAGAAAGATGTGGTTTTCTCATCCTTAGATTTAGAGATAAAATGTCTTTAAATTCATCATGTTGCCTGATGCAGTTAATAACTTATCTGTATTCATTTACCATTTAATGAATAATCATATAGAAATAAAAACTGCAACAAAAAGACATTATGGAGTGGACATTAGGAATTAACATTGCTCACTTTCTATAAGACCTAAGAGATTAGTTAACGCAAAAACTTGTTTTTCCGGCCATTATGCTTGCATTTTATAGTGATGGAATTGTGTAATACTACAACACTATCTACCCAAATATTTAGCCTTTTTTTTTTATTAAAGATAAACCTTAAGTTGTCTGAGAAATGTTTGGTAAAGAATCTTGATATCTGATTTGCTGTTCAAAAATGGAACAGTGGATGTGCAGTTAGGTGATTAATGAGACCATACCATTCTCTTTTATATGTAATAACTGACTACTTTGGCTATATATATGGAAATATAGCCCTTTGGAAGATGACAATATTGTCTGGAGACATTTTCTACTTGTAATGAGCCTCGAATCATGAGAGTATTATCTGGAAATATTCTCTCTGCTACAGATTGAATCTGAATTCTCAGAAGGTTTAAAAACTGCATCTGGCATACATCCATGCAAAGAAATGACAGGAATAATAGAATATCATAATAAGACTTCCAAAGTCATGATGCTTTCTCTACCTTCTTTTACAGTTAGGAGAAGACGGCCTTGCTGCAAGGAATTTTTTTTAGTAATTACTAGATATTACTATTGGATAGGAAGAAAGATATAAAAGATTTATACCAAAGCTTATAACCATCAGTTGTTTAATTTGTATGCTTGTAATGTCACTGCTTCTGTGTTGTAGCATTAACAGGAAACTACTAGTCTTGAAATAGCAAGCTTATCTTTAAATGCATTAATTATGAAGTTCATGATTGTTATTTTAATAGTGATTGGAGGTTTCAGATGTATATAGATCTCTGAAATAGCCTTTTCTAATATATATATATTTGATTACACTTTTTCAAAATGCCTATTGGTTCTTTATTTCTGATTCTTAGCTTTGTGACTACTGATTTGAAATGTTAAGTAGTTCAGCAGTTTAGCGCTTGCATGTTCTTGCTAATTAGTTAACAGAAATTTGATCTCTTTTAAACACAGGTAGGTCTAACTTCCATTGTCCACACAGGTTATAAAACTGACTTCAGATTTATGCTAAATTATTATTTGCTGTCAGGTAATTTTCATCATCTCTTTAGAAGTCTATAAATAAATGAAGAAAAGAGAGGTCAAACACTATCTTTCTGGGCTGATATTTCTATTTTTGACTATATAATGTTTAAAAATATGTTAATATGGCAGAACTTCCCAATATTTTAATGCTTTAAATAAGAGATTTGTTTATTTGGTAATTCTGTAATAAATTCTGTTACGTTGAATTTCTAGTTATTTTTTGCTGACTAGCCATAGGGGAAAAAGTATTATGCATGAGGTATTTAAATTTTTTGATTTTAAAAGGATCACCTTATAAAATAATTTTACTGGCCAAAAAACAAAAACAAAACAAAACAACAACATTAATTTTATAAATACAAAAAAAAATATATTTGTATCAATTAATAATATTTAATATTTTTTTTTTTTTTTTTTTTGAAAGGAGTGGAAAAAAATGATTCAGTTAAAAGCCAATTATCATCACAGTATTTCTTATTTATATATGGGTAATCAGTCTGAAGAGCTGCAGAAATGGGGAGAAGCTCTATCATATTATCAAGGTGCACTGGACAAGTTGAATGAAGCTGTCAAGATATCTAAGGTTAGTGCATTAATTTTTTTGTTAATTGAGCCTAAAAAAGGTTGAGGAAACTATTTGTTTTTGCTGTTATCTGAATAATTTAGTAAGTTTAGGGTTTTAGTTATTAATCATGAAGAGTTATTCCACTTGGTGGATAATTACTTATTTATGTGCTATATAGTATATGAATGTATTTTGATTTGTATTCGTCCAATATCTATACCCATTCAAAGTTATGATTTAAATCTGGTTGTAATCACAAAACAAACTATAAAAAACAAAATGATCGTGCCTTTAGTGGTATAATTGTGCAGTATATATGTAATTTATAATACAGCATTTTATAGAACACTTCATTATAGCTGTAATAAAAAGATTTGCTGCAGGTCTTGTATTGTTATTGCTTTTTATTACTATATGCAGTTTCTTTTTAATGCAAAACATTTAAGTTAAATTTAAGATTAGACTATCTTAATATAATCCTACACAAGTTGAGGTACACCTTTATTGATATGTAAATAAAGTAGTAAACATATAGAAAATTGATTTATAATATTCATTTTTTGAATTTATTTCTGATCATTTTTATTATTCTTTTTGGTACTTTTTTGTCACACTGGACAAGCCACCAGGTGATGCTGCAGAACCCCAAGAAGCTTATAAGTGATAAATTTCTATCCAAAAATGTGTTGTAAATACGGAATTTCAGTGAATGTTTCTGCATGTATGTAATGGAGGATAGTATTTATATGAGTAAACTAGTCTGAATTTTTGAAAGTATGCTAATAATAGTTTTTTAAAAATAAAGTTGCAGGATTGTTTAATATAATTTATTAGCCGTATAATTTTTATAATTTTTTTTTTTGTTTTGTTTTTAAAATCTTTATATATATAAAAATTTGAATGCTTTCTCTTATAGCATTTATCATAAAAAAATAAGTAATAAAAAATAATAATAAAATAAAGTTGTTTAGAAATATTTGCTCTTTATTATATACATATGTATGTATAATATGCAAAAGTGTTTTTAAAATAATTAAAGATAATCTTAGCAATATGTTAGTGTTTAGTATTATCACCATTACTACATTAAGTTTTTATGGCTTTCAAATTTAATTTATTTATTTTTCATTAATGAATAATATAAAAATTTATCAACATAGAAATTAAGAACTTAGACAAAACAAAAATAAAACGTTTTACATAAGTCACAATAAAGTTCTAATGATAACAATAATGTAAAGGTAGTTAATATGAAATAAAGACAAAAGGTAATAAGATCATGAACTATGTTATAAAAACTAATGCTATGGGGAAATAAGTACAAATTTGTGTATCATGTTTATCTTGTAGGATTAAGGTCAAAGCCATGAAAGGTTATATTATAATTATGAGCTAAAATAATATATTATTGATGATTTAGGCTTCTTTCAATAGAGAGTGGGAAATAGTGGGTTGGGAAAGGTAAGTTAAATAGTCATGCAATAGTCTTAACTTGCGATGACGTAGAGATTCTAGTTTAATTACAAAATAATTTTTTTTTTTTGCTACTTCTATAAGTAATATATATTGAGGCTATAACCTTAAGACTATGCACCTAAATGCGACAGTAGGGACCTCTACAAATCTTAACACAAGATTAACTACTTTAAAAGACAAGAGCGGCCACTCTTATCTTCACCCTACTTTTTAATTATATAGGCGAATCTAAAGCATTTTGATTTGACAGCATGAAGCTATTAACTATTATAGCCTAAATATATATTACTTAGGTAATAAGTATGCGATTAACAAATTATTAATTACAACTTCTTCTATAAGCTAAATAGTCATTTGAGAATTGCTGTCATTCAGTTTTGATCTTCTAAATGTCTATTTCATTCAGGAATATAGAATCTATTTTATCTAGAGTTAACTGATGACTTTATTTGTTGAATCATATAATAAAATAGTGACATTGTTTTATCTGGCATGGACTTACTAGTACAGTAAATAGAAAAACCATCTTATTTTTAAGAAGAATGTATGTTATGCAATCTTGCTGTCAATAAAGGTTGATTTCAGTATAAGATATTATGAAGTGGAATTGTGATAGACATACAATGGGATTATACTAGACAGGACAAGCTTACTTTTTTTTAATGTATTAACAGTTACTAATTTCTAACATTTGGGAATTCGGATTGAAGTCTGTTTAGTACTTTTCTTGATAATATTTCTCATATTCCCACGCATAGTTTTATGCACTTTATCATTATTCTTATCTGTATAGTTATACAGTATGTAAACTTCCAAAATTGATATATATTTTTAAAACATAAATTTGGATTTCAGAATAAATGATTTAGACCATTGATTGCCTGGTTTCTATCACCCACTAGTGGGTTTTAGAGCTTTCAGATGGGTGGTATTTGCCAGATGTTAAAAGAAAAACCATAAATTAGTATAGATGCGCAACAGGCATTTTCATTTTTTTTGCTTGTGCCTTAAATAAATTAATATTTTCAAAATAAAGGAAATACATTTTATTCTTTAAAATTTTACATTTGTTACTCACTTCGTATTGTTATATATCTGTTGGTATATTATTATAAATTCTTTTTTGTGTAATTATTTCCATAAGCTCTAAATTAAATTATTCAGTCAGCATCAGTGGCAGTAGGGAAAGTATAACTTCTTAATAAGAGTGCAAATATGGGCTGCAGGGAGATAAAAAAAGGTTGATGACCCCTGATTTAGAAAAATAAATGTCATTACAATCAAATCATAGTATTTGACTGATATCATGAAGGCATCCATTTGCGAGAATGTTCTCAATTTATATTTTTTTATATTATTTAGAAAGTGATAAGGGCATGTCTTGATTAATAAACTCCTATCGTCAGATAGGAAGATTCTAATACAAGTTTTAGTTTTTAACAGTTTTCAAACATTTAAAAGTTCAGTTATGTTACAATGTAATCGTTTATGATACTTTCATTATGTTGAGTATTAAGTGAGATAAATTTTTTGTTTTATTTTGTAGGGTGATACTGTTTCTGTTTTAATCTAATGTTGTACCTCGGAAAACTAATTAACAGTTATAAATAGGCGGTTTGCTACATTGACTTTTTTTATAATATGCACTTCTTATATTCGAAGCCAAATTAATTTATTTTCCGATGTAGATTTGGCCAAGAATTTTGATAAGTTTTTTTTTTTACTAATTTCAGTTTAATCATCTTAAGTGCTCACTTTTATTATTTTCTAATAGTAATTATGTATTATAGTTTAAGAGATTTGCTTGATGAGTTCCAACTTTTTAATGATTTCTTGTTATTGAGCAGGAATTTAGTAAGATAAAATACAAGACAGATTCTGTGCTGGAAAAGAAAGTAGAGAATATTTATTTGTTGCTACGTATTAGTCTTTCTTTGACTACTTTGATTTCTCTAGATGCTATGAGGTAGGAGGTTCCCAATCTGGGGTAACCGTACTCCCAGGGAGTATAGGAATCTTGTCTGGGGCTATAGTGAATAGCAGGTAAATAAGTATAATATGTTATTAATATATTACAAAAATAGTTATCAACACTTTTAGGCTTCTCTATGTCCAAACCTGCAACATTTGAAGTCTCTTTTTGGATATGGACACAATGAGATTACATAGATTTTTTTTCTATTCCAGGGAATGCAAAATGCCAGGTTAAAATAGCTAGTGAAATTATTAGGTAGTTTATAGTGAGATGAATCAACTGATATCTAACTGTGCACAGCTTCTTGTTTTTACTAAATATATACATCAGAATGGAATAAAAGAGTTTTCTATTTTATAAATCCATGAAAGAAAAAACAAAGGCAGTGGACATTATAAATTTGGTGACTGATTTTTTTTATTCAAATAATCTTTCATGGGAATTAGGACAATCTATTTGTACTGATAGTTTTCTTGCTTTGTAGGGGGGGGGTACTTTTATGGAAACTTAATTAATGTTTATTTTTTATTATAATGAATACGAGATACTGGATTATTTGCTAAAAGCCAAGAGAGTATTGGGACCAAAAAGATTGGGAACCTCTGATACAAAGCAATAATGAGATCATTCTGATTATTCTAAATTAACTTGACACGCATGCATCAACTTAAGAATGCATTGAAATTAATGTGAATGATATTTCTAGGATTGTTGAGAATGAGATATTCCATATCAAATTTCTATTTTATTTGAGCAATCTTGTGTCATAACTAGTATTGTGTCACTTTCAACTATCTTTTTTTCTTTTCCTATGGCACTGGGCAGCATAATTATTTTTATTATTTTAACTAAATATATAACAGACTTCAATTGACATGTAATTCTGAATTAACTTCAGTTAATGAGTTCAATCGTTCAACAATCTTCCTCAGATCCTATGCTGTCACATATTAAAAACATGCTATAAAGACTGAGGAGAACTGCTGAGCAATCGAAGCTGCTATATTGATTGAAGAATTTAATTAAAAAAATACATTAAATATGTATAAAAGTGATTTAATATCATTACTTTAATTTTCTACAGTTTTCATGATAAATCTCATTATAATTTTTTTTATTATCAATAACCATGCTCTACTTGGAACTTTTTAGATGAGTAAATACTTCATGTACGTGTGTAGTTTAATTTATTCAGGAAATAATATGACATGATTAACCTAGTAGAAGGTTGAGCTCAACAATTTCATTCAATAAGTCAAATTGTTTTTTTTTCCTTAGTTTAGAATCGGACAGACAATCTTGAGTTTTTGAATCTGACTTTATTGATGTACAGAACCTCGTAGAGCAAAGCAATATAATAACTTTATATTAGCATGTTTTTTTGTTATTTTGTAAAATGTATGTATATTATTGCTTTTATTTAAATTAGTGGTAGAATTGGCCATTATTAATGTATTGGAGCCAAAATGTTTATTTAGACAGAAGAATTGAAATAATTATAAACTATAGAAAGGTTGTGGTAACATTGAATTATTTCTACAGTAATACTGCAAACTTTTTTCTTTTATTTCATTCTTACATTTCCCAGTTGTTTATTTTTTCTTGGTATCCTGTGATCATCTTCTTCTTTTACAGTTCATCCATGCCATTGATTTTACTTCATTATTTTATATGAGTATCAATATTATTTTTATTTTATTTTCTACAAATCATTTGCTTTTGCATATTAGTTAACCTAAATAAAGCTTAATTGTTTATTATAAACTTTCGAACTAAATGACTTGATCCCCCCCCCCCCATTTTTGCCTCATGGTATTATTCATTATTCATATATTAAAAGTGAACTCAAATAGTAATTATTATATTTAATTTTTCAATCCGGGTTTTTAAAGCTTTTCCTAAATAGTCTAAACCTGATATATTATTGTCTCATTCTAACATTTGACTGTATTTTTAAGAAATTTCATTACTGAAATGATATCATCATGAATTTTAAGATTTGTTTTTGTTTTTATACCCATTAAAGCCTATATGTAATAGAGTTCTTAATCATATTTTTTTTGATTTGTCTTATAAACCATATAAAAATACTCTTATTATTTGAAGTATGTATTGCAAAATTAATATTAACTTATCACAAAGGTTAGCAAATACATTAATTTCATACTATTTTTTAATGTCATCTTTCTGTTATTCTATAAAATTTTTCCTTTTGTTTGTATCTTCTATTATATTAAAAATTAGGCCTTTTAAAAATATATATGTATTATTTTCTCAGAAGTTTTTCTTAATAAGATTAATCCTATCATTTGTGTTTCCTAAATGAAAATTTGTTATATTTATTAAAGAATTCATCTCAATTCAAAGGTTCCTCAGAAAACACGTGCAAACGAAATCGCGCAAAAATAGACGTAACTTACCTTGAAAAAGGGGGGATATGGACTGTGATTTTCAAAAATCGCATAAAAGCAAAGCACCAACGTAAAATTACTTTAAAATTCGCGCAAAAAAAAAATAAGGAAATAAAATATGACTAATAAAAAATTTCAAATTTGAAAAAAATTGATACAAGACAAACTTTTTTTAACTATAATATTTAATTTTATTCAAAATAATATATTTTTATGCATAATTTACAGTACAGTAATTTACATTTTTTATACACGTTTTAATTATTATCGCCAGGTTCGTTTGCAAACTGGTTAAAAATCAGATTTTAATTTTTAATTGTCAAATTTAATTGTGCCCACTGCTATTACTCAACTTTTAAAAATAAACTTGCGGACACTAAATGATTAATAATTGATTACGATCTTTTTTAAAAAGCAAAAACAGAATGTGATTTAAAATGCAAAATTAACACGCACAATGTTTGAACAAATTTACATTATAATCTTGTAAAATTTAATGTGTGTATACATAAAATGTGGAAATCATGATTTTAATTTCATTATTGCATAAAATCTTACTATTATAAAGCATTGAAAATATTGAAATTACTAAGATGAAAGTCGAATTCCAATAATGTGCTATTACTTTCAATATGACGTAAGTGCGCAAAATTTATTATTTAAAGTAATAGCGCATTATCGGAGTTCGACTTCCGGAGAAACGTGAATCGCGTAACTTCAAAATCGCGTTAAATAAATCCGTGTAAAAAGAGACCCAGGTGTACTTCTTTTATTCTTTTTTTTTTTTAACTAGTTATTTTACCATTGGCTGAACAAATTTGACTCTTTAGCCTTTGGCTTCTTGATTGTTCCTAACAATGAATGATACTTGAAAGCAGAAGCTGTCTTTTATTTTCTTAATCATTAGTTTTAAAGTTATTTATCATAATCTTTGATCTTTTTTTTTACATTATCTGTAGTTCCATTTTTTAATTCTAGACTTAGATTTTTTCATATAAAAGTCTTTTAGCCTTAAATTAGACATCAGCAAATCAAAAATTCATAACAATTTAAAATCCACTTCAAAATTATATTTGTTTTATTTTTAATCTAGGTTTTTTTAAAATTTATTCTTCTACATGGTATATTAATAAAATTTTATTTAGATTTGAAAAGTAGTTTTATGCCTATAATTTCCATTGTTTTTTTTTTTTTTGTGGCAATTATTTCAACACTTGTTTTTTTTAAATTAAATTGGTTTATTTTTAACTTTCTCATAAACAAATGCAAAAGAATTTCATCATTTTTTTTACTGTTTTATTTATTTTTGCTGCAGTCAATTTTTCTTATGATTTTCCATTTTTCATTCTGCTGCATACTCCTTCTTAGGAAGCATCTTATATTTTATATCTGTCTTTATGGTGAATTTGCTAGATACATTTATGATATTGTTATTTCTACATAATGATGGAAAAACTTGTTACTTACTTTGTTTATTTTTTATTAGTAATTCTGTTTTTAATTAATAAAGTTAAGATAGTTTTTTTATAAATCAACTTATTGATCTGCTCCAAATTTTGTATTCTTTTGAATTCTTTATGTCTCTTTTTACATTTTTTTTTTTTTTCAATTTATTTATTTTTTTCATTATTTTATAATTCATACTATTATCTAGCAAGCTATCACTTTCTAAAATATAAGAATTCAATCTATTTAAGTGTTTAATTGAAAAAATGGCCTCTTAATTTTCAATCTGAACAAGACATTATTTTCTCTGAATCTATAAATAGATATTTTCTCATTTTTTTACAGCACTCTCAACTATTTGCACATTAAAAGTCTTCACTTTAAGTTTCTTATTATTGCACTAATTTGATTTTTATTTTAATTGGTGAGTATATATATATCATTTTCAACTATTATCGATCCACTGCAGGATAAAGGTCTCTGTGTTTTCAAGTTCAATCCATGTTATCTGATCTCTAGCCTGTCTTCTCCACATCATGCCAGCACACTTCATTATTTGGATCCATCTATCTTATATGTGATCTCTTTCTAAGTTTTTTTACAATCTCATGGAATCCAGGTTAAGATTTCAACTGTTTATCTCTTCTAACAATATGTCCAGCACAACTCCACTTCTGTGTCTTAGTTCTGTCAATGATGTCAGTAACACCTGTTTGTTCTGTCACCGATGTATTTCATTTTCAATCTCTTGTTATTCCTAACATACTTCATTGAGTGATCTGAAGTCTCTGCATTGTTCTTTTGTTAAGTGTATATATGTTAAACCACTAAACATCACATGATCACTATTTCTTATGCTAGCACTTATCTGTTACTCTGGTTGGCACCGAGTGGCACCACTGTATGGAGAGTTTTGCCTGTTTTAATAACAGATAGGTGCTACCATAAGCAATAGTGATCATGTGATGTTTAGTGGTTTAACACCAATCCTGTCTAATAGGATAGCGGTGGCTATGGTTGTTGAAGAGCCAAAGACACCAAAATGTATGGGTACTGAACTGGGTTCAGACCCATATGACTATATAAACTATTGAGCTTAGATTAAAAATATTATTGTGTTTTCAATTTTATTCTCATAGTTTTGTAGTTAAGTAGAGATAAAAAATGGCTGCTGGAGGGTTGGATTAGATCCTAAGATCTAGATGCAGTGCTCTCAGATACAAAGCTCCTCACCGATAAAGGCCACAAGCCAGAAACTAGTCTGGAGTTATTGGCTGAGTAGGCACTAGATGGAGATTTTATGCATAAGCCTTCTGGCATACATTGATTATTCTGGTTGGCACTGAGTGGCACTATTGTATGGAGAGTTTTGCCTGTTTTGATAAGTGTATATATGTTAAGTCTCATATGCATATACATTTTGTGTCCGAAATCAGATTTTGTATAATAGCCATTTGTAGTTAACCATTGATTGCCATGACTTAATTTATTTTAGTAGAACAAATTTAGAATTACATTGAAAAAATATTGAACTATTCAAGTGTGTTTATTTCCACAAGGATATTACTCAGTTATTTATGAATAATATTAATCTGTACTTGATTTTTATTTTTCAATAGGTACCTAAAGTGTGATTTATTTATTGAATACATTGATAAGCAGCCTTGCAAATGATTAAAAGCAGATGTCTCAATTTCCAGCGTGGAGGGGAGTGAGTAAGTGAGTGGGTGGGTTAGGTGTTTGAAGTGAATTTTTTGTATTGAAATAACCATAGCAATTATAGCAGCAGTAGCCAGTTTACTAATATGGTCTTGCTGTTTGAATAGATCTTAGAATTATAATTATCCATCTAAAAAATAAAAAATTAAAAAAAAAAAATTCCAAAAACACAAATTGAAGGGAATTTTTTTTTTAACTTTTATAAAATGTTATAGTGTTATTTTTACTACTTTATCTTTTAATTTTTAAAAAAAATGTAAAATTTGATTTTTATAACTTTCTCATTTTTTATTTTTATTATTATCAATTACTTTTATCCTTCCATCTCCTTCTCTTTCTCCCCTTCCCCCTCCCCCCCCCCCATTACCTTTTCCATCTTTCTATCCAACTTGCACATGGTATCTTTTAAGGTCTTTTATGATCTTATGATCCAGACTTAAAGTTTCATTTGTCTATCTATTATCATTTTTTTTTAGCAATAATCCATCATTATCATCATCATATTTTCAACAATTATTGATCCATTACAAAGTCTCTCCAACTTAAATATAGTTTTTCTAATCTAGCCTTTTTCTCTACAATATATTGGCAAACTTTTTTATTTCATCTATCCATCTCACATATTGTCTATTCAGATCTTTCACTATCTATTGGAATCAATTTCAAACTTCAACTGTCAATTTATTATTCTCTTCCAACAATATGTCTGGACAGTTTAGTCAATGAAACCTGTTTGTTTTCTCAGCCATGTATTTCATTTTTGATCTCTTCTTGTTACACCTAACATCCATCTATTAAAAACTTCCCTTTTCCATCACATAGGCATATTTTCTTTTAATATTACTTCTGCCAAGTGTGCTATATCCATGCTTAATTCTATGATCAATTTCATCCATTATGTTTGTATCTTTTATTAATAATTTGTCTAAGGTATTTGTAATTTTTAACTTCGTCTAATTCATGATTATTAATCTTAATTTTATTTTGAAAAAATTCATTAAACATTACATTGTTTTTAGTACTCTGCTTGATTTGACATAGTTGGTAGAACAGACGACTTGGGATCGGGAGTCCCAGAATCGATTCTGGCACTTGCAAGTCTGGTGCTCAAACTTCTTATGAACTCCCGAGCAATAAAGCCATACGCATTTTTTTTTTTTTGGCTTTATTATTTATCTTTAGTTTAATTTTTGTATTTATATCTGATAATCCTTGCAATATTTCCTAAAACTCTGAAGCATTATTTGCAAAAACAACCATATTATCTGCAAAATCTAGAGGATTTAAATAATTTCCATTTATTTTTATCCTTTTAGCCCCCCATTTTAATCTGTAAAATAGTTCTGATAAAACTGCTGTAAAAAGTTTTGGAAATATGGAATCACCTTGTTGTATACTAAAATAAACCATAAATTCCAGCAGCCAATATTTGATTTTTCTTTTCTCCATTGCTTCTTTGTAGTGGGCTGCTGGGTAGACCGATTTGCAATGAACTATTTGAGAAGGTATTGGAATGTGGTTTTTACCATGTTGGCATCCATATATCTAGCTGGGAGATTAAATTTTAATTTTGTATATAAATGGACTATGTCCTGTACATGAGAGGTCAGAGTGACTTGTGGTCAACACGGGTAGGATGAGAAGGTTGGCACTGAGGTGGCTTTGAGCATTCCATCTTCAGATTTTCAATGAAATGGATGGCTGAAGAGTTGTGGGGTGGAGTACTTTGAAGCCTGTCCATTAAAGTACGAAGAATGGCTATCTTAATATAAGCTGAGCTTTGATTGTGTATATGTGTGAAGATGATAATCTGGACCAACTGATGAGTGCTGGTTTAACACGAAATACGTTTATTGGTGATTATTTATCCTTTCACCATGTGTGCGATCAAGTGTATCAGCAGTGTGAGATAGCATGGATGGTTGAGAATCGTGTGAAAGTCTGAGTTCAACCCCCCAACCTCACATATTAAATAAAACATTTAAAAGTTGTAGATAAGCACCACTTTTCATTATGATTTTCGTCATTACGTCTACTCCTGCCATTATTGTTATTAAATAGTGTTTTTTTTTTTTTTAATGCGAAATAAATAATTTGTTTAATGAATCTTCTTGAGTAGTTGTCTATAGAAAAAAAAAAGAGCATAAGACTTTATTGCTCAGGAGTTTATAAGAAATTTAAGCGCCAGAATCAATCCTGCCCCCACTCCTCCCGGATCCCAAGTCGGGAAGCTCTACCAATTGCGCCAAAACACGCACGCAGCGCAGTAGTTTTCTATGTGATCATTTTACGAATACATCTTTTAATGTATTATTTTATAGGTGGCCTTTTTAATGTGATAACTGATGCAAATAATCAAATAAATCCTCTGAATAAATTTATGGAATTTGAGATGGCTTATTTACTTTTTGTATGAAATACGCATAAGCATATTGTAGTTACCATGTACATGTAAAAGTGATAAGTCATTTATAAGATAAGGTAAAACCAAAAAAAATCGATGTTACATTTTTATTATACATATGAGAATAACAAAGGCTTTTTACTTTTTTTAAAATCATTCTATTTTTCCCGTACGAATTGAAATTAAAAGTTTGAGCAGTTTTGATCTGTTCGTTCTAAGATGAAGAAGTAATCATTAATGGAAATATTATTTGATCATTTTTAAAATTTTATTTATGCTAGTAAATGTAAGAGTAATAAGAATCCAAAAAATTCAAGCGTTAATTGCTTCAATTACATAAATGTTGTTAGGTTTAAAATTGAAAAATTATTCTGAAAGAACGTTTAGTAAATGATTTTTGAGCAGTGTGTATATATATCCAAATATAGGTTAAAAACTTAAAACAATCTAATTACAAAGAAATTACTTAGCGTGTTAGATTTCGTTTTATAAATCATAAATAAATAAAAAAAGAAGTGTACTCTAAAACTATTTTAGTTGCATCTTAATTCAGACTAGTTTGCTCCTATAAAAGAATGAATTCATTGATAAATATATAGACGTTTGTGTATGTATGCATACGCGAAATTGAAATTTATTGGTCAGCATATAATATTTGCGGCTTGTTATCTAGTTTTAATTATTCCAAATTTTTTGTTTTAAATTTGATTTTATGCATTGATGTGCTTGTAGGTGTAAGTTTTTTATTTTAAATTTTATTTTTTATTTTGAATATTTGAAAATTAATTTTAAATATTTGCATTTATTTGTTAAGTACTAATTTATTGGAAAGATTTTGCATAAATATAACGTTTCTAACTTATTTGGATATGTGTAAAATGTTTTCTTTTGGATCAACGTACACTTTTTTTTTTGTCTAAGGTAATAAGTAATTGTATTTACATTCATGAAATATACATATACTTAAAATTTATATGTAAAATTTTCAATGATAAACTTTTATTGTGTGTGAATATATATTGTATGATGATTGCTGCCACCTAGGGAGTAATTAGTGATAATATTTATAAGATTTGTCAGGAGGAAATTGTATCAAATTCCTTTGTTTTTTTTTTTTAAATAATACAGTACTTAAATTTGACTTTATTTAATACATATGGATAATTTATAAATTTTTATTGCTTCATAAATTATTTACATGTATAAAAAAGAAACTATTATTTTTAGTTTTTATATTTTGCTGTTTTTATATGCATATTACTTTTAAAAAGCAAATTTTTATTGATAATATCAAGTAAATATGTGAATATATAATATTGTTGCAATAGATATTGTGTTACGTATATAAAATTATAGAAATTAGTCATGAGGTACACAATTAAGATGCAATATTGAGTTACAAAAAAACTAAATTAAATCATTTTTTGATCTAATATAATATTTATTTAGTTTGTACAAAGTAAAGAAATAAAGACATTTTAAAAACTATTCAGTGAAGTTACAACGGAAAAAACTTGTAGTAAAAGTAAGATAAGCACTAAATAAACATTACCAAATCTGTGTGTATTTACAATTTTACAGGTGTTTAGGTTTAGAGTAAAAACCTTAACTTCATATAAATATAAACGTATGTATATGCATGAGAGAATAAACCTTTTTTATGAATATAATGAAGAATTAAAGAAGTGCTAAAATTAATTAGCACAATAATTTATATTCTTTAACGTCACAAACAGATTAATGCTGGATGATATACTTGTGTTTAACATATTTGTATAGATGTGCTTGTATATATATATGTTTGCCTATCTTATATAAACATATAGGTTAAATGAAGTAACAGGCTGAACTTTTTTTTTTTTTTAATTGACCAAACTCAGATTTTTTTGGTTCTATTTTTTTTATCTTTCTTAGTCGGGATTTTTTTTAAAGATCATAATAGTGAATTATTACTAGTAAATCAAAATACAGGGTACAAACTGATGAGAACCATCACAAACCAGAGTAAAGTTATATATAATTAGTAAACATTAAAGAAGGTGTTTATTTGTACACTTATTTTTTTTTTTTTAAAATGATTGGATGATTTTGATATTTGTCCAAATACATATTAAATGCCATTAGCAAAAACAAACATTACATAGCTTTTTTTTTTATTAGATTTAAATTTTTACAATCTGTCATTCAATACATTTTCTCTGTTTTGTTACTTCACAAATGGAAATGTCTATTTTAAAATCACTGTGTACATTGTAGATTACACTTTTGTTATGTGTTTTTAATATTTTTTAAGGCAATAAACCTCTTTTCTTCCAATGCGTAAGCTTGTGGTTAAGACCCGTAGAGGTCCCTACCTTCGCATTTTCAACCGCACATGCTTTAGGTTTATTGCCTTAGTAAATATTACTTACTTAATCAATGTGCGTTAACTAAATTTATGTGTTTTTATTAATTGTAATTTTTCAGTAGTTTAGTGTTAATTATTGGCAGAGGAGATAATCTCCAAGGATTTGCCATTACTGTGCAAATAATGAATCTATGTACAAGGAGAATTCCACTATTTAAATGCCCATGCAGATTTACAGATGCAGTAGCAATATTTTGATATCATAAGTGAAAACCATCTGAAATTTTATCCTTTTTTATTAATATTTTAAACTCTTGTATACCCCCCCCCCCCTTTAATAAACTACATTAAAAAATACCTGGCTTAAATAAAGTATAAAGTTTGCCTGAAGCTTTGTGGTAATGGTATTTTAGATGTTATAATATCTTCTTCAAAAATTGGCATTAATAAATGCTCTTGTGACAAGACATCCTCATGGCTAAGTAAAAACAAACCGGTGTATATTCATCCAATCATACCCGAAGCATAAAACATGGAATTATACTATCACTATGGAACAAAGCAAAGGAAGTTTGTTCGAAAATCAGTGATGTGGAAAATGAAAAGATGGTTATCTGTCAGATGACATTGAGAAACCTTTTAATAGATGTCAAAAAGAGACACCAAAAGGAAGAACAATTATTGGTACTATAGGGAAACCATACATACCAAGGATGGCAGACATAGAAAATCTGCAGCCATATCACACTTCAAATAATTCTAACTTCTACAAAACCTAAACTTGAAATACCTGAAAACAAAAACTGCATCTATGAAATAGTATATGGATGTGCAAGGAAGTATATTGGTGGGACCTGTTGACCTGTTGAACAGCAATTGAAAGAATACAAACTAATTGTTGGAAAAAAAAAAAAAACCAGATGTGACTACAGTAGTACATGTGTGTACTAATGAACACATGTTTGATTGGGAAAATGCAACAGTATTGGCTAGAGAGGAAAAGTTGCTAAGAAGAAAATTTAAAGAAGCTGCTCATATGGCAATTGCAATTAAACCTGTAGGTCAGCCCAGTGTGGGAAAACATAATGTCTGGAAACCTCTAATTAATCTTGCTCTTAGAAAAAAAGTGGGAAAATAATTGGAGGAATCAGAAGGATTTGAACCAACTCTCATCAATAAGTATATGAAATTTCAGGTGATTGTTGCCTTTGACAGAATAGTTCAATTGGATAGAGCAATATCTTAAAAATTCGATATTCAAGTTTGACTCCTATGCTAAGATTATCAATGGTCAGGCTAGCAACACTTGAAGAAGAGAAAAGAATAATACTACTCAAAATGTTGTGCAGTCTGTTAACCCGTGTTGTCTATTTGGGTGTTATTATTAACAGTTGTTTGTATTTGAAAAGTTTAAATAAAGTTTAAATTTTCTAGACATTCAACATTTAATGATGGATGATGGAAATAGGCCAGCATATTATGGCAACTGTGTTTGCAAGACCATTTACTTCAGTGAATCACATGCAAACATTGCACCTAGGTAACCAGGCAAAAACAAATACAGAATCCAAGTTTATCTTCCTGGAAGATGAAATCCAATATGGTCATGTCTTTGAGCCATTGAGGGCCAATATAAGGTATTCTGAAAGAGATGATAGAAAATGCAAAGTCAAGGAAGTCTGGCATATAGCCAATAATGCACACACTATTAATAAGAAAGAGACTTGTATCCCTTTGTCGAAAAAGTGGATTATTAAATAATTTACATTTTCATAGGGAATAAATAAATACCCTGATATAACAGATATCACCTATTATAATGTTAGATTGCTATGAATGTGATTAGCGGTTAATTGAAAGCATACTAAACATATAATTTATGGTTAAAGAGAATTATTTTTGTAATAGGCATGGCTAATGTGTTTAAATTGAATTATAAGTGCTGAAAGAAAAAAAAAAAGTAAATAAGTATTGAATTATAACATCTAAAGTATAAAAGTTGTAGGAGAAGATGTGATATGTTGGACTATTTCCATCATTTATAAGTGAATGTTGAATGTACAGAACATTTAAACTTTATTTAAACTTTCCATATACAAACAACTTGTTAGTAATAACACACAAATAGACAATGCAGGTGTGTTATTATTAACAAGTTGTTTGCATTTGGAAAGTTTAAATAAAGTTTAAAATTTTCTGTACATTCAACATTCACTCATAAATGATGGAAATAATCCAACATATCACATCTTATAATATACCATCATTACAAACCTTCAGACAAATTGTAGGAGAAGTTTATTCATGAATAAATTTAGCTAGGTCTAAGTTCTTATTTAGATTACTGTAGATATAAATTTGGTTTTCAAAAACTTATTAGATAAAACGATAAGTTTGATTATGAATTTAAAAACAGATTTGATCATATAAAGTTCATTAGAGCATCATATTTGACTAACATTTTATATTAATATATTAAAATATGAATGTTAATTGAATCACTAACCATGTGGTTTTACTTTTTAGCAAAATTCACATTAGGGAGGGTTTCTATATAATATAAAAGAACTATAATTTTTATATTTGGGGGAAAAAAATCGTACCCCCCCCCCCCCTAATTATTATGAAATGTAGATTTGAATTTAAAAAAGAAATAATGAAAAGAAGTATGGTTATAACAAGAGTAAAAAAAGATGTGTGCATGGATTGATTATTTTAATAGAAATTAAGGAACTTATATAAAGAAGATTGATTACAAAATTAAATAAAATAATAATTCATCATTTAAGAAGTTCCCAACTGGATATGATGAGATAATAGACATTTTAGGAAAATTGCTAATTTGAGAGTCAGAAATTTGTTAGTTTATTATAAAAAGTAAAATATTGTGATAAACATTTGTAATGAGACAATAATCCATTTTGGGGTCTTATTCTCTAGCAGGCTACTAATTATTAATGCTGATATATATATATGTACATACACATCAATATGAGCAAATATTCATCATCAAAATTGAAGATTATAAATTTTTATTTATATAAAAGTATTGTATAAAAAGTAATATTAATATTGGAAATAGGTAAATAATATTCAGTTTGACTTTTACTAACTATTAACTTGATTATTGTTTTTTTTTTTTTTAATATATTATTTATTATTTGTGTACCGAATTAGCAAATTAAATTAACTGCAATAATAAATAGTAAGTGCCTTCAATCAATTAAGCCAATTTGTAAAACTATTAAGTATAAAATAATAATAATAATAGTAATAGTTATGAAGTATTTTATTATTAAATTAGCAGACAGTAAATCATTAGGAAAGGTTAAAAATATTGTCATTATTTAAAAAACAAAGAGCTGCATTTTAAATAACCAATTTATATATGTAAAATAATATATGTAAAACAGTGCAATGAGAGAGGAATAATACAGAAAGATGGAATAAATAATCATGCCTACCCCCCACCAAATATTTAAATATTTTGCGAATTACATTTAATGTACACATCCTTTATTTCTTTTATATACCTTGTAATATCTTGGTTATATACACCTTTTTTAATACAATATAATATATAAGGGATTCAAACTCAGACTTTCACACGATCCTCCACTCTCCATGCCATCTCATATTGCTGACTCACCTGATCACACACATGTTGAAAAGATGAATAATCACCAATATTCATATTTCATGCTAAACCAGCAATCGTCAGTTGGTCCAGATTACTATCTCCACACATATAGCAACTTACAGTTTCAAATGTTTCATAGTTTTCTTCAGAGTTCAACTGCTATTCTAATGAAAAACAAATGTGGTCAAGTTTTATAAGACAATATAATAAAAATTAAAGCCAGTATAAAAATCACCTAAAAAAGAAATGCTTATATTAATTAACATATATTTGTATATATTAGCTAGAAATTTGAAATTAAAGAATGATTAATTAATTTGAGTTAATTTTAAACTCAGTTATCATGCCAAAAAGGTAGTAGTAGCTAAAGATAGTGAATCTAGCAAAAACTTTTGTTATAGAAGTGGGTTTATTACACTTAAAACAGATTGTAAACTACAGTCATATTTCTAATGAATCTATTAGACATTTTCTTTATTAGAATTGCAACTCATGTGACAATTCAAATTTTATGATAATGTTGGGTACTGAATTTTTTTAGTGCTTTATTAGTCTAGGTATAAAAATTGTAATTTGTATTCATTAATCATGTTGTTATATGTGAGTACTTATTTGAATTATTTTTATGTTTCGTTGTGTAATATTAAACTTAATTTTTTTTTCTACCTGGCTTTGTAATCATCATATGGCGATTTATCAAACACCAGTTGAAATTTACAAAATAGTGCTTGATACAAAATTATTTGCATTTAGGTAACATCTCTAGAAATATTTTGTACTTTCTGGGTCAATATATTCAAACAAGACTACAATCAGTTATCATAGAAGTAGCATAATACTTAAGTAGGTATTTATTTTTTTACAACTTCTTCCTTAAATTTGATTTGTTTTAATGAACTTAGTCTTAAGTAGTTAGTGTAAGGCTATTTACCTATACCAAAAGTTATCCAACCATAATTTAGAAAATTGAGATATCTTTATTTGCATTTTTATGATATTGATTAAATTTGCACTTGCAAGATTTGACTCCTGAATTTGTCTCTATTAATTAAGCTTGAGACATTTTATAATTCATAAGTTTATAAGGGTTCTTAAATAGATTCAATATTACTATCTAAATATTGTACCAATTTTTATTTCATATATTTTAATGGTTTAGTAATCTTTGTCAGTTTTTTTTTTTTTGATAAGATAAATACATTTTTAAATCAGCCTTAGGATAGTAAAATTTCTCACAATAGTATGTACTCATTTGTTTAGTCAATCATTTTCAGATTGTATTTAACTGATTGTGCTTAAGGAATACATACTAATTTGGTTAAAATAACTGATTTTAATTTTTGGATATATTTCACTTGATATAATTTTTTGTATAATGTTTAAAAATTTGTTTGCTATTATTCCTTTTTTTTATTATGATTAAATGATTGAATTACAGATATATTTGCATTATTCTTTAGAGCAATGACCTAAAATACATGTTTAGCAAGTACGAATACAACACAATGTGGTAGTCGAGCAATCTCCCCCCAAAAGCATTAATTATATAATTTATATGTTAGTAGTAAACAATTATTTATTTTATGCCATAGTTCTCTTTTATCAAAATAACATTTTTATGTAAGTTTATACATCTAATTCTGTTTTTACATGAACATTTTAAAAATGATTTTCAAATACACCTGGGTCTCGTTTTACGTGATAGATAGGTTCCTCAGAAAACACGCGCAAATGAAATCGCGCAAAAGTAGATGTAACTTACCTTGAAAAAGGGGGGATACGGACTGAGATTTTTCAAAAATCGCGTAAAAGCAAAGCACCAACATAAAAATACTTTAAAATTCGTGCAAAAAAAAAAAAGGAAATAAAATATGACTAATAAAAAATTTAAAATTTGAAAAAAATTGATACAAGACAAACTTTTTTTAACTATAATATTTAATTTTATTCAAAACAATATATTTTTATGCATAATTTACAGTAATTTACATTTTTTAATACACGTTTTAATTATTATCGCGATTTGCCGATAAACAGGTTCATTTGCAAACTCGTAAAAAAATCAGATTCTTCACATGAGAAAATACAACTAGCGCCAACGTCACTCTCATGTTGTTAATGGTTTTCTGGTGACAACGTAATTAGTAATTAATCTAACAACTAAAAATTAAATTCTTATTTTGTCTTTAATTTTTTAATTTTCAATTTTAATTGTGCTCACTGCTATTACTGATTAAAAATAAACTTGCAGACACTAAATGATTAATAATTGATTACGTTCTTTTTTAAAAAGTAAAAACAGAGTGTGATTTAAAACGCAAAATTAACACGCACAATGTTTGAACAAATTTACATTATAATCTTGTAAAATTTAATGTGTGTCTATTTAAAATGTGGAAATCATGATTTTAATTTCATTATTGCATAAAATCTTACTATTATAAAGCACTGAAAATATTGAAATTACTAAGATGAAAGTTGAATTCCAATAATGTGCTATTACTTTCAATATACGTGAAATTTATTATTTAAAGTAATAGCGCATTATCGGAGTTCGACTTCCGGTGAAACATGGAATCGCGTAACTTCAAAATCGTGTTAAATAAGTCCGCGTAAAAAGAGACCCAGGTGTAATGTGGTCTATCAAAAAATTAAGAAAAACAAATTTTGGGTGTTATTATCATCTGATTTAATAAAAAAAAAAACGTTTTCCTCTTTTTATTTCCCATTATTTTTTAAAAAATTATCTTTCTTGGCAATATTTCTGAAAATGGGGAAATTTGCTTAACTGCATTTTAACGTTTTTGACGTTGTGTTTGAAAGAGGGAAGCACCTTGTTTATGTTAAAAAAATTTAATGAAAATTAAAGCAAGATTCAATTTATTAATTTAGTCAAAATTTAAAAGCTGGAAAGTTATATATTGGAGTGATATTACAACTTCTAGTGATGGTAGTGATATCGCAATCGTGCGTAAACATGTAAACATGCGTTTATTGTCAGAACGTGACAGTGCATAAAATATTATATATAACTCAGATTACATATTCTGCCCAATTTTAATGTTTGTTAAGTTTTTTTTGTATTTCAAATGAAATTTGTGTTCTTATAATTCATTTTTATTTATGTGCAATGTTTGTGAAATAAAATTTGATATTACGCAAAAATGATAAGATTCTAACAATTTTTCCTATAGTTTATTTAATTATTTTCATTGTTTTTTAAATCTGGAACAATTTTCTAATTTTCCATGTATACAGTGTATTTTTTTTTTTTACACAATTTTTTTTTTTTATATGTAATTTTCGAGAACCATTCTATCATATAAAAACAGAATTAGGTGTATATGAATTTTTTTATAAAAGTAATCAAATTATTTATCATGGGGGGGGGGGGCTTATAATCACTTCAAACCGGAAGTGACGGTGTGGGGTTGCGATCCAGATCACTTTTAGCTTTTGATTTTTCCTCTTACTATCATATCAAACAGTGTTAGGGCTGTCAAGCATTGGTGGCCTAGTGGTTAGCATAGCTGCCTTCCAAGCAGCTGGCCCGCGTTCGCTTCCCGGTCAACGCATTTGATATATGGAAAAAAAAAACAGTGTAGGACAATTTTTCAATAATATTAATTTGGTTGTTGCATTTTGAAAATTATTATTTTTAAATATTTGCATTAATGTTTTATTTTAATATGATTGTTTTTAGTTTTTAATTAACACTTAAAAGTAAATAAATTTCATTTTTCCGTACGCTCCATATGGTTCAGCATAGTAGTAAAACGGCAGATTCTAGAACAAAATGTTTTCTTATGATATTACTTCACCGTTTTTATTTATGATTTTCATATAGATGTAATTAATATATTATGCAGACATTTATTGATTTTTTTTTAAATAGATATTTCATAGTATCTATTTTAACAACATATTTTATTTATAAATAGTTTGTTATAAATTTGTCATTGACCTTTTTTTCTTATCCAAAATAATGCTTGGAAATTTTCAATAACGCTAAAATTTTGAATTCAAACATTACATTAGTAATAACACACACGTTTCTATATACACTTTTCAAGTGGTATTATTCTCCGCTCTTTTTCAGGTGTTGCTGGTCTGACCAGTGACAGTACTAGCATGGGAAACTTTTAGATTCTTGGATATTGAATTTTAAGGTAACACTAACCAAGTGAATCATCCTGCCAAAGACAACGATCAAGAGAAATATCATATCCTTATTTACTAGATTCCTCCTGATTTCTCCACTTTTTTCATCTTTAGTGATTTGCAGACATTACGCATAATCAGACCAGATTGACTTATGGGATTATTTACTATTGTCATAAGAACATCTTCCTTGAGTTTTCTCCTTTATACTTTTCTTTCTCTATCCAATATTTTTGTATTTTCCTAGTCGAACATATGTTCATTAGGACATACCTAGTCTGCTACCTTAAACACATCTGTTTTCTCTCTTCTAATCATCATTTTGTGCTCTTGCAATCACTTTTCATTGGGGTGGCTGATCTCACCAGTATCTGCCACACTCATGGTATTTCATAGATGCAGCATTTCAAGTTTAGGCTTTTAGATATTAGAATTCGTCATAGTGTGCTATAGCTCTGGAAAGCTGTTCTGATGTTATATTGATTGCAGATTTTTGTTAAATTAGCGCTATTCCTTATTCATTATAGTACCAATAATTGTTCTTTTTTTAATGGTTCTTTTAGTTGTCTAGTTAAGGTTTGCCTAATGATAGCTGATTGATAACCATTTTGCATGAGAGTTTGTTTTATATAGATAATGGAAATAGTCCAAAGTATAAATACAACTAAAATACCATCATCGTAAAGTTTCAGGCAAACAATACATTATATCTTACAAAGCTCAGTTATGCGGTACTTTAGTAACAATTTATAAAATATATTTGGATTAATATTTTTGGAATTATGAATCTAATCTTTTGAATGTAGATTGGTTTTGTTATAAAATAGTTCCCTTATATCTGTGATATTTAGTTTCAAGCCTTACCAAAATTCACTAATAATAGAGAACCATCTAAAACATGTATATTTAACACACAAACGCACATTGTGTTTTTAACACGTCTATACTAGAATTTTATTTATAAACTAGTACTTCACGATTTAAAACATAAATAAAAAACAAAACAAAGTTGAGTAATTTATCTATAAATTAATAGATGTAATTTCAGTGAGCTGCTAATTAATTATTTTTTTTTTTTGTAATTCTATTGCTATATTGAAATGGAAGTAGAAAAGAATTTCTCAAGAAAAAAGAAGACATTTTTGTAAACTCAAGATCTTGAATTGCTAACTGTAAATAAGTAGATATCATTGAATAAGGCTGACTGCATTTTAAACAAAGAAGTAAAATAAAGAGAGGATTAATAAGTAAAAGCAAATTAATTATTGCTGTGCAAAAATTCCACATATAGATAAAAATAAATTTATTTATGCAGAAAATATTTACATATTTACCTATATTTATGCATATTTAAATTTTCAGTAGAGTTTGTGGACTTTTTAAAAAAAGTAATTTACAACATGAGAGTAAAAGATCTACTGTTGATATTTGTTTGCATAGTTTTGTGATTGCAGTTCTATTTTTTTTTTTTATTAATATATTTTAAAATTGAAATCCATGATAACATAGTTCAACAGGTAAAGGGATTTATATATTTAGGTAGATGGTGGAATGAGTATAGAAGAAATGAAGATAAAGTTAAAAGAATAGCATTTGCAAAAGAGGTATTTATTGATATATATATTGTGGACCTTTGAAAAGAGAATTAAGAAAAATATCAAGCAAATGATATGTATGGACTATATTATTGTATGGTTGTGAAACATGGACGAGCAATAAAATTGGGATCTGATTGGAAGCCTCTGAGATGTGGACATGAAGAAGAATTGGAAAAAAATCATTTGGATGAATAAAATAACTAATAACGTTTTGATAAGAGTAAATGAAAAAAGAAAAATTGATTGAGGAAATTTGAAATAAAAAGGGAAACTGGATCGGACATATATTAAGAAGAAAGCGTAATTTAATGAAAGATGTTTAGTAGGGAATGGTGAGTGGAAGCAACAAGAAAGGATGGACAATATCGATATTGTTGGATGATATAAGAGATGGGAAGAGTTATGTGGAATTGAAGAGCTGGTACATTGAAAAGAATGGCGAATAAAAATGGATGAATTGGTGATGCGACTACTCTCTGGACCTGTCCACAGGACAGAATACCATTGATGATGATTTTTAAATTATGAATAATTGAAATTGCAGATATAAGGAGTTGACTATAATTTATGTAAATTATACACATGTATATCTTTTTCATACAGAGACGAAAAATTTGGTAATAATAGTAATATTTAGCTGAGCATACTGGGTACTAACTAAATTGACCGATTAATATTCCAGTGTGTAGACTAAGAAGATACTTGTGTTTCTTTGATTGACAACACTTAGATTTAGCAATAAACCAGACTTCTTTCTTTTTTCTCATGCTAGCATTAGGCTTGTTGAAGATCGCGTTAATTATTTGAGATTAAAATTCATGCCTAGCATTTTCTTGTAATTGGAGAAAACAGAATTAACCTGAGAGTCCACTTTAGATTTTTTATATTGCTATAGGTGTTGACATGAATACATTGACACACTAGATTTTGTCTCACCATAATAAGTGGCATTATAGGCAGGTCCTTGAGCGAATAATTGACTATACAATTTCCTACTTATGATCTTCTCTATCATGTCGTGAATTGTTAATAAGTCTGTTTAGATATAAGGGTGATCTGAACCTGACGTTAAAATCTTTGCAATTAATTATACTAAAACAAGATTTTGTCTCATTCACTCTAATGTGAGCACACACACACAAAAGAAGAAATAATTCAGAAATTAGAAAAAGATAAACTGTGTATTACATGGCCCTACCCTGGCACCTCTTTGAGGAGTGCTAAAGCACAAAACTATGGTCAGGGGTTTGGGGGGGGGGTTCTAACAGAGATATTTTAAATGCTTTCTCTGGTTAAGCATTTATCACAAAGCTTGTTGAGGAATTGGCAATCTTCATTGTTTATAACTTACAAGCTTAAAAGAATAGGGTCATGTGAGCTATGACTTATTTGGACTGTGTATTACATGATTTTTCATCTATTTTTCTTTTGCATAACTTTCAACTTATACAATATTATAAAACGAGCAACTCACCATTGTAGTGCAATCAGCCATAAGCTTGAATTATTACTGATTGCCAGGTGCACGATTAATTACACTTGATATGTATCAGCTAATGCCTGATCACCATAACTTAACCAATTTTGAAAATTGCCTATAAGAAATCCAAAGGAAAACATATGAAATGTAGCTTATTTGCCCTCAGGATAACTTTTTTCTTGCCTACACTTGTATAGTCCACATATTTAAGCAGCAGACTACTAAGGCCAAGAAAGATCTAATCTGAATCAAACAACAGATATTGATTTAAAGCATTTGAACTCGGACTTTCAAACTCCGTATACCTATCCACTCTATCTTATACAACCAATTCAGATGATCACATACATGTGAAAAAGATAAATGATCTCCAATATATTATGTATTTCATACAGAATCAGCACTCATCATTTGGTCCGGATCGTCATCTCTCACACACATATGTAATCAGTGCTCAGTTTCTGTTAAAATATCAAATCTTCAAACTTTAATGAACACGGTACAATATAATAATTGTATTTAAATATTAGATATTGATTTAATTTTAAATACTTTAAATGATCAAATTTCATTGTTAAAAAAATTGTCCATAAGTGTCTTTTTTATATAAAATTTAAAATAATCAATTTAAAACATAATTAAAACAGATAACTAGATATAAATAAAAAAATATATAATAAACCTAACTAGACTTTTGTTCCTTATTGAAATTTTACCAAGATGTTTTCCTGAAGGTTTGTGATGATGGTGTTCTAGTTGTATTTTTATATGGATGATTTCCATCATCTAATATGAGTATTGAATGTCTTTAGAAAAATTTAACTTTATTTAAATATTCCAAATACATTCAACAGTTAGTAATAGCACATCAGACAGTTAGTATATGCACAATGTTTCGAGAGGTATTACTCTCCTCTCTTCTTCAGGTGTTGCTGGCCTGACCAGTGACACTACTAGCATGGGAATTGAATCTGGACCCTTAGATTCTTGAGTATTGAATTTTAAGGTAATGCTCTAACCCAACTGAGCCACCCTGTCAAAGGCAAGTCAGTAGAAATTTCATATACTTATCTATGAGGTTCCTCTTGATTTCTCCAGTTTTTCCTAAGAGCAAAGTTGATTATTAGTTTCTGTACATTATCTATAGTCACACTAGGTTGGCTTATTTGATTTTTTGCCATTGTCATGTGAGCAGCTTCTTTAAATTTTTTTCTTTGTACCTTTGTTTTCTTTTCTAAAATCACATGACTAAACTACTCTACAGTAATTCCACCTAATGTTCGTTATTTACATTACAATGCAATTAACATAAATAGTCAAATACATATATGCACATAAAAATGAATACATTTTTTATAATACTTTTTTTATATATATTTACAAAACAATCTACAATAATAATATTTTAATTATAATTCGAAAGTTTCTAATAATCTAACAATGCCCCCCCTCCATTGTGCTTGGCCTTTAAACATGTTTACACATTAAAAAATTTTTTTTTGAATATACGAAGTTTAATTTATATGGCACTTCTGATATGGACATATGAATCTGTATAGTAAGCTTACTGAAGTATTTAAACAAGAAAATAATTTTTTTTATATATATAGATGCTTCCATAATTTATAAATTATATATATATTATTACTTCCATTTTTGGTATAAACATTCTTTCAATTCGTTATTGATTATTAATTCTCAGTTTTTGTATAAATTAATACATATTTTCTTTAAATTTGTATATATGTTTATTTAATTTTAACATTTATATTAAAACATTTATATTTCATGTTGGTACTTGAGTATTAAAACTGCAACACTGAGCATGTATTAGACCTATTGTGCCTATTCACATTTGTATCAATCTGCTGATAACTTTGTAATTTTGTGATCTGACCAAAATAATGTGTACATGGATTTTGTACACGGCCTTCTTTCAGCAAAAAAAAAAAAAAAAAAATAGAACATGTACACAGATCTTGTTCATGGTATTTTGGCAAGAATTACAAAGTTATCAGGAGGTTGATACGAATGTCAACAAGCACAGTAGGTCTAATACATGCTCCGTATTGCAGGACTAAAAATAAGTAAAAGTAAAAAATTAGTAAAACTTACAATATTAACAAAAAACTTTTAAGAATGACATTTAAAATAAATGCGACTTTCACAAATATATACGACTTTCAACATTAACAAACAACTTTTAAAAATGTCATTTAAAATAAAATTTCAACATTAACAAGTTTCCAAAAAGAAAAAAATGCGATTCTCACAAATATGTCCGACTTTCAACATTAACAAAAAAAAAAAGTGATTTGAAAAAAAAAAGATGCATCTTTAAAAAAACTAACAACTTTTAAGAATGACAATGTATAAAATAAAAAATAAAATGTGATATTATAATAATGACGTCATTAATCAAAAAAATAGTTAGTTTAAATATACACCAAACAAACAGTAAATGATTTTGATTTTTAAGTAATTTGGATAAAAATACATTAACTATATTCCTATGACCCCATGTAATATATATATCAGGAATTTACATGTTTAAACCAAACTTTTGATATTTAGTATAACCACAGAAAATGAGAGATCTGCAGTAAAAATCACTCCAAAAATGAAATCATGTGATTGCAAAGTATGCTGGGATTTTCGTAAAATTGCTAATAAATGTCATTTTTGTTTTTTTATAAAATTAAACCAAAAACTACAAAAAAAAAAAAAGCTGCCTTGCTGTCTCTAGTTGGTACTTTGTTCTCTCTTCAATTTTCATAATAAAACATTTGTCTGTTTACCTACATAATCCACTAAACATCCATGTCCCCTTGCGAATGCCGATTGTAGTGTTGCAACTTTGAACATTACAACACCATTGCTTATCACTGATGGCAGGATGCCTTGTTGTTGGAAATAGAGCACTGCATCCATATCAGTACTTTCTAATTTCCAAAATGAAAAATAACTGAAAATGTTGTATTACGGAAAAAAAAACAGATCGTGTTGAAAAAAAAAAATCTTATTGATGGAAAAGATCGCGTTGAAAAAAAAAAAATTGTGATAAAAAGAAACAACACATTTTCACATATACTTGCAGGGATTATTTTCTTTCAATTTGATGTCATCATGAGATTACACATTTATTGTGTGTGTGAAAAGGCCTCCTATATCCCTTATGTTGCAGCTTTAATACTCAAGTACCTTAATGTTTAATATTATTTTATTTATTCTGGTTATTGGTTTATTACTTTATTCAAAAAATAATTAGATTTTTGGGTAATTTCCTATATCAGTTGAAATTAACTAAAATAAATAAGATTATTTAAATTATTTATTTGTCTATGTACGTTCTTCTGTCAATAGTCTTGTGTCCAATGCATAAATATTAATCTTCCATAGATCATGAGAATTCATTATTTGATATGAATTAAAGCAGGGTTGTTACCATGAGAATTGTGATGGTGATTCTAGAGGGTAAACTATTAACAGGTAGTCTTTCTTAAAAGAAAGGGGCACCCTAATTTAGGGTTAGTGGAGTTTACATCCTATGTATTCAAATAAACACTTATGAATGAAGGTTATGTGACACTCTTTGAGCTAGGATTTGATGCATGACACTTTATATAAAGTAGTTGTATAAGGTACAGAAGGGTGATCATCATCAATATTCATTTTAATTAATTTTGAATTCAAATTACAGTTAACCTCTGATAAAGTGAATAAGCATATTGATTTGAAGTGATTCATTAATATGCTAGCAGTGTTTTTTGAGCATTAATATATATATATGCACATATATGACTCATTAGTATAAGCATCAGCAGCATCATCAGTAAAATAAGTTTCCAGTACAATTAGATATATGTCTGGTCTGCCATGGTTACAATCTAGGCTAGAGACAAACACTTTTCATGCAACTAGCAAGTTCCAAAATAAGCCAGAATTTTTCTAGATAGCCATCCCATGGCTAACTCAATTAACCACCTGTTAGTGGTACAATGAATAGACATTTAACTTTTTTCAGCTGCGAGGTAAAACAAAATGGATACAAAGTATGACAACAATCTTAATCAAACTGGTATTTGATCACAGCGTTGTAAGTTAGATTTTCCACAATATGGTGCTATTTACATGACTAATAGAGTATAGTATTTGGTAGAATCTTGATAGAATTTCATTTAATAAATGTAAAAGTAGGCATGCTCTTTCCTCCTCCTTTGGGTTAATGACATCTTTTTCACCTATAATATTCCTTAAACTTGTTTTCTGAAATATTGATGAAGGATGTACATATATATCACATTATATATATAAAAATAACGATTGCAATTTTTTTTTTCATCTGTCAAATGCGTTGACCGGAGGGCGGGCAAGCTGCTTGGAAGGCAGCTATGCTAACCACTAGGCCACCAATGATTTTGCATTAAATTTGTTAATAAAATGAAATGCTGCAATTTAAAATTAGTTTTTTGGATAGATAAACGAGTAACTATCGTTTGAAGTCAAAATATCCTTTATAGATTAATATAATATTAAATATAAAGCTATAATCACCACTTATATTTTAATAAATTTATAGCTTTATATTTAAATCTTTCTCATGTTTTATGTATTTGTTGTATATTAAAAACTTGTTTATATTAGACTCACAATTTAACAATATTACGGAATGAAACATCGTAAGAAGATGTTTTAATAGTTACTTAGCTTCATTATGCCTTTTTTGCTGTAAAGTTTTTTTTTTAATTTAACTCTCTTGCTTTTATTGATTGTTGCTATTAATTATTTTAAAAAGACGTGTTTAGCATTTAGTTTGATCAATGCATCCTTCTGGTGATGATGAATCATATTATTGGCTCTTTTTTTTCCTCTCCTAATTTTTATTTTCACACGTTAATGCTTTGAGAAAAATAATCTATTTTTTTTTTGTTTAATACCTTTAAATTATCACTACTCAATTTAAACTTGAACTTTTTTTTTTAAAATAATATTTGAATTTAAAAGGTTAATATATAAATATATCAAAATGACTTAATTTTTTTTTCTCTCTATATATTTATGTTTTATTTGTTTAAAAGTTACTGTAAATAAACCTTTTATTTCTGGATTAAACATAAGCATATATATAATATCGTGATACTTTGCCATTATTAATAATATGAAAATACTATAGTAGATAATAACTGAAACACACAGGTTTATTATATACCTGTGTCTATATATGTAATATATAGGGTATAGTAGACACTAAAAATTAAGTAAACCGAGTATACTTTTCGATGTGCGCGCGTCATAATCATATCATAGTTGTTATGCTAAAAATTTATGAGACCCATTTACATCTACTATGGTGAAGCTTAATGGATAAAAAAAAAATAAGATCGCTTCAACAAATATATCCATATTTTATAACTATGAAAGGGAATATGGACACAATTTTTATCATAGTATATCATTTAAGATAATGTGCAAAGAAAGAAACAATAGAAAATGTAAGATCAAAGATATTATTGCAGAAAATGAATATATAATGAATCAAAGAGCTAATAGTATTCAATTAGAACATCTATCAAAAGTACTCAATTTACTTAATATGTTTATTCTCTGTTATAGTATTTGCATATATATATATATATTGTAACCTTCCGCTTAGCTATATAGTGATGGATATGGAGGAGTGACAGAGAGAGATATGTATATGTATGATAATTTATTTACCAGGATGCCAAAATGTAACACATATCCAACAGCTGCAATGCCAATTTAAGATCATCATCACTCGGACAATTTGTAAGTCCGTGAAGGAAGCAAGTTATCAAAATTTTCAAATATATATATATCATGATTTAAGTTATAAATAATGTTTAGTTCTTATCTCGAATTCAGCAATTATTAAATAAATAAATTAATTAAATGATAGATTATTGAAAGCTGAAAACAACTCTCCACCACAGATTTACTCTCCAAAGTTATAATTAATTTTTTTAAATGTTTAGGTCCCCCCCCCCGGCCATGTCTCTACCACCAAACATGGCTCTTCACAATGCTATCTCTCACACGCACACAAGGGCAGAATGTACAATATTCTCAACTCAATCAACTCTTTAATATTACAGTATACCAGCAATGATAACCTCTTCATTTTAAAATTTTATGATTGTGACTCTCCCATTCTCAGGGTCTCGATTTATAGTGTGGAACTCCCACTAATCACTTCCAAATTTATTGCAGACCACTGAGCACTACATCAGCGAATTTAAGTCGAATAGACATACACTTATTATAGAAGCTAATGTTTGCTCTCAACTAAGGATAATAATCCTGATAGTCATCATCATCATCATTATAATAATAATAATAATAATAATAATAATAATAATAATAATAATAATAATAATAATAATAATAATAATAATAATAATAATCGGTTACTTAAATGAAATATTTATTTACACTAAATTTTGATTAGATCCACATCAATTAGGAAGATCTTCAAATATCAGGAATGGAAAAGGGATTTGATGTCCAGTCATGACATTAGTCATAGTGCAGTAAACTTAATAAATTAAATATATATACTAACAATAGACTAATGATCAATGTATTGTCCTTCACAAATTGAGAGAGAGAGAGAGACTGAGTAAGCATAGTGATGACCCAATTTCGAGCCATTCACTTAGCAATTAAATGTGGAGAATGAAATTAGATTTCTATTACATAATTTTATTATTAGTATTTTTTTATTAACTACAACCAAGATAACTTGCGCAACAATAGGCAGTTACAGCAATGTTGAAGGAAATGGAAAAGCTAGTATACCAAACACCGGAAGCTAAGCTTGATGTAAAAGCAAACCCAGTTCATTTCCGTCGTCTTTTATTATTTTTTAAAATAATTCATTAACCATAGAAAGTCAACAACCTTAGATCGAACGTAAAGGAAAATTGATGAGTCATTCGAATATTCTGAATTATCCATATAAATTTCTTAGCGCAAAACCATAAGAAGTTAAAACTGGTTTTTGAATTAATAGAAGCATGATAAGTTCATGCAATTTAATAAATAAGT
Source organism: Epiperipatus broadwayi (assembly GCA_028023455.1). Classification (NCBI taxonomy): domain Eukaryota; kingdom Metazoa; phylum Onychophora; class Udeonychophora; order Euonychophora; family Peripatidae; genus Epiperipatus; species Epiperipatus broadwayi. Next base: position 1,388,369 of record JAQFVV010000169.1, read on the forward strand.
GAACTGTTTTTAAATTGATATTAAATAAACCACACTATTATTCAAATACGAATAGAAACGGAATAGAATTTTTGCCAGCACTTAAACAAAATGAAGACTTTTTTTTGTTTTATGAGCTGTTAAATACCAAATCACAAATAAAGAAAATATAAATCTGTTATAAGCTGCTGTGTAATGTATTCTAGTTAAATCACTAGTGCCGTAGGACTAAAGTGCCACTATACTGACCCTGGAAGCACAATGACTTCATCTACTTAATCCTATAATGCCTAAAAGAAGTTCCAGTTGTCCTATGCCAAATGACTACATGTAATGTTATTTCGAGTGCATTACATAGGAATTCCATTGAGTGACGAATGTGAACCAAGGAGAGCGATCCAAAAAAAGAGATAGACTATACTTATGAAGGACATTGTTCTTGAGCTCATGAACATTAAACAAAATAATTTGAAGAAAACTCTGATTTTGTTACATATTCTTGTTATTTATATATTTGTAAAAAAAATTTTTGTTTTCTTTCCACACTTGAAAGTGTGTCTATGATTTGGAAGAAGCCATTATAAATAAAAGCAACAAAATGGGGGGGGGGGGAATCATTAATTTAGATAAATTTTTTTATTTATGTTTTAAATAAAGTTTAGACAGCTTTCCCTTTGCAGCAACTTGGCATTCGTCATCATGATATGGGATAAGATAAGATCTTTGAGACTATTTCATATTCATTTATGACAGGACAGAGTTCATGTTATGTGTTAGTTATTAACTAATAATCGTTCATATTTATATTTTTTCAGTATAAATGACTAATCTTCTTGTGCAAATGTTCTTTCTGTCAACCTTAGGGAACTATACATAGATAGGGAGTTTCCCAAAGAAGATGGAACATCACTAATTTGAATTGGACAACAAGGCTACTATAGATATACCTGCATAATATTGTTAATTAGTTAGTTAGCTTCACGGTCGATTTAGTAAGAAAATTTTTTAATTTTTATTTGCTTTGTAAATAATTAGTGCCATGCCATGTATTTCTACCATTGGGTAAGGGTTTGGAGTCGTGAATATATTTAATGTTGATATGGTAGAAATCCATCCTTGATACACACAATCATACTACTTTATCTTATTAAAAAGTTTAAAATTTTTCCTTTTACTTTGTTTGATATTTAATAAACATTGTCAAATTTATTTACAATAAACTTGTCTCTAATTTATCAAAATTATTTATGCATTCACTTATCAACTGATAACCGAGGATATATATACATACACCTTTTATATAATAATGTATAGATATGCTTGGATAAATGATTAAATCAATTGTAACCTATATAGAAGTGTGGCAGTTGTTATTCAGTATAAGTTTCTTCCCTAAAGAGTGTCTAAGGCAGATTTCTCCATGAGTTTGAATACTAAGGTGTAACAGAGCCCGAAGAAGGGGTGAGGTATGGATGAACTAGCCCAAATTGTATCTAAATTTAATGTGTAAATACAGAGCTAGCTCATTGGAGGTAGATATGATCATAGGTTATGTATTAACGGCATTCTACCAGAAGACTTAAGTCCGATCAGAGTGAGATCCATTCCCGCTCTGTTGTGGTAAAACCCTGGTTTGTCACAACATATATTTATCAGTAAAGTGATGTATATAGAATTTATACAAAATAATGATAGTCCATGGTAACTTTATGAATGTAGTGTATAACTAATATTTGCATTATATTTTGTGTGATTTGTAATTATGTAACCTTTAAATAATATCCAATCGTGTATAAAGCATGACATTGTCAAAAATATATCACTGAAGAATACTGATCCTTCAATCATCGAACAAGATATTGGATACGTTGTATTAGATACATAACATTATTCTGAAGTTTTTTACATTTTGGAAAGTGTTGCTCATGTAAAAACCATGTTTACACTAGGGGGTAAACCTGTTTTTGACTATAGTTAGATATTATTATGATGTAGCTATTCACATATAATAATAATTGCATCACATTATTTTATAGGTTAAGGAAAGCATTCTGGTTAAATAGACTTTTACTGGTTGACTCTAAACTTAAAGCTTTCTTCAATCCTATCCTTTTTATGTAAATTTATAAATATAGGCAAATTTTAAGCATTTACAAATGAGAGTGTGAAGACAAAAGTCATATATTGATATATAGTGAATGGAATTAAAAGTGATTAAAATCTTTTCACTTTCATTTCTAAATGCTTAAGATTTGCTATGTTTATAAATTTAGGTAAAAAATATAGGGTGGATTCACCTTATCTTTTCAAAATCTTGTCTTTAGAAAATAAGAATATTCCTCAAGTGTTGTAAATTTATACAGCTTAGGTGTGTGTGTATGTATGTGATGATTCCCTAATGATTGTCAAACCCTTCTTATGATTGGAAAAAGTATAAATAACAATTTTTGATCTCAGAATAAACTTTCACTTATTCATTCTCTACTTATTATGCTTGTCATACTATATTTTTGTGCTGTGGCATTTATATTAGGAAACAGTATTTTTTAAAGACTCACTTGTCCATAAGTGTCCTATTTTTGAAGGTTATGTTGAATATTTTTACAGTCATTGCATTTTTTTGGTGTATTTTGAATTTAGCTGTTAACTGTTCTACTATTATTTTATATATTTTTTGTCAAACTTTCATACTATCAATGATTTTCCATAATTGGTTCTAGAGGGTTTTGTTCTTTTATCTTTAATGAATGGAATTTTCATTCTTTAGACTGTCATTAGTTTTGGATACCAATGCTCTATTTAACTAGATGCTAGTTGATTTTTTTTTTCAAAAAATCTCTAACATTTTTTTTCTTAGATTTATGAAACTAGTATTATCCTTTTTCATATATTCCTTATTGCCTTTTTATATTTTTATCTGTTAATGAAAAAACCCATTCGACATCAACTGCTCCTGCCAAATTTTTGAACAGAATCTAGCGAATATTATGTTAAACACATCTCCATGTTTGCTTTTTTTTATAATTAAATCTTTTGTATGTATATTATCTAATATATTTAAACCTAATAATTGTAATTGGAAAAAAGAAATATCTAAATGTTCTTACCAATAGCAAAGAAACACATGATCATTGGCTGCATGTTGCCCATTGATAAAGGTAAAACAATGAAATATTAGATAATAGAATTTTATCGTATTAAAAATGATATATTTACAATTAGTCATCATCTAAGAAGCAAAAACAATTCTAAAAGCTAATAAATTATTTATTGTTATTAAAATATTATAATTACAGTTTTTATATAAGTGATTTTCTTTTAACAGGTAGAGACTACTTTTGGTTCTCTTAGCCTATTTTTTAAAAGCCGTCTTTTTAAAATTAAAATGTTTTCAAAGTCAATCCCATACTAATGACGTAGTTTTTAGTTTAATAAATAAGTCTTTTACAAAAAAATTGCATCATAATCATTAACAATTACTGTAAATCACATTTTTCATCTTATTTAGCTGAGGGTAAAACAAACTAAAGCATCAGTCAATCACAAATATCCCTTCTAAGTCAGCTCCTTCATAACTTTGTTATAACAATAGTCTGTCAGTCATATACAAAAGACTGTGTAGGTTCGTATAATGCTGACATCTTTAGGATTTAAAAAAAATTAATACATTAAAATGGAAACTTCATTGAACAGAATTGCTACAGACCATCACATACCATTATATAAGTTATACATTTACTTTAAACCAACATTGAAAAGTAGCGATCGCAGCACCATCATAATGTTTAAAATGTCAAATATGAGAGCGAAATCATTGCTCTAAAGTGTGATATATGGTAATATTTATATATATAAATATGTTTATATCCATTTACGGTGTAGCTGCAGTACATGATTTAGCAATTATATATTATCCAAAACAATTATGTAAATAAAACAAAAAAATATTAAAATTTGTAATTTAATAAATTTCATGATATGGTAGTAGCCATTTTTTTTTTCTCAGAGTGCCACACTTCATTCAAATTGTCAACTATATTTAAATGTATGCTATCATATTTATTAACTCTTTCTGTGATATAATAAATGTAATTATGATGAGTCTAAAATAATAGTTTTAATTGAGTATAAATTTAGTTTTTTTAAAAAAATGTATGTTATTTTTTTATCATATTTAATATTTTAAATATTTATAAATATATTTAAAAAAGAAAGTTTTAAAATTTACTTCATTTTTAAATTCTAATGAGAAATAAAATGTACATGTTCAAGCCTTCAATTTCTGTTTGTTTGCTGCACGTGAGTTATTTAGCTCTTAAAAAAGAAAAATAAACCAACCCAAAAAACATTAGTATATATATAAAAGGAATATATATATATTAATAAAAATATAATTGAAAGAAAATGCTAAAATAAGATGTTTTTTTTGCCAATCAGAATATGAAAAGACTGCTTGATTTCATATACAGTGAAAATGATTTTTCAGAGCTTCAATTGTCATTGATTATACCTGCCATTTATTAAAAAAATGGAAACTAATATATATATAATTTTTATAAATAAATGGTAATTCTGGTGAAATGCAGACAAAATAGGTACATTTAATTCATAAAAGAACAGGTATCTTTACTTAAAATTGTTTTTGGAACTTATCCATAAAAAGATTAATAATATTTATAGCGCTTTATGTTGAAAGCATATACCTTTTATTTTTTGTGTTTTTTTATCTGCCAAAAGTTTGATATGGTTCAGTATTTTATGTAATAAAATGTTTTCAAAGGGTAAAAGTAGAAGAAATTTAAGAAAATACGTAAAGTGTATTTTATAAGTGATAAAATGAAAGTTCCTAATTTTGAAGTGATTGAAAAAAAAGAACCAGTATGATGTTCTTATATCACATCAGAAAGTTTAAAGATTATACGAAACCTTAACCCAAAAAATCTGAAATGGACAGCTATATGTACGAATCACTGTATAGATTCCAAAGCTGATACAAACATAAAAACATCAAAAATTACTAGGGAAGCTCTATCTGCTGATAGCAGGAATTTTATTACTTATATGTAATATTACTTTTTCCTTTTTAGTTTGGGTATGTATTATATGCATGCAAAAAATAATCCTGAATATAAATGCATCTTTTGGGAGCACAAATAACAATTCGGTCATACCTTTGAGCCAAAGAATATCAACCTCGCTCGCACGGAATGAGATAACAGGAAGAGAAAAGTTAAGCAGGCATGGTTTATTGCCAGTTTGACCAAACACAATATTTAAAATCTAATTTAATAATTATAATTATTTCTCAATAAATAGGTCAACACACCTAGCCAATCAGTGAGAGCTATGATTCTAGGGTACCACAGTGAAAGTGCACTCAGTTGTGTCTAAGGAAAAGAAACTAATTCAAAAAAAGGAAATAATAAAATCTAGTCGGTTGCGGACATTAAAAATATTTTGTTAATTTATTACTTTCTATATGGAAAAAAAAAGTTATCGAAGAAAAAGAATATCATTCAGTGAATGTTTAATTGCACTGAAACTGAATTTTCATATTATATCAATGATTTCCTAAGTCAAAGTATGGCATTTCATTGTTCATTTAACTAAAAAAAAAGTAATATATTTTCTTCTTATTTTTTAAGTCAATATGAATAAAAGAACGCAAATATAATGACATTATTGTTGTTTTTTTAAAAAATTGTGTTTATACTATAACCTAAATTTCTGTTACTATCCATATAAAGAAGTGTTTACAATATATATACATATAATAATAATAACAAGTCAGATGTCACATGATTTATAAGTGCCTTCCACCCAAAAATATTAAAAAATAAGAGGGCAAAAACTTTAAAAAATTTTTTTTTATTATAAAAAAAAAAAAAAAAAAAAAAAATAAATAACATTTTTTTTTTTTTTTCTCCTTTCCCCCCCCCCGCTGGGCTCTTTGGGTCTCTTGGGTGGGGTGTTGGGGTTTTGGTTTAAAAACCAACTCAACCAAACTATTTATTTAAATTTTTATTATTTTATTAATATATAAATATTTAAACCTTTTTTTCTTTTCCATTTCTTTTCTCCCCCTCCAATATTAAAAAGGACTTAGATTTAATTTCAATTTCCCATTTTTTTTATATTAATAAATTTAATTAATTTAAATCAACAAAAAAAAAATAATAATATAATATAAAAATAAAAAAAAATTTTACCTTACTTATATTTTAATTTATATATTTAAAAATTAAATAAAAAAAAAAGAATTAAAAAAAAATAAATTTTTTTTTTTTTTATTTTTTATTTAAAAAAAAATAAAAAAAATATTTTTTTTTTTTTTTTGTTTTTTCCCCCCCCCGGTCTGGTTTGGGGTTTGGGGTTTTTGGGGGTGGGGGTGGGGATATAAAAATTAAATTAAAAAAAAAAAAATTATTTAAAAATAAATTAAATTATACATATATGTATATTGAAAAATACTTTATAACTAGTTTATTATAATCAAAGCTCATCAATATAAGATGTATGTGTAGTGGGGGGGGGGGCTTGGAACGAAATGAAGCATGTCATGGATCTATTATATGTTATATTCAGTTATGTCACTAGATTTTGTGTGATTCTTTATGCATTAGGTTCATCATATACATAGCAAGATTAATGTATACCACTGACCTATATATAAAAGTAAGTTTATACTTTGCAGTATATGGAAGAGAGCTGAATCTTTTAATGAATTATTGATATACAAAGTAATTTGTTTGAATAATTGATTTAAAGTGATTGTTTGGGATTTTAAAAGGCAAATTAAACTTTTCTGATAATTTTTCCCTTTTATCCCAGGTATATGTGGATTTAGATAGTGTATAATTTAATTGATTTAATTTTTCACTATTTCTTTATAATACACCATTTCTCTTTTTGCACTATTTCAAAACAACTATTTTATTATCTAGCATTTTCACCTGAAACTGCAGCCTTCATCAGAGATCTTTCAGACTCGTTTGCCTTCTATATAAAAGATTGAACAGATGTTTGATGAAGGCTGTGGTTCAGCTGAAACTGAATATAAAGTTGTTTTAGGCAATATATTATATATAATGTTTTAACCGTAACAGCTTATAATAAAAAAATAATTTCGTTACTTCTTTATGTAAAATAAATATATATGTAAAACAAACTTTTATAAATTGAAAATAATTATATAATATTAGGCACAAATATTTATTATTTTTTATGTAAACAATATATATATATATATTACTATTTGATTAAGAATGGAAAAATATTTGTAGCTATCCCGCCTTCACAAGTTATGTTTTTTTTTTTCAAACTAAATTTAAAATTGGGAAGTCTGACTTGTAGCCATAACAACAAAAATTACATGTTTGAAGGACAACAGTTTTTAAATAAACAATGGAAGGAAACAAATAAATGAATCTGCTTGATGAAAATCATAGAAGTGGACTAAAATTGAATCATTTTTGTGTTTGAATGTTAAGATTACTATCAATCAATAGTATTCTGTCCCAGGGATAGGTCCAGAGAATAGTCACATAAGCAATTCATTCTCTTTTCTACTCCATTCACGCCACTGCCCAGCTCTTTAATTCCACATAACTTTTCCCATCTCTTATATCATCCAGCAATGTCAATCTTTTCTGTTCTTTCTTCTTGCTTCCACTCACCATCACCTTCAAAACATCTTTGATCAAACTATACGTCTTTTTAATAAATGTCCAATCCAGTTTTTCTTTAAAAAAAAATTTATGGATTGAAGTATACACTCTAAAATAAATATTATTAGACATTTGAAGTGGGTTTGAAATATAGTAAACAAATCAGTATATTTGTTGTTAGACAGTGGAGTTGAGATGTCTTCTACATTTTTTTCTAAACCCTTTTCATATACATCGTATACTTATTGAATTGTATGTGTGCACTAATATTCAACACACACATATAGAACACATGTTTTTTATGAGTATAGTATGCATATATAAATTAAGATGATACTGTAAAAAAAAACAAAAAAACCTCAATAATATAGTTGTTAATAATAAATTGAGAGAGCATATTACATATATATTTACTGTATATCACTCATTCATATTTATTCAAAAAATAAAAATAGTAAAAATCTTTAAGTATCATATGTTTATGATTTTGATTGTTTTCTCTTAGTGTGTTGAAACCGCTTGAGGGTGTAATTTTTATGCAAATGCACAGAAATATGCCATTTAAGTGGCCATGCCTCTAAATAATGTTCTCTGTAGCACTTATTTCTATGCTACAGTGCAGAAATAGGATGTTTATTCTCCTGCAGAGGATGTCACCACTTACGGTGAACTTTGTGTTACGCAGTTTATACGAACAATCATTTTAAATTTAGCTACTGTATCTATTTCTATGCTACAGCACAGAAATAGAACGTATTATTCTGCCGCAGTTTATACGAACAATCCCATTATTAATATTTCAGATACAGGTATTTACAGAACAGAAGTAGGATGTTTATTCTGCCGCTTATGGTGAACTTTGTGTTACGCAGTTTCTACGAACAATCCCATTTTAAATTTCACTACGGTATTTTGTGAGGGTGTTTGTAATTGAGATTGTCAAAAGTCTTCTAATTCGCATGCCCAAGTCTTTATTTTCCAAATCCAATGATGTAGTATGAGGTAATAACAATTGTGGAAACTTTGCCCTGCTTCTCTAGACAAGGGTGACACTTTAATAAATTGTCAAGGGGGAGGTGTGTGATTTTTACAAAATCATGTTAAAATTCATGTTTGTGTCAGATAAATCGCGAGACTAATTGAGAATACTGGCTTTATTTTTGGCCACGATGTTGTTTTGAATAAATTCTTTCTTTTTATTCTTATTAAAATTACAAATTATATTTGTGTGGCCACGATGTTGTTTTGGGGAAATTATTTCTTTTTATTTTTGTTAAAATTAACAATTTTATTTGCATGGCCATTATGTTTTTGTTTTGGAGAAATTATTTATTTTTCTCCATATTAAAATTTGATTTGCATTACCATGATATTGGTTTTATTTGTTTTTATTCTTGTTAAATTTACAAAATTCATTTTAGAAAAAAAATAATTAAAAAAAATAATGTTTATCCAATTTATTTTTTATTTCTTTTAGATAAATTTCATTATTTATGATTTTATTGTAAATTAAAAAAAGCACTATAAAGTTTAAAAAAAAAAAAGAACAACAGCCGGTAACATTATAATTTTGTTTGTTCACATAGAAATTACGCCCTCAAGCGGTACCATGATTTTAAATAAAATGAATAACAAAATGTCAAATTTTTATTGGAAGTTTACACATTCAGAATAGTATTTTTTTTCTTCAGTACCCCCCCCTCCTAGAAATGTTAATAGTAATCTCATTTTGAACAGATAATAGCTTTTCTAGTTGTTTTCAAGTCTGTATTGGCTTTGAGATTTATACAGTTATTTTTACTTGCCACTATCTAATTCATTTCTGATGGAATAAAATAATATTTTATAATTTTTAAATTTTGCCATGATGAAATAAATAATATTGACTTTATTATTTAAGAAAGATGCTTCACAAATTTTATTAAATTTTGTAACATTTTTGGCTTTATGCTTAGAAAACATTTTATGTTATGAATACTATACCTCATCAAAGTGAAGAATAAAGTATGTATTTTTACTCAACTGGAAGAAGCATTACCAATAAAACTGATCACCCATGGCACTCTAAGACAGAAAAATAATTGCTGCATATCATAAAATTTATTAAATGTACAAATTTTCTTGTTTATATTTTTTTGAATGTTTATATTTGTTTTTGGATAGAATATAATTGAAATAGTCTATATTAGTGTATTCCACAGCTTCACTTCAAACAACTTTTTATAGTCAACCACCAAGAGTCATCATCATCATCAAACATTATCAATCCACTGTAGGATGAAGGTCTCTCCATGTTCATTCCATCTTCTCTTATCTTTAGCTTCTCTTTTCCATAGCACCTCTGCACAATTTTTTATTTCATCCATCCATCTCACATATGGTCCCTTTTTGGGTCATTTACAATCTCTTGGAATCCAGCTTAAGATTTCAGTTGTCCATCTATTATCATCTCTTCTAGCAATATGTCCAGCCCATTCTTAATTTTTTTAATGAGGTCAGTAACACTGGTTTATTCTCTTACCCATACATTGCGTTTTCAATCTTTTCTTGTTACTCCCAACATACATCTTTCCATACTTGTTTGAGTGGTCTGAAGTCTCTGTATTGCTCTTCTATTAAGTGTCCAAGTCACAAATCCATAAGTAAGAACTGGTAAAACATATTTATTGAAACCTTTTTTCAAACACATAGGCATATTTTCTTTTAGTATCAAGTTATTTCTACCAAAAGCATTCCAACCAAGTTTAATTCTATGATTAATTTCATCCATTATGTTTCCATCTGTATTAATAATCTGACCAAGGTATTTGTAGGAAAATAGAACTAAAGATAAATGTTAAAAAGACTTAAGTAATGTTTAATGGATTTACTCAAACTATGAAAATAAAGACCATCAAGACTATTTACAATTATATCTGAAAATATAAAATTAGAAAAATAATAATTTTTGCATTGGGGGAGGGGGATTGAGATAGGACTGAAGACATTTATATAATTTCATATAAAATGAGTTTTGACTAGAGGAAAGCAATTATAAATACCAATTTTCTATATAAACATAAGTACTGTTACCCCAAATGTCAATTTAATCTTTTCACTGTATTATAGTTTCCTTTATATTATTGATTGAAAGAGGCTTTAACTGAGTATTGGTTTGATAATATTTTTGCTTATATAGACAATAGTATTTGCTGTCAGTAGAGTTGATATTTACTAGAAGTGATTATTTTCTGAAAGATATAGTTTTGTCACAAACCATACTTTGAGATGTATGCTACTATTGGAGAATTGGGGATTATTTATATTGGTCCAAGAAGTCATCCTAAAATGGTGAGACTGAATAAATGATATGTGCTTAGTAGAGTTTGCTCTAAAATAAAGAAATTTATTATTAATAATAGAGTATGAATTAATTGATTTTAATTTTTTAATTTTTTTTTTTTTAATATTATTATAAGTTTCCCAGAATATTGGAGGAAAAATGAGAGAGCCCTTGGTCATTTTATCTATTTATTATTTTTGAATGCAACTAAGATAATTTAAAATTTAACCTTCCATCAGTATACCTTTATTTCTTTACACAGTATATGGTAATAAATTTGTATGTTTCTAGACTTAAGTTGGAGATAATGAGAAAGATGAATTAGATTCAAATCATATTAGAAAAAAAAACAACAATATCAAATCTAATCTAACAACTATTTTTGATAATTTATTTTTTTCATAGCATATACTATTATCTCAAATATATATGTAAACTGAATTATTAATTTTCAATGAGTGTATTATAACGGGACGATCCTTTTCAGGACTCGAGGAAATCACATCTAACTATAGTCGGACTTTGAGTCTTCTTATAGAATGCCATGGATGATGTGATTTAAAATATAATCCAATCCACTCCTCTATTAATAACCTTGTTACTCTCGGAATTGGAGCTCAGAGTAGAAATCGCAATTGACTCTCTTCAGGCATTTCCACAAATATCCCATAGTAATGATAAATTTAGTATAAGCTATATATAACTTTTTTATAAATATTAAATCACTAAGTTGATTCAACATATATATGCGTGAGTATGTATATTTATAATTATTGGTTTTATAAAATGACTAAATAAAATAAACAAACGAGACCTGTTTAATTTTAAAATCAAGTTTAACACATTTTAATCCGTAATAGAAACAAAAATATTATCTCATAAATAATAAAAATATTAAAATTTAGAATCATAATCTGTGCTTATATTTAAATACAATAATAAACTATTTAACATTCAGAAAAAACATAATGTAATCATTTACATATATATATATAATTTAAAATCATGTGTATAATAAATAATACACATGGTACATTATAAATCTACGTATTGTGTCATTAAAATGATTCAGTGTATGTTATATGTTTAAAAAGAAATTATGTTAATTGTCAGGTAAGATTCAATTTGGAATATAATAAAACTTACTTCCAAATTGAAATAATTTAAAAACTTTTACCTTTGTCAGCAGTCATTTTCATCAGAGCATATATCAAAATATCAACATATAAATTTTATTAAATAAATAAAAATAAAATGTTCATCTTATCAGTTCTCCACTTATTCTGTTAAAATCAATTTAATATATGAAATAATTTCTCCATGTAAATATAGTTATCCACAAAGGAAATAAAGTTTAAGAGTTATTAAAATACACAATGAAGTAATCCAAGACGAGAAAGAATAACGGGTTTATATCTCTCCTTAGACGAAATAAAATGACGATGAATGTTGAAACATAAAGTTCATTGATCATCCTTCGAAGAGGCAATCCATATATTCATTCTTTTAAATATTTGCGTAGTAAAATATTTAACATCTTCATTAAAATAGTCCATTATTAAGACAGCTTTTTTTTTATTGGAAATTATGATGCTTCTATTCTGGGCATTAATTAAGTAGGAATAAATTTACATGTTCAGGTTTAAAACATCAGCAGAAATCCTTGGCATAAATTGTCTAGCCAAAGAACATCTTTATAAATTTTTGTCTTCTTAAATATATATTTTGAAAGCTCATTTCGAAGACATTGATAACTCTTATAACCTTGTCAATTTCAACGATTATTTTTTTATAGTTCTTTATAATATTAAGAGTAAGTAAATTAATTACTTGAAGACAGTTTTAAAAATAGTGAATCTTCTTTTTTTCTTAAATGTGTTCTAAATTCGAACACATTTAAATTTACAGACGTAGTTCTTGTCTTGATAACTAAATAGAAGATTATTGTTATAACAATATTAGTTCGTTTTTATACTGGTTTAATTTCTGCAAGCATATCACATAATCATGCTCATGCTCTCTATTGTTTAACATATAAAATTTGTAATGAACCCCAAACATTTATTTCCTTTGTTTCAACTGATAAAATGCAATGTTGACTTAGGGCTTTGTCAAATGTCAAGTTTTGGTTAATAAAAAAAATACTATTAGTTGGAAACATTTATTTATGCTTGTGTATAAACAAATTAGAATTATTCATTTTTAGAATTATTCTTTTAATACTAACTAGTTTATGTATATAGCTGATATATGAAAAGCTTAAGATAGGTGTAAGTTATTTATATCTATTGATTCGATATAAGCACAGTTAAATTCACAAAGAAACACAAATTGTTTTAGGTTGAGGCTCATATGGTACTCTCACATGTATTATACCGAGACAAAGTCGGTATATGTAAACACACACACACTCAAGCAATGTAAAATACTCTATTTTATTTTCTTACAACTTATGATAAAAAATAGATATAGTTTTCTTTCCGTACTTTCTAAAATACACTTGTAAAATAAAATATTAATATGTCTAATTAAAGAGTTTAAGGCTTTAACATAATTTACTAAAATAATATTCTCTAAAATGAAAAAATAATATGCCATTATAAATATCAATAAATAATTTATACTTGTATATGCCGCGGGGGTAATTAAAAAGGGATATTTTAAATTATAATTGTAGTAAAAGTAAAAGCTTATAGAAATGATTTTGAGAAAGATTAAATGCTCGACTTTTAGCTAATGTAAATTACATTGTTCTCGTAAGACACGCACACACGTATGCATCCAAGGTGTGAATGAATATAAGTTTGTTAACTGAGATTGCTATATGAGATTGCCTAAACATAAGATTGCCTTAAGCACATGGATTGAGTAGGACACGGACCCCAACGACAACTCTAAGAACATGGAACTCTGGGGGGAGATTCGATCCTCAGATAAGATCCAACCCATATAAATATCAAGCAAAATCTATAAAAAAAAGGTTAATAAAAAAAAAATATATATGTTGTTAAGAGAAGCTAAGTCAAATTGTCAATTTTTTGTTCAATTTTCTCAAAATTCAATTTAATTCAAAATACTTCGTTTGTGCTATCCGTTTTCAAGATGATCAATATGAAATTAATATTTAGAGCGTCGACTGTCATGAGGGGCTAGGAAACCCTTCAGTGATTGATCGACGCTCCGCCACCAGAACATCTCCGTCGCTATGAATACTTAATAATATTACCATCTAAAATTAGTGCTCCAACCAGTTCAATAATGTTCCGTGAAAACATGAATCATCCTGATTTATTACGCTCAACTTTAAAAGAAATGAACAACCTCCTTATGGAAAACATCATCTCCCATGTTCAAACCTCCACTTAATTAGAAGCAGCGGAAGAATAAGCCAAAATCCTAGGTAAACACTTTATTTTTTTTGCTTTCATTCATTCCATACGTAAACTTTTAAAAAAGGCAATCTCATAATTAACTAACTTTGATTTCGTAAATTAAACTATAAAATATTCCGTAATTCATTATATTTAAAAAACTTATTATTGTAACTTACTATTGTAATCTCAACCTTCGTAAAATCAAACTCTATGCAATTCCTCAAATTTAAATCTCAGGACTTTTCAAATATGAACTTTGACCCTAATTATTATCTTATAATTTATAACACTTACCTTCAAAAATGTAAAAAAAGAAAGTTATATTCTATCATCCATATTTTATGATATATAATATGTTCTTTTCTGTGCGAGTGCGTAAATGCGTGTATGTGCGTGTAAATAAAACTTTTAACCAATATGCTTTTTTTATATTCAATAAATTTGTTCAGTATTTAAACAAGTCGAGCATTTATCAAATCATTTCCTATAATTAAATCTTTATTTTATTTTTCGTCTTGATTATTAATAAAGTTAGCATTTATGCATATAATTAATTATATTACTTTAGATTTATCTTTCTTAAACCTTGTTGTTTTTTTTAAAATGTCACTTACAAACATCGTGCCGTAAGTCACGATGTTTATTTATTTATTTATTCCGTAGTTAAGATAGATTTAAGAGTTGGGAGGGCCTATTATAAAATATAAATAAATGTCAATAAGTTGTAAATATAGCTGGAGTAAATAATTCTACCGGACGGTATGATATAGGGGGATGATCTTATAAGCTTCTAATTGTTTAGAGATATAAACGAATAATCGTATTGGTCCCAAATAACCAATGACCCGGTCCAATGCTTGGATCGATCAGTTAGTTAATCAAGCGTCTTCTCCATTGGTTATCATAGCGTCTTTTACCAGAATAGTAATTTTGAAAAACAATTACATCGCGACCCTGAGTGACCCTACTGGTCCATGCTGGGAGTTTGAGCTTGTGGGCGGGATTAGACTTCGAAATCATTTTGATATGACGTAAGGTGATGCGAGAAGTTAAATTGTAATTAAATCATCGTATCTGGCGCCCCCTTGTATTGATAGTGAACAGTTATCGATATAAGAAAATAAATAAAGCTTTACGCTATGTCATGTTTGTTTCGGAGCTCTCGATCTCTTTTAGGAACGTATGGATAAAGATATAGGGCGTACGGTAACAGTATATACATTGTTATTACTTGCAGTTCAAAGTCAAGGAATCTTATGTGGGAGTTTATTTGTTGCAACTCCATATAGGAATAATCACGGAGAGGGCCCAGAATCAGTTATAATGTTAATTAGATTTAAATGGAAATTAGCTATGACAAACACATCCATTTGTCAAAAGTATGCTCATAATATTTCTTAGTGATGTAAAAATTCATTAAAACTTATGGCATAGCTCTAATGTTGAGGTGCTGTAATAGGTTATGTTATGATAATGATAGTGGTAATCAATGACATACTACCACAATTACTTTACTTACCACCAGGATGAGAACCCTATTTATATGCATGATAGGTGTTTTCATTTTGGTACCCAATTTGTAAAAATATCTTAAGCAACTGTTGCATGTTAAGTTTTTGCTTGAGAGCAAGTTTGACAATAAAGATAATAAAATATTATAATCAAACTATCGATGATTTTGATCTTTATTAATAGTAGTTTGACCTTGCTTTCTGAACTAAGTAAACAATTCTAAATTATTTATTCTAGCCACATATCATCATCAGCATCATCATGTTCAATCATTGTAGATCCATTGCAGGATGGTCTCTCCAAATTTAATCAATATTCTCTGATCTCTAGCCTCTCTTCTCCGCATTCCCCCACACTTCTTTATTTCATTCATCCATAATTGTCTTTTTCTAAGTCTTTTACAATCTCTTAGAATCCAGTTTGAGATTTTTTTCTCTTCTAGCAATATGTCCACTCCAACTCCATTTCAGTCTCTTAATTCTTTCAATTATGCCCGTAACACATATATTCAGAGCTATATCATAAACTGGTTATTTAGATCTTCATCATAAAGTAATAATCATTTTATATTATAATGTGCTTTTAAATCTATAGTCTTTGTGATTCTCATGTTTTCTGAATATTAGCTTTTTTAGTAAATGCTTCATATTCCGATTTATATATTTTTTGTAATAATTGAATGAGGAAATCATAAATATTATCCTTTTTACAAAAGTATCTTTAACTTACAACAAGGCATTACTGGAGAATATTAATCCATATGTTTGTTATTGATGTTTTATGTCTGATTGATTATAAATAAACTGAACTGCCATCTATAACCACATGGTTTCTTTTTAGATCTTTTACAATCTCTTGGAATCCAGTTTAAGATTTCATCTCGTATAGCAATATGACCAATCCAACTCCACTTCAGTCTCATAATTTTTTCAGTGACGTCAGTAACATACATTCAGAGCTATATTGTAAATTTGTTATTTAGAGGCCCATCATAAAATAATAATTATTTTATATTATTAAGATGCTTTTAAATCTATGATTTTTGTGGTTATCATGTTTACTGAATATATTGTTAAGTTCATATCAGCTTGCTTAGTAAATGTTTCATATGTTTTGATTGAATTTAGTGGAAACGAACATTATATTTTAAAGGTTTCGCATTTAGATATATATATATTTTTGTAATAATTGAACGGGAGAATCTTAGGTATGCTTTTTACAAAAAGATCTTTAACTACATCTAGGCATTATTGAAAAATATTAACCCATACGTTAGTTGTTGATGTTTTATGTGTGATAGATTGCAAATAAATTGAACTTACATATATATAAATTCAGTTTATTTAATATATAAAGAGAGAAAATTTACTCACAAACTAAATAACAATAGTCAATTATAAATTACCTTATTGTTCAGAATTAATATCGTTTATTTCTACAACAGGTTTATGACATTAATACTTTTGATTTTTAAATGCCGTTTATTATTAGATTTTATAATTGGGCTTAATTAATCTGTATTTATTTATTTATTTTCCCCCTAGAAATTTTGTACTTCTATTATTTTTTGAGACAGTTCTAAAGTTATCAACAATACTATAATTTTGCAAATTAAATGTGTTTTTTTTAATCCATTTGTTGATTTTTTTAAAAGTTATTTGTCCACATCTAATATTATGATATATATATATTTAATTTTTTTTAATAAACCTTTCACATAAATTTTTCTTGGCCCTATGTAATATCTTTGCATATAACATGCTGTGCATATATGTTTCACTTTATTATTTTATAAGAAAATTTCTAAGTTTAAGAATTGGTCAAAAATATATATTTAATATTTTGTGATAAAAAAATCAAATTGTTCTTATGTATTAATCTTTCTACATTTACAGGCAGTCGTGTTGGAATGATCTCCAGAAAACTATCCATCCAGTAGAATTTTTTATGAAGTTATACAATTTCAGATAGAAGGATAATTTCAGTTTTTGCAGATGGGAAAGATATTAGATAGTGAAATAAGAATTAGAATGTTGGAATGTTAACATATTTAGCTAATTCGAAAATGAAAATAAAAATATAGAGTACTTTTATTAAAATTGTCAAATCTGTGTTGATATATATATATATATAATATTCAAATATTTTACGCTAATATTTCGCACAATTAGTTATAACACGCCAATAATTCTCAAATAAAATATTATATTTATTTTATTTTTGCTTAGTACTTTCAAAGAGCGAAGCCTTCATTTTCAAAGTTATAAAAGATTGTGGTGCAGAATGTTCAGCGTGAGAAATGCAAAATTATGCAAATCAAGTTTGCCATTTCTTGGAAATGGCATAGAACGTGTCTCTTTTATTTATGGAATTAACTTCCGAAACAATAAAATAAGTCTCCTTAATCTTTCTCTTTAACTCATGTCATTCTCTGCACATCGCCCGAGGATTATCTGGAATGGAAGGCTGGCCTGTTGTGGCTCTGTGCTGTGCGAAAATGGATTGATGGGAGGGGTCTGCCAGTGCCCTGTTATACGCATACTTATGTTGTGAAATATTAGTGTAAAATATTTGAGTATTACATAGTCTTTTTATATAAATTTAGTTAAGATATACTGTGTATAATTTTATCAAAATGATAACGATATGACTATGATAGTTAGATTTACAGATGGAACTAAGAAAGATAGTTAACTCTTCACAGAAAATTGCTAATCATTGGGTAAATGACAATTAAGTTGTATCTTATGAATAAAGTTAATTGAAAGAGAGAGATAACAAGATAAGGCTTATTTATTTAATTGGTCTACAGTGATAGATTTTAAAAAAAGGTCTACAGAGATAGATTTAAAAAAAAAGGATGAGGACATGCGCCGTTATCAAGTATCTAAAGCTAATTTGCTTTTCTAAAGAAAAAAAAAAATATAATGCAATATATGGTTTTGGAATCTTAAGAAATATTCCCAAAATAATACATTACTTCTCATTGCTTACAAATAAATTTAATCTGCATTTGACTTTTGATTTAGATCTTATTTTCATTTTCTGTCAAAATAGTCAAAGTTATTTGCATTTAGTTTGTAGTTGAATAAATTGAAATATATACTTGCTGACCTGACTTAATTGTTAAATATGAGTGGTTCATGGGTTCAAAACCTTAAGATTTTTGAGATTTTTATGGCATTACCATGATATTATAATAATAACCAGATCAAATATGTTAACAGTTATCTTATAACTGATATGTAAGATGCCCGCCTTTAATATACTTTATTTTTATTTTTATGAATTTGACTAATGATTTACTGTACTAGGTAGCCTTTAATCTTCATCTTCAAAATCCTGAAATTCATCTCCAGAACTAAACATTTTGAAGATTGTATTTGTTTTCTTGACTGTATATTATTTACTTTGTGGATAGACTTATATTTTTGAGAGAACTTATATATATATATTAATTCTTTAATATATATATATATTAATTCTTTAATTTTAAAATAATTTTTTAAAAATTATGAGAGTATTAAGTCATTTTGAATGTTTTGCTCTGATATTGATATGATTACGAGAATATATATATATATTAGTATGACTATAGTATGTTACTGTATATAGCTTATATGCATGCTTATATACATATATATGTATTTGTAAATGTTTTTTTGTTTAGCAAAAGGACAAAATGCATTAGAATACTTATATATATAAACCAGAAGTTTTAGACTGAGTGAAATTTCAACATATAACTTTAATTACCTGTGTATCAGACACATCCCATACTTTATAAGACATATTTTGAGGGGAAAGTACACCCTATTTGCATGTATATTACTTTTTATAAATCACCGCATATTCACTCTAATACAATTTTTTTTTAATGTAATTCCTTTAATTTTGCATTAGAGGGTATATGTGGAGATTTATAAAAAGTAATATATATATATGAATATATGAAGGAATGCAAAAAAAGTATAGGAGAAGATATAAGAATAATATATCCTATATGCCTACAAATATGGTAATTGCTAACCTAATATTGCAGCTATGAAGGTTGTGGTAAAACCTTAAAAAAAAATTGAGATTTTTGATACATTGCCTTGAGATTATAATAGTAGGACCAAGTGGCTTTTGGATGACAGTATGTAGATAGTACTCTCTACTTTTGGAAGTCAATATCTAGAAACTAATCTAGGGTTCAATTTGATATTGTCATAAATATATTCTCTAAAAATTTATATTTAGGTAAATAAGTCTGTAGAAGAATGGTTGGCTTGAATTGCTACTATTAAATCATTAGCAATATATATATATTTAAAGTTTTAAGGAACAAAGATAACACATATGTTATATATTGACAGAGAATATATGTATTAATACATTTTTATGTATTATCATAAGCATAGGATAATACTAGAATAATATATGAAGTTAGTTTTGTTAAAAGGTAAGAATATTCTTTTAATGATTTGATAGGGTACTGAAAAGTTGAAATTTGTGATAAGACAATTTGTGGGTTATCAGAAAAATTGATATATAGAGTTAGGATTTTTATCTCAATCTTATTAAAAAACGGAAAATCAGTATTTTAAATTGAATAAATGAATGATGGTTTATTTAAGGATATAGACCAATTTTTCTAGATCCCTCTCCACCTCAAATTTCCTATGAAATTTTTTGTTACAGAAAATCAACAACATGGATGAAAAATTTTCATTATAGATTGAGAAATATTTAGAAATTCAAGCGAACAACAAATACTAAATGTAACAAACAATTGAAGATAATTGCCATTAAGTTGAATGAATTTCAAAAAAATAGAAAATCATGTCTCTAAAAATCATATCGAACCTGGATAAAACATCTAGGACATACCATCCTCATAAAATATCTATGAAAAATGTACTGATGTGTTTAGATTATTGATAATTCCTTGTTTGACACAAAGTTTATACTTATCTCCTGCATTTGTATATAAATTAATTTATAGTAAATATAAATCAATTTGTACTTGTAAAGAACTGTTATTTTTGACTATTATAGAGGAACATTTATTAGATTTGTTTTAGAATATTCTTTTCACTATCCTATAAATACTACCATTAAATTAAAATTTTTAATATATATATAAAACTTTAATTTTACCACATATATTCTAATTATATCAATTACATCATCTGAAAAAAAAGTAAGTGATATTCAGGATGTATTTCATGCTGCACCAATACTTATCAAAGTTTAAAGCTATATCCAGACTAAAAATAATTATAATTGATAGGCTAAAAAATAATTAATAATCATTAAAATAATTATCTGAAAAGATGATATCATAATATGTATGCAGTAAATTTGACATTTTCACAATCAATTGTAATGTATATATAGTTAATATCCCAATGCATATTACCAGCTGAAAATTCAAATACAAAAATGTTCAAATCACCCTTCCAAATATTATCTTTTATCAGCTACACTCTCTGTGAATAAATATAAAGTCTGAACTTTAAACAGCCAATTCAAAAGGATAAATCTTTTGAATCTTATACTGAAATGGAACGTGGAATTAAATTCGCAATGATCTTAAATTGCTAGTAAACAAACACGTTTAACTTTTATGTACACAAAGAAAGACTATAACATTAGTCATTTTAACCTTTGTTACCTCCCAACACAAATACATAAGAAAATATCCCAATGCACATCGCTGGTTGAAAATTTACTTCCAAAAATATTTAAATCATCACCCCATACTATGTTTTTTCAGCAATGCCCTCTGTGAATAAATATAAAGTCCGAACTTACATGTTTGGGAGGGTGACTTGAACCTTTTTACATATGTAGTTAGAAAAATCATGAACCATATGTTAATACGCATTTCCATTTTTATATCTATAGACAGAATTCATTAATCCAAGTACATAAATTAAAATTGATAAAATATAAAATATTATTGATTGACTTTATTATTTTTTTATTGTCTATATCCTGTGTATATTTTTTAGTTCTTATTCCTTAATGTTTATTTTTTTGCCTCTTTATTAATCAATTTCTGTGTAAAATATCTATATAGTAATTTCATACTATTATTTTATTTTTATATAACACACCTCTTGATATTAACATATTGCACAATGCTCCTTTCTCAAAAACAAATAATTCTTCCAACAGAAATTCACACCGAAACAATGCTTTTATTGTATATTACATTATATTTTATAAGTCTATACATATAAATATATACAATTTTCTGATACCATTTGTGTATATATATGAAACAATTTAAAAATACGAAATATTTATAAACAATATTTATTAATTCTTATTTACCTTATGAAATACAAGATATCAAGCAAAAGGTAACATGGTTTATTTTTGAGTAGAAATATCATAACATTCAACAGAAGATAAATTAGTGACTTATTTACTGTATAAACTTTTCCATTTAGCAAAGAAATATAAAACCATCTTCTAGGTTTGCAGCATCGTCCATGTATTGATTTTTGGAAAATTATTTTCATCATATACACTCATAAAATTGCACTAAAACTAAATTGAAAAATGTGCACATTATCTAAATCCAATTTAATTAACTAATTTTTATTTAATGGTTTGATTATGATTAAAATTACTATTTTTCTCAAAGCAAAGCAGCTGTTATTGCAAACTTAATATTACCTCCCCCCCAATCTTATGTTATTATTACTATGTAATATATAGAGGAATTTGAGCTCAGACTTTCATACAACCCTCAACTCGCCACACTATTTTATACCATTGGTACACTTGACCACATATATGTCTAAAAGATAAATAATCACCAATATATATAGATGTACGGTAATTAAAATAAGATATAATACATATTTTCATTAATTTTTTTCTTCACCTAAATATGTATTTTTTTTGCATATGTATGTGTGTATGTTTTATGAAGCGGATTTTTTTTTTCTTAATTTAACTGAGTGCACTTCATCACCAAAAATACACTCAGCTAAACTAAGAAAAGAAATAAAATGCTTTATAAAGCATACACATATGTACACAAAATAATTATTTAATTTTTGTTTGATGTTCATCTTTGTAGCAATAGAATCATCAATTTATCAAAATACTTTTTTTCAAAAACATAAACATTATCAATTACAAGTCACTTACATTTTTAAAATTACAATATAACAACTGTCCATTGCATTTGTATAAAAAACAAAACAAAATTGTGAACATTGTCTAAAATGTAAACAGTGTAACAACAACAACAAAATTAAAAAATTATAGTCATTAGATAATTGCACAAACAAACAAACATTGATAATTTAATATATAAAGCGCGCCAAAAATAAATTAGAAAATGTACATTAACTTATTTTTTATTGTATATGCTTTATTAAATTTTTAACTAATTGTAATTAAACAAGATAGCAATTTAGTCTGAATTGTGGATTCAAAATGGCAACCATAAAATTTTTAAAATCATCATTTAAAAAAACATATCATAGAATTGGTAAGATGCTTATTATAAATGCTATATTTATATTCAAGTTAGTTTATCATCATCATCAATTAATTAATTAATTATGCTTAATAAAATGTTTATTAATTATTAATATTTTTTCAAATATTCACCTTATTTAAATATTTGTTTATTGGTTATTAAAAATTTATCATATATTTTGAATCATTGGCGATGAGTAAAAATTTATGCCATAGGAAATCATTATAATTATTTATTTTTTATATTCAAGATTCTTGATTTGCTATATGATTTTAGAAGACCAATTATCTTCCCACAGGATAAAGCTGTATAGTTTTATGCCATTATTTATTATAAAAAGAAAACTTACATTTGTTTTACCTTCCATAATATTGTTATATTTAAAGAATTATAATAAAATCATCACCAAAATCTGTTAATCATATGCATTTTTAAAAAATAATATATGAAATGTATAATTGTTTAAGATAGTCATTTTCATTCTATTAATATAACTGCCTACATTTAAGTTGTACTTGTTTATCTAAAGCGATCAAAACATTCCATACATTGTAATAAAAAGTATTTGGCAATTTTATTATAATACTGCAAAAAACAAAAAAACAATATTATGTCATCATTTTCAGCTCATCATAAATGGAATGGCCATTCTAACTCAAGAAATAAAGAGAAAAAGAGAAGATAATAATGAGTTTTATGACGATTTTATATATTATTTTTTTGAAACATAGATATATATTTATTTGTATCACATGCTATTTCTTTAGTCTGCTTGTTGAAAAACTTGCAGCATAGATATAACTTCTGCATGGACATTTGATTACAGTTCTACACAGTACTGTATTCTTAATCATATTTTCCCAGTAAAAAAACAATTAATATTGCACAATTTGAGAGAGCTTTTGAGATATTCTTTATGTCATAAGCAGGGTCTGCCCCTCTCATGAACATAATAATATTCACGTTCTCCATAAAGTACTAGAAATCCCATTTATTTTCTATGCTCACCCAATGAAAATTTATCCTTACTATTATAAATTCACTAGAATTATATCCATCAAACTGAAGAACACATCAATGACAATCATTCCTATGATCTTGCCATTATATTTTCGGAATATTACATGCATTCTTAAATTAAAATTTTCAGCATCTTTTGTGTTGGCAAGGGGTCAGCATCTCACTTCCATCTCCAAGATTCATGTTTTCATTCATATTATCATGTAGCAATTTCCATGAACATCTAGCTACCCCATATCTTTTTATAATTAATTAAGTTTAACACATTAACCAAATCAATTAAACGAATATATAAATCCACATATTTTCCCCATGACACCTTTGATGCATTCGCCTGACTACATGAACTACATCCAGTGTTCTGGGATATGTGAGTGACCCCTGAACCTGCTAATCACTCACCTATGGATGGATAGTGGTAACGCTAATAAAAATAATATTCAAATAAAAACTTTATAAAAGTTTTACTTAAAGTTTGTACTTATTTAAGATTAAGAATTTATAAAGCAGATATTGTATTTTATGGGAAATAAGTTTTAATTACCACCATCTAATATTAAATATTGAATGTCTTTAGAAAATTTTTAAATTTTATTTAACTTTTCCAATTACATTCACACAATGTTTTGAGTGATATTATTCTGTCTTCTTCTTCAGATGCTGTCAGCCAGACTAGTGACAGTACTAGCACCAGAATCGAATCTGAACCTTTAGATTCTAAGCCAATAAACATCACATGACCACCACCTCTTATGCTTGTGTATAATCTTTCAAGGTATTGCTCTAACCAATTGAGCAATTCTGCCAATGCAATTGGATAATTCAAATAAAGTTTACAATTTTTCTAAAGACCTTCAATATTTAATATTAGATGATGGAAATAGTCTAACATATAAATACAACAATCCCATCCATCATCACAAACTTTCAGGCAAACGTTAACACTTAATGTTACTTTTTAGATGTTCATTTCCAAATGTAGGGTATTGATATTGTTGATTAATAATTGTAATTATTCTTGATTCAGAAAATATTTTTAAATCTATATACCAATAGTGAGATAAGTATATATTTTTTAAATTTTTTTTTATAAAGCATACCTCCGTCTCTGCCCCCCCCCCCGAAAAATAGTCCTGCGGATGATGTTAATATTCAATTTGATTGTTGTGCTTTTTGTATTTAATTAAATACGATTTGCAACGTAACATTTAATGTTTTATCTCTTCTGTATTTATTTTTAAGAACAGTAACACAATTTCAGTCTCCTGTAGTCGCTTGTTTAATAAAATTTATTTCAAATTTAAGCGTGCATACACACACCCCCATAAAAATTCCTTATGAATAACATTTTATTAATAAACTAGCCCTGTTAAATGTATGTTTATGTTTACATACATATGAATATATGTAACATTCTACAATAAATGACATACAATACATATAGCAAGAAAGCGGTCCACTTCCTTACTTTGTTGTGTTCGGCTATAAAGAAGATTGGATGCACCGAAGATTGTCTTGAATGAGCAAAGCAGGAGATATGAATATTAATGCATCTAATTATTTATTGCAAGATTAAACAGGCAGATTTTTATTTAACCAAATAAAGAAATTCCTTCTTATTTTAAAACTTTGTAATACTTGTTTAAATGACCAACATGTAAATACAATGAATTACAATTTGAATATATATATATAAGGTTCTATGCAATCGTATAAATAGTAAATTCTGTCATAATATTTACATATTTGTTGTTTAAATATTTGTTAAAGTTTTTAAAAAGGAATTTCTTTATTAATAACTTTTATTAGTCATTCATTAAACTAGAGATTATCCAATAATGATTAATATTTCTTTAGTGCAATTTTCCCTACACCATTCTCACGCAAGGTAGGGACTGGTTTCTATCCACTTTTAACCAGCCCCTACCTTACTTGAGAGTGGTGTAGGGAAAATTGCACTATAGAAATACTATTCATTAAGGAATTTCTTTTACTTTGGTAAATAAAAATCAGTCTGTTTAATATGTCAAATAAATAATTAGATTGATTGATATCACCCCATCCCCCGCGTTTTAGTTATTCAAGATAATTTTTTTTTTTAACCAATAAGAACTAAGTAAAAAATGGACCGCTTATTTGCCATTGAATGTTATCTGGGAGTTTGTGTCAATTTCTATAGCAATATTTATTATTTACACGATTGTATATTACGTTATGTATATATTCACGCTGTAATTCACTTATATTCTTTTTTTTCTTTCACTTATATGCTGAAAACAATTCAACGAAAACAATTTTATGTAACATTTTTACGATTGCTTTTGTATTAAACACTAATTATGTTCCCTTTTCCAGTCAATGATAAATAGTTGATTTATTATTGAAAAATAAAAAAGCACGATACTCTTTGATTTTGTTTTTCTGTAGTTTTTAGTTTGATTTAGTTAACAAATAGATATGTTTAATAAAATCGTTATTAATCCAGGATTGATCTTAAACAGGCTATATTGTGTTAATGTTATTGCAGGTTGCTCATCTGAGACTGCTGTCTTTCAAGTCTAAATGCAGTCTGGCTTTAAAAAGTCTTGAGTGTAATTCTTTTAAAATCAATCTAAGCTTTTATTATACACTAGAGATGGGTAAATAAAGCAGCTCTGAGTTTTCCAGTAGTTGTTAGTGATTGCTGAAAGGAAAAGTCAATGTGTTATTATTTACAGACTTGTCAGGATTTTAAAACAGGAGAAAAGGAACTTAATATTATTTTCATCTTAACATAGCATCATATATACAGTTTAAATTACTGATTGCAAATTGTCATTTACATTTTTTAAATCAGTTAAAAGTATTATGATGCATCCATTAATTTATGTGTGTGTACGTATACATATGTAGGAATAGAGTTTATAGATTTGTTAATAGAATTAATTAAGCTGAGTATCAAGGTTCGTGCAAGCACCATATTCATGGGTATGTTTTTGGGAAGACCCATACTGTT
The DNA here is from genome assembly GCA_028023455.1 of Epiperipatus broadwayi. Taxonomy (NCBI): domain Eukaryota; kingdom Metazoa; phylum Onychophora; class Udeonychophora; order Euonychophora; family Peripatidae; genus Epiperipatus; species Epiperipatus broadwayi. The sequence continues at coordinate 1,415,727 of JAQFVV010000169.1, forward strand.
CGCTCTTTGGTTCATTATTCATTTTGTGCAATGAATCACGTATCTTTAATTTTGCATTTTCTGTTATTTCTTTCCTCATACATTATTTTAATAATACTTGAATCAAAACTGTCCATGTACTTTTTCATAGTTGTAAATGTCCATATACATACTTCGGGAGAAACGAAGGCTAATCTAAAAGCGAGAATATCACAGCTCACATTAATGTATAAAAAGGCAATAGCAAATTCCGATTCAACCAATACATTGTTCTTTTGCGACCATGAAAAAAAAAAAAACATGGACACAATTTTGATCCAAGCACTTTAAAATAATGTGCGAAGAAATAAATAAAAGGAAACCTAAAATTAAAGAGGTCTGGATCATTGCACAAAATGAATATACAATGAACCAAAGATGGAATGGTATTCAAATTAACAAAAAAATGGGTCTTATCTATAACAGAATAACTAGAAATATGTTGCACAAGTGTCAAAAGTATACTCGGTTCAATTAATTGGAACTTTATATTGTTATTAACATATTTTATCTTCTTTTTTTTTTGAAAATTAATTTTCAGTTTAAAAAATTTTTGCTCTTAAAAATTACAGTATAGAAAAGTAGGATTTTTTTTCTTCTCATGTATGAACATCAGCCGGGACAGGAACCCGCCAACCCGGGACAACCGCTTGCAAAGCAGCCGTACAGGAACCCGCCAACCCGGGACAACCGCTTGCAAAGCAGCCGTTGCTGACCTCTCGATCACCAATGCTTGACAAAAGTAGGATTTTTACACAGGTTTTAACATTTTTACAAAAAAAAAATGTTAGGAGTATAAAATTGATCGCGTTTTTTCTTTTAATATTGTAAAGTATTAAATTTTTTAATCTTTCATAAAATTTGTATATTTCATTTGTTATTGCAAACAAATTTTAAGCATACAATCATCCTTTTTTTTTTGTTTCTGGATTATGCAGACAATTGGGAAATGTTAATAGTGTAAGAATTGATAAGTATTTTTATAAAAATATGTATAGATTGAAAACTTTTCACAATAATCCCACCACCCTTTCTTTTAATGCATACTAAAAGAATAACAATTTGATATTAGAAACTGTTATATCGTGTGTCATTTAATTTTTAATATATTTGGAGTAGATTGGAGCCTGTCCATTAAAGTTAAAGATTAGTTTTCTTAATATAAACTGAGCATTAATTATAGATATGCATGGGAGGTGTTGATCTGGATCAACTGATCAATGCTGGTTCAGCATGAAATAAGTATATTGGTGATCATTTATCCTTTTCACACATATAGGGTCATAGGTATCAGTTGTATGAGATAGAGTGGATAGCTGAAGGGATTCTGTATAATCACATCTAAACTCCAAATATACAAATTATAGTTGTATTAAATATTAATATAGCATTGAACTTTTTTTGTTCTATATATCATGTACTGTTGAGTATATATATATTCTTCTTCATCATCATCATCATCAACCATTATCAATCCACTGCATGATGAAGATCTCTCTAAGTTCAATCCATCTCCCATCTGTAGCTTCTCCACATCACCCCTGCACGCTTTATTTTTTCATCCATCCATCTCACGTGTGGTCTCTTTCTGGATCTTTTACAATCTCTTGGAATCCATTTTAAGATTTCAATCGTCCATCTATTTATCATCTCTTCTGGAAATATGTCCAGCCCAACTCCATTTCAGTCTTAATTTTTTTAATGAGGTCAGTAACAGCTGTTTGTTTTCTTAACCATATATTGCATTTTTGATCTCTTCTTGTTACTCCCAACATGCATCTCTCCATACTTTTTTGAGTGGTCTGAAGTCTCAGAATTGCTCTTTTATTAAGTGTCCAAGTCACAGATCCATCAGTAAGAACTAGTAAAATACATTTATTGATAACCTTCCTTTTCAAACACATAGGCATATTTCCTTTGTTATTTCACCAAAAGCACTCCAACCAAATTTAATTCTATGATTAATTTCATCCATTATGTTTCCATCTGTATTAATAATCTGACCAAGATATTTGTAGCTGTTAACTTCTTCTAACTCATCGTAATCAATCTTTATTTTCATATTTTGAGAAAATCCATTAAACATTACTTTAGTCTTTTTAACATTTATCTTTAGTCTTACTTTCTTACTTTCATCTGATAACTCCTGCAACATTTCCTGCAGCTCTAAAGCATTATTTGCAAAAACAACTACATTATCTGCAAAATCTAAATGACTTAAATAATCTCCATTTCCTTTCATTCCTTTAGCTTCCCATTTTAACCCCGCCGGAAATTGGGTATATTTTTAACTAAAAAAAAATTCTTTTTTTTAGTTTGTTATTTTTTTAATTAATTTAAAAAAAAGGGGGTCAATTATTAAGAAGTATGAAACATATTTATTTAAAAAAAAAAAGAGAAAAAAATTTTTTAAGAAAAAAAATATTTACATTGATATTTCTCATCTTCAAAAAAATTTTAATTAATTTAAATTCTAGACTTGAAAGTTTTTTATAATTATATGTTTTTTTATTATATTTGATTTATATTAAAATTAATATTAAAAAAATAAAAAACACTAAAAAAAAATAAAAAAAAAAAGAGGGAAAAAAAAAAAAAAAAAAAAAAAAAATTCTCACAAATTTTCAAATTTTTTTAAAAGTTGGAAAAAAAATAAAAAAAAAATAAAAAAGAAAAAATGGAAAAAGGAAACTGTAGAAGAGAATAAAAGTCTTAAGAATGTAAAAAAAAATATTTTGGTATTGGTAGGAAATTTATATCTGCAATAAGAAAAAAAGATAGAATTATTACTAAAAAGAGAGATGACATCAAGAAATGGGTAGAAGACTTCTATGAAGAATTATACAGTAATAAAGAACAAGTACCTCCTATATCTATTATATCTTCTAAATTGCCCAGAATTTTAAATGAAGATGTGAGACATGCAATTAAATTTATGAAGAAAGGAAAGGCTCCAGGTAATGATGGAATTATAATTGATATACTAAAAGAAGCAGGTGAAGAAATATATATTTTTTTTAGCAAAGTTATATACCAAATTTCTAAGTGATAAAGATGTACCAGATGATTGCAAGAATTTAGTATTAATATTTTATATTTAAAAAAGATGATAAAGAAGATATTAGAAATTACAGACCTATCAGCCTTTTATCTATTTATACAAAATTTTTACCAAGATAATTACATCTCGTTTATAGAGAACATTAGATTTCCACCAACCAAGAGAACAAGATGGTTTTAAAAGTGGTTTTAGTACAGTAAATCATATCCAGGTATTGAGAGAAGTTATAGAAAGGACAAATGAATATGAGTTGTCATTATGTTTTGGATTTGTAGATTACGAAAAGGCATTTGATTCTATAAATATTTTTTCAGTGATTAAAACATTGGATCATCAAAATCTACATACAGGATATTGTCATATTTTAAAGAATATTTATAAAATATGAAAAGCAACAATTAGATTATATAATGATACTAGGAAAGTTCACATTGAGAAGGGTGTAAGACAAGGTGACTCCATATCTCCAAAACTTTTTACAGCAGTGCTGCAAGAAGTATTTTGTGGATAAATATATTACATGTTTTTAAATAGCATCCAGATTCCTGAATTTTTTTAAAAATAATAAATTTAAGATTTTCATTTACATATGAGCTGAATAAATTTAATCTATAGTAAATCTTTGGGATTTCATGTTGTCTGATGTAAAAATATTTGGATTAAAGGGTTCAAATTCATGCAGTTTGGATCAATATGTTTTTAAAGGAGACTTCTATATGCAATTTTTATATTTAAATCTGTTCACATTAGCATTTACTGATTTTATTTTCAGTTATATTTAATAGACATGTTTTACATTAAAGGACAACCAGTTTGATTGAGATTTTACCAGAAATTAGAGCTAAAACTTTAGAAGTATTATTAGAAGTTTGGCTGTATATTCAGAAATCACTGTTGATTATTATAAACTATAAATTCTCAATGAATTACAAAATTATAAAATAATTGATATGAAATTTAAAAAGGGAATTGTATATAAGATTGATTGTAGAATTTCAATATGATTTACTATGGGTAAACAATTAAATGAAAGAGGAAAGGAACACAATAATGCAGTTAAATTACTTTTCTACATCGTAAATGAATGACACCAATGAAATTTCTAGAATTTACGATACGTCATTCTTACAATTAAACATATGTAAACAAGACATTTATTTTCTTATATAGCGCGATGTTTTTGTTCTATAATCTATAATATTAATAAGCCAATAAGCTGATATACACATGCGCTTTGCAGATGTCACTATATAAATGAATACTCCCACTTTTTCAAACCCAAGATAAAGTCTTTAAGAAAATATAGAATGAATCCACCTATATTTTCGACCCAACCGTATATGTATGGGCAAATCGTAAATTCTAGAAATTTCATTGGCGTCATTCATTTACGATGTAGAAAAGTAATTTAAAGTGATCAATTAATAACTTTACGCTCTTTATTTCAAACACTTCAGATTTGCCCATACATATACGGTTTCTTAGAGACTTTATCTTGGGTTTGAAAAAGTGGGAGTATTCATTTATATAGTGATATCTGCAAAGCGTATGTGTATATCAGCTTATTAATATTATAGATTATAGAACAAAAACATCGCACTATATAAGAAAATAAATGTCTTATTTAAATAACGCAATTAATAAAAGAATTGATAAATCTGTATTATGTAATCATTATTTAAAATATGAACATAAAATAGATTGTGCAAAAAATATAAAACCATTAAACTATGTTAGAGAAACTAGTAGAAGGAAGATATATGAAACCAATTATATTAATTATAACAAATATAACTGTATGAATATATATAAAACATAGACTAATTTAACTAATAATTGGCTAATGAAGGATGAATGGTCAATTACATGTTTTATTTTTCCTTTTTTATACATACTGTATTATTGTTGTAATTAGTTCTAGTTAATTTTATACGTAGAAAAGATAGATATCGCTATGTATGCAATGTAAATTGAAGCTTTAAAATAATCCCCTCATATAGAAAAGGGCAAAAATAAATATTTACTGGGAAAAGCTTTTCTGTATTGTTTTTATTACTTATGTATCCTTATTACTGTTAAATAAAGATATATCATTTCATATTATATGATTTATTTAATTATATAATTAATATTTATGTGCATTTTATAAAAAAGATTTATTAGTATGATTAATTTCATTTCAATTCATAGTCAGAATATGTGAATTTCTTTCAATAATACATTATTATTTTATTTTCTCTGTTTGAATACTGTATAGGCAGAACTGACCTTTTCCCAACTCACTGAAGTCAACAAAACTTTTTACACTTTTTAATAAATTATGGAATTCCTATATAGGTGTAAAATAATAACTTTAATAATTACAAAGTTACTTTTGTATTATGTAGGGATTATAGTTTCGTGGTTTTATTCCAAATCTATATCACTTTTCTTTTTTAATTAAATCTAATTTTAAATATCCCTTTCTCCACCATTTTTTAATTCAAATATTAATAATTATTAATAAGAATACTTTTTATGTAATTGTTGTTATAAACAGTAGACTTATTGTCGGGAATCTTTTTTTTTTTGTTAAACCAATTTTTACTGTATGAAATACTAATATGCACATAATATGGATATGTGATTATTTACATATATAGAAATAAATTAAAAAATTTGGGTATTTTTAAAGCTTGTTAAGTCAGACAATTGACTTCTATTTGAGTTATAATTTTTTTTATGTATTCATTAAGAAATAAAATTAATCCAACCATGTAATTGCTTTTGTGAAAATAATGGTATTTGTAGAAAGCTATTTTATAATATGAGTGAATATCGGATAGAGAAATCAAAGGATCCTATAAAATATATATTTTTATTTATTTATTAATTAATTGTCTAGAAAACATTTTTCAGTTTATTTTTTCTTAAAGAAGATTCCTGTGTAACTTGATTTTGTTATTTTTATTTTATTAAATAAAGTGTTCAGGATATGTTGGTTATAAAATTATTAATTTTTTAATCATGCAGTTTTTATATAGAAGTACATTATTTGTACTAAAAATATGATGATTTAGCAGTACTTTAGTATGAATTAAACATTTTTAAAATTAGCATTTACTGCTTGAAGAGACTTTACATCATTTTTGCGTATTGTAGAAGTTATTTATCCATATATAGTTGGAAGTGTAACAGTTCTCTTTTTTTTTTGTGGATTGGTAACTATGCTTTATAATATGTATGTATTTACTATTTTAACTTTCTTATTAAATACTTAGACATGTTACTAGTTAAGATTCGGTTTTGTATAGATATTTTTTGTCAGAAATTTAAAATGTAATTGAAAAATATAATTATTACTTAGCTAAATACAAACATATTATTGGTTGACTGTTTTTTTTTTAAATATTAATAATTTATTGTTGTTTCTTTAATTAAATGTAGGACATAGAATCATATGATGCAGAGGGGCCCCTTCTATCTTAAACACACATTTTTAGTATCAGCTTCTCATACAGAAAATTTCACTGATATATTTCCAAGCTGTTTTCTTATTTTTGAAAAAAATCATATTAAAATATACTATGCAGTTTAAATGTTAATTAAATGGACTTGATTATTATATGAATTTATTTATGTTTATGCAGTACCATCAACCCCCCCCTCCCAAAGAAGCTTGCAAGTGATAGATTTCTATCCAAAAATTCCTGAAATCGAGAAATTAAAATGCCTAAGGCAAAGTAAATCGAACAAATCCTTCTCAAATACAAATCAAAAAATACTGAAGGTGATACGTCATTATTTTTAATACTCGTTTATACAACAGTAAATGCTCCTTTGATCTCTTCTCCAATATACACCGAGATTCACCTATATATGTTTTCCACAAATACAAATCCATTTATATATTACACAACTTTGATTTAAAATACTACATCTATTTTTTGATTTATTTATCAATCTATAAAAAATAGGTGTATTTTAATTAAAGTTGTGTGATATATAAATGGATTTGTGTTTGTGGAAAAACCATATATAGGTGAATCTCGGTCTACATTGGAGAAGAGATCAAAGGAGCATTTGATTTATTATTGTATAAAAGAGTACAAAAATCAAGACAAGTTAGTGTTAAAAATGATGATGTATTTATTACCTTCAGTATTTTTTGATCATAATGTTACATGTAATTATGGTTTTGATTTTAATAAAGTTAAGATTATATGTATTGAAAGAAATAATAATAAACATAAAATTAGGGAAGCTATGTTAATAAAATATGGAAAGCAGCATTTAATAAATAGACAAGTTGCTAATATAAAAATTAATGAATTGTGGGAAAATTGACTTATGACATAATTGTTTTAGTATACATTTATAACGAGTTTTGGAATAGATTTGAATATTTGATAACAACAACTTAGATTGTTGAAAGTACTTCTATTTAAATTATAGTTGATATTTTTTTTTTTAAAAAAAATTATTTACTGGATTAATTATTGTATTGTTTCATGGAATTATATATTTATAAAAATATAATTACTTCAAGCAATATCAATCCAAAATACAGTTGAAAGTTCTTCTGAATAAAGTATATTTAAAATATTTATTTACTGTATTTTGGATTGATATTGCGTGAAGTGATTATATTTTTATAATAACTTTTAATACAGATATTGCTTAATATTTTTACATGTTTATATATATATATTGTAACGATATGGGAAAATACAGGGTCATACTTGTATATGAACATTAACTGTCCTAAATTAGTTAGCCGTTTGTATCTCTACAGAAAATTGGGGTTTGAACCATGAGGGATCTGAAGAATTGTATTTTTATCCTCAAGTTATAAAAAAAAAATCTTAAAAGGGATGAACATACTAAATCACTCTGAGAGATCAGCATTGCTAACTACAAGTTCACCAGCACTCCCCAAAATTAATAATCATTCATCATCATGAATGATCTGTCAAAATCAATCAACAGTCATTCTTCTGACTGAATTTGAAATGGATCTCCCCCTATAGACCAGGCTAACTATTGAGTCTTTGCCAGTTTGAGTAATTATTTAACACTTTCGGTCCAAACCGCCATATTGAATTTTTTAAAATACTGACCTGAGACACAATTTTCACAATAACTTCAATTTTAATTATGTTAGAGCAAAAAAAATTACATTAATAGAAACTAGAAAAACTAAGGCAAACAATAAGCATAAGATAAATAGTGATAACTATATAAAAGAATAAAGAAAAAAAGAAATGTTCACATCCGAAATAATTGTTATTTTATTGTTTGTTCATAATTTGGAAATTAACATCAACTAAAATTCAAAATACATCTTCAGTGATAATTTCTTTTCATTCCTCACAAAATTCTTTCTAAACATGTATAACATGTCTTACCTGAGATAATCCATAACTTCACAATCTCCAAAATAAGTCACATATGAATTCATTTTTATCTTGTACCCCAAAGTTCCAAATGTCAAAGACATCTATAAAGATTCATCCTAATAAAAGATACAAAAGAAATCATCATAGCAATTGGCTTCTTGTCTATCTAAAACTAGAAATTGTAGGCTACTGTCTATATCACTGATAAAATGAGTTTCTCTCTTCATTTTATATTTTTTTGTGTACATCAGTGATGTTTATATTCTTTAAGGACACCAGTGATGTTCATATTCTTTATGCATACAAGTGATGTTATCTTGTTATATTTATTGTATCACATAGATATAATTTATTTACATATATAGTCCATTTGTTAGCTATAGACTTGAAAATAATGTTATGAAACATATAGCAAAAACAGAGTGACTCCAAAGCATGAACAAGAATAAACAAAAACATAAACAAGAATCAGAATTTGATTATATGTCTGCATATGCAATTTTTCTATACATTTGATTATTAGTTTTATAACTCATTACTTGTAAACACAAACATATTATATAAACATAATTATAAATAATAAATAATAAATTATTAAACTTTTTGAAAATCATTATTTTTATAAAATAAGTGGATTAGAACTTTAGAAAATTACAGTAGATATCAATTCTATATGAGCATAAATAAATATATAATTTACTAACTACAAACTAAAATTAATAAAAAAGATAAATTTTCAAAAAATTAAAAAAAAAATCTTGAAATATTAAAAAAATTAAAATTTTATACTTACGAGTCATTACGTTGAAGCTCTATTGTAGGCCTTGTTTGTGAATATCATGCGGCAAATGTTGACTTGCATTCAATAAACCATTTTTTTTCTTTTATTGATTCGTGATAATTACAAAAATTAGCAAAAAACAAAAAAAATTAAATACTGTGGTCGATTAAAACTGTTGCCAAAAATCCAAATTTCAACGGATTTTTTTGAGGTAGACATTTTCAGAATCACATGTCATTGGACTATCAAATGCCCATATTTTGGTTGAAGTCATGCTTATACTTTTTATGTCAGTAAAAAAAGAAAACACCATCCGACCAGTGCCCACAAGCACCTAATGGGCTCAAAGAGCCAAACCAGTTTGGATGCACAAAATTCAGTGCTAATCCATAAGAATACAACCAAAAAAATAATGCTGGGATATTAAAAAACATGCTGATCATCATCAATGCTATGGCTTCTTAGTACCATTAATGTACTGGCTAACCATAAACTTAATTTCTAATAGAGACCAAACTAAATAAAATATAGGGTATGGGCTCTGAAGTGTATCCTCTTCATGCCATTCCAGGAATTATTATCACCTGGATTCCCATACAATAAATAGAATCCCCTGTCACATATAGCTGTTGTGAACAAATGTAGCTCCGGAATCAAGACCTCTATCACTGTGATGGTGACCAAGAGATGAGGCACTACAATTTTTAACAATTGAATAGAAGCTTATTATCAACAATAAAGAAATAAATGAAATTAAGGTTTTTAAAATAAGGCTTTACATATAAATTAAACCTTCTGATTTGGAGTAATATAGAATAATAATTATCATATTGTGATTTACATATATGTGATTTACAATATTGAGTTACATATATGTTCTATTAAGTTTACTTAAAACACAATCAGCACACAGACATGGCTGAACATATTTAAATTTATATTTAATAATAAAATAAATGATTAAAATTTTACATATAAATGTCTATCTGACCACATTGGTATTTGCAATACAATTGGTATATATACACACATATATGTGCATGTGTAATTTCTGAACATATTTGATTTGCCATAAAATAAACATTTTTAGTTGTCACTTTTTTTTCATGTGTCTTAGCATCGGCCGGGAAGCGAACCCGCAACCCGGGCAGCTGCTTGTAAGGCAGTCGTGATTAAAATTTACATATGTGTTGATTAACATAAAATCAAAATTCGATTTATTACATTGTGATTTACATATATGTTCTAGTAGGTTTAATATAAAATAGTCATAACTCTATAAATGAAATTCAGTTTTAACAACATATTTAACATATATGTGTGTGCATATTTAATTGCAGGCATACACTGACATTTACACATTTCACTTTTGTCACAATAAAATTATTAATTTTATAATATGTAATTAATTCTTGATTTAACATATATGTTGTGCCCGTATGAATGTATGTGCACATTGATGTTTATATTATGTTTTAATTTGTTACAATAATAAAGAGTTATTCAAAATATACTTTCCATAATTAATTCCTTGGCTAATATAGATTAAGAGTATATAAAATTCTCATATGCATGTGTAATATGTAAAATATAATTTGAATTAGTTATTAAACTTTATTACAGCCTTGTCTTTTTTTTTAAAAAAATGTAGCCAATTTTTGACAGGTTAAAAAAATTCTTTTTTATCAATTTACTCTCAGTCAATTATAAATGTCTTTTAAAAAAAAATACTCAGGCAAACTTATTTTGTTTTCATTTTTCTACTCTAAAAGATTTTGGAGTTTTATAAGTATCTATGAATCAATCCTTTTATTCAAGAAAAACTTACTTGTTATCTTTTAAAATATACATACTTTAAATGATTTGGAATTATTCTCTTTATATATTAATGATTGTCACAGGTTGCTTTTAATTATAATGATTTTAGAATCATATATTCTTTACATTTCTCTAAAAGATTTTAAAATATCTTTTTGACTTTTAGATTTTTTTAAAAATCCAAGCAGTTATTTATTTGTGTTACTTTTTTTTTTTAAAAAAAAATAGTTTAAACAATTTAAGATAATACTGTTTTATATTATATCTCTCTATAATGTCATTTCATACCAATAATATTAAAATGAAATAACTCACTATATATACATGTGACATGTTTATCTGTGGTTTCCTACGTGTGTAGATAAACAGCAGAAAACATATACCAATTTCTTCATCAAGCTGTCTCTTGGTAAGCTTGTTTTTGGTCCATCTTTGAGATATGTATAATTTAGATAGTTTGTTGGCATGCCATGAGCTCCCTTTTGTCTAAGGCTTGATAGGCTTCAGGCTGGCAAGCTGTCTTGGATTTGATAGATTTCAGGTAAGCAACTTTCTCTTAGCACTCATCTGTAGCTATGAATTTCAACCCAAATAAATGGGTCACTTTCCTCCATGAAATTCAAACTCCACCATTAAACTGTTAGAGCAGCTGCTTCCTTACATTCATACATCCTCATAGCAGCTGTGTATAACTCTGGAAACCAGCTCTGCATCTAGCTATTCTGCTACTGTCACCAATTACTGCAGATAATTACTTCACAAAAATTTTACAAGCCAAACTTTGCAACTAGCTATTAGCCAACTCCTTCTCAAAAATATTAAAACCAAACTTTGCACCTGGCCAATTTAGCCACTGCTTTTCAGAAATATTAGTCAACTGAACTGATATCTTTATCAGCACTTTTTATAAGGGTCAACTGAGGTGATTTTTTCAAATCATTTTTAATCACAAGCTACTTTTGAAACCAACTTTGAAATTTTACCAAAAGTGTGTTATACAAAGATTTATACACAAATAAAAATCTATTAATTAATTAATTAAAAACTTTTTTCTTATCTCTCTAGCACAATCTACAAAATTTTCAATAATAGATATGTATACAAGCATTAATAAAAAAATAAACCATGCTTGTTTTAAGTTCAAAATCAGAATTACAAATAATACAATATTAATTTTTATTCAGACCTTTTAAAATGTTTATTTTATAACGAAATTTGGTTTTAAATCCAAAATTATTTAATCTTTTACTTGTTCGCTATTATTCCAGGAAATGTAGATAATATCTACAAAATCATTGTCTGTATTTATTTCTACGTTTTCTTTACGTTATGTATATATGCATACACCTATGTTGCTGGGTACCATATAACCCAACCAGTTACAATACATAAATAGCATATAAAAGCGATTTTCCCACTGACGAAGAAGCTGCAAAAACCAAAAACAATTAAATGGGCCGAGGAATCAAAATAATTGAAGTAATAGTAGCAATGACAATTATGACTTGCGAAATAAGAGCCATTGTTATTAATGTTAATTAAAATTTGTGCTATATTGTTAAGTTTGTAAAATACTTAATATGATATCATTAAAAATGCTTTTTAAATTGTGAAAGCAACATCAATCATTAGATGTACATATAAAATTATATTCTTTTATTGCATGCATCTATTTTAATGTATATATGTAAGTAATTTCCTAAACGCACCATCAGATATATGGAAACAAACATTTAAATATATTAACAAAAAATAAATAGCTATTAAAAAAAATACTAGCAACTATCTTGACAATAATGTATTTCATCCCATAATTGGGATTTTTTTCAGGTGTAGATACTAATGAGTTTCTATTTTTTATTTATTTTCTTATTTATAGTTTGATTTTATACATTCTTACTGTTGCAATTGTTTCATCAGAATTCAGAAGTCTTTTTTGAAGTGAAGTTCTCTTTGGGTAAATGCAGTGGGAAAATAATGTGCACTATGCATGTGTGTGATACGTAATCTCTATATAATTTATTTTTCTTTAAAACAATAGCTTTAAAATAATTGTAAGTATAATTTTTTTAAAGGAAAAAACCCCCCATAACTTAAAGGTCCAAGTTCAGAGTTTTTAAAATGAATTGACAGATACTTTCAGGATCAGTACAATATTAATAATTACATTTTAAAATATTAATTTACATTATGATATATTGAAGTGAATTGCCTTAAAAATTATTTCAAATATATATTTTTAATAAAATTACTATTTTTAATTATAAAATAAAATTAAGTTTATCAGCACAATATTAATAATTATTTCTTTAACTATTAGTTTGTATAAGTAATTGGCCATATAAATTAATAATTATATGTTTGTGCATATGAATACTTACATATGTGCACATATAAAATAGTGTGGAAAAAATTACTATTCATATAGACACTATATAAAATTGATACATACTTTCCCATCAATAATTTTTTTAAAAGCATGTGTGCATATTTGTATAAATTGCCAAAATTCAGTTTGTAGTGTATATTTACATTTTCATTTTATAATATTTTAATGCTATTACATAATTAATATTTATTTTATCAATAAAGAAAAATCCTGTATACCGATATCTTCACTTTATGTTAAATTAAAAATGAAGTAATAAGATATTCTAATTTTTACAAAAACTTGCTAGAAATACAATCAGTAATTTATATAATCTTATTTTAAGCCGCCTGGTTTCTGATAGTTTTTTTTTGTTCTCACTATAACCTTGCAATTTTCATTTTAATATTAAACCATTTTATATCAGAATATAATAAATTTCACATTATTTGATAGATATTGTATCTAGAAATTAAATAAATTCTAAAAAAATCACATTTGATTTTCAGAATTATTTAAAAAATTAGATTTTAATCAAAACAAAATGCTGTTTCATCATTCAATTTCAGGAAGAGCAGATTGAATTTGCAAAGTGAATGGAATCTTTTTTTGATGGTGCTCATTTTAAAAATCTCAATGAATAATTATTAACATCTAGTAAGTAAATCTATCAACGTATGCTTTAAAAGAACACTTTCTAACAGACTGTGTTAGTAATGACATTTTCACAAATCGTATTTACCCACCAATGTAATTTCTGTAGTAACTGTAACGGTCAAATATGTGCATTCACCAAACAAAATCTAGAACTCTGACAAATCATCCTAAGGCCGACCAGGTTTATGGTGGTGGAAGCCACGGCCCTGGCCTAACCCTAGTTCCCCTACCATTGCTTATAGTCTTACTACCTTGCGAATGACACAGTTGAGGTCACAGCAGTAGCACATCAGCAGAACAAAAGACTGGGAATAATGGGTGTTCCACTTACCGCAACTATATAGGTATCATGTGGCACGCTTATTACTATTACTTATTTATACAATTTTAATAAATCATAAAGTTAACCATTAAATGCTAAATAATAGTGAGTCGGTGAGCAAGACTAAGACACGAAGCAAGAGTAAATTTAAAATTAATTTAATAAATTCAAAACATAAACAATAATTCAAAACAATACTGTGGTAGGTAAGTGTTTGGTTTCACACGCAGGTGATCAAGGGATTTTTACAATATAATAGGATTCACGTGCAAGTGAAGTGTTATTAGAAATAGTTTTGGAGGTTCGAATTTACATGACTTGGTTTACATATATAGGATAAATCATTTATAAGTGATTATAACTTTCTAGTACAAATATTAAGGTTTAGAAACTTATGCATTTCCGTTTTACCTATATATATAGCCTCATACCACTCTCAGGTGATAGTATTTTAGGTTATAATTACATTATTTACTTGGCTATATATATGTTATATCACTCTTCAGGTGATGAAATTATAATACAATTATGTTTTCATGAGCCTAATACTATTTATAATGATTTGACTTTGCTCATGGTTATCTATGCCTCTTAAGCTATAATAGGATTTAGATTTGCCATATATTAGCGGAAGTGATAATAAATTTTGTAAAGAACATAATTTACTTAACACGAACACTTAATATATTCTCTACACAGTAATGTGCAATTTAAATTGGATTCTATTTCAGATCAACGCTGAATTCATAATTAAAATGGCGGGCTGAACTGATTAACAGAAGCTAGACTTCAGATACTAGTGCATAAAGAAAATATATAACTCTGAGTCTTATTTGCGTCTCATATGTGCCTTATTCATGGGATTTTTACCAAGTAACGGTTCCCTATGACCGATCTCATTGCTGTGATGTAGGAGGCCATTTTAGTCCGGCTGATCGAGCAATTTATATAAGTGAATGGGAATCTTACGCTCTATGTGAGTCTCATGCTCCATTAATATGAATGCAGAATGTGGAGGGGTGAACCTGTCCGACATCTGAGGAAGACAATTGCCCAAACTAAAGGTAATGGTGCAGTGCGACCGCATGCAACCATTAAAGAAGCAGCAACAAGAGATTACACCGTAGCGTTTCATAAGGACACATATGCACCACTGACTACATAATCATATTTATAAAATTAAGACGCTAAATTAAAAGTTTCCTTCATGGAACTCCCTATATCAGTCATGTTATAGTACTCTTAATAATACTATTTAAAGGAATTTGCAAATCCAATTTACAAAGCTATCTATATTGGCTTTGATTTAATTTAAGGAGGATTACAGCATATGGGGAATTTAAATATAGAATTATAGATTTATGCTGCATTTTATCACTTTAACTAAATATATGTTTAACATATTAACTTAAAAAGCAAATCTATTTAAGACTGATGGTACGTTTGTAATTATATCTAAATCTATATATTTTATCCATTTCAAAACTGAGCTTTTTAGTTTGTGTTATATATATGTGTGAATTAACATATATATGCGAGAGAATCTTTATTTAATTCTCGCTACTGGTTTAATAATGAATAAAGCTCGGTTTTGAAGGTTTATAGCATAAACAATATAGCGTAACTAAATAATAATAAAATTTGGCATAGATTAACTTAAGAAATGCATTTTAAAACATAATAAAATTTCAAGTAAGTGAAATTTGAAAATTGCTTAGTTTAAATGAAAGTTGTGCGATGTTCGCTAAAATATGATTGATTTAGTTTTTATAACGCTATCTCCAAGATTAATGATGGCAAATATTATCATTAACTTAAGACAATATATAAATTAGCATAGAAAATTTTATTATTACTTTGAAACAGCTTATTGCATTTTATACGTTACTAAATTTATATAAACATTTCATGTCTATGTTTTAGCAAATTGAAACAAATATCATTTAATTATCTAAAATAACATAAGTACATAACCAAATCAATCATTATTTCTACGAGTAAACCAATACATAAAATCATAAAATCATATTAATAATGAGATGTGTTTGAATGCGAATACTTTAGATTTGAAATAATAAATCATAAATCAATCTATGAATTATTTAACGAAAAATAGGTTCAAATCATTTCAAATTATTTAAGTCAGTTTAAAGCATTTACAATCATTTTAATTCATTTTAAATCAGTTTAAATCATTTAGAGATCAGTTTAAATAGGGAATCAGATCAAACATTTTAAATAATTTAAATCAGGCAAGGCTTTAGGGTTTAAATAAAGTTATTAACATTTATAATTTAGGAAAGTTTTAAGATTGAAAGTAAAACAAAATAAAATTTACAGAAATTTAATTTACATTATTAGGATGGCCATTAGATTAAGATTTAAGCTAGCATTTAAAGTTGAAATTAGTGGAAGTTTTTTAGATTGGAAGGATTAGTTACCATTGCTTATCTTGATCTTTCTTTTTACTGAAAAGTTCTTTGCATAGCGGGACATCTTTAGATTCTTGCAGTGGTCAGCTCATGTTCTTCCATCTTAGATGGCTGTTCATCGGGGTGGGAGGCAAGATTTCGAGCCTGTTACCCCGACATGCTGATTATTCACTTTATTACAGATATAAATTGGATGACTCCTTGAATAGAATATTTTTTTAATTGCCTTTAAAAGATGGCTGCTATTGCTTTTATATCCATCTCCCCCACCTCTCCTTCATTATTTTATTTTCTTAGAAGTATCTTCTTGGCCCATACGATAATCACCAGTTATAGCGGGAGTCTGCTGTGGCTAATATTAAATAGGTCAAAAAAAAAAACCCATTGACAAGCTGTAATTTATGCAGTTTTCTAAGTTAAATTCTAAATATACATTTTAATTAATCTTATACCAGTAAAGATTAATTATGCTGGCGAAACTCTGGCCAAAAAAAAAAAAACAAATCTAAGATTTGGAAAAACATTTTATTATATATGTAACCTGACCGTTCAAATTTACCGATATATGCAGAATTATTAAATTTCGAATATATATAATTTAATAAATATATAAAATTATAGAGAATGTAATGTTTTATATCGTATTAACATTTATATTCTTGCATATATGTAGTCTAATGTTCCACATACAATTCGCTTTTCACTTAGCAATTATTAATAACTTATATATATGCACATTTTGGTTTCATGACTATATAAATGCATATTTCTGCAGATACTTAAACATATACGCACACGTACATGATTGTATTATTTTGATTTAAATTTAGGCGGGATTTCTTAAGATTATTATTAATATATACGAGAGTTTGGTGGTGTTTATATATATATGAATACTACTATATAATATATAGTAGGTGAAACAGTTGGGTTGAAAAGCTGACTGTTTCAGTAACATTATTCAGAAAAATATAATCCTTTATGTTTAAAACTGAAATTGTTTTGTACAAAATAAATATATAATAATATATATTTTTGATTTCTAATAATTATCATACAATTATTATGCATAAATAATGATAAACTTTACAAAAAATTAAATTTTTAGTTATTGTAATATTATCTCAAAGTAATATTGCAAAGTTATTGCAAAGTTTGAGACTACTACGAATACAGTGAGTTTTCACCATTGTGAAGCTTATCATATTTTGAAATTCCCACATTTTATGACATCTTCAGAATTTTTTTAAAATTAAAATATTGGTAAAATAAATAAGAATTTTAAAATCGGGGTAGGGGTGGTGGTGGTAGTGGGGGGTGACTTAGCAAAATGTCTCAATAGAGGAGTAACAACACAAATTGAATTTCTTGACTTCTGGCCTAATAAAATCTCAGAATAAATATTTTATGTAGGTGGTGGTAGTGGGGGGTGACTTAGCAAAATGTCTCAATAGAGGAGTAACAACACAAATTGAATTTCTTGACTTCTGGCCTAATAAAATCTCAGAATAAATATTTTATGTAGAATAATTTAAAATTAATTTTAAAAATCTTATTGTAAACGTACATATTAAAATATAGAATTTATGGATAAATTTAAAATCAATAACTTTATTAAAAGTATTTTATGATATTTTCTCAGCTTTATTAATTTTTTATTAATTTCATGTTAGTTTTTTGGAATATATAAAATTTTATTGATGTGTAATTTAATGTTATTGTAAAAATGGAATCTTATTCAAATGGTCAAAAAGTCAATATGACCTATAATATTTTAAGCTTATGATTAACTTACTTTATTATACTTAAGATTGTGTTTACATTATCTTGTATATGTTCTACAACCATCCAATTAATGACTAATGTTATTTTGAAATGCATCAATGTGCAGTCTTCTATTACTTATAAGGATACATTTTTTTTTCATTTTGTGTTTTTTTTTCAACACATGGCAACGTGCTGTGTGATATTATCATTAATTTTGTTCACCTGGTACAATATACATATTACTAAGGCCTTATTTTGTATATTCATAAATTTCTAATGAGGTTAGATCTAAAGTAATGATATATTTTTTTATGTTATTAAAACAGCCATGTCATTTGAGGGGTTAACCAGCATTTAAGAAGCATTAAATAGTAACATATTACAAACATACTCTTAAAATTTATATATTTTTTCTTGTACTTTTCCTAATTTTTCTTATTATGCAAATTTCAATCATGAATCCCTGAAAAGAATAAAAGTCAAGTATTAACTTATTAAAAATTATAAAAGATAATAATTGTGCAGCAAAGTACACTTACTTTCTTTACTTTTAGTTCATACACATTTCTAATCATACATTTACATGTAGACAAACACAGATTAAAGGTAATTGGTTTATATTATTATTATTTTTTTACACTGAAAGATGATATTTTTGTAACAGTCATATAAATACAATTTTTCATTTTAACATAACATTAGTTAATATTAGTAAATCACTTTTCACACACACACATATATATATATATCAGAATGTTTTTTGGATTTTCGGTACTTATGTATTAGTTAGCCTGTGACAGCACAAACAAATGTATATATAAAGACTGAATTAAACACATTTACAATCTTCTAAAAAGAAAATGAATTAATTTTGAAAGTGGTGTTTCGTTCAGGTTTGTCTAAAGAGAGTAGCCATTCAAACGGAATGTGGTTCGATGTAATAAATTTAGATTGTTAGAAATTTACTTGTTGGAAAATCATTTCTTGCAAAAAACATGTAAATGCGTGTTTTTTTCCCATATATCAAAGCGATGACCGGGAAGCGAACCCGGGCCGGCTGCTTGGAATACAGCTACGCTAACCGCTAGGCCACTAACGCTTGACTGTTTGTTTCTTTTACTCTAAATAAACTTATGTGACCATTTTTCAAGATAAAAAGTCTTAATAAGTTTAGATGGTGCAAGATAATTTTTCATAAAAAACAGACATTTGTATCATTTCCAGTAAATAAAGTTATAGGTCATAATTTATCCAAATAAATATTGTCGAACTAATACTTAAGTACCGGATTTTCATATATATAATATTGATTATAGCACCAGTTTTGTCCAAATTTCAATTGGACGAAAATATTTTTCATAGGATAGATGAGATCTGGCCAAAATATTAGTGCTATGATAAGCAAATAAATACCTTTTTCATATTCCTACAGTTTCTTTTACTCACTTATCCACATTTTTTTTTTACCCCCAAACTTTATTCATCATTTTAATATATATATACTGTATTTTTTTTTTTTTCAGTATGTAAACAATTCCCCCCTTTTTTTTTTTACAATAAAAGTTTAAAATTCTGGTGCAAGATATAATAATTTCGAATTAAAATAAATGAAAAAGCACCAGTAAACAATCTCTATTGATTATTAAAGTTTTATCATCCTTATTCTTATTTTAATCATAATATCCGAATTGTTTTAAAATAGCAACTCTCCTTTTTTATTCCATGTAGTGAGACTAGATTAACATTTGAATAGATTAAATTGTGAGCCAAAACTTATTCATTAACAAATTGCGAATAAAAAAAAAAAAGAAAAAGAAATTGTCTTGGCATTTTATTTGAAAGTACTTGGATAATAAAATAACCTTGAAAATGTTGACTGCGGTAAACTAACCGCGGTATCTCACATTGGTGTGATTTTGAAGTTTTATAATACCAATAAAGTAAAAGAAATCCTTTGAGATGGGAACAACATTATATAGGTAGGGCTCAGTGTTAAAAAGAATAACCATGTTCAGAATATCGTGGAAAGTGCTTTTCTACTACGTAAGAAGGGAATTATTTTCAGAAATAAATTTCTTTATCCATG
This sequence comes from Epiperipatus broadwayi, assembly GCA_028023455.1. NCBI lineage: Eukaryota > Metazoa > Onychophora > Udeonychophora > Euonychophora > Peripatidae > Epiperipatus > Epiperipatus broadwayi. Next base: position 1,436,415 of record JAQFVV010000169.1, read on the forward strand.
TTAAGTTTTAATATTAGAAGTCAGTCTTGTAAACTGGTTTAGTATATATATACACACACACACGTTATCTAGCTAGTTTATATCCTGATTTTATAAAAATAATTTTTATATTATTTATGAAAATGACAATCTTTTTTTTTTTTGTTTAGTAAAATTAGCTGTCTCAATTACTGTAGGGAGGTGAATAATAAACTAGAATATCTCATTTAAACCAAATTGAAAATAAAAATTGAAAATTTTACTAGGGGGAAAAAACAAAGCGATTATCATCATTTATAAAGTATGTAAAAAGTATATTTTTTATTCTTTTAATATATTAATCTTTAGTCTGATATAGTGTAATTAAGTAAGAGCACTTTTATTAAAATATTTAATTATGAACAATTAAAAAAAATCATCTGCCTTCTCTTTTTGTAGTCATTTTTTTTTTTTAAAAAAACGTCCTATGAATTCTTTTTTTTTCTGTTACATTAGATTTATACTCCACGGAAAATAATTCTCTGAATAATTAGAATTTTATTATTTAATAATGCTAAAAAAATGAAATTGATGGAGAGTGGAATAAAATGATTATGCGTGTAGCAATTATAGCTATGTCAAGTTTTTATTGAGTTAAAGGATTAATTGTATCACCCAAACAGCTGCGTCTGTTGAGCACAACTTAAATGTTGAGTATTTATAATTACTATTTTTTTTTTTTTTAAACTTTTATTCATTTATGTTATATATATACATATATGTGTGTGAGTTTAATTTTATTATGGTAATGACTTTTTTTGCTCATCATTTTTACTATTTTGTTAATGGTGAATATACATTTTTTTTTTGTAATTTGAACAGTCTTTCAAGAATTGTTAATCAGTTTTTATTTTTCTGATTAAATAAAATTAAAATATTCGCATTCACAAATTGTTTTGTTCAAATTAATAACACTGATAAAAATTAAAAACGTGAGATTTATTCTCAAAAAAATTTAACATTTCGTATACTTAAACAAATAAACCGCACAAAAATAAATCGCAATATGTAATCGCATATACAATATATTATATATGCTTTCTACTAACTATATGCCATATATGTATGTATATTCGTATCTTAAATATGTGGATGTTTATATGCAGTATACAAATTTCGCAACATTTGATCGTATATATATATTTATGCTTTATGCGAACTACATGCCATATGTATGTATATTCATATTTTAAATATGTGCATGTTTATATGCAATATACAAATACCGGGCGTGAGTAGCATGGTGAGTAATGCCTTCTTCATATTTGTCTTTTTGGAAGGTTATTTGGAAAATTCTTCGCTTCAAATTAGCTATTTAAAGGTGTTTTAACTTTTACCAAAGAATATTTATAATTTCTGTTTCTTTATAAATATGATTGCATATATTATATTGTATAAATAAAGACGTATCTGCAAAGGAAAAAAAAGCCGAATACATTTTAAACGTTTATTACTCCTCGATTACTAGATTAATGTATATTATGTTGGTGACTTTTTTTTTTTTTTGAAATTCTTCATATTACTTATTTAAGACTTGTAGTCAAAATTTTATTTATACTGTATATGCATTGATATATCTATCCTATTTATATACCTAAAATACTGCCTAAAGTTTTACTGTCTATTTATCTATATGTTTGTCTTGCCACTTTTTATGTCTATTATATATCTTTATGCAAATAATTGATTATCAGGGTGTCTCTTGGGGTGGGGATGGTGGTGGAACAACCATTTACATACTTTTATTTAATTTGGTGGTCAATAAGGAAGAAGACACGTTAAAATGTCTATAAACAACTTTGTGATTAAAGTCTGTTCTTTTTGCCTTCTTAACATTTGTGATAAAATCTTTATACTAAGTCTATTTAATACTCTTTTAACTGTATATTAACATTTCTACATGTACATGATTAATATTTTCATTTTTTTTTTTTTTGGTAAAAAGGAATTAATTCTTGTGTTCTACATATTTGTTGTTGTTTTTTTTTTTTTAAATATATTTGTAGTCAATATAATTCTGATCATTAACTATTTTTAATCTTTTTTTTTTTTAAAAAAAAAATATTTTTAATCTTTCATTAATGATACATTTTACTTAAGGTCAAAAGAACTTTTTTTTTTTGAGATAAAACAAAAAAAAACTACTTATTTGAAAAACAAATTTTTTAAATAGTTTTTAAATAAACAGTTTTCTGATCTTATATAATTTCACATTTTTAGAAAATTATATGATATTGTATACAAATGAACCATGTTCTCATATTTTGTTACAAGTTCTCTAATATATGGTGTGTATTAACTGATGATAGTTAACATTTATCAAATTAAGATTATAAGCAAAAATAATTGGGAAAAAAAATACTATAGGGCAGTGGAGTGTGTAAAATATTCAAACACAGCCCTCGATGCGGTATGGAGACAAGAAGCAGATTTTATTGCATCCAAGCTACATTTAATTAATTAAATATTTATTTCGATGTACGATGACTAAATTCAAATTTAGCCAAATAATAATAAAACAATAATAATAATGGGAAATAAATCTTAATATATCTGTTATATCTCATGTAAATATTCTTCAATATTTGTGTGTGTTTAATGTATATTACGAATTCCATTTGTTCGCCATAGTTAAATAAATACTTCTCTATACTTGATCTCTGTAAATAAACAATATCTAAATATAATATATTTCAGGGTTCAAAATATATGACTGTGTGTGTGTGACTAAAGTGTTTAGCAAATAAGCATAATCTTAATTAAACAAGAAAAAATACACAGTCAAATCTAATGAATAAAAATGTTAATTAATTTTATTTACTGCTATATAAAAATAAAATATTTTTATTATTTATTTTGAAATTAATAAATTGATTTAATTAAATAAAAATTTCTCCAGCTTCCATTTTTCTAAGAAAATTAGTTGACTTAAGTAAAATATGTTTCTTGTGTATGTATTTGGATGCAACAATATGATGTATAAATATAGATTTGTTTATAAATCTAATATATAAGATTGTCCTTTATTTTATTCTAAGCATGTAATTGCTTAAATTAATAACTAAATTATTATATATGATACAGTATGTTTTTTTAAGTTTATTAAAGAAAGTCTACCTGTCTTTATTTCACAAAATATTTAAGCACATACTAAGTAACTAAATATATAACTACTTTAACAACTATACTCTATTTTCAAGAAACTTCAGATAATGGTAGCAATCCATTGCTATGATCTGTTATTTATTAGTCTTTAAATTCTAAATATATATCTATATAATATTTAATAATATAATGAGGGAACTTTCCTTAACAACACTATACTTCTAAAATAAATCCCATAAGTCATTAAAACATGCTATAATATTTTATAATTGATAACTATGATTATTAGCTAAATAAATAAAATTCAAGGGAATGAAATTTAATAAGTATTATTCATATATACATATAAATACACTCCAAAATGTGAGTGAGTTTGTGGTGAAACACGAAGGTGGCAAATAATAACTAATGTACCATTATGATTTCATTTTCCTTTATTCAAATATCTGGGAGAGAGAAAGCTAAAATTATTCAAACATTTGGGAGAAAGCTAAAATAAATATTATTATTTGTTATAACTGTCAAACATATAAATATATAATTTACAAAAGAAAAAAGAAAACAATAAAGTAACCCCCCCCCCCCACGGGGACCTTCGGCAATGTTAATGTTAAATTATAGATTCTTTTTAATCAAATGAAAGTTTTTAAGGTGATGGAATATTATTATTGCTATGGTCATTCTAATTGTTCAATAGATCTCTTAAAATTGAAAAATGTTAGTAAACATATTACTTAAGAAGTTTTTCTTTTAATTACTTTAGCATTGACTAGCTTGTTTGTTATTTAAACTCCAACATTTCCTTATTTAACTAAACAATTGATATTGTAGATTCTTTGCAGCCAGTTGATTTTTATTTAGATAACTTTTTATCTAGGTGATATGACAAAATAGCTTGCTGACAAAGGCTCAGACAGTGGACTGGATTTCATCCTCCAAGATAAGTATAGTAAGGAGTTACAATGTGAAAGAAAAAAGAAAACGTTTCCAAGAAGGTATCTTCTATAACTTTCTATTGTGCATCATTACGTAGACATTAGGCCAAAAAAATAACTATAAATCAAATATCTTGAAGTTATAATCTGCCATTTGAAAATGTTTGACTTGCATATAGTGCAATTCAGAAATCATTCTAAAAAACTTTCCATAATAATTATTAATTAGAGAAGATATTAATTAGTATTAAAGTTTATCAGCTTAACGTTTTCGAGGATCCATGCCTCATATTCATAGCCTTCATAAAATGTATAATAAAATATGCAAATACAAATATTCAAATAAGCTAGTGTTACGTAGCCCATTTCTTCGAGATCTCGAAGCAAGTATCCTTTCTATTAATGGCATGGATGTTTCCATTGATGTAAAATGCCTCACTTATTTTTCTTTTGTGATCATTTGATTCTGAGCACAATATTATGGGATTGGCGGGTGTGAAGTTGTGCCCAGATTGTTTAGCATGCTCCAAGAATACAGAGGACGTGATGCTGTTTTTCTGAGCTCTGTTAAATGTGTAAATATGTTGACCCAGTCTAGTATTGATTGTAGCTTTCGTTTCACCATAATATATAGCATGGCATCCAGCCTGAGGGCAGGCAATAGAGTACACCACGTGTGGGGTGAACGATCGATCAATGTGGTCTTTAGAGTTGTTAAGCAATCTATTAGAATTAGGTGGAGTTCTAACTGCTATGTTAAATTTATCGTTTAATGCTTTCATTAGTTTGTTAGATATTGTAGGAATGTAGGGGATTGTTATTCTAGGTAGATTGGTGCGAGGTACATTATTGTTTATTGTATTATTAAATTTTATGATTTTATTTTTAATAGCTAAGGGAGGCATTTTACATCAATGGAAACATCCATGCCATTAATAGAAAGGATACTTGCTTCGAGATCTCGAAGAAATGGGCTACGTAACACTAGCTTATTTGAATATTTGTATTTGCATATTTTATTATACATTTTATGAAGGCTATGAATATGAGGCATGGATCCTCGAAAACGTTAAGCTGATAAACTTTAATACTAATTAATATCTTCTCTAATTAACAATTATATATTTTACATATAGTGAGAAGTAAAGCTATATTTATTACATAATAATTATTTAAAATTTAAAAAAAAAATATTTCTTTTAAATTAAGTTACATTATTTTATACAGAAATAAAAAACATATTTTTATTAAATGCTTTTAGTTAAGTTAAAAAATGTTTATTTGTAAACATTTTTATGTAAGTTAGAATTAAATTTTAAAATCGAGGTTTAATATATTTATAATTTGTTCAAAATTGGTACATTTCATATAAATCATTGGCAGTGCAACATGACACTAAAATATTTTAGGTTAGTTAACTTCAAATTAAACATAGCTTGTTGTATATGTAAACAAAGGATTTGTTTACACACACATATATATATATATTGTGCCCTTTTCTATAGTCAGTAATAGTCCATCTCAGTCAATTACTAAAAATTTTAAATTTAAAATTAGATGGAGGATGCATCGGATACGCCACAGAGAATATTGAAGAAATTTCACAGGATTAATTAATAATATGATTTAATAATTATTGTCCTAAATACTAAAAACCAAGGATTATTTTCTATAAATTTTACTAAATGGATTAATATTTATTTTTATTTTTAAACTTTAACGCACTTGGAGGAGAACATTTAGGAAACTCTAGAGAAAATAATAAACATTTTGGACTTATCAGGAACTATTGTCAAGAAAATATGTAATTATAGTTTTGATTCCTTTTATTTTATTAACCTAGTTTAAATCTAAATTTTTTTTTTATAAGATTAGGAAAACATAAAACATTAATTTGTTGATGATATAAAATTTTATAATGGAATAATCTAATAATTTAGATAAGAATATATTTTAAAATAAAGTATATGAATGTATATTTCTTTATGTTTGCAATGATCGGTATCTAGTGGATGAAGAAGCCTACTGAATATGATGACCAGATAAAGGTTATTTTGTTAATAATAATGACTATTAATAATTTATAATGTATATTTTTGTTTTCTTTAGATCATCTATGAATCGTAAGAATGAAGTGTAAAAGTTTTTTTTTTTATTATATGTAACGCATTTCATACAACATTTTAAAAAACATTATGAGATAGGATTGATTTGAAAATATGCATATGATGATTTTTTTTATATTAATGATATAATCCAACATAATAACAAATAATTATGTGATTCTTTTAAAACTTTTCATGTTATTGGATATTCAAATATTGTCTAGTTAGATTGTATATGATTAAACATACAGAATGATGAAGTAGACAAAAACTTTTCTTGTGGAACAGTGGGATTGTTTAATTATCAATGAATTTTATTTATTGTTTTGTAAATGCAGATAGTTATTTATCGATGTAAGATGTGGAAAATCTTGAGAAATAATGTTGAGATAGTGGCTTGGAAGTACTTAGTGAACAGGAAACCAAGATGATGTTTTTAAGAAATAGGATATGATAAGGAATAGAAATAATACTTAGTCTTTATGTGGATATCAGCATAGTTAACAAAGCCCTATGACTGGTACACATTTTATTTGGACAGTGTTTTATATTTCTTTAAATATTTGATGTTCCAATAAAGCTGAAGAAATAGCTTTAACATTGTTCATATATTAGAGGTTATTAGACAGGTAAAGGTCATACCTCTTTCTTGTAATGCACTGTGCCATGATTTTTGAGATATATTATGAGTCATACTCTAGCTTTCTTCCTTAAATCCTATACATCTGTTTTCGCTATCTTTATTTCATGTAACTGCATCGTTTTAGTAAGATATTTTTAAAAGAAATGATAAATAATTTAGAACTTAGGTTATGCTATCGTTTTGTATAAGATTGGTTTATTTGCTTATAAGGAAGAGAATGTTATAACTTAAAATTGAAGGTCCAATGAATCCTAAGGAAGGGAAAGAATCATAGAATATATTTTGAATTTTATTTCGGAAATGAAATATAAATTTTTAAAATAGAGTATCTAAACAAAGACATTTTCTTTAAAATGTTAATTATTTTTAAATGCTTTATTATTATTTTTTTTTTAGAAAAATAAGTATTGCATATTTTTAAAAACAATAATATACAATAAATGTAAGGAATACGCATAGTATATATTTTGTGTTTATTGAATAACAGGAATATATTGATTATTACACTTATATCATACTAAAGTAAGGCTAAATAAGAATATATTATGATTAGTAAACATCGTGTGATAAAACACTAAAATCTAGTACTGAATTTTGGATGAATATTTTATGTAACATCTTTAACTTTGCAAGATGAAATTTTTTTAATATTTTGAGAAATCCATACTCATTATAAAGTTAATTTTGTTTTTCTGTAGAATGTTTTCCTATGAATGTTTTTAAAAATAAGATAGTTTAATAATATTAAGGATGAAATATTTTGCTAACAAAATAAGTAAATATATTTGTAATAAATTAACCATAACGAGAAACCAAATGGTAACATTTTATTTTGTCTTAAGTCTAAAGAAAGATATAACTAAACTATAAATTATTTTTATATAACTTAGTAGATAAAAATGTAAGAATAAAATAAGGATATCCACTGTAAATAGTGTACATAAATTGTTTATTTATTTGTTGTTATTAATAAACTTTGTTAAAATTTGTTTTTCAAAATTTTTGTGTCTGGATTGTTTATTTCTCCACTTCACTGCATGAAATCACGATATATTCATAACAATTGAAACAAAAATATAATTTTGCACAAAAAGATAAACAGAGAAGTATTTTAAGAATTTTAAACATTTTATTAGTATTCATTTAATTAAATAATAATAATTTTACATTGTTTTATTGGTCATAAATCAGTTATCACAATAATATACTGAATTATATGCTATCAGTTGCCACACATCCTTTGTTTATCAGACTATCATATGCTACCACATATTTATTATATTATTACATGAAGATAAAAGATTATATAAAATTATTTTATTGTTTTATTATGGTAATAAAGTTTTAGTATAAAAAAGGATATACAGAGTTAGTTATACAATGAAGAATATTACTATTACTTTGTTATTATTAGTTTAGTGTAGTAGATTATGACATAAAATCCCTTTTCATATTTTACTATCGTAATTTTAATTAATTTAAAGTAAATTTCATGAACCTGAGATTTTTATTGAGCTAGATTATTACAAATAGAAGATTAAGATGTAATTATTAACTTAATCTTAGTGAGTAGAAGTTATTAAAGTCGTAAGAATACTATGAGTTTGTTATTTGAAATAGTAATAAGGGGGGATAGTGTTCTTATGCCATTGAGGTAGTATCCTGTGGGATATTGGCTCAATGTAATCTATCTTGTCACCTGTATTTTCACTTCAAGTATCATGAAAATATTAAATATTTATTTAATTTATTTTTATAAACCGAACCTTATTCGTATTTTAAATTTGAGCTAGTGAAACA